>JANDEH010000004.1:20322797-21804047 GCA_024610705.1 Tetragnatha versicolor | reverse complement strand
AATTTTGGACTTGGTCTACCAAAACAAGTTAAAACCCTGAGTTTTAGCGTCAATTTCTGGGGGAGAACCCACCTAACCCCCTTTCGTACTCAAAACTTTATTATTCAAAACTTTTTATAAGCTCATCAAAATCAAAATCCTACCTAAAAATATATACCTGAAATTCGGAGTAGGTGTACACCAAAACCAAGGTAAGCCCTGTTTTTAGGATTGAATTTCCAAGAAATTTTTGGGGATGACCTCCACCAACTTTCTTTTATAATTATATAAAGTTCATCAAAATAAAAATCCTGCCAAAAATGTAAATCTAAATTTTGGAATAGGTGTGCTAAACCTACTTAAAAACCTGTCTTTTACAGTCAACTTTCCAAAAATTTTATGGGGGAGGACCCCCAGACCCCCCTTTGATAATTCGTGCTTTATTACAACCTTTCTTATAAAAAATTCTTTTAAACACAAATTCTACCTAAAAAAACAGAAAGAAACTGCATTGGACCTATGTAATATACATGGAAGAGTTGAGGGCTAATTTTTGGCCCCTCTTGAAATAAATTTCAAGAGGATTTTCAAGAGGATTTCAAGAGGATTTTTTTGGACCCCCTTGAAATAAATTTCATAATACACTGCCGGCGACTTCTTATGTGGACACCTTTTTTCCCAAAAATTTTAACCTTTTTTTAGGGGGTGCCTCGAATTTTTTTTTTAGCTTGCTAGGGGTGCCGCAGTTGAAAAAGTTTGAGAACCCCTGCTCTAACTCAACAATTGTCACGTAGCTAACGGATTTCAGTCATCGGACGTCATTGCTGACTCTAAACCATACACTGCATTTGAACTGCATAAATAGAACTGAACAGACCTGCACCGTTTGTTATACTATTGTCAAGCCGAAAGAAGTGTCAAATCACAATGTAAAAAGTACTACAGAGAACAAGATTTACTTCTACTCGCTGTCTAAAAGTGGTCGTATTTCTCGTGAGAACGATCTGTTCTGTCTTCGTTGACCAAAAACAATGGAAATCAAATTCCTTGGCTTTTTCTGGAAGAAAAGTGTTGCTTCATACATGACTGGATATTGTAACCATACATTGTAGTTGATGGATTTTCGGTGTGTTTGACTTTCCACGGAAAACTATTTTGCATGTTTTCTCCAAACTGGTATAGAAAGGGTGTTATTTCCATGCCAAGGAGTTGTATTTTTCCCTAGCTCGCTTGAATAACATAATTTGCGGGTTGGCGAAATTCTTTGGCCTCCCGCGGTTTTCGGAGAAGTTCTTTCAGATTCAGACTTTAATAATTGACTTTGTACTGTCGAGCTACATGAAAAATGTTGGGGTTTTTTTCTGGAATGGTAATATTAGGGTTTGATAGAGAGAAAAAATATGCGATGATTTCACCACGATTTCTCCGAAAATCCGACCGAACTTGTATGTATTGAGAAAAATTGAATCGTCAGTTTGAAGAAGGGAATAAGTCCAAAAAATGACAAATTGACTTTTTGTGCTCAAAACAATCTCTAAGCTTTGCTCTACACATGGGTGAAAAGAGGGGAACAATAACTAACCCCTATAGGGAGATATCGCCCCTTGAAGTTGTGAAATCGATGTCCATTCATTGTATTTTTTAAGCTAATTTGGAATTAAAGTTAATTTTTCTTTCTCTTCATATTCTTTGTGCTGTAAACTAAGTTAAAATAAAATTTTCTCTTAATTTCAATGTTTTTCAAACTTTTTTTTTATGTAGGGAATGTTTGACTCCATTCATATTCACTCACTCCATTGATACTGCTTTAATAACCCAGTTTGACTATAATTTTGAATTTCATTTGTCTCATTCTTTTTATTTCACCCTTTTGTGGTGTAAACTAAGGAGAAATATAATTTAAATGTGATTTTAAGGGTTTTTAAAGATTTTTTCATCAGAAAAATTTCATAAGGTGGAAGAAGGGAATAAGTCCATCAACTTATTTTGGCTGTAAAATATTTTTGAATACACTTATATTTGTTTTGATGATTGCTCTGTTTTCTAAATAGGGTTCTGAACTTCCAGTAAAAATTTGGCGGTTATCCAATGAAAATTCCATTACTTATACAGTTTTTTTCGATTTTCTCAAAACTTGATTTTTGGACTTATTCCCTTCTTCAAACTGACGATTCAATTCCACTTGTGGTCCGTTGTTAATTCAAATTAAAGATATATTTGAATCCTTCTTCAAAGATGCAAAAGTGATTAAATTATAAAATAGTTATGAGACAGTAAGTTATTTTATAATAAAACTAATGATATTAACAGGTTTCGAACTTTTTGTCTTGGTTGACGTAATATATTATACTTTGATTCTTGTGCCGTAAAACTACAACTGAATCAAACGTTTTTAGTTTATCTTAAGACAACTTTTAGTGGTTTTATTTTAAAAATTTATTTACAAGATCTAGGGAAAATTGTATGTTCTGAATCTTTGAAAGTCCACCAATATTGTTATGACAAAAATAAACATTATAATGTAATGGTAGAGTTGGAAAAGGGAATTTTATTACACACTCTCCAGGTTTTATATTTTGGGGCCCATTTAATTACTTTTTTGTGAGAAATGAATTGTTTTTTTGTGAAAAATAAATTTTTTTTGTGAAAAATTGAAGCAGTGATAGTTAGCTAGTTAGCAGATCAGTGCGTAAAAGTAAAATTGACTCACAAACCAAGAAAATCAAGAAAAATTCAAATATTTTGTGAATGTTTTCTTGCAAATTATCACTATAGCTAATTTGAATTTCATGAAAGGGGAGTTTTTATGAAGGAGCAGATTTAAAGAGGGGTAATTTTTGTGAAGGGACAGCAAAAGGGCCCCAATTTTTGTCTGGATCAACCCCTGTCACGTACTTATTTTAATTTTGTGGGATGAGAACAAACATGTTTAAAATAATTTCATATAAATATTTTACTTATGCCTAGATTCTGTACAATGATTGGCCAGTTATTCACTTAGGGTACTACTCATAATATATATGCAAAACATCGCTTATATTAAATCTATCACAAAACTATATTGAGGAAACCGATGGAAACTTCCTAAACTTGGAACTGAACGCGCATTTTTAACATATCATCATTACTTAAACATGACCTATTGGGAAGATAAACAGGACACTAGGTTTGTTCAGCAGGCTTTAACTCCAAATTCAATTTCTTGCATTATTGTTTCATCCAGCAACTGGAAACCTCTTGTTCGCTTACATTATAATAGTGTTTCTGAATGAAAATGGCTTAAGTCTACCAATCTCAGTTTCGAGTCATTGAATGTTTTCTGTTGTAGTGTCTGTGCTGTTCCTATGGAGTTGGCATTTTTGGGAATGCTCTTATGGGTCAATTACGAAAGATTTTATTTGGATAACTACTAAACGGAGTATAAGATAAAAAAGAAACCTATAATTCTACTTATCTCGGAAATTGCCATTTTTGACTTAAGCCACATTTCTTCCGATATGAGATCGTACGCAGTGTCCCTCCTTACACAAAACAATGTTCGCAAGGTAAATAGTCCGGATTTCTTGTGATCGAAGCCTGTCACGATCGCAATGATGGATGAGAATTGACGAGAGAGGCCCGCGTTTGCGTGCCCCGCCAGAAATTGCTTTTCCCGGGCCCTCTTCTCCTTCCATCGATTCCACACAACCTTCCTGCTTTCTCCTGTTTTTATCCCAGGAAACTCAAACCGCGTTTCCTGTTTACAGGAAGTTTTTTTTCTCTTTTCACTTAAGGAAGCCGCGAGAAGACTTGGAAAGTCCGCAAGTTTTCCGGAAATTATTTTCCCCGCGTTTTTCTTCTTTGCGGAAAGGAATGAAATTTTAGACCCCTTGGGGAGGCGGCTGCCCCGCGAAGTTATTAATCCGCAGCGTAAAATTCGATAGTTTTTTATCCGGCTTTTTGAGACCCACTTTATGAAAAAGGAAATCAATGGGTGCTCCGTGACTGGTCAATTCAATTAGACTCCAGTGTGGAGTTGAAAACAGTGGAGTTGGGATAAGTGAGTTAAACTGTTAACTGTTGAGTTAAAATTCCTCTTTCTTATCGAAACTGTTTATTATTTAAGACCTTCAAAAGTACATTTTTATTAATAAATATTTATTTTGAGGGTACACACACAGGAAAAAAAATCGGTATTCATGAGTCTACAAACTTAACCTATGTATATAGGATCTCTGTATTTAAGTATTTTATCCTAAAAAAGATCAATTTTGTGTATCAAATGCAAATTCTGCTTATGAGAACTCGGTGAAAGTTTCTGAGAATTTTAGTCGAAATCGATTGAATAGATAAATAAGATCAGAAGAAAAACGCTTTATTTTCTTTAAATATAATTTTTTACTAATTTCAAACTTAAAACTGACCTTTGTTTTTAAATGCAATATTTAGGAATAAAAAATTAATTTCCATTTCTTCCCATCCTGGACCAAGCTTTCAATTTGAAACGAATAGAGAAACATTGATTTTCTGAAAGAAGTTTCGCTACATTTAAGGCATCCGGGTTTAAATAAAAGAACTAATATTTCGCCTGTTTTTTTTTCATTTAGTTGAATCGCCTCATGGACAGTTCATCACAAAACAAACTTACTCCCATGCCCAACACCTATTTTACACAATAACCACCTTGAATTCAAAAAGATTTAAATTACTGAACACTAGAATAATGTGTGAAGTTATAACACTACACCTAACTAATTCAATTCATGGTCTTTTATTCTGGCAAGGCTTTTGACTCCAGTTACTGTAAGCAGTTATTTTACTCTACGCCCACTCTTTAAGGTTATAACCTTTAAATTCGAAAGAATTAATATCTCTCATTATATTTTTGAGCCCCCGCCCTATTATGCTGCGACCTTTGATCTAATGGATGGTTCATTCTTATTGTGTTTCCGGTTAGCTTTTTACTTGAGCGTTATTGTCTTTATTGTTTTGTCTTATAGAGAAAACTGGTTTTCTCTTTTGCGTATCTTGACCTTTTGATAAAGAGCTTGGTTTCATGGTTATTTAATTTCATCATAAACATAAAGACCAAATCTGAAAAAAGTGCAATTTAAAAATGAAAACCTGATGGCTGAAGATGAATCGACTTGCAGTGTTGCAATGCATATAAGCACGAGTCAGATGCTGAAAAACTTAGAGTTCTATTATGTTTTTATTGCTATATCAAAAAATTCTCTCGAATTTATAAAAAATTATTAACTAGCAGGATTATTTTGAGTGCAGAAGTCTTCTGTTTTATTAAAGTCTTCTGTTCAATTGTAAAAGAAGTTCTTGATTTTAAAAGAAGTCTTGTTTTTAAAATACTTTCAAAACAGCATCGAAGTTGTCCCTTTTGAATGGAAACTGAAACAACCTGTGATCCTAACCTAGTATTTGGTCTAAAGGACAATTTCTATTCCCACTCTACTTTTACAGCGTTTTGAATAAAGGAAATTTTAATGTGTGAAAACAAATTGAGGAATTAAAGTCAACTTCTGATTAATAAGTTTCATTAATCAAACAATGTTACACCTTTGAAAATTACAGATTATCAAACGGAGTTTAATTTTCAGTGATTTGTAATACTACAAGGGTTTATACTTTTAGGTTGAAAACTTGATGTTGATTTCATGGATTATTATATTTAGGTCTTAACTGCTTGTTATATAAATCAAGATGGAGTAAGCGTCATATTGCCATAGTGGAAATGAGCAGGGTTTATATCGAATTTATCGTATACTCAAACAAAAAATTAATTTTGTATTGCAAACGATTATAATGGTTGTCCAGGCAAGATGATATTCCAAACCTTCAAAGCTATAATAATCCTCAAAGAAATATCTTTTCACCGAGTGAAGCAATTTCAGTCTGCTTCATAATTCCCCTGCATTTTCCCCTTGAAGAATCAAGAGCACGCCTTTCAGGTTCCCCGCCGCTTGCCTCTCAACAAAGCATGGCTAACGTGTGGTTACCCCGTCTGAAACGATTCAAAGTAAATGCTTAGTTGCAACAACAGAATCACTGCTCCAACCTCTGCATCTGCCCCACCTTAATCCCGCCCTCGTGCCACAGATGAAATAACGCTGCTGCCGAAAGACAAAATAAAAGAATCTGAAAAAAATCTTACAAAACCACCACACATCCGAGCCGTACCTGCTTGGTTCAGTGAAGAAGGTTAAAACAGCTAATGAATTCCTTTTAGGCTTAGTGAACTTTCGTCGTGTTTTTTTATATCCATTTCGGGAGGGAAATGAACGCAGTTTCTTTTTATTCTTCGCCGTCTCTGCTGTTCTGGTCGACTGTTTGACTTGTCAATGAATGAATTTGTCGTCGTCGGTGTCCCTTTGCCTTTTTTGTCCGCTGTTCCAATTTGGAGCGGCGACAATTGTCGGTGCTCTTCGCGCGATTTTACTTCTGAGTTTGCGAAGGAGAAAAAAAAATTTTAATTCGCGAAGTGATATTTTTTTTTCCTTTCTTGAAACAGAAATGGGTATTTTTATTTGCTTTGGCGCGAATTGAAAGTAATTTAATTTGGAAAGGGTTGCTTTTCAGGAGGGTGTTCTTTTTTTCGTGTGTATAAAGGAAGATGTCTAGTTTGTAAATAAATGAAAATTATTCTTGAGAAAAAAGGATGGAAGTTCATTTCGTGAATTTTTATTTTTGTACAGAAAATAGCTATCTGTTTAATTACCTTTTCAAATAATTTCCATCTAAGATTCAAAATTTTGCAGTTCTCCTTCACGTTTTTCTTTAGTTATTGTTCTTTGCACTTTAATAGAGTTTGTCTTTGCTTTTCTCAGACAAATTTTCAAAAATATTCCGGATATCTTTTTACGATGGAATCTTATGTCAACACTACTTAAGCCCACACGTTCTATCAGTGATATGCATATTCAAAAATAATTAATGAAATCTTTTTACACCGAGCATGTGAGAAATTTATATTAAAGATAAAACTTTCAACTCTATTCAACATTTTTTTCTCTTTTATTGAATTTAGTTTTAAGCCATTTAAAAATATTTTTATGGTTAGGTAAATTGTTTGCCTTTTAATTCTCTAGTGTGATAGTACGAGTATCAGTAGAACATTACTATAGTATATTTGCAATGTTTTATTGTAAATTTGTAGTCTATCGAATTGTTTTTTTAAGCAATTAGTTTTTGGCTGATTGGAAATAGTGTTAATAGGAATTGGTGCATGCTTCTTAAAATTTTAATTAGCTTTACGCTCCAATTTAAATAGAAAACTCTGTGTGTTCTTTGAAAAACGTTGTAAAAAAATTTGAAAGAGTTGTTGTAAGAAAATATTAAGAGTTGTTTTTTAATACTACTTTAGCATTAAAAGTACAAATTTGTTGCAGGTCGTTTTTAGTCAGACAAATTTCTTTTAGTTAACTGGAAACTCCTCCAATTTAGTTGTTTTTTACAGTAACTTATTGTCACAAGAATCCACAACTGTAAATCTTTGTTTAACACTACAACGAAGTCTTTTCAATCGCCATTAGCCTAAAATTTAAAAATATTTCAAAATATTTTATTCATCCGTCAATTGGTGATGGTAAACATCTAATACCTCTTATAAAAGTGACGAATATAAGTAATATGTGGGCCTCTTGAAATCCAGTGTCAATATCTCAAATTGAGTCACCCTCACCCTATAACGGAATAATAAAAGGGGGGACTCTTGATCCTTCCCTTTGGGATGGTGAAGGGGTCGCTAGAGGTTTGTGTGCGTTTTACGAGTGAGCAGTTTGCCGAGCGTCATTTTTGACAGCTTATAATGTCTCTTGAGAAGTGGAGACGATCCTGTTTGTCCCCTTGTCAAACAAGACTCGCTGCTCACGAGCCATTTTTATGGTCTCCCTCAATCTAACTGTGGTGTTTGCCTTCTACGTCGTTTCGTTCTTTGTGCGAACTATAGCTTTCAATACGTTCCGTGTAAAATAAAACTTTATCTGTAGGTTTTGACCAAATTTTTTGTGAAATTATAAATACATTTGGTGTCAAGTATTAAAAAAACTTTTGGATTTTTTATTGAATGGTGTTTTTATAAGTCATCGTATTCATAGGTAAGAAATAGTTCGTAACTAAAACGTTTAATTTAAAAACAATATCGTGGCAATAGATTCTATTGATATACCCGTCCTGACTTCTTAATCAAGCATTCTGGGAATATCATGAGTAAAAAAATATGTGCATAGTTTTGAGTTTCAAATTTCAAAGTTAGTTCACTTTTCTTCAAAGTCTGTTTTTATTTTATGAAAATGTAATTCATAACAAAAAAATATTATTGTTCACATAATAACTCATAAAACTTCAGTACACACACGACAGATAGCTTTTAATGATACTTTTAATTATATATTTTTTTATTTAAGTTACCGTATTGAAAATGGTTTACTAACTTCTTGTTACCGCCTATGTTGTTGAGGCTACGAGTACTATAAACATAAACTCATGACAATAAATTTATATTTGACCTTATTCAATGAGCAAGATAATCTATCCCTCTGATCAGTTTTTAGTCTCCATTTTTTTAAGTGTCAGTTGGAGGATTTTCTACCTAATTATTTCAAGGATCTAAAAGAGATGGTATTTTAATCTATTGAGACTATATCCTGGGTAAGATAATGCCAGATTCTGATGAACTCCTGGTCTTAGATGGCTTAACATTTAATGAAGTGCAATCTATCGCATCATTAAAATCTCATTCGCTCCTAAAAAAGAAATCTGGATGTACAAAATAAACGCTTCGATTGCCTTAGCGTGAAACCGTACGTTTCTGATTAGGTCAATTTGTCTCTTTTAATTTAGAAATCTATCAGAGCCGTGACGGAAATAGTTTTTTAAAGAATGGAGTCAATGAACTTAACTGAAAAGAAAACCCAACTCAATTCATTCTCTGGTGCATCCACACTAATGTGAAGTTAGTCTTAAATTTAAGACTACATTTTAAGTTCCTTGATTAATTTTCTTAGAAATCTCTAGGCTTGCATGACCAGTAGCCACCCACGTATTACACTAAGTAGTTACGTTATCATCTACCTGCAAGTTTAAATTACTTGTTTTGCTTTTTTTCTATTTACTTGGTGTTCACAACAGCAGTTGGTATTTTGCAATCACGTAAGAATGCTTCAAAATTTAGCTTCCTGATGATTCATCTAAAGCAGAAAACGTATCTGTATGTCTTGCATTTCTTACAAAATACTACTGCGAACTATCTTCCTGTTTTCAGTCTGAAAGTTTTCTAAATCGAGAATGTTTCTGATGTTTTCCACAATCAGCAACCGAGCGCAATGTCTTTATCGTCCAGTTCAAGTGATAAGTAAATTTTTTACAGGTACCGTCATCTTAGCCTTATCAGAGCAGAGCATGTATTGACACACCAAAGTTCAAATTCATATATGGAGAATGTACTTTTTATCAGCCGCACCTGCGTAACTTCCTGACGGTCGGACATGATGATGAAACTAGAGCATTGATTTATTTTTTAAAAGTCAGGACATTTTTAGGTGTAGTTTCGCTTGCGACAAAACCTGATTTTTGTCTAATGAAGATTTACGATTTATGGAAAAATTTATCGTGTTTATATAGTGGATGTTATTCTGCTTTCAGTCAAGAAATTATTTTCAAAATTGCATTAAAAGACATTTTTTATTATTATATGTATTCTAAATTTCAAAAACTTCATATAAAAGATATTTTGGATTGGAATACAATAACTTGCTAAAATTGTATAACCGTACCCAATACCAACCATAAAAATCAACGAATAAACACAGCATTTCCTAAAAGAAATCGAACTTTTTAAATATGTGATTACGATACTTCCCATAAATTATCTCCAAGTTACCTCAATTGAGACTTTTAAATATGAAAGTAATTTTTTAACAGCCCCCAAAGGAAAGCATAAGAATAACCGAATATTTTTCCAGAGTTTTCAAATAATCCTGCTGTTTTTTTTATTTCAATGAATGTGAAGTTTGTTTTGCAACACACAGCCATTATAAAAGTCACATGGGGTCGTTTTTAAAGATTTGTCTTCTTAAAAAGGGCATTTATCTTTTAATATCCAATTGAGATACGCTCCATTCCAAAACCCAACTATGGAACATCAATTAATCACTTTCCAAATTCTCAAAAGCCCCTCCCTTCACAAAACCCATTAGCGACAGCCCATTACAATAAAACCTTAATAGCATTACTTCATCAAATAATCGCCCGATTCTTCACGCTTTCTTCGGCACCCCTCCCCCTCTTAAATCCCCATAAATTTCCCCACCTGTCGAAGAGTAGGGACTCCACCGAACCATAGAAATCGGTCCACAATGCCAACACCCAAATCGCATTCTTCCAATCCAACCAAAGCAAAAAAGGGTTCTCACGGGCACCCTCCAAAAAAATTGTTTTTTGTCCCATCGCATTATCCTCCCACCCCCTATTAAATGGGGGTGCATCATGACCATTAATGGGGAGATGTGACAATGGGATCCCCAGGTGCTATAGGGTGGTGACAGCCAATCTGTCTTCATTGGCGTTATTTCATCCGACTATGAGATGCATCTTCAACAATCACTTCGTATTCATGGGTCTCAGGGCGGCACGTTTCCCACTACAACGGGGTTGGTGGATCGTGAGGATCGTCCCGTTATTATTATAGAATGAAGGGCTTCAATTGATTATTGGGGATGTTGGGCAGATGGTTTCAGATTACGATTCTTTTGGTGTAGTTCCGGGGTTTTTTCTCTCCAATTCTATGGTGGAGGGTCCTTGGGATACTGATATCGGATCGAGCCTTAATACAAATGCAATGTGGCGTGAAGAGCAGGTTCATTTTTCTTTGAACTTGAATGGATGTGTTGTGACTAGCTATGGAGGTGTACGTTCTGGGTGGAGTGTATTAGTCATTTCAGATTTGATGATTGAGTTGGGACGATATTTTGATATATTGATGCAAAGCGGTGCTGCAATGAGTCCCCCTTTAGAATGAAGTAGCATTTGTCTCGTTTTTAGCTTCTTGCCATAGCCCGAGCGACAATTATGTTCCAGTCGCCGCGACAAATGTCTTCAGTACGCGCCGATCCTAAGGGATGATGTGAAAAAGCTGTATTCACCTCTGGCGGTTTAACTTCCTAAAGCTTCTGAATGTCAGTTATAAAGAACTAGTCATCTGACAATACAGATGATTGACTCCCGGTTAACCGCCGGTCAAGTTAGTGGTGAATACGGCCGTTAATGATGTACTTTCAAGGGTTTAATTTCTATTGACTGGGTTAGGGTGAAGTTTAACTTGAGAAACTCGAGCAAACAAAGAAACTACACAAGAACTTTTTAGTTTTATTAAATTTGAGTTGTACAATTTTATGTTAGGTAATTTGCTATGATTATGTTATTTTTGTTACATTCTATATTTTATAATACATTTTAAACGTTTAGTATTTTCTTAAGTACTCAATTCTGAATATTACGAGATAATTCCCCTTAACCAGCACCAGAGAGCTATTTCAATAGAGCGGTGAATAGCTATCTATTTGAATCTACTATGTGAAATAAGCTACTTCGATGGAAAAATATTTATGAATGAATTTTGATAAGAAACTGTTTTTAATCACAATCTTTTACATTGTTAGCAGATAGTTAGAAGTAGGTTACACAATTCTACGCATTTCTGTTACTATCATAAATCCTTTCACCCAAAATGAAATCAAATAAGGTAATTTAAAACCAAATTTTTCAATTTGTAACATATACCATAATGAAATTCTGCTCACCACCTGATACCTACCCAACAGACAACCCATTTACAGCTTCTCCCCTAACTTTTAATTGATTTCCATCAGGGCCGAAACCATAGGAGGGGGTCTTTTAAAAACCTCTAATCTCTCCAATCGCGCCACGTCACCCTTTTGCAATGCAAAACGCTGGGGCTCCCGTATTAATTCTGCCCTGCATCCGGTTCTTTTCCGTATATAGTAAGTAATTCGAATACGCGAGCGATCGGGTCCCCGTGGGGAGCCAGCTCCCTTCTTTTGGAAGGAGGGAACAAATTGGATCCGCAGTCACTTGATCCCAGGATGCTGAAGATGAGCGGGTTGGAGGGATGAGGTCAATTAAATGTTGTGTGTAGGTGGATAATTGCGAAATTATTATTGGTTATTGAATTGCAATGGCGAGGATCTTATTATGGCAATTATAAAATGGTGGGATTTTGTTGCTGCTATCGCTTGTTTTATCTGTTAGATTCCAAATTCTTGGGGGTGTGAAATTTTATGATGCTAATATAAATACCCATGATTTAAAAAAACATTTAATGGAACTTCTGCGTATTAGGGGTAATTATCTATTAGTGTTCATTAATTATTATCAATTAGCGTCTATCTACTAATTTTGGATGGACACCGATGAATATAAATTATTTCAGTAGAAATGAGTTAATTATGTTACTTATGAAGCGTACAATACTTGTGTTCAATCCCGTTTTTGAAGAAAACTTAGCAGGAAAAATCCGGTAGAAATCAAAACAAAGTTTAAAAAAAACTTTTAAATAAGCGATAAAAAGGAATAATAAACATAAAATTCAAAACGCTTTACTTTTCCTTTTTCGTCCTTTAAATGAATTTTTAACTGATTTTTGGTTAAATCCTGCTATCTATTCTGGTAAACCACACAAAGCTGTTTTACTGGCCAAATATTTAACCCTTTTTATCCTGACGGTACTTATAAGTACCGCTTTGTTCAAACACCTATAGATTCGTAATCTGACCGCTTTTCCTGACGGCACTCAAAATGACTCGAAGAGTGTAGTTCTGAGAACTGGTAGGAGATGGCAGAACCAATTAGATATCTTTAAATGAAAGGAGAATTTCACCAATTATTGCTGGTTAAGCGGACAATAGGTCATTCCAGCAGATGAGTGGAGGACTAATCAATAGTCACCGCTTTTTCAGTTATAGTCGGCTAGACTAGTACTTGCCCTCCGCTCTCTTGCGTTACCATCCTATACCGTGCTGATGAGTCCTAACAAGGACGAAACCGGTCCACGGTTGGAGGTGACGCTTGAGAGTTGTGAGATTACACCTATTGTCCGCTTAACCAGCAATAATTGGTGAAATTCTCCTTTCATTTACCTTGCCTTTCTGGAATTAAATCTGTCCTAGGTATGCCATTGTCATTCCAGCAGATGAGTGGAGGACTAATCAATAGTCACCGCTTTTTCAGTTATAGTCGGCTAGACTAGTACTTGCCCTCCGCTCTCTTGCGTTACCATCCTATACCGTGCTGATGAGTCCTAACAAGGACGAAACCGGTCCACGGTTGGAGGTGACGCTTGAGAGTTGTGAGATTACACCTAGATATCTTTATTCTTTGCATTGTAGCGATTTTTTGTTTATCTAATGATTCATAAATTCAAAAATTTTACCATTCAAAAGTAGATGGTAAATTAATTCAGGATATAAAGGGTTAAATACAGACGAAATTTTGTTGTTTCTGACAATATTATCTCATTTTTTATGATAAAGTGGTTATGGGTGTATTAAGTATTTTATTTGGTTGATATATTGATTTTATTAGGTATCATGATTGATTAAAATAGCTTGCAGATTTTTAGTGGCATAAGACAAAAGCACATTAAGTTTTATTAAGAATCATACAGATTTCTAAGCGACTATCTCACATAATATGTAATGCATTAAACCTTTTAAATAGCACGATTAACACTATTAACGACAATAACCACCTAATCCTCCATTCAAACCAACTCAACCAAACACCTCATTACCATCTCAATATAAGAGCGCAACGGGCGTCGAGATTACTCACAATGCGCGAGTAGGCACTCCACTTAACACACTTAAATATCGTCTTTAACCATCTCCTCCGGACACTTTTGTCTAGCGGTCAAGCCCGCGTGGGAGGACTACCCCTTCCGTGACGTTACCTTTCGAGATAGATCTGGGCCACGAGTTGAGATCATGGAGTTCGGCATCAGCAGTGAAACAGAAACACGCAACAAAGGGATGTTAATTGCTTCATCCGGTTCCGATCCTCCAAAGGAAGGATGCTGCTGCTGGTGGAGTGTTTCTCTCTTGGGGGTTGCGTGTTTAGTTATTGAGGTAGGTGGGTCGGGTGGAAGGATCAAGGTGGAACGGAATTTGGTTTGGGATGGTGTGTGGAGTCTTGGGGATATGTGTGCCTATATCGGAATAAATACGGAGGGGTTCATGGTGAAGTTTTAAGTTGTTTACATTAAAATGTACGTCTGGTACCTTTTTGATAATTTGAAATTGTAGTCGTCTTTTATGTACCTTTTAGGGGTGCTCATTTCCAGTACAAGTTATGCAAATTTTGGTTTTAAAAGGAGGGAAAAGGAAAGATTTAAAACTGCCACTATTGCATCATACAGCCTATGGGGCCATTAAAATATTTCGTACGCATATTTTTGATAATTTTGTCTCCCTTTCCCCTTTTTGCGCCATAAACAACTAATCCAAACCAAACAATCCCCCTTGTCAGCAAAGGTAAGAAAACCGTAAAACCACCTCATAACTTACGTAAGAAAATTACCCGTTATTTGTTTTTTGTACAAAATGTTTATTAGTGCCTCTAAAGAATGTAAAATATTTGGATTTTGATATTATTTATGCAAAAAAAACGAACAGATTTATGAAAATTCAGTGTTTGTAACATTGTACTTAAAGCATCCCTCAAATCCCCCTTGTCAGGAAAATAGGCCAAGTGGAAAACCCCCTCCCTTTTGGTGTTTACGTAATATTTGAACGACCCCTATTAAAATATTAATAACTGGTTAGTTGAAAGTAATTCATCCCATATCAAAAATTCCCTCTATTTAATCCATCTTTCGATGAACCCATCTCCATCCTTCCCAAATTTTTTTCACAAACCAATCATTTCCTTTTACTAACTCAAACACAAGCGATAACCCTCGAAACAACGTTGACATTGTCTGCCTAAATCTTCCAACAACCAATAAAACCTCATCTTCTCCCCCAACATAATCTCTCCTAGATCAAATCCCCACATAAAATTGATTGACAATACTACACCCCATATAAAAAAACCGACCCAATCACACACCAATCCCAAGAACCTTTCCATCTCCTCACCTGTTCCAATACCCACCTGTAGCGCGCACCTCCTCCCTCGCCTCTGGAGTTAATTAAAAAGTCTGTGGACAACTCAACTCGCCTCCGCCCAAGAGAGGCAATTTGGAAGAAGAATGGGAGTAGTTGCGATTTCTCGCCAGGGTGGGGCACTGCGGAGAGTCGCGGATTTATTGTTGTATGGCGGTTTTTAATGTGAGCTTTGGCTGTGAACTCGCGGTTGACCTCTCTTTTTGCTGATGATGGTTTTGTGTGTGTGTGTGTGTGTGTGTGTGCGCGTGTGCAGGCGATGGCTTGTACTCTTCGGAGTGTCTTGGTTTGTGGTTGGTTACAAAATATGAGTAAACTTCAGTATAGTTTATCTAGCTCGCTCGTGCGTGGGGCGGCTTGTAAAGTGTTGGAATGTTTACTAAATTTTATAGGATAAAGATCTACAAGATTATTTTTATATTACCTGTCTGTTTTTTAAATACAGGCCTTCCAGAGTTCCTAAAAGTGGCAGCTGGTGGTCAATTGCCGAATACTAATAATGATTTAAGGAATTATAGGAAAGCTTTTCATATAAAAGAGGAATTTTAGCACACACTGGGAGGGCTATAAATATTATTTATTAGTAGTTATTTAAGTTAGCATGCTCGAGTTAGTCTTTGAGAAAGGTTACTAAGAACCAAGAATCGTTTTTGAACACTTTCGTGTAAGTTATTCTCGAAATTAGGACAACAAATAACTAATAATGCTACTTGTATCCCTGGATATCTGAGATATGCGTATTATTTACTATTGAGAGTGTTTACTGTGCGATCTTTTCTCTTTCTGTAAGTAAATAAAAAATTGTTAAAATTTGAAATAAATTAATCTTTTAAATTAAAAAAAATTCTAACAACCCTTGAAATCAAAATTATTTTAAGAGAAATGCTTATTCAATTGAAAAATAAGACTTCCTTTAAAAATAAATTGCCATTTCAAATAAATCTAATCTCTAATTAGCTAATACAGCCAGCTAATACAGATTAGCTAATACAGCCAACACCTCCCACTTTAGAAAAGAGTTTAAAAAAGTACACCAGTTGTTCTTTTTATATCGATGAAACTCTTACACTCAACATGTAACAGTTCATATGAAAGCAATACAAAAATTTTCCTCCGCCCTTTCAAAACTTATCGTGCGAAATAAAACTTTCCCTTGCAAGAGTTTAGCCCACATAAAAACACTCCGGATGCGACAAGTTAATATTTTATTCACCATCTGCAGCTTACACGTCAATAAATGGATATAAATGAATTCACCCGGCAGCAAGATGCACGCAAAAGCGACTCAATAATATTACACGCACCGCTTTGGGCGATGAGAAGGCAACAATACATAAAACGCCCCCCTAAAAAACTCCCAACTATTGTGCACACAATGTTTTTCTCCGGGCGCACCCGGCCATAAAACACCCTTTTTACAACCAATAATGATACACGGCATTCGGTAATAATTGACATTATTCTGAATCATTTTTACGAGTCCGTTTTTATGAGCAAACACGGCCTCGGATTTATTCCGTCGAGGAAGAAACTGCAGCGCCTCTTCTCTTGAGGCGCATCTTGTCCGGTATTATTCCTCCACCCTCTGAAGAGGCTACTGATGGCCTTTTTGCATCACAGGCGACCTTGCTCCACCCACTCTACAGGTGTGGCTCTGATGGAGAGTTGAAATTGCTTCGATGTGAGTTGCACGTCGTGATGCATTGGTTCCAGTGGAATCTGCTCTTCGCACGTTATCGTTCATTTCCAACCTTGGAGTAGTGTGAAGAATCTTTAATCCGTTAAGAAATATTACATTACTTACTAAAGAAACTTTGAATATAATTTTTCCAAATTTAACCCTAACCCAATTTAATCTAACACTGTCAAAAAAATTAAAACTTGCACTACATCGATGCCAAAGGCACTTTAGATTTTTCCAGAACTCCAGTCTAGAATATCTAAAACTGAAAAACTCCCAATTTTTTAATCAGTTTCAAAAAAATTAGCTGTACTAAATTTATCAATGGAATTTATGCATTAAAATTTTTTTAAATATACTCTTTGTAATGTCTTTTTGCTATTCTTGTAGAAACAAAAAGTTATACTTCGACGTTTTCATTCATAACTAGCCTTAAGTTGCAAATTATCAAAATTGTTCCTTAAAATGTGTATTTACTTTTAACGAGTACGATATTCAAAATATTATGAGTGAATTTAAGAGGGACACCTTGTGGAGATATGTAAAAAAATTAAGGGTTTTTTTCTTTTTTATAGCAGGACTCCCTTATAAAGTGGTAAATTCTAGGTTGGGAAGGAAACAATATTAAATGTCACCCTTGTAAAAGCCTTCTTCCATATTCAAGTTAAAATAATTTCATTTTACTAAATTATTCCCATCATAATTATATCCCACCCTAATGATATACAACGAAGGGGTTTACAATCCAATGAGCCCCATCCAACTTGTCGGCATTAATACAAATCGACTGCATAACCGAATCCGGGGAACCGATTGCAGATCTAAAAGCACTTCAGCGAATAAAATAGATGCACGCCCACATCGAAAGCAGAACGGCCCACAAATCAAGACCCCTGACGGAGGACACGGTTTCGGACACGACCCCCCGACCCCCGTGCGTCATGTCCGGGACGCGGCCCGTTTAATAAAGCGGGGGAGTCTATCTATTGGGCCCCAATCCTGTTCTGGGGTCCAATAAAGGGGTGATTTATTTTGGAGTGTTGTATATGGGAGGACTGGATGGTCCAGATATTTCGGTGAGGAATTTTATATTGCGAGAACTACACGAGGTTTTCTGAAGCTTAAGTTTATAAAGCCTGGTGTAGATGTTAGAATATTTCATATATCATTTGCAAAACAAATTACTCTTGTTTTTAAATATTTCAAATTATTTATCGAATTCATTTCCGTTCATTATTTTTTCTTTTCATGCATTTAAAAGTGTCACATTTATATTATGAATTTTTGTAGTTACTTTGCTTGAATTGCTGTAAGTTTAAAAATCGGAATTCTTTTGACCAGGAAATGCAAAGAAAATAAACCACCCATAGTTTTGTTTACATAATTTCAAAAGAATTATTTTGGTCCCGCACTTAAAATTTTGATAAACTTTGGATACATAGTATTTATGTTTCTATCAAATTTTCTTAATGGGACCTTTTTCAGACTGCATAAAATCGTGTGATTTAATATTTTTTTCTAAAGTAGCCACAACACGTTAAAAGATTTCTTGAATGTTCATCATAAAAACGGATTTCATAATAATATTTACTTTATTGCAATGTATAAATTATCGTTTGCTATACCAAAGCTTAAATTTTTCTTTCTTTTTTATTGAAAATACTTTTTAAGAAATGTGAAAGGTTTTTTTAGATTCTATTGTAGGTATATTGTATTCTAGGTAGGTCTATTGAAGATTCCTTACATTCATAAATATCTAAACAAAACTTCCGGAACTCCATTTAAAAATATGCATATGTTTATTTTTGATATCAGCAGTCTTTATATATCATATCGAATAAAAATTCCACAAAAAACCGTATTTCCACTTGATAAGTGTTCGCCAGGTTTGAAATTACCATACGTAATTTGTTTTCCTTCTTCTCTAGCTTAGAAAAGCCTTCAAAATCTAGTCGGGAAGGCCTTCTTTCCTACTGTAAAATATCGCACGGGGTAGATAAGCGATTAGAGCTGGCCCACAAGAAAGAAATTAGGTTCCCCAAGCCAATCGCTCAAACCACGCCATTGCAAATGCACGACCAGGCCCTTTTCAAAAAGAGCAAAAAAGACGTGCCTGTTATTTTTCATCTCCAGATATGAGGAAAGCAGGAGCAAATCTACAAAAGAGCAAGATCATTTCGGTTGCCAGATCTTGCGATATACTACTGCGGAAAAAAAGCGTGCATCTGAGGCAGCGGTGGAGGGAGAGATCGCAATAATCATTTCTTATCCTCTGTGTGGCATCAGCGGAACCAGTTTCCGAAACGCGGCCTGGCGGCGAGATAATACAACAGTAGAAAGGAACATATCTGATCCTCCATGTTTGAACTGGTGTTAGTATTTTATATTATGTTAGAGGAAGAAAATTTCTCGGCAGTCTTACTTCTTGGTGTTAGAAAAGTGAAAGAATAAGCTTAGATATTTTTTTCCTCCGGTAAACTAAAATGAAAAATAAAGATTTATGTCCATCGAGCCACGAATTCGTGGATTTTTTTTTGATAGTGAGAAAATATTTATAGGTTCTTTTCCCCGCTTAAAAATTTTCATTTTTCCTTTAGTTTTAGGGTGGTAAATTGAGTTACAGTCCCTATTTGGGCGAAGGAGAAGGGTTATTGTGAACATCAAAATTTACTGTTGTACTAAAGGTTGTCATGAAACTTTTATTTATTCCCCATCTGAGAGGCAATTTTTTTAGCTATTTGTTCCATAAAAAAGGAAACAAGTAGATTGTCCTGGGGCTAGAGTGGTCTTGAAATTGCATCCTTTGTTTTGATTTTAATATTTCAAAGTTACTTTATTATGAGACTGGGTTTATAAATAGTACATCAAATATATATAGCTACTATCATTGAGTTTAAAAAAGATGCACACAAAAGAGCAGCTTAAATTTTAAACCATGAACAAAATGGTTTTTTGCAAACTGCCAGATTTTTTTAGAACCATTATTAACCACTAAAATATCAACTTTTTATCATCAATTTCACTTATTTTTTAACAGTATTGAGCTAAAGTATTTTTGTACACAACGTACCAAAAATCTGATGCAAATTTAATGATTTCTATATATTTACTCAATATGCCCGTGAAAGAAATAACTGTTTCACCTGCCAGTTAAATACTTGATATCTTGCTTTTGTGTCATTGAATTTTAAATGCGATTTATTCTATTACACAATCTGATGAAAATTTGGAAGATTATCATATATTATTTCGCCATATGTGTTTGTTAGAAGTAAATGCTGCGCACATAAAAAAAACTACTGGCCTTTGATTTATCTGTTGTACCACTGAATTTACATGATCCATTAATTCTTTCAACACACAATCTTAATCTTGTAACAGCATTAAAATTAACCCCTCAACCACTCAGTTGGAAAATTTCGGTGCTGAATCCTAACCCTAAAGTTTTGAACAACAACAAAAAGCAGTTCTTAATCCCTTAAACCAATTCAACCCTCTACAAACTGATTAAGATCTCTGATTGAATCTGAATCAAACCCACAATCGGATCTGCATACCAATCCCCCCCCCTGATTCACAAGTCGGCCTCAACAAACAACTCGTTTGGGTCGCATTTAAAACCCGCCATCAACCCATTCTTTCTGTCTGTGCCCCCCATAAGAACGCCCCCTCCCACAAAAGAGAATGACAAACTGGCTCACAAAGCATACTCTACACAATTTGCATACTCCCCTGTATGTCCCTGTCTGATAAGCCGTGCTTCATTACCATTTTATGCTAATCCCGGCAAACCGCTGGATTTCTTGAATGTCCGAAATGTGCGGTAACTGATCTCATAACTGTTCTTGGGTTACCCTCCACTTAAAAAACGGCGTATAACTCACTCCCCGTACTGCTGCAGTCCCATTATAACTCCCCCACAGTCTTTTTATGGAAATAATAATAACGAAATGAAATACGGGGTTTGAACCCGAAACCGTTTTTTTATCCATGGAGGGTTTTAATTGGCTGGGAGGATACGGCACGCGCCGCACCAGACGGAAGCGACAAGAGCGCGCGGTCTGAATTGACGTTTTGATTGCGTCGTGACTCGCCTTCCGTCGTGAGGTGGCGCTTTTTTGTACTGCTGCTTGCTTGTTTGAGCCCCGCGAGGTTCATTTTTTTTTCTCGTGTGGTTGTCACCTCTGTCAGAAGTTGAGCGACGCTGCTTAGCGGGTGGGTTGTCAAGATGGGATTAGTAGTGGAAGTTTTTTTTCCGCTTTGGGATTGGAAATGGAAACGTTTTGACTGGTTGTTTGGGGTGGGTCTGAGTCTGGTACTCTGATTTGTGTACCAGACTCAGTTGTGAGTGTGTCTACGGATAAGAAGGGAAATTTTTGTAATTTATTTTGAGGAATTGAACTGAGAGCTGTGAGAGGATCCTGACATGTGACCTCTGAAACTATAAACATAAAGTCTTGTGCTAAAAAATCTCCGGACTCATTTTTCTACCAAATTCGTTTATTTATGCTAGAATCTTCCTTTTAATGTTGGATTCCACGAGGTGGAGAAGCGCTAGCTGTGGGATCGTGTCTCGTTAAAACACCATTAGTTTTTTGGTCGACCGCGTCTGATATGTTTGTGATAGATTTTTATCAAAACCAGGTTGTGATATTTCCTCGCGGAACTTAAAAGAAACAAATTCAAAGATTAAATTCGTAAGTGAACCACCCTTTAATGATGTACTTTGATGGATTTCATGATCTATTGAACAGTTTCCACACATTTGATGCACAAGTTCACCTAGAACATCATGCTCCAATTCAACGGCATCATCCAGTAAATTTCACTCAAAAATTAGTATATTTCGTTGATATTCTGGACCTAGAATACATCATAATTTAGCACAAGTTGTTTCTCTGTGAAATTTACTCACGTTTACTTATTTTTCAACCCTTTATTTTTTTACTAGACAGCAACTTAAGTTGAACCTATTTCGTCACTAACAGGCTTTGTGTTTACTCACTTTCTCCATCCGCGTAGTGACGTACTGGGTTCAGGAAACGTTGCTGTGATGTATAGTTAAATCTAAATGTTAGGTGGTATGTTTCTTTAAAAATTAAGTTATTATAAAGTAAAAACATGCATGGGCCTAGCCAAGGGAGGGGCAGCTGCCCCTCCCCCTAAGTCTCGAATAATTAACTTTTACTTTACTTTTAGTTAGTTAAAACCTAGTATATTAAAGTCAAATTTTAAAAAAATTTATGTGGGAGGACCCCCAGACCCCCCTGTAGCATTTAAACCTTTATTATTCACACTTTTTTTTAAATAACTTCATTAAAATCAAAATTCTACCTAAAAATGTAAGTCCAAATTTGGGTTTACTCGTACCAAATAGCAGTTTAGGGGCGAATTTCCGAAATTTTCTGGGGGAAGACCCCCAGACCCCTCGTTTAAACTTGACGGCCCTCGCTCACGGGGCTATAAATTCGTTCTCCACAAACATAAAAAAAGTCGACCCTCCTTGCCCCCCCTAAGTTGAACCGTGGCTACGCCCATGAAAACATGTCACCCCCTAATTCTAGCTGGATTCCCTTAAAAGTTTTTAAGCTGAATTTTTGTCTGAACCAAGTTATGTCAGTCTACTGATGAACGACCTCGCACCAAACTTTTTTAAGCTGTCTGGTTAGCTCTTGACCAGTTCAAAGACCTCTACAAACACTAGCTCCCCATCGTTTACTTCCATCAGCAGCAGATGGTACCTCGAAGTCCCGCACCTCTCCGTCTGTTTATGCAACATTCTCCCCTCCGCCTGATCTTTTAATATTGACACTCACACGATAGTGTGTGCGGCTATAAATTCCCACGACCTGCCACGCCACTTCGCTGTTGATTCAACCACCTATTTTTTCCCCACCCCGTAGTTTTGTTATCCCATACGTTCCAATATTCCGTCGTTGCGCTTTTGGGCTCTTATCGGCCGTATAATTCTCAAACAAGTGGTCGGCCGGGGCACAGAAATAAAGAGGGGCGCACTCGAGAGTGGGAGGGAGATGCTGCTGAAATGAAAAACGGGCGTCTTGTTTGAAGAGTGGATTGAGGGGGGGGGGTTTGATGTTTGGGGAAATATATATATTGTGGAGAAGAATGGGGGAAAGGAGAGGGAGCCACCCATCCCATCTTCTCTTTTCACTTCGGTTGGCTTTTTGTTGCAGTTATCGCATTGAGGGTGTGTAGTGCCCGGGTATATGGGGCCGTGGGTAAACGTGTGATGTAATTAATGCCGGGCCCACGGTTTTTTTCCCTTTGTGGGTGGAGTGCTTGTGATGTAGGGTGGGTGGGAGTTTGAAGTTTTTGAGTACGTTCCGGTTTTTTAATATATCGGGGGATCTGATTGTTCGATTCGGTGTTTGTTTCATGGTGGGTCTGGGGGGATATCGGTGGTAACTTGGGGAGGGGTAGAACTTCAAGGAGGGATCGGAGGGTAGAAATTGGAGCAAGCTTCTTTTGGGCCGGTGGTAGAACTTGGAGGAGTATGGTGAATTGGCTTAAGGCTCATTCACATTATCTCTCTCACTGTTCATCATGAGTGATTACCTCCAGTGAATCACTAGTTAGCTTAGAAACGTGAATGAATTGGGGTAAAACGTTGATTCACAATTCACTTCGGATGTTTCCTCCAAAGTGAGTATCTAAAGTGACAAGTCTGAATAAGCCCTTCGCTTCCACTGATGAGTAATGAATTATTCAATACTGATCATTCAATGGTGGTTTAGGTTTAGAGAATCTAAGCTAGACATGCAGAGACTCTAACTACTACGGATTCTCCGTAGTTTCTACGGATGCCGTCGTTAAACTACGGACTACGGATAGCATCGAAAAAGCTACGGAAAATCGGAAATGTATCATAATAAGCACTTAAAAGCGCAAGTTTTTTTTCCAATTATGCTCCATTTTTAGGATATTTTCAGTCTTCATAAAACAGGGTGGCCAGCGATCGGGTTTCGTGTTGCATGCGGGGTATTCCGTTCTTCCCTCGACTTCTTTCGGACGGCGCAGCGACGGGCACCAAGTTGAAATCGGCTTCTTCTTGCGTTGTTAGTGCGATGTAAAAAAAAACTTTATAGTGGTTAGAAGCCGTCGTCCGGTGTTTAGGACCGCATTCGGCGGAAAGTCGAAAAATAAAAATTTTTCGCGTAAGTACTACCGTTTTCCCGGCCGTAGTTGAATCGGGCTTCTTTTCACATTGTAATTACACTGTAGGAAAAATTTAAGCATGACCAGAGGAGCCTATAATAAGTCCAGTGATACCTCTCAGATCGCGTTTATATCGATTTTAGTCAGTGTTTTCAACTAATTTTTCTTAAGGATTTCCTAAGTTGTTAATTTTTTACTGATAGATCACTCTGAAGTTTAATGCAGTATTTTTAAAAACCTTGTTAGAGACTATAACCTGTTTCAGATATGACATCAAGGGGGATGGCAGGGGATCCACCCTAAAAAATCGGACTAGGTGTATAAAACAACCCTGTTTTTAGGATCAACTTCCAAAAAAATTTTCCTTACTCATAAGGACTACTGACAACCATCTTTCTAAGTTGGAGTATCTGGACATGTGGAGAGGATCAGTCGCAATTTTAGGTATCTATGTCCAAGTGCAAACCAAGCTGAGGTTTATCTAATGTGAAAGAAACCGGGGAAGCTTTTTTGGTTTTAAGATGATCAGAAACGGAAATTTGAGCTTCATGGGATAGTTTATAGTTTTCTCTCCTTGAAAGATATTGTTAGAATAATTAATAAATATTTTAAGCGTTCCTTACCCTCACTAGATTTTTTTTATATTTCTGATACCTAAGAATTAAGTTATAAAAATCCAATTGTATTTTGATGACTAAAGATATTTGTAAAAAATAAGCTGCAAAATAACGGTTTTCTTTTTTTAGTCTAAAAGTAACTTCTATTATCTAGAAAAATAAAGGATTTTCAATATTTATGGGTTAACGATTTCACTCTGAAACTCTTTTCACACTTTAGGATTATACTGGTTCAACCGTGAAGAAATCTGTTTTTCCAACACCGAAGAAAAATCTCTTAACCACACATTACGCGCTGTCAGCAAAGCACCACTCACCGCCGCTGCCAACTTTTTCCACTCAAAATGCCGAGGACGCTTCTGCCCAAAAAACTCCGGGGCCGTTCCAGAACTCATTTTCTGGTATCGCTTGCCGACACCCTGCATCGCATTCCACGTGACTACCCTTCGGATCTGTTCCATCTCTTCTAAATGGAAAAAGGCAATGAAGCGGAGTTATACAAGGGGTCGCCCTGTGCTTTTTTGTCTTTTCGCTTTTGGCGGGGGCGCTAGAAAGCGATGGAATGTCCTTTTTGGGGGTCGCGGTGTGTCACATAGGGGATATAAATGATTGGGGTGGGGGTGTACTCCTGAGAATGGGAAAGGTGATTTCGGCTAATGGAAGAGTGTAATGCTCCTTTAGACGGGTCCTCTGGGAACACCTGTTGATTAGATACAAGGCCGAGTAGTTCTTTGAAGAGGAGTGCCGAATCTGTTTAGTGAATTATTTTTGGTGTACATGATTTTGGAGCCAATTTGTTAATGGGGGTATTTGTAAAATTTCTTTTCTCTTTGAATTTATTGCTTTGTTTTTTTTAATAAGGGCTATCACAAACACGTTGATCCATTTAAATATTACATAAGATGTTTTTTATAGTTTTTGACTCCCTTCCCCTTTGTTAGCACAAAGTTAAGTAAACCGCAACCCCCTTCATAATTACGTAAGAAAACTGCACGCCCCCTTCCCCCGAAAAGTTATAATGCGTGAAATTTTTTTCTAGTTCAAATTGTTATTTTTAAATCTAATGTTGGTTGAATGGTGAAATTATATTTATGTCAGTAACAAGATATTTTCGAAAATAAAGCGTTTTTAACATCTTACGTAAGCATCCCCTCTTACCCCCTACCCATTGGAAAAAATAAGCAAAGAGCAAACCCCCTTTTCCCCTTAGGCGCTTACGAAATATTTGAAGGGTCCTTTATCAAGAAATATTCAAAAAGGAAATGTTTTCTTTCCCTTTGTGGTTTAGTTTCTTACATTATTTGATGATGCCAAGGTAAGATTATCTTTTTCCGTTTTATGAGGGGATTTCTGAATATAAATCGGAATAACTCGTTTACATATAAGTTGGGATTTCGAAGGTATTTCACATACGCAAAATATCAAATTTAAAGTAGGCAACTAAATAAACTGTAATTTATCGCGAAGTTTTAAGTGAAAAAAATTTTCTCTATAAAAAGCTATTCTCGAGCTCTTCTAACGGCTTAAAACTGTCAAAAAAACTTCAGTTTGAACTTTCTTAAGCAATATACTCCCAGACAAGATCCATTGCTCCAAGTTCAATCTACAGAAGAAAAAAATCTCCCTCCCTCCATCCATGCATTTCATTTTACGAGAATGCTCACTTCGATAATCGAAAGCATCAGGTTTCACTTTAACGCTCGAAGGTTCCTTCTCCCCTTTTCTAATCACTCTCATCCGGGCATCATCGAACACAACATCGAACGTCTCCAGACAACTATTTTCCCCACGAGAAGCATCTCTGCGGTTCATTTGGCGCGATCATTTGAGGGACATTTCGAATGGCAGCTTCCACCCTCCGCTAAAAGGATTAAAAGTAATTGCTCGGTTGTTTCTTCACCTCGCTTCAGCAACTTTTCAACTTTCCGTAAATTGAAACTTCGGGCACGCTTTTTGCCCGTTCGATTTTTCTCTCGAGGTCCCCCGCCCACTGACTCTTCCACTTGTTTTTCGTATAGAGAAAAAGTGCTCTCGGAGCTAATGGTGCAGAGTGTAGGATGGTGTTTTTTTCTTCTTCTGATGGAGGCATTTGAGACTTGCTTTAAGTACGGTGATAAGTAGTTTGGGCTTCTCTTTTTTTATCTTAACGCGGAGCTATTAAGCTTGTTATAATTGTGGGAATGGCGATTAGTGGCGGGAAACTGAGGCCGCATTTCACTCCGATAAAACTGGCGATTTCTCGGAAAAGAAGCGAATGTGTATTGGTTTTCCAAGCTATGAGCCAAGTTGCTTGGTTGGGAATTAGCGTATTATAAACGTCAAAACTTGTTTCATTATCCAAATGACGGCCTCTGATCCGTAAGATCAATTACGGCCGTATTCGCCGCTAGGATCCAAACTGCTTTAACTGCCAATCCGAAGTTTGACTGCTGATGAACTACCGGTCAGGTTGCCGGTGAATGCGGCCGTTAATAAACCAAACAACTTGAATCAAAGTTTCCCCAATGTGATTGGGAAACATTTGAATTCACGGGGTTTTCCTATATTTGTGAGGAAAAATGGGTTGGTCACAACCACGATTAAATTAATGTCGGATATCAAAGTATCTATTTAAACCCGGTCTGTTTTATTTGATACTCCTTTTTTATTTATTTCAGTTTTCAAGTTGAGTTTAGATTCATAATCAGGAAACACTTAATATGTGTAACAAAAGTTTTGTTATAAGCACTATAAGTATTAAAAAACTATGACAACTAAACCTTTGTAATTTATACAGCCACTGTAAAGTGTCAATTTGTTCAGATAATTTTTAAAACTGCACGAAACTCTCTTGACTACGGGATTTATAGTTAGATGGATACACTTAATTCATATTAGTATTTATAAGGTTATTTTTATAGTTAATAAATATATTAGTTTTTTACCTACAAATTGACGCTTGCTAATAATTCTTTTCTTTTGCAGGTAAGCTGGATTATAATTAACTCAATTTAAAGTTCAGGATGTAATTACATCTCGAAAAGGAGTATGTAAGTTTTCATATTTCTTCCCATATAAACTTGGTTCTTGTGTTTATTTTGTCATAATAGGATACACTACGGGGATTTACCTTTTCAACTATTCCATATTACTCTTTTAAATGACTTTCCCTTATTCATCAGGGACAGGATGTCCCGTCAACTGCATGCCACTCCTCAGAATTTCTCTCCATAGTCTGCTAAGGGTCATATCGAATTTCTTGAGATGATTTAAATTGTATAATAAATTCATCGTTTGATATCATATAGTAGTGTAATACTACAATTGAAACCTCGATGAAAACAAAAACAAAAAACAAAGACTTTCCTCTCTCCCTCCCCCTCCCTCCATCGAACTCGCCTTGACTGTTGCCAGATTCCCTCTTTGAATTCCACCCAAGGCGTCGACAAATCGAACCGTCTCTAAAAAATACATTCTTTAGAAGTCCAACCGAGCTTCAAACTCTCTCATTCATTGATATTTCTATTGGGAAAGGAGTGAATGTCCACACCAACACACATCGAAAGGAGCCAGAAATGTAATTATGTAACATAAAAGATATAAGGATGGGTTTGTCCAGAGGAGAAAGAAGTCTTAACGATCAATTGTGCAAGTCTAGAAAAGGGAATAGAGTTTTGCTTTGTTGATTGTTTTCGAATGCTTTTCAATGGTCACTACCAGCAGTTCAGCGATTTGCCAACTATTTCTTGGTGCTTATTGGATAAATTGTTTTTTCCATACACATCTATCGTAGTATGTATATGACTGAAAGATTAAGAAAATATCGGTGAATTTTGTTTTTTACGGGATTCAATTTCTTTATTCCTATAATATACTCAAATTTACTGTGGTCCAGTTTTTGCTGTACCGAGTATCTATGGTGAAATTAATATATTTTAGAATCTCCACATTCATAACAATTGTAGTTTTCTTCATAGTACCTCTTCAGTGTCGTAAATTTTACATAACTTAGGATTAAAACCTGTCCAGTTTCTATTTACAAACTCGCCATTAGTTCAATTTTCTTCAAAAAGAAAAAATACGCTTTTTGTAGTTAGGAACTCAGCTTTCTAAAAATCTTTCGAGTTTCCGTGTCTCCGTGCTACCCCCTGAATCGGCTATACTGTTTCCTAACCCCAACTTCATCTGGTTGACTGTACCACGGCTTGCTACACAGTTTTGAATTATATACAGGACCCATAACGTATCATAGGTTGCATATGAGGAGCAAACAATCAAACCATGCTTTCTCCTTCAAATACAAATTTTCAGGAAACACAAAAAACTAATAACTTAAAAAATAACTAATTTAAAAACCTAATTATCGTTTGTTTTGTTCTATAACGAATAACTAACGAGATTTGAAGTTTGGAGAAATCACGTTTCGATCGAACACATAGGAGGAAACATAGTTTGAATGTTTCCAACATGGACAAAACACTTTTATAATGTAAAAAATTAATCCTACTCTTTTCTTCTTTTATTTTCTGCTATACATCTTTTTATTTCTGATATACAATGTAAATTTTTAAAATAAACATTAGGTGATTTCGTATCAAAAAGTCCCCACCAATATTTTTACATCACCAACTTCACGCTGACAAATGATTGGGTCACGTGATGAGTAAGAACAGCTATGATTGGCTGTGACTGGAGGAATCACTGACTGAAAACAGGCTCTGGAGGAAGCACTTTTTGATTGGAACATCAATTTTCTAAGTAGTTTTAGAATAGGTTAAAACTTGTTTTAGTTGAAGATAATAGCATTATTTTGTGCAGTTTAATGGGGAGATCATGAAAATAGCAGTAACTCATTTTTAATTTTTTTGGAGAAAACACGGTTTGACTGTTTGCTCCTCATATAGATTTAGTGCTTTTCCAAACGTTATACTCTGTTCATTTAGAATAGACGCCTGCGCCTGAGGCCTAATGTATTAGAAGCAGTTACTATTGTAATTATCATCGAAAAAATTATTGTGCAATGACAAGGCAGCCTAAACAGAAAGAGTTAAAATAATGTAAAAAAATCGGTCACTCAAGTTGCGGGTTGAGAGTTATTCGCTTTTGATCCTGTTTCAGGCGCCTATTCTAAATGAACAGACTATTGCTATTGTCATCTATATTTTTAATGATTTTTGCATCTCGGTTATCCTGTATAGTATCTAGTAAGCCATTACTGTACTGTCACAGCCAGAACTGAGCCAACCGTGACATCCACGAAATCCTAGTCACATCCCACACATTCTAATTACCACAGCGTAGGACCCAAAATAATAACAGCAGCAGCAGCATCGCATCGTCTTGGAGGAGTCGCACTCAACCATTCCTTTTGATCAACCCTCAGTAGTTGTAATTGGATACAGAGACTCCAAGTGCGACTGCTGGCTTTTACCTGTCCTCACAACAAACGAAGCCGCCACCTTTGTATAAATACGAAGGGGTTGGGTCCCCGGTGTATACGAGGGCCCCCCGACCCTGTTAAGGTAATGAAGGAGACAGATTGCAATTGGTATCCGCACCAAAAAGCATTTGGCTTCATTTCATTAAGACTTTCTCTTTCTCTATGCTGGATGGATCTTTTATTTAACCTTCCCGGAGTCAAATGAGGGACAAAGGGAATTGCAGTTGGGGAATTTTCTCCCTGACGTTGAGCCTTTGATTTATGGATGAGATCGTTGTTTTTTCTTACGTGTGTTTGAGTTAAAGGTCTGGGTGGTTTTAGGGTCAGGATCGTCGTCGTTGACGTATGGTGTCGGTGGATTGGAGAGACATTTATGTGATGTCTCAATCTTTATCTTATGGTGGCCTTGGTATGTGTTGGAATTTTATCGGGATGCGTATTTTCCTAATGCTGACTTTGGGATGATGGGGAGTTAAATTAGTTGTATCTAATCATTTTAATAGACTTTATATTTTTTGTCTGTCAATTATTAGTCACTATTAGCATAGTTAGTCACTATAAGCATTATTAGTCAATTTATAGCATACAGTTCAGTATCATGTCCTAGCATGTATAAAATTGTCGTAGCAGTATGTATTAATATTTTTATCTATATATATTATTAAAATTATATATTTAACTTTTAACAAATTAATCTATTATCTAGTTTTACTATTTTGAGTTATTTTCAATTTGATATAGAAATATTTTATCATCAAATCTGAAAAGACCTTAAATAATTCGATACTAAAGGGGTCTGACTACTCAGGGTCCAATCAAACGAAAAACTTTTATGTAAAATCTAATTTTATTCTTAATACACAGCTAAATTTTAAAATAATGGTTACGAACAGCTAAATAAGACTAATACAGTTAAAATTATCTTGCAGTTACAATCACTACGTACCAAAAATATTAAAGGTGTTTCAGTTTGAGGATTGAAAGCTTAACTATGTTATAACGAAAGGTTCCAAGCTTCAGACCATTATAATTCTTAAACTTTAAAAGCATTCGAGTTTTCTTGCTCATGTATATTAATGAAATTTTCTGTAGATCTGTTAAAGTAAAATGTCACGAAAGTTTTTACTGTCCCTCTTGATTTCCATTAAGGAAATAATGAAAGTTGTATACCGTGACTTAGCACAATTTTCTACCTCTAATAGCAAAGTTCCAAAGTCACTCAAGCTAAAATTCTATTCTAGAAAAGTTGCATTCTTTCCAGAGAAAAAATTGTTCTAGCCGTGTTATCTGAGCAGAAGCTTAATGTAGATATTTTCTTCCTAGGAATCTGAAATTAAAGAAATGTTTTTATTTTTAACATGTTTATGCAGTGAATATGTTAGATATTTCCGTAAAAATAAATATTTGTATTTTAAGTGCATATGACTTTTTGATTGTAATAAACTTAAATTTAATAAAACTTTCAAATGGTAAATATTCTTACAGCTATTTTAACCTGAAAATATTACTAATTTTAAAGGATCCCAATTAATATGAACTTTCAGAACTAATACATTTTGCAGTTTAATATACTCTCAATATAAATAAAATGTCAGAAAAAAATTGAAAAACTGAAACTACTATTTTAAAAATCCTTTTATTCTAAATTCCCTTTATTCTTAAGAACAAAAAATTTCAAATACTATTATTGTTTAGATTTCTTTCAATGGCTTTCAAATTGCATTGAGTGTCTCACGAGATAAAATTTTCTAACCATACAATCATTATAAGTGAAAGCAAATTAGTCCTCAAAATAAATTTATTTTTGAAGTCTACTATGCGTTTGAAAGAATACGTTCGGCTTAAAGATCGTGTACTTGGTTAGGTAGGACTTATTTTCTTGATTACACCATCAATTAGTTCACTTATTTGAAGAGCAACCTAATGAACTTTTTTGGACCTAACGGACTTTCATTAATTCTAATCGTATTAACTGCCCTCGAATGCATCACACCTCTTGTTAAATTAAGTATGAATCAACCGAACACACAAAACAACCCCTTCAGTCCTGATCATGGACGAAGGGGGTGGAAGCCCCCTGAGACCACCCCCAGCGAAACACATCGAACATTTTAATTTTCTCCCCGATCTGTTGAGAGGTCTAATATCTATCAACTTCCAGAATCACGGGTTTTTAATTTTTGGTCTTGTCGACTTTTTTTCCTGGAGACCTTTTAATACGATTGGTCTAGGGACCGAGTGCCAGGGGTTGGGCATTTGTCACGTGAGGGGGGTGTAAGGTTTAATTTATCGAAAAGCGATTTCGGCGACGGGGGTGGTGTTTTTGGAGAGGGAAAAGAGTTCGGAAATTCAATTTTGAAGCGCTCTCGGGAGGGTGGTGTCATTTTTCTTTTGTCCGGAACGAAAAACAAGGGGGAAGAATGTGATTGTGTTCTTTTTTTGGGAGAGAAATTGGAACGTTTTTCTGTTGGAAAGTGATGTTGTTTTGTTTTCGTGTTATTTTCAATCGGGCGATTAGATGTGTTATTTATTTAGGTACGATGATTTGATTTTAAGAGATGTTTTCTTTGATGAAGTGGGGGAATTACTTTTTTAAATGAAATCGTTTATCTTGTGATTATTTCATCTCTTGGTTTCAATGAAAATTTATTCAAGTTGTGTTTTTCGTATGTGTTACGTTTCAAAAAAGGTTTGCTTCAGTTTCGAAATAATGATTGATAAAAAATAGAAGTAATTTCTCTGGTATTACGTATTAAACATTAATTATATAAAGGTGAAAGTTTATATAATAAAATTAATAAATGAATTTACGTTTAAGCAAGATTTATACACAAAATAAAATTATTTTATGTATTAAGTACTTTTTGGGATTACTAAAATTAATATTTATACTCTAATCAAACACTCGGCCCTTTATTATTCTGCAATTATTTTTAAGCTAGTATTTATATACCTAACTTTAAATTTGAGTTCGAGGCTTTTGACGAAGTTAGTTTTTGCCCATTATTATCAAAAGGCTACCATTAAAACTGAGTAAAGACAAGGGAAATTCAACTTACCTTTTCATAAAAGTTAGAAATACAACGCATATATTTTTTTAAATGTAATGTAATTTTTGAACCATCGTTTTAGGATTGTAGATGGACTTAAACTGTGAAACAACCTCAGACGCTTGTTGTCGTGCATGAACTTTCGCGATCCCTGCTTTAACCCTTTCGATCTTGAGCCGTCCAAGATTACCTTTGGATCCTATGGGAAATTTCGGGCGGCCAGGTCTAAAAGGGTTTAACCCATGCACAATCACCGTTGACTCATTGATGATGCATGTGAGAACACACTGCAACTCTTTTCCAATTAAGCTCAAAACCGAAATTAAGATTAATTACTCTGTAGTTTTCTCCCTCACCCCCCAAAAACCTCCCTATCACCCTTGAGGCCCCTTGTACAAGGGGCAATTGCCCCCCAATCAGCCAACAATCCCAACACGCGTTAGGAGGTTAGAAAAAAACGCACCCGGAAAAATATTAACTTCTCTTTTGGACCCTTCAGTAGTTCACCACACTTCACACAAAACATTAATCTCATTCCGGTCATCAATTGGCTCGCTCCCTGCAAATCTTTCCTCTCTCTCTCTCTGCGTACCAGGGAAAAAATCATCATTTTTTTCATCATCATCTCATCTAATGAAGCGCGGGGTCGAAAGAGTTGTAACGAGGGGCTCCCTCGGGGCCCCCATCTGGCGCCGCCCGCGCAATTTATAACTCCTCGCCTTGGGGGGCCCCTGCCGCGTCTTGAGATCTTCATTCGCAATCAATTCCCTTTGGTTTTTTAAAGCCTCTCCCGCTGTGGTGTGTGTGGTCACAGACTGGTTTTAGGAAATGGATTCTGTGAAATGCGCGCTGGTTTGGAGTGAGTGTGGGTGATTAAAACAACATGCCAGGGTTGTATAGGTCGTTGCTTTAAGAAAAAGGATATCCAAGAAAGGAATGGGTGTATTAAGAGGTCAGTCTCGTTGGGATTGACCTTTTCATGAGATTTAATGATGTTTCAATTTGTTCGTAGGGTTTTGATTGTTGATGTTGGGGAAATATCAGCGGGGGAAAATGCTTTTTGACATATGTTATGTGAGATGGCATGTAATATATCAAAGAGCTAGAAGTAAATATTTTGGCAGAAATTATTATTTTTTTTAAACAGTCAAGTGTTTTAAACTGCTGATGAAAAACACGAGAAACAGTCTTAAGAGATAAATTAAAATTGCAAAATATAACTAGAAAGCTCATAATGCTTTTAACAGACCCTTTAAAATGCATTATATAAATGTCATTTACTAAATTATACTTAATTTTCATATTCATAAAAATATTAAATAGTTTTTCCAATTGCATATTTACTCTATTCATTATCACTTACTCCACTGATACCGCCTCAATGACTCAGTTTCATAATAATAATTTTATGCCTTTTTTATTCTCTTTTGTGCTGTTAACTCTGCAAAAATAAAATTAAATGTTTAAGTGATTTTTAAGGTTTTTATTTCAGTTTAAATTCCATAAGGTTGAAAAAGGAATGTCCAACAACTTTTTTCAACTGTAAATATTTTTGAATGAAACTTAAACTTTTTTATGATTGCTCTGTTTTCCAAATAGGGTCCTGAATTTTCAGTAAACATTTGGTGGTTATAGATACAAGGAAAATTCAATTACTTATACAGTTTTTTTTTATTTTCTCAAAACTTGGTTTTTGGACGTATTCCCTTTTTCAAACTGATGATTCAAGATTCAATTATACTTAACACAATTATCTTTCTCCCTACCTCAATAAAAATATAATTTGTCACATAACAAAAAATATGTACAAACTAATTAGATAGTTTGGATCATTGTTTTGTCTTACTGTCGATGCCCCGTTAACATGGCAGTGCATGAAATGTCCATTTCTGCGTAGACCCTGTGTACACTTGAGATCCCTTTCAAATTCCATACCACCTTCGATCCATTCAAGCATCCAAAGCACAGACGTCTGGTTTCGATTCCAACATTGAATCGGAGTTGATTGTGATCAGTCCGAGTTTGAAAACCCTTTGTCTTCCCACAACTCGACCTCCCAACTCGAAGCTCGTTCGGCGAAAGCATTCGCTTTTGATAATGGTTGTATCGTTTGTGGAGAGCAGATGGAAAGGACGCAATTATTCCCGACGGAATTTCGAATCCCACCTTCGTTTATGATGCTTTTTTTTATGATGGTTGGGTTGTGGTCAAGTTTTCATGATCTTATTTGTGTTTGACAGTGAATCGGAAGACCTTGAATTTTTTTTGTTCGTATTAGTGCACTGAAAAAAATAATCATACAGAAGCAGAAAGCTCTGGCAGCAAAGGTTGCCAGATCCTTCCTTTTTACGGAATTTCTCTGTTGACTGGAACTTTTCTTTTTCTGCATGCTACGATCTTTTCGCAACTTTAAGGGACCATACCCATCGGAAATATTCTATTTTTTTAACTTCATATCGTCTCTATAGATAATGGTCTCATGTTTTCCAACTTTTGAAATTTTAGTGGTTTATACAGAAAAAGTAGTTGCATACGAAATTGATTCATGTATTGATTTTAGCACAGATTTTAAACCTTTTAGTACCTACCTATTATCTCTTTGACCGTTCAGCGGCTTTCTATCCAATTCTGCGGCCCGGCGCAGCGATATAAATGAATCGTACGTGATAACGTTTTCAGAATTAGTGGCACGGTCGACGGGACTATTCGTAAGATCCAAATTTTTTTCTAAACCTCACGAATATAAGTTTTAACCTCTTTTATCTATATTGTAAGCCACACACCAGTTAACTGCTACTATCGTCACTATAAAATAGGCTATGCACACAATTTTCCCGTGTCAACATCAAAATAGCGCCATAACATCTTATCACGCCAGTTCAAAGACCGCCAAAAGCATTTTAAAGTAATGCAGGATGGAAACATCTCATCACTTTGTTCTTCGCAGTTTTTTTTTCTAAAGTCGGCTGATTAAAGCAAAAGTCCCTCAATCCTACGGTGTTGTGTAATCATTCCGCCTGCTTGCTTTAATAACCCCTTCTTCACTTCAAAAAGGGGGAAGTCCACCCCTTTCGCGTCCCCAACACTTTCCGTACCCATCTCTCAAGCACCCCTTCAAGATGCGTTCCTTTCAAGAAAGTGGCGGCTCAAATGATTTGAAAAAGCCCCTGATGCACCGAACAAAACGGAGTTCCGCGCTTTTTACATTACTGTTACATTATGATTCTTAAGAGGGAAAACTTTGTTAAAGAGCTAAGGCCTTTGGAGGGACTTTAGAACGCGGTTATGGGTTTGAATAAAGTGCGGGGCTTTGTAGTAGGTAGGGGGTGGTTTTTTGTTGTGGGAGGATGGGGTTGAGGATTTCTCGCGCCTGTATGCTTCACCCCTTTTTTTCGGAAATTTCGTGTAGTGATGTTTTACCCTGGAGTCCTTTTGGTTGATGTTACTTTGTGTAATGGGTTGAATTATGAGGGTCTTTTCTTCGTGGTCAAAATGCAATTAATCTTTGGTGTAAAAAGTTTGTGCATATGAATTTTGTTTGAATGAGGGGTTGGTTATAATCGCAAAGTGATGTGATTTGAAGTATGCAGGGGTTACTAAATGTTTAATAATAGTTTGTTAACCTCGAGCATATTCGAAAGTTCGGAGATAAATGTTTACAATACTTTTCAAAGTTTGTGGTATTCCATATAATATTTATTATGCTGTTTGCATTTACCTAGACTTCAAAGGATAAATGTTATTGAAAATTACTTTTTGCTTTTTGATACGGCAGTATTTCATAAGTTTTAATATCATTACTCTATTATTTTGTAGAAATTTTTTTTCTATAGGGATTTTACAGTACCAGTACTTGTAAAATTCCTAAAACTTTGAAAAAAGTCTTTTCAATCTTTCTTTTCAGTTTATTAAATCTTCTACTTAACTAAATTAACTCGCGTATGTAGCATATACAATAGAAGTAAAAATATTATAAAGCCTTCAAGTCTAGTTGCACAATATTACAAATTTTCTTTTCTTTAAGTAAAAGAGTGCTATGTTAAAACTCCTTTATTGATATTATAGTATTATCTTTGGTAATTATATTTTACTTTTAGCAGTAAAGAAGCATGGTCCACTCATTTTTATTTATCACACTTATGTAAATGAATAGACTACCTATTCCCAAGTCAAATGTTGTCACAGTTGATACTCCTTACTAAACGAACTTCTCAAGGGGAGATCTCCACGTGGAAAGCATTATAAAGCTCATTCCATTTTACGAAGATAGTCATTTTAATCAATGAGGCTCTCCTGAAACAGCGTCATGGTGATTGTGCCATTAAAACCTTTCAAAATTCAGCTAATATAGCTTCCTTATTTGCTTTAACTTAGGTAATTATGATATTAAACCTTTCCTAGAAGCCAGGCTGTTGAAAGCCTTTTCACCTGAATCGTAAAATTAATGTCCTTCTTCCTCTGTACTGGTCTTGTTTGCAAAATGGCCCCTGCTTTTCATTGTAAAACTAGCTTATCTTATCCTTCCTACTACCTTTTACGGTCTTGAATTCAGGCCATAAAACAGTGAGTAAACGTATTACACTTTGTTGCACTTTCTGAGTTCATGATAATGAAGATAACTCTTTTATCGGAACTTTTATAATCCATACCTAGAAAGAGTCGATACTTTATGAATGTGTATCGAATAAATTCTGTATTATAAAACGTTGACATTTATTCTTTCCTCACAATTATGAGGTGTTTTTTGCAGATAGTTTTTTTTGTTTGGAGAATTTTTATGCATATTTAAATTTAATAAAATGTTCCTAAATATAGAGTATCCTGGTATAAAACAAATGGTTTTTATTATGAGCAAATTAATATGGTTTGTTCACAAATATATAAAAAATATTATGCAATATATTTCACATTGAATTGAAACTTATTTTTGTAAATACATTGTTAAATTTTTTTTTTCATTGTACTTTATCATTTATACCATAGAAAAACCATATTACTACATTTGAAGATTCACCCCAAGTTTCTTTGAGTTAGGTTGGTACTTTATTTTTTGTCATCCAGATATTATTTTCCGAACTTGTTTCAAACCAGGCAAAACAATCATTTCATTGAACACAGAATCTACACAACTCTCATCCAATATCCAAATAAATTATAATTAAATTGTCTCGGCGATTCGATCTTTCCTCACTCGATTCCCCCCCATCGTATCGATTACAACATAGATGAATTGACTCGGCAGCGTTTTATCTAACCCCCGAAAGGCCCTCCGCGGTGGAACAGTACACTTATCAAAATCGCGCGTGTCGGAAGCAAAAGGGTTGTGGGACCTTTCTCTGGGAAACAGATTGGCTTTACGATAGATACATTTAGGGACTGACGTGGGGTGATTTATTTTGTAAGAGGGATGAGTAGGAGACGTATTCCATTTCCTTTTCGTGTCGATCTTCCGTTTTTTGGGGAGGAAGTGTTGTTCAATGTGTGTCATGTCCTGTGACAATGAGTTAATGGTGGAGACGGCAGCTTCAGATACCATGTTCATGTATGTGGGGTGTGTGCCAGGCTTTACCTTTTGCCCATTTATTTCCTTTCTGTTTTAAAGCATATATTTATTAAAGATTATATTATCTGGTTTGTACCGTGTTCCCTGTCATTTCTTATCCCAATCTAGTTTTTCCCAAGTCGTAAATTAATAATTATTATTATTTAGAATGTAAGCTCTGTAATAATTTTTTTGTATGATGACGCAAATTCATAGAGTAACATTGTTTAGAAACGTGGCAAAAAACAAACATGGCTTTAATATCGGTGTATGTGGAATAAACATAACTTAATTTTTGTGAATCTGCACTCACGGTTAGAGAGATACTTTCGTGCAAAATTACATACTAAGAAGCATTCGTATAACTCCGTTCTATTAGTTTTCTTTAAAATTAACTACCTTAAACCTAAATTTCATAAATTGGAACAAACTTTCTTCTACAGGTACTTTTCTATAAAAGCGCGACAAACTTGAATATCTTTTGATAAAATGTCGTTGAACCTTGAATGTCGTTGAACATTTTCTAAAATGCATTCTTTAATATTTTACCTCCCAAAGCAGGTTTTAGATTCTTCTACGAAATACAAATCTGTAAATTGAGATGTTTTCAGCAATAATGAGCCAACTCCAACAACTAATTCTTGCTGCAATCACCTCAATTTTAGAGCTTATAAATTTTCATGCTATATAAACTTGGTCATTAAAAAAGCGTTATTTATTATATTAAAAGTGAAAGGGGAATTTCTAAAGACATTCTTTTCGAAATTAAGAAAATATCACCAGCGCAGAGTAATCTTACGTTCTGACGTCACGCAGGAGAAAAAAACTACAACCACCCTGCGAATAATTCTCTCCATAAATCCGCGTCATCCAAAGCAGTCGGCTTCATTACTTTCCCGAAAACAAAGAAATCAATGTCCGAGCACAACAATACCCTCTCTCCGTCCTGCGGCTGTCACAAAATGCCTGGAACATATTCCCTGGGATTTATGTCCGGCAGAAGAACCGGTGCTTCTTCTTTCAGCAGGGACCTCGACATGCCCCCTGTAGAGAAGTCAGTTTGTCTTGTCACACAACCTGCAATGTCGTGTGGCTTTCCCTATGTGCTGAGAAATTACTTAAGGCAGTCGGGGATGCTCCGTACATCTTGGTCAGCTTGACAGAAGGGATTTTTTTGTGGAAATTCCTTCGGTTGGGTTTTGAATTTGTGTGGTCTTTTAGGAATTTTGTCTTCTTGTTAGGGTCTGGGTAGCTTTTGGCTGTCTATCAGGTTTATCTTTGTTTTCAGGAAGTTTGGAGGCCCATTTTGGATATTTTTGAAAGCATATATTTGTTCTACTGATGTTCTTAACAAAGAGAGTTTTAAATCCAAGTTCTAAAATATTTTATATAAAAATATAAATACTGAACTAGTTAAAGTATTATAGTTTTGATGTTATAATCCACTGCAACATCTGTTGGCTTGTTAAGAGTTAGCTCATTGTTGCTGCAAACCCTTAAATATATCTCCATCAGCTTTTCATTGGAGTTAGCTCCTTGTTGCTGCAAGCACCTCAATTGTTAAAAACCAAATTTCAACTATTCAAGTGATCTTATCAGTTAAGATCAATAGTTCACAGAAATGTCATGTACGTTGCCATAATTGTATCAGTTTGAATGACTGATTAGTTGACGGAAAATTAAAGCAGTATGAATTAACTTTTTTTCCCTCCAAGAACTTTAAATTTTCTTCGCCTTCTGAAACTAAGTTCTGCCAAACAACCCCACTCAATGTCAACGTCTAAATCCATTATTAAATGATGAAAGTCAGGGTTAAAAACAAACCCAACACGATGTACACTCTAAACAAGCCATCCCACAACCTGACTAGAAAACTGTCTTTGTCAAATAGAATCCACCAAGACCTCGTGCTTCCTTCAATTAAGCAAACGAAATCCACATTGTTCCCTCATTCTCCCGCCCTTTCAAAGACACCCTTGTTGCAGACGAACACCATCTACAAAAACAAACTCTCGACACCCCCAGCTGTCGGACCTGTAACCGACACCCCTCATCCCCGTGCTCCCCATCCTCCTCTTCCTTATCATCCGACACGTTGAAAGTTGCACTCGTTTCGGCAAATTGCCGCTGACGTTTCCTCCTGGAAAGAAGACTCTTGAGATGCGCACCAGCTGTTTGGTGCACCTTCTGCCGAAGTCCAGCTGTCGTGCCGCTACGGGGCTTGAAGGGGTCAGCGCAGGGACTGTTTCTGCTGGAGTGAGCGATGGGCTGCTGAGAACGACAGATGGTGGGTGTTTCGGAAGTGGAAGTATCGAGTTGGTGTTTTGGGAGGAAGTGCATGATGGACAACTTCGCTACTAAGAACACAAGCCAGTATAAAACTACATATTTTAATATATTCTCACTTCAAATTGCTTTTTTTTAATGAACTGTGTAATGATATTTGAACGAAATCTAATTAATTGTAATCGAGTGAATCTTTGGAAACATACCTACTGCTTCTGACATGTTGAATTAAATAGAAGATGGAAGGAAATGTCATTTGAATAGTGTTCACTGCATACTTATATTTTACAGTGACTAGTTACTTTGTAATGGGATGTGCTATCATCTGGACCTCAGTAATTTATGCTCGGTTTTTGGGAAAAAAAATTTTTTCTCATAATAATATAGTTTTCAAAGAGAACAGGAAGGATTCATACATTGCTCTGTGGATTATAATCAAATTACGTGCGTCGTGTAAAATGTTTAACACTAACTTAATAGTTAAATAGGTTTCATAAGCTTTTTAAAATTGACATAAATTTTGAATCTGTAAAAGTGACACACTTGAGTACAAATAAGTCGATTATCTTTGTAAATTGGAGTATTTAATAATAATAATAATAATAATAATAATAATAATCTTTATTTTACACTATGGAAATTACAAATGAATATATAAAATAATATGAGTTACCAAGGGGAAACAGTCCCGTTCAGGTAACCAAAAAAAGTGCGAACATTGAGTGATATTTAAAATAAAATAAATAAATAGGTGGGTTGAATTACATAGCAATAATAAGATTCAAAAATGCAGAAAAAAAAACATAGTACAAATAACAATAATAAATGATTAATTTAATTTACAAAAGACAGAATTATTTAAATTAAAGTTTTACAAGTTGGCAAACAGCTAAGGCAAAAAAATACATTATGCTTCCTTTAGAAAAGGTCTTCAACATTATTTAAAAAAATTACAAAATTATGTAAACAACGTTTGAATGAGGGATAGGAAGAAATATTTTGTAGCTCAGCAGGTAGACTATTAAATAACTTTGGTGCAAGATAAAAGAAATGTTTACGATATATCTCCTTGTAAAAGCGAGGAATCTGATAAATTTCATTTATTCTCCTTTGGTTAATCGTATTTTTTAGATTACAAATATTTCTATTGCTAAATAAGTAAAGTGTAATTCTATAAAAAACGAGATGTCGCACGGGGAGTAAACCTAAACTATTTCTTATCCTTTTTTTAAATTTAATACTTTAAATTAGGTTTAATTTAATTTCAAAATTAGCACATGGTTTTTGATTATCACTAACTTCAATTACATAAGTCATTAAGAATATCTGCAACTCTGTAGCAACCAATTTTATAATCAGCTTTTGAAATCAGATTAAATTTTGACGTTATTGCTGGTTTCTCAAACTATCGAAATTACTTAAGCTAATTTCTTTTAATCCAAATCGGCCACCTCAAACTGTCGCAGAACAACAAAATTTATGACCATGCAGCAATACAAATTAGTAAAAAGAAATCAAGCTAATACAAAAAAAACTGGCCAAAATAAAGTTGGACAGTTGAAACCACTGATTACATTATCTCCAACTCGAACCATAATAGGATGTCCAAATGAAATGAATGTAACCGAAACTTTTTATTTAAAGTAACTATTTCCAACTCAACCCAATTTGTATCCGAGAATAGCTTCCGGATTTTTTATCCACCTTCTGGATCCAATTATTTCTATCGCTGAGGTTAATCAGCATTCGTCTCTCTGTGCCTCCAAAAACCGGTTCAACTCAACTTTACCATAGTTATCACGACCACTGAAGTCATTGTCTTGTTAGTCGGAAAGGTAACCGCGGCTTTTTTTATGTGGGGCCATTTCTTTTGTCCGATTTCACCTCTGGTTTTGCTTTCTTCCGCAGAGAAATATAGCTTTTTTTTAAAGTTTATTATTAAAAGTACTCTCTGAAGATTAGTGGTTTAACTCTCCACATTTTGTTATTCAGAATCGTCCCTGTTTTTTTGTTTATTTCTTCGTTAAATCGGTATGGAGGGTATTAAAGTAATTGCTTTGCTACTTGCCGTAATTGAAATTTCTCGGGAAGGATATTGTCGTGAGCTGTTTTTTTAGGTTCTGGTCGTCGTCCTTATTAATTGCTTGTGACAAACTAAGTGGGTTTTTCCTTTTTCGACAGCGAAAGGATGCTTCTGTAATGTGAATAGATTAAACCGTGCAAATATTTTTATGGTGGCTTTGGGTTGGACACTAATTGGATCGTGGCGTTTGTTTGAAAGTGAAACCGTTTCGTTTTAAAATAATTTGCTTTGAGCTATAGTTCATTGCACATAAGAAAAAATATATTTATAAAATATTTCCATTGAAATAATTGTTTATCTGGTATATATATGATTAGTTTTATACTGATTAGATTACGAGAAATTAGTTCTTTCTTTATAGTTATAGTTAATTCATACATAGTTAAAGTTACAAAATGTATTACCAAAATATCACTGATTCACAACAAGATCGGTACAAACCCAATACAGGAATCGAACCCTCATTGCTGAAGCAGACGGAGTCGCAACAATAGTAGTAGTGGAACGCCCACATGGAATTAGACACCCATAAAATAATTAATACACCTGGGTGTTACTATTCTTATTTGAACTCCTCATAATTCTCCAGGACTATCAATCGTCTTTAGTCAAGAAAACCAACATAGCAAGCATCTCAGTAAGGATCGCCCACCGTTAGTTAATCCCCCTGATACCTAATCTATCCGCCTTCTCAACCTGTCCTCCCAAGACGGCGCATACCTCACCCCGGAATGAAGACAGACGGCAAGCCGCACGGATTAAATAAATCCAAAGCTTTCCCTGTCGCCCCACATTAGCGACATCCCGACATCCTTCCCTCCCCCTCGGAATCACGACGACTCTCCCATCTGTCCCCCCGCTCACAATTTCATTTGGAGGCGTCCTTTTTTTCTCATAGAGGGGGAGATGGACGTCTTCGGATACTTCTGTTTGGGGGGTGTCTTTCTTCATTTTATCTTTTCTCAGGTGAGGGAGGCACTTCCGCTTTAAAATAGATCGAAAAGGAAGAAGTGGGAGTTTTTTTTTCGTTTGGAAGGGGGTTGAGGGTCCCTTTCTCTCGCGTGGGTGTTGTGTCTTCTGGAGGATGGAAGAGGAATAAATAGAAATCTACGGGGTGCGATGTGGATATGGATTCTTTGAGGACTGTTTCGGAAGGGTGTAAACGAGTTTGGGAGGGGATGTGTTTGTAGGAATGCGTCTGTTTTGGAGCAGGGGTGTAAGCACGTTTGGGGGTGTTTTTCAGGTGGCGGTTGGGGACAGTGGCGGATCCAGAGACTCGGTTTGGGGGGGGCGATCCTATTTCATGAGCATGTAGAACTTAAATCCCTGTACAATTTCTGTCAAATTTTTTACACAAAGTAAGTCCTAAAGTAAAAATGGGGGTCTGGGGGTCCTCCCCCAGAAAATTTTTTGAAAATTGCCTTTCAAAAGTAGTGTTTAATCTCATTTTGGAGCCTTTTGGTTACATACAATGAGGGCCGGTTTTTGCAAGTCGTAGAATTTTTAAGGAAAAAACACTATTTAAAAATTGATGACTAAAATATTAAAAGTTTAGTAAGCAAAGAAACTAGCTCCTTTAAAAAACACATGGTATTGTAGAAGATATGCTGTATTCTAGGGTGCATCGATTTCGATTTTGATGTAGCGTTAGTGCGTAAAAGTTGTCTATGTTGGCAGAGAGTTCATGTGATTTTTTTCAGAAATTTCGGATAATATCTTGAAGTGCCACATTGACCCTGAAGGTTCCCCACGTTAATCCTATGGAGCGCGCAAGCTAAAAAGGCCAAAACTTGGTTTTCGCCCTCATTTCTACCTTAATCACACGACGAATGTCTTCCCTCGAGTAATCGACCCTATATGAAGTATGCTACCCGACAAAACTTGAGTAATTGCCTATATCTCTATATTATGTTGATTGTGGGCTCTAATTTGAACGAGGAAATACGCGATTTTCGACGAAATTTGAGCATACAAAAAAAACGTAATATAGAGATTTAGGCTATTATTCAAGTTTTGTTGGGTGGCATTCATCATATAGAGTCCATAACTCGAGGGAAGACATTCGTCGGGTGATTAGGGTACAAATGAGGGGCGAAAAACCAATTTCCGGCCTTTTTGGCTTGCGCGCTCCATAGGATTAACGTGGGGAACCTCAATGTGACACTTCAAAATATTATCCGAAATTTCTGAAAAAATCACAGGTACTCTCTGCCACCTTAGACAACTTTTCCTCACCAATGAAAAAGTTTTTTCGATACACCCTACTGTACTCGTTCTTTTTCTTTAATGTTTAGTATTTTAGTATAAATATTCGGAAAATTTGACGACACATCGGAAGGTAAGGGGGAAACGGAAAAGTCGCAGCAAAATTGAAAATTTACTTTTATACTCTAATTCAGCGGTTCTAAAACTGTGGTCCGTGGACCCCTGGGGGTCCGCGAGTTACCTTGAGGAATTCTTCAAGTTGCTTTTAGAAATCCCCAAAGTGTTTCAAAATTCGATAAAACGCTAGTTTTTTAAGAGGCCAATTTCAAAAATTTTTCTATGGAGAGCCCCCAGCCCCCTTGAAATTTTGACTTCAATACATAACTTTTTCCTTGAAATTTCCAGACCCTCACCTTAGAGACTTGGAGTTATTCAGGGGCGTATGAAGTGGTGGGTGAAGAGGCCCTCCCCCCTCCTGAAATTTAACTTGAACGCTATCGCCGCGATTCTAATTTTCAGTATGCCAGCAATCAGTTAACGAGTTGTGACTCGTAAAAATACCCGCTCCCAAAATTTCTCCCGATTTCACTGGGAAAGTGAATTTTGAATGAGGGTGGGAGGTGACTTCGTTGGGGGGGGCGATCGCCCCAATCGCCCCCCCCCGTGGATCCGCGCCTGGTTGGGGAGATGAGTAGAAAATATAGGGAAAGCCGCCTTGAAAGGATGTGAATTGGGTTTTATTGGAGAGAAATACAACAGAACAGTTATTGCTTTTTTATCTACAAAAATTTACTCAACGCTTCATAGATATGGGTTTAAAATCCGGTGAATTTTAGAAATATTTATATTTTCTCGCTTTAACGCTTATATCTATACATCAAAAGCACAAAGACTGCAGAAGTGGAGGGCCTTTTCTGGAATCAATTTAGTTTTTAAACTATCCAGGAGAAAACACCTTTTTAGTTGGGGTTATCATTTCTTTTGTGTAGAATTAGTTGCTAATAATTAGTTTGGAATTGGGTTCCAGATTTTGGTTTTAGCTTTATTTAATCTAGTGGTGTGTTAATGCTCCAGATTTAATCATTCCACTCAGAAATTTGTGTTTATGCAATTAGTGTAAAGGAAGTAGATCAATGCGGTTGCAAGTTTTACCTAAAGGTGGTTTTCTACTTTTAACTTTCCATGAGTCTTAATTATCAACTATAATCACTAAAAGCTAAGAAAATGTCTTAACTAAATGAACGAGTTTCCCCCAATTCTTGGCAAATTCTTTTCCACAGACCGAAACCCCCTATCCTAAAAAATTTGAAAATACTTTTCCCAATATTCATACAACAGAGGGGAGCTGGCTGTCTTCTAATCGTTTGATTACTAGAGCGAACAAAATAACATCTAAATCGCCATTCATTTTACATTGTCTCCTCAAAAAGCCAATCGATTCAAAATCTCTCAACAATATCCTTAAGCTTTTACCACAGTCTATCAAAAGCTATCTATTATATAGAGGGCTTTGATAGGAAATGTCCCCCTCCCAAACCAAGCGTGAGATTTGGAGAGGGGCCAGACACCCCATTGCGAAAACCCTCCAGAGCAATGGGGCGTGACTCCATTGTTTTTCCCCGTGTTATTAAATTTTACCCTCCAACGACCCCGATTCTTTGTCTGAAGCGGTGTCGCCGAGACTGTCAATTTACTAGTTAAATTGTGTCGGACAAGGCTTTTTATGACTTGTGTGGGCGGTGGATCGTATTGTCGTTGGAGGTTGCGAGTTGCTGGCGGGCGGGTTGTGGAAACGAGCGTAAAAGTTTGGATTTTAAATTTTTAATTTTCGTATGGTCACAAATATCTTGAGCTTATTACTCTTAATGATTTTATAGATGTGAATAAAGAGAGGCAGTTTATTTTATTAGAGGACATTCGTTTTGGAAAATTGAAGTAGACCATTAAAAATCTGTACAAAATCGCCCATTCATGGAAGTCTTCGATACTTTCTAATATGGAGTGACAAAACTGATTCTAAAATACTTACCTACTTTAGTCGGTCGCTCATTTTAAATAAACTATAAGCGAAGGGAATGTTCATGCGATGTGTTCCTATCTCAAGCAGTTGAGGTGCTTGCAACAACAAAGAGTTAACTTCATTGAAAAGCTTTTGTAGTTACGTCATTGTTGCTGCAAGCACCTCCTCGATACCAAAATGTGCACAAATTAAGTTTGAGTTAAGCATTCCACCCATGCAAACATTTTACTTCTTAAAATTGGCTTTTAAGAAGAAGAAAGCATCACATGAGTGGATTTGAGGGGTCACCTGGGGATTCTTTGTCCTGAATAGTTTTGCAGGATATTTAGTTTTTCCAATGGTAAATAAGAATGATTTCAATGCAATCGGGCAGCATGCCATTGTCTCTAGAAACATTAATTTATCCCCTCAGGGTCCTCCTCCTAAATCTTACCATTTAAAACGCAAATACATTATTTTACAGGGGTACCGTAATATTAAAAATAAAGAACCCAACCTTGATATAACAGTGTGAAAAAAAATGCCTCTGCTGCCTTTTCAATGAACTACAAAGTGGTTTTTCACAATAATGAGACATCGCTTGACTAGGGATCTAAAAAGTCTTTCTATTCCTGAGGTTCGATTCTTCCGATTCTTGGATTTGATTCCTGAGGTTCGATTCCGACGTGAAATCGATTTTTTATGGCCAGTATCGAAAAAGTAGAATCGAACATATATATTTCAATCACAAAATCATTGATATTGTAATTAGGAATTATTTATAATTTAATTAATAATCAGCAAAATATTAATTAATTATCCAAATAATTAGTGAGCAATATTTTTAATTATCTGTATTAATTAGAAAATTAAGTACGATTCCTAAGATTCGATTCCTGTTGGAATCGATTCCTTCAAGGGTTCGATTACTTGATATCGATTCCAAGGTATTTGATTATGATACGATTCCGGAAATGATTTCTTAAGAAATATATAGAACCCTACGCTTGACCTTCCCTGAGTAAACGTTGACCAATCAGTTTGTATCAAATAACAGCCTCCAAAGGCGATTAATTGGAGTACAAATTCAACTATATCAGATTGGTAGCTCTCCCTTATCTACCATCTCTACTTTCTATGCGGCGACATCAGCTGATCCGTTCCATCCCATTAGTCCACCACTGTCCACCCGTGGATAAATAACTCTCCCAAGGTCTCATTGTTTCGAAAAACTGGGTGTAGGCAGCATTTTCACACATCCCAACGGTTTGGTCTTGACGAGCATAGTGCGCATGCGTGTGGACTTATTTTAGCTGTTTTTTTTAGAAATTTTAATAAAACAATAAATCAGGGACAGAACCCGCGACCTACCGCATGCTGAGCACGCGCTCTACCACTGCACCAGCGGGGATTCATTAATGATAGAAATTATCTAAAGAAGATCCATTTTTTCTCCCCGAGCATGCGCAATAAGCTCGTCAGGATCCAACCGTTGGGATGTGTGAAAATGCGTGGAGCCAGAAAGAAGAGAGCGATGCCATTGTGCGGGAGTTATGAGTGGCATAAAAGGGGTAATTTAACATATCGCTGGGCACCGAGCCGGCTAGTAGTGAAAGGTTGTCCCGTTTAGATGCGTTTATTGGCTCCGGTGAAAGGATACAATGGAAAGATCGACAGGTTTTGGAGATTTTGTGTGACAGTGTTCTATCAATGAAATGGCTGTGACTTGTGGGTGTGTAAGAGGTGATTACTCTGCACGTTCCACGAAAAGATCATTATGAGTGGGAAATCTATATTATATAGTTTCAGTTAGAGGTATCGTGGAAACCCCTATAGATTTTTTAGATAAAAATTCATTACAGTAAACCCTCGTTACCTCGAATTTTGATATCTCGAAAAAGTACCACTCTAGATACTAGATATTCCCCATTTTTTTATCTCTAATTTTTCTGGGGTCCCGTCGTTTTTGAGATATTCGGTTATACTGCAATTTATAGCACAGTATATATTACAATGCTAATTAAGTTTCCATCTTGTTTAAGTCCAGTTGTCCTCTCCTTTGTTTCTTAGATGTAATGTTAAGTTAATGTATCTCTAAATGATTTAATTTGTATAAATTTTTACAATTTTAAATGGAGAACTGCAGCAAATCTTAAAATTTTAAATATTCAATTTTAATTTATTAAAAATTTTCTCCTGATTCCAAAAATACGCTTGTCTTTCCCCACAAAATTTTTTTAAGGTAATTATGACATATTTTAATACAGAAAGCTCCTAACAATGTGACGTCACATGTGCCAGTGGAAATGTGGGAAACACCGTTTTCATCGATACACTAGTTTGTAAAAAAACTAGTGCTCATTGTTTCAAAGCGGGATTATAGCAACAAGCGGGAACAAAGCACATTTCACGTCACAAGCTGTTTCAGCTCAGACACAAAAGAGGCTGTTTTTAATTGAAAATAACTTAAAATTTAGGGCTTTGAAAAGCAAATGAAAACATTTTTTGGAGGTTTTAGGCCATTCTGAACACATTAAAATTAAAAAATATTTTGACTGCAGTTATCCATTGATAAATTTTTAGAAATTAAAAAAAGTAGTAACAAATTGCTTCTTTTGATAATTATGCTCATAAAAACTATAATCTGTACTGCTATTGCCTGATAGATCAAAATTAGTTGGTATTCCGAAATGAGAGAAAATATAAGTGAATATATCGAATAATTTAGTTAAGTTTATGTTTAGTTTATTAACAAATACAGGGTGTCCCACGAGAAGTGGCCCAACCCCTTTAACTTTTGAACCTTTACAGATAGTCATGAAAGTGGGGTCTAGGGGCCGTATTCAGAAACTTTAACACGAGATGGGAACGAGATGGTAACGAGAAAATTCGACGGCTACTCCGAAGGTACCATTCTCGTCTCGTTTCAAGATCTCGTGTGATCATGCTGCCATCTGTCGAAAAACATCACAAGTAATTACACACTAATAATACAAATTTTTACAGGCACTAGATGTCCATTACTTTTGAAATATATTAATGTCTAAGGACTTATTTTGGTAATAAATAGCTGTTTAAGTCCTCAGACATTAATATATTACGAAAGTAATGGACATCTAGTGCCTGTAAAAATTTGTATTATCAGTGTGTAATTACTTATGATGTTTTTCGACAGATGGCAGCATGATCACACGAGATCTTGAAACGAGACGAGAATGGTACCTTCGGAGTAGCCGTCGAACTTTCTCGTTACCATCTCGTTCCCATCTCGTGTTAAAGTTTCTGAATACGGCCCTAGGTATAGTAAAGTGACCATGTCCTATCCGATGAGACAACTTTCAACGCCCTCTAGTGGAAACTTTAGGAGTTATAATTTTTATTTTAAAAACTATTTGAGGTATGTGAAAAAAGTCAATGACTAAGTTGTACAGCAGCATCGATTTAGTAGGAAAAGACACCTGAAACAGAAAAATATCTTGAATAAAATCCCTAAAACGCACGCTCAATTAGGTTGAAATTACGTAGATTTTACTTAAAACGCTCCTCACAAGGAAAAATGAGAAATTTTATTTTTATGACTTAAGTAAATGACTAAAAGTATTATTAGTTCATTTAATTGAAAATTTCTCATTTTTGCCTCATGAGGAGCGTTTTAAAACGTAAAATTTACGTAAATTCAAGCTAATTGAGCGTGCGTTTTAGGGGTTTTATTCAATATATTTTTCTGCTTAAGGTGTCTTTTCCTACGGAATCGATGCTGCTCTACAACTTAGTCTTTGACTTTTTTCACATACCTCAAATAGTTTTCAAAATAAAAATTATAACTCCTAAAGTTTCCGGTAGAGGGCGTTGAAACTTATCTCATCGGATGGAGCATGGCCACTTTACTATACCTAGACCCCACTTTCATGTCTATATCTGTAGGGGTTCAAAAGTTAAAGGGGTTGGGCCACTTCTCGTGGGACTCCCTGTATATAATATTTTATATGTAAAAGTTAGGAAAAATATTTTGTCAACTGGAGTAAAAAAACATTTATCCAATGCATAAGTTTTGTATTGAATGTATTTTCCTTGTAATTTCATAAAATCAATGGGATTTGTCAAGGAGACATTGATATAAAACTTTGCTTTTTTATTAGTCTATCTAACTGCTTTTTATCAGTCTAAAAAAGTCAATTAAAAACCTTTTGTCTGGAAACCTCTAAACTGGACTAATTGTTTCTCTTTTTAGTTTAGGATCCATATTTCAATCTTAATCGAAAATAGATCGTTTCATCGTTCTCATACATCACCCCATTACCTTTCTCTTAGGGGTGGTCCATCCTTTGTGCTCCAGTTGTGTAGTCACCCCGAAAATCGAGTGTCATTCCGTAATGGTCAAACGTGACCCATCATGTCCAATATGGGTGTCAGCAGGAATAGTCGGGTTACAATCAGTGCTCCAGATCATAATGGTCGCACCGGCATTGTTCTACCTGTGAAAACATGCTTCCTCGGCTTTATGTCCTCGGACCCTCAGGACGGGTACAACAGAGAGTTGAGGGATGTAAAACAATGAAAAGGGAGACGGAAGCCGTAAAAAGGTCTGAATCAGTTTCATTTCCTCATTTTCATTGTTTGTTGTCTTCGAATTTCGGAGGAAATTAGTTTAATTTTGAATGCTTCCCTTGTCCATAGGAAGTCGTGAACGTTTCAGATAAGCATAAAACGATAATGAGAACTGGCGGTGGAAGATGCCTTGATTTGCAATGTCGAAGAACAGTTTGAAACCTGAGTGAGGAAGTTTCGTATTGGTACTATTTCCTCTCGAGAAAGAAATGAAATGTTATCGGGTCTCTAGTTTTAGTTCTTCATCCTAACCATATCAACGTTACTTGAGTGGGTTTGATGCAAGTATTTGTTTCTTGTGTTCAATTTTTCTTAACATGTTGTAATGTTTTTCAAAAATTCAAAGTTTATGGATGATTATGGTATGGTTATAGTCAACAATCTTTTAAACTGTACAAACCTATACTAAATGACAACGTTTACTGTCAAGGGTTGACGTAAGATCACGCCACACTTTCTAGCTACGTAATTGGCGAGTCTCGCTCATTCTGTCTTTTGCACCAATTAGGGTAGCTAAGAAAGTGGGGGCGTGTTCTTATATGTCAACCCGTGACGTTCACTGACAAGAAACGTTGTCATTTATAGTATAGCTAGTCTTTCTTGTACCTTTAGAACTGAAAATTCATGCCCTGGTTTTGTGTGATCCTTCTGTGAAAGTTAACCATGTGTTCATTTCTCTGTAGCAGGGTTCGCCTGTGTTATCAGACACTCTAATGGATTTCTATGGATTTCCTTAGTTTCTACGGTCAGTTTAAAGTTTTCAGATCAACTAACAGATCGATAGGATTGATTTATACCTTTCCATACATAGCGTTTTGTTATTTCCGAATATAAACATGATTATAACTTAGATAGCAAGAAAAATACCAAGTCATCTCTGGATGTTGGAGTCTGTATTATGCTCAACTAGTATACGAAAATAAATCCATGTATGATTTTACCAAGCATATCTCCAGGCAGGGACCGTTCACACAATTTTCTCACTGCCCAAAACTTTACAATGATAAGCTAGAAGGACGAAGTCCTTTTTCAACCACTTCTCCAACCAGTAAATTTCATAACTCGCGGGCAGCTGCACTTCTCATCGGTCTAATCGAGCTTATAAAAAGCCTCAACTCGCTGTGGTTTCCATTCACACAAGACTCGGTGGCAAAGTTGGCGAGAGATATGGCGTAATCAATAAATAACCTGTGGTCCACAAACGATCCTATACCCTGGAGCACACGATGCACGCCCCGCAATTCTTTTTCCCGACTTTCTCTCTCTTCCCCTTGCACCCCTTTTTCTGGGTGACCTCCTCTATATCATTATATTCGATCGAACTTTGAAACCTGAGGCACAGGCCGGGTTCTTTATATTTATACGTTGCGAAACTGCTCCAGTCCCCCCCTTTTTACGAGAGAAACCGATAAAATGCGAACTTGGTGGTGTATTTTCTTGGATGGAGCGCTTCGATTTTGGACTTTTTCTGGGGGCGAGGATTTTGGGATTCGTCGTCGCTTTCTTGACCTCGGTTATGGGACACTTTCGGAATGGATTTTTGGGGGCGTGATCCGATGGAAACGAAAGTAAATATTTTGGTTTTCTTTGTAGATCGATATTTCTTTTTGGTTTGTTAAAGAATCCATAGGTATTGTGGATGCTTATAATGGTCTTGATTGATTGAGGCAATTCTTTACCATTTACGTTATTTAACCGTTGGTGGTTACAGAGAAGTTGAAATCGCTTTCTTGATACTTTTATTCATTTTTTTTATTTTGCAAGTGCATAAGGAAAAAGTGAGCAGGGAAAATACTATATTGCTGATTTAGTGTCGTTCGTATTGTTTTAGTGATATATTTTTTACCATGTAAAAATATAAAGAAGAAATAATATAGTCTTACACGTGTTCAGTTTAAAATAAGTGAACTAATTTTTATCAGGAACCTTCAAAACAATTTTCCTTTCTGTGTGGTAAAAATTGTTTCATAAACTTCCACAAACAAAAAGGAATTTTTAAAAGGCAGTCATCTGAACTATCACGAAATTACACCCTTTTTAAACTGCCTTTAACATTTTACTTCTATTTATTTGAAATTATGTTAATTACTCTTTCAAAACCCAAAAAGTTAAGTACATAATTACACTTTCCTTAATTCCTTATTACTCAGAATACAATATCTGAATACACTTGGAACGCTTTGAATTATACAAATAAATTTGATTTCCCTCACGGTTTTAAGCCGCAGGTCACTGGCTGCTTTTTCCAGAGGAAGTCAAAAACCAAGTCAAGTTTGACCAAGGTCAAATCTTGAAGTACATTACCGTTTGGATGAATTTAAATGAATACCCGCAAACAATACCGCTATGTGTTTATAAGGAGGTTGACAAAAGCTGATGAAGCGTCTTGTTGGTACGGTTGGCTGCTTCTGCAAATGGTTCTATTTCGGGGGATGGAAATCATCAAGAGAAACAACCGGTAGTCCACATCCCTTGACCCTATAATTACTCACGTTTGCCGTTTGTGTATCGAATGCTACGTGACTCACCATCACCTTTACTCCTCAATAGAATAGAAATAATAGTTGTTTTTTTATGTAACGAAAGTTTAACGAGCTAATAATGCTCTGAAAAGGTTGCAGATTTGTTTAAAGTAGTTAAGTATGTTCTAGAGAAAAGAAGGGTTATCGGGGATTTCGCCCAGCTTATTTAAAATGATAAAGCAAGACTAGTTATAGCTAGTTAGTTTTTTTGTTTTCTCACTGGAAATAAGTTTATGATGAACGGGAAAAAATTTCTAAGCATCCTAGAATATTTAAAAGAAATCATACTAAATACAAACTTTTTCCAGCTTTCCCTTTAGTGAACCAAGTGAAAGAAAGCACCCGGCACCTTTTTCATTTGTGTAATCTCCATGAGTGAACAGGTTTACTTAGATCCCCGCTAACGAAAGTTGATGATCCGTCATGCGATGGTCGGTTGGTTTAACAAATGGTTCTATTTTCGGGGGTGGAAATCATCAACGGAAAGCGGTCCACCATCCCTTGACCCTCTAATTATTCATGTTGCCGCCTGATAGCGGGGCCTAGGTACAAGCCTACGTGACGCATTAGCGCCATGACCCGAATCTATCTGTGAAGCCATCTAAAAATAGCCGCGTGGATATTACTTTTGCCGTATCCTAGGATACGGACGGCCCTAACAAGAATGACAGAGGGACACTGTGGGTCGTCGAGGGATGGTGTCACCCTTGATGGATGGCAGTGTCTTCATTGGAGTAATGAAGTTTCGGAAAAAAGCAGCACGGTTGTTTGAAATGCTGGGAACGTCCGAGAGGCTTCGCATGTGGAAAGGCTGTTGACTCATTTGCCCACCACAGTGCGACTAACGCCTTTTTCGTTTGTGGGTGGGCGAGTTACTGATGGTAGGTTTGTGCGTATTGGTCAGAACTTCGTGCGAGTTGCTTCGTATAAACTCTTCATATGAGCCATTATTAACTAATGGGGGATAATTTTCTTGTCAGCTAGTGGTCTGAAGGTTAAATTAGATGTGAGATGCAAATACTCTTTTTGGCACCCACTGCCTTTTGAACAGTTGAACGTCTATTAAAAGCCAATAACCTTAACTTCTTTAGTAACAGTGCTATATCGATTAAAATTAGCGAAATGAAAGCTACCAAATTATGAAAACGAATGTCTGGAAGATGGATGAAAAAATGGTAAATTAAGACTCCGATATTTATATAGCCCCTATTCTTTTATTATCATGATTTCTATACGAAAGCCTAAAGGATAATGGTACTGTTCTTATTGGAACAAGATGATGGACATTTTCTGTTAAACGTCATAGCCGTAAAAAAATTTTACATGCTATAGATTACTTAAATTTGAACCTGATAGAAAAGGAACAATTTTCTTTACTTTTCATCACTTCGTTTTAATCAAATTCTGTATAAATATAGGTATTGATATTCTGTCAAATATTTTTAAGTCTCTGAAAATATAGCCAACTCTTTGAGCAATATAAAAGGTTCAGCTAATGTTGGTTAACTCTAAAATAACTCAACACTGAGTCCATCTTACAGTTTGTTCGTTTAGAATAGGCGGCTGAAACACGATCAAAGACGTCCATAACGCCTAATAACGCTCATCCCGCAACTTCAGTGGCTGATTCTTTTACAGTATATTAATCATACTTCTATTTTTAGGCTGCCTTGTCATTGCACAAGAAAAAAATTTTCGATGATAATTACAATAGTAACTGCTTCTAATACATTACGTCTCAGCTGCCTATTCTAAATGAACAGACTATAGTTATAATTACTTAACACTTTGACCATTATTTAGCACAGAATGTTGTCACATTGGAATATTTTTTTTTTCATTTTAAGCTTAATTTTATTGGTTGTCAAAACCCCTCGTACTTCGGAATGCTGCATGAAACGAAACAATACCCTTCATATGCGAGTTACTCTACCTGATGTCCATTTACACGACTAGTTCCATTCGTTTCTTGTTTTCAAACGAGTCAGCAACTGTCCACCAAGAGTCGAGCTTTGGGCGAGGGTGAATACTGCATTAGAATTAGTGATGGGCAAAATCGATAATTTTAGGTATCGAATACTTTGGTATCGAATACTTATAGGTATCGAATACTTTGGTATCGAATACTTATAGGTATCGAGTACTTTTAGGTATCGAGTACTTTTTTTCAATGTCGGGAAATGAACCTGAATAGACAATTTTTTTAGGGCCTATCCATAATCAGACTAATATTCAAAAAACTGAAAGCGATCCATCAAAAAGCCCCGTAGCTACGGGCCTGGAGGTGGATAGAGGCGAAGGATTTGGCGGGGGAAAAACCTAGCCACGTCAAATTTCTCTCGCGGATGATAACGACTTGGGTTTGAGCGTTGCAAAATGAAAACGGAAACAGGCTGCGTTTGATCTACAGTAGGTATTATAAAGATTACTTCATTGAAAAATTTAAAACGAAATATGTCAATAAAGTATCGATACTTTTGTGGGTATCGAATACACTCGATACCTATAGGTATCGAGTACTTAAGTATTTGGTATCGATACCTGCCCATCACTAATTAGAATGGGCGTTTAGGGTGGTGTTAATTGCTTCACGCGATGGCTGTCAAACGGCTATTGAATTGATTTAGTTCAGAAAGGATTTCGAGCGACTGCCTCAACGATTGTATTATTACACCCTAAAAGTCCAACTTTAGCATTTAGCACGTAAACGTCGGGAGTATAATTAATGAGTCGTAGTTTGTGTGGTCGTAACTTGGATTTTAGATGCCCATATTCTTTTGTGAAGATCATGTTTATTGCTCTCTGCAAAGCATTTTAATTAAAATAGCGTGTAATTGTTATCCACTCACAGTGGGAGTTAGTTCGACACACCCAAAAACACTTTCGTGTTAAACAAGTGGGATTATGTTTTTTTTCTAACGTCTGTGTGCTATATGTGGTAATATTTTGTATGTTGACAGAGTTGGTCGGACTCGTTTTGCCCGTACTAAGAGGATTTTTCATGTGTAGCTAATTACTTAAGCTAGTAAAGTTATTTTATGTTATTCAACAACAAATAGTTTACGTGTTGCTAAGTGACGACTTTGTGACCACAAATTATGCAACGAGGAAATGGTTTTTGGTTTTATTTATATAAATGGGAAAAGTCCATCGCAAATCTTGTCTTACCTGGGGAAAATTCAAATTTTTTGGTTTCTACGAGATCACCTCAGAAAGTATCCATGGGATTTTCAAGCAATATGAATATCATACCTTTTATGATTTAATGTTAAATGCATTAAGGCACTATTTCTTACTTTCTCTAGGCAAGGGACGTACATTTATCCGTTTATATAGGTAACCTCCTGGCATAAGCAAACATAAGCTGACAACTAAACATAAACATAATAAGCATAAGCTGACAAACGGCTTAACCCACCCTCATTTCTACCTAAAAAACATCTAAATGCCGATGTTTGGCCAATGGTTATCAAATTTTTGAAATAAATTTTAATTGACATTTCAATCTTAATACGAATATTCCATATAAATTTTTTCAGCAGCAGTGAAAAATATTCCATAAACATCATTCTCAAGTGAAAACCTTTAAAAACTAAATGTTGAAATGTTTACAGATTTACTGGACTAAATTAGTTTAATGCAATTTTTACCATCGGCCTTTAGCATCGGCCATCGGCATCGGCAATCTGCTTTCCGATGTAAAATTTTGAACAATCGGCATCGGCCCATCGGCCAAAAAAGTGCCATCGGTCGAGCCTTACTCATTTCTGTCAATATTTGAAACCTTGACTCTAAATCGAACTCAACCCTTTTATGTTCAACTCTATTAATCGGCATTCTCTGGATAATCTCCTTTCCTCTGGGTCATTCTACAAAATTATCGAAACCGGTTCGTTATCACCCTTTGCTTCGCCAAAAACCCCACACTTCAGGAAACTTATATTGCTAAAAATTAACCCCACCCATTTCAAACCCAGTCCCTACTTGCCTCAGGCCAAGTAACCCGCTCCAAAGCAATAGAAATAAAGGCCCGTCGTCCTTACCCCAGCCGTAAAACCAACAACTCCACTGTCCTAGTTAACCCTTAAAGCCCTACCGCCCCACAAGATTCAACGGCTATCTCGGGCGCCTTAGGCCTGAAAGAGTTAAAGTAGCTTTCCTCGAAACTTTCATCCACACACCTCTCGGGGCAAGAAGACCTCTCGGAATCCGAACAGCTCTCGAAATGCAGCCGTTAAAATCCTCGGAGAACTTCGCAAACATTCGATTAAAATGCTAATGAAAGCAGGGCCACGTGGAATCGAGCCTCCCCCGCGTTTCAAAAATATAATAAAAAGAGAGAAAGCGTTCGGTTCTTAATGACATCCATTTGACATCCTTCCCTATGGCTACCGACATCAAAAGTAACGGTGGCGATTCTTAAGGGGGGAGGACATTAGTATTATGGATGGGGTGGGTCGGGAATTGTTCACCAGATTCATTTCCATGGGACCATTTGGAGGGACTATAAAGAGGGACGGCGGCGGCACATGTTCGATCCACCTATCTGGTGTGGGGGAGTATCGACAGTTGCGTTGATTCCAAGTTGCTCTTAATACTCATTGTGGCGAGTAATTTTAGCGACTAAATATACAAAATAGCATAAACGTGAAATGAAGTTCTTACATGTATTGGTTCGCTGGAAATGTTTTGACAAATTACATATGGTGTGAGTGATAGCCAAATCGAGTTTTGGTTACATTTGAAGAGTGAAACCAGTAAAACATATTTTAGATATAGTTTTCAGAGATCATATCGTCGTTTAAGATGTGGCAGCATGAAAACTGAATGGTTCAAACTTTTTTAGAAGGTTAAATAAACTACCTTTCTTTAACGTGCGATTCTAAGGATGGGACGATAAAACTGATGATAGCGGCGAATATTAAGCTTGTTTTGCACAATGGTATATTTCAGATAATCCCTAACTCCTACGAGTTGGGAATCATCTGATCTTCGACGATGATCCCGCATTAAATTTTGAATACAAATGCCGAAAAATCGAAGGGGAGCAACTATGCTATGTTGCGCCTGAAACGACGATATGTGGTATCTATGCTAATTGTTATTAGTTTGTTTGTTGTTAGAAATCGTTAGTCATCAAAGTTAGTCATCACTTTTTAGAAATTTTAATGCATAAAACCCTAAACCTTTGTGGATCATATTAAAGTTGTTGAAATTGGCATTAGTTTCGGTTAGAATTCGTTGATATTGGTATTTGTGTCACGTTAGATCAATCTGAAACTTTCTCATAAATTCCAGTTTCCTGTAACATTGATACTTGTAAGTAGTTTTATTTTAAAGCATCATCTGGAAGAGCAACCTTCTGAAATCAGTGAAGTGTTTTGTGAGTATTTACCAGACACTAAGGAAACAACACGATAAAATGTTTAAACAACTAACATTCTAAATCAAGTGAACTAATTCATTCCTCCTTTTGAGTTTTAATATGAATCATTCAATTTATAGAGTAACACAAGTTTCATTTCTAACAAGATTTCTTTTTAAACATTTTTCAAGTTTTCTCACCTTTACGCCGCCAATAAATATCCTCCTCGACCACTAAAGTCAATTACCGCCATTGTCACGACATCCTCGATCGGTATTTACAGCCTGCAAAAGCATTTATTCGGCTTAAAAATGCTTCTTTTTTGCCATTTTTATGAGGTATTCGGAAGGGAGCCATCGTGTTCGCAATAATTGAGTTTTCGAGTTGGGAGGGGAGGTGGCTGATAACTAGGAGGATGCTCGGGTTTTTGTTTATATTGGAGTTGCTGAAGATTGTTCTGATTTTGTTTTCGTGGGTCTCTTTGGAATGGAAATTGAGATAACAAGCCCGGCATGTGCAACAATGATCGGGGCACCAAACGCCAATGATTTTAATCTCTAGTTTTTATAAATTGGAGGATTGTGTGGTTTGAGTTTTTTTTCTTTGTGAGTTGTGGGGGAAAACTCGGTTTGTTGGTGGTATTTTCAGGAATTTTTTTTATTGGTGTTATAATGTTGGCATTTTTGTCTGATTAGATAACACCCGATAACGCCACATAGACCCTTGGGTATAATTTAAATTTTTAAAAACTTGCATCATTTCTACTAAGGATACAAAAGGACATATTCATGGTTTTCCAAACTTTAATTTCCATAATAATTTTACTTATTTCATGGATAAACACACTTTTGATATTTTTCTCAAACTTAAATAAAACTAATTATCTTGTAGATATTGACGTTTAAAACTATGCATTATAAACTAACCCATTTAAGAAAGGTTTTATACTTCGAATAAAACTTGTTCTAATCGGAACATCTGGGAGAAGGAAATAAATAATCTCTGAAGTCTTGCTAATTTTTTTATTCTCAAGCTTTCATCTTTTCCAGTTCATATTTAGTTCCTCTACAATAAGTTGCTATTTTTCTATACCTGTTTTCTTTACTGTTTTACCAAAAAAAAGTATCAGGTATGATATCTTGTAGAATTGCAAACGTCTTGCGTTGTTATTTACTTCTTTTTGACTGTATGAAATGATGATGATGTCGTGTCCACGACGAGTCCGTATCAAATACTGCCATGGGCGGAGATTGTACCTGCCATGGGCGGACTGTAGGAAATAATATTGTTAAAAGCTTTTATGAAAACTATTTAAAACAACATCTACAATTATGGTGCAGGTGCTTTAAAAGGAATAAACATATCCACATGAACCAATTTTAAGTATAGGCATACCGCCAGGAGAAAAACTTACACAGGAAAACCTGAAAAGTATAAAGCCAAATGATAACCACGCAGATTTCGTTCATCGCTTATGAATTACCAACACCCCTGAAATTGAATGGAAAAATCAGTTCCCACAAAAATCTCAACAATATTGTAAGACGCCCCAAAAGTTTTTCTTCTGGCGATATGACTACTCCATATGACCTGAAACTCAGTAAAAGTTTCAAAGTTCTGTGATTCCAGAACCAACAAACAGATAAATATTATACTCTTCGTCCAAAAATAACCCGCCATCCGACTCTGCTTTCAAGACTTCGTCGGACTTCTTTCAAACCCCATCGACAGTACGTCCCGAATTTGTCACCCGACCAGCTATTTTCGGTAACCATCGCGGCCCAATGAATATCTGAAACATTTTTCACCGGCAGGCAGGAATACATATAGTCTCTGGAATTGATTTTTGTGTCACATAGGAAAGATGAAATATGCCTTTCCTCACTCTTCTCTTCTTCAAAGGGATTTGAAAGAAAGGGGAAGCTATCGGAAATCCTATTTGGCATGCGATGAGCGGCGCGTATAGTTTGTTTGCCTTGTTGGGGAAGTTTTCGCACCTCAAATATGGTTATCGGCCAACGAGTGAAATAGACCGTGTGTGTGTGTGGGTTTCGAGTCGGTGCTGGTTAAATATTGTGATAGCTAAACCGAACTGGCTTTCATGGCGATTAGAAAGGTTAATGCTCTGAGTTGGCGGATATGGTAATGTTAAGTGGATAGTTAAAAAAGCTAAAATGCTTTTGAGGTGACTGTCGCGAGTTTTTTTTGTTATAAATTCCCTCGTATTTGTGCAGTTTTATGTTTGCTTACACATTTCATCAACACTTAAATTATTTAATTAAAAAATAGCAATGGATTACTAACGTGTTTGATTACTAACGTGTTTGATTACTAACGTGTTTGATTCGTGATTGTAAAATATTGAACTTAAGTTATTTCTAAAAATTCATTCAAGCACATGCTTAAATTACATTGCTGTTTTAATGCATTAACCACATTTTGCGCAAAATCCAGATTTTCTTTTGTTTATTTTCCCTACATTTGTTAAAGTATATTTAAGGAAATTTTTTTTCATCAAGTACTTTTGAAATCTTGATGAAAAGTTTCTGAATAGTAAGATTTGTTGTTACTTTACTATAGTTTTATTTATCATATTTTGTATTAAAATTTTCTTGTAGGTTTATTTTATAAAATTATTTTTAAAAGATTCCACGTGTTGAATTTCCATAACATTGAATTAGAGAAATTACTTTTAATTAATATTAACATTGTTTTCTTTAGTCTTTTATTTATTTTTAGTTTTAAAAAACAATAACTTTTAATTTGCTAGTTTTGTAAAATTTGTATAATTAAAGTCATCAATTCAAATGATACTAAGGATTTACAATTACAACCGGATATTTATAATCTTCAAAGGAAATTTTGCAATACAATAACTTGACTATCTTATTAGTAATAGCCTTAAAGTTCTACTTCTAAATACTCAACTCATATCCTGATATGGATTACTAATCCTAATAGGATATACTCCCAAATGTTTCTTTAACGCCTTTAAATGTTTCTTTAACCCCCACAACTTCATTTCATGAAGCCTCGTAACAACGTTTCTGAAACGTTAACAGAATTCTCGACTTCATTTTCAGTACAACCTAGCTGTCAACACTAACAACGTTGTCGTTCTAACATTTCTCCTCCAACCCAAACAGCTTTTAACACCATTCTCTCAACATCCTCTCTACGACACTTCGCTCTCTGTTCTCACCACCACGTTCTTTTCAAACCCTCCATCCTTCTCCTTTGCCTGCTGAAGTGCCCGTTAACCGTCGTAGTTATCTTTCCCACTACGACGAGTTTATCTCGTGTGGCTGAGATAAAAGCATCTATGAATGCTGTTCCCGACACTTAATATGGCGACAGGATACATGAAAGAGACCCATAATATTAAAAATGCAGGAAGCACTTAATTTTTCGCCGCAGTTGGACATGACTTGGATCTGTAGAGTTTAGATGTTCTGGTTTTGTTGCATCCAGGAATGGGGAGTTTTTATCCTATAACTTCTAGGGCGATAACTGTCTCGTTTATTTAAATGTCTCATTTATTCGGACTGTTGTAAGGAATGTTTATAAAGGTGCAGTTGCTCTATTTATTTCTAAAAATTATTTTACGCATGTAGTATGGCCTAATGTTAATATCGGTTCTTTTGAGTTTAAATTTTCCTCTAGAATTAACAATATCGAAAATTCTTACAACAAACAAACGACTTAAATACAAAATACAAGTATGTTTTGCGTTATCCATGATCTATCGAGTATCGTGAAACTGTAAATTTTGTTCGCTTTTGACTACAACTTTAAACTTTGTGTATTTTAAATATGTAGGTTCCCTTTATTTTATTCGTACAATACTTTTGTTCTTACTTTAATTTGGTATCGTAACAACTTGCTAATCTTGGAATATTTGTCACAACAAGCTGCCTTCATTCGGTTAATGAGTTGTTGAGATACTCACAGGTTTTCTTGTGCACCCGTGTTGTCCTGTTAATTGCACAGAAAACCTAAATTTTTACACAATTTTGTTTACTTTAAAATTAAAACAACAACTTTAAAATTTAGTGTTTGTTTCTTTTTAAATTACATTTATACTTCCGCCTATTTATGCATTTGATATCCTAATGTTATATGTGGAGATGTGAAATAAATTTTAAATAAATAAAAAAGTCCAGTTAAAACCAACAATTATGTGATTTTACATTGTATACGCTGAAAAGTTTTGCGAGATCTCCTTCCAGTTTCTCGTTTTGCATGATAAGAAAAAAAACCTTTTTGCCATTGTATCGTCACACATAAGAATAAACGCTAAGGCAGTTACACTTCCCAGTTCAAACCGGCAACTTCTTGTATTCTTTTAACAATACCTTCGGCCGCCCACCCAAAACCTGTAAGAAGGAAAAGTAAAAATTTGCATTTTTAAAAGAAAATAAAACCATTTCGGGTATCCGCCGAAGAATCTTGCGCCAATAAAGGCGACGACGACGAAGAAACTTCCCCTTCCTCTTTGCACCCGAAGACAATTCCGCAAAACAAGCCTCATTCAGGGCGCTCCATTTGGCCCCTCTCCCAGAAAGTAAAGATGCTCCCGCTCCTCTTTGATTCCACTACTAGTCGCTACCATTGCCGCATCGTTATCTTTTTTAAGAAAAGGGCCTCGTTATGCCGCACTTGCCGCGCATAACTTTCTTCATTGCGCGTGCTGAAGCAAAAACCGGCGCGTGATTCTCGGCTCGTTTTTTCCCGACTTTCTTATATGTTGTGTGCGTGCGGCTTTTTGATGTTTCGCGAGGAAAGGAAGTTGTAATTTTTGTGTGGGGAGGGATGATTTTAGCGGACATTATTTTTTCATGTTTGTCATTAAGGGGCGGCGGCTTTTGACTGGATTGTTTTGGAATTTTGTTTGGGGGCTATTTTTGGATCTGAGGATGAAAGGGATTCCTCCGGATGTGGTATTGTCAAAGGGGAAAACGACAATGTTTTTTCTGTCCAATTAGCATCTGTTTCCAATGTTTCTTTAGCTCAAATTCCGGGAAATTGGTGCCGCTGTATTTAAACTCCTCATCAGTACGTTTTTTATCAATCTGCCATTGTTTCTTTAAGTTTGTAAGCTTAAGTATACAGGCATGCCAGGAGTTCAAGGAATATTTGTTATGCGTTTTGCGGGCTAATTTGTAATGCTACCTCTGTAACTGATGAAACTAAGCCGTCTTGTGAATCTCGTATTTGCGCCAAAAAAGGAATGAGTAGTTTGTGATTTGTCTATTTGAGTGATGCGGCAAATAAAAAAATATATATCATTTATCATAACAAATCATTTATCATATCTCAAAATATCATAACCAAGTGCGTTGAACCGCAAAAATGTTGTCTTGCACTAAAATATACTAGTTCTAAGTAGTGCTGAAGATTTTATTTGGGGAAAATATCAAAAGTATCCTCAGAGAATTTCTGCGAACTATCTACTTATTTTTCGTTAAAACAAATCATAACCAAATGCCTACCCAGCCCAGCTGTGTACAAACCAAAACAATAATGGATGTACTCGTAATACTTTATAAACCTGGATTGATTGCGCAAACTGAAACTGTTATTTTTCTCCCCGTGGTTTTTTTTTCAATTCGTTTCGAACATAATTTAACTTGTTACTTCATGAAACAGTGAATAAAAAAGTTTTCTGCACCAACACCATTGTTGCTTCATTACTGGCACCATCAAACCAAAAACTTCAGCGGACGAATCTACAAGGTTGTGTGAAGCGAAACGCTCTGCGATGTGCTACAATTCTGCAAATGATGTTTTAACTCCATAACGAGCAGATCCCATTATTTCGCAACGAATCTCCATTTAGCTTGCATCTATCCCATTTCTCATCTTCATAAAGAAGAAAACACTCAGACATGGATCGCTGGTTTCTTTTGCTTTTTCGAATGCAAAGGAACCAGAATTGAGCAATTTTCACACCCGGGGTGGCGAAGCGAGTTCAAACAGTTTTGTCGGTCTAATGGCGAAGATGATACGATAACTTCTCAACAAATTGTTTGGGACCATGAAGAGAACTACAAATTGAGGTTTCTTGTCATTTTTGACCCGAATTGGTGTAACCTGGTTTCTGTGTATGATCTTGCGTCATAAAATACGGTTGTGAATTGGTCTGGACCTTTTCTATGTATTTCTTGTTGGGTGAAAATCGTTATGCACTCTTTTCTTAACTTTTCCTTGTTAGCCATACTTACGTACATATGACACGTCTAACAAGGTATGTGTGATAAGCCAGTAGTCAGTAAAAGTTTTAATTTAAGTGGAGAAACTCTTAATCCAAGTTTCTATTGTTTTATATTCTTTCAACATTCCTTACCCTTTAGGTTGTGAAAAAATACGATTTATTAGTGTATGACCCGATCCCCCCCCAAAGCCTTTCTAAATTGTCCATGCCCCCCGGTCTCAGTGGCATAATATAGAAATATATTTTGAGAGGGAGTCAAAATTATTTCTTAACCCCTCCGTACTATGTACATTTAAAAAGTCTAATAAAGCTTTTCAGAACATTTTTAGGTAGAATTTGCATGCTAAAGAACTAAATCAAGTTCGAAGTACCAAGGGTTGTCTGGGGGTCCTCCCCCTGCAAATTTTGGGAAATTTGACTCTAGGAAGCAGGTTTTTAACTAGTTTGGTACCCCTAGTTGGGAAATTTTGGATATAAATTTGTAGCTAAGATTTGCATTTTGATGAACCTAATGTAAAAACATTTTTCATGAAAATGCAAACATGGCGACATTTTTAAAAGAAAAACTTGGCTACTGATTATATCCAAAAACTGAATTCCCCCAAGAAAAATTTCCTACCTGTTTGTATTCACGGGAAGTATTACCGATTCTCGTCTCGGTAAATAGAAAGGAAAGCAATGTCGTGTTGAAGTTGGACATCCGATGATGGCGCCAATTTTTTTCATGTAGGAAAATCCCTACTTTTTTTCTTAACACCTCCGTAGAAACAATCCAACCGTAACCAACCTCCCCTATCTCTCCATCTGTTTTTCCCTCAGACCAACCAAGTCGTAACGAAAAACCGTTACTACCTGCGTGAAACAACCGTTCTCTGTTCCCACGACGTCTCCGTGAGTGGGTGTGAGGGGAGAAGCACCCCCAGGACTTCTCTAAGCACCCTTCATCACAAAACTAGAGAAAATGTTTCTCTTTTCATTGGACCGTAATGACGGCGCTCTAGGGAAGGGGAATTATTTCCGGTAACGCTATCTTGGGAGGGGTGGTGTGTGTGGTGGTACACTTCCGGTTTGGTCAGACGATTCCCAAGAGCCCGCTTCCGTTCGCCCTCCCCCCGCAACACCTGGCCTTGAGACACGAGGGGAGTTTTTTTAGGGGGGTGGATAATTGGTACCATCTCGAATGATGGGATACGTTATTATTTTTGGGTTGGGTGGGTATCGAATGGTTGTACATATCCGGAAGCTCACTCAGATTCTATTAGAAACCATTACGATAGTAAGCTTGGGGTATTTCATACAAAATAACCCATCGTACAGGTTGGTAAAGAGTAAGTTGGTTTTAGAGTTTGTATAAAGGGTTTGTTTATGTAAGTTTTAATCATGGGCAGATTTAGGGGGTAATAGTGGGAAATGCCCCCCTTAACCTTTTGAGAAAATTCAGTTTGTATAAAAGAAACGACAATATTGATATTATATGTTTCGACATCATCGCCATTATGTATGAGCAAGTCTATTTAAATTTTTTCTTGGGATCTTATAATTAAGTTTTAATCAATAAAATATTAAACAAACACAAGGAGTAGTATGTAGTGCATAGTATTTTTGTTGTAGTTTACAGAAGATGAATCGATTTTCCAAAAGTTCGTCATTTGTATTCCTTCATTTATAAAAACCATTTTCATCCTAAGAGTAAAAACTTGAACATCATTCGGAAAATTAACGTTATTTAGATTTATAATAATTATAGATAAAAATTTAGGATACTTTAAACATCCTTGTCTTGAACTACTCATCCATATCAATATTGTATTCCATAAGAACCAATATGATATTTATTAACTAGCCAACCCAAAGGACTCCAAATTAATAGAAACTCTACAGCTGCCAACCGTTCCTATTTTTTCGGGATTTTTTTTTTCAGATTTTCAAGTCTGTTACGAAAATGCAATCTTTTTCTGTATTCTTCCGAATTCCCGAAAAAGGATAATCGGTAAATAAGCTACGTAAAATTTAGAAGAATTTAACATATTATTGTTCTTTCAACTAGACTTCAAAATTGGAACGGTTGGCAGCTATGAAACTCGCTAGAAATCGAGATGGCTTCCAAAATGAAAAAAAAGACATCCCATACTTTGTATCACCTGAAGCGGACGATCATTGGCGTGACGACAGGTATAACTGTCCCGCAAGTAGCTGAGCTCAGTTCCGCTATATCAAGCTCATAAAGCCGCCGGTGAATCGGAAAAAAGTGACTTCCTAATCCGCCCATTACTTTTCCCACGTAGCTCCGGTGAAAGCTTTCGCTTCGATCACGTAGCTAAAAGTGGGGGTTTCTGTTATTATTGAAAGGGAATCCTCTCTTGGTTGGTTTCAGAGAGAGGTAAGGCTTCCGCGTTGGAGGACTGTAATTGCGTTTTTCGAATTGCGTATTGTTCCTTCTTAAATGGGGTGGTTATGGGGGTGACGCCTATGGGAATTGTTGGAGTTGAGGTGCTTGTTTTTGGTTGTGGGATGGAATTGAAGGTGTTTTGTCGACAAAATTGCTTTGGTCACGATATTGGCGGATGATTCTTATGGGTGAAATTAGTTTTCTCCACAAGACCATGCTTTTTGATACTTCATGGTTTTTTGAAAAAGAAAATTTCTAAATTTAATTTAATAGAAGTTGATATTTTATTCTTGAAATTATAGGGATAGAAAAAGCAAAACTTCCTTAAATTCTTAGAAAATCACCTTTTTCACATTCAATTTCGATTCAATATTTTTTCAGACCGCCTTCAAATTAGAAAGTGATTTGATTTTCTCTGCTAAATACCTTCAGAATTAATGAAATTTGGTTTTACAGGGGTTTTTGAGGGCACTCTCTCCAAATAAGCAATGATAGTCAAAGTTTTCCGTAGAATAATATATTTAAACGTTGCCCCTTTGCCGGCGAACATTGTTCTTTAGCGGGCACAACGTTTGCGGACATGGATTTCTATAAAAATCTTGTTTGTCAGGACCTGTTTGTTACGTTTGGTACCAACCTTTTGAAATACCCTAAAAAAGAAATTCCCTCTTATATAATTGACATTTTACGATTTCATTCGACAATGACCTTATATGTACTAATTTTAAGTAATCGTATTAAACTTTGCTGTTTGACACTTAAGATTCAATGTATAACACAATACATGCACAAGTTTCTCCTTCATTAAATAGTGTTTAATTAAGTCATAATTAGCAATTCTAAAATGTGTAATTAAATGCCATCCTTTTATTTTAAAAACGTATTATCTTTTAAAATGCGAAAGAATGCTTACTTTATATCAATACAAAAAGCAAATATCCATCATGGAGTAATGCTTATTTTTGTAAACAGTAAGGAAAATATATTTGCATATTGCTTTCAAATAAAGCAATCGTGTAGTTGCTCATTTACAAGAGTTGAAATACGAAGAATATTTCATACTCAGGCGTTCATAAAATTTTAATATTTAGCATGAATACACATCATATTGTAACACATTTAAGGAATCCGGCATATAGATATATGGCAGACGTCTGAGATTTGTTTTTCGTTAAAGCGTCTGTAAAAGATCTCTTTTGTAACGAAACTAAGTTAAAGTTACGAAAACAACTGTAGTTAAAAAGGAAGTCATGTCTCTTTATGGAGTTGACTGTAATACTCATGATGGATGTTAAAAGAAGTCGTAAGAAAATTATTTTTTAGCTAATTTTCAGTGTTTAAGCAGGTTGAAAAGATCTAAAACAAATATTTCTTTATAGTTACTTATAAGTAGTGAACAGAAACTATGGTTTGCTTTTAATAAGCTTTTTATATAAATATCCTCTGACTAGATATTTCATTTTGCCATACAAAAAACCATGCGGAACACTTGTTTGTTTTTGAAAATCTGACACATGCAACTTCCTTATTCCCCCATTTCATAGATAGTATGTAATAGGGGTAAATATACCTTTACGATGAACAGCTTCACTAGATATTTTTTGGATAATTGTGTCCCAAAACATAATGTCCTGTCTATGTAAGCAATACGCAAGTACCCTCAACCCCATCCTTTTCCCTCTGCTGTAGCATCCATCACAAATGAAGCAAACGTATCGAGATCTGAAGAATGTCCAATGATTGGATAAATCTAAGAAAAGCTCCAGAACCAATCAAGCATCAGCGCTATCGAATTCCCTCCCCAGATCAATCGCCGGACAATTAATCCGGCCAAAAGAGAGTCTGACCGGACAAAAGGTTAAATACACGCCGGAATCCTGACATGCCTCGGTTTCCATGGGAACCGCGTCTGGAAGAGACAAAGGAAATTAGCCGTCGATAAACGCCAGCGCTAAAACATTCGTCGGAAATTGTCTCAACGGGAATTAATTATTTTCGATCTCGATATTTATGTATCTGGATAAGAGTAATGGAGCGTTTTGCCGCTTATTATTGTTTTTTGTTTGTATGTTGTATCGCGAGCTAAATAAATGTCTTTAAGGAAGGTATTTCGAGGTTATGAATGGTGTGTAGAGACGTAAGTTATGGGTTTTGAAGAATTTTTTGGGGTTGTTTCAGTGAAGAGATATTGACCTGTTGTATTTTTGTGTATATAATGCATTGAGGTTCTGTAATTTAGTTGTGATTCTTTTTGTGAGTAAAGCTGGATTCCCATGTTTGTAAATTCGCCAGCGAAATCCGCCGGCGAAAACCGTTCGCGGTTTTTCAAGGATTTTTTCCCCTAGCTTTTTTGCCCGATCTGTTTCTCAAACCGCTCACTAGAGGTCGCTGGCTTTTGCCGACTTTTGTTTTGGCGCCAAAATTTACAGTATATAACTTCAAACTTTTAACAACTTTATTAAGTTTTAAAAACCTGCATTTTTCATCAAATTTGTAGCACCCACTAAATTAAATCAATTCTTAAATCATTACTTCTAATATTTTAAAGTTTATTCAAGATAAGACGTCGAGAAGCTCCGAGGTGAAAATGTTTCATATAACACAAAAGCTGTTGTATGAAATGGAAGTTATTTTAATCAAGAACAAAAAATAAAACAAATTATCTCACTGAAAATATATTAAGAACCGTTCTATGAAGAACATCAATAATTTCCGATTTTACACAGCGATATTTTTTTATTCTGTCACATGTTCTGATGAAAATATTCTTTGGTATCAATCCAAATCATGGTAAAAATGTATTTACATGCTTTTTTAAATACTACAGTTTACAGTAGATCTCAAAACATTCAAAGTAGTTGGGCCTTTTTCTGTTTTGGATCATAATAAAAAAATGACCTCTTAATAAAAAGAAAAAGCAAAAAATGCAGAACACAGACGGCATGGGAAGAGGGAATAATCAGATTGTTGTTCTATCAAATCAAAGGTATATTTTTTTACATTTGGAGGAGTTTAATAATTCAGAAAATCAAATGAGAAAATCATTTCAATCAACAGTTCTTTTTACGAATTTAAATATATCCTTTTAAGACATCAACTTACCGTTTATCTCCAGAATTCTCGTTTCCCATGCCGTTTGCCGTCTGCTTTATTTATTTAACTATTCCTTGTATTCTGGAAGCCGATCATCGTAACAAAGATGATACTTTTGTAATTTTATAAACTTTTCTAGTAGTTATCTCATCTAAATTAGGATGTATCATTTAAATTCTGTAAAATAGCCGATCATGATCTGGTACGAAGCATCAAAATAAAAATGGATGCTGTTATTGCTTGATGGGGATTTTGTATTGGTCGAAGGGAATCACGTGACCAAAAAAAGTAAGCGAATTTGCTTCATTTCTTGAACATGGACGAAGAAAAAAAGCGAGCGAATTTCGGACAAGCGGATTTAGGAGCGGTTTTGTTACTAGGCCTGTGATTGGCCTCTTCTCGTCATGTGCTCCTGTGAATCACTTTGTAAAAGGAAAGATCGATCTTCTTCAAAAAACGTAGGGAAAGTAGGGGAGCGTTTTTTGCTTGCGGATTTAAAACCGCAACTCATGGGAACTGAGCTTAAGGGTAATCAAGAAACCAGTGTGTATTTAACTCATTTGTTAGTTTCTCTTATAAATCATAAGTCGTTTATTAGATGCAATTGCAACAATAAAAGTTAAAAATGTTTTTAGTATTTCAAACCTCAGTTCTTTTTAAATATTTTTTATTAATTTTAAAATTAATGTGTAAATTTTTATTTAAACATTCATTACAAACTATATTGTTAATTAACTATGTAACTTTTTAAACAAGCACTTTGAAGAATTGATTCCTAAGTGGTATGATAATTATTAAGTCTATAAAACCTAACATATCATACTTAATACTAGTTGCCAAGTACATATTTTTAAAATTATATATACGAATTACGGGGGCACATTCCCCATAGTTTTTTTATCATCACGATAACAAATTTTTCTTAAAATCAGCCAAATGTTAACTGACAGGGGAAGAGACCCTGATGGTTTGCACCTCTTATTGTTTTGCTGTAACTGACACGGTTTAGGTTTTTTATGGACTTTGGTGATCCTGGGTAGGGGGTAGGGCGTTGATAGTCAAGAAAATAGTAAAGTGTTGATAGTAAAGAAATGTTCCAGGAGATATTATTTTACTCCGTACAAAATATTTAAGGGAATACTTTTTTTATTATGAGATGAGATAATTAGTAATAGTCTTTTGCATTTGTAAACACTAAAAATACGATCCTGATCGGATATACTGCACTATAGTGTTGTGAATACTATCTTGTGTGTCAATTCCTGTGTGTCTTACAGTGCGATCTGCCTTTTAGCCACACGAACCCCAATCCAATCACCGAATTTATTCATAATTACATTTCCAGCGTTATCGAAGACCGCATCACCCCAGACCACCCCGCTGACCACCTCCCACTACTAAACACTCCCCAGATCCTCGATGGTCATCACCACTCTATCTGCCCTCCCAATAACCGACCATTATCTCCTCTGGACTTGACCACTCATTCGCCAGGAGATGCCTTATCTATCTCGCCGGAATGTTTAATTCCTATCGGTTGGAGGGTTTTGAGTTGCGGTTTTAATGCGCGGGAATTATGGAAATTCGCCCGCTGATTTGATTGCGGCTGTGGCGAGTTGAGTTGAGGGGTAATTGGGTTATAGTTGAGGGCTCTGGAAATCGTCTCTGTGCCATTTTGGGGAGTGATTGAGGAGCGGGGTTTCTTTATGATGGAGGAAGATGGAAACTCTGTGGTCCTGTGTTGAAAAGGTTGATTCACAGATAATAGAGCTTAACAGAGGTCTCATCACCATAGACGCTAATGCACTTTTACAGCATTGATTTTCCCATATACACTTCGGGACGCAATACAAATGCAATTGAATGTATACAAATGCAATTGAATGTATACAAATGCAATTGAATATATACAAATGCAATTGAATGTATACAAATGCAATTGAATGTATACAAATGCAATTGAATGTATACAAATGCAATTGAATGTATACAAATGCAATTGAATGCATATATAAATATTTTCTAAACTGAAATATTCAGTGCGTGAATGGACCATATTATTATTCCTATATTCAAAAGGCTAATTGTTCTTTGTATATGTTCTTTCTTCAAAACTCTATAATAAATATCTTAGTAATGTCTTATTTTTCTTTATATGAAAGGGGGATTTTCTTCACAAGGGAATTTTTTTCTGTTAATAGGGAAAAAGAAAACCATATATGCCTCAAGTCTTATTTCATTTTCATTAAATTTCATTCCCTGCAATCATGGGCGTAGCCAGGGTTCCACTTAGGGGGGGGCAAGCAGGGTCGACTTTTTTTATGTTTTTGGAGAACAATTTTAAAGCCATGTGAGAAAGGGCCGTAATCACAGTATTGTTTCGAGAGGGATATTTGACCTTTTTTCAACACTTTTTTAGGTAAAATTTGTGTGAAAGAAAAACGTATATATAAAGGTTTAGTAATAAAGGTTCAAGGGGGGTCTGGGGGTCGTCCCCCAGAAAAATTTTGGAAATTTGACCCTAGGAACAGGGTTTTAAACTGTTTTTTAGTACATGTAAGCCCAAATTTGGACAAACATTTTTAAGTAGAATTTTGATTTTAATGAACTTATTATAAAAAAGTGTGAATAATAAAGTTTTAAATACTAAAGGAGTGCCTGACTGCCCACCCCCAGAAAATGTTTCGAAATCTGACCCTAAGAACAGGGTTTGAAACTGTTTTTTGGTACACGTAAACCCAAATTTGGACGTAGATTTTTAGGTAGAATTTTGATTTCAATGAACTTAATATAAAAAAGTGAGAATAATAAAGGTTTCAATACTAAAGGGGGGCCTGGGGGCCCTCCCCCAGAAATTTTTTGAAAATTTGACCCTAAAAAACTGGGTTTTAACTTAATTAAAAGTATATTACTTAGGACTTAGGGGGGGCAGCTGCCCCCCCTGCCTCCCCCTGGCTACGCCCATGCCTGCAATTTAATCGTTTAGTTTCGTTAAAAAATGAGGTTTTACTTAAAATTACCAATCTAAATACCAACATCAATCCTATTTTGTTACATTAAAGTCATTAAAATATTTTTTCACAAAGGTTTTTGTCGGAAGCTATTTTTTAATTACTTCATGTATAATTTGTTTTTTATTCATCACTCGGTAAAAAGTTTTTATCCTCGGAGAATTATTTTGAAAAGAACTGGAGGGATTTGTTGTGATTACTTTTTTTCATCCTTTGTTAAATAGAATAAAAAATCAATCACCGAAAAAACTTCAGGAGAAACATTAATATGAGCTTGAATCTATTTATAAGTACATTTATAGATATAGAGTGCATCTAAGTAAATGTTGGAAAAATTCAGGCATTGATTTTAACATAAGAGCAATTTTATTGGCTGTTAAAAACGTATTACATTATTAAATAATAAATATGATATAACTACACAAATGCTCCGTTTTCCGATTAATTTAAGGCGACTTCACAGACATACGTTTTCCCTTTTTTATGGACACGATTACCTGTAGATGAAGAGCTGTTTTTTTAAAAGGTTCTAAATAAACAGCTTTAAGAGTTCTCTATATCAGTCACGATGATAGGAAGGCACTTCAGTTGCAAACACTCAAGAAACGCGAATTACCAATGTGTTCTTGGACGTTAATAAAGAAGACTTTTGTTCTCAAAGTCTGTGTCAAGTAATCTTTATTATTCGGAAAAACTAGTTTCACCGTATACCTAACTAGGATTTAATTTACAACCCCTATCCTCAAATCTCACACAATTTCATAAAATGTAATCTCACAAATGACTTAATCCAATAAATCTTGAGTAATTAAGCCATTAAAGTCAAACTTTAAACCGAGAATAAATTAAAATTCTTGTTTAAATAATTAATGTCATTCAGTCGAGTGCATTCATTACTGTTATTGCCTCTTAAGAGAGAAGATTTAAGCGCTAAATTGCCCATCTCTGTCGTTCTTGGCCTCCATTGAGTACACAAAGCCTGGAAGAACAATATATTCATTGTAACGATTTAAGTTGGAGCAATATTTACACAAAGAAATTTGTTCCTTTATTGCCTCTCTTTCGGCATAATATCGAAGAGTGGGACTCTCGCTTTGAATTTATTGCCTCAAACATTCCAAACGCAATGTTTGTTTTTGGGAAAAGTGTTGAGGAAATATCGTTGAGACAACGACGTTAATATCAAGTACTCTGGGACCCAAACATTTTCAGGACATCCTCATAAACGCTTCTCGAAAATGAAAATATACGACGCTAGTTCATGTAGTTGTTATTGTTCTTGTAAACATACACCATAACAACTCTCGCTGATCTTTTCTTACTAAAAGCTTTTACTCTAACCGAAAAGCACCCTAATTTATACATTAAATTGCTCCCTTATAGCTCCCGCCTCCTGCACTAAATAAAAATGGCGGTAAAAGCATCTCTATCTAAATCTATCCAATTGTGTTGCAAGCCCAGTTATGGCTGGGATTCCACAACTTTATTTAGCAATAATAAAGTTATACGACATCCCCCCGCAAAAATCGATACTTAAGAATCGTATAAAAACATATCGATTCTCATTGAATCGGATTACCTTAAATATTTTTTTAAAACTCGATTAATCCATTCGATCTTTTTGTGTCTCGATTTATCGATGTTTTGCGGGGTTGAAGTGTAAGAGTACCTGAAAAAAAGTGAAAAACGTTTCGAATCTTTTCCACTTCAAGTGGAATTCGGATTTTCGATTTTTATACCCAGTAGCCGTGGTAGTTTCCCGTGTCTGATCACAAGTTTTATAGCTTGCGGCTAAGAAAGATCGTAAAGATTTTACGAGGCCATATATCTGGATCGTCTTCGCTCCTTGGACAAGAAGCCTACCCTCTGCGAAACTCTGGTGCGATAGAAGTGGCTGATTAATATCGTTAATTTACGGGCGATTAATTTTTAACCTCAAGTTCCACGTCTCCTATTAGTAAAAAACGCGAACCGATAATTTTTAGTGCTGCAATGATTTTTTATCTGACGTTTTTTATGGAGGAGTACCTTTAGGTTAATTAAGAACCATGTATTATCTTGTGTTTCAATTTGGAGTAAGAGCTTTTCTTGATTAAGAAGATGAAGTAGGTTAAGTGAACATGATGCTTCCCTAATCTTCCTGCACTTTTTCACTTAAAATTGAGCTTTAAATATGCGTTCTATGGGTGATTCTCAATTTCAATCAATGTATTCATCAGTCAAAGCAAATTTTTAATAGGTTTGATGTTTTGTGTAGTTGCCCGTCTCAATTGGAAAAAATACTAATTATCTATTTGGGGAGGAGTTAAATAATATTCATATTTTGCTTCAAGTCCTTTTTTAGTGAATTTCCAATGCACCTTTACACAGTAATACAACTTAACTTTGTTTTTAATATGTATAATAAGAAGTATATTACACTAACCACTAACCAATATGGTGGAGAAAAAGTAACATAAACAAGTCATGGTTATTTTCCGGAACGCATCTTTATTTCGTACATTAAAATATTATTTGGTGCTTTTTCAAATACCATATATTGATATATGGTTTGCACTAAGTAATGAAATTAATTATTTATTAAAATTTCCCGAAGTCAGGCGGGCAATTTGATAAATTCAATGGCATTTATCAATGATTATTGATCTCAATCCCCGAAATACGTGGGCACTTTTAGTTATGCCCGAATTCATCACATTGCCCGTAACATATATTAAGGGAAAGAATGTTTCTAAAATAATAAATTCATTTGGTAAGCGAAATATTTGTCAAATCGTGTCCTTTTCTTTAGCACAAAACTAGTAAATTTACTGGTTATAGAGTAAAATAAAGAGTGGATTTTTATCACTCTTCCTTTTCCTAAATGCGTTGGTCATTTTCGTACCACCTAAAACTAATTAAATGAATAGGAACAAGAAGGACCAAAAAAGTAACTGCAGCTAAATAAAATAACCACAGTCGCCGAATAACCAAGTTATATATGTACCGTCCTAAATAAATGCCTTCACACTCTTCTTCACAATGACTACTCCTTTAGAAAAAAACTCTCGGAAAACAAATAAAACAGATTCACCCCTCAAGAACCCGACAAGAATTGGAGAACGGGGCGCCACCTCTCGAAGAATCAAGAACCCCCTCCTTCACTCCAAGATCCGAAATCAATGGATCACGAGAGCTCTCGATTTCTTAGGAAGCTGCCCACTGGAAATTGAGGTCCAGGTGTTGACGGAAAGGAAGGTTGGACAGTTGACTTAGCTGTCCAAGCCACCTTTCAACACTCTTTCCTTGGCCGAAGGAAGTCCATCGGACTTGGAAATGAGGAGTGGAGAGTTCTTTTGTGTTGGAAGTTCCGTTTTTTGTTCCTTCTTATAAACCTGCACAATGGTTGGAGGGGTTTTCGCCTTTTTTTTATTTGGAGGGAATGGTCGAAAAGAGTTGAAGTTCGTTTTCTAGTGTGGAGGGGTTTTTTTAGTTTTGGGGGGTGGGGGTGTTCTGGGGTCCTTTACTTGTTATGGAGATTGAGTGGGAATTTTTTATAATAATGTTTATCATCGGTAGATGGTTGAGTTCTTTCTTAGTCGTGTGGAAATTGGAGGAATGGGAAATTTTTGGCAGTTGTAGTTTTGGGATTTTCTTTTTATTTAACTGTCCTATTTTACAGCACATAAATTTTTGTAGTTTGATATTCAATGAGTTTTGTGATATAAAAGTGTTTTATTAACATGTGTTTTATAATTATCCAAAATATGCGAGTTGTCTAATGTTTCCTCTTTTTTTTTCTAGGTAAGTGAAGTTTTGGATTACTACATCATCTGTAAGCTGATCCGCCTGTGATTTCATGGCACTTAAGTACATGTTTAAATTCTTTAATTCTTTATGGTAGAAATTTGTGTCAATATCTCCCTAAGTGGAGAAGGGTTATTTTTTGTGTGTCCTTAAATGTATATCCTGTTTACTGAGTGCGTGTATGAAACACAATCCCTCAAAAATATTCTTTATTTGTAGACTGTAAAAGAGTGACTGTAAAATTATTTTATACTCACTAAACTGCTAAAACTTTATAATCTTCAAATATAATTAATCCACAACTGAATCTTAACCCTTTATTCCCCGACGGGACTTGTAAGTCCCACTTCCCAATGTTCCAAATTCGTCCAATTTTCGTCATGTAAGGCCAAATTTCGCTAATTTCTAGTTGCAGTTACGTAAACTTAACATATTTGGGACGACCTGTGCTACTATCAGCACAATTTTTCTGAAAAACATAATTTGGGACATAAAGAGTTAAGTTAGTCTTTTGGACTAATCTAATTTGTTCTAAAAGGTATACCATCTGCAAAAAATGTGTGAAACTTGTTTGGCAAACTACATAAATACAGTACATCTGTAATTCATTATTTTTTTTCTCCGTATATACGGTACACACATCGCTCAATATTATTTAAACCCAATCCCAAACCCACTGACACCTCGACGATTAAAAGTAAACACCTACCCGCAAACATCGCACAATCTGTTCTCTCAAAACTCAAAAACCATTAATCACCTTGGTAATGACTCCCAACACCAGATAGTCCAAAAAACAACCGCTCTCAGCTGCAGAAAAAGCTGTCGCCAAAAAATGGATTGCTGACTCCCGCTCTCCAGAACAGTGACGGATGTTCTCTATTTAAGGTTGCTCGTTATCCACTTAGGGCCGAAATGCGGCTGGGCTTCCTACCACAGGGATGGATATGGTTTTGGGAAAAAGGGCTTCAAGCATTTCCATCTGTGGGAAGTTTATGTGTTGACTCTGTGGACGTCGTGAGGTGGGATTTGCCGCCTTTGCCATGATTTGTGGTTGTCCGGGCTTTCTATGTGTTGTCCTTGGGAGATATTCTTGTTTAGTGGTTGGCCAGGATCTTTTTTATAGCTGAAATAATAGGTTTATTAATCATAAGTGCGGGAATTGAGGGGTTTACCGAAACAACGTATTTTCTCTTACACCTTAGCAAACATCCAAATTTGTGAACCGATGAACTTTAGAAGGAATTGTTTGTAATTCTGTTGATTTACGTACTGATCAGCCAACGATTGTAAAAGGGTCACGTGATTTTTACAGACTTTGAACGGCCGATAGTTGGGTAACTGGTGATAGTTGGGGTCTGGCTTCTGTATTCAAGCAAATGTCTCTTCCTCTTTCGATCAACTGACCCTCAACTTCCACCTGTCTCCCTTCCGAAATACTAGTTTCAGCGTTGTCAAAATCACGTTACTTTTTTACTATCGTTGGTTCAGCAGTAGTGGCACTACTTTTTTTCGCATCGCCAGTTATGGAATGTAGTACATACTAAGGAATACTAAAATATATTTTGACTCTCAATGTACATTTTTTGTACAATATTAACTTGATTCACACACTCTTTCCATGAAATGCAACTGCAATCTGTGACTTTTATAGTTTTTATCGACAAACTCTAGCATCCTAAAAGTCAAACTGAAACGCGTAGTTTAAAAATAACTAATAAAATTCCTGAACTCGAAACAGGGTCAGGAAATTCAATAATACACCATTCCATAACCCCCCTTTCCCATCACAATTGCGGTAATTTAAAACAACACCCTCCCTCCTATACCCCCAACTACCACATTCCCCAACAGGGAAAAAAACTTCCAAAATTCAATACTTTAAAACCCCATCATTCCAGCCTTCAAAGGCAACGACCGGCCATTCTCTCCAAAAGCACCATTTAAGGGAACGTGTATAATGGACCCCCCACACACCGCATTGTTTTTATTGATCTAACCCATCGATAAACTATTCACCACGTGCCCCCTAATAGCCCCCTCGAGTGCAAACCGGGAACGCCCAGGGTCCAGCGTTGACAACATTCGTCATGTTCCCCACCTTGGCCTCCTCTCCTCGTCCGTGTGTTTAATCAAACCCAATGATTGTTTGAATCCCACCCAATTCCAATGCTATCGGAGCAGGTCGATGGGTGAGTCAGTTGTGTTGTCTGCCAAGGTAACTAACAGCTGCCCCCAAAACGGGAGATAATTTGGTCCTGTGGCAAAGCTTTGGTGTGGATCGATGATTCACGATGCAATGGATGTTGCAGTGCCCAGTGTTACTACTTGGATTGTTAATGGCCTAGTGTGCATTTGGGTATGTTTAGGGTAGAGGACGTTTGGGTGTAATTTTCGGAGAAAAAAAAGTAGGGATGAAGGCAAACACATGCCCCGTGAATGACGTGTTGTCAGTGGTGATCAAGCCCTTTTTGGTCTATCATTACTCTTTCGATACGCTCTTGTGACTAAACTCGTCTGGTTGACCGACCAGTAGTTTTGTCGTAACTCATAAAATCTAGCTAGTCTGACATAAATGAACTCAACCGCTCTTGTTTACCAGAAATTCTCCAGAAATTACAATTTTAGATGGCAAGGAATAGAGAATATCCGATATTCTTGCAGTAGGCCATCTGCGATCTGCCAGTTAAGCTGGATTTAGATTATACGGGGACACCTTGACTGATTTTTTTAATCTGTGAAGAGTACGCGGATTCAAAAACATCAGTTGTGTGGCGTCCCCAAGTACCCTAAATCCAACTTAACTGAACTGATAGATCGCATACAGCAAGAATACCGAATTTCCTACGATGATATCTTGTAAGAAAAACTGAAAAACGTATTGCATGCGGGCTGTAATCATGGTACTACAGTATAGAACCGTGTTAGAGACCCTTCATATAACCAACTATTTAAGCAATTAAAAAAACAATGAACTTTTCTTACCAGTCATTGTAACCAAGGGTTCGCTACATTGAGGGTCGTTGTAAGTAAAGAGGTTTGTACTGTGCAGGTTTGCAGAGTATATACCAAGGGTAACAAGGTTTCCTTTTATGAACTACGGTATTTTTTAAGTTGACATAAATTTGAATGAAATCTTTCATTTGGCCAAATTGTAAACTGAATCCAATACCCCAAATTCACCACTGTAAAATCTTATATTGTTTTGACCTTTTACTTTATTTTGATTGGAGCCTCACCCCCTTTGCTTTGAATCCATGGAGTTTAGGTAGTTCAAGTGGCACACGACAACTATGACTTTATATAGATTAGTTCTGTTTATTCATTTCAAAGGTGAAGAAAATAGTTTTGGCAATTTCATACTAAAATATTCTTTTGAGGAAGAACAAAACTATGTTTATATATAACTACTAATAGAACTTAAATAGTTTTTCGAAATTGGTATAAAAGTTCTGAAAGTTCACAATATCAGTAAGAAAATATGATTTTAGACTTCAGAATAATCTATAAAACTCAAAACCCCAGTTTTATTAATCTTTCCCTATTGGAAAAAGTTCACAAAACCAGTATCAAAATCATACTGGAACCAGTAAAAATGATACTGGAACCAGTAAAACCATACTGGAAATTCAAAACCAGTATGAAAATCATACTAGAAATTTAATACCAGTATAAAAATCTTACTGGTAATTCTGAAACCAGTATTAAACCATACCAGAAATGTTCATACTGGTTTTCAAATATACTGGAAATTTTGAAACCAGTATTGAACCATACTAGAAATGTTCATACTAGTTTTCAAATATACTGGAAATTTTGAAACCAGTATTAAACCATACTAGAAATGTTCATACTGGTTTTCATATATACTGGAAATTTTGAAACCAGTATTAAACCATACTAGTTTTCAAATATTCCGGAAAATTTGAAACCAGTATGAAAGCATACTGGTAATTTTAAATCTAGTCTAGAAACTAGAGTATGAAAGTCCATTGTAGATATATACAAATTTTTCAAACTTTCCTGGCAGCATTCCGACTTAAATAATTTCTAAAATTTAGATCTCAGAATATAGAAATAAGGCATTAAAATAGACAAATTACTTTTATTAAATGAAATAAAAGTATATAATGTGAAAACAGATTCAAATGTTTTTATGAAAAAGAAAATAAATTTAAAAAACTCCCTTGTCCTGCAATTGACAAATAAATATTTGAACTATGTTTAGATGCTTTTTATTTTGACTACCCAGTATCACAAAAATATTGGCCAACTGCGTGCGAATACTGGCCACTATCGTGTAATATCGGACATTGTAATAACGATATTGGCCAGTATTTGTTTGCATTATGACCCGAGAAAATTTATAATTTTTGAACTGGCAAAAATATTTTTTTTCAAAATATTTTTGGACTTAATATAATTTTATTTAACTTTTAGCAATCTTTTTTTAAGTAAAGTGTTATCTTTACTTTTCTTTAATTTCACTGTTCGCCCCCTCCCTTAAAAAATTAAGGGGTGAAATATCCTTCTATCTCTTTCAATATACAGGTTAACTTTAAATGATTTAAACTTTTAAAAAATACCTTTACAATTAAAAGTATTTTTTTAAAACTAACTCGGGTAGCACATTAACACCGGAACACATATTTTGGATGATATTAGCCTTTATGAAAACTACCCCCTCTTGAATACCGGCTGATACCGTCTAACATCGTAGAGCACTGATAGGTGTTGAATTTTCGGAATTCGTCTTTTCCGACATCTTTCGATGTTACCCGACATTCCTGTTGTAAAAAAAGGAAATTTGCTAAGATAATGTTGGAAAACTGGTATTATCCGGCATCAGATAATGATAATACAATCAAAGTCAGAGAAACAATATACTCGCTGATATTGGATGTCGTCTTAATTTTGGCGTAGATTATTAAAAATTTATTTAAAATAAGTTTAATTTGCAGTTATTATGCATGCTAAAAGGGTAATTATTGGTTTCATAAATTGAAGAAATTTTTTACTTGTCCTTGATCGATGGAATAAAAATTATGAATTTCAGCAAAGATGATTATTTACTATATTTGCAATTAAATAAAATAATATTGTGCTATCCACAGGTCCTGTAGTATATTTTTTACATTTTCTGGAGTAAAAATATAGCTATTTTTCGGAAATATTAAAAAATGTTTAAGGCTGGGATTAGAACCCGCGACCTGCCGCATGTCAAGCACGCATTATACCACTGAGCCAGCGGGGATTCTGTACATGGAAAACTTGTTTAGATCTTAAATATGTCCTTCTTTGTGACGCATGCGCAAACCCAGACCTTGTAGGTATTGTGAATTTTCGTCAGCAGTGCCTGATGGCACATTAAGCCTAAATGTACTAACTTGGACGTTGAATAGCTCCGGATATATTGGAAGCCTAGCTAAGTGGTTTATATTTCCTGAAAGCATATAAAAAGCGGTTTCGAACAATACGTTTAACTAAGAGATGTTATAAAAATTGCGCAATCCAGAAAATTTATATTTTAGTTGTTCAAGACGATTTTTCACGGATTTCTCCCAAAATAATTGTCAAAGAGCTTATTAATAACCATATTCTTGAAGAACTCTTTGAATCTTGTTAGAAAGACTCCGTTTCTTCTGGAGAAAAGGAGTTAGGGGCGTTAAAAAGTGAAAATAAAAACGAGCATGCGGTTCTGAAATCTCTTAATATGGGTCCAATCCCTTAGTGTCATACATCATTCAATAGGAAATATTAAGGAGGTACACATACTAAAATTTCAGAACCCTATCTCTAAAATTAAGGACGTGACGCCCAATTAAAGTTTTCCAATAAAACCGGAAAAACTCCCGAAATAAGGAACCAATCCCCTTATACTTTATATATTCTTAATCTACTAAATTATGTGAACACGATGATGTAAAACACTTGGGGGTCAATTTATATTTTTACGCATTCCTCCATTTTCTCATAGCCCGAAAAACGTAATGGATTCCTATGAAGACAAGTCAATCACTTTTGTGTTCAAAAATTCCTGGATGACGCCAGAATGACCATGGCAACTCGAAATTCTAGAAAAAGCTTACCATATTACTCAACTACCATAATAAAAATTCAAAAAATTTCTAACTTATAATTAAATACCAATTATTAGGCTATTTTGGACTTGTGTTTTTTACTCAAAACTACGATTTTTTTACGACTCCGAAAAGCCCTTAAATGTTTAACAAATTGCATAAAAATTCGATATGAAGTGTATTTTACGGTCCTCTGTAAGAATATGTCAAAGAAAAAATTTTAAATTGCGTTTATTAGGTTTAAAACGACAAAAGAGTACTATTTCGACAGTGAAATACCTGCTGTAAATAATAATTGCAAATAGAAAATAAATGCATTCATTAATATAAATTAAATAAGAAATAATGACATAATTTGAACTATTTAATGAAGCTAAGTAAAAAAATAAAGCTGGGCAAGGGTAAATGGACGTAAAGTAAGAACAAGAGACACATGTCACAATCTCACCCCCGCACTGTATGGGCTGTATCGCTTTTATAGTGTACTTGTTCATGTTCATGTAACCACAGATTTTTGAAAATTTACTTTTAAAATTTCATCAGAATTCCTTTTTAATGCTTGATTGTATTTTTAGTGGAGTATAATTTTTATTTTATAAACTGGTTTGATTTGGAATTTATTAGATTTGACTTATGCGAATGGCAACACCAAATATGTTGTTTATTTTCATATTCTTTCAGCACCATGCTGTTGATATCCTTTCCTATTTTAAGTAAGTAAAATGGTATCTATCTTTAATTAAAATGTATAAAACATGTCGTTATTTCGACCCATTAATAAATTTTTATTAAGATTATAAAGTTCGGAACTTTAGCAGGGCCGGACTGGGAAAAAATTTCGGCCCGGGCATTTTAAGTCTGAACCGGCCCACTGCATATTTTTCATGGAAAATATAACTTCATAGAATTAAAAATTTCGGGGGGAAATCATGGTACTTCCCCAAGAAATTCTTTTGAAAACTGGCCCCTAAGAAATAGTCTAAGTAGATACGACTCAATATGGACTTCTAATTCTTTGTTGGTAAATTCAGTGGATAGAAAGAATTTCCACCTTGACGATCTTAATATTAAAATAAATTGTAAATAATGTAGCTCAAAATAGAAAGGGGGGTCTGGGGGTCCTCCCCCAGAAAAATTTTGGAAATTTTACTCTTAAAAGTACTGTTTTACCTCGTTTGGGTGACATCCGAAAAGATTCGCTCCTTTTATGCCATAGAATTTTTAAAGATGAAACCAGGAAAATTAGTTCATAAAAATATTTTATATAATATAATATGTTTTTGAGTCCAGTAATTTATGCCATCATTAATGAATTTAATTTCTGGTAAATTAATGGTTTGGTGGCCGCACAAAAAGAAGTTGTGGGCCGCTAGTTGGAAATTCCTGCGGAGTACGGATTCATTTTTACAGGATCTTTTTCGTAAAATATTTTGGTTGCAGGCGGCCCACAAACGGCCCACCGGGCATTTGCCCAGATGCCCGCATGGCCAGTCCGAGCTTGAACTTTAGGATAAGCCGGGCTGTTGTGAGATAGGGAGGGACATAGCGGCCGGCTAATCCTTAAGTATCTTAGTTTATTTGATACATTTGTTTCTTGTATTCTTCCTTTCGGCACAGCTGGGATATACGTCTGCCAGCCGCCATGTTTACTCACAGCGCTCAAATTAGATCTATATTGGCTCAAATTAGATCTATATTGTTGTGGCATCATTTGAGCTGTGGGTAAACATGGCGGCTGGCAGACGTATATCCCAGCTGTGCCAAAATAATCACTACTACTTGAAAAATATCATTGAATTTATCATCCTACCTGGCTCAATTCGGATATTATTAACAATGCCCAGTTTATCATATTGGGGAAAGTTAATGTAATACATTATTTTATTTTCTGTAAGATTAACGGCTAATCTGAATTACATTTAATCTAACTAATAACTAAAAAAAAAGCATTCTCTTAAAAGTGATATATCCAGTTATGTTACCATTACTTTTTTTCAACTTCCAATGAAACACACAATTTCCAATATAGCACATGTTTCGCACAGCTACATAACATACCTGTTATAGTGTATGTATGCCATTCATGGCTTATTAGGGGACATCCAAAAATTATGTGAGGTCAAAAAAAGGGAGGAGGGGTTTGGAAAAATCTTCCCAAGGGGGGAGGGGGGTCGATTAAAATTCCACGTCAACTATTTAAGTTAGAAATTAAACGATTTTTTTAAGTATGAGAAAGGAATAATACCGACAGATAAGATACTGTGGTAATTTTTAGGTGGAATAATGTCCTTTTCCCCTACATCATTAATAATAAAAAAGTTTTAGGTGCTGTGAAGCACAAAAGCAAACGAATTAGATAGAAAATATTTTTAAAGGTTGTAGGTAAATCTCACGTTGGGGGAGGGGGGTCCAGCTAAATCTCACTAAGGGGGAAGGGGAGACCAGATTATGGAAAAAAACAACACCTCACGTAATCCAGATTTTGGAAAAAACTCCTCACGTAATCAGGTATCATTAATAATGCCTGATCTATCACATTGCCCGTAACATATATTTATCGTTGCTGTGAAAACAAATCGGCATATCTGCAAAATGCATATTAATTATGCTAGAGCACTTTTAAGTTTTCCCATGTGATACTTCAGATAATAATAAAAATGTGCTATTGTGAGATAATTCAGTTTTACTTAGATGATGGATATCTTTCCACCTTGAAGGTTATGAAGCGACTGGTGTATTGCACAGTAGATCATAGATCTGTAGCTTCTGATAAACAAAATGGCTATTCCCGATTACATGCACATCTGTCCAACACGATCTGATGGAGTTTTATTCAAGTATATGACATGCCAGTTTGACATAAAAATATACGAGAAAAAAAATAAATTTTTGACACTAACAACTCAAAAACTCAATTTTGCAGATAAATGCCGGTATGATTTCACAGCGACAATATATATGTATGCCTTATGTAACATTAATAAGTGAAATATTGTTTTTGCAGTTCAACACGGTGCTGGAGCTAAGCCCTTAAAAGCGAAATTAGAAGAGAAAAATTTTTTACTGCACCTGGCTCAGATAGGTAAAAACCATTTTAGCCCTCCTGGGGGTTAAAATAAAAGCATTGTCATCCATATTAAAGTTTGTGTTATAGCTTGAGAGTGTTGTCAAGTAATTTTACGTACGTAGGGTTAAAATAATTTTTAAAATCCAGATTATAAGATAATGCGATAGTGCATTTACTTAAATTACAATATATGTAAAAATGTGTATCTGAAAATGAGTTTAAAAGTAATTTAGCACCAATTTTTTCTCTGGACTTCAATAAGAATTTTCAAAATTTATTGGTTTGGTTGGCAAAATAAAATGCTTTCATTAAAAGAGTGACCATGTAAAAATTTTTGGTACTCTTCCAGAATATCGGCGAATAAAGCCGCCAATAATGATGCAACCAGCGACAAACGGAAGGTCATGTGTGAGCTGTCGCCAAAAAAAAAAAGGACAGATGATTGATTAAGTGAAAAGTAAGTAATATTTGTCCTAATTGTTTGTAAACTAAAGGGTATTTTTGGGTTTTTAATGTGGCTAATATTAATATTTAGCAGAGTCAGAAGAAACAGGTTTAAAACAAAACTTTTTTTTTGGCTTTTAAACCGGTTTTTATAAACACTTCCTACCCCCATAAATATAACTACTTAGTGTTTTCTGTTATGAATCCATTGAATTAATTGTTTATCAATTCATCTATAAACAAAGTTACTTAACTAATTTATTATTTAAAATTAATTTTAAAAAAAGTTAAAATTATATATAACCCAGGTTTTTATTGCTGCATAAAAAACCCACTGGTTTTTATAGCATGGAAAAAAGTGTTTATTTGTACATTTTTGATAAGATTTTTATTTATTTATAAATAAAAACCAACTGGGGTTTTTATAATGGATTCAAATATCTGGGGGTTTTATAATGCATATATTTAAATATTTGGTGCTTTAAATATATTGTTCTTAATGAATTAAAACAAACATACAGGACAATTCCATTTTTTTACAATTCAGCCTCCCTGTCTTAATTACAAGATTCGTAATCATTAAATTAACTTTTGTCCTTTACCTGCAGGCCTACATCCTACATACTCAGGCATCAATATAGCTTCTAAAGACGAGTGCCTGATCTGCTATCATCAAAGAGCCTGAAGGCCAGACTGATAAAGTTAAAAAGTAAGTAACATTTTTCTTAAGTGTTTGTAAAATATATTGGGGAGAGTAAGGATGAACGGGACAGCTCAATTTTTTATACCTTAACTTCACTTTAAATTTTTGTTATTTCAGCCATAAGATAGTACCTAGCCTATTCAATAAATTGTGTTCATTAACATCAGCTTCTATTTTTGTATAAATTAGACTACTAGATGTGTTTTTCCATACCTAAAGTAACTTGTTGTTTTACTTCATAATTATTGAAAAACAATTTAACTTAAGCTAAAAAATTTTCCGTGTGTTGAAAGAGTTACTTATATTAGTATAATTTAAAATTTAAATGGAGAAAGTCCATGGATTTTTTTCCTTGTCTAGATTTGTTTTTTTAAATAAGTGGGTATGGGGATGAATGGGACAGTTCCATCATCACTTTATTTCCTGTTTTCAAAATTTTCCATCAATAGCTTGCTATAATCAACTCATTTAAGTAATTTCTGAATAAGTAACTAAAATAGGGTGCAAAAATCTATGTGTGAATATGCTAAGTCTTAATGAGCAATTACTTGCAACTTTCATCATGTGTTATGATTAAACCATTATTACAACAAGTTAGGTTTTTATGATCAATTTTTTTGAAAAGTTCCTTCCTAGTGCAATATTATATTTGTTATTATGTAAATTTCTGAACTTTTTTAAACTGTCCCATTCATCCCCACCACGGGGATGAATGGGACAAAATACATGCATTCATAAAAACTTTGAGTTTAAGCCAGCGGTTCCCAAAGTGGTCCATATGGACCCCCAGTGGTCCACAGCAACTTCCAGGGGGTCCACAGACATGAAAATGAAAATTGGGGGTCCACAGCAACTTCTAGGGAGTCCACAGCGACTTTCAGAGGTTCACAGGGAAAATTTCATTAAAATGGAAAACTTTGATAAGTTTCAAAAATGTTTTCTTTTTTATAATCAAATTTTAGTTATATGAAAACTTGTTATCATTGAATCCTCGCAACGTGACAGGGGCGATGGAATCCTTGCTCTTATCACGGTGGAGATCCCCCGACCAGCCTCGCATAATTCCTTTTCATAAATTAAAACTAAATTTCAGTAATGTATGATTTTACTTCTTTTCATAGTTGAACTTAATTAAACATTGTTTAACATTTCAAAAATTAACTGTAATTATTTCTGAAATTTTATGATTTGGTGAATGAATAACTCACTCATAAGCCATTAACTTTGACAAACTTGCGACCAAAACATATAAAATTTAAAAGTTTTTGTGTCTTGAAATGTAGAGATATTAAAAGTTAAGATTTGTTTTTATTTCAAACTTTTTGAATGTTTGATTGCTATAATTTCCTTAAAAATATGGTGTAACCATATGAAGGCAAAAATTAAAAACAGTTTTTTTAAATATGTAAAAATGTGAAATCAAGTGCTTATTGATGCAAGTAAAAAACACTTGTAAAAAATTTACAAAACTTATGCGCGGTTTAGAAATTTATATCAAAAACAAGATTTTTAGCTACTTTCTGAATGGTCCCTAAAACAGGGGGTCCACAGGGTACGAAAAATGTCGTCAGGGGGTCCATGGGCCAAAAAAGTTTGGGAACCCCTGGTTTAAACGATGGCTAAATGATTGAATACATGCATTTATAATGTAAGATAGTTCAATTATTCAATTGTGATTTAAGAGTTCAATTATTGGTGATCAGGGTGTTTTTAAATAGTGTAAAACAGGTTATTTTCTTAAATATTTCACTTAGACACATACTTCCAAGTACAAATTTTCATTTTGTGAGTTATTTTTGCTACAAACTAGTATTTGATAACATAACTTTTTCAACTTTCAACCTTATATTTTAATATTTTATCTTTAATGCAGATTCATCATTAAAAAATCTAGTATCTATAAGCTCTTATTTTAGTTTATTACAAAAACTATGCTGTTAGTGTTTGCTTTTAAATTATAAGGACAAAAAATTGCACTGCTCTTTTTAAACTCATTGAAGACATATAAATTAATCTGTAAAATTCTATACTTGTTATATGTTCTTCAAGTTCTCTCCAGCAAGTAACATTAGACTCATTTTAATGTTTTTTTCTTCTTTTAGATGGATTGAGATATTTTTTGAAAGATTATCAGGGGATGAAGGATGAAAAACTTTTGTCAGCCTCCTCTTCCGTTGCTGTAAATAAGATGCTTTCTGATAAGATAAACCTCCAAGAAAGAACGCATCTTCAGCACCACAATAGTTATTTAATCAAGATTTTTTTGTATATATGTTACTTAAATTTTCTTTTTATTTATTAAATTTAATCAAGATTTGCAATATGATGTGATATATTGATACTTTCCAATAATTTATACATTAACAAAGTTTTTTTGTAAAACCACAACAAACAGTTTTTTACAGTAATTGTTTGACATCTTGCTTTGTATACTGGTACTAGTACCATACACTGGTATACCAGTATATACTGGTACCAGTATACACTGGTATACCAGTATGTACTGGTACTTCTTGGTATACCAGTATATACTGGTATACCAGTATATACTTATGTACCAGTATATGGTACTGGTACCAGTATATACTGGTATACCAGTATGTACTGGTACTTCTTGGTATACCAGTATATACTGGTACCAGTACATACTGGTGTACCAATACCATATATTGGTATACCAGTATAGGGTACTGGTACCAGTATATACTGTTAATATGATGTGATGATATATTGATACTTTCCATTTATTTATTACAAATCAAGGTTTTTTTTGTGAAACAACAGTTTTTTACAGTAATTGTTTTCTTGTATAAACCTGTGTTTCATAAATGAACATAATTGATTTCACTCCAGTATATACTGGGACAAATTTAAACCAGCTTATAAAATACCAAATCCAGTATCATACTGGGTTCCGTTATATACTGGATCCGGCATCATACCAGATCCAGTATATATCGGAACCAGTTTATACCGGGTTATGAAACACCAAAACTGGTATCATTCTGCATCCTGTATATACTAGAACCAGTATAATACCGGGTTATGGAACACCGGGACCAGTATGATACCAGAACCAGTATAATACTGGTTCTGGTATCATACTGGACCCAGTATATACCATAACCAGTATAATACCGGGTTATGGAACACCGGAACCAGTATGATACCAGAACCAGTATAATACCGGGTTATGGAACACCGGGACCAGTATGATACCAGAACCAGTATAATACCGGGTTATGGAACACCGGGACCAGTATGATACCAGAACCAGTATTATACTGGTTCTGGTATCATACTGGTTCCGGTGTTCCATAACCCGGTTTATTTTTTCCGGTAAGGAAATTTTTTTCCAATAGGGTTATCATATTAACCACAGGAATGAAACGTTTGCCACGGAGAGGAACTAACCTATAGGGTCAATACCATGAGAAAAACATGAATTCTTCGTATTTTCCAAATCTTATTAGCATAAGCAAGATCAAAGCTTTTCTAGAAATGTCTAGAAAACAAAGACTCGAAATCCACCCAGAGTTCCTCCTCTAAGCTCGGACATCAACCCTCGCAAGGATGTGTTTATTCCAAGAAAACACAGGGCAGAGCGGCGGGTTGACGACCCACACGCCAAACAGTACCTCAAGCGTTTAATAAGCACTAAAAAAACACGACCTTGCTCATTTAGAATTGAAAAGCATACAACCAAAAACCAAATACTCTCGCTTCCGGCTGAATTTAGCCAAGCGTAGGGCTGTGTGGTTTCTCGCGTTGTTCCTACCACCCCTGCGATGACCACTGTGATGGAACGGACGCACGGAGGGTTGGGCACGTTTTTGTTCTTTTTTATGTGTGCGTTTTGCCACGGTTTGTTGTTGGTGTGTTTTGTGAGCGGTTTTGTTGTGTGCAAAGTGATCAATAACTGTAATGGGATTGTTGTAGGACTGTCGTAAATTTTGGTATCGTTTCCGTGTTTATTGTCTTCAGGAGACAGGTTCCTGTGCATGAGATGCAGATTCAACTGAAGTTGGGTATCTTGAGGGTGTGGCCAATCCATTTTTGAGGAAACTTATCCAGAAATCTCAACTTTTGGAACAAGCACTGGGCATCGGACTTTGCATGTGTCATTGACCCAATGGATATTTTTTGATTTTTTGTCAGTTCCTTTTAGCAGTTATCCCAGGGGTGGATCCAGTTTTGACTTCCGGGAAGGGTCAGGATTCTTAAAAGATCTCCAGCAGCAGAAACTGTGATGTAATTGAAAAAAATGAAAGATAATGTACTTTTCTGGCCATAAAGTTACACAATAAAGCATTTGAAAGCATTAAAAAATTAAGATAACAAAATTACTTAACCATTCAGTTGAACTGTTCACGGTGAAAGTGGTATAAGACCAAGAATACAAAATTTGAGAAAGGGATGGCGAAATAGTCTTAAACCACTTTTATTGTAACTAGCTTTATAGAGAATTGCAGCATCTCTTAAGATTCTAAATATTAAATTTTAATTCATTAAAATTATCTCCTCATTCCAAAAATACGCTTGTCTTTGACCACAAACTTTTTTAAGGTAATTATGACATATTTTAATACAGAAAGCTTCTAACAATGTGACGTCACATCTCTTGGAAATGTGAGAAACAGTTTTCATCGAAACATTATAGACTTTAAAAAAACTAGAGCTCAGTCTTTCCAGTCTTTCAAAGCGGAAGGATAACAACAAGCGGGAACAAGGGAACAAGACACATTTAACGTCACAAGCTGTTTCAGCTCAGACAGAAAAGAGGTTATTTTTAATTGAAAATAACTTAAAATTTAGGGATTTGAAAGGTAAATTGAAAATTTTTTGGAGGTCTTAAGCCATTCTGAACACATTATGATTTTAAAAAAACTTGACTGCAATTATCCATTATAACTACTACCACTAGTTATATAAATTTTTGCTCCTAACAAAACCAATCAAAAACACCATAACAACCTCTTTCAAACATCAAAACGCGTCCTCCATTTTACCCGTCTTTCCAAGTTCTCGAGAGAGAGAAAACTGGAAAAGCGGCAGCCCTACATAACCTGTCCGATAACAACAACCCGGGTATAAAATTCCAGACTGCACTTTTCGAAATTAACTCGGCAAGAGGCCCAGGTGGAACAGGAATCTAAGAAATTTGTTTCGGCTTCTCCCGGAGTTTTATTAGTTGATTAAGTGTAATCGGCCCGTGCTATATAAGCTCCGGCGTTCCTTCCGAAGGCTTTCGAACGGGGAGGAAAGTCCCGAAAATCCGATTATCAGGAAAAGGAACGTCCCTTAAAGTGCAGGAACATCTTCTGGAAGGCCTTTTAGCTCGCTGCCCGTTTATTCCGGTGGAATTCCGGAATGCGGCGTTGGAGGCGCTTTTATGGGGTTCTTTGCTCCGTGCTCCTCCGATAGGGCATTGTTGAAGGCTATGTGGACAGTGGGGATGTTGCACCATGTAATGTCATTCGGAATCTTTTTGATATTCTGGGGGTATGTCTCAATTGGGAGGGTAGTTTCTTCTTGTAACGGTCCGTCTCAGGGTTTGGAAACCCTGAGACGGACCGTTACAAGAAGAAACTACCCTCCCAATTGATCCCATCTCATCCATCCATCGGCCAATCTCATCCTACGTTTTTCGTGCTTAATATCACAACTTATATGGTGTAATATAGGAACGTGCTTAATTTAGTTTAAAAGTGAAAACAATGCATTTAAAAGTATCAAATATTAATTCATTAAAAAAAGCACAATGAACAGTAGGTTACATTATGAATATTGTCACGGCTCGTGATAATATAATAATATTTCTAACACTGTAATATAATAATAGAGTTAATAGGGTTATTTAGTAATAACTATATAAAATTATTACATGTTGTAATTACATGTAAATTATTACACACTTCACCCTCTCCAACCGCCCTGCTACTTTTGGCTGCTTCGTCAACTAAGTAAAGTCCATGAATCTTTGATGTGTATAATGTATAATTTCTTTGTCTGTGATTAACTCTCCTGGTATAGGGTTTGGCTTTTAGCGTTCTTTAACCTTCTAGAAGTTAATGAAAAGGGCATAAAACACAAAAGCGTTTACTGAACAGTCATCGGAAAGGTCTCATGATTGACCAGTCCCAACATTTAGTGCACAACATCTGATATGAGTGTTCTTTATGGAAGGTAAACTTCGGCACTTGATTTTAGCTCTTTTTTGATATCCAGTCTTCAAATATTTCCAATGCAGCATCAGAACACTTTGAAGGGTTTCTAAATATTTCCACTTAGACTCATCTTTACTCAAACGTTTTATAAAACATATCATAAATAATAAACTATAGGGAAAAACATTCGTACTTTTATCATCTGCTTCCAAAACGGTTTTCTTCTTGCATTACACGTGTTTCCAATCCCTTTTAGCGAAAATAAATCCAGCAAATTCCATTCCAAAAAGTTATTCCTCCGCAATCAATCTTGAGAGCTATCCAAGACGTCATAACCAACACTCGCAGGTATTCTATCCGCGAAGTATTCCTTCATCGAATATTGATGAAACCCACAAGAGCATCTATTTGCTTTCTCAGTGCAATATACGAAAAAAAAGAAATACTGAGTTTACACGCCACTTTCTCGGGTAGAGAAATCGCTAAATATATATTTACGCAAGACAGGGCCGGCAGAGAATGCCCTCTACTACTCAATGTGAATAACGATTCTCAAACGAAGGAAAATCGAGAAGGCCCTCCTATGAGAAATATGTACGAGAGGCGGTGGAATAAATAAAAAGTAGAAACTACGGGTTCGAAAACGAGTTTTTATTGAATGAGTGGGGGGCTTAGGGATGGGAAAAGTATGGATCTAGAAGGGATGAATCGAAAACTACAGGAAGTTGCTCTCAAAATTGAATTTCGGGCAGTAGATTTATTTCTCAAACAGTGAGGAATATTTTCCTTTATGATACTTATCCTGGGAATAACGACTAGAGTGGCCCAAGTCCGTTTTTCAATATTTGGATGATTGGAATGGGATTCGGAGTGTGAATTGGGTTTTTATATTCAAGATTTGTTTTCGTACTGTTCTAGGAATAGAAGGAATAGGGTTTTTTATGTGAGAACTTTGTAATAATTATTTCATGTTTTTTAATTACACATTAGGGGAGAGTTATGAATGCATGTCATATTTTGACGAACGCTATGAATAAGACGAGAGTAGCGTATTTAAAACTAAAAGTTTTTCCTGCAGGAGATTTATCACTTTGTCGTATGACGACTCGTGTAGTACTAAAAAACTGGTAGTAAATTTCAATTTCTTAATTTTTTTATCTGTAAAAAGAACATCGGATTATTATTATTACATTTTCAAAAGGTATTGTTCAAAACAGTTAATTTCTGACCACGACACAGTGACAGAAATTATGCCTCTTTCTTGTTTGTGCCAAGAAGAAAACTTGTAGATAATTTCCAACTCTAGTAGCCATTATAAAAATAGCTAATAGTTATTAACTTATGTACAAATTTTATTGAACAAAAATTCTTCCAACTTTTGTCAGGGAAAGATTAAAAACATCATGCGATCTATTATTATATATTACTTCAAAAAATATTAGGTTCAATTCTTCGTGAATAAGGCTAAGCGCGCACTAGATACTTTTGTCACGGCGCGGCGACAGAGACAAAATTATCACCCTGGCTATTGCAAGAAGCTAGAGCGAGCGCATTAGGAGACGAGACTCTTGGCCGGTTGCCAAAAATCTACCAGAGAAATGCATTGTTATCGAGTGACCTAGTGTTTATAGTCGCCGCGACAGAAGCCTAAGTCTAAAACTCGCCTTGGCAAAATCTTTTATTCTTGAAAGAGCATCGCCAAAGATTTATTTATCCATAACAACTTTCACCATCATAATAATGCACCACAAACAACACAGATTACTCCGTTTCGTAAGTTCTTAATAATCGCTTTTTCAGTTTTGCTGAAAGGCAGACTCTTATATTAACCCAAATGATCCATTCCAATTCAAAAGCTCCTCCGATTGTGGCAGGCGAATGCCTCACCCCCAACTTTATGGACAGCAATACCGCCACTTCTCTCAATCGTTCCTTACTTTCCAGAGAGAGGTTACCATTCGGATTAGGTATTTCATCGCATTCCCTGCAAAAATTACGGCCTCCATATTTCTTTCTCTATTTTCCACTTTCCTCTTTCTCGCATCTTTTGCCACCTCGATCAATACTAGATTCTCTTACTTTGTTGCTAACTCGGGGTGAGTGGTGGAAATGTTCATCAACTGCCAAAGTGGCAATGTAATATTCTATCATATTAACAATAGCCGTAGAATAGGAGGATTTTTTTTGCCAACAAACAGTGGATTGTCAGTGGTACATATTTTAAATATTGGTAGTTCAGATACATTTTCCCTCAAGTTTGGTCAGTACAAAACGGTATTTTTAATTTTTAAAAGTAGAAATAGTTAAATTTTTCATAAATATACCGCGCTTTCAAAATTCAGCTTACAGTTATTTCACTGGCTGGTCTTGGGATCCAAATATGATTGCAAAAATTTGTTGAAACAATTGTCGAATAGATGGTTCGTTCATTAGGCAATATATCAGTTATGATTCGTCTCAGTCATGATTTACCTATGTTTTTGCTATAACAATAGACTGAAACCTAGGCCCATGAAATTATACTTCTTTGGAGGAAGGATTGATTATGCGTTCATAAAAGTTAAAATATAGCAAATTTAACTGTTAAGATAATTACAAGTAAGTTTTGAAAAGTAATGTAGCTTTTTTAAAAACTTAGGGAATAACATTGAGCTTTGAACTCAAAACGCTGATCTACCGATCTTAAGAAAATGTTTCAAAATTTGACACTTAAAATGTGGTTTAATTTATTTTTGGACATTAGGGACTCATATGGGGACACTTGGGATGGACTATTCCTAATATGCCAATGAAATTTCAAGGAAAACCCCAACTTTTAAGTTATTATACAAATGTTTTCCTTGGGGTTGAAACCTGTAACCCCAAAAAGGTACCCACCTTCTGACATATCCATTTTATTCAAATTTAGTGTTTTTAACATCCTACTCAACCGGCAATGAGAGTTTCGCACATTTTTATGATTCCAGCAAGAAATTTTTGATTGCTAGTTCTAACCATTGAGATATTTCAAAATATGTTGTATTACAACTCAAGTATTTCAACTCTGGTTTATTTATAATTATTTTATAGTCTTCGATGATGATTTTTATACCATTGTGCACATTTACATTCATAATGGATTCGTGAAATCGAGGTAAAAGCTTGATTTTCGTTTGTCCATTTTTACATGAAATTACTATATTAATCGAAACTTCGAGGCCAATCCGGAGGCAAAAAGAGTTATTATAATCGAATAATATTTTACACATGTGAGTTTGAGACCATTTGGCACCCTTTTGTCGCTGTGCCCCTGGGAAAATGTGAAAAAAAATTTTTTGACCCACCCTAATGTATAATGTGTGGAATAAATGAATAATGTGAATAATGTAATGAATGATTGAATCTTGAGTATACATGTTGAAGCTATGGAAGTTTTTCAAATTGTTAATCACAATTTGTGATTCCAGTTGTTTTGGAGAAATACAGGATCAGAGGGTATTTAAATTAAAATATTTATTAATATGTGTGTTAGAATATTTCTTCTTCTATGCTTTCAAGAATAGGATCCAAATATTTTTAGTATTTATATAGAAAAAGCCAGAGTCCATTGTAGTAACCAGATATTCCATTTTTCAATTTCATTGGGTGCAGAAACGCCTTATATGAGGGAAATCTTTCCTGTGTAGAGAGCTCTTCTGAAGGTGTCCACAGAAAACTCATCTAAAAAGATAGATGGTGTAATCGCACTGTATATTTAGTGAAACAATTCATTACAAATCCCTAAAAAGTAAGTGATATTAAGTTAGCCAACATAGAAAAATAGATAAACATAGGCACTAAATACTGAAATTATCATACTTACTGAAGTAGTTTGTTTCAAATGAATTCATTTGATTAATTAGCTGACTTTAAGCAAACTTCACTCACGATATTTTTTGGACAGATCATTGCCCTTTTTCTGGCGCTAACGCTTTCCCTACCCCTCCAAAAAGATGCTAAAAACGACACTGCCTGAAGTAAACTCTAGAGAAAATAATTAGCATCGAGCACAAACGATTTTGCATCATTCAGCAACTCCCATTACCACCTATCCCCAGGGGGGTTACACCACCCTTTCTCCGACCCCCCTCCGATTAGCCTCCTCCATCACACCCTCCGAAAAATTACGATCCAATCCCCCACCCCTTTTTCTTCATTGCATCTTCCCACCAGCATCCGTCTTCCAGGGATCGAACACCCCTCGTGAATATGAATGCTGCCGCGATGCTAATAAAAAATGGAGTGAGATGCTGCTGCTGCTGCAAATAAACATTCGCTGGAAAGGGTGTTAATGGACCGTAATCCACACGTGTTCCTTTGGTTCTCCTCTATGTGAAAGAATGAAAGATTTATGAAGTTAAGTCTTGAGAAATGCTGCTTTTGGAGGATGGAATGGAGGTTGATAGTGTTTGAAGGGAGATTTTTTCGGTGGAAATTGGGTTGTTCTTTACTGGGGGATAATCACCTCTCGGAATTCTTTTGAATGGCGATTTTTCAGTGGGGGAGATGATGGTTTGATGGTAGTGGGAAAAGTTGCGATTTTAGTTTTGTTTAGGGATGATCTTCATAAATAATAGTTGTATTCAAGGTAATGTGATGAATGAGCTAAGGTTTACTGTAAAAGTAAAAATTTTATCCTCGGATTAGGCGCTGATATTTATATTTTGGATAAAGGTTGAACCCTTATTTTTTAGACACTAGGTTTTTTTAGCAAAAACACTAGGTTCTTACATTCCGTCGACCAAACAAAAAGACGACCGTCTCAAAACTGAGTTAAAGTTACTCAAACTGGCTCCGAATCAAATTTACTCAAATTTGAAAAATGAATGTACTCATTTCTAAAAATGTGCATACTCAAAAATGAAGCATCTTGAGCTTATTTTTGAGTAGGTGCATGGCATTCTCATGAATCGAGCTCAAAATGATTCACATTTTCAGAAATGAGAGTATATTCTTATTTTCAAATTTGAGTAAATTTGATTCGGAGCCTGTTTGAGTAATTTTTACTCAGTTTTTGAAACTCATTTTAAGAGTGCATCAGTTTACCAGCACAGCCAATGAATGGGCTATGACTGTACATTTTCGCTTTCAGCCGCACGATCGACGGGATAAAATGGAATTGCGTAAAAATGTAACAGACTGGTATTTTACCGTAAAAACGACATAAAAACTGTTCTCAATTTTATTCCTAGATCCTTCGAAAGGTCCTATTTCACAGGGGTCACTTTTAACACATTTCTTTGAACAATTGATCACATATTTACCTTTCTGAAAGAAAAAAACATTAACCTAGAATAATATTTGAACTTTTAAATTAAGTAATTGAAGATATTTTAAATTTTTGATTGAGTTTAATATAACTAATGTTTTTACGAGCTTCGTAAAGGATGAAAGGGACAAGTAACTGGTAACAGCAAAAGAGGATGATAGTTCAAAACAACCGTGCAAAGAGATTATGCAAAAAAAGCAGGATTGAGTATTAAATACATTTTAAAATGTGGGGAGGGAGCTTTGCATTTCTTCACAAATTCAATAGTTTGCAGGTAATACCGAAAAACATCGCAAGACAGAGAACGTGGCGTTACGTTCCGAAAATACTCAGCCTCCTGCTCCTCTAATCTGATAATCTTCGTAAGCAGCAGCATGCGAAAAAGATGGACGCTCTATGCATAGGGGAGGGTGTTTTCCCTAAACAAAGAAAAGGATCCACCATCCATTTCTCTGTACCAAGGTTTTTCCAGAAGTCTTTTTTTATTCATTCGAAAAAGAAGAGGATTAGGAGGAGGAAGAGGAAAAAAGAAGCTCGAAGTGTTCCGAAACCTAATTATGCCAACGGAAAACAAAGAACGAATGGAAACTTCCAGTTCTCTCTCGGATAGCATTATCCCATCCCTGAAGATGGTACAGCAAGTGGGGAGAATCGAACTTAAATTGAAAACGCTCATCTCCGAGAAACATTTCAGTCGACTTTTTACTCGCCCGGCAATATTTATTTTTAATTAAAAACAGCAATTTTTTTTTGCAGAATATTTTTGGGGGGATATATTTCTTATGCAAATCGTGAGACCTCCTTCCTCTCTTGTGTGCAGGTTCCCTGTGCTGGTAATGCCGAAGAAAATGAATTGTGTTACTGGAGACGAGGAGTATGATTGCTTTTCGAGTCTTGATCCTTGTTCGGAGGGTCGCGGCTCTTTTTTTTCTTGGGAAATTCGTTAAAAAATGGCATGTTTATGATACTTGGAGAAACTAATGATAGATTTCCTAGGAAATATACCGATGAAAAAGTTCTTTTTGAAGAAATTTTGGATTTGAAAATTGATATTAAATTAAATCAGTACAGATTCTAATGAAAATTTAATGACGTTTCATGAATTGAATTTACTAATTTTATCCCAGTTTGGTGTCAAACCAGTATAATGGTTTATGTCAGCTAAAATTCAAATAAACTTAAGATTGAATTTGATTATTTTACTATTTCAATTGCATGGATATAAATCGGTGGTCAACATCATTAAAATTTGTTGGCATAAAGTAAAAACATTATATAAAGGGAATACTATAAACGCTTCTTATACTAAGGTTGAAGAGATGAAGCTAGGAAAATTATCCTCAACCAGGGTATCAATCAAAACTAAGAAGAAACTTTTTGATGCAAAGCTCGAAATACTTACAATTCTTCTTTACTCCTTCCCTCTGAACACTAGATTCTTTCGCCATAAAACGTTGACCAAACAGAACCTCTCCGAAATATCCTTTCGCATTCTAATTATTTCTTTGCAAGGAATTAAAGTTTGAAATATTTTTTTACTTCTGTAGATTTTAATTTATTTACATGGAAATTGGATTTATTAAACTGGATCTAAATATTAAATGATAATAATGTTCTTTGATTTCCGCTTTTTTATGTATAAAAAATGGGGCCACATACCCCTTGTTAAAACGGACTCTGATGGTATCCAACCTTTTTCTACCCAATCTAGCAAGAAAGCATGATGATGGACATTAAAAGCACTCTATTTTATTGCATTTTCACATTTCTTTGTTTTTGTATAGAATCAATAGTCCACCTACAAGATTAAAGCATAATTAGGATGAAAGCTGATAATTTTTCCCTATGTTGGTGTAATATCTCACGAAATAGACGTCATTATCACGACTTTTGGGCTCTACATTTATTCTGAAACCTGTGAATCTCGTTGACATGTCCTTGTTCGCTTCCACTATTATTCTGACCTTCAGAGGTCCATCCCTCTATTTCATCATTAAAGAGGAGAGATAGCGATAAGACAAGTGGTTACGTTCAATTTGTGCCTCATTTCAGAGTTTGCCGCATAAGATATGACAATCGGTTTAAGTGCTAAATCGAGTTCTGGCCCCCATCACACGTGTGTCTAAAATTTGACACGGTTTTTCATGTCTTTTGAATGTCCGACTGTTTTGAGTTTCATTAGTGGTTGCTCTTTTGAACATTTATCAAGTCAGTTTTAAACAATGTACGATGGTATTCTTTTGTATCTTTCAGAGTCAACTCTAAATTTCAAGTTTAAATTCTGATCAAGGGGCCTGGGAATTTTTTTATGTTTTTATAAACCATAAGCAAAGAAAATAAATCTTGAAATTTTCTCATTTTTTTTCTCTTTATTTTAATACACAATCATTGGATGAAAAATAAATTTAAGCTTGTGACCAATATCAACTATTTGATTATATTGGAATATTATTACATTGATACTAATAATATGAATTTATTTAAATTTTTACGTTTGTTCAAGTATTTGTTAATTTATTGCTTGTATGTTAACATACTAAAAAACGTAGTCTTGGAGTGAGTAACGGCAATATCATACCCGATATTCAAACACTTTTGACCCTTCAAAAGAGTTAAAGACCCTTACAAATTAAAACCCAACCATACATTTCACGACCCAGCAAATGACTCAAACTAATCTCAATTTAGACCATTCAGGGACTCTAGTAACCTCAACCCTTTTAATTTTTGCAAATTGACTTTTATCCTACGAAAATTCGTACCATTTATAACTCTCACGACTATGTATAACATCACGCACTTAAACCGCCCTCAAAATCGCTCTCCGCATATTCCGTAATCCTCAACCCGATGAACATTCACCCAGAAATTACGACCGCCGATTTAGAGCTCAACCCCATCAAGCTGTTCCGACCCCCGCGGAATATAGTACGTCCCCAAATTAGCCTACGAATGACTTCATTACAATACAGATGAATGAATGTCTTCTAATAATAATCGCCGCTGAATACCTCTTCGTTAGTGACTCGGTTTTGCAACGGAGGGATATCGCTATGAACCTGATACTTCATGGGGGAGTTTTTTCGTTATAAGTCCATATGGCGCGGTGGCAAATGATGATTATCATCGCGGGGACATCAAGAGAAAGATGGCCCGCGAAAGGGTTCGCATGGTAGAACTTGACTGTCCATTAATTATGCATCATTAACGGGGTACAATGTCCGGAAGAAACCGGGGTATGTGCACCCCCTCTCACATAATGAAGCCCTGCATCATTTATTAGGCCCAGGCTGTCCGTTTAGGCATGGGCCGCCTTAATTATGAATCCAGTGGGGTTTTATTAGTTTAAAGGCCCTCCGGGGTGGAAGTAATGACCATCCGTGTCAGCCGACCCTTTGGAATGCTTTTTTTCGGATGATATTAAATTAAGTTCAAAATGGAATTTCAGACTTTAAGTGTAGGGTTGGGAAGGAGAGGAAAAAGTGTGGTCGAAGACTGCGTAATTAGGACCTAGCGAAAAATGGATGGTTGAGTTGAGTTGTGCTTTTTCTTTTTGTCCTAATGAGCGCCCGCTCTTTGAGTTGTGAGTGGAGTTTGGTTGTTTGGTGTTTTTCCGAACTGTTGGAATTGATTGGGGACGCTGTAAATAAATTTTCTGGAGCTTGAATTAGATTGTTTCTGGATCGCTCTCGTTCGTTAAAAGGAATTCGTCGAAAAACTGGATTTTGATGATTTCAAAAATGAATAGCGGGGGGTATTCTCTTATTAAATTGTATCTTTTCTACATTTTCCGTGCTTATTTTTCCTTGATAAAGAATTAGCTGATCCCTTTATCTTGGCTCATGTTAACCCAAATTACTTTCTTGAAAGCTAACTTGCAATATTTTAGATGAAGCTATTTCTTTACCAGATTTGTGTACTGGCTTGGTGGCAAATTAACCCTCTCAGTACTAGCCGCCCCAAATTTCCTCATAAGATTCTATGTTAATCTTGGGTGGCTTAAGATTGGAAGGGTTAAAAATAATACGTTAAACAATAGTGGAAAGTAGCATATAATTCGGTCCCGTAATTGATATGCAAGTAACTACCCGTCTTTCTCTTACCCGCTTCTTTCCTGTCAAGTAAAATCCCCCTTTTCATTCTACAAAGTATCAAGTTCTTGAGTTTAGCTAGAAATTACCGTTCAATTACACCATCAAAAGTTAAAAAAAGTTATAAAAGTGAAACAAAAACACCTTACTTAGACAAAAGAAACCTCCAAATGCCAGCATAGGAATCCCCCCCCCCACTTCTACTTTCCCAACTCAGCTATAAAACAATTGGCTTTGAAGATTCACGCCCTGAATATCCTAACTTAAACTAAACACAGTGTTCGAAGAAAGAATCCCGATTAGGTCAATCCATCAATCCCCCTTCTAATTACCCACTGTCAATGAAACTTTAATTCTCCTTGTCTAACTCGTATACGCACAGAGAGCTAAGATAATATACCTTTCAAAGGTTTTTAGTTCCTGAAGAAGCTTAGCCTTAGGCAGAAATAAAAATCTATTGTATTTTCCTCATTAGATTTTCCTTGTTTTAACCCGTAGTTTTCATGTCCTTGAATTTGTGGTTTTATTATTAATTTTAAGTTAGTAATAATTAACCGCCGTATTCACCAGTAACCTAACCTAAGGTTAGCCTGTTGTCGAAACCTTATTGGTAGTTGAAGTAGGAAAACAAATTATAATCCAATCAGAGTAGTAGGCAAAAAAGGTTGATTCCAGGTTGACTTCAGGTTAGTGTGGAATACAGCCGTAATGATGCATTATATTTTAAAGCTATTTTGGGTAAAACATATTTACAGTATACTCTCGGTACAAACTTTATGTAGAAAAAAAAATTATTTTTTTTAATATTTCCTCCTAGACGTTACGTATTCCTCCAATTCAACCTGTAATGCCAAAAACTCTATTTTGAAATTTTACCCCTTCCTTCGATTTCGTCATATCGAGAGTAAACTGTATTAAGATTCCGGCTATAAAAAATATTCTGTTTTTACAAACCTTTAACTCATGATATTCTGTATTCAGAAAGCTTTTAGTCTGTTCATTTAGAATAGGCGGCTGAAACAGAATCAATAACTGTTATCACACGACTTAAGGTATTTTTTAACTACTTCTGTTTACGCTATCTTGTCATTGCACAAGAAAATTTTTTTGATGATAATTACTAGGGCTCGACCGATGCATCGGTTTGGCCGATGCATCGGCGCCGATTGTTTGAAAAAAAGGCCATCGGCCTAGACATCGGCGGTCGATGTTAACTTGAGAAAAAATCGGCCCATCGGCCTAAAAAAACATCTAAAAGCCGATGTTTGGCCGATGTTTTTCGCAAAAAACATAACATCAAGCGATAGACAAAAAAGTGATTCTGCTCCACCTTGCTCCAAATTTAGTTTTAAGTTGAACTTGCACCAGCATGGGTGTCATTTAGCAGAAACCGGGGGGGGGGCGTTTGCCCCCTCCAAGTCTACTAGTATTTTTAAATGAAAACTAGTACAAATAGTTTCAAGTCCCTAGAAAATTTTGTAGATCGAGAAAGGGCATACGAGTGTAACTTAAAAAAGTCTCAAAATGGGTTAAAACATTACTTTTGAGGTCAAAATTTTAAAAAATATCTGGAAGTGAACTCTCAAACCCTGGCAAAAGTCGTTCTTCCTGGAGGATGCAGACGGAGAAAGCCTTGGCCTGCACCAGGCTGTAGTGCTGCTGAAGAAGAAGAACCCTAAACCACCCCATCTAAAAGTTTGACTTCTGATACCAGTATTTTCTCCTTAATAATTCTGCCGCTTACCAGAAGCGGTTCCGTTTGGGTGTTCCCCAAAGTGTTTTAAACGGAGTCAAAGCACTTATTTTCAGGGGAATTATCAACACATTTTCTGGAGGAGGATCCCCAGCCCTATTTAAAACTCTGATGTTTTTTAAAGCTTTTTCCCTTGGAAATTCAACATTTTCAGTTTAAAAGGGTCTGTACCCCCGGATGAGCAGAAAAGAAACACTATCTTAAAAAGGCAAATTTAAAAAAAAATTGGTGGGGGAGAACCCATAAACCCCCTCTGAAAATTACCCTGAAAATTATGTCACTTTCAAAAAGCTTTTCCCTTTGGGTGTCCCCTTAAAGAGATTTAAAAGGAAATAAAACTCTTGGTAAAAGGGGAATATTCAAAAATGTTTCTGGGGAGGACCTCCGCCCCCTTGAAACTATGACGTTTTGCCTTAGGAAATTTTGTGGTTTGCAGGGAACTGTTCTTTTAAGATGTAACCCAAAGGGTCTCAAAATAAACTGAAACTACTTCAAAAGGCAAATTTTCAAAAATTTTATGGGGTACAATCCACACCCCCTTTTTTTACCTGGAGCTTACGTTGTAAAAGAACTCACGTTAGGCCTGGCATCCTGGCGATCCTATTAATTTCCACAATAGTCCTTACAATGAATGAAAAATTTATACAAAAAAAATATTTCATTTCTGGATCTGCGATAGGTTTTAATGGTTTTTAAAAAAATAAGGCCAAATGGTTTGCATTTTTTACCATCGGCCTTAAGCATCGGCAATCGGCCAAATAATTACCATCGGCCATCGGCCTGCCGATGGAAATTTTCAAACAATCGGCATCGGCCAATCGGCCAAAAAATGCCATCGGTCGAGCCCTATAGTACAGTCAAATTAGGCGAAAAAAGGGCCGGAGGTAGACATTTAGAAATACAAGCAGAAACCCCCTGGGATGGGTTTAGGGGGGTCTGAGGATGCCTCACCTGAAAATCCCAAAAAATCCGGTGACGGGTTTTCCGCCATTTTGAAAAAGAAGTCGGCCATATTGGATTTTTCCATAGTTCATAAAAACAGCCATAACATGCGAACTAATTGGTTTAAAATGTTCGTTCGAAATTTAAAATGCGTAATTCAGTGCGTTCTTTAAGTTTCATGCATCAATTATTGGTTCTAGACCATAATTTTTTTTTAAATTAAGCTAAAATAGTAATTTTTTCGTATTTTTTTCGGTTGTAGTTCTTTCGTTTAATACTGTGTCGTAACTATTACAGATATCATGACCAAAACAACTGGAACATGTTTAGGAGGGTCTTAGGCAATACCATACCAAAGTTCTAAGAAATCCCGCCATTAGTTTTCCGCCAATTTGAAAAAAACTGCGGCGATACTGAATTTTCAATGTTTCTTAAAAACTGCTATAACAAGCCAACTTATTGGAATAAAATGCTCAATTTTTTTATAAAATACATGTCTAAGTGTACATTTTTGAAATATCATGCAGTAAGTTAATATCCTTAAAGATTTAATTTTAAAAACTGGGAAAAATAGTAATTTTTCAGTCTTTTTCTGTTGTAGTTTTTTTATAGTCCAGGCAAATTAGACATTCAATATAACAGGCTGAAAATTGGTGGAAATGTAGAGAATAGTGTCCGTCTTGATATCCTGAAATCCCCAAAAAATCCCTCTTGGGGAAAATCCGCCATTTTGGAAAAACCAACGCCATCTTGGATTGAGTTTTCAAGCATAGCGACTGAACCAAGGGGCCGATTAAGTTCTTTTTTGTCCCAAATTGTTTAATATTGTGTATTTTAATAGAAAACATCAAAAAATTTAAAATGAAAAACTTAATTTAATAATAATTAATTTTTATTTAATTACTGATTTGCTGTATTAAAATGTAGGTAAGCATTCAAGATAACAAGCTGAAAATTGGTGAAAATATAGAAGACAGTGTCCTAATTAATATCCCGAAATTCCCAAAAAATCCCTCCAGGGAAACCGCCATTTTGAAACAACCGCCGCCATCTTGGGTTGTATTTTTAAGCATAGCGACTGAACCAAGTGTTCGATTGAGTTTTTTTTTCGTCCCAAATAGTTCAATATTACGTATTTTAAAGATAAACCTGAAATAGTTCGAAATAAAAAATTTAATTTAAATAAAATTAAATTTACTTAATTAATGATTTGTCGTGTGCAAATGTAGATAAGAATTCAAAATAACAAGCTGAAAATTGGTGGAAATGTAGAAGATAGTGTCCTGATCGATATTCCGAAATTCCCAAAAAATTCCTCCAGGGGAAAATCCTCCACTTTGAAAAAACCACCGTCATCTTGGACTCTCAATTTAAGCATGGTGATAATGGAGTTTTCTCTTTCCACAACAATGAAATTTCCCCAAAAAGGCATTATTGAAGCTGAAAAAAACTGCAATTTTAAAGTCGAATATTTCAAAAACTATACGTGCGATTTAAGTAAACTTAGGCTTAAAATGTAGTTTATTTATTCAAGAAAAACTGTAGTTCCGTGCATGGTCAAGAATATCACCGTTTAGTTGAAACTAAATAAAAAATATTGGAGAAAACGGTCAAATTTAAGAAAACAAACTATGCTCAAACTATATAGCAATCAAACGGTCAAATTTTTTTACCATGCACGGAACTGCATGTTTTTCTTGAATAAATTAACTACATTTTAAGCCTAAATTTACTTAAATCGCACGTATAGTTTTTGAAATATTCGACTTTAAAATTGCAGTTTTTTCAGCTTCAATAATGCCTTTTTGGGGAAATTTCATTGTTGTGGAAAGAGAAAACTCCATTATCACCATGCTTAAATTGAGAGTCCAAGATGACGATGGTTTTTTCAAAGTGGGGGATTTTCCCCTGGAGGGATTTTTTGGGGATTTCAGGATATCAAGACGGACACTATTCTCTACATTTCCACCAATTTTCAGCCTGTTATATTGAATGTCTAATTTGCCTGGACTATAAAAAAACTACAACAGAAAAAGACTGAAAAATTACTATTTTTCCCAGTTTTTAAAATTAAATCTTTAAGGATATTAACTTATTGCATGATATTTCAAAAATGTACACTTAGACATGTATTTTATAAAAAAATTGAGCATTTTATTCCAATAAGTTCGCTTGTTATAGCAGTTTTTAAGAAACATTGAAAATTCAGTATAGCCGCAGTTTTTTTCAAATTGGTGGAAAACTAATGGCGGGATTTCTTAGAATTTTGTTATGGTATTGCCTAAGACCTTCCTAAACAAGTTCCAGTTGTTTTGGTCTTGATATATGTAATAGTTACGACACAGTATTAAACGAAAGAACTACAACCGAAAAAAATACGAAAAAATTGCTATTTTAGCTTAATTTTAAAAAAATGTATGGTTTGGAACCAATAACTGATGCATCAAACTTAAAGAACGCACTGAATTACGCATTTTAAATTTCGAACGAACATTTTAAATCAATTAGTTCGCCTGTTATAGCTGTTTTTATGAACTATGGAAAAATCCAATATGGCCGACTTCTTTTTCAAAATGGCGGAAAACCCATCACCGGATTTTTTGGGATTTTCAGGTGAGGCATCCTCAGACCCCCCTAAATACATCCCAGGGGGTTTCTGCTTGTATTTCTAAATGTCTACCTCAAACCCTAATTTGACTGTACTACTAATAATTACAATAGTAACTGCTTCTAATACATTACGTCTCAGCCGCCGATTATAAATGAAATGAACATAGTATAGTCTGCAAGCTGCACAATAGGGTGTATCGAAAAAAACTGATTTTGATGACGTAATAGTGCGGAAAAGTTGTCTAAGGTGCCAGAGAGTACCTGTGAATTTTTTCAGAATTTTTGGATAATTTCTTAATGTGCCACATTGGCCCTGAAGTTCCCCATGTTAATCCAATGGGGCGCGCCGCCAAAAAGGCCGAAAATCGGTTTTTCGCCCCTCATTTCTACCCTAATCACACGACGAATGTCTCGTCTCGAGTTATGGACTCTATATGATCTAGGCTATCCGACAAAACTCGAATAATAGCCTAAATGTCTATATTACGTTTTTTTGTATGCTCAAATTTCGTCGAAAATCGCGTATTTCCTCGTTCAAATCAGAGCCCACAATCAACATAATATAGAGATTTAAGTTATTTTTCAAGTTTTTTCGGGTAGCATACATCATATAGAGTCCATAACTCGAGACGAGACATTCGTCGTGTGATTAGGGTAGAAATGAGGGGCGAAAAACCGATTTTCGGCCTTTTTGGCGGCGCGCCCCATTGGATTAACATGGGGAACTTCAGGGCCAATGTGGCACATTAAGAAATTATCCAAAAATTCTGAAAAAATTCACAGGTACTCTCTGGCACCTTAGACAACTTTTCCGCGCTATTACGTCATCAAAATCGAAAAAAAGTTTTTTTCGATACACCCTACTGCACAATCAAACAAGATATTTTCAATGGCAGCACATAGAGCGCATTCGATGTGCCAACTTCACTCTTCAATCCAAGAAACCCGACGACGTACCAGGGCAAGAGCATCCAAATTAGGCCGGGGAAAGAGGTTATGAATAATGATGAGCCATCCATGCATGTCGGACAATGTGTTGCGCACAAAACCTTGCTGCCTATCTCCCGGGCCCACTGTTCTTGGTGGTAGAACCACCCTGCTCATAATCACGTGGCCCCCTTTTGTTCCCCCTCCTCCGACTTAATAAATGGGATTTCGTGCAATTTGCACCTCCGTGATTTTATATTGCGTGATTATGACGGCTTCTGTGGCATCAGCGATTGAGGTGCCGGGGAGGAAATGCGTAGTGTGGGTTTTTGCTGTGTGAGGGAGTGTGCGTTTATATCTGTAGTATGGGATCATTTGTAATTGATGCGGTTGTGATGATCCCTGATCAGGTCTTTGTAGTTCTTAATGTTATTCATACAGAGTTATTATGCTAATTTTGTATCACCATACACAGAAGGCTTTCTTCATCTCACGTTCTTAAAAAACTTGGAGGATGTATTTTCGTTTCTCTGAATAGCAATATGCGTGAAATGAAAGTTTTTTCTCTCATTGATTTTGGAGTCGAAACTTTTCGTTACAAATAAAAAGTTTATTGTTGTGCCTTAAGATACGAATGTTATGATTTTTTTTGTGAGTGTGACATCTTTCCTTCGATGTTTTCTGCAGAAAATGGTAATTTATTTTCATAGTTTTCTACTTACATAGTCTTTTCTTACATCTACTTTTCTTAATTTCATAGTCTTACCCATCTCTTGAATCTAATATGCAATTAAGCATTTTGCTTTAGTAACAAACACGTACTTTCTCAGAAACTTTGATGTAATCAAATAGGAATCAAAGTAGATTTAATTGTTATTCTATATTCACATTTTTTGGGAGCTATTTAATTGCATTATGTTGCTTTAGAGATTTTAACTGATGGAATAGATTGTTCACTTTCATCTTTCAACTACCCTACCTCAGAATGTGAAATGAATTCCATCATACCGTGGTGATTGTTTGTCATGATTTTGATACTCCTTTTAAGAAAGCGAAACCTTAAAACCCCCTTAACAATTTTTCATTGAAATTTCAATTCAAATACACATTGTAGATTTAATAATAGGATGTAATTTGTTAAAAACTTTCTATAAATATTTTAAGTCCTTTATCCCTTTGCTTTTTTATTAACTTATCGAAAGGAAAAAAATTTCAAATCATTTCAGGAAGCTCACCGATTTATGCCGACTAAAATCTGCCCTTTGTGTGTTACACCCCATGAAACTAAAGTACGTCCCGGTCATTGACGAAACGTAAGTTAGTCCCGGTCATTGACTCTAAAAATACCTTAAAATTATATTACCCAACTATTGAATGAATAAGTACTCCCATGAACCCGACAGTTGACAGACCGTCCTCGCACGAAACCCACCCTTCACAGGTGGCAAACCAACCTCACATCCACATCTCTTTCCATAAATAAAACCCAATAAAGGCGCGAAAATTCGACTCTTCCAGAAGGCAAACATCATTTGCATCATGGCGTCCGCTTCGATTTCTGAAGAACACCCAACTGCCATTTTTTCTGAAAGAGAAATTGTCGGTTGAAGACGACACCGTGGGTGATGGATGGCCTCTGGAGCATCCCCCCTTCGGCACGCGAGATGCTGTGGTAGACGGTTGCAAGGTGGTTTACCTGCTTTTATTGCTCCCCGGGTTCTTCGGAGTTGTGCATCGGTCCGCGGTTGGTTTTACATGGGAAGAAGCGTTTGTTTGGGGTGCATCCGTTGTCCAATGAGTTTTTCCCTTAGAGAAAGGCAGGACGCAGCGCTTTATCGATTTTAGAATTTATATTCATGTTGGGTTTCAAGCACAGCGAAGTAAATATGTTTATGGAACGAGTAGAAACGCACGGAGTTATAAAATGAAGGTTTTTTAGGATTTGGATTAGAGTACAAAAAGCAGTGTATTGCTAAGTATCGTACCAAAATTAGAGGTACAAAAATGTTCATTATTACAACAATACACACACTAAAAAACTTTATGAAACTAAAAGGTATTGAAATAAAATAAATATGTGGTTTTTATAATGAAATAGAAATAATTCCTTCCAATGAATGTTTAAAAATTATCTATTAAACTCTAACAGCGTGGGATTAATATTTTTAAATTTCTTTTAGGAGTTTGAAAGAATAATAAATGTGTATCTATATATATTATAATTAAGCTAAACACCTGTTACATTTACCCGCATGAGTAGTACCCTCATGAATAAGTAGATGCATATAATCTTTTTCTTGGAAGCAATCTTTACAACGATGCTTTTTAACGATCTTATATTACGATAAACTATTATCTTTAATTTTGGTCGGGAGGTAGATTAAATGCATAGATATTACATTTGGTTTCTTTTTTATAAAACATTCAAAACGCATAAAATTATATCTCGTATCCTTTTCGTTTTCATTCAAACTGATTGAACGAAAATAATAATTACCGAGGTATTGCCATTCTTTCGCCACGCAGTTTGAATAATAAAACTTCATCCTCCTAACTTGGTTATCAGATTTATACATTGTTATTAGACTCGTCTAATCTGATTTGTCAATCTTAAATCTATGACATTCGCTCTTTCACTGTGAATGGCATTCTATCCCAGTTTTTGAACCCTTGTTACATTTGACTCGGTTTGAAACCGGTTGTGAAACGATTATGATGGTTCTTCTAATGATGCGTGACATTTAATAAAATGTAGAATCAACAAATTAGATTAAAATTTCTTTCATGAAAAATTGATTTCGTTAAATTAAATAGACACGCACGAGAAAATAGAAATTAACAACTTTGTAATTTTGTTTATATCGTGCAATTGATCTTGCATTATTTCATTTTACGTTTCAAAGTGTTTACTTTATTTTCTTTCGTCCTACTTCCATCAAACGAGTAATACGCTGTCAGTCTAAGCTTCTAAATGTTTGGTATAAAGTTTGAAGGGGAATGTCTACTATTATATTGTAACTCGCGTCGCACGAGCCATCGCGTCGTTTCATTTATCGGATTGCAATTTATATCTTTACTGTTATATTCTTTTGTATGATTTTCTAATTACGATTTTTTATACTAGAATATTGAGGAACATAATTATTTAAAAAATATAGTCATACCCATCATTGTCCAAGATTAGTGAAATTGTCCTGCCTCTCCAATGCTGTATATTATTAAACTTTTAGTGATTGCTGTGTAATTGTAATTGGAACAAAATGTATGGATTCTTTTTCAACTTTTCTTTTTTCACTTTTTCAATCAAAAACCCAATATTTTGGGGAACGGAACGGGGGGAGGTTCCCCTTGTCCACCCCCAATATCTGCACTGTTTTTATTTTAAGATGACCCCTATTCTTGCTTATGACCCCTATTCCAAAGCAGTTCTGAATAAAAAAACTTTAAATTTGCAAACAACCCAAACGTTTATACTGTTTTCAGGTGGTTTCGCTGTTTTTCACAAAAAAATACGCACATCAATACAAACTGTCCATCAAATCTGTTTGAAAAAAACACCCACGGATCGATCTGCATAAAAAACAAAGCAATTCCTCACCTCAGAGCAGAATTGAAATCGAATCGTCGCTATGAGTGGTTGAACCCCGGGAAAACGCCTTCTGCGGGGCTCAATGGAGCATGCCGCTAACCACAAAGAACGTTAAAGCCAAGCCAAGTAAGACAAAAGGCAGGAAGAAGTGTTCCTGAAAGTGCAAGCTCTGAGGGCACTCGGGCTAGCGTGACGGCCATGGGAAAACACCTGTGGAGGAGCCCTCAACCCCCAACTCTGCTAACCGTAACTGAATATATCTGCTGTTTTTTAACGGGCGACTTTTTCCTCGAAGGAGATGGTAATAATGTGGTTATGTGTTTGAGATTACTTGACGAGATATGTTGTGGCTAAGAACAGTGATGTTCCGGCTTGATTGTTGCCATTATGCGCGATTGAACTTGTAACGGATAAGTCGTCTGCTGTTGAAGGATAATGGAAAAATAATAAGGTTGGCTGTTTTGAGGCTTGTAGCGCTTCTTTCGCCCGGTTAATGACGATGGCTTGTCCCAGACAATACCAAATGCTTCTGAGAAATGTGTAAGCTGGGTTTAATGTTTTTATTCTGATCATCGCTCCATTATTTTGAATGGGCACGCAATATACTATGAGGTTTGGTTGGAGGTAGAAACGCTTTGTGAGTATCTTGTCGACAGCCAAGGTTTCGCACGGTGATGATGCTTAGATTCCATTATGTATCGTTGCTTCTTTATAAAAGCGTCCTTCTGGTGTTATTTCCATCAATGTATTTCGTTTAAAAACCATTTTGCTGAAGGTTTCGTCAAGTTTAATCCCACATTCCTACTCGTAGCGTTTTAAATAAGATTTGCTTGATTCATTCATGGAATAAACTCCATCCATTGAAATTTGATAATGGAACCCGAAACTCTAGGTTAGGTGAAGAACATAATCTTGAGGAAAAACTACCAGTCACATAAGTGATAAAGTTGGGAAAAAATCCCTAACGAAAAGTTCTTATATTCTTTATATTGTATGGGATTCTTGGCTAGATTTTTCGTGGTTTAATTCAGGATTAATTTGACTGCTAGCATCTTTTTGTAAGTTTTCTCATAGAAAAGAACCTAAGAGGAGGAGAAAATACACAAATTAAGAGAAATAGAGAAAGAGTAGAGAGCAATATTTTTTACAAAGAAAAAGATAGATCTCTTAATACTATCCATTCCACACCACATAAACCCTACCCTGTACTCATTTAGACATCTTCACTTTCAATTTTCCATTTAGAGGAATCATCCAAAATGTAAAGAGGAAGTTGTCGTTTCACTGAAAGTGAACCTATACTTGAGCCTTAAGGGCTCATTCACACTGTTTCACTTTCATGGTTCATTCTGAGTGATGCATTCACTTCTGTGAATCCTTAGCTTGCATAGAAGAGTGAAACGCATATTCACAATTTTCACTTTTTGCATGAATACACTCAAACCTTTTTTTGTGCGATCCTTTTTTGTTCGTTTTTTTATTTATGCGGTCTTTTTACTGCGATCTTTTTGTGAGGTATATATAAAAACCACAGTAAAAAATACCGCACAAATAAAAAATCGCACAAAAACAGGTTCGAGTGTACTCCAAAATGAATATAGCTAAAGTGAGATAAGTCTGAATGGAGCATTTTACATATTTTTCACTTCCTTTTCGAAATTGCATTTCTACTTTTACGGGCATCCGCAAAATATTTTAAATTTCTCAATAGACAAAAATACCACTTTTATTCTGCGTATGGATCGTTTACACTCAATCAGATCGAGCTAGCTGTCAATTTTACCTTTAGAATTATATTACCCAAATCCTCTGCAGGAATAATACTATACTTTATTCCTCACAATTACTTGTTACAATAAAGAGTACAACGGCGTCACTCGTAACGGGAAACTGTCAGTTCAAAAATATGGCGGGGAAAATATGCAAATATTTTTCCCTCGGGAAGCGGCAGAGAGGGATTAACGGCAGGGAATTCTCGATTGCCCTCAGTCGCGTGATCCCCTCAGGGGTGTTTGGACTTCCACAAATGGAATCGTTTCATTAAAACGGGATTAAACTGAAGGATCAGAGAAAGAGGATGCCTTCCCGTTGACAGGTTCATCTTCTGACCAATTGACCTACATTGGGGGAGGATTCGATTTTTTTCGTTGTTCGTATTGTGCATATTTATTTCGGATTAAATTGGACTCGCTTGATCTCCATTGTCCATTGAAAGTTATTTGTTTTATTTGGCATTGCTTTATACCAGCACAGCGTTTGAGTTTGAAAACTTGTATTGAACTATTGATTGTAGGAATATTGGAATTGGTCGAGTAAACAGAAAAAGAATATTTTTCTTTTGCTTTCTTTTGTTCCCTATTATCTTTATCCATTCCAATTTCTGTCTAATTTTACTTTGTCTATTATTTAAAAAAAATAAGATTCGTGCGTACTATCCAGTCGACCATGCCGCTGAATTCGAAAACGCTTTGAAAGCCTATTGGCAGTTGTGCCTCTTCATCCCTTATCTTGGTCCCATTTGCTTATTTTGTTCCTCCTCATTCAAAAGTAAAGCTGCGAATTAAGAAATTCATCATTAAATGAAAACAAGGGCAGGGTTTCGCAAACACAAAATCGACTGGAATCTAATATATTAGAAAAACTCCAATTTTTTTTTTCTTTTCCAAATCACCACAGGACTGACAAATCTTTCCATCAAAGATGACGTCCCCATATTTTCTCGATGCTTCAACCCAAACCCCCGCAAATACACCCTCACCATAAAAAAAGTTTTTTAAACGCAAAGAACAGCCTTGATCACTAATTAGTATTTCAGTAAAGGCGCTACAAAAAAAGCGTCAGCTCCCAGCACAATCCATTACTAGCGCACATACTTTCGATCGCCTTAATGATATATTTACCCAAAACGAGGCCTCTGTTGGTTATGAAGTTGAGAAAAATCAAATATTACGTTCTGTAATGACTAGTATCGGCGCAGCGCGGACGTTAGTATAACAATTAGTCCAGTCCCTTGACTTGCTGCAGAATTAATGACTTCGATATCGAGTCTCGCGGTGATCCATCTTCCTTACAAATAGGAAATCGATAGCCTGGCGCCATCTGTTGAAGAAGTGCGGCATCAAGATGCGTTAACTCTCTGCTCCGAGAAGAATTTCTGGAGAAAGAAGTAAGATAACTTTTCCCGTTTTGCGAAGAATGGATGGAGTTAGTTGAATGGATGGAGGCTTTGTTTTGAATGCCGTTTATAGGTTTTTCTTGCGTTTTGTCAAGGAGCTAAGTGGATTTTAATTTTTTTGTGAAGGGAAATTAGAATGAAGGGTTTATCGTGGTAAGAGTAATTAACTTTTTATCAAGGCGAATTCGTTGCATCGAACCTTTTCGATTTATTGTTGTAGGTTGATGAACCAATGAAAGAAATTTCTCCACGAAATTTTGGTGTTAGACTTTACTATGTTAGGGGACTTGACGATTAGTGGTTGAGATTTAGTTGGATCTGAGATCAGAGTAAGAATCTATCTTTATAAGTCTATGGTAAGAATAGGAGCTATATTTTAAGTCATTACTTTTGCTGTCATCGAAAATATAAATACATCTAAAGTCTAAACTAACATACAATCTTATAAAACAATTCAATACAAATTTGTCGAATATATGTTTACTTCTGTCTTTAGTATTATACTTCAACTTTCTCATTTTAAAAGCTGTAAGTATCGATGAATGGTAGACCTATATTAAAATTATGAATATTTCTGAAGAACTTTGTATCAATCTTACCCTGTTTAAATGCGATGAAAAAGTATTAGTATTTATTATTCAATATTTCATGTTACACTTTTCTTGAATCCAGTATTTGATTTTAGCACAAGTAAACTGGCAAATACTTACCATAAATTCTTCAATTATTTAAAAAAAAGTCCAAGAATTTTCCATTGAACTTGCGCGTTATGATTTCGACAGCCTAATATGGTTTTATACATACGTAATTTTTCCTTTTGTGAGCTATCAAGTTGCCACTTACATTACTAACAGATCTATTTATAACTAAACCTCTACAAAAACAAAGAAGCAAAGCCCAGGCTCAAGTTCCACATCAAACTCTTCCTCGCTGTGTTGCCCTATAAAAGTAACTAAACTCTCAATTTTTAATTATTACTTCCGCATTCACAGAGTAAAACCCAGTTAGTCATTTTCACCGCAGCGCACTACTCTTGAGAAGACCTTTACCAGCAACCGCACGCACCCATCTCAACAGCGATGGCGATTCTAATTGGACCATGGCGTGACATTACTGTCCAGAGTCATCCTCATTATAGCTCTTCCATATCATCACACGGAGACACGAGCGGCTTTATAGTGTATCTGGAGGCCCGCTTTTTAATTGAAAATTTCGGAGCTCTCACGCGAAGCAGTGCTCTGAGAATAGTTAATGAAATCGGCTTAGGAATGGATGTTTGTGCTCTCGACCTGTTTTAGTGGGTAATGACAGTGCTGCTGGCGTGTGTTTTAATATTGAATGGAGGGATTGTTGGGGATTGGATGGACAGGGATATTCTGGTAACTCGAAAGTTTAGTGTAAGACCCGTTTTGTGTATGTTTGCTTGTAAAGTGGTAAGCATCCATATTAAATTTACAAAAAAAGATCGGATTGTTATTAGACTAGTAACTGTATGGGTGGTATAATTCTTATGGCATATTTTGTTCAGTTATTCTCTTTTAGAGATCGTCAAAACAATCTCTAGCTTTCTAAGGTTGCGAATAATGACCCCTCTTTTGTGATTTAGTCCAGTCTTTTAGTTATCTACACTTCCTAGTAGTTAGTACTCCGCCATGTTGGAATCTCATCATTTATTTCATCGAAGTACAAAAGGCTCCTCGATTGTTCGAATATTTGGGAGACGACACTTGAAAACAAAGACATCCCAAAAGATCAAATATCAATTGCTATTTGAAATTTCGGGAAAATGATAGAAAATATAACATTTTTATACAGTAGGAACAATTAATACTAAACGGTAAATAAACCTAAATTTTAACATTATTTAAATTCATTATTAGTATTTTTTTTGCTTCCAATGGCAGGGAACAATATGACCAAAGTCCTTACCCCGATATCGGTACTTATTTCAAGGTTCCCAGGGAGCACCTGTGGACAGAAGGTACAGAATAGTACAAATATATCATTCTCAACCTTATGGTTTTGTAATGAATATAATGACAGAAGTATGTATTCGTTTTTCAGATACTATTAGAGAATCTCATCTTCCTATTTTTAAATTTCTTTGCGTTGAAAATAAATGAGATAGTTACACAATACCTTACTTCGTTTTGGTGATGGCCCTCCCCTGATCCCGGTTAATTAAATGTCTTCAATATTGCGTTTTAGTTTGAAGTGTTTATCCTTAAAGGCATAAAATACCAAACTTATTTAAATAAAAATACCTATTGATCACTATAGCAACTATATTCTTTCTTTTGTTCTTCCCCTCTCTTACATTACTCATTTTTCCCTCATGAAGCATCCACCTCATCCATCTCCAACACATGTGAGACTCCTCACTCTCGATATCCTCACCGAAAATCTCATTGCGGCAACGCAATAACCCCCCTCACACACACTCCCTAATTTCTCCCACCCCCGATCACTCCAGGGTATTTTCCTGCCCCGATAAGAGGTGGAAAATATTACTAATTTCAGCGCGTGGCTAGCGGTCGGATGGGCAGCAAGGAGAAGAAAAAAATGCATTCCCCTGTCTTCCCCAATAGGCAAGGCGGGTAATTGGTATTTGGATGAAGCGCATAAATTTTTGGGGTTCAAATTAGTCGTCAGGGGTGGGGGTGTTAACAGTTTATAGGGGGTTGTCGAGGGGGATGTACAAGGGCATGTGATGAGGGCAATATATTCGGTGTCTGAGATGTTGGGATTTTGTGCAAGTTCTCTATGAATGTTTATAACTTTAACCTATATATTATACGTTTAACCTGCTTCAATCAGTTTGAATGATAAACTTACCAGTTTTGTATTATTTGATTAAACGGTAATTTTTTCTTTTAATAGTTGGCTTTAAATTTATCTGAATCCTTTTTAGCCGAAATTATATATTTTATTGCAATTCCAGTGAAAGATAAATGAAAGTAGTATGTGCCCTTTTTAAATATGCCAGTTGATGCTTTTGATTTGAGATACCTTCTATATCCTATCAATCTCATTCTCTAAATCCCTTTTATATATCATATTCAATATCTAATGAAGTTTTCAGAATGCAATAATTCAGTATTCAAAGAATGGAAAAACTCGTGCACTCCGTTAAGTTTGTAAGACAATGTTTTGGTACTTTGGAATAAGCCGGACGCAAGCGCCGTGAAACCTATCACCGATAAATCACTGCAAAAAATCAAATTTCTAGGTAAAAAACAAAATATTTATGCTAACAGTGCTGCCTAGGTTTGTTGTATTATGTATAATTTGTAAAATGTCGCCAGTAAAATCGCATAAGCAAGATTTGCACCTAGCTAATCCAAGAATACTGATTTTTCACGAGTCCAATCCAGAGAGTTTTTATTTAAAATTTAAATAAAAACAAATAAAGCACTGTATTATTTTATTCTCCCTTTTTACACACAGAATTGAGATCTTCTATTTCAATCACGTTTAATATAGTTTTTATAAATCTAAATTTTAAAAACCTTAATCCTCATATTTACACTCCATCATAAAATCAAATACCTGTTTTGTAATTCATACCTTGCATCTGCGAACTCGTGATCATGGTGTAATTATTTTCAGAAAGGAGGGGCGTGAAAGAGGGTGTAAAAAAACTTTCTGTTTCTAAACAATTAAAAAGCAGGTGTTATAGCATACACCTGTTACTGCATTACTACGCCTTATCCCTTGCAATGAAAGATTAATCGAAGGCACCCACCTGTAGTTTGATTTGCTCTTATAAGAGAAAGAGGGAGGCAGCGATTTTCTTGAATCTTCGTGACATTTTGCCCTTGCAAGGGATTGATTTCGGTAGCTTAAGTATAGAGCTTAGTTCATTGTTCTCGAAGTCCTTCCAAGGTGCTTAAGACCGTGTAGATTGTTTTCTAAAGAGAGTGGTGCCTGGTGCGTGTGACACAGAAAGGCATAAATTTATTCTTTACTTAAGTTCGTTAATTCTAAAGGATGTTTCATGCGTGATTAAGACTGTTTGGTTTGCATTCGTGCCTAACTTATTTAGTCAACATAATTGGGATTACTTAAGATTTAAATGTTAATGAATATTATTTCGATTTAGGAATAAGCAAGTTTTGGATAGAGGGGACCCCTTGAAAGTGAAACGGCGAGGTATTTACTCGTACTTTTGCTGTAAAATTCTCTATCAATTTAAAATCTTTGAATGGTAATAATATTTATTGTCGCGTCTAAAAATCAAATGATAATTTAATAATAAATTACATACATGCGTAATTACATAGCGTGGCGTCACCCTGTCTTCACCACTGAGCTTTCATTACTTCACACAACACCGTGCAGAAAGTCTCGGTACCTTATTGAGTATCCATTCCATCACAGAATTTCCACCTGTTCCCTTCAGGATTTCCCTATCAACCCAACAAACTCCTCTACTAGTTTCCCTGCAGACCAATCGGCATTCTCCACACTGAACCTCCACCACAGTAATGTGCGGCACTAACCCAACCCAAACTGCACTTGTTGGAGGAAAGTGGCAAGGAGAGGCAACAAAAAAACCCGGGACCCTTCCACCTAATTCCAAAGCCATTCAGCACCGGCAAGACACCGACGCTAAAAGATGCATTCTGCATTAGCGTCACGTCCACGTCGGAAACAACCGCCCGGGTTGGGTTTTATACCGGGCAACTCCTGATAGGCGATGCCCCTCACGCAGCTACCGAACCAGCCATTCGGCAGGTGGACCATAATGGAAAGTGAAGTGAAGAAGAGAAGCAGCTCGAGAGGAGGCGGTTGAAAAATTCTTTTTGTTCCCGTTTTTTCCTATCTGATGGTGTCTTGGGATTCATTAAGTCTGGGCTGTTTTTATTCGGTGGTGGGTTGTTTTACTTCGAATTATACCGGAGTTTGACGGTTATTCGTTGGCTTGTCCGGGTTGTGTTGTTTTTTCCTTTGGGGGGGTGAAGGAAGAGCTGTTTTATAATTTATGGAGCTATGATTCGATTTGGAGGAGAAAGTTGGATTGCTTTTTTTGTTGTTGTTGCTGCTGTGTGGAAGGAGTGAAGTTGAGATGTAGTGAGGGATTCCTGATGGTTGTTGGGTGTTTTTTTGTTTAGGGTACATTTTTTTAGGTCATAACCGAACGGTAAGATATTTTAGTGTTGGTATTTTTCATATTTGTAAGTACAATAGGGGGACCTTTTTCCTAAAGGTATTTTATCCAAGCATCATTTTATGAAAAAATGAATGAAAATGTTTGCTTCAGTAAAACAAAGGAATCTCGGTATGTATATTTGTATTTGTATTGAACCTATTATGTTGTAGAAGGAAATCTTACCTTAAAAAGTCCATACTACTAAAATTGCCGTCAACCCCTTTTTCGGTCAAATAAACTCTTTTTATTGTGATTCCTTCCGTCCATTTCGACATTTTGTAAGTATATTTCGTAAAACTATGTTGAAGATAAGCTTAACCGGTGTTCTCCATGACATTTTTTCATGTATTTTTCCAATACATAAGCATGTTTAGTTTATGAACTGCAAATTTCTTGTCTTTTCGCTTTATAGTTATAATTAGTGATGGGCAAAATCGATAATTTTAGGTATCGAATACTTATAGGTATCGAATACTTTGGTATCGAATACTTATAGGTATCGAGTACTTTTTTTCAATATCGGGAAATGAACCTGAAGGGACAATTTTTTTAGGGCCTATCCATAATCAGACTAATATTCAAAAAACTGAAAGCGATCCATCAAAAAGCCCCGTAGCTACGGGCCTGGAGGTGGATAGAGGCGAAGGATTTGGCGGGGGAAAAACCTAGCCGCGTCAAATTTCTCTCGCGGATGATAACGACTTGGGTTTGAGCGTTGCAAAATGAAAACGGAAACAGGCTGCGTTTGATCTACAGTAGGTATTATAAAGATTACTTCATTGAAAAATTTAAAACGAAATAATGTCAATAAAGAATCGATACTTTTGTGGGTATCGAATACACTCGATACCTATAGGTATCGAGTACTTAAGTATTTGGTATCGATACCTGCCCATCACTAGTTATAATACTTTTAAATCTATTTCTATATTCAAATAAAAGTCGAGAGAATCGTATTGCTTCATTATTAACTACATCTAAAGTCAATTTTCTTCTACTAACCTTGGTTTTATGCGTTTCCACTATATATATATCAAATCAGAACACTAAAAAATGAGTATCAAAGGACTGAAACTGTTAACTGGCTATTTAAGGCTCACTTCATCAGAAGCTCTCTACATCAATCCTACACAATTGCTAGATTTCTCTAGCTTCGACCTCACTTAGCATCCGAATCTCTGTTCGACCCCTAAAAACTCCTTCCAGGGGGTCGCAATCCCATCCGATCCGTTAATTAGAGGGAGTGACATCCCCATCTTCCTCGAGGGCACGAACACACCACCCCCACCCTCCTCCTGTTGATTTCGAACATCCGGCGGCAGAGGCGAAAATCGAAATTAAAATTTTCGGCGGCAAGAGCAAACAAAGGGTTGGAAAGAATGTTTCCGCAAGAAGAGCTCGCTCCCCTTGATTAGAGCTTTTAGAGCTCTGGGAAGGATTGGGAGGAGCTTGTCCTTTTGCAGAAAGTGGGTTCGATTCTTTTGGGGAAGTTGTTCGCTGCATACCTTGTGTTTAGCATGCCGACTGAAACGCTTATTAATAAATGCTAGTGACTGTAAATGAATTAAATACAAGTAAATAAAAACGAATTCGTACTTTTAAAAACATTTTCATCGTCAGTGTAGATAAATCTGAAATTGCGAATACTCATACTCCTCGGTTTTAATTTTGCGAAATTTTTCACAGGCGCGTTTGTTCGAATGAATGGGAGTTTTCTTCAATGCTTTAGTAATTTAATTGCATATTGTTAAGCTTGGTACAGAATGTTATTTCTTTTTCATGTTAATAGTTATTCCCCGTTTCCTTATTCGGTATTTATCATAATAGTTTATTTAAATGACTGAAAATTTGATTCGGATTGTAATTGTGTAATAAATGTACCAACGCGGTCTAGTTTGAAATCACTTTTTGATGCTGAACTGGTGCATGAAGAAACAAATGTGTAAAATTAAGGAATTAAAAAACATGAGGAAAGTTACAACATTTCGAAAGTTCATAACTAAAATGAAATTACTTTTACCTTTTTTCCTTTTTTTAAACCAAAATTTTGGTTTCAAAGTAAAATTCTGTATGCTATCAATTTCTTACCTAATTTAACGCCTAATTCTCTTATAACTGTATCTCAGACTCATGAAGCTTTAACAGAATATGCAATTAATATTTCCTAACAGTATGCATTTAGGAATTACCTACTATCTCTATGATGCACTAGTTGTAAGTGGCATTTCCACGAAGAGCCATACCTAATGGTGTGGGGCACTCATTTGATGAGATCTGATCATCTACTTAAACCTTAGAATGCATTAAATTTGCCGATGTCCCTAATGTGTGTTCCTCTAATGGTTTCTATATGATTATACTCCGAAGTGATATCCCCCATACCTTTGTTAAGGTATTTTAAAGCTTTTATTTTTATTCCGGCTGGCTGTCGTGAAATTATTACCATCATATTTGGATTTCAATTCAGCACCTCTTTGCAATGGAGAATTGCAGCATCTCTTAAAATTCTGAAACTCCTATTTTAAATTATTAAAAATTATTTCCCGATTCCAAAAGTATCCTTTTTTCTGTTAATTATGAGATTTTATTACCGAAAGCGCCTAACAGTGTAACGTCACATGTGCTTCTTGGAAATGTCTGAAACTCCGTTTTCATCGAAACACCAAAAAACTTGAGCTCAGTATTTCAAAGCGGAATGATAGTAAGCAAGGTACATTTGACTTCCTTCACAAGCTGTTTCATCTCAGACAGAAAAGACGCCATTTTTAATGGAAAATAACTGAAAATTTAGGGCTTTGAAAGGTAAATTAAAATGATTTTTTGGAGGTTTTAAGCCATTCTGTGAATACATTAAGATTAAAAAAATTGACTTCAATTATCCATTGCGATATCTTGCTTCAACGAATTAATTCTGAAATATATAGAATATTAGATTAGATAACAAAAATTGACTATTTATTAAATTACTTTCTCCTTTTGAAATATGCTAAATAATAAATATATTAAAACAAGAAACAAAATCATAAGAAATACAGAATTGTATTAAATGTTAATTCAAGCCATCAAAAAATGAGATTATAGATACAATTTGGTCCAATTTTCCGTCTACAAAACCTTCTTATTTAACGTTAGCACTGACCAACATGTATGGAAGTTTCTATTAAGACATTTTTTTATAAAACACATAAAACTTTATTCTCTATAAGGGGATTATTTCAAAATGATGATGGACTTCATTTACAAAGCCGAGATTGTTTTGTATTAGCAATAAAAAAACATTCCCTACATTGGTACCTTAAATAACAAAACATGTGTAACTTTCAGTCTTTTCTAAACTGGGGATCTATTTCTTACTGTGTCATACGAACGGCCATATTTTTTCCGTAAACTCTAGAAAAATGACAGTAATGAAGAATAAAAAATGGGAAGGGGATTCTCTCCTCCTTCTCCAAACTTTGACAAAAGTAATCCTTTTAGGTAAGCGGCGAATTTTTCTCCAGTTTTTCCAAAATCCTATTAGTCCTCCTGCCCATGGATACATTGTAACTGCATGCGTTCCTGAAGAAAAACCGTAAAAGCTTTCTGCCTGAGAAAAATTGTGGAAAACAAAATGTAAAACAAAGAGGGGCGCTTTTTGGAAAGTAATTGAGGCATTGAACGTCTTTTTGACTAGGTCTCGAAAATAGTTTTTAGCTTCTTTCCTTTGATGCCTTTAATGAACATGATTGCGAAATAAGATCTTACTTTTTGGCTATATTTTTTTGAACAGTCAATCGAGTGTATAAAAAGAGTATGCAAAGGATCTTTTTGGTTTAAATATAAACATAAGCAAAAAATAAGGAACACATGTGGATTTTTTATTATCAAGAAAAATCCATTCCATTCATAACCTTAGGGGACATCCATAAATAACGTGAGGTCAAAAAGGGAGGGGAGGGGTTTGGAAAAATCTCACCAAGGGGGGAGGGGGGTCGATTAAAATCTCGAGTCAACTTTTTAAGTTAGAAATTATATTTTCTTTCTTTTTTTAAGTATGAGAAAGGAATATATGAGAAGGAAGGAGAAAAATTATTTTTAAATAATCTCACGTGGGGGGGAGAGGGGGGGTCCAGATTTTGGAAAAAACACCTCACGTAATTTATGGATGGCCCCTTATACCAAAAACGGGGAAAATATTTTACAATCTAGATTTTTACAAAACTTATTATGGTATTGTAGTATCGATTAATAACTAAACAATTAATTTTTTAATTTTCAATTTAACAAAATAATACTTTGTTATTAATTTACAAGATAATTATATCATATGAAAGTTTTCCAATTATTATACAATAATATTAATGTGGAAATGGTTTTCCTACGAGATAATAGTTTTTCCTATATTGAAATAAAAACGATGATTGAAATATGAAATAAGATTAACGAGTCGGTAAAATGGAGATAAAGTTCAGCATATTCATTCAGCTTTGATGCTTCTTATAGCTTTTTCTATAAAAATTTAGAAACAGAACTAACATCAAGGCAGCGAATGCAAAGACCGATATTTCAAAGGTATCCATCATTTCACATCCTGTTGCTAACGAATGCCCCAGGTACAACAGAAATATTGCGAATTGAATCTAGAAAAGAAAAGGTGATATTCATGCAACAATTGCGTACACTACCTTTTAGCTTATTTCAGTGGTTTTGTGAAAGGAGATGATCTCCAACTTACTATTTGCATCTGTGTCATGTATTTTTTCCACCACAGGTATTTTTGCATATGAGGTCCGAAGGCCGCCAAACCGTAATAAGTATACATTAGAACGTGTATTATGCTGTTCAAAAATATTCCAACCACCACATAAGTGCCTAGAAGAGAAGAACCAAAGTTAATACTATTAATTAGTTATTTTGTACAAATTTAAAGTATTTGTTATTTTAAAGTATGGGTTGTTTTAACAAACGTTTTATATGTGCTGAAATTACAGTAATCAAAATCAACCGAACATTTTCCTAACGTGGCACGTCCAGTGAGATAGGACTAGATTTAAGATTGAGATATGACTTTAGATTTAAATTTTATTTTTCAATAAGGAAGTTGCATGTGTCAGATTTTCATAAACATTCAAGTGTTCAGTATGTTTTTTGTATGGTAAAATGTAATATCTAGTCAATTTTTCAAAAAAAATGTACGGTTAATTAAATATTTTAATTTAAAAGTCGACAATCATAATATCAACTCCATTGCTTTCCAGCAATGGTCATCGTTGATGACGTCGTTTTCGCGGGTTTTTAAAAGGGGGATTTTTGTTAATTTGTTTGGCAATCAAAAAATTTCTCGATCGGCCTCAAATTTTGGGTAGTTACTTATTTTTGCATGAAGAATCGATCAAAAAATTTAAAAAAATCATGCAAATTCCTCATTGAACCGTCAGTTTGAAAAGGGAATATATCTCCAAAAACAAAGTTTTAAAAAAATTGAAAAAGCTGTGCACAAGTAATGTAATTTCCAAATTTGTGCTGGAATACAACTTTGTACTAAAGTATATAAATATATTAAAAAAAAAGATTTCTTCTAAGTTCACAGAGCAAAACTGATAAGTAACAAGACTAAGGCGAATAAATGTCGAAAATTGTGAAACTGGGTCACTAAGGCAATATCATGAAGTAAGTGAATATCGAAGGGTCAAACATTCAATGGATAAAAATAAATTTAAACCATGTTAAATTAAAATCGAATTTTATTTTGGCTAAGTTTACAGAACAATGAATAAGAAAAGAAAGACGAATTAACATAAATTTCAAATTTAATACGATGAACGGAACTTGATTTCGCTGTAAATTCGAGGGGATATATCTGTCGACGATAAGGGGTAGTTATTTTTTTCTCTTTTCACACATGTGTTGTAGAGAGCCTGTATACGAGAGAGAGAGGCGACAACTCGCTTAAAAGCGTCTCTGCGCATTCAATTCTGTCCAAACTGTATCATGCCGCTTGTCTCGCGTCCCATGCTAATCCTATGGAGGGAACCGCCTGTGGCGAACAGAAAACTTGTTTACCGATATGCGCCCGCTATACTGAGTTGTAGCCTCTCTCTCGTATACAGGCTCTCTTGTGTGTTGTAGTGCAAAGCTTGGAGATGTTTTTGAGCCCCCCAAAAAATTGCCATTTTTTAACAACTTATTCCCTTTTTTAAACTAATGATTCAATTATTTTTTTAATTTTGGGTGCATTGAAATCATAAGACGAAAAGAGAAAAAAACTGATGGTTCCTCAAATGATGAAAATAATCCAGCAAGCACTCTGCCGAGCAGTTTTCGTTTTCTGAAAATAAAGTTTACAGTAGTTTCAGCAGGAAATATAAGAGGCGGATCACTTATCTGTCTTACTTACAGGAAATCACCTGGATTAAAGGCCATTATGCATATGAATTGACTATTAAATTATCGTCACATCATCCGCTGTAAAGAGTTGGAAACTTAAGATTGTAACTTCGAGTTAAAACACCTATTTTAAACAGTCAGAAAGCGGCTTACCGAATGCCTTGGCCTTGATTATATAAAGTCCTAGTAAAATTATCCCAGCATGGTGCGACACGTGCAGAAAGGAGATTTGGTTGTACTTTTTTCTCAGTATGAAGAAAATCTGCGAAATACCAAGAGATAGAATAAGAGCAAACATTGACAGCCGTATTCTACTCAAATTGAGTTAATCGCGTGGTAAGTGAAACCCTATGAGATTTTGTTTCAGAGTGTGTTGAAAATCGGTATTCTACAGCCTAAGATGAACTTACACGGTGGCAACTGACTTTCCAAAACTCAATCTTGGTCGCCATTTTGTCCGTCCTAACAGAAATAACTAATCTGACTATTATAAGGTAGTTTCAATAATTAAAATATATTTCATGGACCTAAAAAATCTTCAAACAATACAAACAACTGATTAAACTACCTATAAGATTGGTTAAAAACGAAAATATCATTTACTTCAATCAAGCTTGTGCTGCCATCTATAAATCAGAATGCTAAATGAAACCACTTCAGGTGATTGTAACTCCAGCAGACTATTTTAAGCACATTAATATAACCTTTAATCTTGTAAAAACACTTTTTTAAAATGAAAGAAAAATATCCCATCTTAACATGTACCCAATGACAAATATTTTAATGAATAAAATATTAATCCATAATATCGTAGTAATAGATTTAAGACGGCGGCGAATTGCCTGTTGACAGTGCAGTTTAAAGTGACTACCCACAGAAAACATAGTTCCTTCGCAAAATAAAGATGTTTCATTTAGATGTTGAATATTAATTTCAAAGAGCGCTTTTTGATGTACCAGAGCTATTAATCTGAAAATAATCTAATTATTTCATGAAAAGACATTGTAAACTTAGTCGATACTAGCCCTAGAACACGGTTATTCAACTTACCGGCCAAATTTACCGGATTACGATTAACCCCGAATAAACGTGGTTTTAGGAGGAGTAGAATACGAAAAAGTCCAAAAAACAGGGTTAATCACATGATAATGAGTTAAGACGTTTGAGTAGAATACAGCCGTGAGTAAATTAAGTAAAATTGAGTGAAAATGTTGCTTACAGTATCAAGAAGATCAAAATGCTTGTTAACAAGCCATATCCAACTCACTGGCGCAAGTTCCTGAAAAGAAGATAATGTAAATAGATTTCTCTATAAATCGTGGCCTTTTTTACCGAAAATATTGCCTTGAAGCAGTAAATTGTTTTAGTCATTTAAATTGAAAATTAATGGCTGTTACAGAAATTAACGCGGTTGGTCTCTAAAATGCTTATAAAGCTGATAAATATAATAAATTTTTGAAAGGTTCCCTTGATAACTATTTTAATACATCTGAAATTTAGATTGTTCAGTTCGTTGTTGCGTTTTATATTGTACAATATTAATATTGACCACGGGTACAATACAATATATTGACCAGGGGTGGCCAACCCAAATTATCTTTTTCAAAATATTCCCAGATTTCCCAAATTATTTTTGAAAACAAAATTTACTCCCGCGGGCTGCATATAAAATTTTAGGATATTAGCTGCTAAAAACGACAGTAAAGAAAGTTGAATTAACTAGGTATCTATTAGGGAGTTTTTTTTAGATCACTGGCACTGACGCGCTAGACCCGGGCTTCGCCCGGGTTTCAGTTTTTTAATAAATATCACCAGGTGGGTTACAGATGGGCTTCACCAGTCCATTTTTAAAGAAAATTATTCTGGTGTGTTACGGATGGGCTTCGCCAGTCCATTTTTTAAAAAAAATTATTTGGTTTGTTACAGATGGGCTTCGCCAGTCCAAATGGGGAAATAGTTAAATAAAGGATCCATTTTTATGTTTATGCTACAACAATGGATTTTAAAGTACAACAATCGATTTCAATCTACAACAATCGATAATATGCCTACAACAATTAAAGTTACGTATTATCTTATGATATTTACAACAATGGGGGTTTCCATGAAGTTAGGCATGAAATATGGGTTTTCAAGCATAAAATGGACCAAAAAAATTTGTTAGGATGCTTCGATTTTAAATTATTTTTATTTAGAAACCTTCCTTGGAGCGAGTAGATCAACGTGGTATAGTTTAATAGTTAATGTAGGTTCGAAAAGTTTAAAACTATAAAGGACATACATACAAACATTCATTTTTATTATATGATTTGCTTAGTTTAACAGATCTTAATAGAGAATAGTTTAGAATTTTATGGAACAGTTTTGATTGAACATTAGTTTTCTAAATAAAATATTCATTTAAATTTACACTTAGGATCAACCCAAGAATGCCTTCTCTATAGGATCTAAACAGGTGTCGTTCAAAACACTACGAATTACTAGAAACTAAGTTAGGTCACCACCACCTGTGGCGAATAAGAAATTTATTTCTGGAGGGTCCCAAATTTTTTTTACAAAATTCAAGCTTGATTTTTTAAAAAATTTTTTTACAAATTCACCTGAAGGTATGGACCCGTATAGGTAAATTCAACATACACAAGGACAGTAGCACTAACATCCATGCCGAACGGGGATTCGAACCCCAGACGTACGGCTTTGCAGTCAGATGCTCTAACCACTAGGCCATTACGTCGGCACTGAGAAAGAGTACTCAAATTCTTCCTCATCCCCCAGACACACATTAAATAGGTTCAATGCATCTTTTTAAATACATTTTTTGGTAGGATTTGCACTTGAAGGAGCTTAATATCCTTAAACAGTTTTGAATCCGAAGTACTAAGTACGCTTCGAAGGAATTCTGTATGAAGCCCAGTGAGAAATGCCAATATTTGTATCAGAACAGGAAATTGTTGAGGTGAGAATATAGCTTTGGTTAGCAACTCTAGGGAGATATTGATAAGGCTAGTTATTAATTTTAAGGATGTGGAAATGGAAACAACTCCTCAAAGTTGTGTGACGTATGATAACGACAGCTGTTAAAGATTAAACTTTTCATGTTAATTTTTGAATTTAGATCTTTCTTTTACTGGAAAAATGCATTTTTTTACTTTTAAAAAAAATCTGGTATTGCCCATTGGATCACCTTTGCGCCGCACATTTATCTTATTTGAACACTTTATCAAATAATTTCATTAATTTGGTAAAAAGATAACTATTCTTACTTTTTCGAGTTCACTACCACTGAAAATTTTTCTGATTCCACATCGCTTATGCCAGTTGTCTCGAAGACCGCGATAAAGCTTTAACAAATGAAAAAAGTGTTAAGATGTTTCTATGTTATCATTGGACATTTCGGAAAGAAATCAAATATTGTTTTTATAAGGTTTTCTTCCGTTTGAGTCGTTAGATTAAAAAAGGAATAAGTCCAAAAAACCAAGTTTTGAGAAAATCAACAAAAATGTATAAGTAATGGAGTTTTTCGTTGTGTACTACACCACCAAATTTTTATTGAAATTTCAGGACCCTTTTTTAGGAAACGGAACAATCATAATATAAACAGAAAAATATAAGTAGTGTCAAGCCACTTAAATTGGAAATTAAGTTAAGAAGTAAAAAGACTAAGACAAATAAAATTCAAAATTATTATGAAATTTAGTCATTAAAACAGCATCAAACATACATAGAATAAAAATATTCATGGATAAAAAAAGTTAAAACTTTTAAATTAAAAGTAAATTTAATTGAATCGTCAGTTTGAAAAAGGGAATAAGTCCAAAAAATGACCAATTGACTTTTTGTGCTTAAAAACAACGCCAAGCTTTGCCCTACATATGAGTGAAAAGAGGGTAAAAATATCTACCCCCTATCGGCAGATATAGCCCCTTTAATTTGCCATATCGATGTCCATTCATTGTATTTTATTATTTGATTTAGAATCAAAGTTAATTTCTTTCTTTTTCTATTTTTTGTGTTGTAAACTAAGACAAAATAAAATTTTCTTTTAATTTAAAAGTTTTTTCAAACTTTTTTTTATGAAGGGACTATTTGACTCCATTCATGGTCATTTACTCTATTGATACTGCTTTAATAACTAAATTTCATCATAATTTTGAATTTTGTTTCTCTTATTCTTCTTATTTCACCCTTTTTGTGGTGTAAACTAAGGAGAAATAAAATTTAAATGTCAACTTAAAGTTTTTTAATATTTATATATATATAAGGTTTAAAAGGGAATAAGTCCAACTGTTTTGACTGTAAAATATTTTTGAATGTACTTATATTTGTTTTGATGATTGTTCTGTTTTCTCAATAGGGTCCTGAATTTCCAGTAAAAATTTGGTGGTTATACAACGAAAATTCCATTATTTATACAATTTTTTTTTTCTCAAAACTTGTTTTTTTTACTTATTCCCTTCTTTAAACTGACGATTCAATTTTAGAAAATTACAGCACAAAGAATAAACAAAGAATGAGAAATTAACATTAATTCTAAATTAAATGAAAGATTACAATGAATGGAAATTCAAGAGGTTCTACCGTAACCTAAGGTGTAGTTTTTCCCTCCCTTTCAACTCACGTGTTATAGAGCAAAAGCTAAGAGATATTTTTGAGCACAGAAAGTCAATTTGTCATTTTTTGGACTTGTCCTTTTTTCAATTTCAAACAGGCGATTCATTTATGCATGCATTGATATACTTTTGGCTAAATTGACACACTAAAAATAATGACTTTTCTGGTAGAATTTCCATTATAAAATCTGACACATTTTAGTTCGCTCGCTTACCAACACAGCTAAGGCAAAACTGAAAGCAGCATTCATGAAATTGTAAATTATGATGTAATTTTTCAAGTTGTATGGCGTTTGGTTTTTCATGTAGTGCGGTCCAATCCATTTTACGAAAATAACGTAAAGGAAGACGATAGTTATTGGTATTTCGTGATGTTTAATTATAAACCTGTTGGAATAATCTGAAAAAGAATCGTAGCATTTTATTTTTAAAATATATTTGATAACAGACTTTTCACAATCATTTAAGGAGAATATCCTTTGGTTAAGTACTTAAGTTTGAACTAAAAAATGAAACTTTAAATATTTTACGAATTTAATATATTGTCAAACATCGAAAATAAAACCAAAGCTAATTTATAAAAAGTGCATGAAATGATCCACTTAAAATGTCATCCATACTTGAAGTAGTTTAAATTTATAATATTATTTAGTATATAACTAAAACAAACTACAAACTAATTCTGAACAAACTACAATGCTAATAATGAATATTTAGGTAAGGCATTTTTAATAGGTATTAATATTGTTGGTTTCTTTCTTGGTTTTTAGTATTATTCTCTATTAAAATAAAAAATGTAGGATCGTTTCCGAAGTTTGAGAGACAGATACTATTGTTATGCAAGATATTTTTAGAGTAAGATTGATATCCCAGGAAATGATACCTTGAGTTTTTAACACATTTCAAAATTTATTTCTAATGCGCTTTCGCACAAGCATCGTGGATTTTGAATTCCTTTTTTCTTACATAGGTTATAAAACGTGATTATTAATTTAGGAAACTTACCCGGGTGAAAGAAAAGGTAATACATCCAGCCTTTCTCTGTTAAATTCTCCGATGAAATAGCATCATCTGGTGAAAGAAACAATCAACAAGTGTATATTGATCAAAATATTTACTTAACTAGGGACCTTTTCGCAACACAATTAAAAATATTTTTTATGCGGTGGATAGGGACCGCATAAAAAAAGTCACGTAGGACCGTAGCAAAAATCCCTTTGTGTAGCTGAAATGAAAAATTATTCGGACCGTAAAGCAATCCCCACCCTACAGCTTACTGTAAGGTGAAAATATTTTTTACCATATAATTTATGACTATTTCCTTTCAAGAAGTTTGCAATATTGGAATATTTCTTTTTGAAATTATAAACGCCAAAAATGATAATTTTTACTTGCCTACTTCTATGTTGGTGGGAGTGTATTCGACCCTTGAAACCATATTCTGAAATAAAGAAATGCGAAGTCAAAATTTGTTTAAAAAATGAATATTGCTCTTTAAAGTATGTTTACTATCCTATATTTTTCAGAAATTTTCAGTGGTAAAAATGATCAAGTTAGAACTGCATTAAAACTTTAATTTTATATTAATGATTCTAAGCTTGTGTGCTGGTTTATTTGAAGCTATGTTACACACTAAAAATATATTCAAAGGATTTTGTTTTTTGTCAAAATATGTATTATGCTTCAATCAACTTAAAAGTTATTCAAATTGGCGATAAAGAAAGGCTAACTTGTTCCCTAACTTTAAACCCAGTTTCATTTTTAACTTGTTTGAAATAGAAAGATCATATCATTAATTCAATTTTTTAAGACAATTGTTTTTGTATTATTCAAGTTTTACCTTTTCTTTCTACTTCTTACATGTAGATTCGTTCTATCTTAAGTCCATGATAGTTCTATTTTAAAATCACTTCCTGCTGAGATGGTAATCGAGACTATTTAAATCTATAATTGGAGATGGTTTATTACAAATCGAATTCTTTTTATCTTACCAGAAAAAAATATTTTGTAACCTCAAGTTACTCAGTCTTTTCTGAAACCTTATTTAAACCTACACTCAAACCTGTTTTCGTGCGGTCCTTTTTTGTGTAATTTTTTTAACTGGGATCTTTTTTATGCGATTTTTTATGTGCGGTATATAAAAATCGCCGTAAAAAAGACCGCACAAAACAGGTTCGAATGTATTTTTTTTATTTTCTATAAAATAAAGAGGTGTTTTTAACGAAATGTTGAGGGGCGGCCAGCCTTCCCCAACCAATTTAAACTTTTTAAATTTTCTCTTAATTGGAATTTGAAATTTTATTTTTTATTTAAGTTCTGTTTTCATTGAGATTTCCCTGTTATTGTGTGAAGTTAGAGTTGAGTGTTATTTCGTGGAGCTAGACAGTGCCATAAAATAAACATACAATCACATTAACTCTCAGTTGTTTTCTTTAGAAACAAAAACTTCTTTCAATAAAAGCCATGCACGTACATGCAAACATGTTTATATTTTGAATACCTTAAATAAAAAATATCGAACACTTTTATTAAAGTTTTCCTGAAAATTATTAAGGTAGGTAGATATTTTTAGTAGTATTGCACTACTTGCCTTTAAAGGCTTCCAGAAATTATGCATTTATAAAGGAGAAAATATTGTAAAAAGACTAACACCAGTAAATATTCGTAAACTCATAAGTGTTCATTCATAACCATTGGATATATTTTTATATTGTAATTGCCGTCTCAATTTGTCGCTGTGGATAAATCTAAGAAAAGTGGATCTATTAAGTTAATTTGCTTTTCCTCAATTAAAGGTTAAATTGTTTTTCCACGTCATCCAATAGAAAATCAAATCTTTCCCTCAACTTAACTGTAAAAGTATTGGATATTGTTATAGATTTTTAAAAAAGTGTGTGCATCGGGTGTTATATTTCGAAGCCCTGATCAATTTTTGTCAAAGTTCTCAAAGATGTCTCCTAGGGGGGTTGAACTCTATTTATGAACTACTTTTCATTCTTATGTACAATAAGGAAGTTGCATGTGTCAGATTTTCAAAAACAAACAAGTGTTCCGTATGGTTTTTTGTATGGTAAAATGAAATATCTAGTCAGTTTTTCAAAAAAATGTACAGGTAATTAAATATTTTAATTTAAAAGTCGAGAAAAAAACACGTGACTGAAAACGTTTATTGTTTAAACTATAAGATGACGTCAACAATAATACCATCAACTCCATTGCTTTACAACAATGTTTAGTATAAGATGACGTCACATCCAAACTCTTAGCGTTTTCGCGCGCTTTTAAAAAGGGGATTTTTGTTAATTTTTTTGACAATCAAAAAATTTCTCGATCGGCCTCAAATTTTGGGTAGTTGCTTATTTTACCAAGAGGAATCGATTAAAAAAATTAAAAAAATCATGCAACTTCCTCATTGTGCATAGTTATAATAATTTAGTTATTTGACTCAAAACTGTCTTAAAATTTGACTTTTTACTTTAAAGGAGAATTAAAAGAAGTTTTTTAGAAGGAAATAATTTGTTTGTAAAAATATCTTATTAAGCTATAAACTAGTTTGTTTTTTATTATTTTAACCTCGAAATTTATTTTACATTAAATACAACTACAAAACTAATAAACAACAAGTATATTTTATAACGTTTTGGAAAAAAAAAAAGTTTCTCTTTAAGATTGAAACTACTCACCCTGAGTTTTACGAGACTTACTTGACGAAAGATTCTGCAAACTGATTTCCTTGCTTCGCATTACCAGATATTTTCCTTTTGAGTAATTAAAAATTTTCCTTATTGGTTGCATAAAATATGACGCGTTAAGGTTCATGTAGTGATGATATGGAGACCTCGTAAGCAGAACTATTTTTTAAATCCTTTATATATTTGCTCTAATGTGTGTAAGATAAGGGAAAACTTGCCAATTGAGGTGCTTGAAGCAACAATGAGTTAACTCGGACAGCTTTTCATTGGAGTAAACTCCTTTTTGCTGCAAGCACTTCAATTACAAAGTAATTACGATAATTGAATCACCAGTTTGAAAAAGGGATATTGACTAATTAAAAAAAAGGGAAATCAACTTTTATGCTCAAAAAGATCTCCAAGCTTGACTCTACACATGAATGGAAAGAGAGAAAAAATAACTTCCCCTTTATAGGCGGTTTCAGTCTCAATGGTTGCGATATTGTCCCTTGAATTTGGCAAAATCTATGTCCATTTAATGTAAAGTTTGATTTAATTCGAAATTGAAATTATTTCCTTTTCTTATTCTTTGTCCTATAAAATAAACCAAAACAAAATTTGTTTTTAATTCAAAAAAGTGTTTTTACCTTATCTAGTGAATGTGTTGGGTTAAGGTTGATTTTCATTAAATTGGCCTTATTGACTCAGTTTCATAAAAGTTTTGAATTTTTCTTATATAGTATTTTTTATTTCACCTTATTTTTCGATGATTGCTCTGTATTCTAAATACAATAATAAATTTCCAGTAAAAACTTGTAATTTATTTTTTTTTTCAGATTTTCTCAAAACTTATAATTTGGACCTATTCACTTTTCAAGCTGAGAATTCAATTAATTAGCAGTTTTTATGGTTTAGTTCAAGTCTAAGATATTTCCTAGTGACTTATTCTTCTAAAAAATTGCATAAATAATGTTCTAGACATATCCTAATACTATTATAATTGTGAATGTTTGTCTGTATGTTTGTTACTCTTCCACGCTAAAACTACTGAATGGATTTTAATGAAATTTTACAATAATGTAGCTTATACATCAGAATAGGACATAGGCTATAATTTATAAAGAGAAAATCAGTCCTTCATTCTTTTTTTCCCATTTTTCCTTCTTTTTTTCGCTTATTTTTCCGTGTTTGAAAACCTGTTTTACCAGTCTTGCAAGCCAATAATAGGAAACTTTAGTAGTACCAGTGTTGTAGTTACTAGGCAATTTTATTAATCTCTATATAAATAAAAACGTTTGTGGCTGTGTATGTGTGTTCCGCATCTCCTTTTAGACCACTCCTTTTAGCATCTCCTTTTAGACACGAAGGCGTGGACATTTCCTCCATTTAAAGATTTTTTCTTTGAAATAAATATATACATATAAATATATAAATAATACAATTTCTTTCATGGAAAACGAGTTAAAAATAAAACATTGGTTCAAATGAGACAGATCACTAGACTTTTTCATTTACTAGACTTTTTATTATAGTTTCAAATCTGTTATTTTATAAAGGCACCAAGATATTTAACATTATCAGGATCATCGGGATTGTAAAAAGTGACAAGAACACCGGGATTGGAAAATTAGCGGGAACTCCGGGATTAGGAAAATTACCGAGACCACTGGGATAGGAAAAATAACAGAGAACACCGGGATTAGAAAATTACCGGGAACACCGGGATAGGAAAGAGGCGCCTAGGATACCGGGATGATTTGTAATATTGCTAATTTACAAAATTATAAATGTATTTTAAGAAAACTTTAAAAAACTTTTATACACCCCACCCGTGCAAGGCCGGGTATAACAGCTAGTCATTACTATATTCAGTCGTTAATCTACCAGTTACCAAAGAATTAACTAAGATCATTCAGCAAACGTTTTATGACCGTACCTTGCAGTCGTAATGCATCTTTGTTTGGATTTTTTTAAGTACAAATGTAAGATATTTACGTGGGATTTTGAGAACAAAATTCAAAAGGGAAAAATATTTCTCCTGTTATGATAACAAATCTGCATTGCCTAGTAAATAACTGATGGGTTAATACCTTTAAAGAGTTGCCAAAAGAGTGATATTTTCACTCCTGTTAATTAAATCATTTTAAGTGATGAATAAAAAAGTGAATACCTTGTATTCAATAAAAATCACTTTTATTGTTTTTACTATATCTATCGAAAAATTTAACTGAGGAGACATTCATTAGTTGATATTTATGTAAAAAGGAAAATTTCGGTTTTTAAATTTTAAAAATAATTGTAGTAATTAATAAATTTTTATTTTGTTAAATCTTTTAACAATTTTATACCTTTCTGCTAGCTAAACTTCTTTCAAAATTAGTTTTCAAAACTTTCAAGAATCGGGCGCAATTTCATAATTTATACTACAGTGAAATCTAGTTACAACAAAAAATCCTTTTATTACGAAAGTCCCCCCAACCGTTTTTATTTGAATTATAGAAATACCGTTACAACGAAGAAATTTTAAGTTCCCGTGAAGTTCGTTATAGCGGGAATTTACTGTAATCTTATTTTTAAAAGAAAAAAAAATTCAACTACCTAAATAAAATAATCTTGCGTCATTTTGCCGAAGAGTAATGAAATAGACTGGTTATAACATAGGGTGTAAAATAGAATTTTACAATGGATAAATACTCTTATGTAGGAAATACTTCAATATAAATAAGTTAAAAACACAGCATTGGGGTTTATTAAAATTATAAAGTAAATGAAAGTAAAAACAATGAAAAACGGTCAAACTCATACTTGATAAAAGGTGGAAGTTCGTGTTTGTCTATTTACATCCAAAACTAGAAGTTCATCCAAATCACGGAGGCCAGACTTGATTTTACAAGTATCATTACAAATCCAGTTAAAATGCAAAAACAATGTAAACTATATAACATAACATAACAGTAATTTTGTTTAGGTTTTATACATATCAGAAAGTAACAGTATTCTGGTATAGTCATTTTTATACTCAAACAAACAATTCAGCATAGCGAAAAACAATAATCTGATGTTAAAAACATAACACAACTTAATTTCATCACATTGAAAGTATCTGAGAAGAAATTAATTCTAATATGCAGAAAACATTTCTTTATATCCTTTCCCCTTCATTGCTTTCAAAAGATGATTTAAATATGAAATAAGATTCATGAATCAGTAGAATGGCCCATTTCAAATAGTTATTTATATCATGAATATGAGTATACAGGCTTCAGTATCATCATTCAGCTTTGATGTTGCTTTTTATAGTTTTTTCTATAGAAATTTAGAAACAGAACTAACATTAAGAGAAGAAATGAAATGCCTGATAATCCATAAATGTTCATCGTTTCACAGCCTGTTGCGAACGAATGCGCCATATACGAGATAATTATTACGAACTGACCCTGTAAAACAAAAGAAATATTTGTAAATCGCACACTGAAGTGCTAACTTCCCATATTTAACATTATGAAAATCATGCCGCTTTTAAAACAAGGTGCAACAAAAGGTACAACAAAACAAGGTAAGCGTATATTGAAAGTAGTTTCCTAAAAAAACTCTAATATTAATTTAACTTAGTTGTATTTCAAAAGAATTTTTTTAATATATCGTTCCTCTCCATTTCATCAAATAAACGTGTTAAGTTGGATTCTGTAACACGCAAGAAAAAGGGCGAGTTTTAACTACGCCCCTTTGGCGTAATGACATAGTGTTAATTTTGGTACGTTGAGTTTGCAATCCAGGTTATTATATACAAATTGTTATTATATACAAAGTTGGTCCGGGCAGCTATTCCGTAATGATTCCGGAGCATTTTATGTTAGTTATTTTGTTAAAGGAGGGTCTACTTACTATTTGCATCTGTGTCATGTACTTTTTCCACCACAGGTATTTTTGCATATGAGGTCCAAAGGCCGCCAAACCGTAATAAGTATACATTACAACGTGTATTATGCTGTTTAAAAATATTCCAATCACCATGCAAGGACCTAAAACAAGTATATTTATATTACTATTACTTATAGAGTGAATAGTTTATATGAAATGTTGCCTATGTTGAGCCAAAAGTTGTCAATTCCACAAAATTAGTGCTATGCCTACTGGTGAAATTTTTAATTATAAAATGTGTATTTTCATTAATAAATCAAGTATGCACAGAGAGCAGAGTTTCTAAAGATCAGGCAGAAATAGAATTTTTGAGGATTTTGCAGAAGGAATAGTTTTATACTTGAATCGTCTGGGGATAAATTAAGAAGCTTAATTAATCTTATTTTAAAAATTTTCTAGATTTATTTTTACTGAAACACAAATTATTTTATATTCCTTTCAAAATAATAAATGAAAAGTCACTATTTTATAAATTTAAATTCATGGATAAAGGATTTAATATTTCTCCCTATGGCTTTAGAGGATTTTGATTTGTGATTTTGCTCGTAAAAAATACAAAATAAAATGCAAAAAAATGTCTGAACATCAAAATACTCTTTAGCAGTCTCCCTTTTGAGTAGGGACTTAATATTTAACTATCTTGGGAGTAGTAATAAAGTGTCGTGCATTTAACTTAGGTACATCCAGTTTTTAATCTTAACCCTATCAATCCTGAGGCACCCAAGATTACCATTCATTCCTACGTAAAATTTTGGGGTGGTTTGGACTGAAATAGTTCGGAAATGTACAGAAAACGTAAAACATCTTACTGATTGCATCGAACTTCAGGATAATTGTTCCTATTAAAATTACTCCTCCATGATGAGTGACATTAAGGAAAGATATGTGGGAACTCTTTTTTCTTAAAACAAAGAAAACCTGTGGAATAAAAAAAGAGTAGGCTGAGATTAGACATTCAATAAATTTAGAGATGTTGAGTATTTAAAAGCTACTTACAGTATCAATAAGATCAAAATACTTGTTAAGAATCCATAACCAGCTCAATGGGTAAAATTTCTGGAGATAACATACTGTAATTAGTTTGATATTCCTGTATAAATCGTTTTTTAATAGGTACTATGTATTTATTTCTTAAGAAACACGATAGTTGTAAGATAGTAAATTATGATAATTACGAAAGGGATATTCATGTAATATAAGTGGCTCCGTTATTATTTATTGTAATTGGACTCTATTTTACTACACATTTATACTTATATTATGACATTTGATGTGCCGGGCCTAGTGGTTAGAGCATCTGACTGCAAAGCCGTACGTCTGGGGTTCGAATCCCCGTTCGGCATGGATGTTAGTGTAACTGTCCTTGTGTGTGTGTTGAATTTACCTATACGGGTCCATACTTTCAGGTAAATTTGTACAAGTTTTAAAAATTTTAATATTTTAAGCATTGACACATTTTTTTCAAAATATATTGATTTGTGATAAGATAAAATGTCTTACAATTACGAGATCAATCTCATTGTTTTTTCTGAATCCACATCTTTTGTGCCAATTATCTCGTGCAACAGAAAACAGCTGTAACAAATAAAAAAATATAAGACTTTCTTTATGATATTAGAAGACGATTTTGATATTGAAAATTCTTAGCCGCCCCCCCAAAGTTCCTATAACATAGTCCTATAATGCGTTCTTAAATTTTATAAGTTTCACACGAAATTTTCTTTGTTTTATTACATCTCTTTAAGTTAAGATGTTTTATTCAATATTTATTCGTTTTAAAAGAATTAAAATTTGATTTATCTAAAAATGAAAGATTAATGTAGCTTTTAAAACTACAAAAATGTTTTGTTCAGATTTTTAATATTTCTAACTAAAAAATCGACATTTGATATACATTAAGTCCTCTACTTACAACCGAAGATAAGGCTAAGCTAAAAGCAGCATTCATAAAATTGTAAATGATCATGATATTTTTCAAGATGTATGGCTTTCGGTTTTTCATGTAGTTTGGTCCAATCCATTTCACGAAGGCAATGTAAAAGAAGACAATTCCTGATGCTATTTCGAGATGTTTAATCAACAACCTATTAGAAACTTCTGAAAAAGGATAGTAATAATCATTTTTTAACTGTTTTATAAAATATATATACAGATAATGTTTCATAACTATTTAGAAAGAGTAACCTGTTTTCGAGATATATATTTAAGTTTTTAAAAAGAAATTCCCTACCCATCTATGTATTCCAATAACTTGGAACATTCTTGGTGAAAGTAAAGCGCTCAAAAAATAAAAACTGCGGTCATTTATAAACAATTGTGTTTCTAATATTATGGAATACTAAGATATAATAATTTTACTAATCATGAAAATAAATTATAAATAAAATGTGACCAATTCAGCTTAAATTATCACTGTTAATTATATCAGTGGAATGTTATTGAAATTGACAGGTCGGTCGCGTTACTTTTTTAACTCAAGGCAAAAATGCACAGTTTTATTTTTATCTGTATAAAATGTTGGATAATTTTAAAGTTTTAGCGAAGTTTTTTTTTTATTTATTTAACATTCAGAGTATTTCATATCCAAGAAAATGCCCGACGTTCTTACTTAGTCTACGATTCCCTTGTACAATTTATTTTAGTGCATGAACGTGATATTCTGAAATTAGAATGGGTTACAAAACGGGATAAAAGTACTAAGGCAACTTACCATGGTCATAGAGGAAATCATAAATCCAGCTTTTCACTGTTAAATTCACTGATGACGCAGAAACACTCACTAAAGAATTGAAATTAAGTTTTTGATGGTTTAATTCATCAACACACAATTAAAATAAGCTTTCATTTCCATTTCAACAAAAAAATTTATGGACATTGTCTCGCAGTAACAATTTTGATTTAATGCTTTCTTTATCAAAATACAAATTAAATTATACTCGTGTAAATAATTACTTAACATTTCAAACACATTATTTGATATTATAAATGTCTTTAAAATGAAAAATAAAGATAATTCCACACGTCAAAACACCGACGGTAAATTTTACTCACCTTTTTCTGCGAGGTTAGAATTGTATTGAACTGTTGAAACCATTTTTTGTAAATAATGTAATGTCAAAAATATTCAAAGAACTGCTTTTCGGATAGATGGTATTGAAAATCGTACTTTTCGAATGATGTGGAAAAGTCTGACAGTGTATCACTAATATCTGTCAGCTTTCAGAAGCTTCCCAGATATTATGGATTTCTCGGGGGAAATGACATTGTAACAAAAATGATACACATGTGTAAAGATTAATAAGCATATTTTTGTGTTCATTAATTAGTCCTTCGGAATCAATTAATTTCTTACTTGCCATCTAATGTGTGTTTGGAATAAAGGAGAAAAAACGATACCAAGTTACATTTCCTTACTAAAAGGATAATGTTTCTTTTATGCGCCATGCGCAAAGGAAATAAATTCCAGATTATACGCGTGTCTACTTCTGAAGCGTGGGAAGAAAAAAAAGCAACAGTTTTTGGAATCTATAATGAGGGTGGTCCTGACTCGAAAAGAAAACACCTTAGAAACATCCAGATTACATTACGGGCTTTCACATCAAACCCTTTACAAATACTGTATTAAACTGTACACAACAACTGTTCAAAACTGAGAAAGTATTTAAAAAAGGTAGTTTGGTAAATAATAATACCCATCTTAAGTCTTGTTGGGTAGGGGGCTCATTTTTTTGAAAGTTTTATTGTTACAAATTCTTACTATTATGACGTTTTTGAAAAATATGTATTTTTAGTTTAAAAGTTGATGCAGTAGCGGTTAGTGTGTAGTACAAATGAGGGTTCGCAATTATATATTTAAAATATAATTAAGTAACAATCTTACAGTTATAATTATTTTATTAATGATTACGAAAATTAATTTATTTACACAAAGTTTGATGATTTACAAAGAAAATCTGGTTCAAATGTACTTTAAAATTCTTTGGTTTGTAGTTTAAATAGTATTATGGTCTAAAGTATTCTTTCCATCAATAACATAAAAAATAAATTATTTAAAAATAATTTTACTTTTCAAACCATTTAAAAGTTAACGCAACTAAAGATTTTCAGAAATAAAACAACAAAAACATTCAAAAGAATTAAAAACACGTAAAAAATTACTCTTATGCTTTCCTTCCTGTTTTCGCGCGTGCCGTTGGAGGCGATATATTCGTAAATGCACTTAAAGCTCTCGAAATTTCTGTATTAAATTTCTTTTCCCGCTATCGGAGGGGTGTATGTTTTTTCTCCTTAGTCCCATTCCGAGAAACTGGGGAGACTTCAAGCTCTGTCCTCTCGTTTGCGGTTTTCCTATTGTCCGATGATAGGAGAAGTCCCTCACTTAGAGAAATGACAGTTTAAAATTTGAGTAAATCGATGTTCTCGTTTTTTTATGAAACTTTTTGGTTCAAATATGACGACCCAATGCTTTCAATTTTGAAACACCAGACATACTCAGTTTCAAACAATTTAATAGTCACCGCTCAAATTATGCTTATTTTTAGTTTATAGTTGAAAATTGAAATATTTGGCAATATATCGAAAGTAACATTAAAAGCCGTATTCTGTGCTACCTGACCAATAGAGTTTTTTAATAGAGTTTAGAGAGAGTGAGTAATAGAGTTAGATCAAGGAAGGAATCACCGACTGTGATTGGCTGAATTCTTCTTTAACAGTTGTTTAACCACTGGTCATATAGCACAGAATACGGCCCTAAGTTTTGGTGTGATGACGTGTAACAACGTTCTGACGTCGCATTCAACTTACTGGTTTATTTCCCACGTCATAGTAACGTGTCTATATGGTCATCATAACTGTAACACATTGCACCCTCTTTATTAAAATGTCATCATGGACGAATTAAAAAATGAGTACAAGATGCTTTATTTTTAGTATCTGCGCATTTTCAAAAATGAGTACATGCATGTTTTCAAATTTGAGTAAATTTGGATCGGAGCCTGTTTGAGTGCGTGACATACTCAGATTTGAGTAATTTTTACTCATTTTTGAGACTGTCGTTTTAAGAGTGCTAATGCTCTGAACTGATACCGACCTTGAGCTGGTGTGACAGTACCCTAAAGTTCCACCTGAAGTACCAACTCCCTCTCAATCCAATTCACCCCTTTTTCATTCATCTTCAATCCATTTAAGTGAAGACTAATACCACCGTCCCCACCTCATCAACGCAAAAACACCAACCCAATGATTTATACCACCAAACTCAGATCACGTTCTTTTTCTTACAAGACGATTCCCTCGCTTCTAATTTCCACCGGCAGGTGGCAGACCCCGCCCTTGACCCCCCCTTTCACCAACCGCATCCGCCTCCGAGACAAAAGATCATCGGCAGGTAGCCATCATCATCATCTTTCTCGGTGGCTACCGTTCTTTCTTCGAGTTCGTTGCCTGCGGGCATTGTTCTTGCCTGTTGCTTGACCGCTTGATCCGTGATGGCTGAGGAGATAGTTGAGTGAGCAACAGGTATTTTTGGGGATGTCATGTCTGGACATTGTTCGTTGGGAGGCCTTATGGGTCTTCGAACTGTTATTTGGTGGGAGCCGCCCTTGATTGTGGAGGAGTATCCTCAGTTTCTTTTTTTAATGCCTTCTTCTTGAACATGTATTATTCCAGTGTATTTTTCTCCTGTTTCTAGTGTTTGTTTGGTTATCCGAAAGATCTTTTATGGAGTGAGACTAAAAATAGAATGGTAATTTTCATGTCTTTTTTTAATATTTAAATAATTTGATCTTTTTTGTTATCTATGTCACTTTTTCTTCTTTTGATAATTATCAAGAGAACATTTTCTAATCCGGTTCAAAGTGTTTTCTTCTTGGAAAAAATTGAATAGTTTTTAACTGAAACCTTACTTTTTGGAAATGAAAGGAGTATTTCACCATTATTGCTGGTTAGCAGACAATAAGTGTAATCTCACAACTCTCAAGCGTCTCCAGAAAGGCATTATTATTCCAGAAAGTCATTACCTTGCCTTTCTGGAATTATATCTGTTCTAGGAATGCCAAGTCATTCCAGCAGATGAGTGGAGGACTAATCAATGGTCACCACGTTTTCAGTTATAGTCGGCTAGACTAGTACTTGCCCTCCGCTCTTTTGCGTTACCTTCCTATGCCGTGCTGATGAGTTCTAACAAGGACGAAACCGGTTCACGTGCTGGAGGCGACGCTTGAGAGTTGTGAGTTAACACTTACTTTTGTCTTAAGAAAATTATATTGTTTCATGAAAACTAACTAAGCCCCCTGCTTGTACTTAATATTTGGGCCGTTCCCTCTAATAAGGAGAAAAAAACTACATTAAAATGTTTTTGTTCGTATCGACATCGACATATTTTAGGGATTTCTTGGCGGAGGGGTTGTTAATGAAATCAAGAGTTTAATAATCTGAAAGAAAACTTGCTGTGTTTAAAATTCAAATAAAAATATTTAACGCTTTAAGATTAAAAAGCTATAACGGTATTGAAATCTCTATAATCTCAAGCTTGCTCTCCTTTTCAACAATATCAAAACAATCATCCCAATTCAGAATAATCATCCAGCAACCTAACTCACGAGATTCCAATTGTTTTGTCCGTCTTCAACGTCCATTCACTCATCCCAACAAACCTACTCAGAATGAGTGACAAGACAATCAATCACATACATTGATGGAAAAGGAGGTAAACCAAACCATATTTCCGATTCACAAAGTCAAATGACGATAGTGAATCCGAAGCAATGGCCATTGATCGTGCGAAGGTTAAGACGTAGTAATAATGGCATGAACACGATCATCGTTGCACGCAGAAGCGATTGGGGGAACCGTGACAGAGACTTAACGCGCCGTGCATCACGAACAGTTTATTTTGCTGTTCCTCTCGACCTTTTTAAATGGTCAGATCCGTTAATGAGTGATCCGTTTTCGATAGAGGGGTCACGGATTCGGAAGCTACCACCACAACCCCTTTGCGAAATCTCTCGGGAAGGGGGTTTTATTTTTGGGGAGGAGTTGGTGGTGGTGGAACGTGAGGATTCGTGCGATTGAGGGGACAATTAGTTGAGGGGTCATCCGAAAATTTTGATTTTTACTGTTACAGGAGTCAAGTCAATGTTTTATAAGTGGATTTATTAATCATTTGAATTATTAGTCCTTAAGGACATTTACAGTGAAACCTCGGTATCTTAAAGTCGAGGGGACATTAAAAATTTACAAAAAAAAACAGTTTTCGGTACAAGAAAAAACAGGAATACTTTCAAGGTGGAAAATATTTCTTAGAGATATACAGGTTTTCGATACATTGAGGTTATACTGTACAACGTTTTGGGGATGGTTTAAGTTCAAAGAAATCTAAATGCGTTTTGATTTTATGATGTATTATTTCATCTGGTACCACCGGGACATATATTCCACACACAAGATCTTTAAATATTCGGGCATTAAATATGAATGTGTCTCATTGGGATATTCTTGGTTGTATAATTGGTCTTATCGCAATAAGTATCGCTATAAGTATCAGTATAGCCTCCGATGATTTTTTCCGATTAAATGTATTATAGTTACTTAAGGTTTCTCTGAAATAAATAACAAATGATGGCAAAAGGGTCGGGCAAGTATTCCTACACACTAACTTTTACAAATATCAGCTCTGTAAAACAAGTGATTTTTGTAAAAAAATCCTTCAAAGATTTTGGTTGCATGATTCATATTGGTTCTGATCCAGATGACGAACTGATAAAGTACAACTATTTAACATATAATACTAATACTTATTGCTCCAAGTTCTATTTCCTATATTTAAGTTGGGTGAACTTGGAGACAGGGTTTTCGATATAATACGGAAATAAGTTATTGTTTTTTGATGAGATGCCATCAATGTATTCAAGAGTGTTATTTTTTCAGTTGCTTGTGTATCGCTGACCCGATGCCAGGGAGAGCCCCAACTAATCATCAGCCCCCATCAGTCCCCCCTGACGGCCCCTGCTGGACAGAACTTCGGCCTGTTGTGTAGGGGGGAGGCTCAAGATGCGGAGGAAGGATCTTTCACTATGATGAGTTGGAAAACCCCCACAGGAGAAGAGATCAGAGATGGGTAAGGATGCAAACTTCTATTCGTGTGTCGTAAATCTCGATGCATGTGACAAAAAAATCGGTTCGTCAATAATGGCGTTTTTGATACCGATATAGTACTAGTCAAATCTTTTACACTACATATATACCCAGATCCCCCATAAGGAAGGACAAACCCAACAAATGTCGGGGGGAGGGCGAAGTATTAGCAAGATGGACAAAAATGTGTCAAAACGTTCCTCTTAAGGGGGTTAAAGACTTTCTGGAGGGGCCAAGCTATACTTTTAGTATGGAGATAATTTATTTTTAAAAGTTTGGCACAAAAACAACTCGACGGAGAAAAGGGGAGAAGAAAAATGTTAATGGTTATACCCTAAGGTGAAATACTAAGAATGGGCTATTTTATTTCGAAGCATATTTGGACTCCCACCAAAATAAAATTCTTGATATGCCACTGAGGGTAGAGTATTTTTAATATAGTGGGACTCGCGGAAAAATTGTCAGGAAGCCCGGGAAACTTATGGGCAGCCCTGTTTATACGTGTGACAAAGTTGAATGTGAATCTTAGTTTGAATACCTATACTCGAATGCAACTTAAGTTGAGCCTGACGTCATGGCCACGCGGAAGCAAATCTGAGTAAACAGAAAGCCTGCTGGGTTGCTAGAAGCTCTTGGCTGGCGAGTTTGAGAGCGAGTTGTGCTACTACGCGTTAAGCTACTTTAAAAAATAATAATACTGAACATTTTATGCATATCGGGATGAAAAGATGCTTAATATACGTGGATTTAAAAAACTAATCCTTATTCAAAATTGAAGCTCTAAATTTCACTCAAAATTCAGACACCTCGCGGGGAACTACTTTCTTTGGTTGCTCTCAGCATATTTCTACAAACTCAAGTTAAGTTGCAACTGAGTATAAAAGGAGTTGAGATTGAGGAATGTTTTGTATTCGTTTTTTAGAAATCCTAGCGTAAAAGCATACGGCAACACTGGTTTGAAGTTGTCTTTTTTCGAACCTAAGGCTGACCAAAGCGGCGTGTACAAGTGCTCAGCGCTCTATGGTAATAGCAAAACCCTAGAAGCAGAAGTGGAGGTCAAGTTTTACGGTAAGTTTCTTAATATAGTAAAAAAATGTTTTCACCTAATCTAATTTATTTTTAGTTAAATAATTCATTGTATAATTTAACTAAGTATAAGTTGTATGGATTGCAGCGGGCCCTCGCATATTCGTGGTTCAGTATCCGCGGTTGAGTAATGTTACCCCCGCATATTCGCAGATTTCGATCTCAAAGTTTTTAGGAATGAAACTTGCATACTTGGCAGAAAAGATATAATTGTTAGATTCCGGTATTTATTATGTAAAACCATTTCAAAAATGTAACTTCTTCTACTAACCAAGTTTTCTAACTAGAAACCTTTTTGGTATTTACTACAAATTATTTACAGTTATTACAATAATTTACAATTAAAAATACTTTTTGCAATGAACCCAGTTTTATTAGTTTTATGTAATAAACTAGCGCTGACACGCTAGACCCGGGCTTTATTACAGATGGGCTTCGCCATTCCAAATGTGGAAATAGATAAATAAAGGAGCCACTTTCATGTTTATGCTACAACAATGGATTTTAAACTGCAACAATCGAGAATATGCCTACAACAATTAATGTTAAATCTTCTCTTATTATATTTACAACAATGTGGTTTTGCCCTGAAGTTGGGCATGAAATATGGGTTTTTAAGCATAAAATTGACCAAAAAGGTTGATGGAACGCTTCGATTTTAAATTATTTTTATTCAGAAACCTTCCCTGGAGCGAGTAGATCAACGTGGTATAGTTTAATAGTTAATGTAGGTTCGAAAAGTTTAAAACTATAAAGGACATACATACAAACAAACATTCATTTTTATATATATAGAAGACTAGCGCTAAAGCGCTAGACCCGGCCTTGCCCGGGTTTTTTTTTTATAAATACCATCTGGTGCGTTACAGATGGGCTTCGCCAGTCCATTTTTAAAGAAGATTATTCTGGTGTGTTACAGATGGGCTTCGCCAGTCCATTTAAAATAATTCTTCTGGTGTGTTAGAGATGGGCTTCGCCAGTCCAAATGTGGAAATAGTTAAATAAAGGAGTCACTTTTATGTTTATGTTACAACAATGGATTTTAAACTGCAACAATCGGTAATATGCCTACAACAATGAAAGTTACATCTTCTTTACAACAATGTAGTTTTGCCCTGAAGTTAGGCACGAAATTTGGGTTTTTGAGCATAAAATTGACCAAAAAAGTTATTAGGATGCATCGATTTCAAATTATTTTTAGTCAGAAACCTTCCTTGGAGCGAGTAGATCAACGTGGTATAGTTTAATAGTTAATGTAGGTTCGAAAAGTTTAAAACTATAAAGGACATACATACATACATACATACAGACATTGATTTTTATATATATAGATGACGGAATCGAACCATTTATATCTGATATATTATCATTATATACGCGTTTTAAAACTGGGTTCGTTATTCGCGGATTTCGCGGTATATTTGGGAACGTAACTACCGCGAATAACGAGGAAACACTGTACTTTTGTTATAAATCGATAGAAGGTAGATAAATATTTAGAGGGTAATGAACTTTCCTCTAGTTGCCCAATGTTACATATTCAGTGCAACTTGTATGAGCTTAAGGTATTCCAAGCTGTTAAAATGTTCCATAACTTAAAAAGTTTAAGGTTAAAAGTTAATTCCTGATATTATTAGCGTTCGACAACTAGTGGTCATAAAAAATAGTTTACCAACTACTACCTAGTCAGGGAACTAGTGTTTCTGAATGATTAATAATGATTTTAGGAACGCTTTAAACTAAAAGGAATTTTAGTTTACTTAATTTAGTTAATTTAATTACTTTAGTTAATTTTAGGAAAGGCACACACTTGAGTGCCTGAATTAAGTAACATGCACTGTTGATAGATTATTCAATCTTGGCTCAGAAAGAATGTGGGAGGAGTCCCTGCAATTATTGAGCACTTGAAGAATTTTTGTTACGTGGAGTCTATATGACTATTTCTGTGACAGATAAATTATTTTTCCGCTTACATGAGATGATACCTACCTCATAAGAACTAAGAAATAATCCAAATTAACACTTTACACAATCTTAACCTGTGACATGTCCCATTTTCATTCTAAATAGAACCCTCGTTTGGGGCCGTTCAAATATTACGTAAGCACTTTTTTGGTCATTTTTAACCCCCCCTTCTCCCTTGTCAGCAAAGATAAGCAAAACTCCAACCCCCCCACCATAATTACGTAAGAACCCCCCTCGAAATTTCGACATCCCTTTTAGTAAGTACCGTTTTTTCTCCTTAAAAATTAGGAGACTTATACAAGGAGCTGCCCTTTTTGGGTGTAACCCTAAGGCCCTAAGGACTACTTACTCGAAATCCTACTTTTCGGGGTTAAAATTTCAAAATGTTTGGGGGGGTCCACAGAAAAAGTGCTTACGTCAGATTTCCTAATTCGATTTTTTGTTAAATTTATTTTTGGTTGAGTTTTGAAATTATTTATGCAAGAAACAAGATATTTTCGAAAATTCAGTATATCTTACGTAGGCATCACTTCCTCCCACCTTGTCAGGAAAAATAAGCAAAGAGCAACCCCATCTTAGGTGCTTGCGTAATATTTGAACGGCCCCTTTCATCTTGATTTGAAGGAGAAAAAAGTTAAGAAACCCCCAAGTAAATCATTAGACTTACTACTTTTTCTACAACATAATTCAATTATCTCTCCCTTGCAGAGGACATTGAATTCCAAGACTGTCCTACCCTTCAGAACCTAATTATGGGGCGCGAGGGGCGCATTGACTGCCGGCCGGTCGGCAACCCTCAGCCCACCATCAACTGGGAGAAGGACGACCAGCGGATCGGGAGCGAGCTGGGCACCATCACACCTTCCGGAGTGGTGGTCAACGCCGTCTCCGCCGCCCACGAAGGGGTGTACACGGTGGAAGCCTTCGTGCCCACCACCGGCATCAACAAGTACATGCACATCACCGTCAACGTCTTGAGTGAGTACTTTTTTTGAAGGTCTCGTTTTAAATTCTAAATTAGTACCAACCCTGCCGTCCTAAGCGAAATTGCACATAAACGAGTTTTCTTAAAGCTTCACTTTCTTTCCCCATTGGTGCATTTTTTTACTTGGCGAGAATATATCTTGCTACTTCCAACAAGCCACTACTAAAAATCGTGAAAAGACCCCTTAAATATCAGAATTGAGAGCAAACTTATCCTTCTTTGTTCGATTGAAATTCCTATGAATTTAAAAAGAAAATATTTAAACTAAAACAGATTAGTTTTAAATACATCATTATTAGTCTGAAATATGCGATTTGCTAAAACTTGGTTGTGCGAAAATGAAAAATAATCCAAAAACATATATAAAATTTTAAAAGCTCTAAATAGTAAACCTAATCAATCACACAGCAACAATTTACTAGTTATAAGTTCTAAATCCATAAGTGATCCATTAGAACAAGCTAACGAAATAGCAAAATCATTTCTAAAAGATAATGTACAGGATTTCATTCCTCTGGACCTCAGTTCAAATGATCAAGAGGAGTATAATCAACCCTTTCTGATTGAAGAACTAAAACAAGTAATCGCTAATTCAAAAAATTCAACACCTGGACCAGATAAAATAAATAACAGGCATACAAGGTAATGCGGCCAATTGGATCTTTAACTTCTTAAAGGATCGAAATTATCAAGTTAATTGGAGAAATGTTTTTTCAAAAAAAGTAGAAACAAATAGAGGCATAGCCCAAGGAAGTGTTTTGAGCGGTTTTTTATTTACAGTATATATGTCAGATTTAATTTCCACTTTGCAAAATGTTAAATGCGTAATTTACGCCGATGACATTTTTTTATACGCCCATCATCCGAATCTCAAGAAAGCCTGCGAAAATATTCAAAAAGCGTTACACAAGATACACTTATGGTGTAATCAGTGGAAACTCACTTTACGACCCCAAAAATGCCAAGCAATCCATTTCTCAAGCAAAAAAGAACTTCCACAGGGTAATTTTACCATAAACCGTCAAGATATTCCTTGGTGTGATCACATAAAAATTTTAGGTTTATATTTTTCAAAAAATCTGTCCTTTCAACATCATTTTAATCATTTAACAAAGACCACCAATAGAAAACTCAACGCGTTAAAAGCAATAGCTGGAACTTCATGGGGTGCAAGAACCTACCAACAAGAAGAACAAGCTAAAACTTGCAGCTGAAATACTGTGTATTTTCCCCTTATCTACAAATTTGTAATCGAACCCCATTTCCCTTCCGAATTCCGAACTCTAATGCAGCCCAATGCACTGAGGTTTTTATTCTGAGGTTTACTGACTCAGTTTACTCACGTTTTACTGAGGTTTTTTCCAGAAAGGAGGGTTTACCTCACAGAATAAAAAAATTTGCCAAATACTTTTTTGGCCAGATTTTTCTCATAGTAAATCTGAATGAAATTGCCTTTATGTGCACGTTCGGTTAGGACGGCAGTACTGTTCACCCTATCTACTAAGTCTACTACTATCAGTGTAACGCAGTACCTAGAGATGTAAGCACTTCATGCAACATCAGCTGCACCCATTGAGGTTTTTTCAGTTTGGTTAACATTTCTAACCAAGGCCACCTGAATTCCTTTATAAATGAATCTACCAATCTTTTAGAAAGTGAACGTCTTCATGTGTAATTCTTTTCTTTAGCCCCACCAAGGATAAATGAGCTTCCCGAAGAATTCACTGCTATCCAGGGAGAACAATACACAATAACATGTAGAGCGGATGGATCCGATACATTGGAATACCAGTGGTTTGACCCTGTAAGTACTATCGGCAATTGCAACGTTTCATAGTAGTAATCTACTGTTACAACGATGGTCAAGAACTATCTTTTCGCGTTTTAGAAGATTTTTCTTCCTTCAACGTGACTACATAGAATGCGAATACGGAGCACGATTGTTTCCGTTAAACGGGTGTCTAACTGTAATGGGCAACATCCGCATTTTTGAAAACAGAAAAAATGAACTTTTTCAGTTAAAGAAACGGATCTAAATTCAAAAATAGATACGAAAAGCTTAAAAAAAATTTATTCAACATTTTAAAATTGAAATAGAGAAAATATTAAAATAAATTCCCTTTGCTTTTATTCAGGATTGAATGACGTCATATGTGTTTCGGCCTTACTTTAAAGTGAAAATCAACGATCAATCGCTCTGAAACTGAACAGGTTGAAAAAAACAGTCGTCAAATTTTGATATTTCATGTTTTCGCACTTTTTTGTAGTCAAACTTTGAAATAAAATGAAAAAATAAATGAGCATCGTAATTAAAAAGAAATGGTTATTTCCTCTATCGAATAAAAATTTTTAAAAATACTGGAATTGCTCATTTTCCCGAATAACCTATCTCTCTGGCCACTGATGTCGAGTGTCTCTTGTAGCAACAACGCGACTTGAGCCAAATCGAAGGGTTCTCCGTATCGGGTGGTCTCCTCACCATCTCCAATGTAGACCGGAACGCAGGGGGCGAGTACAAGTGCAGAGTGACCAATGCCGCCGGCTCAGACGAGGCCTCCCTTAGACTGGAGGTTCAAGGTGAGATAACATTACTTAATTTGTTACAACACTGGATTAACACCTTAAATCACCTTTCAATAATTTGAATGGAGGCATCAGTTTAAAAATTATAAGGATCTCAAGTGATTACCTTAGTATGTGGGTGGCATATACAAGTAATGCAAGGATCGTTACGAAACCTTAACTATACATAAAAACACAAAAACAGGCTGTTCATTGCAATAACTATACTTTTTTGACTTGTATCTTAATCGTTAATTAAACACAATCATTAGTCATGAACTTAATAAAATTTGAAATTAATTTCTCATAATTAAATATGATCTCGAAAAGAACAAAGAGTTGATATTTTTAATTTAATATTAAACACCTCAAGTATTTCTATTATTATTCTATGATTGCATTCTTTGGTATGTGAAAAACTTGGCTTTCTTTTAAAACAACTTATTTTCAGTACGACCAAGCATTGTTAAATTGGAAAACCTGACCAGGGAGGAGAATTCCATGGCTATGTTTGAATGCAAAGCTGAGGGTGTCCCTAAGCCTACCATAACAATACGGAAAGACAATGCCTATGCACCATTTCAAGACGGAGACGTAAGTATTTTTTGAAAGTACAAACGAGGGAGCAATAACAAGTGATTGGATAGTTTTAATTTTAATAGAACTTGATAGAAATGAAATTTGAATGTATTTTTATGGCTCTCGTTTAAATTTTAACACAAAAATTTTTTATCGCAAATTTTAAAAGAAAAAATGGAAGAGTCGCCTATAAACCTATAAAACGTTTGTATCATGAAAAAATTTAAAAAGATCTATAGACATCTTTAACAAAACTTAAGTTTCTTAAGCTTTTATATTAAAAAACGATAGTGTCCCTCTAGAGCTAGACTATTGGAAAAGATCCAACGATACTGCTTAGACATCAATAATAAAAGGGTCACTTGATTTTTTGCTTTAGTATTTTTATTTTATTTAAAATATACTAATTTTTTATGTATATAGAGGGTCTAATTTAGGTTAGAGGGAGTAAATGTATCTTCCTCTTTCGATCAACTGCCCCTCAGCTTCTTCCTTTCTCCCCTCCGAGTATGTCAAAATCATGTGACCCTTTTACTACCGTTGGTTAAGCAGTAAATCTAGATGCTTAGATATGCAGTTATATATAGATGCGATGCTTGGAAAGTAAAAGCACCCGTTAAGAAATAGGTTTATAATGCATCAAGGTCTCTTGATGCAGTAAAATAAAATTTGCAGATATCCGTTGAATCTTCCATATAGTCTAGACATATAAAGTGGTGTATAGAAATTACCTCCAACTCCATTGAGAGATGTTACACAGCGATGCGGAGGGACCTCCCTCCTAGACTCGGAGGGGGGTACCTACCACTTATTATGTAAAGTATGTATTTTTTACAATGTGTGCCTTCCCATTAATACACTTCAATTTCAACCATTTTAATGAGTTTTTTTCAATAGAGTCGCGTCAAACTGGTGGAATACGATGAAGGGGAATTCAAAGTTTTACAGTTGACGATAACTGGAGTGAAACGCTCAGACGATGGACTCTACTACTGCAAGGCTTCCAATGCTGCGGGAGATTCCGAAAAAGCTGGACATCTGGAAGTGCAATGTACGTGCTTCCTACCAATTCATGACATTTTACTTAGTAATACAACATTATTTTCTGAAATTGTAAATTTTTAATCATTATCCTGTTTATCTTTTACAGTCAAGCCTGACATGAGCCTGACTCCGACAAATGTAGTGAAGGCGTGGTCCGCAAACCCGGCCAATCTCACTTGCATAGCCGAAGCGAACCCGAACGCTTCCATAGTTTGGAAGTACCAAGGTATTCAGATAGACCAAGGGGACGAACGATACCAAATCTTCGGCATCCAGTCTCAGAGTAATCTCCTGGTACGTACTGTTTAAGTTCCTGAAAAAACGAAAGCGTGTTTCCGTATAAAATTAAAAAAGTGTTAACGTTGTCGTTTTAGGTTCGAACTGATAACCAACATTATGAGGTGTTCGGAGAATACACTTGTGAAGCCAAGAACGGGTTGGGAGACAATTCTACCACCATCACTTTAGAAGAAGCTAGTAAGAGAAAACTACTTTCTGCTTTAATTCTAATTTGATCTGTGTTGTTCTGTTTGAAATACGTGTAACTTGTTATGCAAGAGCTTGATAACTATCTACTTACCAAGTGGTATAAAGAAATGGCGTATATTAAAGTGCAATTTTCTTTTAGCTGTTCCTGGACCTGTCACTCAAATAGTTTTCGACAAAGTCACTTCGACCACCATCACCTTCCAATTGATGGGGCCTGGAAACTCCGGAGGTCTGCCGATTACGAACTACATCATGAAGTACAAGTTAGAAACTGATCCTCAGGACAAGATAATTACAGTCGATTGGATCAAAGGTAAAGAATAAAGTAGTCACGGACATTTTTAGACGAAAAGAATAAAAAGATTTTTTTATATTACCTGGGATCGTACAACGATCCATGTATGTGAAAGAATATTTCTTTTAAAGTGAATTAACAAATAGGTAAACAAAAATAAATTCAAGAAATCTTTAAGCATGAAAATTACAAATATGTATAAAACAGGGTGTCGTATGAATTGTGTGTTAATGTCTGGCGTTAGGTTAGTGAAAAGTGTTAAAAATAATCAGGATAGTTAATAATTACGGGAATAATGTAGGATTAAACAAGAAAGTTTCCTATGTCTCCAATGGAAAATAAACTCTTTTTATTTCGGTAGTGGACTATTTTAATTTCGGATTAGTGGTAGACTCTGGAAAACTTAAAAAGGGAAAAGCTGTCCTTTGTAGTTTTGGAAACATGATTTTCCCTCATAAAAACGGAACTTCTCAAGTAGTTGGAGGGTCATATTGCCTCCATGACCCTCCATAAATCCACCCATGCCCATAAGCACTACCTAAAAAATACCTTCTCCATAGCAACAACACAGGCGCCGTTAAATAAAACCTTCAATTACACTCGAACATGTTTTTGTGCGGTCCGTTTTTTGTACGATTTTTTGTTTATGCGGTCTTTTTTGTGCGATTTTTCATTTGTGCGGTCTTATTACAGCAATTTTTATATACCGCTCCAAAAAAATCGCAGAAAAGACCCCATAAATTAAAATCTCACAAAAACAGGTTTGAGTGTACTCAAAACTATACGTACAGTAACTATTTTCATCCTAACCAGCTCAAATGTATCCCTATTAGGCTCTCCGTACATCATAAGCGACCTGAAACCCCGCAAGAAGTACCAGTTCAGCGTGTCGGCCCGCAACGTGGTCGGACTGGGCCCATCGAAGAGCACGGAGTACATCATGCCCGAGGAGACCGTTCCGGAACCCCCCACCATCATCACCGAGCCCGAGACCATCTCTCTGTTCCCGGACCACTTCGAAGTGCGGTGGGCGGTGCCCAACGACAACGGGGAGCCAATCACGCAGTTTGAAGTCCGATATTTTAAGGTAATGTGGATTTTACCTGTGGTACAGTTGAGGTTTCCCTATAGTACAGCTTACGACTGTATTCACCACTAACTTAACCCAAGGTAAACCTGGAATCAAGCTTTTAATGGGTTGTTGAAAAAGGGAAATAAGTTTTAAACCAATCAGAGTTGTCTAAAAGGCTTGATTCCAGGTTAACCTTAGGTTAAGTCAGTGGTGAATACAGCCGTTAGTTGAGTATAGTATAGTATAGTTGAGTTACCTCTAGTACAGCTTATACCAACTATGTAAAGTTTACGTATAACAGCAACTAGACTAGAGGTAACTGAAATTTGGGTATTGAAAATACCTCACAAGTATTTGGTAGGCACTGTTGCTTGAAAGATTGCAAAAATCTTGCATTCCCGGTTCCGGAAAAGGGTACAAAGGACATTCAAATCTGTTTTTGTAGGGACCACATAAAAGAAATCGCATAAAAATATGTTCCAATTTTCATACAATTCACAAAAAAATGAAAACATCGCACCAAAAAGGCCCGCACAAAAACAGGTTTGACTGTACCCCCCAAACGGCTTAGGAGGGGAAGTCTGGATCCATGGGTTCCTGTGCAATTCTGAATCCTTATGGTGTACCCTACCTCTCCAAGAAGTTTGTCCCATAGATAATAACACACATTGTAGATAGAGGACGGCTGTTTTGTCTATCTAATTTTATCCATATTAGTAGTCAACTAAATTTTTTTACAAAACCGTAAAGTATGAAATAATAAAATTCACAGAGTTGTAAATGAGGTATGGAGCCCCGTATCTGTTGCGGCAAAATCAATCAAATCAGCCTTCCATCATGGAATTATTTCCCAGGTCTTGAAATACTCCTTTCAAAATCGAGTAGGTAGAGAAAGAGTTAACAAATGCGGTTATAAAATTTTAGGTGGAGAGAGGCATCAAAGGATGGTCTCAAGTGGACAAAGCTGTAGAGAGGATCATATACAATTGGGAACAGACTCCTGCAATGGAACTCTCCGGATTACACCCAGACACATACTACAAAATTGAGATACGAGCCACCAACAAAATCGGAAACAGCCTTCCAGAATCTGTGGTCATAAGAACAAGAGCAGGTGAGATTCACTCTCAGTCTCAATGTATAGTTAAGCTTTTATTCTCTCGCTTATAGAAATGCGAATTTTCTTGTGAAGGTTATTGTAACATAGCTGCCAGCCCTCCCGATTTTTTCTGGATATTAATATTTTGATGGTCTCTTCGAAACTCGGTGATGATCGTGTTTTAGTTGAAATTGTACGATGAAAGATAGTGTTTTAGATGAAAATTCCAACCAATAAGGAAAAACTATAGAATTTAGTGAAATTTAGTTACAGGGGTGCTTTCTACGATAATGTAATAATAATAGAATATTTCTTCAGAATAATATTAAAGGATAATATACTTATTTGGACAAAAAACTGCAAATTAAAGCACTTAAAAGCTTTGAAATTACGATTTGTTTTAATAAATTATCTTCAGTGTTCAGTATCCAGTAAACAGAAATGATAAATTTCACAGAGTTGTACTGCTTCTAGCAGAGACGCAGTTTATATTGTTACACATGAGTTTCAATAAAAATCATGTTTGTTTTGACATTACAGACGTACCATAGGTTGTATTTTATGCTCTGCCAGATGTTAGCTATTGAAATGTATATTTTTAACGATTTCCGCATCTCGGTTAACCTGTTTAGTATATGTAGTAAGCCGTGGTGTGACAAGGACTTTTAGAGACACTAACTGTAAAAAAATACGGCACTTTAAACAAAAGGTGGTGAATAAAAATTGCCTCCATACATTGAGAGATGTTTCACCTAGACTCGGAGAAACCTCCAACCTAGACTCGGGGAGGGAGGTCCCTCTACGGAAGGGACCTCCCTCGAGTCTAGGCGGGAGGTCCCTCCGTATTGCGATGTAACATCTTTCAATTTATGGAGGCAATTTCTATTTACCACTTTTTGTTTAAAGTGCCGTATTTCTTTTACGGTGCATGTATTATTGAAATTGATTCACATTATAATTAACCTCAATTGTCAAATGCCGGCAGCTATGTTACCGAGTAGCTCCATTGATGAAAAATGACAATGAACCCAATATGGAACCGTTTCGATTGACAGTAGGGCTGCTTTCAGGCGAAGTGAACGACGGCCACACCAGCATGCTGGACGAGCCGACGGTGTCCGTGCCCATCATCATCGCCATCGTGCTGATCGCGCTCTTCATCGTCCTCGTCATCCTCGACGTCACCTGCTTCTTCCGCTTCCACTGCGGCCTGCTCTACCTGATGCGCTACCGCACGTGCGGACGATCACCAGAGAAGATGCAGGGCACCATGGAGGAGGGAAGGGCCTGGTGAGTGTATTCTTCTTATTCTAGGAAAAAAAAGTGTTAGCTTTATTGGGTTTGATGACTAAATAAAGCGGCGTTTTCCGCTAAAGGTTCTCATAAAAGGAGATGTTTTCACTTCTCAGATCTGTTGCGTGGATACGTTCAAACACTGTAAAAAATATACGGCACACGTTACACAATAAAGAGGTGGATAAAAATTACCTCGATACATTGAGAGATGTTACATTACAGTACGGATGGATCACCTAGACTCGGAGGGAGGGTCCCACTGTGGCTCTATGGTGGCAGTTTCTTCCCACCACTTTATTGTGTTAACGCGTGCCGTATTTTGTTACAGTGAAATCCCGACAATCAACTCTAACTGCCCCAACTCAAATTTCTGACGCCGTTTGCCCGGCATGTCATTGTGAGTTGCTCGTCGAACGCCTATTTGTCCTAGACAGGAATCTATTGCATTATTGAAATATGAGGAGCTTAATATTTTAGGTTTGGGTGGTTGTTTGAAGCTGCGTCCCAGGTTCCCCGAGCCATGTTGCGGGCATTGTGATAAATCGGGCATTATTAGTAATGCCCCAAGCGGAGGAGGGCAATGGCACTTATCAATGAAATGTATAACTTTGCTCGCCTCTACTCTGGGCATTATTAATAATGCCCAATGAATCACTTTTCCCGTGACAGCCATATCCCACTAAAAAAATATAGGTTTTTTTACACAAAGAGCGATGGATAGAAATTGCCTCCAAACATCGAGAGATGTTACACGGCTATTCGGAGGGACCTCCCTCGAGTTTAGGTGTCCGTATCGGGGTGTAACATCTCTCAATGTACGGGGGCAATTTCTATCCACAAATTTTTGTGTAAGTGTCGTATTTTTTACAGGGGGCTATATTTAACGTAAAAACGAGGGCCTAGGGGACGCAGCTTTATACAACCAGCACATGTCTAAAATAGTGTCCCTTCATATTTCAATTATGTAATAGATTCCTTTTTAGGACAAATCAGTTGTCGAGCAACTGACATGTCGGGCAAAGAATCGTACCTGTCGGGCATATGTCATGTCGGGATTTTGAACCAGACCCCGCCTTTAGCGGTACGGCTCAATCTGGCGAGACCAAATAAGGACAGTTTCCACTTTTGCGTTCGGTGGCGATTCCGCGATCCGAACGAATCCCAGGAAGATGAAAATGACGGCATTTCATCTGGTTATTATTGAAACTCAAAGTAAATGTGGATGACAAGGAATTGCGTCACTTTAGGTACTTTTGGGTTATTATCGAATTGCCGAACCGTAACCGAACGCAAATAGGTGGACTGGACACGCTCCTTAAAAGTGACATAATTCAGAGCTTTCTACTTAATCATCTAATTGCCGTGGTGCAACCGTAGAGGTATTTTTACTGTGTGTGATTTTGATTAATGAGTAATCGGATTATGATTACGTAATATTAAATCATTAACACAAATTTCACTCTGGCGCAATATGATCATATTTGATTCTTGCACCATGAACAAAAAGTTAAGTTTAAGTTAATTAAAGTTTAAGTTAAAAAGTTAAGATAAAGTTTAGTTATTATTTTATCAGATTGAGTGAAATTTGGTTTAGTTACTCAACTTAGTATTGAAACTTTGAGGGTAATAGTAACTAAAAAAAGAAAGGAGCCTTGCATATCAGCTTTCAAATCAGAACTGCTATAGGCTGGCCCTGCCTGACTGCATTAAGCTTTAGCTTATTATTTCGTTTTCATAGTTCCTCCATTTCACTTAATTTTAACCAAAATATTTTTTTATTTTTAACAATAAACAAATTGTCATGGGTTAAAATTATTTCATTATTTTTGTTAATGACTGATTGAATAACGATTCGTTGTAAAAAGATAATAATCTTGCAATGTAATAGCTATAAATGAATTAAGGTTATTTTAACCATTTAAATACAAATTAGAGTAATTTACCTACTAACACTTACAAATATGCTAGATTTTCCTAAAATCCTAATTAAATATATCCAGATTAAATATCCTAAATTAAAGAAATCAAAGCTGGTTTATATTAATTAAACAAGCACACAGTGCAATATATCTCCAACATTTCTTGATTCTTGACAGTGTAAAGGAAGTTTCTACAGCAAACAATGGAAAAATTAAGTCAGAGTTAAGGTCCCCTACTTCTCCAGAGCTGCCTCCTCCTGAGTAAGAAAACAAATAGAGAAACTCTTGCATGCCAAAATAATTGCATGACATGCCTTGCAGCATGTTGCACCCTTTTGCACTCGAATTAAAAATACTAACCATGCTAATAAGATTCCTAGTAGATAATGGCGCTTAGAGTCATTTTATAAAATTAACCACTGTAGAAACATCCTGTAATTTCACTTGCCTAAATCTAAACTTTATTTGGAAGTAAGTGAAAGTGTAGCTTTTTTTCTTGTGTGCCTAATGTCTTAATTCAAGATTGATTGGGCTAGCTTTTAATAATCATTCCATTCAAATTTTTATTGATATTAATCATTGTAAGTCATGCTATATTTATTCAAGCAAGTTCTATTCATCAAACTAGTTGAAGCAAGCAAGGCTGTTTAACCTGATAAAAATTACTTGCATTAGGAATGATCGCTTAATAAATGATAAATGCATTTTAATATATTTGGATTCTATTGCATGTTCTGTCTCTTGCACATCTTTCACAATTTTCTGGTATGACAGTCTCTTTGCTCTTTCTTCCTGCTTAGCATGTGTTGTGATGTTTTTTGCCCTGTGTATTTTCTATGTACATTTTATGTAAACATATGTGTACTTGTATAAAATTTTAAAATACTTTTTAAGTATAAAGAGGGTTTAAACAGATTATTAATTCTTATAAATGTTTAAAAAAAGAGAACATTAATATTCAATATAAACCATTGTTGCATGATATATTTCTTGTTTCTGCACCTACCTCTGTTTCAATGTATCTCTGTCCCTTGTAGCAAATTGTCAAATTACGAAGAAAAGCCCAAACATGAAGTGGATAACTTAGCCTTTGAGTAAGGACCCTTTAAATGTCTTGTAGTGTAGTTTTCCATATTGCAGGTTTTGTTGTGTATCTTCTGATGGTTGAATGTTTACTCGGTGTAAATTTCATACCACTTGCTCTTTATCCCACTGATTCTATCCCCACATGCTTATTATTATATGAACAAAGTCAGCTCTTTACTTGTGCTTCTCCTTGCTGAAGAAAATAGGGAATATCAAAAAGCAGTAGTTGAAACCAGAAAAGGTTTTTGGATGAAAACTTAAGCTTCGGTGGTTCACTTCTACTCCAAGTAATAGAAGGAGTTGGGACTAACCTTCGGCTTGACTTCAACTGTAGTTTGGTGAAAATATTTTTAGTCTACTTGTGACTCACTAAATTGTTCCAATTTTAGTAAAAAAAATCAACGCAATGGTGGTGACCTCAGAAAAGGCCCTTTTGAAGAAGAACCAATGATACCCATGCGAGGATGAGCAATGAAAAGTTCCATTGGGTACAACGATTTTAATTTCATGATTTAAATCCGAAAAGGAATATTATTCAGTGGTTTATTTTCACACATGCCTATGCTCTGAATTGGTATACTTGATAATAAGTATACAATTTTGACGCAGGCTACACAATTTATTTCCTTTCTTTTACTTGATGAGCTGACTTAAGGTTTAAAAACCTATTCATAAAATATTTCAAGGGAAAATAATGTATTATACTTTCCAGTATCTTGAAAACTTAGAAATTTTGCATAAACCCTAATTTATAGAATGCACTCAAGCTATGATGTATCAGCTATATTTGAAGCTGTAGATTTTACAATCTTATTTTCACCAGTCAGTATTGCACACAATCATTTTGAAATCTCACTTTGCATGTTAATCTTTGCACCCTTTCAACATGCTTTAAAAGAACCATAATTAATTTTTATAGGAATTGTAAGAATGGGAAAAATGTAATAAATATTTACAAGTTCAAAAGTTTTCTCTAAAATCATATAAAAAGGTGTTTCTGGAGAAACAGGAACCAGTTCAAAGGAATTAAAAGGACATTGTTAGGTAAAAAGGCATTTAAAGCATAGAGTTTTCTGAATAAAAAATTAACCAACATATATTTGAGTTTTGAGCTTGCAAAAGTGTTTTATATACTCTGAGAAGCCAATTTGGGTGGAGGACAGTACTAATAGTGGGGTAATGTTAAAAGTACAAAACTACAGTACAAAAAGTATAGCAGTACAAAAACTGAGATAATGCAGTTGCACACCATATTTAGGCATATGCAACATGTACAATACCATAGGGTAACCAAATTTTAGGGGCAAAAAAATCACAGCCCTTCAGAAAACATTCTGAACTAATTTTATAAATCTTGGTTTTACTAGAATTTTATGTATTAAAGTATTTAGCACTTTAATCATCTGTTTAATCTTATTCACCTTCTTTCGAAGAAAAAAACAATATTTAGTGACACTCAAGTTCCAACCACTTGCTAACAAATGTGTTAAATAAAAAAAATATGTAAAATGTATGTAAATGTATATGTAAAATGAAAGTAAAAATGTGTGTTAATGTTAAACCTTGAACAAATCTAGTTAGTTTAATGGTTAGCTTCCCTCCCAATGTGATTAAATATTCAAAAGATGCTGGGATGATCAATAATCGTGTTAATTACTTTTCCCAAATAATTTATTTTATATATCAAATAAATAATTAGAAGCTTTAATATATCCCTGTTGGCAACTATATAAAATATCCCTTGTTTTTTCAGGAACAAAGAGGCTAGGCCTGTAGATCTCATTATTGATGAAAACTTCAAGAACAAGTCTCCCAAAGGCTCCAAGACCAGCATTGGGAAAAGCAGTCCAGTGTAGTCTTCTACACACAAGCATCAAAATCTTTGAACCTAGATCAACAACACAGGAAAACAAGTTTCGTGTAAATTCTCCTGAAAGTTAACTCTGCTGATTCAGATGTTTTTGATTTTGTGCTGTGTATTACTTAAGTATGTGAAAAAAAACCGTGGGGCATTCTTTCCGGACATTTGGTCGGATGCTGCACATGCCTTTTGCTTTGCAAGAAAAACTCTGAACTCTGAAGGGAGCAAAGATTGAGTGCTGCAGACATGGACTGCCTTTTCCAAACACTCTGTACTGAGCTGGTTTGGCTTATTAACAAAGTCAAAATCGCGGAGAACTGAAGAAGTTTCGAAAATCATTATTGTCATTTTTTAATTTTCCTACAAATCTACAGCGACTTTGCCATACATTTCCCAAAGCTTTCCTCTCTTTCAGTGTGAACTAGGATTCTCTTACACAGTGTTAACTGTACAAAATAAGAAATTCATACTTCGAGTGAATTTTCATTGAAAATGGTCTTAGCTTTATATTTTGTCATGCTTCATACACATTGTGTGAGCTAGATAGTTCCTTTCACAGCCTTAGATGTTTTTTACCATACATATTTCTTTTTATCGTTATTATCTAGTTTTAAGTCATTCCATGTTTGTTGAGTTTCATTTTTTAATACTCTCCACTTTATAAATACTTTTGTACAGTACAGCTTTGTACTCGGTTCATTAAGTGTAATTAATTGCAAAGAATATGATATACATAAAATGCGAGTAAATATATGAGCATATAATTTTTCTACAAAACAAAACCATTTGAAAGGCTTACTAGGTAAAAATTTGTAATTATGAAATTTTAGATGTTTCTACAATTTAGTGTTAATATATCCTGGAATGTGGGCATCTCCTACTTACTATGTGATCTCAGCGGTGCCGGAGATGGTTGATACATGAACCCAAGTGAAATGGTCTTGCTAAATGATTCACCACGATTTCCCCATTTCTATTGTAATTTGAGAGTCTGATATTTTATCATAAGTGTATTTAACGAGCTTTAAATTTTTTAAAATCGCAGTGCAGCAGTTCGAACTGTGTATGTATTTAGTGGAAGGTTTGGTTGTGTAGCGTGTATAAAATGGAACGCATAGGTTAATGCTTTGCTATTGATTCATGAACTATGGTGTTTTAAGATTTAAAGCTCGTTATATATGGAGGCGTGAATGAATTTGTAAGTAAAATTCTTTTAACTGCTTTTTTGGCTTTTTCAGCTGTGATGTGTGCATGATGGAATGTAAGAAATAAACATTCTTGAACTGTGTTTACTCAGTTTTTTGGAATAAAGTTATCGAACATGAAAATTGAAAGCAAAAATAATTTTTATGTACAGTAGGGTGGCCCAAAAAACTTTTTTTCAGGTAGAGTTCTGGGCACCCTCTACTTTTTTCGAACAGCTAATAGAAGCTCACAGCCAAAATTTCAACTCTGTATTCGAATTAGAAATCGATGACCAAGAGGAGTGAAAAAATCGAAATTCGAATATTTTTATACAAAACAACTAAAAAACCAAAGATCAAACCCTCTCATTTTGTTCATGATTTTTTTATAAAAAACTACTAACGTTATAGATATAATGTTCCAGGTTTTGTTTTTTATCACCTTTATTTTTGTTGTAGTAATTTTCTAATGTCCAATTAACTTTTGTAAAGTTGCTTTTCCTGCATTTTTAAACAGCTAATAACTCTAGAACTACAACTTAAAAACATGAAATTAGTCCAATTTTGTTTATTTTTTTGTCTTTGATTTAATGTGAATCATGACCAAAAAGTTCAATCATGATCAAAAAAGTTTTTTCAAAATTTAAAAAATCAAAAAAAAATTTCCATGAAATTTTTTTTTCAAATTTAATGGAATTTTTTTTTATTTGGCATTTTTTGCATGTTTTAAGTTATATGAACACCCTCAAGCGATTTTATGAATTTTCCATGAGTGAATCGCTCTTGCTGTATAATTTTAGGGATAGTTTAGGGACTTACCTAAATTTAAAGTATTTTTATTTTTTTACACATGATTAAATTTTATTTTCAACTTGAAATTTGGTAATAATGTTCATTTTAAGAGTTAAAAGGCTTTTAATAATTTTCCAAAAAAAATTATTCATAACATTTTTTTTCACTTTTTTTAAATTTTGAAAATGATGGTCATGATGCATTTTAAACCAAAGACAAAAAATTTACAAACAAAATAGAACTAACTTCAAGTTTTTAAGTTGTATAGTTCTAGAGTTATTAGCTGTTTAAAAGTGCAGTAAAAACAACTTTACAGAAGTTCTTTGGACATTATATAGACAATTACTACAACCCAAATAAAGGTGATAAAAAAAAACCTGGAACAAAACATCTATAACGTTAGTAGTTTCCTATAAAAAATCATGAACAAAATGAGAGGGTTTTATCTTTGGTTTTTTAGTTGTTTTGTATAAAAATCTTTGAATTTGGACTTTTTCACTCCTCTTGGTCATCGCTTTCTAATTAAGGTACCGAGCCCAAACTTTGCCTGAATAGTTTTCTCTGTAGGTCAAAAAAATTGAGGGGGTGCCGTGGCAATTTCATAACACTTTGTTTTTTCCCATAGAAAAGTGGGCCACCCTAAATGTACAGTAATACCCCAGGCTTACACAATAGGTGGGACCGAGAGATAACTGTGTAAGCCTTGGTACATTATTCCATAGAAATACATACAAATTATGTTCATTTAGAACTAGAGTTAAAAAATATCTAATTTTGAAGATGGTCATTTAATTATTATCATCAAAAAATACAAAAGGATACAATATTAATATATTATTCTCTTTAAAAAATCATGATCAAGTTAGTGTGATGCAGATGGTTCATTTGTAATCCTTTATTAATATAGACCCTTACTTAAATTTGAAATTATCATTTGATTCACTCTTTGAAGGGGACAGGAAAGAATCAGTTTTATCTTGCTCGCACATTTCCGTGAAGACTATAATCGTCATTTTTCGATTATGGGAATCTAGCAGTTCTTAACAAGTTTAGATCATGAGTTAACACAGGGAGAAATGTTTCGGAACATGACTCAAAAATAATTCAGTTATTGAATGTAAACTAGTATTCTTTAATTTTCACCTTTTTCGACGATGCAGTGTTTGCACTTCGTAAGGTCGTAATGAAATTAGTTAAACACAAAATAAAGAAATTGAAAGAAAATCTAAGCAGATAGTAAGTTGCGCAATATTTTAAGGCAATTTGGAAAACAATTTGAAAATGTTTAAATCGGGGAAACTCCAAAATAACACAATCATTATTACTTTATTTGTTTTTGAGTGTTAAGCTTTTGTTCAAAATGACTCTGAAAAATACTTTTGAGTGGATGTATTAAAATTTAACCCGCTATTTTCCTCATCCAAAATATGGTAAGTGCAACTATAAGTAAACTAAATTTGGCCTTACATGACGAAAATTGGACGAATTTGGAACATTGGGAAGTGGACTTGCATGTACCGTCGGGACATAAAGAGTTAAAAGGGGGACTCGGTTATTCCTTAATCGTATTGTTTTTAAAAAGGTAAAAGTTGTTCACAACCCAATTGAATAAAGATTTACATGAATAAAGAAAAAAAGAATTCAGAATAAAAGTTGAATTATAATTTGGTAGAATATCAAGTTATCTGTCCTGTTGAATATCCACAAAATATTTTGGATGTCTAATATTCTAACACAACATTTTTACAGCTGCAGTCAATACAACTATATTTTAAGCAGCTCTGATAACCTATATTTGGGAATATTTTTATCCTGCCATCCAAAAGGGAATTTGACAGGGATATATGAATGAAAAATACAAAGAATTCTATTTCTAGAGCTTCCTAAAAAGGAGCTTCACTTTTAGAAAACTCACTGGCATATCCACTGTACACACATTTACTGTTACATTACAGTATTGCAGCACAACCTTAAAAATATGGCATTGAATAAAAACAAAATGTAAAGTTAGAGGAAATGGGTAATTTGATTAACCAAGGTCAATTAGTACCAAGAACTTACTGTCATTTCTTTTAAAATTTATTTCACATCGTAATCTATGGATAAGCAAAGTCTAAAAATATGAGCTTATGAGAGATGGGGATAAGAAATACCATAAGGTTGCATATAGCCCAAGCACAATGAGAAACATTTTGAAAAGTTCAAATCTAAATGACAGCCACAGATTAGGCACAAATGTTTTTTTCAGTTTCTAAGAATTACCATCGTCCCTAAAATTGAGCTGAATAACCAGTTTTTTCATTAAAACCACCACAATATTGTAAGATGTCAAGTTTTTTTCCTCAGAGCAGTCGGACTATACTTTTTCAGAAAATTAATTTCCATTAACCGTAATGTGCTAAAACACCCCATTGACTATTTTCTACCCTTTAATTTCAATGATACAGTCTTAAAAACAAGAGATATTCATATTAGTATTCAGACATAAACAAAATCTGGAATTTGTTTTTAATTATAAAGAAAAAATTTTAAAATAGCATAAAATTAAACTAACATCAGGATAAGTAATCCAATACCTCAGTCAGAAATTATACTTAATTATATGAAATCTGAGGGTTATTAATACTAAATTATTGTTTATGAACTCGTGTCTAAATAAAAAGCTTTCACAAACACAATTATCACAGGTAATACTTGCAGGTCCTAGGCTAGGCATATTGACCACTGACAGTCCCCGAAGCTATTGTTAAAAAACTCCAAAATATATTATTTTTAGCTATAAACTGTGAACCTACAGGTAGTAGCAGTAGATTTGCATATTGCACAACTTTGTCTTTTGTGAGGTAAGTGTAAGGTACGATTTTGTAAGTGTGTTCAACTGCAATAAGCCAAATATAATTAGAAAAATTACACTCCTTAGGAAAATTTAATATTTATATGTAAGCACTCGTAAAATAAATAAGCATTGAGGATTACAAAAATATTACCTTAAAAAAGTGAAACGTGATCGAGCGCAATGTGCCAAAAAGTGAAATTAGGGTGAAAACCAAACTAGACGAAGCGTACAGATTTATTGAATTGGTTGGCGCCATGCATCCGGTAAAGATAGGACTACCAGGAATTTCATACTTCTACCCCCGTAACAACGGATAGGCGAAAGAAAATGAATGAGGTGTACGAAAAAGTAGTTGCGACCGATGGAGGGTTAAAGGATTTTGACGCTAAGTACTTGGAGAGAAAACTAGAATTGCTCAATAAATTAAAACCCTAATATTTTAAAGAATCTGCTCATGAATGAAAAGCAATGGTATTTCATCAACAACAGTTGTGTAATAGCTAAATAATTTTATTTGTTAGTATAATGTATACAACCATAAATAATTTGAGAAATAAACAAACTATACAACTGGAATACCTTTGTAAACTGAAGATCTAAACACATATATTCAAAAGTTGGTTTTGAATTTCTTTGCTTCTACCATTATATGGTGAATATTTAAAAGTTCACTGCGAACTGGCAAGTTCTTGAAAGGATGCTGAGACAAAACCTTTTGAAAGCGATGATGATACTGTATAAGCTGAGTTAGAGCAGCCTGCAAAAGTTCAAAAATATATATTTAGATAGATGTATATTAAAAATAGTTGTACTTTAAGTTCTTCCTTGAAAAAAGGCCTTAAAAGAAAAACTTCAAAACCGAATGGTCTCACATTAAGTAACAGTTGAAAGGAGGACAAAATCTTAATTCTTAAAGGTAGTTGTGTTATACCGTGGAATAAGGTTAGTTTCAAAACAAACCATGTTTAAAATTTTAACATGAGTACTTTTAGGGTGTTATTGGTTGAAAATTATTGATAAAAATTTCCATCAAGCATCAGGAAAAATATTCTCATGTATTTAAAAAGATGAAAAAAAATGATACTTACTTGTAGTATGTTAGTTCCATTTCTAAAGTTGGTGAACGTAGTCATAATATTAGCATTTATTTCATCCATAGCTCTTTTCCATCCAGTGTTAAAGGATTTAACAAGGTTTGGTACTTTAACTGAAAGAATTAATAACAAATTATACAACTTGATCGACAGACTTAAAATTACAAAAATTAAAAAGATACAAAAGGTAAAAGGTTCAGCTTCAAGGGGCCCCAAGGCTCAGGCCCTAAAATACACCCCTGGATAAAAACTACTTTCCCAAAGTTTGGTAGAGTAAAACATAGAGCCACATTTTTTTATTTAAATCTATCTAAATCCCTTCTGCCCATCATGAAAGCTAGAATGTCTACTAGAAGGGACTAGGTCAACAACCTATAGCAATTCATCAGATGGTGATGGGGTTCAATTCTGTTAACGTTCCCGCTAAATATCGTCAATCTCTTTTGAACGCCTTACATTCAAATATCAACAAACTTTCTTATTTTTGATGACAAACTGATAAGTTATTGAGCTAATTGAACATTTTAATCTAATAGTTTTAAATTACTTAGAAATTTTTATACTTTTTGGTGTCCAAAAGAGCATGGCTGTACTTAGAGGGAACATTAACAATTGAACCGGTGATAGTTAGTGAGAGAAATAATACTTGCCTGCTTCTGCCTTTAGACTGTCCATTTGACCTCTTTCTATGTGCTTTTCACAATCCTTCACAAAGGTCATCATTCCTCCAAAATAAGGAGATAGAATCTCCTCCACATATTCTAGAATTCTTGCATTAAGAAGATCCTTAAAGCTCTCGGATTCCCTGGAATCTTCTTTTGTCCTCTCCTAAAATAAGATTCTTAGTATTTAGCATTGGTGTAAAAAAGTTGATGCTAGTTAAGTTTAAAAGTAAACTTGACTTAAGTATTTTAAACCATTTTTTCATATATAGATTTAAAAGAAGGGGCCACACAAAGCATACTTGCAGATACAGCAACAAAATTTACAAATGATACTTTTAATTTCACACTAAAGTAAATTTTAAAAGTTATGAAAAATTCAAGGCAGATTTTGTCATTAAGCCATTGAATCCAGCAAAAGAATATTTTAACTAATATTAAAGCTGGAACAATCATTCAGAATCGGATTCCTTACTTTTTGATGGTTTCCAAAGTATAGTAACTTACCAACAACACATTGAGCATCATGTCATAATTGTTTATTTGGAAAATAAGTTGATCTTTATGGTCCGGAAATTCTGCTGCCATTTTCAGAATGAAATTGTCGACTTCCACTTGTAATGCAGCAAGAAGTCGTGCGACACGTTCACTGGGAAAATTCTCATTTATCCCAACAATGGCAGCAGAGAATTCTGCATACCTTCGAGTGATCTGCAAAACAATTACGACATCAATGGTTAATATCAGACATGCAAAAGCATTACACTATTTTCAATTACCTAAGTGTTATTTGAATGAAAGGGATAGATGTTAAATTATTGGTCGGAATTTTGTGGTGTTGCGAAAAAGTTTTCAATAACGACATCAACCTTAAGTATTGAGTTACCCCAAACAATTTTTCCAACTACAGGTATAAAGTTTTTTATAATCACCCTGTATATTTTCTTAATAGTGCATAGAAATCTCACTGGTTATGAAGGAGTAAAGTATACTTTTGTGAAATTGTTATTATAAAATAATGAGCATTAATAAGCCCATTAATTTATATCCACCAAGTATACAAACTGATTAAAACCGAAGAACTTGGGTTTCGAATAAAACAAGAGAAAGTATTCAAACAGATTGTTGCAAAATGTTGTTTGGTGGTTTGCAGGAGAAGCAATAAATAAGAAAATGTTTTAATTTACACTCCGAAGTTTTGTCAAATTTATGGGATTTTTTAAAAAAATAGTTAAAAATATAAATTTTACAAAATAATTTCTTTCATTTCTTTTTAACTTAATGTCTTTCTCTCAAACTTACTTACATAATGTGGCCTAAAATCAAGTTGGTTTGCAGAAGAAGCATTAAATAAGAAAATGTTTTAATTTACTCTCTGAAATTTTGTCAAATATAAATTTTATAAAATAATTTCTGTCTTTTCTTTTTAACTTTAAGTATTTCCCTTAAACTTACTTACATAATGTGGCCTAAAATCAATGTTGGTGAACTTTTGAGGATCACAATCTCTGATGCTTTCAATGTTCAACTGCAAAATATACTCAAAACGAGGCCAGAATATTTGCAATAAAGTTTCCCAGTATCTGAAATAAAAAATAACTTAAGCCTCCATGATAAACCTCAACTTGAAATTCAAATTATTAAAAATTGTTCACTCACTTGTCCAGGGCAGGGACATCCCGCTTGTGCATTAACACCTGATACCTGTGGATTATGTGGATAGAGAGGAAGAGTGCAATAGAGTCATAACAGTCTTGGACATATTGATCAGTGTTTTTCTGAAAAGGAAAGGAATCATAAATATAAACCAGAACGTAAAAATGATACAAGTAAAATATTTAAATAAGATGGGGGGGGTTAGACCAGTATTCCCCAAAACTCATGTAAGAGCTGAAAAGGCTATATGAGAAGTATCCTGCCAAACATAGTTACTAGTCCATTTTTTTACTCCAGGTCTCAAAGTTATTATTAAACAAAATATAGAAATTTTCAAGAAAGATTATAAAGGACAATAGATCAAAAAACATATCAACTAAATTTTAAAAACCCTTTAGATACGTTTTCTGAGAAAGTCAAGATCTCTGATTAAAGTTTGGTCTTGTTAAGTTTGAATTTCAATTAGGGTTTTGAGAGTTTCATCAAAAACACTCATTTCAAATCAAGTTTTTATTCAGCATCACAGTTAGATCTCAAGCAAGCTGCTCATTTTTCCACACACATTCTGGTGATTTGATGAAAAAAAACATGGATTCTGCCCAAAAGTAGTTTTAAGAGGACCAATTGTCAGATGAGCAGGAATGGGTATTCAATTTATTACAGCGGCTTGGTGCCTCAGATCTGGTGTAGGCCTTCTTACGCCAGATGGGATTAGTCCTAGTAGTTATAGTAAAAAAGGGACTTTTTTAACAAGAAATTAGCTATTTGTTTGAATAAATAAGGTTTATTAAACCTTCCAGCGGGTGGGTGAATGTGGGTTATATTAGGTTAGATATGGTCAACTAAAAGTTCAAATATATTTAAATAAAATGTACTCATTAACCATAAACTGATTACAGCTCTGGGTTTTAAAACTTGTATATTTGAAAATTTACATTTCCAATCGTATATCTAGACCAGACAAGGGCAAACTTTTTAAGGGGAGGGCCAGATAAAATAAAGAATTATCTAGGCCGGCCAAAAACAAAAAAAATGGAACAAAACAAGTTTTTATAAGTGATAATTTTTTAAGTTGATTTTTACAACACACACTTAACTAATATGTAATATAAAATGATAAAAAACTTTAAAATAAGTATCAAAAATTGATTAGTCTTTAGAAGAGTTTGAAATTCAAGGGGCATGTGACAGATAAAACAGTGCTTCCAAAAGTTTTTCATAACCTGGTAGAATCTGGTATGAGCTGATTTGCAGTAGTGAGGCGAAATGGAGGTCTGTCAATCTGTATCTAATGCTATTTTTGAGTAACTTCAAAGTAGAATTAATTTTGGTGTAATTTATAGTAAGGGTTATTCAAAAGTAAGTCGTGGGCTGGTTTAACTAGCTCAAAGGGCTGCACTTGGCCTGCGGGCTGTACTTTGCCCATGACTGATCTAGACGATAGAAATTCTGAAATATTAAAGGGAGCATATTAATGGGATGGGATTTTTTTAAACAAAAAAATTAGCATTAAATAATTTAATTTTCTAAAATACGAGATATGATAATTTTGAATAAACATTTACCTTTTAGACTTCTGGTGATAATCAGAAAATTAAGGCAAAAAGTTAGATAATGTGCCATATGAAGGGGGAAATGTAATTTTTTTTGTTTGAAAAAAATTAACATTTCTTTAAAAATGCTTCTTTAATATCAGATTTTTTACCCAGTAGTTTCATCTGTAGAGAATTTTAAAGTAGATATGTTATTTCATAACCACTCTGTATAAGAAAGACTAGATCATAGTTTGATCACTAAAACATACACTTTAGATTTTTATTTAGCAATAAAAAACAAATTATCAACCTCATAATATTTAGTAAGGTCAAATAGGTTTTTTAGAGAACTCAGTAAAACCTTTTAGAACAGAAGACATTTATTTTTTTCCAATATAAATATTATTAATGAAATAAGTAATAAGTAGAACAAAAAAGTAAAACTTACCAGAAACATGGAACATGTTTTTCCCATAACAGAATTAAATAATTCTAATGCACTACGTCCAGAAACCATAAAAAATTCTGTAAGAAACAAATATTCTCTGCAAGCATTATCCACCAATGCATACTGTTGACTTCGAAACAAACTTTCAAATGTATACTGTAAAGGCAAACAACACTTTTAGCTCTGTATAATATTTTTATACCTACTCATAAAACTTCAATACACAGCATAACTTTGTGCTTTTTAACTGATTTTTAAAAAATTCAATTTAAAAAATTATTTTTACTTATTTGATAAAACAAAAGATTACAGTTGTAACATTATTTGTTAATTAAGGTTGTTAAAATAAGTCATTGTTTTGACTTTAGGCAATTTTATGTACTCATCTCAGGCAAAAGACAAAGTGATTTCCTGAAACCTCCACAAACACACAAACCAATATGAAACTAAGTATATTTTTATTAATTTACTTATATATTTATCAAGGCTGTGGGGAGCCTAGTGGTTTTTAAGAGATGTTACAAGTATGTATTATTGTCAATATAGCAGATTAATTTCACATAGAATCAGTGCCCTCCATAAATGTTAAGGCATAACTGCTTTATGGTGGTTTTTCCATGTTTACAAAGGTTATTTGGAGAAATAAATGAAGTTTTCTACACCACTCTAAATATAATTGATACAATAGTTACTGATTTGGGTAGGGAGAGATGTTTTTTACTGGCCTCTTCTAAAAAACCTTTTTTTTCAGTAAATCTTTACATCAGTCATACAACAGTTACTCTCAACAAAAATGTATATTACCTTTGTTTCATTTTTCTGAGCTGAATGTGGAACAATTATTTGGCTTTCTAACTCTGTAGTGAGAATATTTCCTCGATTACCAACTGTAAACACTGTTGAACGATTTTTCAAGGAAGGTTTTGATGAAAAGATACTTTCAATAAATTAAGGAAACTTTCATGATAAAAAAGCCAAACTAATGAAGGAAGTATAAGTAGGGGAGAGATACTAAGTATAAGAGGAAGATACTGAGTATAAGTAGGGGAGATGTACCTAAGGACGGTTTTACCTTCAGCCACCGCGTTTTAAAATTCGGGAAATAATGGAAATTTGAATTTGTGGTTGAATTTGAATGTAAACAGATTCTATATGGTTGCTAACAAGAAATCAGCTTTTTAATACTAATACTAATACTAATAATCTTTATTTTACACTATGGAAATTACAAATAAATATATAAAATAATATGAGTTACCAAGGGGAAACAGTCCCGTTCAGGTAACCAAAAAAAGTGCGAACATTGAATGATATTTAAAATAAAATAAATAAATAGGTGGGTTGAATTACATAGCAATAATAAGATTAAAAAAAAACAAAAAAAAACATAGTACAAATAACAATAATAAATGATTAGTTTAATTTACAAAAGACAGAATTATTTTTTAAATAATATTTAAATTTAATATAATAAATTTACTGTTTTTTGGTGCTCAAAGTTTTTTTAGTCCATCACTACATTAATATTTTTCTTCCCCTTTAATTATGACATGATAAAATGGGATATAAGGGGGAATCCCCGATATTTTAACTTTTATTTTTGTTATTAGAAATCGTCAGATCTCAATTATTTAATTTTTTATAGAACTTTAAACGCAAAGACACCTGATGTTGTACTTTCGGACACCATAAGTGTTGTACCTACGAACACGTTCTTGTGGGTGTCTGTAGCTAATCGGCGTTTTTGAATCAGGTTTCATTAAAGTGAATACATTTTAATGCCTATTAAATTAACTGTAAATGGTTATCCATGTGTCGGCAATTATTTTCAAGTGACTTTAGATGAAAAATCAAATATTTTGTGATTTAAACTACTTTTTAAAATTTTTGATTTTACTTTGCATTTAATGTAAAATATAGTATAAAATCTTAAGCACTCTATCGCATTTAAATATGATGATTACAAAAAGCTTAAAATTTCCAACGAAGAAGATTTGCAAAGAAAGTTATTACCTCCAAATGCTTGCACAACTAATGGTGGATCAAATTGTTTTTTTTATCAGTGAAGTGATCAGATCAATCAGATGATGAAACTATTAACTCAAATTTCGATCTGAAAATCCCATGTGATTTATGTATTTTTGGTAAATAATCAAGACTTTTATCAATCAACTTCGTATTAATGATAATTTACGATCTAAAACTACATTACTTTAAAAAATCTATTTCCAATTTAAATACATGAAATAGTTTATAAAAAGGTAATACACCAGTGAAAATGTTCATTTTAATCTTTTTTCAACTAAAACTTTCCTTTCTAAGGGTGTCCACAGGTACAACTGGGTCTGTCTATAGGGAGAGCATGTTGTTGTACCTATGGACACAAATTTTGTCAAGTTATTAAAATTAATCAAAAATCCAATTTTGAAGATTTCAGCTATTAAAAAATATTACCCTCTTTGCAAAGGTTAGGGTAAGTTGGGCACTTTAAATGGTAAAAATGTAATTTTACATGTCTTAGAAAAATCCAAACGTGATTTTTGTCCAAAGGTACAACACTCTCCCCTATAGTTAAATTTTGTGCATCGCTTTACTTACCCCGAAGCTCAGTGTAAAAAAAAATTTAATCAAACAGCAAATCATTAGCTGAATTTGATGCTTCATGCCTCAACAAATGTATATTGAAAAAGGAAAAATGAGGAGGTTTTAGAAACTACATGTAATCAAAGTTTTCAATCAAAGGATATTTCGTTTAGCAGTGTCTTCAACACCCATCAAATCATCTCGATCTGCCACTTCTTCAAACTGTAAAAGTATAGAGGAAAAAAGTAAGGGGACATCCATAAATTACGTGAGGTCAAAAAGGGAGGGGAGGGGTTTGAAAAAATCTCACCAAGGGGGGAGGGGGGGTTGATTAAAATCTCACGTCAACTTTTTAAGTTAGAAATTATACCGATTTTTTTAAGTGCGAGAAAGGAATAATACCCACAGATAAGATACTGTGGTGATTTTTAGGCGGAATAATGTCCTTTTCCCCCACATCATTAATGATGGATAAGTTTTAGGTGCTGTGAGTACAAAATGCAAACAAATAGGACAGAAAATTATTTTAAAGGTTGTAGGTAAATCTCACCAAGGGGGGAGGGGGGTCCAGATTTTAGAAAAAACACCTCACGTAATTTATGGATGTCCTCTAAAGAAACTCTACAACCTGGTAAAACCTATAAAATTGGTGATAGCAAAACATTATATGCTTTATTTCTAACACACTTAAATAATTTGCATTTAAATATTTCTCCACTTCTTAAAAATTTCCTTTCTATTAAAAATTGGTTTTTCTATAATCCACTCATCTCTCTATATTAAAAAAAAGTTACTGTCACCGCCGCCGCCGCTGCCTCTGTTTCAGAAAATTTAATTTTTCAACTCTTTGAACTCTCCTATCGCAAAAACTACTTGATAGAAATTTATGAAATTTGAAATGCTTGTAGAGGAATATTTGGGGCACATTCTCGAACAAAAAGCTAACTTATGTGATAATTAGTACTGGGGTATTTTTAAGGTCAAAGTTGAAGTTTTTCTTTTTTCGCCGCGTAATCCAGTTCAGCGAAATCTAATAGCAGCAGAACTATGATTTTTGGCAGCCTAATACTCTGAAGTATGAAGATGTGCACTACGTCGCCCTTTTTTCGAATTTCGAATTTGGTTTAGAGTAATTAATTTTTTAATTTTCGAAATTTTTGACACTTTTTCGTTATTTTCTATCTAAAATGAAAACTAATCACGGTATCAATGTGATTTTTTAAGCACTTATATTATTATTTTCAAGAAAGAGATTGGCTTTTAGTTCTTTAAAAAATTCTAATTAGTTTTGGAATTATTAAGCATCAAAGTTTTATTTTTTTCATAGTTTTAGTAGGTCTTTATCAGACGTGTTTAATGTTTTAAAATTTTATATTTGTCTGTTTACTAGATTGTCGCGAGCACGGATATTTAAATTTAAAAGTTTCGAGGTGCAGATTTTTGCTCTAAGTTTGTTAGCGTTATAGTATAGACTTGGTTAATAATATTTTAAAGACACTTCGATATTTTTTGAACCACTAGAGAAATAAATAATTTAACTTTATTGAGTGTTATTTGTGCCGATGAAAGGAAGAAGATTTTCGGGAAGTTTGTTTTACTCTGCTGCAGATCGATTGCAGATATTACAGATCGAGAAGCGATCTGTAAAGAGATGCATAGCAGTTACGGGGGTTGGTGAGCGTAAACGAGCAGGGGGCAGTAGCCCTCTATCCATTAAATTATATTGATAATTTAAAAAGGAATATTTCAGTAAGTTTTATTTTGATATTTTGTGGTAATGATCCGAATTAAATTATTGAAAAGTTTGAGATATAAAAAGTTTCGATATTAAATGATCATTAACTATACTCTGTTCATTTAGAATTGGCGCCTGAGACGTAATGTATTTAGAAGCGTAATTATTCCAATTATCGTCGAAAATATTTTCTTCTGCAATGACAAGGCAGCCTAAGCAGAAGTAGTTAAAATACTGTAAAAACAATCGGTCACTGAAGTTGTCTGATGAGCATTATTAAGCATTATTGAGCGTTTTTTATCCTGTTTCAGGCGCCTATCCTAAATGAACAGACTAAGCACACAAGTTCCAGGTTGTACTGGATAGTTGAGATGAAACAAGCGAGCTCTGCTCGCAAAGATCGCGAAGTGATCTTCAAAGAACTGCGAAGCAGTTCCGGGGGTTGGTGAGCGATAGCGAGCAGGGGGCAGAGCCCCCTAGTTGTTTAAAAAATCCATAGTTGAAAATACCTCTTCAAAATATTTAGGTTAATTTTTTCAAAGAAAAATATTTTAATTCAATAGTGTACCTGAAGTTTCATTAGTTTGCTAGTGTACATCTTGAAATATGAAAACAATATTTTACTCATGGTATCCAAATACTCTTCTCGCACTTCCCGAGCTATGTCTCTTTCATGGGTCATCAAAAACTGATAATAAAACTTGAATTTAAGGAGTGCATTTTGTGGTACTTGGTAGTTGGTCATAGGTTTCCTAAAGGAGTAAATCTTCTGAAGTAAGTATTCTCTGATTTTGGATATTGCCTTAAAAAGAAGAAATATGCAACTTTAACTTTAAACTGTAATGTTAGCTAAAAATATATGGTTCTTACGTAATATACCGTCGACCGTACCACTTAATCAAAAATGTTATCAAATCCCATTGACTTTTCTCTTGATTTGCCGCTGAATTAGACGGCCACTGAACAGTCGATGGGATAATACGTAAGTACCAAATCTATTTCTTCCAATATCAGATCGCAATAAAAATTAGGAGAGTAAAAATTTGAATTAAGGAAAACAATTAATGCAGATGAAAAGTAAGAGTAACACAATAAGGTTAACCGTGCTTTTATAGTAATCTAGTTTAAAATTTTGTAATAATTTCAAGAAAAATGTGCTTTTGCATTATAACATCCTATATAATGATTACTACATCCTTTAATTTTTAACAAAAATCGAGTTAGGATTTATCTATTATTAAAATTACATTACTGGAGAAATAAATACCTTACTTATGTATGCAGTCAGGTTCAATTAATTGAACATCAACATTATATTTTTTCATGGGAGAGCGCTTTTTTACTTTCAATACTTTTCTTTATAAATATGATACAAAACTTAAATAGAAAACAAATAAATAAATATATGATGATCCAAGAGGAAACAAAAAAATCCCGTACTGCCGCAATAAAAATTAATTGATTAAAAATTCAATGGAAAATAACAGAAAGAAAAGAAAAAACTATAAACACACACATATAAAGCTGGAGAGATATTGGATAACTTAAAATACATTGAAATTCAACAACAAATGAAATAAAATAAATCAGAAATTCAATATCAAACAAGACAAAAATACATTATGGTCTAATTAAAAAATAAAACAAAATATATTGAAATTAATAACTTATACAGTAGAACCCCGATTATCCGCGAGCGGATGATCCGCGATGCGGTTTATCCGCGAGTGCCAAGAAAAAATATTTTAATAATGAGAGCAAATTTTAGATGAGATTAGAGGGATTTTAGATGTAGAGCAAAGGCTTCTGCTGTACTGTACATATTTTAAAAGTTTTACATACTATGTTTTTTGTACAATAAAGCATAGTTTTTATACTGAAATATTTTTTTCGTGTTTTCACCTCATTTTTAGTCTTTTTTCGGGTTATCCGCGATTTTCACTATCCGCGGTACCCTTGCCACCCAATTCCGTGGATAATCGGGGCTATACTGTATACCTATTTTGCAAAGACTGATCACTAAATATTGTTGCTTCATATTTATCATTAAAAATAAAAGTCTATGTTGTCTAAGTATATAATAAAATGAAAAAGTCAGCGCTTAAATTTGAAGTTGTTGAGCTTTGAGAAAGTTGCACTTTTATAAAGATGTTTATTCAAAGTATGAAGTATTTGCAGTGACTACCTTTAATTTCAACTTTTCCAAGACATCTTTGACATCTTGACAGCATTTGGCATCTTTGAAGGACTGCTCTTTCACAAATGCTATTTTATGATCAAGAACTTGCAAATCCTCAAGGAACGCTTTATCAGTAACAGGAAATTCTAAAATATGCCTAGAAAATGAGAAATGATAACCAGAAGATTACGTGATAATATTATTCACCAATAGGTGCAACAATATTTGCTAAAATATGAATTTGATATAGAAACATAGCTCTTAATAACTGAAAAATAGAAAACTCACTGAATAAGACTTTCTTGCACAATCATATCATCAACAAATTGACTCAATTCCCCTCTGATTGCCTAAAATATAAATCAGAAATCAGCAAAGAACAAATTGGAGCATTATTTAATTGTTCAATAAATATAACCCTGTTTTCAAAAGAATATAAAACAATAAAAAATATTAAATAATTATCTTATATCATAATATTAAAATTTTAACCAAGTTTTAAAAAGTACTAAGCTGGATAACACACATTTTATTACTATAAGGTTGAAACATCTTATTAAAACCTTAATAATTAACTTGTAATTATAATTTCATGTAATTATTCACTTGTTAATTTCTTGTAATAATTAACTAAAAACATACACAGAAATAGTGCACAGTGCAAATTGAAGGATGATTACGACAATAAAAAATCATAGTAAAAATACTGTATATATAGTAATAGATCTGCATACAAGACGAGGGTATGCTTTTTATTTGAAAAATTTACCTTAAATTTAAAAACCTTGAGTAAGCAGTGAAAATTTACCACCTTGCATTTACTAACCTGCAGGGTTTTTAACGTTCTAAAACTTCAAATATTTGGGCTTTATCCATACCCTACCAAAATTTTCCAACCTGTTATGTCACAAAAACACAGCACTAAGCTCATTATACAACAGAGTAATATTTGTAATAATATTTTCAAATGCTTTAGATTGACACCCCCACTATTGAATCGAAAATTTTTCAAAAAATTCTTGGCTTATACGAGGTTATGTATGGCACATTAAGAAAATATCCAAAAAAGAACTATTAGCTAAGTTTCATTCAAAATTTCTTAAAAATTAACTATCAAGCAAATCTCTTATTGGAATTTTTAATCTGTTTTCTTCACAGCACTGCAATTTTCTGCTAAAATAACCATGGATATTAACCACTCATATCAACTGACAAACCCACTCATATCAACAAAATTTATCATTTTAAAAATTCCATTTGTTAAGAAATTATTATCATAGTATACCTGACGATTTTTCAGGCGTATGTTCATCGACACTGACTCTTGCTGAAGAGACAATATTTCATTGCTTATGCTTCCAAGATCAGATTGGAATAACTTGAGCATCTGTTCCATTCTCTATTAAAGAAAAAGAAAATCAATTCTATGTTTATATAAAACATGAAATTTCCACAATGCTTTAAAAGAAAGTTTTGATTGTTTTTACACTGAAAAAAAATTTTTTGCATAACACTTGTTAGGCAACTTGTTGCATAACATCTATTGGGTAAGTTGTTGCAATTATTGGTAAAATATCCACAGAAAGAGGGTTTTGTGGTTTTACTGTAAAAATATGACTGAGGTGTGTAAAAACAAACCTTTCATAAATCCTGTTTTTGTTCTTTGCATTAAAAAAATAATTTTTGAAATGAGAAAAACAAGAAAATCTTAAAGTTAGGTGAAAATTAAAATAAGCAGTATTTTTTTATCAGAAAGAGGTATAATACAAAAAATAAAATAATTCATACTTCTAAAATCTCATCACAAGCAGTAATTTGATTATGAAGACAAGCAATATTTTGACTTTCTTGAATATCTATGAAAGTTAGGAAATATAATGGAACATAAAAACTAGTTACATCATCAAAAACTTGTATTAGTTAAAAATTTCACTCAAAACTTTAAAACTTATTATTTAGTATAAACCATTATAAAATGGACCTAAAGTCACTGGAAAATTTATTCAAACCAATTCTGAAAATTAATCCCTTCTTAATTACAGAGAACTAATTTAGAATTATAAAAAATACTTAGTATAAAAGGATACAATCTTGTATTGAGGCATTTTCAACTTCCTTAAGGTCTTTTTCAATCTGCCTAGAATATTGTCTTAAATCCATTCCCTGTAAGCAAAATGTTTCAATCAAACAACACTATAGTACAACATATTTTTAAAGTGTTTCAAAAATATGTAAATTAAAGGATTAAAATTCCAGCTATTCCAGCATAAGAAATATTCTGTACAGGCTTACATAAAACAATTACTTAAAAAGCAGGCTCAGCTTTAGATAACTTTTTACTGTGAAATATGTGTACTTAAAATGTACCCCTTCTTCTCAACATATACTTACAGATTTTAATGCTTCTTTAATGAATTCATCTTCTAAATTTTCTTGAATATTAACTAAAAAACAAAACAAATAATCAGATGAAAATAATACTTGTATTAATTACTACTGGTAAAAAAACTACAGTACCATCAACTTCTTCGAAATTGGATTCATCATTTCCATAAATATCAGTATCATATAACAATGATTCGGCAAAGGTTCTCCCTTGGACAAGCTAAAAGAGCAAAAATTGGAGGATTTAAATTTTGTTTTTCAATTTGAATAAGAAAAATGAATTGAATCGTCAACGATCGCTTAAATGTTTTTAAGTTGACTTTAAAAATTCCCACAGAAAAGACTAAACAGCAGAAAATAATTAATGAAAAGAAAAATCAAATTCACTATGCCGCTGATAATGACGGTCGATGTGATATTATGTAAGAACCAAATTTTTAAATCTGAAAGTAATTAAAGAAACCAATATTGAAAATCGACATGAAAAGTTTCAAAAAAATTTAGTTAATTCAATATTTTAATAATAATATTGACACTATGTCTTTGTTTAGGATTGAAGTATTACGTCGCATCTGATTCGGCCTTACTTTAAAATGAAAACCAACAATGACTTTGAATTTTTTTAAACAAAATGAAAGCTTTGTTTAAATCAGTGGTTCCCAACCTTTTGTGGCCCATCACCCCTTTTCTAGGGGTTGACTAACACCTATCGCCCCCTTCTCATTCTCATTGTATATCTAATTTCAATTTGAAGTAAAGTTTAAATAATGAAGCAATTTAATGTCAGGGGGTCCTCCCTAGAAAATTTTAGGAAATAAGACTCCAAAAAACAGGTTTTTCACTAGTTATAGTACCTCTTCCAAATTTTGGACATATATTATAAGGTAGGATTTTGATTTTGATGAACTAATTATAAAAAAGTTTTGAGAAATTAAGTTCCAAGTACAAAAGGGGGGTTTGGGGGTCCTCCCCTACAGAATTTTTGGAAATTTGACCCTAAAAAACAGGGTTTTAACTTGTTTTGGTACATTAAGTCTGAATACAGTCTGTCAGTACAGTACTATTTTATTTCCCCCTTTGAATACTCATTTCCCCCCACTTTTTTAATTATAGCCCCCTTGATAACACAAATTGCCCACCTGGGGGCGATCGCCCCCAGGTTGGGAACCACTGGTTTAAATCAATGTGTAGGATATAAGTATGTCACATTTTGATGTTTTCACACCCTTTTTTAAAGTCAAACATTAAAATTAAATTAAAAAATAAATATAATCATCATAATTAAAAAATGTTTGCCTAAATTTCATAAAGTGCTTGGTATGCGTAAAAAAGGGTAAAATTTCATTATAAATTAAAACCAACAAGAAAGTAACAAGTACTTAAAGTTTAATATATTTCTTTTTAAACTGTGCTGCTCAAACATCATACAACAACAAAACTTTTGAATTTGTTTGTTGGAGAGGCATATAATGCTAACCCAGAAACAACAATTTTTGTATTGCGTAAAGTAGAGATAAGTAAGTTGTTTTTTTATTTGTTTTTTGATCTGTTTAATTTTCTCTAACGTTGGTTTCGGGGTAACCTAGGGTGCAGATGGGGTGGTTCTGCATTAGCGGAGCCGCACCATACAGAAAGGTTACCCAGTGTGCGGCTACTGAATGCTGCACCCCTGATGAAGTCATTCAGTGGTTGCATGCTTTAATTATTTTAATTTATTAATTTTATTTTATTGTACTTCTTTTAGAAATAGTTCAAATACTTAAAAAAAAATATTTTAAAATGTCACACTCGACACAGGGATTTCGTCACACCCGTCGCATTGTTTATCATGCAAAATAAAAATTGTAAAATGTTTTTTCTTTACATGTGTTCAGAACTGCAACAATCAGAACATCTAAAAGTTTCAAGTACTTTAGAGGAAAATTTAATCTTGTTACAGTATAGGATCCCTTATCCAGCATCCCGAAAACCGGTTGTTTTTCCAAAATGAATTTTTTTAAAGTTCCGATTCCCTGCTCCGAAAGGATCCAGCAAGTTCAGACCGATGTTAGGCCGGCCACTAATTGAGGCGCAGGTATGGCACCAGCTCTCGCCCCCTGTCCAGTTGGAGAGAAAGATCCGCGGTTTTGCCATTCTGCGGAGACCACTTGAACTGACGATTGTTTCTTATCAGTAGAAGGGGAAGGAAAAGGACCAATCGGATGCATATTTTCTACGGGGTCGGGGTGTAATAGTTCTAAGAATATTCTGGTTGAAAGAATAGCAGGGGCCAGATGCAACTCCGTTCTGCGGCGTCACTTTCAAACCGGTACAACCTCTTCAAGATAAAGATAAAGCTTGTCTGCCATCGCTTGGCGGCGAAAAATGTGTTTCTCTGCATTGTGGAAATCAGAGAAAACCGGTTTTCGTCCTCCTTCCAACGGCCCCAGCGTCATAGTCCCATATGGTCTTACCCATGGGATCAGTTGCGATCCTGAGTGGCCAGGTGCCTTCCGCTCTTTACATACATGTGATTACAAAGACAAAAAATTGGCGGAAAATATTTTTTAAAAAATTCAATGGCACCTAAATTGTTTTTCATTTTAAGTAGAGGGGGTCCATTGGCTTCTACTTCCTGAGATCTAGGTTGGTTTTGTTTTTATGGCACATGACCAAGACAGAGTATAGCCCAAGATCTAAGATTCGATTTGCTAGATTCATATTTTTAGCTTAAATCTTAACTAATTTTCATATTACTTACATATTGTTTTAATTTAAAAAAAAAATAGTACTAGGCCCCACTAGTGGTCAGAGTTTTCAGTATAAAACGATTGATAAAAAAGAAAGTGGAATTTCAGTTATGCAAATCGAATTGCCTGATTTTAATTTTACTAAACAAATTGGTGGATTTCCGCCAATTGGCGGAAGAATCACATGTATGTCTTTATGTGCTCCCACAGAACGTTACGGAGGGGGTATATGCCAGCCAGGAGCAGCGCAAGATTTTTTAATATTTATTTTGCTCTCTCATCTCGCGTGGCCCTGCAGATTGCTCGTATTTTCATTACTTATACAGCTCCAGTTATGTTAGTAAACAAACACTGTCTTTCTGAGCTTTTTTTGGGGAATTCTTCCGAAAACCGGACTGATGCCGGTCCCCAGTGAGCCGGATACGGGGTCCTATACTGTATATAATAAATTTTCCACTTTTTTAGTGATGGGTGAGACAGAAGGTAGACATAAATTTAAAGGCACCAAAAATCAAATTTAAATTTTTTTTTGAAGATTAAGTGTTTTATAATGTAAAAAAGATAAAAAATAGTTATATTATACATTTTTAATGAAAGTTCAGCTGCTTTTAGTATTGTTTAGGTCAGGCATGGCCAACCCGCGGCCCGCGGGCCGCATGCGGCCCTCCGGGTCATTTTGTGCGGCCCGCGAAGCTCTCTGAAAACTCTCCAAAAAGTAGCTTCTAAACACTTTTTAGCACACTAAAATTCAAAATTTTTTAGGGGGAGAACCCCCGACCCCCCATTTACCTCTTAGATCAGGATTTGCCAACCCGCGGCCCGCATGAGGCCCGTTTTAAAATAATTTTGTTTTCCGCAAGAATTTTTTTTAGTTAAAAAGTTAAAGTTTTAGGGTAAGTTAAGGCCCCCCCCCAAATTCGGACAAATGGTACCAAAACACGTTAAATTCTGTTAAATAGAGTTGTATTTCCAAAAAATTTTCTGGGGCAGGACCCCCAGATCCTCCTTTAGTACTAGGAACTCTATTGTTCACAACATTTTTAGGATAATAGTTCAGTCAGGTGCAAATCCTAACTAAAAATATATTTTAATTTATGCATTGAACCAATTAAATATGCATGGAGGCATGAGAGGAAAATTTGGGTGTACTTTTTCCCGATGCAAAAGTCTAGTTGCAATTTTTAGAGAAAATTTGGGTCCTCCCGAAATAAATTTCTATAAGCGCCACAGGCTCCTTATAGTTTCGAGTGATTCCAAGTGTTTTAACGACCCCTGTTTAGTTCCTATGGATATACTACAGAAGGCATTCTTGGGGTTGCTCCTTTATGTAAATTTAAATGAATATTTTATTTAGAAATCTGTCAAACTAAGCAAAGGATCTAAGAAACTCCCTAATTTATATACCTAATTTATTCAATTTACTTCACTGTCATTCTGTGCACCTTAATCACAGAGAAAAATCCTAACAGAGGGTCCAAAACGATATATTCAAAAGTTGGATGGTTTGGAGGGCGCCACGATGAACTAAATGATTGACAGAGTGATCAAACCTGTGATTGGCTGTCACTCAATCTTCTATTTTCGAAGGAGAAGGAAAAAGTTTTTCTCAACCAATCAGGTTTTTCCGTCCCGCCTCTCGTGACGTTGATGCGATCGCAGCGCCAAAATAGCCCCACACTCATCCAACTTTTCGATTTCCAATAGCGCCTATGGCGACGGACTCTCTGTTCTAGTACTCTGTGACCTTAATATCCTAAAATTTTATATGCCGCCCGCGAGATTATTGTGGTTTTCCAAAGTGGCCCTCGACAACAATTGGGTTGGCCACCCCTGGTTTAGGTCAAGATGAAAATACCCTATTTTACATTTGAAAAGTTTTCAAATTTTTCTAACTTTAAGTCCCAAAAAGTAAACAAGAAAATTTTTTTAAAGCTTAGCTCTTGGTAATTTCAACCATTTCATATCATTACCTTTGATTTGATGTATAATTTATAGATAATCATTTATACATTGGTTTTCAAGTTATAAACCAATTTGAAATTTCAACCCTCATGTCCACTTTTTCATGAAATGACCAAGTGTACTATATAATTTATCTCCATAAAATCCAGTAAAGGTACAACAAAATAATAAGTATCATCAATACCTCATTTTTTACAGCTGATGAAAAGTCTGTTTTACTTCTACTATCCCTGGTTTTTGCAGCAGAAACTTCATTTTCTTTTAAGTCCATTTTCTAAAAAAATAATTCAGCATAGAAAATAACAAATTATGTTTTCGAATTGATACAAAACAAGAGTTGGTTCTAATAAATAAATTTAACACAAACCTAAACTAAAATTACTAAACACAATTATCTAGAAAAACATTAGCAAGGAAACAGTGTTGCAATAGATATCACAGGGTTCCCACTCAATTTCAGAAACAAAATTCCCCGACTTCTTTTCCAGGTCAATTTGTAAGATTTTTTAGTAAAAAAACTAGCAATTAATGGCATTTTTCGGGGACAGATTCCATAATCGAGGTTTTCGCCAAACTTGGCGAGATCGGATTTAAAAGCGTGGAGGAAATCCCGCCAACATTAAACATTGTTGCATATATTAAAATGGTCATCGCCAAAATTTGGCGGGAACCTCGATTACGGAATATTACCCATTTTTCGGATACTTCTTGTATTTTTGAACACATTATTTTCCACAAATTGACAATTTTTTTCACTTACTAGAGGAGCCAAAATTGACAAGCAAGCATAAAAAATTTTCATTTTCCAGGTATTTTTAAAGATTTTCCAGGTTTTTGGCCAAAATCAGCAATTTTCCCTGACTTTTTAGATGAATTTTAAATTCCCTGACTTTTCCAGGTTTTCCCTGACCCGTGGGATCCCTGATATCATAACAGAGTAACTATATACCACCAGGGATGCAGAAAATGTTTTTGCCTTCAAGATTTCCTCCAATCCATACAAAAATTTCCCAAAAATTACTAAGACCTTCAAAAATTCTGAATTATCGTCGGTATCAAATATCTTTTAAAAAGTATATTGACACGAATCACCACGTTAATTTTTATTACTGTACTGAAATTCAATTCAATAATAGTATACTTTTCCACAAAATTTCCCCAGTAACACTTAATACTAAATATTTGAGGTTTATCATAAATTTAATGCTTTAAGAAAAGTAATAAAAATAATTTGGGTTCACATAGAGAAAAAAAACCTGCGAAAAGGGCACCTAAAAGGAATTACCGTTTAGAATGTCAGTGGAAAAAGCTTAACATTCAAAATAACCAAGCCAGACAATGTTTAATTCAAAACATTCAGATTTTAAAATATTTTGCAAATGTCAACATCAACCAATATAAAAAAATCTAATGTATGTAAACAGAAGTTTCCCTGTTACTTCATTTCAGATCGTTTTCAAGAATTAGTGCCACAGACGAAAATAAACGAAGCAGGCGGAGCTTATTTTGAGAGCAGCGCTCCAGTGCTGTTTCCTAACACATATTATAAGGGGCAACTGTATGACGTCACATGAAGCTTTCAATGTTCGGAATTCAGGAGCACAGAGAAAATCCTAACAGAGGGTCCAAAACGATATATTCAAAAGTTGGATGGTTTGGAGCACAGAGAAAAATCCTAACAGAGGGTCCAACACGATATATTCAAAAGTTGTATGGGTTTGAGGGCGCCACGAGGAACTATAAATGATTGACAGAGAGATCAAACCTGTGATTGGCTGTCACGCAATCTTCTATTTCGAAGGAGAAGGAAAAAGTTTTTCTCAACCAATCAGGCTTTTCCGTCCCGCCTCTCGTGACGTTATGTGATCGCAGCGCCACCCAACCCATCCAATGTTTCGATTTCCATTAGCGCCTATGGCGACGGACTCTCTGTTCTAGTACTCTGTGGTTTGAAGGGCGCCACGATGAACTAAATGATTGACAGAGAGATCAAACCTGTGATTGGCTGTCACTCAATCTTCTATTTTCGAAGGAGAAGGAAAAAGTTTTTCTCAACCAATCAGGCTTTTTCGTCCCGCCTCTCGTGAAGTTGATGCGATGGCAGCGCCAAAATAGCCCCACATTCATCCAACTTTTCGATTTCCAATAGCGCCTAGCCTATGGCGACGCACTCTCTGTGGCGCAAGTTTAGAACTGCTGATACGCCAAGTTTTTAGCGATAGAAATCAATATATAGCAACCCCAACTAATGTTAAATGAATTATGTGGCTTCTAAATATGGCGCCAAATAGCCAAAACTCGCCAACCATCAGCAGTTCTAAACTTGCGCCCTTACTCTTCTAGTACTCTGTGTTCAGGAGTTTCTCACATCACGTGATTTAATTTCGACTCCTCTAGAGGAGGCGAAATATGCGTGCGCATAGATGATTCGATAAGTTAAAGGTTGGTTTTAAAACGGCGCAAGTTCAGAGTTGCACCTGCTTGGCGATTTTTGGCTGTTTAACGGCACATTTAGAAGCCAAATGACTCTTTTAACATGAGTTAGGGTTACCATATTAGTCATCTTTAACGCTAAAAACTTGGCGCAGGTGCAACTCTGAACTTGCGCCTTTAAAACTTCATATGCTGGTAATTTCCGTAATTTCACGTCTGTTTTTTAAAGCACACCTATTGTTTTTCTAAGCAGCTGATATGAAGCAAAGAAAAGGCAGGTGTTTTTTTAACAATAATCTTCTATAGATATAATTCTCTTACGTAACGCCCAGATTTCGCTGTATTTCTTTTACTCGTTTGGCAACAATAGATTTGTTTACAAAATAAAAGCATTGTTTTGGATTTGATTTTTTTTCCGATTTCAGTCTCTAATGATATCATTAGCAGTTAAGAGGGATTAAATGTTACTATTTTATTAATTCACTGTTAAATTATCATTTTTATATACATATTAATAGTACTTATCTGATATTATACTGCTTATGGTGGTTTTTCTTGGCTAATGCAACAGTACCCATGAATTTTATAAACACTGTATACATATTTTTCATACACTGTATACATATATTTTTCATACACTGTATACATATTTTTCATACACTGTATACATATTTTTCATACACTGTATTTAATGTTTCCCTGCTGCATATTACTATTTATAAAACTCTATTTTCACCAATAAATTTAGTTGGTAATGAATCTTAGCTAGGCTGTACCAGCGTTTGGCGAGCGAGCGTAGCGAGCACAGGATTGCGAAAAATCCTAGGGGAACTGCGTCAGCTAGGTAGGGTCGAAAAAACGCTTTTTTCGAAATCCGCTTACGGGTAGTGCGGATTTTTGGCCAAATGTCTTCAACAACACGTGTAAAAAATTTTAGCTCGATAGGACAATTCCTTCTGCATGCCGCAAAGCCCCCCAAATTTGAAAAAACACAAAATTTCGATCCGTTTTTAAAATTTTTTCAAAAATCAGTTTTTTTGAATTCCGCTTAGCGAAAGTGCATATTATGTTTAGCCAAATGACTGCAATAAAACGTGTAAAAAATTTCACATCGATACAACAACTCCTTCTGGTATAAAATTGCGCCCCAAAATTGGGAACTGAAAATGAGAAAGTCATTTTTCCAATTTTTTTTTTAAATTCTAATAAATCAGTTTTTTGAGTTTCCGCTTTTGGGTAACATGTACATAAAGCTAAAAAGCTTCGATAAAGCGTGTAAAAAAATTTCATCTCGATTGAATAAATCCTTCCAATGTAAATGAGCGCCCCAAAAGTAGAATTTTTATCTTCACAACATTAGCTGTCATTTCTCTGCTGTGACTCACCAACCAGGTGTTTACCCCCTTGAAGCGCCGGCCGCACTCACTTGGACTAGCCCCCCAAAGACAGCAGAAGCACAAGTTATTCAAATCATTGAGTTAATTCAACGATGGGCAACCTACGGCCCGCGGGCCGGATCCGGCCCGCAGAACATTTTTAAAATTGTACTAAAAATAACTCTGTTTCGCGTCAAGAGCGAAAGTGGGGATACAGAAGTTCCCCTCCAACAGAACTTAATTTTAGCAGTTAAAACGTGCTGTACAACTATATTTTGTTCTTGGGAGGCGTCTATAAGCGTGGGAGAGTTGTTACTTCACGATGGACGATCGCCGACGGTTGATTTTCCGATTTTAAAAACGTGGATAGCTTGTTCAACCTTTTTTCATCTCCCTTGAAAAGTAATGTCGAGGAAGACTGGAAGAACTTCAGGAAGACTGGAACTTTAAAATCAAAATTTGAAGACGTAAAGCTAAGTGATTTCTACAGCACATACCTAGCTGAAGAAAAATTCCCCCACCTAAAGCATTTGCAAGAAAAATGATCTGCGCATTTGGAAGTACATATAAATGTGAACAGTTCTTTTCCAGAATGAAAATTAATAAATCGCAGTATCGAACCAGGTTTACGGATGAAATCTGGAAAAAAAACTCTGCGCCTGTGTATAAGTGGGATAGAGATCTCAATGTTGACAATCTTGTAACTCAGGTTCAAACTCAAGTAGTCCAGATTTTTCTATATTTTCTAGTCCAGATTTTTGTAACTTTAACATTAAATTTTTGTATGTAATCTAGATAATATTATTCTAGTTCAGATTAATTTTTAACTTTAGTATTAAACTTCATAAATATATATATAACTAAACGACTCATTTTTTATTTAAAAAATATTACCTATTATCTACTCTATGGCCCTCCACGTCATTATAATCTTGGAGTCCGGCCCGCGGATTCGAAAAGGTTGCCCATTCCTGAGTTAATTGATCGAGTTATTTTTTTTCTTTGTGCGTTATTTTATTCTGAAGCAGTGGGTTTTTTTGCGAATATTTGGGTTTCGAATTTGCATTGGTAGTCTTCGTGGTAAGTTATATTAATTTGTATGATTGCCATTAATCAAGTTGCAGCGTTGAGCGGATGGTCAAACTAGTGACCGATGCTGCAACCGCTGTTTGTGAACCTCAGGAGCGCCATAAGTTCATCCTGGCAACAATTAAGTCTCGAAATGAGAATCCAAAATTTGAAACAAAGTCTTCAAATAAGAACTACACGAAGTAAATTCATAAGTTGGTGGGAGGGCGGGTGGAACTCGACCTGCAGCCACCTCCTCGTAATGAGTCCTGGATTATTTCCGAAAATTTCTCCAAGAAATTGGAAATAAACTAAGAGCTGCAGAATGTTTTACAGCAGTGGCGTAGACAGAGGGGGTGCAACGGGTGTTTTGCATCCCCAAGCCCCAAACCCTTCTTGGTGAAATTAAATATTTCAGAATATCTTTTAATCCCCTATTCCAGAAATTCGGATTAGGTACACCAGACCAAGTTAAAAACCAGTTTTTAAGGTTCAAATTTTATTATTACAACTCTATTTTATATTAAGTTTGTCAAAATGTAAAAATTCTACCATAAAACCTGTATCCGAAATTCGGATGAGGCGTACCAAAACGAGTTGAAAAAATGGGTTTTTTACTTAAATTTCCAAAAATTTTCTGGAGGTGGACCCCCAAACCCCCCTTTTAATAGTTAGAGCAGGATAATTCACTACCTTTTACATAGTAAGATCATCGAGAGGATTCAATTGGATTATGAAAATTCTTTGCCCCCTATAAAAAACCAATTCCTGGATCCGCCCCTGCTTATATTTATGATTTTAAGTAGTGATGGGCAGGTATCGATACCAAATACTTAAGTACTCGATACCTGAATGTATCGAGTGTATTCGATACCCAAAAAAGTATCGATACTTTATTGTCATATTTTGCTTTAAATTTTTCAATGAAATAATCTTTAAAATACCTACTGTAGATCAAACGCAGCCTGTTTCCGTTTTCATTTTGCAACGTTCAAACCCAAGTCGTAAATCATCCGCGAGAGAAATTTGACGCGGCCAGGTTTTTCCCCCGCCAAATCCTTCGCCTCTCCTTGCGTAGAAGGAAGTTTTCTAGAAATATCTCATATCTCATTCATAAAAAAAGTAGAGATAAGAGGATATCTGGTGGGTGCAAAACAGATGTGACATAATTTTCCCATAACTGTTGGATAGATCCGTATTGCATTTAGTATAAAAAATTCGGACAGGGTTTAATTTATAAAACTCATCTCTTGACCCAAATTTTAAAATTTCATTTATATTTTTATTTATGAACTAGCCTTTTATGCGAGCTTCCCTCGTTACTACTTCAAGTTCCTATTAATTATACATTAAATAAGAAGTTTTGCATGATTTTTTTAAGTTACTCCATCCAAAAATTAAAGCGTTCGCGGGCAGTCCGTGGCCGGCGTAATCGGATAACCGGTATTAACGTAGCTTCATTACATAAAACAGCTAATAAATACAGCGCCATCATAAAGATGGCGCTATATTTATCGCTTATCTCCTAGACAGGTATCATATTCAAATAAGTCACTCAATTTCGGCTGACCACCACCGAGCTGATTTGGGCAAATTTATTCTTAAATCAAATCTTACTACCCTTATATAAACTCATTTTAAATGGCATTCTCCCCAAACATTCCATTATTAAATTATTTTTCTGATTATGATTATTGCGAGATGGCATCATAGTGTGCGAGCGTTCCAGAATCAGTGAGTCAGTGAGTGACGTGGGCTTTTATATGAGAGATAAATTATTTTTCTGATTATGATTATTGCGAGATGGCATCATAGTGTGCGAGCGTTCCAGAATCAGTGAGTCAGTGAGTCAGTGAGTGACGTGGGCTTTTATATGAGAGATTTTTTTTTAGGATTTTATGCATTCCCAAAAAAAGTCTTTTAATATGTTATTGCTTTAATAAAATATTATCAGCAAAGTAAAAAGTTTTTAATATTAAATTTAGTACTCAAAAGTTTTTAAGCATATAACCCAGGAAAACGGTGCTAAAAAGTGACGTTTAAAAAATTTTCATATAGAAGTTTTTTTTTTCGACGGTTTTATATGTTTTTGAGGGCACTGATTACGAATATGAAGTTTGCTCCCATGTGGGGGGTCGGCTTCATATCGAAAATCGCAAAAAATCGATAATTTTTTGCTCTTTTTTCGATTCTTTGCTTATATATTAAAAACTATAAATTTCTCGAAGATAATTTAAATTACAAAGTTGAAGTAAACAAAATTTCCTAAAAATGCACTTCTCAACTTTGATTTTCTGAAGAGTAGTTTTTCCGCTAGAGCGCGCTGAAAAACATCGATTTTTTTGCCTTTCCTTTCCGTCGACTCAAACCTAAAATGGAAAACACATGTTAATTATCTAACCAAAAAATTACGATACATTCTTTACAAATTATATTACGTAAAACAATACATAAACAAAAGTTTTTCTTTACAGTTATACCATTCTTGGGTAAATTCCATTCTGAGTTACGGTCTGGTAATCTGGGGAGGTGATTATCTCGGAAACATAAATCCCGTTGTAAAAATTCAAAACAAAATTGTCAGATTTTTTGGAGATTATCAATCTCCCACCATCGATCTTTACAAAAGTCTTAATATTTTTCCTATTCGATATCTTTTTTGTTATAAAACCATTATTTTCTTTTCTACACATAAAAATAGCATAGAATTAAGAAGCTCAAACTACAATTTACGCTCTAAAAACAATTATGTAGTTCCGAAAGCAAATAAAGAAATTCTTCATAAAAACTATGTTTATTTATCTCCCAAACTATATAATAGTCTACCAGATTATATAAAATTAGAAAAATCTCCATTAAAATTTAAAAAATTATTAAAGATATTTATTCTATTAACAACATTGAAGAATATGTTTGAATTTTAATTTGTATTTCTAATACGCATTATTTAACTGGGGTTCACCTAACAGCATGGCCACAATACTTATATTTAAATTTAAAAAAAAAGAAAAAAGAAGAAAAAAATGAAAAGTAATTTTTTTGTTTTTTATTTATTTATTTTTTTATATTTTTTGAAAAATAAATTTGTATTTCTTATGTAATTTTGCATTGCTTTTTTCCTTTTTTGTCAATAGATGTATTTATATACAACCATAATTTAGCTGCCTGAATGAGTCTGCGACTCCTTGGTAGCACATATGTATTTTCCCCTTCCTGATTTGTCTTGTTCTTTTTTTTTCTCTCTCTCCTTAGTTTATGTAATGATATTATGATAATAATAAATTTGTTTGTTTGTTTGTTAAAAAAAATGAGGAAGACGCACATTTCTTCCCTCTATAAAATGAAAACTATTCCCGTTATCAACAAAAATTTTATACCACGTGAAAGAGCATTTAGTTTTCTATAAAAAATGGGCTTTCCGTTATCATTTTTTTGAGAAGGGGGGAGGGAGTGAAGCAAAGATCGATAATAAAACTGTTGCGGCTCTCGGACCAAACGGACTTTTGCGGTTGTTAATCTGCAATCTGCGCATTATTTCCGGTATATTACCAATAATATAGGTTGTTTTGGATTAATTGATGACTAATCATGCTTAATAAAAAAATTTTTAAATTTATTTATGAAATATTGGGTGTTTTAGGCGGAATTTCAATCAATTTTTTAAATTCATATATTAAATTATGGGAATGTTTTAATGAACGAATTTATATGTTTTTTGCATCGCTAAATCCGAATTTCAAGTTTATTTTAATTTTGAAAGTCATCTTCACATCAAAAATTGCAAAAAATATCAAATTTTTGCTCTTTTGTTCGGTTTTTCATCGATTTTCTAAAATAATATTCATTTTAGGAAAAATAGCAGGACACCAAATTAATGTACGTAAAATTTCCTATAAGATGCACTGGTTTATTTTTATTTTTCGAGGAACGATGTGTGTTTTATAGCGTTTTGAAGAAAAGCAATTTTCATGTTTTTGTGTAAAGTCAGGAAACAGCTGTAATTCAGCGCGCTCTAGCGTATATACCTCTGATTATAAAATGAAAGTTAAATAGTGAATTTTGTAGGAAATTAAATGTACTTTCATTTGGTACAAACTATTTGTCGGTAACTTGAATTTATTTAGAGCTGTAGTGGGAGAAATCGAAAATTCATCACTTTTTTGTAGAAAAACATGAAAATTGCTTTTCTTCAAAACGCTATAAAACATACATCGTTCCTCACAAAATAAAAATAAACCAGTGCATCTTATAGGAAATTTTACGTACATTAATTTGGTGTCATGCTATTTTTCCTAAAATGAATATTATTTTAGAAAATTGATGAAAAACCGAACAAAAGAGCAAAAATTTGATATTTTTTGCAATTTTTGATGTGAAGATGACTTTCAAAATTAAAATAAACTTGAAATTCGGATTTAGCGATGCAAAAAATATATAAATTAGTTCATTAAATCATTCCAATAATTTAATATATGAATTAAAAAAATTGATTGAAATTCCGCCTAAAACACCCAATATTTCATAAATAAATCATCAATTAATCGAAAACAACCTATATTATTGGTAATATACCGGAAATAAAGCGCAAATTGCAGATTAACAACTGCAAAAGTCCGTTTGGTCCGAGAGCCGCAACAGTTTTATTATCGATCTTTGCTTCACTCCCTCCCCCCTTCTCAAAAAAATGATAGTGGAAAGCCTATTTTTTATAGAAAATTAAATGTTCTTTCACGTGGTATAAAAGTTTTGTTGATAACGGGAATAGTTTTCATTTTATAGAGGGTAGAAACGTGCGTCTTCCTTATTTTTGTGGAAAGGCAAAAAAATCGATGTTTTTCAGCGCGCTCTAGCGGAAAAACCACTCTTCAGAAAATCAAAGTTGAGTATTGCATTTTGTAGGAAATTTTGTTTACTTCAACTTTGTAATTTAAATTATCTTCGAGAAATTTATAGTTTTTAAAATATAAGCGAAGAATCGAAAAAAGAGCAAAACTAATTTTAGCCCATCACTAATTTTAAGTAGCTGAAATGTTCTTATCGACACATTTCATTTATGAGTGTCGATGAAATACTTCGTTCTAGTTTGTTGTTAACATTGGATTTCTTTGCTTCATGCACCATTAATTTATTTTACTATTAAGTTATTCATTCAGTGACAAAAAAATTAGTGTAATTCAAAACCTTAATTTTTTTCTTTCATATCGATATCATCATGCACCCCCCCAAAAATAATTTCTGGCTACGCCACTGCCTTACAGTGATTGTCTAAAAGATATTCCAAGCGAACAATTTTAAGGCGCAGTGGAAGAGAACTTCCTGGGGAGTTAGCACCTGGCGGGTCAGAGCAGAAGAAACGACAGTTTGTGAAGGTAAACATACTACTTTTGGGGCGCTGGTTTATATTGGAAGGATTTGTTCAATCAAGATGAAATTTTTTACACGTTTTATCGAAGCTTTTTAGCTTTATTTCCATGTTACCCGAAAGCGGAAACTCAAAAAACTGATTTATTAGAATTTAAAAAAAAAATTGGAAAAATGACTTTCTCATTTTCAGTTCCCAATTTTGGGGCGCAAGTTTATACCAGAAGGAGTTGTTGTATCGATGTGAAATTTTTTACACATTTTATTGAAGTCATTTGGCTAAACATATGCACTTTCGCTAAGCGGAATTTTAAAAAAATGATTTTTGAAAAAATTTTAAAAATGTGTCGAAATTTTACGTTTTTTCAAATTTGGGGCGCTTTGCGGCAGTAGAAAGAATTGTCCTATCGAGCTGAAATTTTTTACACGCGTTGTTGAAGACATTTGGCCAAAAATCCGCACTACCCGTAAGCGGATTTCGAAAAAAGCGTTTTTTCGACCCACCCTAGCGTCAGCACTCAGCAGTTCCCGGGGGTTGGCGATCGATAGCGAACAGGGGGCGAAAGCCCCCTAGTACTTGTTTAAACATTGAAAGTATCTTTTCATAATATCGTTGAATTGATTTATTTCTAAATTTCAAGGAGTTGTTTTTATTGTAGTGTTTTCATAAACGTTGCGCGCTTGAGTTGTGCGCACTGCTTTCTAAACTTAATTAAAGAGATAATTTAATATACTGCATATTTTGAATACATGGGTCTATCTTTAAGCTTTTTTTTTATTGATTTTGATGCTTTTTTTATCGGGAAAATTTCTTTGAAATGACTAGCGTTACTGAGGTAAGTTTTTTGCAATAGATGTTATGTTTGAGACCAAAATTTCCAACCTTAAACTTATCGAATCACTTTGAAACTATGGTATCTTAATCTAAACATTTCAAATATACAGTGAAACTTTTATTAGCCATGGATTATGCGGTCTTTCTAGTTTTTTAAACAAAAGAAAAAAATTAGGCTAAAATCTTCGTTTGTCGTCTCTTTTTCAAACTTCCATTTTGAAAAGAAATAAAATCACCAAAACTGCCAAAATCATACATTATGTTCAAATGTTAAATGTATACATATTATGTTAAATATACCTAAATCAAAATCCCCTTTGTTTGAAATCTCCACCTATTACCAGTTTTTCGTAAAAAAATTTTCAAACACGAAACTTTGTAAAAAGTAACAGAACTTATGGGATAACCCAATAGTATTTAAAACATGTCCCTCATTATGTTAAAAGTTTACAATTACTCCAAGTAATGGAGATCTCCCCAAAAATATTTTGAAAATGAGTCTAAAATAATTAGTATTTTAGCTCATTTTGAGACAGTTTTGGTTACACCCGAAAAGAACAGCTCTTCGTAACCCAGAGAATTTTCAAAGAAAATTATTATAAATTGTAGTAAAAATTTCGAGGTAGTCTGGGAGTTCGAGGGGATCCACCAGATTTTTTTTGAAATTAGACGCGTTAACTTACTAATGTTTTATCTTATTTTGAAACTCTTTGGGGAACTCTCATAAAGATAACTTGAGTGTTTCCCAGGGTAACTCGCGGACTCCCTATATAGGAAGGCATTGCGGACCACCGGGGGGTCCGCGGACCACATTTAAATATCCTATGTTTAATTTAACCCTCTCGCCACCCTGGGCCTCATATGAGGCTCCTACTTAGGAGCTCAATTTTGGTATGATGTGAACAGGCAAATTTATTTTGTTTTCATCAGTAACTTCACTGATTCATGTAGATAACATATGAGACTTCTACATGGTTTCTGAATTCGTTCCTAAATGACAGCCAGATGATTTATACCTCAATGTTTACATTTTAACGCTGTGATGCTTGTGAAGAGAAAATACTAGCTAGAATGCTAGATACTAGCTTCTGTAGAACATTTTTTATAGGTTGGTAGATATTTTCTTATTTCGTAATCGTCTAATATTATGACCACGTCTTTTAATAAGTTCTAAACCAAGTATTTTCTGCTAAAATGAAAAAAAATATGGCTCATATGGCCTCATATGAGGCTCGTAAAAATAACTAGGAAGGAGTGCACAAAAGAAAAAAAATTCCAGACAAATTATAGGGGCATTTTGGTATATTTAGAAGAAGAAATTCACTCTTTTGATGTTCTGGTGCCGAGAGGGTTAAAAATAATTAACCAGAAAAAATAATTCATAAACTTCGTTTTTTTTTCGCAGAAAATACAGAGGTGTAGTCAAAAACTGCTTCTATGAACCCTACCCATTAGTTTTTTTTAAATTTTACCCTTAAACATTATTTTTAAATCATCTGAGATGAGACACTTTCCTGGGAACCCCTGGAAAGTGTCTCTGATGTAAGGGGAGATGGGGGGAGTTTCCCAGGCTGGGATACTCCCCCCTTTATGCTGTGCTCGTGTCATAATCCGTCAGTGGCGGCTCGTCCATAAGAGCACAGGAGCACGTGAACACCCACCGAAAAAGTAGAACAAAAATCGAATGTAAAGATAAATAAATATCAAAGGAAATTTATTCTCGATTTCTTTTTTATACTTGGAATTATGTTTCTCCCCCCCTTCTCTCCTCAATAAAAAAAATTTACTACCGGAAACGCGAAAGAAATCGAAAAAAGACAACTCTTATTTTTCTTTCCCTTTTCGCACGTGTGAGCGGAAAAAATATGAGAATCCGAGGAAACACCGACTGCTCGCCGGAGATCATTTGAGCTTACGGCAACGCGCAGGAGATCTTCGCTAGCACAGAATTAGTGTGCCGAGGCTTTCACTTTTGAGGCACAGGTTTCTTTTTTGGCGTCTGATAAAATGGATTTTATCGGCTAATTGGAAAGTACGAGTAAGAGCACTCTTTAAATACAATTTAAATCTTTTCATCAAAATATTTTAATAATTTTGTTATTAATTAGGATGTTTTTCAAACGATGGCTTTAAGTAAAATTTCCTTGTTTGAAAAGCATCTGTATTTTTCTCAATTGCCACTGGGAAAAAAAGTTGAAATAAACCTCATCTAAAACCATGACCATGGTCCAAGTTACAGAAGGAAAAGAAAGGGACTTTAAAAGAGAATTTAAAGATGACATTTATGACATAAATGGATTAAATTAATGGAAATTTTATTTTTTATATAATTGGTGTGAACACCCTATTAATTAACTCACGAGCCGCCACTGTAATCCGTATTCACTATTTTATCTTGTCCAATTATTTAAAGGGTAAACACTATATATTTCTATTTTTAAGAGGGAATGCAAGTGTGTCTAACTTAATCAAAGTTATACCGGTCAAAGTTAACTCTGTTTGGTTTAAAAAGGGAGGGATTTTCAAACAGATTGAGAATATACGAAGAATTGAATTAAATATGCACTGGATTAGGTTTTTTTTTGTACCAATAACTCTTTTTATCACTCTTTGGGGGTCTCAAATTAGTAGAATCAAGAAGGCTGAATTCTGATTGTACTAGCATGAATTGAAGTAAAGAAAAGTTAAAGAAACGCAAAATAATATAGCACAAGGCAGCAATTCTACATACAAACCTGTCTACTGTCTTTTCCATAGAGTTAGTACTAATATAGAGACAGCTTAAACATCTGCTCCGCTGTTCTAAGCGTGACCGGTCTCCCGGTTTCGCTCTGCCACTCACACTTGACTTTTTGAACCACCTTGGCCACTAAATCCCTCTTTTGGCGTTTTCGGTTTTTCGCGTGGCTTCACTCGTAAAGAAACTACGGCAAAAACGCCCGCCAAGCTCATACCACCAAGCGCCAAGCTTTGCCAACTACCAGTTCCTACCTCGACCACTAAATCAGCAATTTTCTCCCTTAAATACTTGTTTAAACGAATCGGAAATGACTCGTATCGAATCAGGAGGGTTCATATTATATAGTGTGAAGCTTTTTTAAAGAAATTCCCCCCGCAACATTATAAAAATACAGTTTAAAATTGTTTTTTCCGAATCAGCAGAATTTAAAATAATTACAGGTAAAAAACTAATTGAGATAGAGAAATTTTTTCTTCACTGGACGATTCGTCATTGCTTTTTCTCGAGTTTCAAATTGTCGGTTTCTTTTTTTCATCATTTTTCTGGGAAGAAGAGCAGTTTTTATTCCTCAAATTCCACCCGCCTACGGGAGCTCCCAGTTAAAAATTTACTTCCGCCACTCACACAGGTCCGTCTCTTTTCGACATGCAGGGTTGCCTTACCGAGAAGAGTAAGCTGTCTCTATATTTGTACTAACTCTATGGTCTTTTCTATGTGGTACATGGGGAGGTTTTTTTTGTTCGTTTTAATTTTAAAACAATTATATCTACGACTCTAGCATTTTATACGTCGGAAAAATCAATAAATTTTATACTGTAGAACAATTTCTCCTTTAAAAGATCGTCCCTTATAATACGAATAATTCACTTTAGATACGAATCAATAGGGAACTCTCGCAATACTTCGTATAATGGCATTAAAATAAGTGCTAAAAAACTTTTCAACAATATTTGGGAACTAAATGAATTTGCATTCGAACTCGCTTTCAAAAGGAGGAAAACGAGGAAAATTTTTTAACGACAGATTTTGCCCTCTAGTGTTTTCAAAAACCAATTTTGTCGACAACTCAATAACTCAACGTCCTCCATCAGTAAAGCGAGCTAGCCCAGACACTCCAGAGCAACTCTCCCCCAAATTAAGCGAACTTTAACGACCACCGCAGCTTCGCACTTATTCGCTCCAAAATTCATTTCGGGCCCCTCGCAAATGAAAGATCCCTTTCGGCCATCCAAAAAGCATATTGTCCCGAGGTCCCAGCGGGAAGCGTGTCTAATGGGCCCCGGCTACGGACATTCGGCGCGATTTACTGCCTTGCGGAAACAGTAATTTGTCACTCTGTGGGGGAGTCAAGTCGTGTGTGTGAAAATTTACCGACTTTTGGGCCTCATTGATGTTTTTGGCGGAGTCTTTTGAGTGGGAGTGGGAATGTCTTTTGGGAAGGCTTTGGGATTCTAAGGAGAGTCGATACTAATTAATGAGTTCATAACTCAGGGTGACTTTTATGCTGCTAGTGTACAATTAAAAACTCTATCACCTACACTTATTAGCAGGGCCGTATAACCAGACTTTTATTTCGGAACGGGGTTGACTCAAAGTTATTTCGGCAAGGTATACCACCCTAACGAGTGCATTTATACGATAAGTTTTAGATTATACTTAAAAGTAGTACTATTTGAATTATGCTGCTTGTATCAAAGTTTATAATTACTCCATGTGAAAAGAGTGGTCTAGTGAAAAATTTTTTGAAATTTCGCCTCTTAAAGTAGTTTTTCCAACTCATTTTTAGATTATTTTGGTGAGAAAAGATCTGTAACAAAACAAAACTTACAATAACTTCGAGGGATATGACTCATCAAGACGAACAAACAATTTGATTCCATTCAGATTACAAATCAACATTACGAAGTTAGCATATAATGTCTGATCATTTATCTTATATGGGCTATGGTATGGTATCACTCTTATGAAATCACTATTTCAATTTTCAATAGATTTGAAACAATACAAATTGTGTCAATTTAAGTTATATTTTTTGCTATCCAAACTCTATATCTGCTTCGCAATATATGCTTTATTTTAAGAGTTAATTAATTGTCATCATCTACTGTTCGAGGTAATGGCTCCTCATCTCATTTCGGTCCTTAAAATCCATCAAAGAAAATGAAGGGTTTCTGAGTGAAAATTCTATTTTTGGTATTTTGATACAATATTGCACTAATGATCGAAATCCTCATTAGTGTAATAATGTTTTTATTCACTCAATCCACTGATGAACACTTAGCTAATTTTCTAAGAATTTATCAGAAAGTTTTGTTGGGAATTGATAGCATTATACCTTACCATGTTATAGTCAGTTCATTAACAGATGAAGCGGTAACTGTAATAATGCTCTTCACACAGACTTCACAGACTTCAGCTCTTCACACAGAAATTTGTGTTCCTCACAATAAAATTAAATATAATGAAGAAAGTATGGGCTTTGACAGACTTAAACTTCAAAAATTGAGATACAGGGCCCACTGATTTTTTCACTGTTTGAAAGCAAATTTCCTCTTCTATCCTCTAATGCAGGGGTGACCAACCCAAATGTTGTTGAGGGCCACTTTGAAAAACCACAATACTCTCGCGGGCCGCATATAAAATTTTAGGATATTAGGTGCACAGAATGACAGTGAAGTAAATTGAATAATTTAGGTATATAAATTAGGGTGTTTCTCAGATCCTTTGCTTATAGTTTGACAGATTCCTAAATAAAATATTCATTTAAATTTACCTTAATTAGCAACCCCAAGAATACCTTCTGTAGTATATCCATAGGAACTAAACAGGTGCAGTTAAAAAACACTGGAATCACTCGAAACTATAAGGAGCCTGTGGCGCTTATAGAAATTTATTTCGGAAGGACCCAAATTTTATCTGAAAATTGCAACTAGCTTTTTGCACCCCAAAGAGTACACCCAAATCTTCCTCTGATGCCCCCATGCATATTTAATTGGTTCAATGCATAAATTAAAATATATTTTTAGTTAGGATTTGCACCTCACTGAACTAATATCCTAAAAAAGTTGTGAACAATAGAGTTCCTAGTACTAAAGAAGGATCTGGGGGTCCCCACAGAAAATTTTTTGGAAATACGACTCCAATTAACAGACTTTAACGTGTTTTGGTACCCTTTTTCCGAATTTGGGGGGCCTTAACTTACCCTAAAACTTTAACTTTTGACTAAAAAAACTCTTGCGGACCACAAAATTATTTCAAAACGGGCCGCGGGTTGGCAAAGCCTGATCTAAGAGGTATGTGGGGGGTCGGGGGTAATCCCCCGAAAAAATTTTGAACTTCTGTGTGCTAAAAAAGTGTTTTGAAGCTACTTTTTGGAAAGTTTTCAGAGAGCTTCGCGGGCCGCACAAAATGACCCGGAGGGCCGCGGGTTGGCAAGGCCTGCTCTAATGCATATAGTTTATAAGAAAATATTCATAGATATTTGTGATTCATGCGTTTTTGTAAGACACTATGAAAAACACTTTTTTCGTGCTTAGACGAATTTTTAACCATGATTAAGTGTTTCAATTTTCAATCTAACCCCGCCATTTTATTTTGTAGAATATTGGTTTATCTCAAAACAAGAAAAGGGGCGTTTTACATGTTTCAGAAATAAGCTATTTAATTTTACTGTTCAAATAACGGTTTAATTATTGATTTTCTTACGTAAAAACTACTGATTTTCGTGTATATGTTACGGGCAATGTGATAAATTTAATGGCATTTATCATTTCGCCCGCCTCCACACTGGGAATAATTAATAATGCCCAATTAATCACTTTGCCCGCAACACTACACTCTAAAAAAAATCTGTAAATTTATAGATATTTTCTGTATTTTTTACAGGAAAAATTTGTTATTAGAAAAAAACAGTTTTTTTCTGTACTAAATCTAGTTGGCTTTTGTCCCTAGAGATGGCGCTGCAAAACCTGAAGCAAAAATCTTTGATTTTTTACAGTTATCTTCCCTAATTAATCAAGAATTTGGTTTTAGAACATTACAGAGAGGTTCTAAATACGTCTGACTGTAACCGCCTTTATGTTAGGGGTCAATTTCAGTTTGAGTTTGGGTTTTAGAATTGGAGATAGAATTGGCTTAAAACAAAAGTAAGTTTTATCTAACGTCATCCCTTCTTGTATCTCCATCCTAGACTGAGAGAAATGACAGTTTCAAATTTGAGTAAATCGATGTTTTCATTTTGGTATGAAACGTATTGTCTAAAATATGACCACTCAATGCTTTCAATTTTGAAACACCAGACAAACTCAGTTTCAAACACTTTAACAGTCACCACGAAAATTATGTTTATTTTTAGTTTATATATAAAAATTGAAATCTTAGAGGAAAACGACTTTAAGTTGGTGTGATAACGTGCAACACAACATTGTGACGTCACACTCAACTTACTAGTCTACTTCCCACGTCATCTAAAAATGTAACACAATGCACCATCTATGTTGTTAAAGAAAATATGCTGTTAAAAAACTAGAAAAAAATTGTTAAATTGACAGAAATACTCTTAAAAAAACAGATGAAACCTGTATAATTAACAGGTGTTCTATATAAATTAATGTAGATTCCTGAAAATATGCTGTTAAAAAACAAAAAATTGTTAAATTGACAGAAATACTCTTTAAAAAAACAGATGAAACCTGTATAATAAACAGGTGTTCTATAAAAATCAACAGATGAAACCTGTATAATAAACAGGGGGGTCTGTAAAAATTAACAGAAGAAACCTGTATAATAAACAGAAACAAACTGGCATCAAAATTGACAGTTTTTCTCTGTAAAATCGATGACCTTTTTTTTACAGTGTACTATATTCTAATCTTTTGCTAGAGAAGAACATACGCTTAGAACAAAAATCATATCAAATAAAATTTCTAATACAATAAATTACAAAAACCTAAGAAAAATGTTTAAAAATATTATGTGTTTGTAATAATGTAATGTAAAAATATTTTTTTCCAGTACGACTACCTTTTCAGAAACTACAAGGTGTTTTACGTAAGTATCGTAAATATGTGAAAAATATTTACTGGTTTATTTAAAAAAAAGTTAACTTCTACTCAAACTAGCTTATTCAACTGAAACAAATGAAAAATTCCGTGTGCATCCTTTAGGGCCTTGCAATTTATAAGTATGTTTTTTTCAGCATGTGTGTATATTTGGTCAAAAAGAGGAAAGATACTGTGGAAAGGATTACGCTACTGAAGTTCGTATCTACATTTTGCTCCTATACGTCATATGTTACATTAAAAATTTAATTTTCTATATTTCTGTTGGAACTAAGATAATAAATGTTAAATTTTTAAGCGCCTCTTGCTCTTTTTCGTTCGCCAACCCCCGTAAACTTCTTACGCAGAACCTTTAAGATTGCTTCGCAATTTTTATATTACACATTTAGGCTGCGATATTTGGGACACGTTTCTCCGATTTGTTCTTAAAATATTTAAAGACTATCTACTTAAGGTAACTTAAGGACTTTTGTGGTATAAATTTAAATAATACTAGTTTGGAGTAATGTGAGAACATAAAAGACCTACAAACGTAAAAAAAGCCAGCACGTTGTGTAAAACTTCGATGAAGTATTCACGGAATTGGACCGAAAAAAAATATTATAGGTAAAAGGGACTTTGACAAGTATATTTCGAATAGGAATGGTTGGTTAGTTAGTTGGGGTTTAATGGCGCAAGATACAAAAAATCGGACAAAAGCTCCTCGAATAGGAATGGAAGGGCGGAAATGCAGTGTGTTCTTATGACAGGTCGAAGTGCTTGGACGTAATAGTACAACTGCCATCCAGAAACCGATTTCCCAAAATAAACAAAGCATAGTAGTATGAAAAGATTTATTGCATAATGTATACCGCAGTACATCTTCGGGTTCAATTCCGTTAGAGTTCCCGCTAAATATCGCCAATCTCTTTTGGACACCAAAAAGTATAAACATTGCTAAATAATTTCATTATAGATCCAATTTAATTGGATCTATAACTGGATAATTGGATAAATTTTACGAAATTGAAACTAATTTCAAACATTAGTATAAGGTACAGTTGGGGAAATAAAAAACGACTCAGTTGCGATTTCTGGCGAACCACTTGGGTTAGGAAGACGAATGAGGTGTTATTTTTCATTGTTTAAAGTATTTTTTAACCAAAAAAATTTTCGGGTCCTTAGGGGGTCGTCTTCATATTAAACGAAACACTAACTTTTTTTTCCAATGGGGACCCCCAATTATTATTAGTTTTTCTGAAAGGCCATCCCCCCAAACCCTAAAATACCAAGTTTAATCCAGATTGATTTAAAAAAATTTATTTTTCAAAAATAAAAAATTTTTTAAATCGTGAAATTTTTTTATGATAATCGATTCTTTAAGTAATTTTATGTAGGAAACCAAAATTTCAATCGATTTTATCCAATAGTTTTTGATAAAACGAACTATAGAAAGAGCATTTGCGGTATGCATTCGGCAACGGTATACGGCCCCTTAAGATATTAGGTCGTTTTTATCAAAAACTATTGGATAAAATCGATTGAAATTTTGGTTTCCTACATAAAATTACTTAAAGAATCGATTATCGTAAAAAAATTTCACGATTTAAAAATTTTTTTATTTTTGAAAAATAAATTTTTTTTTATCAATCTGGATGAAACTTGGTATTTAAGGGTTTGGGGGGGGGGGTGGCCTTTCAGAAAAACTAATAATAATTGGGGGTCCCCATTGGGAAAAAAAAGTTAGTGTTTCGTTTAATATGAAGACGACCCCCTAAGGACCCGAAAATTTTTTTGGTTAAAGAATACTTTAAGGGGGCTCAGTACCAAAATTTTGTCAAAGTATCGAATTTGAGATTTTGCAATAAAAATAAAGATAATACCCTTAGAATTATTCCTACCAAGTTTCATAATAATACGGGGACTCTAAGTGTGAAAATTTTTAGATTTATGAAGCCTAGATAGTGTTAAGAAGCCTAGTTTTCTATCTTTAAACGGCTTTTTCTCAAAACAAGGTTTTTAATGTTTAAAATCACAAGGCTTTTTTTCTAATCATCCAAACCACTTCAAACTTTGTAGTCATTATAAGTAACACCTGTTTAACATCTTCAGGCATGGATTTTATAATATATTTATTAGAATTTTTTTATGGAGCAGTAAAGTGGAAACTTGGGATATTTTTCGAAAAAAAATGCCTAATTTCAGAGTTTTTTTAATTTTTCAGAAACTTTTATAGATAATCAAATTTCCATGCCTACAAGTGACTATATATGGTTAATCTATGTTAAGACAAAAAATCAAATCAAAAGATCATATATTCAGGGAGGAGTATCAATTTAAATTTAGGGTAATTTTGGGCATTGTTGTGAGGTTTTTTGTAATTTTTAAAAAAAATAAATTTTTGAACTCTCTTTTTGGGATAAATATGAATTAGTATGAAGTAAATACATAATTTAACACCTTAAAAGATAATAAAATCCTGTTATTAGAGAAAAAAATATTTTTGGTACTGAGCCCCCTTAAACAATGAAAAATGACACCTCATTCGTCTTCCTAACCCAAGTGGTTCGCCAGAAATCGCAACTGAGTCGTTTTTTATTTCCCCAACTGTACAAAAGTGCTATATCAACAGTTTAGCTTGAGAGTGGAGGTAATGTAACTCTTCCCAGTGTAGAGACATAATCTACTTATTCTCTATTTCATAGATACAAGGGCTTTCCGTAAAATAAGGTTCCCAAAGAGCTGCAGATGCGAGGAACGCTTTTACGCCGGATTTGGCCCCACTGGCGTGTATCTTGGCTAAATTTCTACAAATTCCAGTAAGATGCCAGCTCCATTCAACCTTTCGATCTTTCAGCATTGCTTCTTCCCCTTTCTCAATCCAAAACCGATGACGGTCCAGCTCGTTGGTTGTCATGGACGTCTGTACGCCCGGTTTGAATTCTCTGCCCTATTTGCGCACATTTTGTACTCTCATACTGTTTTCTCCGTAGACTTTACGTAGTTGGGAATGAATGTCCACAGGCGCAGGGTTTTTTGCACACAAAAACGAATCAATCACAAAAATTAATTCACACCGAAGCGAGTGGAAGTTCCATCTCTAACAGCTGCCCAAGCCTAGAATATGCATCGCAGATTGTAGTCGGGATTTGTAGAAAGGGAGCCAAGATACACGTCAGTGTGGCGAAATCCCGCGTGACAGCGTTCGTCGCGTCTGCAGCTCTTTGGGAACCTTATTTTACGGACAACCCTCGTATTTTCCTGGAAATCTCTTTTTAGGTTGAACTCTCGATATTGCACTGTTATAACTTATTCCACGGTTCCACAAGTGGGGATTTTAATGAAACTCATGGTAGAAGTATCTGACATACAGCTGTACCTTATTATACAATGACTCATTCTCTCTGACTCTTTGGGCTTTGGGAAATTCAATTACTAAATCGCCCTTGAAGTAAATTAACATTATTTCAACACTGCATCTCCATCTCCCTACTCCTATGTGAAATACGCTAGCCTAGCCTAAATGTGCGGTGCCTAAAAGCCACCGGTGTTGCGAAAATTCCTGTCAGTGTAAAAACTGTTCGGTAAATTCCAATAAAAAAACGGGGGAAAATACAGATTTACATATGAAATAAACTTGTTTTTACTGACCAGAATTTTCGTAATACCTAGTCACCCTATCTTTTTTAGCTGTGTCGCGAAAAATCCGATGTAAAACCGTTCAAAAAACAAAACAACTCATAGATTTACACATGTAAAAGTTCGTTTTTTATTGAACGGTTTTCGCTGACCGATTTTTGCATTGAACGGTTTTTTCGTACATCCTTTTTTAGCATAGGGTTCTGATCCTCATAGGGTTCCGACAATCCTCTTCTTTATGAAACATATGATATTTTTGTACTTTTTACATAATAAATATTATCGATATTTCATAATATTTTAATTTTAGGAATGCGTCAGTAAAGTAATTACTCTTATTTGGAAAGCAACAATTGCAATGAAGATTCATATGGAAAATATGGTTATCTGGAATAAAATACATTGTAAATAACATAGTTTTGGTATAACTTAGAACGTGAGCATAGATTTTTTTCTTTTGTATAAGGTAGATGTTATGTATTTAAATCTAAAAATTTAATACATACGTAAAAACTCTCAAGCATGCTTGTGCAGTGGATATTTTTTGACATCTAGGGGCAGATCTTAACAAAGAACGTAGAAAAAACGAGCACAAGACGAAAACGATACTAAAAGAAAGATTTAAAACGGCATTAGTTCTCGATGTCTTGTTTCCAACCCCCCCTTTTTAGAACACTTTTATCAGTCTTTGAATAATATTTTATTCGGAAAGTACCCTGAAGTACATTTTTAAAACAGGAAAACATTTTTTCATCATAAAATATGGCGTCAATTGGTTGTTGTGATTGGATGCATAATAAGCTGTTTGACTTATCTCTTTGTACCTGCGTTCTTATCCGTGATCTAAAAAACAGGGGTTCTCAAACTTTTTATGTCGCGGAGCCCTTTTCAAGGGACAAATTCTTCGCGGAGCCCTTATCCGAAATAAATTTTTCAAGGTATAAAAAGCAAATTCCATAAAACCTATTGCTTCTAGAAATAAAAGCATATATGCAGTAGTGTATATAGAATTTTATTTCCGGAGGGGTCCAAAATTATTCCTCAGCCCCTCCCATGCATATTTAACAGTTTAACGTAGCTTTTAAAAACATTTTTAGGCATAATTTGCATCTAAAATAATTTATTTGTGAGAAAAAAACCTTCCTCCCCAGAAGATTTTGTGAAATGTGATCCTTAAAAACAGTTTTTTTAACTCATTTTAGGTACATCATTGTCCAAATTTTGGACATTCATTTTTAGGTAAGATTTTAATTTTAACGAACTTATTATAAAAATTGACAATAATAGTGGTTTTGGGGGTCCTCCCCAGAAGAATTTCGGAAATTTGACCCTAAATAATATGGTTTTAACTTGTTTAGTTATAGGTAGTCGGAATTTCCGGGGGGGAGGCAGGGCTCCCTCGCCCCTCCTATATACACCCCGGGATATATGGAATATTTTTAACAAATTATATTTTACCATTGGATACAACGTAAATCTCTGTTTTAAATTTCTGAATATTAAAGCTATCACTTTTTAATCATTATGCCCGAGATGCATGAACAAAGGATTCATACAGAAATCTGTACATCTGTAAATTTTGTTTTCCTAAAAGTTACTTCTTTTGAAAAAGAGAGCTGTTTTTGGGGTCTGCTAGACCATACGTCAGAGGTACATATAGAAATTTATTTACACCTAGGAGCCCAAAATCATTCCTTATCCCCTCCCATGACATAGGTAGCTTTTTATAAATTTTTTGGTAGAATTTGCATCTTAAAAAACTTAATATAAGAAACGCTTTGAGTAATTAAGTTCCAAATGCTATAAAGGGGGGTTGGAAATTTGACTAACAGGTTTTCACTGTAACAATCTAAACTTCACAGGTTAACAATTCTAAAAACAGGTTTTCACTTTGTTTTGGTACATCTCCTCCGAATTTTGGACATGCATTTTTAAGTAGGATTATGATTTTGGTGAACTTAATAAAAAAAGGTGCTGAGTATAAATTTTCGAAGTGGGGGATCGGGGTTCCTCGATGTGCTAATACTATTCGGCGCGGGGCCATTTGGGCGCGGTCGTTTCAGCGGCAGAAATAAAATGAAAGTAAATAGAACTTTCATAATTCTTTTAAAAATTAGAAGAAAATGAGAGAGAAATTAGAAAGAAATTTGGTGCCGAAACGGACCGGCGTCCCAATCGTCCCCATCCCGGGGGTTCCTCCCCCAGAAAAGTTTTGGAAACTTGACCCTAAAAACAGGGTTTTAACTTGTTTTGATAATTCAAAAAAGACCTGAAAAAGACAAAAACCAGAAAAAAACTATAATCAACAGAGCTCACTTCATTGGAGGCTCCACACCAAATCCACTTTAATTTAAGGATGATTTTACAGCTCTAAAAACTTGGTTAGGAAGGAGCAAAAATAAGTTCTTAACAAGAAACACCTAACAGAAAGTTATTTATAAAACATTTCAGAGCAACGCAAATTAGAAATTATCAGCATATTTATTTCAAATTTCTTCGCGGAGCCCCTCGAAATGCTTGGCGGAGCCCTAAGGGCTCCGCGGAGCACAGTTTGAGAACCGCTGATCTAAAAAATGGAAATACTTTAAAAAAGAAATTTTAAAAAAATTCTAATGGTTTATTGCACATCCTCAAAAGACTCCGGACAGTTTGATACCAAAAATGTGCTATACGTATCAGTATTTAAAAATCCTCTCTCTGGATTCACCATATCTCTGGTTCACCAAATCTTTTTTTTTATAGAATTGAGAGACTAGTTGTTCAAGTGTTTGTAAAGTTATTTAAGGGGACCGCTAAAATAGTGAAAGCAATTCACCTACCGGAAAGATAAGATAACCTGGGAATGATTTGAAAGCGAGAAATTGCGTGGGACCATTTCGAATCCTTCGCTTCCGTAACATTCTCGTATCGTGTTCATTTCTTTTACGTTCTTTTTAAAGCTGAATCTGACCTTTAGTCTTCAAACCTATCAAGATAACTAGGTTCACATTTTCCAAAAACCTTTGCATAAAACGGATAAGAAGTTAAACCCTTTTCTGTCTCAAATTCTTTGGGATTTTTTATGTACTCCATATGCAACTAATCTGAGTACATAGTTTAGGCGGGCTTATCCCAATTATATTCCTATGTTCAAGCGAAGGGATCTGAGTTGAACTTCGTAAGCACTTCCCGTGGTTTTCAGAGGGATAGCCTCAAAATACAAACCTATTTTCAAACTATAGTTTTGATGTGTTTTTATTATGAAAAAAAAAATCAAAAAGATGGAAAGTGACAATATTCCATTTTATTTTCGTTACAAAAATAATAAGTTTTAATTATGATGCAGTGGCAGAAAGCTATATTATGAAAAACATACTATAAAATTAATAATAAAACCGTGCTATTTTGTACGTAGCATTAATGTTTTTTTAAATTGGAAACGAAACATACTTACAAAAACCAAAAACTGGCATTGTTTTTTACGTATAAAGTTAATTTAAATACACAAAATTTGTAAATAAACAGCATGAAACAGTAGGAATGTAATCAGAATAAACATCGTAGTTTGAAGATAAAAATGTTATAAACCTTGTGTTGAATGGATTTTTCATCTAATTGAAAACTATTATACATGATAGGTGAAGTTTTTATAAATAGGGGATAGAGTCGGACAAAACCGGGACCCAAACTTTTTTTAATAGTATATTCACTTTAAGAGTGATCAAAACGGTCAAAATTGGTGCTAAAGGCGATAAACTGGTTCCTTATGAAAAAAAGTTAATAAATAAATCATAAATAATAGCAATATAGGTCATAAAAGCACATATTTTAGATGAGTGGAAAATCCCTCATAACATATTTTAGATGAGGGATATATAGAATAATCAAAATCACATAGTAGCTTCGAAAAAACCATGTTTATTATAAGAATTCTTACTTGGTGTATGACATAATAAACTTCTGATTTATATAAAATGTTCATCAAATAACAACTTAATTTAGCCCTAAGGGTTTAACTTTTTAGGAAGAATATTTCAAAGTTTGCTCAAGTGCACACCCTTTGCTGCGGAATCATTGTATCCAAATCTTAGATTTAGAATGTTCAAATAAGCAAAAGATGCAAACTTCATCAGACTATCCTCATCCCGGTTTTGTCCGACCGTGCTTTTTTGAAGAAAGTTTGCTCTAGAGTTAATAAAACAACACTTAGGCACCAATATAAACTTTTAAAGAAACAAATAAATAATCAGGTATCATACGCTGTACATACCGAGAGTAAATCCTTAGGTGGAGTAATATTGCAGACACTAAAAATGGTAAGCTTTTCTCGTGAAACTTAAAAATGATTCCGTCTGCAAAATGGGTTGGTTTATTTATCTTCTGCTCACTGGAAGTTGTCATGGTGCATGCCTGGAAATAGTTCTAGAAGTTTTCGCTAGATATCACTCCAAATCAATGAATAAAGCCCAAATCCCTGTTTTGTCCACCGACCCGGTTTAGTCCGACATTCCCCTACATACATAATACGTACTATCACAAAGATGCATGCTAAATAATTATATAGATAAAAATCGTTTTTCTCATTGTATAAAGAATCAAAATCAGCATTAAAAAATTGCTACCAAAAGTCATTAATTAATAAATATTGAAATAAGTAAAAATGGTAACTAACGAAGATGGTTAATTATTAGAATGTAAAAAACCTTTTGAAGATACGATATTATAGATGATATAGATTTATCGTAGATCCTTAATTGTTTCTGTAGTTAGAACAACGAACAGAAGTTCAATAAAAAAGAAGAAAATTATTAGACAGTACTCCACAGTCTTAACAGGGTGTATCTTTTTCCCTATCCATATTCTATTGATTAAGTTAATTGAAAATGTAATGTTTGAAGGTTTCCTAGAAGATATTTTGCACAACTAAATACATCATATACATTTTTTGTTATGAACTGTATGATAAATCAGATTTTAATCTGTAGAGTAACAATCTACACCACTTTTTATGTGAACAAACGTTTAATTTTTAAGGAAGGAATACTAATTAACTAATTAATCATTATATTTAACTTGTTTAAAACAAAAGTCTAATCCCATTCCGACAACTGCACCAAATCCAAATAAATATTTAAAGAATCTGCACGTCTAATAAATGAATCATAATATATAGTATCTAACCTTTATTGTAAATACATGATGGATGATAAAGTATACTTAAAAACATAGGTTTTCTCTCAATACAGACGCATAAAGACACATTTTTAGGGAAGTTGAGATAAAACTTATATTGTTATCTTTCACCTAGTTCAGTGTTCCCCAACCTTTTTACCACCACGGACCGGTCAACGTTTTATAATTTTACCGCAGTCCGCTGGGGAGGTATAAACCTAGGAATTAGGAGTATAAACCTAGGAATTTAAATTCATTTTCTATGAAATGGTCTTCCCACGGCCCGGTACCATTTGATCCGTACACCGGCACCGGTCCGCAGACCGGGGTTGGGGACCACTGAGCTGACCCACTCGTACTTTATCAAAAAATTAAAAAAATGGAATATGGTATTTTTTAAAAAGAGAGTAAAGATGAAATTTTGATGTAAAAATAAATTAGCACAAAATAAATTAAGTAGTATACACAACACACAAATTTTATATAAACATGTAGTTTATACATAAGAATCTTATCACACATTGTTCCAATGACTAGCTTATAAAAAAGTATTTAAATTCATTAGGGTCACACCAATTAATTAATTTAATGACCAAAACTTTAGAGCTTTTATAAAGCATAAAAGGGTATAGCTCACAACTTTAGTTACATTTTCGGATTATGAAAATTACTTCAAAAAAGGTTAAACCCATTTGCTTATTTTTTATGGTCACTGTATTTTATGATAATTTCATAATTAAAAAATTTAATATTATGAAAAAAAAGTGCATTTCTCTCATTGTTTTTGGTTTCCTTTGAAACGTTTTCGCTAAAAAAAATCCAAATATAGATAAGTTTAAGATATCAATATTCCCCAAATTTTGTCTAACTCATTTTAAAAAGATTTTTCTTAATTTCAGAATTAAAATGAGGGGTTAAGAGATTTTTGGTGGTCTTTAAAAAATATATTTTTGAAGAAGAAGGGGTAGTTAGTAAAAATTAATTTGTAACACTTTAATCTTTAACTATAAAAAATTTATCTAACTTTATTTTAGAATTAATTAAGAGAATAAAAGACTATCCAATTTCACTAATCATCAGGGTATCAAAAACTAAAACGAGGTTTAAGAAAATAAAATACTAGAAAATACCCTATATTACGTTATCTAACCTTTTAAGCGTATGTTTTCTTGTTAAGAAATGGTGTAACGAGTTATTCAGCTAGTAATGAAGTAAAATGTATCATCTATAGCGGTTGTAAGAAATATTTAAGTTCCAATTTCGTAGACACCTATAAAATGCTGCGTTTGCTATGAAATCAATAGTTTTTAAAGGTGTTAAAAATAATATAATAGTTGTTTTATTTTAATTTAGAACCTCCCCTAAAAATTGGCATTTTATTTATAAGTACATAGTTTCTTTTTTATTTAGCACGAATCACCATCGAATAAATAAATTATTTATAATGTTTAGTTTTCTTTAATTTTATCATGTTTAAACTGATGAAAAAAATAACGTTACATAAAAATTTCTTTCTCTCTTAAACTGCGAAAATTTGCCACGAAAAATTAAAGTTGAAGCTGAAAATATTATCAACAAAATGAATTCAATCTTATGTTTCTACACTAAATTCTGAATTTTTGATTTCAAAGCGGCAAACCTGAAGTTTCTCGAGAAAAAATGTGATGTTTAGGGGTAAAAATATACAGCCAAGTATGTTTTTAGATGAATCTTTTAGAGTATATTAAGTTGCTATAAATTATAACATTTATGTGGGTTGTTGTAAACGATCAGTTAAAAAAAATCCTATTTGCGAAATATTACGCTAATTTACACAGAGATCAGATATGTATTATCTCATTTAAAATATATATTGTTTACGACTATTTAAGCTCTTTTCATACAGATCTATGTATAAATTCTCAATTAACTCTTGCGTTCGGTGTTTACAGAATATGTTAAAAATACTTACTAAGAAGGAATAATTAAACTGCATTTCAAAAACACAATTAGATATATATCTATTAGCTTAATTTTAACTATATATAAATATTGAGAGCTTTAAGCTGAAATGTTTGGCATTTTAGTTTCAAAATCCTCAAAAACTAAATGTGTTGATGTTATGCTTTATTGCTACGAAAATAAATTTTAAAGTTTTCATAGAAAATGTAGCTAAATTATCCGATATTTAACTTTATGAAATCATCTGAAAATGAATTAAAAGCATCTCTCTATTCTAAAAAAAAGTTTTTGTAAATGGTTTCCAGAGAAAGGCTTTTTAATTACTGATCCGTATAACATGTTTTTGGTATCAAACTGTTCCGATTCTTTTGAGGATGTGCAATAAGCCTTTGGAATTTCTAAAAAAATTCTCAATTCTAAAATATTTCCATTTTTCTGGATTACGGATAAGGTTGCAGTTAACGGCAAGAAACTGTCGTACAATTTATTATACCTCCAATCACAATGACCAACCGACGCTATTCATTAATGATGAACATAATTCCTTTCCCGCTTTAAAAATGCGCTTCAAAATATGTACTTTCTAAATAAAATATTTTTAAAAGACTGATAAGAGTTTTCCAGAAACTCACAGATATACTTGGGGGGGTTACTGGACATCTTTTCTGAGGTCTAACGAACCTTAGGAATACGAAGTTTCAGGTGAGATGACTTCGTAAGGTTTTAATTTGGTGCACTTAATTTCAGAATTGTTTTAAAATGTCAACTCCAAGTAAAAGGGGGGTCTGGGGGTTCTCCCCCAGAGAAAATTTTGGAAATTTGTCCCTCAAAATAGTGTTTTAGCTCATTTTGAAGCCCTTTAGATTTCACCCAAAGAGCACCATTGTAAGCGGCAGAATTTTCAAGGAAAAAAGTTTATGGTATTATGAATTGGAAAATTTTTAAGGGGTTCCTATTCCAGAAAATGTTTTGAATTTTGCCCCTAAAAGTTGCATTTTAACTCATGTTGAGACACTTTAGGTTACATCAAAGAGAATCATTCTTTGTAAATCCCTTAAGTTTCAAGGAAATGCTGACTTATTATATTCCAAAATTTCTAGGGGGTTTGGGGGTCTTCCCCCAGAAAATTTTGGAATTTTTACCCTTAAAAGTAAGGTTCCGATTCATTTTGAGACTATTTGGGTAACTCCAATATCCGCAACGTGTTGAAATTTCTTTTTTGTCTTTACTGCTAACTGCTATAGTATTACCAAAACTTGAAAGTCTTATTCCTGGGGGGGGCTGCAGCCCCACAGCCCCCCTCTGGATTCGCCACTGGTCTCTTATTATTTTCAATAGCTTAAATTGTATTGTTTAAAAAGTCTGTTTTAAAACAAGAACTTGAATGATAAATACTAGACATTTTGCCGAGTTACTAGGTACTATATTAAATTTAACAGATTCATTGTTGAACTTTTTTGTAAATATTGAATAACAATAGTTACGAGCAGACTTGATGGCTTTTTTCAAGGAAAACGTGTTGATTAAATTATTGATAATTTATAACCAATAAATATTTTACTTTTTAAGAGAGTGTGCTTTTGGAAAGTTGGTTGACGTTTCTTCTACTAATTGTTTTAACGAATGTTTTATAAATAAATAATTTTAGTGAGCTTGCGAAGCGATCCGAAAGGCCCTGCATCAGCAGTTAACGGGGGTTGGTGAGCTATAGCGAGCAGGGGGCGGTAGCTCCCTAGTAAAGTAAATAAAAAAAATAAATATGTTTCTTACATGGAGATTATGAATTGCACGACTTCAAACAACAAATGTTGAATACAAAGATAAATGAGGAATGAGTACTGTAAATTACAAAGATGCTGTAAGAATACTTCGAAAGGTTTATGTAAAGCTCTTTACAGTTAAATATTGGGTTGTCCCATAAGTTCTGTTACTTTTTACGAAGTTTTGTCTTTGAAAATTGTTTATGAAAAACTGGTAATAGATGGAGATTTTTCAAACTAAAGGGATTTTGATATATGTATATTTATGAACATAATGTGGGATTTTGGTAGTTCTCGTGATATTATTTCTTTTCAAAATGGCGGTTTGAAAAAAAAGACCAAAAACGACGATTTTCGCGTAATTTTTTTCTTTTGTTAAAAAAACTAGGAAGAACGAATAATTCATGGCTAAAAAAAGTTTTACTGCATATTTGAAATGTTAAGATTAAGATGTCATAGTTTCAAGATGATTCGATAGGTTTAAGGTAGGAAATTTTGACTTTAAAACTTCATATATTGGTAATTTCACGTGTTTTTTAAAGCACACCTATTGTTTTTCTAAGCAGCTGGTATGAAGCAAGTTAAAGGCAGATGTTTTTTGAACCATAATGTTTGTTTCAACGGTTTAAACATTGAAAGCATCTTTTCATAATGTCGTTGAATTGATTTATTTCTAAATTCGAACGAGTTGTTTTTATTGTAGTGTTTTTCGTATCAAGCAAATAATTGCTTTGTTCGCTTAGCATAAGTTCAGCGAGTGTAATTCTGATAAGCAAAAACGTTGCGCGCTTGAATATTGCGCACTACTTTCTGAACTTAATTTCAGATATAATTTAATATATATTGAATATTTTGAATACTTGGGTATTTCGTAAGCTTTTTTTACTGATTTTGATGCTTTTTTTCGTGAAAATTTATTCGAAATGACTAGCATTACTGAGGTAAGTTTCTTGCAAAGATGTTATGTTTGAGACCGAAATTTCCTAAGTTAAACTTATCGAATTATCTTGAAACTATGCCATCTTAAACTAAACATTTCAAACATACAGTACAACTTTTTTTAGCCATGAATTATGCGTTCTTCCTAGTTTTTTAAACAAAAGAAAAAAACTACGCAAAAATCGTCGTTTGCGGTCTTTTTTTCAAACCACCATTTTGAAAAGAAATAATATCACGAGAACTAACAAAATCCCACATTATGTTCATAAATATACATATATCAAAATATCCCCTTTGTTTGAAATCTCCACCTATTGCCAGTTTTTCATAAAAAATTTTCAAAAACGAAACTTTGTAAAAAGTAACAGAACTTATGGGACAACCCAATACTTAGAGTGATTTTAAGTACTTTGGATTTTTATTGTTGTACATCTTTAAGATGACTATTAGGGTGTATCGAAAAAACCTTTTTTTATTTTTTATTTTCATTTTGATGATGCGTTAGTGCGGAAAAGTTGTCTAAGGTGGCAGAGAGTACCTGAGATTTTTTTATTCAGAATTTTCTGATGATATCTTTAGGTGCCAACTTTGCCCTGAAGGTTTCTCATCTAGCGTGCAACACGAAAAGGCCGAAAAGACGTGTTTCTCTCCTCATCCGTGTTCTAGTCACACAACGAATGTCTTCACTCCAGTTATGGACCCTATGGTGTATGCTACCCGACAAAACTTGAATAACAACCTAAATCTCTTTATCATGTTGGCTGTGGTCTCAAATTTGAACGGGGGAATACGCAATTATCTGACTCAGATAGACGGGATAAGCAGAAATTGTTTGTTCAGCTCTTTGCTTATTTATAGACAGAGTTTAGTCTTAAAATGACCCAGATCCCACCACGGGGAGTCGTTTGAATATTGGTCAATGATCAACAACCACCCAGTGGTGGGCTCTGGGTCTTTCCCATCTATCTGAGTAAGAAAATCACTTCTTTTCTCATTCAAATTTGAGCCCACAATCAACATATTATTCAAGTTTTGTCGGGTAGCATACACTATCAGACACCATATAGGGTCCTTATATCGTGGGAACACATTCGTCGTGTGATTAGAGTAGGAGTGAGGGGCGAACAACGTTTTTTCAGCCTTTTCGTGTTCTAGCTCCATAGCATAACATGGGAAAACTTTACGGCAAAGTTGCGCACCTAAAGATATCATCCGAAAGTAAAAAAAAATCACAACTCTCTGCCATCTTAGACAAATTTTTCGCACTAACGCATCATCAAAATAAATAAAAAATATTCTTCGATACACCCTAATGACTATAGGCCAAATCGTTAAGGTTACTCAAACTCCCCTGTAGGAACATACGATTATACTCATATTATATAATCAAACATAATATAAAACTTTACTTAGGTATAGATTCTAAAGCAGTTTTAATAAACAGGATAACATGCCCAGGGAACTCAAAAAGTAAATTATTCAGAATAATAAAAAAATTCATCCTAGATAGTGAAATTCCACAGCTTTAAAATTTTCAAAACCATGGTTCACTATTTAGCTATGTCTTTTCTTGAGAGAATAAAAATTTAAATCTAATAGCTGGAATAATTATATAATTTGTTTACCAGAATTAACTTGTTCTGTTCAAACGAAGTGAAGAAAACAAGCTAAATTTACTTATTTAAACTTTATAAATAAAACTAATCTTAACTTATGCAAACGGGTACGTTTTCTGTTTAAGTTCTCCATGAATACAAAAAAGTTATAAGGATTTATTTCCAATAAACCCTTAACAACAAACCTACAAACCATCTCTTTTGCGATTGACTATGCTGTTAAAACCATACATTCCATAAATCGGCTCTCAATGACTGTTGACATCCATAAAACCGGTCTGAAGTGACCGTCTTTCATGAATGAATATCCACCACGGAATAATCTGCAAATGGATGGATAGCTCGTACTATTTAAAACACATTTACATTACAGTGACAGTAGTCGTAGGTATGAGGTAGTTGTCGTTGTCCATGCGAATACTGTCCGAATTGTCCGTAGATGAAGCGAACGTCCTGTCCAGAACATGTGGGGTAATGATGTCACAGACTTCTTGGAATTGGTACCTGTCTCTGGGTTCGGTTTTCCAGCAGCCTGCCATGATGTTGCAGATGAAGGAAGGGCAGTTCTCTGGGGGTGATAAGAGGATCCCTTGAAGTATTAGCTTTACGACCTGTTTTTAAAAGAAATTTGTTAAAAGTAGTTAGGGGCCATTCATTAATTGTGTAAGGATGATTTCGGCAATTTTTGACCCCCCCTACCCCCATGTAAGGGTACGTAAGATTTTTCAAACCCCTCCCCCTATTCTTACGTAAGATTCTATTTCGTTTGATCAGTTTAAACTCGAATAAAAAAGACACATCTGATATACCCTCGTTTTTTTAAAATTAAAGCTTCGATAATATACCGTAAAACGGGGTGAATCGGATCAGCGGGGTGAATCGGATCACTTTTGAAAAAAGTTTTTTAAATCATCATAGCTCCGGTTGTGTAAGAGTTATAAAATCAGGATAAGTTCTGACTTATTCTACACATTGTTCAGAACTTGTTTCAGCCATCAAAAATTATTTTGCGATAATATCTTAGGTCTACCACGGCTTTGAAGTTGAACACAAAAAAGGTCACAAAAACGTGGCTGTCAAAACTTTGCTTATTGCACCATAAAAATAACTTTCTTTTCTCAATTTTCAGTATCCCCCGTGTGGTCCCAACTCTTCCAAAGATTTCTTTGCAATCAAATTTTAAATAAATAGTAATTCCGATTTTTGCTGAATTTTTTAGTAAAACAAGTCCATTCCGACTACTGATGCGGGGTGAATCGGATCAGTCGTAAAAATGTGTGTTTGAAATTTGTTTTTGAAAAACTGGTAATAGGTGGACATTTTTAACAAAAGGGATTTTGTTTTATGTATATTTAAGAATATAATGTATGGTTTTGGTAGTTCTGGTGGTATTATTTCTTCTCAAAAAAGCGATTAGAAAAGAAGACCGCAAATGACGATGTTAGTTAAATTTTTTCGGCCGCTTCAAAAGCTGGAAAGAATGCATGATTCATGGCTAATTAAAGTTGTGCTGTATGCTTACATTAATTTGTCAAAGTTTTAAGGTTAACCGATAAGTTTTAGATGGGAAATTTTGATCTCAAACATAACATCTATTGCGAAAAACCTCTCTCACGTCAGTGTTTGTTGGTCAATCGAAAGAAATTTTTACTAAAACGACATCAAAATCAACAAGAAAACTTACATATAGACCCAGCTGTTTAGTAATATGCCGTATATTAAATTATCTTTGAATATAGGTGCAGAAATCAGTGCAATATTTAGGAGCGCAATATTTTAGCTTCTGAGAATTGCACTCGCTAAATTTATGGTAAAGGGAACGAAGCTATTCTTTTCTTCATATATGAAAACACTAAAAAAAGTAACACCTATTTTTCGAAACTGGAAACAGATATAACAATAATGCTATGGAAAGACTTTCAATGCTTTAACAATTAATTTATTTCAGAAAAACATCTGCAAAACATCTGTCTTGATTTTGTTTCAAACACCAGATCCCAGCTGCTCAACAAAGCGAGAAAAGTGCTAAAGAACTATGGAATATTACCAGTTATATGCAGTTTTAAAGCTAAATTTACTATCTTAAACTTAACAAATCAAGTTCAAAACTTTGAAATCTTAATGTAAACATTGCAAATATACAGAAAAACTTTTATTAGCCATGAATTATGCATTCTTCACAGTTTTTAAAGCGGCCGAAAAAGAATTTACTAAAATTGTCGTTTGCGGTCTTCTTTTCTAACCGCCATTTTGAAAAGAAATAATACCACCAGAACTTCCAAAACCATACATTATATTCTTAAATATACATAAACCAAAATACCTTTGATTTGAAATCTCCACCTATTACCAGTTTTTCAAAAAAAAATTTCAAACACGAACCTTTGGTAAAAAAGTATCAGACATTTTGGAAAACCCTATATTTTATTTAAAAATTTTTCATTATTTTAGTAAAATTTATTCATTTCACCTTATTACACTATTTTAAGGCTAATTTCAGGATCCTGTATCACTTTAAGTCGTAAAAATTGCTTTTTTTCCACAAAAACTGGCTGTGATCCGATTCACCCCGCATTGAGGGTGAATCGGATCACGGCTCTTAAAAATTTGTATAAAATAAACCATTCAAGATAATTTATTTTTTTCAACGGGTTCTTAAAGTATTAATTGGGACTCGAAATATTATTTTTAAAGCATTCCAAAATCTTTATTATTAAACTTTTGGCAGCAGTTCAAAGTTCAAAAGTGATCCGATTCACCCCGTTTTACGGTACCGAGATCAGCAGCATTTTAAAGTTTTTCTTGGGTTATTCAATAGTTATTTGATTGGAATTTGTTTACATTAACTAAGAAAATCTTACGTAAGAATTGGTTTGACCCCCCCACCCCCCAAGTAAGGGTATGTAGAGATTTTTCCAACCCCCCCTCCCCCTCGGGACCCATACGTAATTAATGAATGGCCCCTTAACACATTAATTTAAGCCTGCACAAATTTGACCCTCTGATTCCCACTATTAGTAATAACTATGGAAAAAATGAAAATGCTAAAAAAATATAAAGACAATATAAAGACAACTTTTTTTATTTGAAAAAATTAAAATTCTGAAACTAGCGAGAGACTGAACTTAAACTTTATAAATTATATCACCTGAAACTGCAATTATTGCTGCAATAACTTAAAAACATGCTGAAAATGCTGTTTCGTACTGGAAATTGAAGCTTAACTTATGGTAGCATATAAGGATGGATACTGAATAAATACTGGATAAATTCTATATAATCTATACCATTACCATGCAGAGTGTTTCAAGTTAGGATACTTAGTACGAAACAATACCCACTGCCATTTAATGGGTCTGCGATATTATGTAAGTTTATATTCGCATGTGATATGTGATAATTACATAGAACTTTCTCAGTTAGCATTTAAACATTTTTAATAAGGGTTTTTTTTACGTTGTAAAAACTAATGTACCCTCTTAAATACTAATTTATACATAAATTATTTTTATTTTGATTGCAAATTCATCATCTGGTTCTGGGAAACTCAAATATGGTGCATTGTGAATTATCGCTGAAAGATTTATATATATCAGGAAGATAATGCAAAAACCGATAAGTGGAAGGAATAATATCTTTTGCAATGCTGTCTCAAGGAAGTTTTATGAATTATGATGAAAATATTGTCCTAACTTCTTTCTCATCATAATACTACACATAATGAGAATATATTTTAAAAAATAATCTCAAAATAACAAAGTACACGTGCGCCTAAAAAGTTTTACATTCACCGGTCCTTATGCTCCAAGACGCTTTTTAAAATATGTTTGGATATTCTAATAAAAGAAGTCCAAAAATTGAATATTTTACTCGAAAATTTTTTTACTAAGTCATGGAAATAGCTGTTATGGGTCTTGGTTTTATTATTTCCGTAATACGATCGGAAAATGTTTTGTGAAAATGCATTCATGTTATAATACGGTAAGGCTTTTAAAAAGTATTTCCACCAAAATAAATTAGCCTGAAAGATCATGGATGTAATAAATAGATTATTTATAGAATCTTTTATGTAGAGTTTAAAAATATTCCGTAAAAATGATTTCAATCAAAAAAAAATTATTCCACCCCTTTTGCTTTCACTGCAGATTTCTATCATCTGATTGGTTGATGCTCTCAAAGAATAAATTCATTTCATTTTGCAACAGGTATGCTTAAGTTTTAAACAAAAACTGCAAAATTATCATTTTATTTCATAAACTTTTAATCTATAATTTTATAAATTGTTTTTATGTGCTTCTATAATACCAAACAAATTTTTGCAGTTAAATTTTTTTATCTCCCACAATTATTTTAATACTTTTAATGTTCTTTTTTTCACCACTAGGTTTAATGAAGTACTTAACCCCTAGGTTTTTTATGTTCTTTAGCATCCAATGGTTTCATAATCATCGTTTTACAATACATATAATATAACTATTAATTTACACGAAGTTGTTTCAAATTATAAAAGCCTGAAACGGACCTTTATATAAAAGCTCTATGTTCAAAAGAACTGGTAACCATGGAAGCAAAGCATAATATCCTTTATATTGTAAGGAAAGAAAATGTTTTGTTTCGTGATTTAGATCTTGTACAAAGGAATGTGATTGAACAGAGTGAAACAAAAGAATCAATTCAAAATTCTAAATCAGAACAAAGTACAAAGGGAGAACAGGCAAAACGAAAAACTAAAAATATTCGATGCGAAGAAAGGGTGCGTATTATCATGTGTTGAAATAAAAAGTAAGCATTTGCATTTTCTTAAAAATACTGTTTACAAATTCTGTTACATTTTATGACTCTTAGGATTATACTAAATTTGAACATCAAATAGAAATAACACATATAAATTCATGGGAGAGCACTTAATTTTAGTGTATATTAACCAGATAATATGTTCTCCTCAACAGTGCTGAATGAAGCTTCTTAGTACAAAAATACCCATGCATTGATGTTGCTTTTACATCTTTGAAAATGCTGCTTTCTCTTCTTTCAAATCAAAAGAATAACTTATTTTTGCCAATGCTACAGATACTGCTTATATCAAATTCATCTGTATAAAGGAGTATACTTTGATGCCTGTTGTGAAGGAGATATACGTTTCAAAATTCAAGGAGCAACTTTAATTTTATGCCACCGTAAGTTTCCAAAAGCGATACGTTGACAGTTTGTGCAGAACATCAAGGGGATTTCATTCAATGAAATAAAAAAATCAATAGAGGGGATTTTAGTCAATAAAACTATCTCTAGGAATTTTCCCCCCAAAAGTTCACGATTCACTGCCCTTCGTCAGAAGTTTTCTACGTAAACTTTGACCGAAAAACAAAACTTTGAAAGGAAGTTCTCACATATTTCGCAAAAAATGGTTTTTTTTTAGCGTTTATGAATTACCATCATCCCCAAAATTAATGGGGAATAGCCCGTTTCTATAACAATCCCCACAATATCGTACGACGTCAAAAGTTTTTCTTGTAGTAGATAGAATAGGGTAGGTGGGGGTAAAAACCCGCACGAGGCAAAACCACGCACCGCGATTTTTAATTGTTAATGATCGATTCAAAAGTTGAAAACCAGGTGGTTGGTTTGTCTTACTGTGACCTATTGTTCTGCGAAAGTTCGTACCCCTAAGTCACTCATGAGTTTAAAAAATGCTGTAAGTTTGTTTTTCATCATTTTGATGTAATTTTTCTGATCTTTTACTTAAAAATTACATAAAATAGGGCTTGAGGAGAAATAAAAACAAATATCCCAATGATAAGATAGCAATTCAACTTCAGTTTCGTCTTGAAAGAATTGCCTCAACGTGTCTCTAAAAATAATAAGGCTTGTTTTTCAAAATAAAGTAAAACGGGGCAAATCCACGCAGGTATTTTGGGGTAAATCTACACAGCTCAGGAATAAATAAGCTAAAAAGGCTAAAAAGCTCAGGAATTCGTCCCAAAAGGAAAATGAGACTACTTGATCTTTAAAGAGGTTAATAAAGGTGTCCGAGGCCAACCCTCTACCTGAAACCATCATTTCGCCCTTTTGAAAGATATCTGGTCAATCTGAAATTAATTGCTACAACAGATTGACAATTTTCATTAAAACTGATCACATTTATATTTAATATTGTTGGTTGGCCTTAGAAATACGAGGGTTGTTTTTTAATTAACTTCCGTTTTTCTCCTGAAAAAAAAGTAGTAGGAATTTCGAAACAATTTTGGTGCAGGTAGTTAGATACATCCTTCAGGTTCAATTTGCCACCTTACTGAATAAAATCGGACATTTTTTCTATTTTTTATCAATTTTACAAGCGCGCTCCTCGAACTATTTTCCCGCCAACCCATAGAGAATTCGGCTTTTTTTTCTCCCTTCGCTCCGTCCGCGATCACCTGCCCACCTATTGTTTAATGTTAATGCCTGCTCGTGGACGGAATGAAGGGGAAAAAAAGCCGAATTCTCTATGGGTTGGCGGGAAAATAGTTCTAGGAGCGCGCTTGTAAAATTGATAAAAATAGAAAAAATGTCCGATTATATTCAGTAAGGTGGCAAATTGAACCTGAAGAATGTGTCTAACTACCTGCACCAAAATTGTTTCAAAATTTTTACTACTTTTTTTTCAAGAGAAAAACGGAAGTTAATTAAAAAACAACCCTCGTATTAAAACAACATTAAGAGTATTATTTTTAGTGTATTTATAATGAAAAATTCTGTTTATCACTGTTTATTTCATTTGGGCACCAAATTTTTTTTCTACTAAATTGTAAATTTCTCCTAAAATACCATCGATAAGAGTTTAAACTTGGATTGGTTTTGTAGGTAGGATCTCAATCTAACATATCCAATTGAAATTTCGGGATTATCTACCCCCTTTCGACGACAATGTTAAAAATACTGAAAATTGCGTGGCTTTGCCCACAAATACATGTTATGAACCGACTAATGAATGTTTAAGCAATGAAGAATGGAATTGGGGGAAAACAACGAGGACTATTCTGCCGTCCTAAGCGAAATTGTACATAAACGAGTTTTCTTAAAACTTCACTTTCTTTCCCTATTGGCGCATTTCTTAATTGGCGAGAATATATCATGCTACTTCCAAGCCACTACAATGGTTTTCAAAATCATGAAAAGACCCCTTAAATAACAGAATTGAAAGCAAACTTATCCTTCTTTGTTAGATTGAAATTCCTATGAATTTAAATAGAAAATAATATTTAAACTAAAACAGATTAGGTCCAACACACTGTTATATATATATATATATATATATATATATATATATATATATATATATATATATGTGAAAGGGGGTCCCAGATACAACACCGTTTTAATAAGCATAGAAATGTTTAATTATACTACTATTTACAAGATATTTACAAAGTTAAGGTTTAAAATTAAGCATATCATGAGTCCATCCTTGCGGCGAAGAATGTTGCCGCGCTCTCGCTCGCTTCCAAAAACAGAAGTTCCTCTCTCTGAGTTGAGGTGTCTCTCCGAAGGGAGGAGGCACAGAGCGTCACTCAGCTTTACGTACGGAGCGGCACTGGTGGTGGAAGGTCTAACCTTCACACTCGGCCATCGACGCCGAGGTGACCACACCGAGAGCAGAAAATTAGAATAAAATCAAACACGAAAACAAAAATACTGCAAAGAGAAACAAAATAAGCAAAATACACAATAGGCAATACTTCAAGGCGTTAAAGAAAAATAAAATTCAAAATAATTGAAGAGAATAAATGATTGATCAATTATTTAGGATCAAAAGAACAAAAATAAAAAGTTGTAAAACTTTCTTGTAAGATTATTTAAGCTTAAGTTAATCTTCAAAATTCTTAAACTTAAAGATAAAAACTTCATCTCAAAAACTTCAAAATAATAACTCAATCATTAAAAAAAACTTAAATAATAACTTTCTCATTCAGAAATCTTAGAACTTAAAATAACTTCATCAAAATTAATGTAAGAAAAGAAAATTAAATGATAAATTGCTGAAAGGCAAAAATTATTAAGAGTTCAGTCAGTCATAGTTCAGGAATAGTCCAGAGTCCAAGTCAGTTCTAAAGGAAAGGAACAGTCCGGCATTATCTCGTCGTTTCTTCTTTCTCGTCTTCCAATTTTCCAACTGGGAAATCGGCAAAAGTTCTCCGTTCACTTGATACACACAGGAAAGTTCATTTTTTCTGACTTCGAGAGAGTAGCTTGCAACACTGGCATCGTCAATAGCTCTGGAAAGGCAAGGCCAAACATTGAAGAGATCGAATGAATCAGCGTTAGGAACTTTCGTTTCTTCCTTTTTAAAAGCGCAGCTGTTATCACATTCTGTAGTCATAGGCAATCGCGGATCTTCGGGTGAAAATGCAGGTGCGGTTTGTTTCGATTTCGGGAGAGAAAAGTTCTGCATCAAAATGGATTTGCATTTGACGTCAACAGCGGAGGTTTGATTTTCTTCGCATAGGGTCTGGATGTTATCATCAGAAGATTGGGCATTAACTATCTTTTTGGAGGTTTCATCAAGGAGTGTCACAATGTTGACGGAGTTTCTACTCAAAGCGTCAACGTGCTGCATCTGAGTTCCGGGACGGTGGATTACTTCATATTCGAAATCTTGGAGGAACAAAGCCCATCGTGCAATTTTTGGTGCAAGGTCCTTTTTTGACATGGTTTGGGCAAAGGCTGAACAATCAGTATAAATTTTAAATTTTACTCCCCGAAGGTAGTGCTGGAATTTCTTGACCGATTCAATAACAGCGAGAGTTTCCAGTTCAAAACTGCTGTACCTCTGTTCTTGAGGTGATGTTTTCTTGGACATATAGTATATAGGATGAAAGTGACCATCATCACACCGTTGTTGGAGGATTGACCCAAAACCCTTACTGCTGGCATCACAGTGTAATTCCAACTCTGATCCCTGTTTGTAGATATGGAGGACAGGTTCTTTTGAAAGTATTTCTTTTAAAGCTTGAAAGGCAGCTAGCTGAGGTTTTCCGAACTCGAATGGGACGTCATTTTTTTGTAAGTCACTTAAGGGACGGGCAATCAAAGAATATCCTTTAATGAATTTTCGAAAATAGCCTGTGAGACCAAGAAAGGATTGGACTTGTTTGGTCGTCTTTGGTATAGGGAAGAAATACACAGCTTTGGTTTTATCGGGCGATGGGGAAATCGTACCTTTTTCAACTATGTACCCAAGAAATTGAATTTTTCTGTGCAGGAATTGGCATTTTTTCATATTAAATTCCAACCCATATTGAGAGGCAACTTGAAACACTTTTTCTAACTTAACAATATTTTCAGCTTCGGAATTGGAAGGGACAATTATATCGTCAAGGTAAATTATAACAGTACCGTCTTGAAGGAGGTCACGGAAGACAAGTTGGATATATCGTTGGAAGATAGATGGTGAATTACAGAGGCCAAAGGGGACCTTATTAAATTGATATTGGCCAGTTGGGGTAATGAAGCTGGTATATTTTGCACTGTCTGGATGCATATCTACATGAAAGAAAGCGTTTTTAAGATCCAGCGTGGAGAAAACAGTTGAGTCCTGGAGTTGATCTAAAATATCTTCTATTAAGGGAAGAGGAAATCTGTCTTTGATTATTTTTGAATTCAATTTCCGATAGTCAATACAAATGCGGGTTGATTTGTCAGGTTTTTTGCATAAAACTATGGGAGCAGCAAAGTCTGAAGAACTTTCCGAAATTATACCTGAATCTAACCAGTTTCGGACCTGTCTATCAACTTCTTTTTTCTCAGAAATGGCTAACCGACGTGGCCGTTGAGCAATCGGTTTTTCATCTGTTAAGATAATTTTCATCTGCAAGTCTGTGCTACGAGTTCCTAAAGGTTTGTAGTTCACTATCATATTTTCTAATTGGTTTTTTAAAGACGCATCAAGAATATGGCCTGTATCAACGATAGTTTCATTCACAGCATTGGACATGCAAAACAAAAATGGAAAAAGATTGCCTTCATTAGAGTTATTTATTTCCTTCTTGAACGCGCAGCTGTCATCGCGATTATTATTCAAACCAGAAACATCGGCCGAAAGAGCAGGAGAAAGAGCACGTGCGTGGGAAATCGTTGAGGATTCGTCATCAGCTGCTGTAGTTTCGATTTCAATTTCCTGTTTTATTTTTGTTAGGTTGGAGACTATACTTATTGCACTTGAGGAGATGAGGTTATTTTTTTGGGAAACTATTAAACGTCCATCGGTATAGGAAAAGTTAACTTGATTTAAAACATTCATACCGATTATACAGTCAAAGTTCATTTGGGGTAAGACATAAATTCTAGTGGGAATGTCAATTCCATCAACAATAACGGTTGAACAAAAATATCCTAGGGGAGTGATTTGACTTCCTCCAACTCCTAGTAAAGAAATAGGGTGGTGGACCAACTCGGGAGCTTGAAGGGTATCATAAATGTCCTTTCGTAGAAGTGTGACTTCAGACCCAGAGTCAAAAAGGGAGGTTATGTCCGTATTCAATATTTTTATTTTCTTAGAAATCCTATTTGCATCTGTATTAACGACAGTGGAATTTACAGAGGGATTCACAAAGGGTGCTTTACCATCCTTCGATCTGGAAGGGTTATAGGTATTTCGAGGTCTGGTCCTATTAGCATGGGGACAGTTAGCGTGAATATGGCCAAAACCTTTACAGCCATAGCATTGTTTACCTTGGCTCTTGTGAGGACATTGCGGGCTTTTGTGACCCTTTAAACCACATGAATAGCACACTGATTGCTCCAAAGAACGCTTTTCATCCACCTGAGAACCGTGGGGATATCTTCCGATTTGTTTTTGAAAGTTACTTCGAGAAGAATTAGAAGCTGTATAAAGTTTTTCAAAAGTCTTTAATTTTTCCTTAAATTCGTTTAGGGTTTTAGAGCCATAGAGAAGTAATTTGTTTCCCGATTCTGGGATGCCTTGAATAACATAATCAATCAAAGAGGAGTCATCGAGCGAACCTTTTTGGGCCAATTCCCTCATTGCCAAAAAGTATTCCTGTAATGTTTCGTTGGGCTTAAGTTTTCGAGAGTTCATTACGGTATGCAGTTGAAGGCTGTTGAGATTATCTTCAAATTCGTCTCTCAAATGTTTTTTCAGTGCTTCCCATGAATTAATTCCACGTATTGAACGAATTAGAGTTAGGGCAGGGCCTGATAGACATTTTTTAACAAAAATCACTTGATGCATGGGGTTTTTGATATCATACAGGTTAAAAGTATCTTCAATGTCGGAAATGAAGGTTTCTACTTTATAGTCATTTTTAGAGGAGAAAGGCTTTACTAAGTCGACTATGTCTTTCATATTGAAAGTTGGGGCAGAGAAGCCATAACAATCCTGACTAAATGAGTCAAATGGATTTTGAGTGACATTGACTGGGTTATCCTGACTTTTTTCAGAATCATTAATCACCAAAGAAGTCTTTACAGGTAAATCCTCTACATCACTATCTTCCGACTCATCCGATTTTAGAAGTGAAAAATCACTTAAGGCCTTGAAAATTATGTCACAACATGTTATAGGCTCAGGGGAAAATTCAATTTTAAGCAAATTGCATACAGTAATTAGATCTTGAATTGAAAACTCTTTAAGAACATCTTGTTTTCTATCGTTCCCGTTAGTATCAGAAAAACCCTTAAATGTTCTCAACCTGGACCGATTTTGCCTGTCCCCATCATTATTAAATATTAATCTATGCAAAATTCTTATTTGAGTTTTAGAGGCAGCGGCGATGGATTTCCGTATACATGGGATATCATTCAAAGAAGAAGCCATTCTTTTTTTTTTCAAAACTTCAATTGTAATTAGAAAAAGCAAGCATCAAAGCAAAATTAAATCAAGCATCATCAAATTAATCAAGCATCAAATGAAATTTCAAAGGTTGTTGTACTCATCTGTTTGAAGAGGAATGAACTGCAGATCAATCATCAAAGTCTTGTATCAACAAGCATCAAAAGCAAAACCACTTCAATAGTCTCCACAAGTTCCAATGAAATAACAGTCATCAAATGAATTCAGCAACGCAAATAAGAATGTTTGTAAAGCTTCATCAAATTTTTTGTGGCGTCGTTGGCGCTAGGGGTATCGTCAGTCTTACTTTCGGTTCGAATTCACAACCGGACGAACGCCCATGTGAAAGGGGGTCCCAGATACAACACCGTTTTAATAAGCATAGAAATGTTTAATTATACTACTATTTACAAGATATTTACAAAGTTAAGGTTTAAAATTAAGCATATCATGAGTCCATCCTTGCGGCGAAGAATGTTGCCGCGCTCTCGCTCGCTTCCAAAAACAGAAGTTCCTCTCTCTGAGTTGAGGTGTCTCTCCGAAGGGAGGAGGCACAGAGCGTCACTCAGCTTTACGTACGGAGCGGCACTGGTGGTGGAAGGTCTAACCTTCACATATATATATATATATATATATATATATATTAGGGTGGTCCTTATTTTTTAAGTTTGGAAATCTTAACGCGACGCCCCCCCAAATTGTTCCATCATACAAATAAATAGTTTTTGCAAAATATCGGCTCATTCGAATAATTAACACCCGTGCGCAGTTGCCTTGAAGTTTCAAAAAAATACTGATTTTTTCACAAAACATCCCAAAAACCATAGATTAAACCCTCCCAACTTCTTCTTGATTTTTTAATGAGAATCTAATATAGTTATAGTTATAATGTTCCAGATTCCATTCTTCTATCACCCCTCTTTCGGTAGTAAAAATTTTTTAAAGTTAAAATAACTCTTGTAAAGTTGTTTTTTCTGCATTTTAAAAAAGCTAATAACTCCAGAACCATACAACTTAAAAACCTGAAATTTGTGCCATTTTGTTTGTAATTTTTTTACCTTTCATTTGATGTGCAACATAACTGCTTTTTTAAAAAAATTTTTCTTCAAAATAAAAAAAATGGAGAAAAATTAAATAAAAAAAATTTTTGAAAAAAAAATTTTATTAAATAAATTTTAAGTTTTTCCACTCCCAAAATGAACATTTCTGCTAAATTTCAAGTTGAAATTAAAATTTGATCATGTAGAAAAAAATAAAAGTTTGCGAAATTTTGGCAAGTCCCTAAACATTCCATGTAATTTAACAAAAAAAGGTGTTTTACTCATGGGGATTCCAAAAACTCCCTTGAGGGTGTTCATACGATTTGTACCATGCTAAATTTACTTAAATATCAGAAAATACAGCTATTAGCCGATTCGGTACAAAATCCTACAGAGCTAGTTTCCAACCTAATTCAATGTGCCTATATTTTACCTGAATTTCCCTTAGAATTAAATTTTTACGTTATTTTTTCACTTCCAACATGTCAAATCAAATGAAATTAAAAGTGTTTAAAGATAAAAGAATAAAATAAAATCCTACCCCGATGACTACGCACAACGCAGTCCACCATTTGGTACCCGACAGGGCTCTGTAAGATTTTGTACCGAATCGGCTAGTAGTTGTATTTTCTGATATTTAAGTGAATTTTTTTGCATGGTAAAAATCGTATGAACACCCTCAAGGGAGTTTTTGGAATCCCCATGAGTGAAACACCTTTTTTTGTTAAATTACATGAAACGTTTAGGGACCTGCCAAAATTTCGGAAATTTTTATTTTTTTCTACATGATCAAATTTTAATTTCAACTTGAAATTTGGCAGATATGTTCATTTTGGGAGTGGAAAAACTTAAAATTTATTTAATAAAAATTTTTTTCAAAAATTTTTTTATTTAATTTTTTCTCCATTTTTTTTATTTTGAAGAAAATTTTTTAAAGAAAGGCAGTTATGTTGCACATCAAATGAAAGGTAATAAAATTACAAACAAAATGGCACAAATTTCAGGTTTTTAAGTTGTATGGTTCTGGAGTTATTAGCTTTTTTAAAATGCAAGAAAAACAACTTTACAGGAGTTATTTTTACTTTAAAAAATTTTTACTACCGAAATAGGGGTGATAGAAGAATGGAATCTGGAACATTATAACAATAATTGTATTAGATTCTCATTAAAAAATCAAGAAGAAGATGGGAGGGTTTAATCTTTGGTTTTTGGGATGTTTTGTGAAAAAATCAGTATTTTTTTGAAACTTCAAGGCAACTGCGCACGGGTGTTTATTATTCGAATGAGCTGATATTTTGCATACATTATTATTTTATATAGTGACACAAAACTAGGGGGCGTCACCACCGGAATTCCCCAAAAAAAATTTTACCATACAAATAAGGACCACCCTAATATATATATATATATATATATATATATATATATATATATATATATATATATATATATATATATATATATATATATATATATATATATATATATATATATATATATATATATATATATATATATATATATATATATATATATATATATATATATATATAAATTCCAACTCGCTGAACTTAATACACTTTATAAAACAATTAAACAATTTAAAGAAAAAACGGTAACCAACTTTCCAAAAATACGTCACCAAATCCCCTCCATGAATAAATCTCCCTTAAAATTTTGAATATATATTAACTCGAACTTATCAAAAATTTAAACGAAATGTTTTAAAAATATTCATCTTAATAATTTTTAATATATGATTATAAAAATAACTAATTCTAATTGTTTATCAATATTCGGACCAAACAAAAACCATTATTTTAAAGTAACTTGTTATTATAATATGCCTACTAGGCCGGGTCGAAAAAGACGAAATTCAAAGAATCGAAATGTAATAGTGCGGAGCGGAAAAGTTGTAACACACTAATACAAGCATAACGCAAAAAAAATTTTTGAAATCGGTCAACGTTTGACCCTCGCGCAACGCGGTCAAAACTTTGATGTTTTGGTCATTTTAAGAGAAATTGACCGAAAATCCCAAGATCACGTGATCAAATTATGTCCTTAATTTTTTCATAGTTGAGTACCTTCATTGTTAATAGTATGTGTCTAGTTTCATTAGTTTACATCCCCATATTTTAGAACAATAAATTTTTAAAGTTTTAAAACTTCTGTAAAGTTGTTTTTTCCGCTTTCATAAAATAGCCATAACTCAAGAACAGCTGCAGTTAGAAACTTGCAACTGGTGTCATTCAATGCACACTATTTTTCAGATTAAAATGGTGGGTATCACGACTATCTTCCTTTATAAGAAATATTCAAAATACTTAAAATTTAAAATAAAATTTAAAAATTTAACAAAAAAACGAAATTCTGAAAACTGGTAAAAACGAGGTTTTATTGCAATTGAACATCTACTATGAACTTGTTTTTAAAATTTTAAGTTGAAATTTTAATGTTATATCACTGAAAAATACATTGCCTTCGTCTTTTGTATAGTCTCATAAAACCTTCTTTATGAACGGTTAAGTACCAATAAAGTATTAATAAAAAGTAACAAACTAATTATTCTATTAAATAAGAAGGACATGTTAATTTTAACTTATATTTAGAAATTAATTAACCTCCATTTTCCCATTTAAAAGTGCGCACCGCAAGTTCAAAGTCACCATTCGAATGTAAGGCATTTCTTCCCGCGACTTGAATGGTTCTCTTATAAAAATCCTTTACGCTTTTGGTGGCCAGCATTTGGTTTTGGTCATCCGAAAAAACGTCTTTATACGGGTTGGGGTTCTTCACTTGATTATAACTTGGCAGAGAATCTTATTCGAGAGATCTGTTTAGGAAGTTTTCTACTTTGTCTACGACACAAATCCTCCCTATTCGTTTGTTTCGTTGTTCATATGGAAACCTAACTTCAAGTTTTGGTATTCTTTTCAACTTTTAACAACTGCAGTCAATCAATGGTGGACTGGACACATGCGTTGACCCTTTTTCTACAAGTGCATTTAATATTTATAGGACATTTACAAAATGAAATGTCAAATGAATGTGTATACTCATTCATTTGACATTGCATTTTTGAATTGCATGTTGATTGCATTGTTGAATTAAATGTTGATTGACTGCAATTGTTAAAAGTTGAAAAGAATACCAAAACTTGAAGTTAGGTTTCTATATAAACAACGAAACAAACGAATAGGGAGGATTTGTGTCGTAGACAAAGTAGAAAACTTCCTAAACAGATCTCTTCAGTGGCGGATCCAGGATTTGGTTTTGGGGGGGGCTAAGAATTTTCATAACCCAATTGATTCTTCTTGTTAATGGTAATACGGAAAAGGTAGTGAATTATCCTACTCAAATCAATAAAAGGGGGGTCTGGGGGTCCTCCCCCATAAAATTTTTGGAAATTATAGTCAAAAACCCCACTTTTTCAACTCATTTTGGTACGCCTCATCCGAATTTCGGATATAGATTTTTTGCGTTTTGACAAACTTAGTAAAAAATTAGACGTTTGGGGGGGGTTTCAGCCCGAAAGCCCCCCCCGTAGATCCGCCACTGGATCTCTTGAATAAGATTCTCTGCCAAGTTATAATCAAGTGAAGAACCCCCCACCCGTATAAAGACGTTTTTTCGGATGACCAAAACCAAAGCTGGCCACCAAAAGCGTAAAGGATTTTTATAAGAGAACCATTCAAGTCGCGGGAAGAAATGCCTTACATTCGAAATCAATGGTGACTTTGAACTTGCGGTGCGCACTTTTAAATGGGAAAATGGAGGTTAATTAATTTCTAAATATAAGTTAAAAACTAAAATGTCCTTCTTATTTAATAGAATAATTAGAGTTTTGTTACTTTTTTTAATACTTTATTGGTACTTAACCGTTCATAAAGACGGTTCTATGAGACTATACAAAAGACAAAGGCAATGTATTTTTCAGTGATATAACATTAAAATTTCAACTTAAAATTTTAAAAACAAGTTCATAGTAGATGTTCAATTGCAATAAAACCTCGTTTTTACCAGTTTTCAGAAATTTGTTTTTTTGTTAAATTTTTAAATTTTATTTTAAATTTTAAGTATTTTGAATATTTGTTATAAAGGAAGATAGTCGTGATACCCACCATTTTAATCAGAAAAATAGTGTGCATTGAATGACACCATTTGCAAGTTTCTAACTGCAGCTGTTCTTGAGTTATGGCTATTTTATGAAAGCGGAAAAAACAACTTTACAGAAGCTTTAAAACTTTAAAAATTTATTGCTTTAAAATATAAGAATGTAAACTAATGAAACTAGGCACATACTATTAAAAATGAAGGTACACAACTATGAAAAAATTAAGGACATTATTTGATCACGTGATCTTGGGATTTTCGGTCAATTTCTCTAAAAATGACCAAAACATCAAAACTTTGACCGCATTGCGCGAGGGTCAAACGTTGACCGATTTCAAAAATTTTTTTGGCGTTATGCTTGTATTAGTGTGTTACAACTTTTCCGCACTATTACATTTCGATTCTTTGAATTTCGTCTTTTTCGACCCGGCCTAATGCCTAGTGTTTATAATTGATACTTTTTTTTAAACCCAGACTTGTTAAACAATACCGTTTAAGCAATTGAAAATAATAAGAGACAAAACATTACTCTATGTTAACAATTAATTTCAATAAAATCAGACTAATAATTATAAATATTGGACAAAAAGTGTAAAAGTATAAAATGGCGTACATGTAAGTTTTTAGAATATGTTTTATCAGTCTTTGAGTGATATTTCATCAAGTAAGTACTTTTTTAAAAGGTGAAAAAACATGTTTCATCTTAAAATATAGCATCAATCGGTCGTTGTGATTGGATACATAATAATTTGATTGACAATACTTGCTTTGTAACTGCGACCTTATCCGTTATCTAAAAAAATGGAAATATTTTAAAATTGAGAATTTTTTTGAAAAATCGAAGGGCCTATACTCGGAAATCCGGAAAGAATCCGGACATTTTGATACCATATATGTGTCATTCGGTTCAGTAATTAAAAAGCCTTTCTCTGGAAACCGTTCACCAAAAACTTTTTTTTTTAAATAGAGAGATATAAGAGTACAATAAGGAAGTTGCATGTGTCAGATTTTCAAAAACAAACAAGTGTTCCGTATGGTTTTTTGTATGGTAAAATGAAATATCTAGTCAGTTTTTTTTAAATATACAGGTTATGAAATATTTTAATTTAAAAGTCGAGAAAAAACACGTGACTGAAAACGTCTTATGTTTAAACTATAAGATGACGTCAACAATACCATCAACTCCATTGCTTTACAACAATGTTTAGTAAAAGATGACGTCACATCCAAACTCTTGGCGTTTTCGCGCGCTTTTAAAAATGGGATTTTTGTTAATTTTTTGGGCAGTTAAAAAATTACTCGATTGGCCTCAAATTTTGGGTAGTTGCTTATTTTTGCAAGAGGAATCGATTAAAAAAATCATGCAACTTCCTCATTATTACATCTGGAGGGTCATTCCAAAGTGACTAACGTAACATTCAGACCAGATTTCATTTACCTTTTTTGCTTAAAACAATATAATTTAAGATAACAATTTGTACTATATGGTCTTTTTAAGTGCAAGTATGATTCTTAAGTAAAATCCTAAATTTATTATTTTTTAAATTTATGTTAGTAGTCATTTATTTTTAAAAAAAGTCATCGTGACTAACGCAACGTTTTTGCTCCAAGAATATTAACACCTTCATACTAATCTAAATTCCTCTAAATTTTAGAGGAATTTAGATTTCTAAAACTTGAAAAGGAAAACAATATTTAAAGATTTTTTTTTCATAAACACAAATAATGAATTTTGAGAATATTGCACAGTTATCAAAAAATATTTGTATTTTTTCTAACAAATTAACACTTTAAGCTTAAAAGGTACGTGACTAGCGTAACAAAAAAAACAGGTAGGGAATGAACAAATTATTTATTATTTCAAAAGTATCAAAGTTGTAATGAAGTATAATGACAGATATTAAGTGCATTTCATTTTTTAAACCTTTTATATTCATCAATTAATTTTTTTTCGATCAGAGTAGGAAATAAAAAATGGTAAATTTCCTTTTACTTCAATTGGGCCGTACAAAAAGAATTTACTTTCAACTAACTGAATATCATCAGGCTTTGGCCAAATAAACCCCAACATTTTTGAAATTGATAAATCATTTTGGATAGACTTTGATGAAATTTAACCCTTTTTCTGAACCATGTGTTATTTTGTTCTAAAATAACATTCCACTAGATTTTTTTGTACTGTTGCCAAAATATAGTTCTTGAATGTGTAACAAATAAACAGATAGGTCACTTTTAATGTTTTGTTAAGAAAAAAAATTGGTCTGAAGGTTGAAGTTAAATTGGAATGACCCTGGAACATACGAGTTGCTAGCTAGAAATTGCAGTTGAAATACGTGTTTTTCATTATCTGAAAATTTATCTACCTCACAGAATAAAAAAATCAGCCAAATACTCTTTTGGCGAGAGTTTTCTCAAAGTAAATCTGAACGAAATTGCCTTAACGTACACTTTCGCTTAGGACGGCAGTATTGTACTCGACTTGATCAATATCGCCTAAAAACTGTAATGAAATCAAGCATATTTCCTAATTCATCCCACATCAAAGATTCTCGACTCCACTTTAGGACCCAATCCGAGCGACTCTGGCAATCTTTTAACAACTATAGGGTAAACGCACCAGTAGATGACCAGTCACCAGTTTCCGTCCAAAGCGACTTTTTTCAATCAGAATAAGAAAATAAAAAGATGTAAAAACTTTCTGTCAACGCTAAAAATTTGTAAAAATTATGGGTAATAAAATAGCTATTTCGAAAATCGCCTAAAATTTTTATAAAAGATACAAAAAATAAAAGTGTTAACACATCTCAAAATTTACTCACTTTTTAGTGCCTCGCAACTACGTTGACATGGTCGTATGTTTTCAAAAAACTTGAAATAATTTCTTTAAAAACGATGTTTCCGATATTCTTTTTTCATGGGCGCATAGTTTATTGTCTAAGCTTAATATGTAGACAAAAATTTTTTTAAAAATAATTTTTTAAATAACAATTTTAGTGTGGTCGGCTATTGGTACGTTGTTTTACCTATCTGTACCAATATCCGACCAGAGTGGTCGGAAAATGGAGCAGTGTATTTTTTGCCTCGTACCAATATCCGACCACTGCATAAAAAATGAAAACAATTAATAATTAACAGAAATAAATACTCACAAATTAATAGAAATAGGTTAAAAAGATTAAATTTTAATGAAATATTATCTCAAACGATAACTATAATTCAATTTCATTAGTTTTATTTGATATTTAGCAAGTTTAATTCAAAAGTCTATATATAAATCATTTGTTTTATTATTTACCTAGCCCCTATAGGTATAACCTTAATTAGTTTTTTTTATTAAATTTCGTACTTACTTAGTTTATTAGAAAGAGTTTTAATCAGTTTTTACTAAACAACAATTTAATTATAAATTATATAATTCCTTATCTGAAAATCGTTTGAGTTCCGCATTAGAAAATTAAATTTATGAGCAATAGCCTAAAATCTAGCACATTTTAGTGAATTAATTTAGTCCTTTAAGATTCACATGCATAGAAAAAGCTTGAACTTTTCATCTGCATTCTGATATGCCTTATTCGAAAGACGATCTCAGGAGCGCTTTGGATGACATCTGGAACAACCAACAGAGTATTCGAGCTGTGTCTCGTAAATACGGAATACCGCATTCAACTATTATTGAAAAATGAAGTGTAAAAATGCTTTGGATGCTAAAAAAGGCCCTACAACTGTGCTAGCAAAAGAGGTAAGAATATTAAATTATCTGTAAGAAAGGTTATTTTTTAATAATAATGTATTGTAATATTTTGGCCTGGCCAATCACCTGTAAAAAAGAACTTAATTCGAAAGAGAATGAAATCTCCTATGCTGTTGGAGCGGGGTTGTGGAGAGACTATTGGAAGCAAAAAGAAACAGAAAATAAAGAAAAAGAAACAAGGAAGAAAGGAAATAAAAAAAGAAAGAAAATATCAGTGGTCGATTAAACTATCTGACAACACTGAAAACAAAATTATCTTAAAGAAAAAACCTCAAATATTAAAAAATAAGTAATTATAATCAATAAAAGTATGCAGTAATAATTTTTTCTTTTGTTTATGTTTATTCCTTCTGTTCCTTATTTTAATATTTAAGGATGTTAAACAAGCTGGTCGGATATTGGAGCATGAGTGGTCGGATATTGGTGTAAGGTGGACGGCTACTGGTGCAATGGGAACAAATTTACAAATTGTAAAAATTAATGGGTTAATTTTTTTTAAATTTTTTTGAAAATATACATATTATAAAAGATAATTTTAGGTACATAATGGCGCAATTAGCTAGAAAATTGATAGATTTTCCTAGGAGTTATTGAATTTTGAATGTTGACTTTTCCTTAACTGGTCGCGTACTGGTGCGTTTACCCTATCTGAAAACAAAACCATTCTTGCACACATCTTACGAATGAGTTTTCACTTCCATAGCAAAATTGATTCAACCCTCCCTAATTTTAATAAAGCAAGCTCTTAATGCCTTTTATAAGTAAGCACTTCACGGTTTACATTTAACCTACTAAGAAGCGTAAGTTTCTCTAAAATAATTAGATTTTTCCTTAAAATAGCACGTTTTATGATATTCAGAGCAACATTTTTATTGAAAGTAAAGTATTTTTTTATTTAAATAGGATGCATGTTTTTTTCTAGAAAAAATAAATTTTAAATATGCATAAAGGCAAAAAAAATTCTGGCAAACTCATACTTCTATCGAAAGATTATCCGAAAAACTTCTCTTTTTCATTACAACGTTTTTATTAAGTCTCTTCACAACACGTCCGCTCAAAGCACGACACCAACTGTGTGACTAATGGATGAATTTATTCACTGTTGTAACTAATTCAATTTTATTATTTTGATACATTTTATTTTAGTAGTATTCTTTGTGGCAAGGTTTCAGAAGTTTAGAGCTTTCTAGTGTATAGAATTCTATGCTTCCAACTTAACTTTCTTATGGTTTCTTAAAATAAATATTTTTTACAATTTTAATCTTGTTAGTTAACATGAAAATATAGATACACACCACAAAAAAATAGATCTATACAGTCTAGCATGTTCGTTTAAATATGCTCTAAGCGTATCATACACCAAACGAATAAAAGGAAATTGTTCGTCCAACCCTATAAAAACACAATTACTTCGAAAGCCAGAAAAATATCCCTTTAAACCAGGGTGCACAATGGTGAAGACCTACGCCATAAAACACCAACCAACCCTAACATGAAGCAGACCAAGAAGTAATTCCGCACCATGTATAGAGCACAGACTACTCACTTCGTCGTTGGAATGGCCGTAGTAGGGCTGTTTTCCGAAGGTGAATATCTCCCACAGCACAACTCCGTACGCCCACACATCAGACTCCAGGGAAAACTTTCCGTACGTGATACTTTCAGGAGCCATCCACCGTATAGGAAGCATTCTGGAACCGCCCACCTGTAAAACACATGAGAGAAATCATTTTACATGCATCAACCAGGCAACCAGGGGCCTTAGCATGAGTCAGTGCGGTTTAGTTCTCACTATAATCAGTTGCAACTTAACTTGAGCCTGTAGAAATATGCTGAGATCAACCAAAGAAAGTAGTTCCCCGCGAGGTGTCTGATTTTTAAGTGAAATTTAGAGCTTCAATTTTGAATAATGATTAGTTTTTAAATCCACGTATATTAAGCATCTTTTCATTCCGATATGCATTAGTTGTTCAGCATTTTTATTTTTTAAAGTTGCGTAATGCGTAGTAGTACAACTCGCTCTCAAACCTGCCCGCCAATAAGAGCTTCTAGCAACCCAACAGGCTTTCTGTTTACTCAGATTTTCTTCCGCGTGGCCATGACGTCAGGCTCAACTTAAGTTGCATTAGAGTATAATGACTAATCCCACTTCTTACCGCCATGAGTAGTGTAGAAATGCGGGTTCTGGACCAACGGTGCAGCGGTGCTCGGGGCGTGGCTTGTAGGGGGCGTGGCCTAACTAATTACCATATTGTCTTGATTACTTAATTACCTTAATTAATGACTTAATTGTGCTTAATTACCCCAATTAATTACTTTAATTACACTAATTAGATAATTTACCCTAATTGAATGATTTATTACCCCAATTTACTTTAATCCTTTGAGTACTAAATTCAGGACTTGTACTTTTTCAGATTATGTTTTAACCCTTTGATTACTTATTTCAATAGTGGTGCAGCAATAATAGCGGTGCAGCGGTGCTGGGGGGGGCGTGGCTTGTAGGGAGCGTGACCTAACTAATTACCCTATTGTCTTGATTACTTAATTACCTTAATTAATGACTTAATTGTGCTTAATTACCATAATTAATTACTTTAATTACACTAATTAGATAATTTACCCTAATTGAATGATTTATTACCCTAATTTACTTTAATCCTTTGAGTACTAAATTCAGGACTTGTACTTTTTCAGATTATGTTTTAACCCTTTGATTACTTATTTCAATAGTGGTGCAGCAATAATAACGGTGCAGCGGTGCTGGGGGCGTGGCCTAACTATATACCCTATTGTCTTATACCCTATTACCTTAATTAATGACTTAATTTTGCTTAATTACCATAATTAATTACTTTAATTACACTAATTAGTACTTTTCCAGACTACTTTTTAATCCTTTGATTACTTATTTCCACAGTGGTGCAGCAATACTTCTTAACCCTTTGATAACTTTATTTCCATAGTGGTGCAGCAATAATTCTTAACCATTTGATGACTAATTTCTGGACTTGTACTTTTTCAGACTATTTTTTAACCCTTTGATTACTTATCAATACCTATTAACCCTTTGATTACTTATTTCCACAGTGGTGCAGCAATAATTCTTAACCCTTTGATGACCAATTTCGGGACTTTTACTTTTTCAGACTATTTTTTAACCCCTTGATAACTTATTTCCACAGTGGTGCAGCAATACTTCTTAACCCTTTGATTACTTTATTTCCATAGTGGTGCAGCAATGATTCTTAACCATTTGATGACTAATTTCGGGACTTGTACTTTTTCAGACCATTTTTTAACTCTGATTACTTATCAATACTTCTTAACCCTTTGATTACTTTATTTCCATAGTGGTGCAGCAATAATTCTTAACCATTTCATGACTAATTTCAGGACTTGTACTTTTTCAGACTATTTTTTAACCCTTTGATTACTTATTTCCACAGTGGTGCAGCAATAATTCTTAACCCTTTGTTGACTAATTTAGGGACTTGTACTTTTTCAGACTATTTTTTTAACCGTTTGATTAATATTTCCATAGTGGTGCAGCAATAATTCTTAACCTTTTAGTTACTAATTTCGGAACTCGTCTTTTTCAGAATACTTTTAACCCTTTAGTCACTAATTTCCATCTTGGTGCAACAATAATTATTTACCCTTTGATTACTTATTTCCATAGCGGTGCAGTAATAATTCTTCACCCTTTGTTGACTAATTTCAGGACTTGTACTTTTTAGACTATTTTTTTTAATCCTTTGATTACTACTTCCATAGTGGTGCAGCAATAAATCTTAACCCTTTGATGACTAATTTCGGGACTTGTACTTTTTAGACTGTTTTTTAAACCTTTGATTACTTATTTCCATAGTGGTGCAGCAATAATTCTTAACCCTTTAGTCACTAATTTCCGTAGTGATGCAGCAATAATTCTTAATGAGCACAATGCCATGAATATACTTCATAGTGAAGGACTTTGAAAATCGATATCCTAAACATTAGTGGGTTTTTTTTTTCGATTGATTACTAAAAACATAATACAATTTTCCAATGAAATTTATTTTAACTTATGAAAATAACAATCTTTGATGAAATCACCCTGCGACAAAGAGGACAAACATTTAAATTATCTACACATTTTCTACAAGCAACAAGGTGTCCACAAGGTTGAAATACAACATTCATTTCTAGATTCATACATATTTTACATAAAAAGGAATTTCTAACTGTAATTTTACATTCATTACCATCAAGGTGTGTATTTTTAGAGATTTCGATTCCAACACGATATTTCCCTTTTTCTAACGAAACAGTAGTCTTTAAAACACTTATCTTTTCCACTACATGCTTTTGAGACGTTTTACACACTCGATGGCAATAATTTTCCTTTCTTCTCACTATAAGTTGAATATATTTACAATCAGAGAAAAACTTTCCATGCTCAACCAACGGGTCATCATCATTCTCCCGATTTCCCAATAATCCACCACAAGAGTTAAACAAACAACTATATCGTCAACGCCGGAATAGTATAATCCAGACTCTGCCATATCCTTAACATCGGGTTTATCTTCAGGCCAATCTTTAAAAGTCTCAAGACGTTTTTCAAAGTCCAACATATTAGGATGTTTTGGGGCAATATCTTTTAATTTTTCAGGTGTTTTAGCTGGTTTAGACTTATCTTCTAGATGCACGATTGGTATGTTTTGAGAACCAGATATTAGAAATGAGCATTTCGGTGATTTTCTCATGTGCTCTCTTATCGGCTTTTGTCCTCTAACCCAGTCACGGATAATAACTCGACAAAATGCACACTGTACTTCATCTCTGAATTTCAAGTAAAAAAATCCAGCTGATGCTAGGTCAGCTGATTTGATATACGATAGAGGCCAAACTTCAGAAAAAGAAATCATTCTATTAGCTTCATATCTCATTACTTCACAGATTTTTTCAACAGTTTCAGAATTGTTTAGTACATATTCTTTTCCATGAGAGAGAATGTATGACATTTCATTTTTGAAATTATTCATTCTAACAAAGTTTCTATTCTCTTCGTTTTACGTGTACTAAACGCTATTTATACCCTTTGGAATTAATAACGAAGTGTGCAATAAATTTTACATATTTTATGTGTTCATATAAAAGAAAAACTTTATTAAATAAAAGACTAAAACCTTACAATTTTACATTAAAAAACTTAGTCACATAATGAAACTAAAAAATTTTTTTGAAATTAAATAGAAAATTAAATATTTTTTTAAAATAAAATACTTTTACATAAAATTCTAAAACTAAAACTTTGCCAGATTAAAGATAAACCCAGAAAAAATATATTCACAATGCTCTCTCTGTTAACATAATACCTCTATGGCTTCTTCTATATAAAACTAAAAATTTGATTAGAAATGGAGAGGGAAAATGCAAAAATATTACGAGAAATGAAAACTTAGACACTTACTTGAAAATTTTACGACTTGAAATCTTACACTGATGAAAACTTAGACAAAAGTTAAATGTATCACAAGAAATAAACACCGAGATTAAAAACTTTAAAAAAAAAAGGAGAAACGCACCCTTCAAAATATTTCATGAACTTCAAACTTTAAACTTTTTAAGATCTATAAAAAGTGTTACAAGTAACTTAAACTTTGATAAAAATACGGATGAAAACACAAAAATATTACAAAAGTTTGGACACTTAATGAAACTAAAAATTTTATTAGAAATGGAGAGGGAAAATGTAGAAATATTACGAGAGATGAAAACTTAGACACTTACTTGAAAATTTTACGACTTGAAATCCCACACTTACAAAACTTAGACACATGAATTTATAAAAACTTACAAAAGGAAAACTTAAATGTATTAAAAGAAATAAACACCTAGATTAAAAACTTTGTAAAAAAGGAGAAAAACACTACAAAAATATCTCAACTACAAACTTAGAAACTGTTGAAATAAAACTTTGATAAAAATACAGATGTAAACATAAAAATTCAGAAACTTAAAATTTTGTTAGAAACGGAGAGGAAAATTTAATCACTTGGAAATGTAACAACTTGGAAACTTAGACATGTAATGAATACTAAAAAAATGAAGAGAACTTAAATATATTACAAGAAATAAACACTTAGACTATAAACTTTGTTAAAAATGGGAGAAAACCACAACAAAAGTATTTCCAGAACTAAAACTTAGAAACTGTTAAAATAAAACATTGATTCAAAAATACAGATGCAAACACAAAAATATTACGCAAAGTAAAATTTAGACACTATACGAATCTAAAAATTTTGATAGATATTACAAAAATTTAGACACTTTCTTGAAAACTTACACTTATGAAAACTTAGACATGAAAGTATAAAACTAAAGAAGTGAAATCTTAAATATATCACAAGAAATAAACACATAGACTAAAAACTTTGTTAAAAAAGGAAGAAAACCTTCAAGATTTTTAGATTTATTAAACTTAGAAACTAAAAAACTTAAAACTTTGTTTAAATACAGATGAAAACTTAATATTATGACAAGACACAAAATTCTTGAACATTATAAAGAAATTGAAAACTTTGTTAGAAATAAAACAGTCGCTGAAAAATAATTAGGAACTTATAAAAATGCAGTTAAAAAACACAAAACTAATACAAGAAATATAAACTTTGATTAAAAACTAAAATATTGTAAAGATATAAAGACAAAATCCTAAAAATGTTTCAAGAAATATAAACTTAGAAACTATAAAACTAAAAACTTTATGGAAAATAAAGGAGAAAGTACAAAAACATTACAAGAAAATAAAAATTTAGACCCTATATGAAACCAAAAACTTAAAAGAAGTAAAACATTTTAAAATATTACAAGAAATAAACACCTCTACTCTTTAAACTAAAATATTTGCCAATAAATAAAAACAACCTAAAATGATTTCAAGAAATTCAAAGGTAGACACTATATATATAATACAAAAACTTTGTCAGAAATGAAATGGAAACTTAAAAAATATAACAAGAAATACTCAATAAAGCTTAAAACTTTAATAAAATTTAAGAAAGCACACAAATATATTACAAGAAATAAAAAACTTACGGCATTATAGGAAACAAAAAACACTTTTAGAAATGGAAAGAAAGAACATGAACGTATTACTAGGCTTAAAATCTGTAAATCTAAAAACTTGACAAATAATAAAAACCTAAAAATATATTAGGAAATATGAAACTGCTATCTTTTTAGAAGATTTAAAAAGACTAAAAATATTTTTTTAAAATAATTTCCTTAACCCTAAAACTAAAAACTTCATTAAAAAGATGAAAACCTAAACTAATTTCACCAAATATAAACTGAGACATTATATAATGTGAAAACTTTGGTAGAAAGGATATGAGAAACGAAAAAAAATCACAAGAAAGGCATTAACATCACAAGAAATGTTAAAACATTATAAACTAAAAACTTTGTTAGAAATGAAAAGGAAAACGTAAAATATTACGAGAATTAAAAACTTAAACATAATTAAGAATGAAATTTTGTAAAAGAAGAAAACCTTAAAATATTACAATAAAATGCAACTACAAACTTTGTTAAAAATGAGATCTTAAAATTTTTCAAGACTTGTAAACTTTTAGAAAAATATAAAGCAAAAAAAGAATTGCTGAAAGTTAAATGGAAAGCGTTAAAATATTAGAAATAATGGAAAACGTTATAACAAGAAATAAAATTCTAAAACTAAAACTTTGCTAAAATAAAGGCCAATACAGAAAAATAACTAATAACTTTGCTAGAATAAAGATAAACACAGAAAAATATCGGAAAACTTTGCTAAAAATAAATACCATTACAGAAAAATACCTAAGTAAGATCTTTGATAAAATTAGGGTGGAAACATAAAAATATTGCAAGAAAATTTATATACAGAAAAATAACTAAAAAACTTTGTTTTAAATTAAGTAGAAAACGAAAAACTTTAAAAGAAATGAAAACTTATGCATTATTAAACCAAAAACTGCTGAAAAAATTTAGACAAACACAGAAAAATAACTGAAAACTTAATAAAATAAAGACGAAAACCTAAAAATATTACAATAAAAAAACTTAGACACAGTATGAAGCTAAAAACTTTGATAAAAATAAAATCTTTGAAACTGTAAAACTAAAAATTGTTGAAAAAAATAAAGATGAACACAGAAAGGTATCTGAAAACTTTATAAAAATAGACTAAAACCTAAAAACATTACAATAAAAAACTTAGGCACAGTATGACACTATAAACTATGTTTGAAATGAACTAGAAAATGAAAAATATTTACAAGAAATAAAAATATTCATTGCACAACTAAAAACTTTTATAAAAATAAAATCTTAGAAACTATAAAACTGAAATATTTGTTAAAAATAAAGACGAATATATACACAGGAAAATAATCAAAAACTTTGTTAACAATAAAACGAATACAGAAAAATATTACTAGAAATAAAAAGTTAAAAGACACCATAAAACTAAAAATTGTTGAAAAAAAAATAAAGTTGAACACAAAATTAACTGAAAACTTCTTAAAAACATTACAATAAAAAATTTAGGCACAGTAAAATGAAACTTGAAACTTTGATAGAAATGAAAAAATTACAAGAAGCAATTATTTAAGCACTATAAAACTAAAATTTCCGTAAAGGTAAAGGTGAACACATAAAATAAAACCATGTTTTTTTATTAGAAGACTTTGGTAAGTTCACACCCTCCTTCCTTGGAATCAGTTTTTTAAATTATGAAAATTAGGTGGGCTTCTTTTAAATTGTTTCAACAGCCCATCCATTTTTCATAACAATTTAAAAAATTGCTCCCATGGAAGGAGGGTGTGAACCTACCAAAGTCTTCTAATTAAAAAGCATGGTTTTATTTTATGTGTTCACCTTTACCTTTACGGAAATTTTAGTTTTATAGTGCTTAAATAATTGCTTCTTGTAATTTTTTTTTCATTTCTATCAAAGTTTCAAGTTTCATTTTACTGTGCCTAAATTTTTTATTGTAATGTTTTTAAGAAGTTTTCAGTTAATTTTGTGTTCAACTTTATTTTTTTTCAACAATTTTTAGTTTTATGGTGTCTTTTAACTTTTTATTTCTAGTAATATTTTTCTGTATTCGTTTTATTGATAACAAAGTTTTTGATTATTTTCCTGTGTATATATTCGTCTTTATTTTTAACAAATATTTCAGTTTTATAGTTTCTAAGATTTTATTTTTATAAAAGTTTTTAGTTGTGCAATGAATATTTTTATTTCTTGTAAATATTTTTCATTTTCTAGTTCATTTCAAACATAGTTTATAGTGTCATACTGTGCCTAAGTTTTTTATTGTAATGTTTTTAGGTTTTAGTCTATTTTTATAAAGTTTTCAGATACCTTTCTGTGTTCATCTTTATTTTTTTCAACAATTTTTAGTTTTACAGTTTCAAAGATTTTATTTTTATCAAAGTTTTTAGCTTCATACTGTGTCTAAGTTTTTTTATTGTAATATTTTTAGGTTTTCGTCTTTATTTTATTAAGTTTTCAGTTATTTTTCTGTGTTTGTCTAAATTTTTTCAGCAGTTTTTGGTTTAATAATGCATAAGTTTTCATTTCTTTTAAAGTTTTTCGTTTTCTACTTAATTTAAAACAAAGTTTTTTAGTTATTTTTCTGTATATAAATTTTCTTGCAATATTTTTATGTTTCCACCCTAATTTTATCAAAGATCTTACTTAGGTATTTTTCTGTAATGGTATTTATTTTTAGCAAAGTTTTCCGATATTTTTCTGTGTTTATCTTTATTCTAGCAAAGTTATTAGTTATTTTTCTGTATTGGCCTTTATTTTAGCAAAGTTTTAGTTTTAGAATTTTATTTCTTGTTATAACGTTTTCCATTATTTCTAATATTTTAACGCTTTCCATTTAACTTTCAGCAATTCTTTTTTTGCTTTATATTTTTCTAAAAGTTTACAAGTCTTGAAAAATTTTAAGATCTCATTTTTAACAAAGTTTGTAGTTGCATTTTATTGTAATATTTTAAGGTTTTCTTCTTTTACAAAATTTCATTCTTAATTATGTTTAAGTTTTTAATTCTCGTAATATTTTACGTTTTCCTTTTCATTTCTAACAAAGTTTTTAGTTTATAATGTTTTAACATTTCTTGTGATGTTAATGCCTTTCTTGTGATTTTTTTTCGTTTCTCATATCCTTTCTACCAAAGTTTTCACATTATATAATGTCTCAGTTTATATTTGGTGAAATTAGTTTAGGTTTTCATCTTTTTAATGAAGTTTTTAGTTTTAGGGTTAAGGAAATTATTTTAAAAAAATATTTTTAGTCTTTTTAAATCTTCTAAAAAGATAGCAGTTTCATATTTCCTAATATATTTTTAGGTTTTTATTATTTGTCAAGTTTTTAGATTTACAGATTTTAAGCCTAGTAATACGTTCATGTTCTTTCTTTCCATTTCTAAAAGTGTTTTTTGTTTCCTATAATGCCGTAAGTTTTTTATTTCTTGTAATATATTTGTGTGCTTTCTTAAATTTTATTAAAGTTTTAAGCTTTATTGAGTATTTCTTGTTATATTTTTTAAGTTTCCATTTCATTTCTGACAAAGTTTTTGTATTATATATATAGTGTCTACCTTTGAATTTCTTGAAATCATTTTAGGTTGTTTTTATTTATTGGCAAATATTTTAGTTTAAAGAGTAGAGGTGTTTATTTCTTGTAATATTTTAAAATGTTTTACTTCTTTTAAGTTTTTGGTTTCATATAGGGTCTAAATTTTTATTTTCTTGTAATGTTTTTGTACTTTCTCCTTTATTTTCCATAAAGTTTTTAGTTTTATAGTTTCTAAGTTTATATTTCTTGAAACATTTTTAGGATTTTGTCTTTATATCTTTACAATATTTTAGTTTTTAATCAAAGTTTATATTTCTTGTATTAGTTTTGTGTTTTTTAACTGCATTTTTATAAGTTCCTAATTATTTTTCAGCGACTGTTTTATTTCTAACAAAGTTTTCAATTTCTTTATAATGTTCAAGAATTTTGTGTCTTGTCATAATATTAAGTTTTCATCTGTATTTAAACAAAGTTTTAAGTTTTTTAGTTTCTAAGTTTAATAAATCTAAAAATCTTGAAGGTTTTCTTCCTTTTTTAACAAAGTTTTTAGTCTATGTGTTTATTTCTTGTGATATATTTAAGATTTCACTTCTTTAGTTTTATACTTTCATGTCTAAGTTTTCATAAGTGTAAGTTTTCAAGAAAGTGTCTAAATTTTTGTAATATCTATCAAAATTTTTAGATTCGTATAGTGTCTAAATTTTACTTTGCGTAATATTTTTGTGTTTGCATCTGTATTTTTGAATCAATGTTTTATTTTAACAGTTTCTAAGTTTTAGTTCTGGAAATACTTTTGTTGTGGTTTTCTCCCATTTTTAACAAAGTTTATAGTCTAAGTGTTTATTTCTTGTAATATATTTAAGTTCTCTTCCTTTTTTTAGTATTCATTACATGTCTAAGTTTCCAAGTTGTTACATTTCCAAGTGATTAAATTTTCCTCTCCGTTTCTAACAAAATTTTAAGTTTCTGAATTTTTATGTTTACATCTGTATTTTTATCAAAGTTTTATTTCAACAGTTTCTAAGTTTGTAGTTGAGATATTTTTGTAGTGTTTTTCTCCTTTTTTACAAAGTTTTTAATCTAGGTGTTTATTTCTTTTAATACATTTAAGTTTTCCTTTTGTAAGTTTTTATAAATTCATGTGTCTAAGTTTTGTAAGTGTGGGATTTCAAGTCGTAAAATTTTCAAGTAAGTGTCTAAGTTTTCATCTCTCGTAATATTTCTACATTTTCCCTCTCCATTTCTAATAAAATTTTTAGTTTCATTAAGTGTCCAAACTTTTGTAATATTTTTGTGTTTTCATCCGTATTTTTATCAAAGTTTAAGTTACTTGTAACACTTTTTATAGATCTTAAAAAGTTTAAAGTTTGAAGTTCATGAAATATTTTGAAGGGTGCGTTTCTCCTTTTTTTTTTAAAGTTTTTAATCTCGGTGTTTATTTCTTGTGATACATTTAACTTTTGTCTAAGTTTTCATCAGTGTAAGATTTCAAGTCGTAAAATTTTCAAGTAAGTGTCTAAGTTTTCATTTCTCGTAATATTTTTGCATTTTCCCTCTCCATTTCTAATCAAATTTTTAGTTTTATATAGAAGAAGCCATAGAGGTATTATGTTAACAGAGAGAGCATTGTGAATATATTTTTTCTGGGTTTATCTTTAATCTGGCAAAGTTTTAGTTTTAGAATTTTATGTAAAAGTATTTTATTTTAAAAAAATATTTAATTTTCTATTTAATTTCAAAAAAATTTTTTAGTTTCATTATGTGACTAAGTTTTTTAATGTAAAATTGTAAGGTTTTAGTCTTTTATTTAATAAAGTTTTTCTTTTATATGAACACATAAAATATGTAAAATTTATTGCACACTTCGTTATTAATTCCAAAGGGTATAAATAGCGTTTAGTACACGTAAAACGAAGAGAATAGAAACTTTGTTAGAATGAATAATTTCAAAAATGAAATGTCATACATTCTCTCTCATGGAAAAGAATATGTACTAAACAATTCTGAAACTGTTGAAAAAATCTGTGAAGTAATGAGATATGAAGCTAATAGAATGATTTCTTTTTCTGAAGTTTGGCCTCTATCGTATATCAAATCAGCTGACCTAGCATCAGCTGGATTTTTTTACTTGAAATTCAGAGATGAAGTACAGTGTGCATTTTGTCGAGTTATTATCCGTGACTGGGTTAGAGGACAAAAGCCGATAAGAGAGCACATGAGAAAATCACCGAAATGCTCATTTCTAATATCTGGTTCTCAAAACATACCAATCGTGCATCTAGAAGATAAGTCTAAACCAGCTAAAACACCTGAAAAATTAAAAGATATTGCCCCAAAACATCCTAATATGTTGGACTTTGAAAAACGTCTTGAGACTTTTAAAGATTGGCCTGAAGATAAACCCGATGTTAAGGATATGGCAGAGTCTGGATTATACTATTCCGGCGTTGACGATATAGTTGTTTGTTTAACTCTTGTGGTGGATTATTGGGAAATCGGGAGAATGATGATGACCCGTTGGTTGAGCATGGAAAGTTTTTCTCTGATTGTAAATATATTCAACTTATAGTGAGAAGAAAGGAAAATTATTGCCATCGAGTGTGTAAAACGTCTCAAAAGCATGTAGTGGAAAAGATAAGTGTTTTAAAGACTACTGTTTCGTTAGAAAAAGGGAAATATCGTGTTGGAATCGAAATCTCTAAAAATACACACCTTGATGGTAATGAATGTAAAATTACAGTTAGAAATTCCTTTTTATGTAAAATATGTATGAATCTAGAAATGAATGTTGTATTTCAACCTTGTGGACACCTTGTTGCTTGTAGAAAATGTGTAGATAATTTAAATGTTTGTCCTCTTTGTCGCAGGGTGATTTCATCAAAGATTGTTATTTTCATAAGTTAAAATAAATTTCATTGGAAAATTGTATTATGTTTTTAGTAATCAATCGAAAAAAAAAACCCACTAATGTTTAGGATATCGATTTTCAAAGTCCTTCACTATGAAGTATATTCATGGCATTGTGCTCATTAAGAATTATTGCTGCATCACTACGGAAATTAGTGACTAAAGGGTTAAGAATTATTGCTGCACCACTATGGAAATAAGTAATCAAAGGTTTAAAAAATAGTCTAAAAAGTACAAGTCCCGAAATTAGTCATCAAAGGGTTAAGATTTATTGCTGCACCACTATGGAAGTAGTAATCAAAGGATTAAAAAAAATAGTCTAAAAAGTACAAGTCCTGAAATTAGTCAACAAAGGGTGAAGAATTATTACTGCACCGCTATGGAAATAAGTAATCAAAGGGTAAATAATTATTGTTGCACCAAGATGGAAATTAGTGACTAAAGGGTTAAAAGTATTCTGAAAAAGACGAGTTCCGAAATTAGTAACTAAAAGGTTAAGAATTATTGCTGCACCACTATGGAAATATTAATCAAACGGTTAAAAAAATAGTCTGAAAAAGTACAAGTCCCTAAATTAGTCAACAAAGGGTTAAGAATTATTGCTGCACCACTGTGGAAATAAGTAATCAAAGGGTTAAAAAATAGTCTGAAAAAGTACAAGTCCTGAAATTAGTCATGAAATGGTTAAGAATTATTGCTGCACCACTATGGAAATAAAGTAATCAAAGGGTTAAGAAGTATTGATAAGTAATCAGAGTTAAAAAATGGTCTGAAAAAGTACAAGTCCCGAAATTAGTCATCAAATGGTTAAGAATCATTGCTGCACCACTATGGAAATAAAGTAATCAAAGGGTTAAGAAGTATTGCTGCACCACTGTGGAAATAAGTTATCAAGGGGTTAAAAAATAGTCTGAAAAAGTAAAAGTCCCGAAATTGGTCATCAAAGGGTTAAGAATTATTGCTGCACCACTGTGGAAATAAGTAATCAAAGGGTTAATAGGTATTGATAAGTAATCAAAGGGTTAAAAAATAGTCTGAAAAAGTACAAGTCCAGAAATTAGTCATCAAATGGTTAAGAATTATTGCTGCACCACTATGGAAATAAAGTTATCAAAGGGTTAAGAAGTATTGCTGCACCACTGTGGAAATAAGTAATCAAAGGATTAAAAAGTAGTCTGGAAAAGTACTAATTAGTGTAATTAAAGTAATTAATTATGGTAATTAAGCAAAATTAAGTCATTAATTAAGGTAATAGGGTATAAGACAATAGGGTATATAGTTAGGCCACGCCCCCAGCACCGCTGCACCGTTATTATTGCTGCACCACTATTGAAATAAGTAATCAAAGGGTTAAAACATAATCTGAAAAAGTACAAGTCCTGAATTTAGTACTCAAAGGATTAAAGTAAATTAGGGTAATAAATCATTCAATTAGGGTAAATTATCTAATTAGTGTAATTAAAGTAATTAATTATGGTAATTAAGCACAATTAAGTCATTAATTAAGGTAATTAAGTAATCAAGACAATAGGGTAATTAGTTAGGTCACGCTCCCTACAAGCCACGCCCCCCCCAGCACCGCTGCACCGCTATTATTGCTGCACCACTATTGAAATAAGTAATCAAAGGGTTAAAACATAATCTGAAAAAGTACAAGTCCTGAATTTAGTACTCAAAGGATTAAAGTAAATTGGGGTAATAAATCATTCAATTAGGGTAAATTATCTAATTAGTGTAATTAAAGTAATTAATTAGGGTAATTAAGCACAATTAAGTCATTAATTAAGGTAATTAAGTAATCAAGACAATATGGTAATTAGTTAGGCCACGCCCCCTACAAGCCACGCCCCGAGCACCGCTGCACCGTTGGTCCAGAACCCGCATTTCTACACTACTGCCATGACGTCACATTTTGCTAAGGTTGCAAAAAAACCCCAGCAGGAACTCTCATGAAAAGTTCTCCCGGTGAGAAGTATTCACCTTTTTTACTCACCACGTACACACTACCTCACACGGAGATACTTGTATTACAATTTGTCTGGTTCAATGACTCACTTGCCAATTGTGATTTAAAATTAAACTCGAATTAATTGTATCTTATTTCTTTATTACCTGATAATTAGTAACTCTTACTTCTGTCAAACCAAAAATTCCAGTAGAAGAAATGCCCGTTAATAAATGTATTAGAAATGAAAACAATTCTTATGATTAATGTCACAAAATGTTTGAACAACATCCACAAGACTTAATAAATAAATATTTATTCCTTTATATTTGCTGGTTAGCACCGATGTTGATGGATATAGTTACCAACACTCTAATACAGATGTACCATCAATATAAACAATTTGATTCTACAATATTAGGTGCTATTTAAATTTAAAACTGCAAAGTTTAATGTATTTTAAATCCTTACTACTGCAATTTTAACCTTAAAAATTCCTTAGGAAACTCATTGAAACGGTTTTTATCATTTAGATTTCCCTGAAGAACCTACATACAATAAAGAATCATGCTTTTTATAATGCTCTTCTTCTGTTTGCTTACTTGAGAAAACTCATTTGGTTAGGCTTATCTCAAAACCTATTTTCAACTCTCGTACTAAAACCCCAAAACATTTCTTAGCGATTCAGAAAAGAAATGTTTTCCAAACCTCCTTAAGTAATTGAAAACGTAGTGTCGATGTGACATGTAATTGTTCGAAGCTGTGAAAGAATTTCGAACTAAATTATATACACAAGAAGTTCAAATCCAGCAATTTTTCTTTCCCCCTCCTCGGATACTTTTTTTAAGCGTCAAAGAAATGAATTAATAAATCGAGTTTTAAAATAAAATTCAGATGTCTTTCAAAATAAACCCAAGGATTTAAGTGATAGGAAAATACTTACTTTGTAATAATCTGACGTATAAATGTCTCTGGACATGCCAAAATCGGATATTTTGACAGTTAAGTTATCTCCAACTAGGCAGTTTCTTGTGGCTAAATCTCTGTGAACAAAGTGTTGAGAAGATAGGTACAGCATACCGTTGGCTATTTGGAGAGATATCCACAGAAGATCACTCTGAAAACAATATTTGCCTTTTTAGCTTGGTGGCTTCCTAATGGTATTTAAAATTAAAGGAAAATGGGTGGTTAAACCATATTAGAAATCCAAAATTGTGTGCAACAATTTTTACTTGTTACACAACCGTCAGCTTTAAACCGTATCTAAATTCGGAGCCATTCATTATAAAGTTTTTTATGTGGTTCTTTATACCAAAAAATATATACAGCAATTGATATTTATCGATTGCAGTTCCAAAATATGTTTTCATATACCGAATGTTTATAAGTATATGTTTTATTATTCTCGTTTGGAATAGTGAAATAGAGAATCTTGGGGGAAAATCATTTTCATCCTATTACGTAGTCTCCCAGTGCTTGCTGAGTGAAGGTGTTTTTTTTAACAAGGTTTATGTTGTGGTTTACGTATGGCTTTTGTGCATAAGCATACGTAAACCACAACATAAACAATAGTTAACTGCAGTAAATTTTAATACTTATACTTTTAAATTTATCAAGTTGTTACCGTGCGGAATAATATTTTTTCGGATTTAAGCTTTTTTTGAAAATATAATTGAAATTAATTAAGAAGTAGTATTAAATAATCCGAAACATTTGAATTTCTAACCTTTTCCATACTTTACATAAGCACTTCTTTTACTTTGCACCTAAATTGTACAGAAGTTTACCTTTTAAATTCATACAAAATTTACACAGTTTACAAAATAAAACTTTATTTTATTACTTATTGAATTTTTAATGATCAGCGAATAACTATATCTGTATTCTCATTTGATTGAAGTACGTTTTCGGGTTTAATTAACTGGTTTCCAGTTTTATTCCATCCTATTTTTATATGCCTGTTTTTGTAATTATCTTTCTATTTTTGTCAATAAAGATTATTATATCATAGTCTCCAGTATAGTAAAGATTAAAAACATATAGTGGAATAAAAAAGGGCCACTCTGGTAAAGGAGATCCTGTTATGAAAGTTTTAATAGTAAGTTTCAAAGTATTTCTATTTAGGTGGGTGATTCAAAAATAATCATCAATAATTGGGGGGGGGGAGGTAGGTAGAGGGGCCCTAGACAAGCACATTTCGAACAGGGATGGTGGGGCGCAACCTTACCGTTAAAGAGCTAGGACCTTATGTACCAAGAATTCTATAGAATTTGAACCACTTTCTAAACCGTGGAGTGAGTTTCAAAAGTGCAATATTAATATTTTAGTCAAAGAATGGAGTTCCCTTAATGGTATTTAGAAAAATGATGATCAGGGAAGGAATTTTCAATGATCGTAACATTGATCATTGAAAGTTCCTTTCCCGATCATCATTTTTCTAAATGTCATTAAGGGAACTCCATTCTGTGACTAAAATATTAATATTGCACGTTTTAAAACCCACCCCCCACGGTTTAGAAAATGGTCCAATTTCTATCACATTGAGGATTTAAGTAGTACAGATACTCCAGTACCTCAAGCAATGATGTTTTTCATTTTATTATGTTTTCTTTCGTCACACGGGAGTTCTAAAAACGGCCTTTTGAAACGCCCTCGCACTACATTAGGTCCTATCTCTTTAACGGTAAGGTACGCCCTACCATCCTTATTCTAAATATGCTTGTCTAGGGCCCCTCTACCTACCACCCAATTATTGATTATTATTTCTGAATCACCCTGTATAGTGAAGAAGCATTATACGGAATATCCGCAAACACTTTGCTGAAGATATTATCCAACGTTTTAACATAAAAAAATGATCATTTAGTGCAACGATGGGCAACATCCGGCCCGCGAAACATTTTAAAAATTGTACCAAAAAATCACTCTGGTTTTCGTCAACAAGTGCGAAAGAGGGGATACAGAACTTTCCTCCGAAAATAACTTAATTTTAGCAGTTAAAACGTGCTGTACAACTATATTTCGTTCTTGGGAGGCGTCTATAAGCGTGGGAGAGTTGTTCACGACGGACGGACGATCGCCGACGCCGACGGTTGATATTCCCCTCCCGTTTCACCCTAAGCGTTGCGCCACACTTGAGCGGTTTATGGAGGATTTACACCACTGCTGTAAAAGAGACATCAGCGATATTTTCGGAAGAAACGGGAATTGTTATTCCAATAAACCAATTGACGAGCGCCATCTTTTGTGAGTAGCGGGTACTAAAATATGCCGAAAATATCGCTGATGTCTCTTTTACAGCAGTGGTGTAAATCCTCCATTATAGTCGCTACTGCAATCAATCTCCATAAAAAAGCATGGGGAAAGCCTAGTCCCCTATCTTGACAGGAATCTTGATTCCTGTCAAGATAGGGGGCGTCTCAGGCTGAACTCCATGCTTTCTCCCCTATCTGATTTACGACTTCGAGCGATCGAGACGCTGTAGTGTGGCGCAAGGCTAACTTGGGAGTAGAGAAAAGGCTTGTAACCATTCATTCTCTGCCTTTCCCAATGCTGCTAAAGTTAATTTGTCCTCCTGAACATTAATTCCTCCTCCATTAATTCTCCTGTATCATGTAACGACAATTGTTAAAAGTCTATCCTGAAATATTTTTTCATTACTATGAGCTCTGAATATTATTTTAGCTCATATTAATGTAACTTAAACATTATAATTATTGTATGTAATCAAGATATTATTTTAGTCCAGATTAATGTAACTTCATTATAATTATTGTATGTAATCAATATATCGTATAAGTCCAGATTAAATTTTAACTTTAGTATTAAACTTTGTAAATATATATAATAAAACTACTAATTTTTTACTTAAAAAATATTACCTATTATCTACTCTATGGCCCTCCACGTCATTATAATCATTGAATCCGGCCCGCGGATTAGAAAAGGTTGCCCATACCTGATTTAGTGCATAAGGAAAATATTATTTATAGTAGCTTGAATAATTTGTAAACACACTTTACAATAAAAAAACCGGGGATTTTCAAACACGTAAACTGGCTGGTGTAATTCCCCTCCCCCTTTATTATTTATCTGAAAATGTAAGGTAATGTTGTGATATACGGATGAACGGATGTACAAAATCCTTAATTGGAGCTTTTTCCCATCAGAAGAATAGAAAAGTTTAAATGAAAAAAAATTAGGGAAACATTCAATTAGCAAAATTTAAAAGAGCATGTATTTATTATCTTCTTTTAAAAAGTTATCCTAATAGTAATTTTTTACTAAATCGTTCAAAAAAGACAGATTTTATATGCTTTTTAAGTCTTAGTAATTTATTAATACCACTTTCTTTAGTCTTAAGATTATTTGCGTAATGTCATACTTACAGTTTTTGAGTATGCGAAATCCGAATTCCCGTTTGTGACTAAAAAACGTTTTACATTATTTACTTAACTGAACAAATTAATATGAGCATGGGTTGGTTTTCTCTTGAGGATGGAACTCAGGGAATTGCACGCACAATAACAATTCTATTATTTGGATTTATAATCTTTATAGAATTATTCCTCTCTGTCTTCATAAGAATGTAGGCCAATTCATAAAAAAAGTTATCATTTTATTTTATTGGTATCAAGAATACCTCATTGAACAATTTTTTTCATAATTCCTTCTAGCTTATAGGGAAATATTTTTTGAAAACAGATTGCAAGACTTGCCGCATGACACACAGACATATGTAACACAAATTAAGTTATAGCCTGTAATAACAATAAGAATCAAAACCCCCGAAAATACTGAAATCATAATTTGTTTACTTCATCTACTTCCGTTCCGTTAATTATATTGGAGGTAGTTATGGTTATTGGTTAGCAAAAAATAATCACTTTGTCAATATTTTGACGAACAAAACTTGTATTACCTGACTAAGTCGTATTGGTGATTCAGTGCTTGATTTCCTCAAGACTGTTGTGGTACTCCTTAAAAGCTGAGCTAAGTCCCCATGCTGCATGAATTCGAACACCATCCATGGAGAAGATTCATTTTCTGTAAAAAATAAAAAACGCAATGTGTTTTTTTGCGTACTTATTACCAATTTGCAGCATGAGAGATTTTTTTTGTTTCCTTTCAAAATGCCGAGGGAATTTAAACAATATAGAGTTAAACAAAGGTTTTGAAGTTTCTTTTCCAGAGGGCTCACATTCTCTTTTCTAGAATAATATGAGCAGTTAAAATAACAGAGATAGTTGTTTGATGTTGATAAAAATAAATTGAAAATAGCGGTAAAGGTAATCACATTGCAACCTTTAATACACGAACACCGAGCTTACGAATGGATGATAACGTCATTTTTTTACTATGGTGTTAGAAACAACAGATATCGACTCCCACTCGATTATATGCCATAAAAATAGCACATACTTTTGAAATTGACACAAAATCAGGCCTTTTACGGTACCAATTCATCGAATAGGCTTCAGTATACACCTGGTCTTTTCTCAAACAATATTTTGAAACAAAGAAAACACATTTAATTCAATGCATGCTAATTTAACTTAAAAAAGCACGTTAATAATATGAAAATAACTGAAATTTAAAAAAACAACTAAGCACGCATATCTGACCAGTGAAACAGTCTCCAGGGAGACGGTGTAACATTTATAGAGCTATGAAAACTAAGTCCATTTTTATAACGAAACGTTCATTACTTCCAGAACAAAAAAGCAAAGTTTTCTAATGACAGTTTCCTGGAAAATTAAGAAAAATAATTATTCTCTCTCTTTGAAGAAAACGATCAAGTTTCTTATCAGAATGGAATATTCATGATTCAATAATAATGGGTGTTAGGTAATTAATGGGGATGATAAAGAAATTAAAAGGGTTGATGATAGTGATTGAAGCGTGAAGGGAAACATTCATTAACCTTTGTTTGCGGAGAGTTTTTTAACTCGCACTAAAGCTAATTATAACTCAATTTGAATGTAAAGAGTATGCAAAAGAAATTAAAGGGATTTGTTTTACATCGATGATTTGAATTCATTGAGTAAGTTTATAAAAATTGTCAAGGTAAACAACTTAATAAAATGCACAAGTAATTAAAGTTATAAGGAATATTGATGGTAAAATATTTTTACATCAAACTAGAAAATTTATATTGAGTTCATTTGAATACAAATTCATGATATTGGATATTAAAATAAAAGCAGCAAAATGATACTTTATTGATTAAAACAATTACAAATGAAGGTACCAACCTCGCAAAACTAGAAAGACGATTCACCAAAAGTAATCAGTGATTACAGTTCTTTTAAGTATAATTTTGATTAATAAGAAAATTGAAAAGAGGCTGAAGACTTTAGATTGTATTATTTCAAATATTTTCCCACCACTTTTTGAATATTTTAACCCACAAAATTTTTAAGCTGTTATTCCGTTTTCATTTTTTTTTTCAAATTAGTTTTTTAATGTAATGCCACACGACTATCATATAGTTTGCATATGATTAATAGCTATTGTAATGTATAAAAGAAAATCATTAGTACCTCTATTTTATTTTTAAAAAAGAATATTTAGATACAAAAAACGGTACTGAAATGCTACGCCATCGACCGAGCTGCTAAATTTAATAACGTGGCCAAAACCTGTGAACCCCGTTTCTGATCCTGGAAGTTACAGAATACGAAATGTTGCCAACATTGGAATATCAAATTAACTTTATTGATTAAACCATATTATACTCAAAATAAACTTTAATAATCCATAGAAATGCTATAATAAAAAAGTATGATACATAACAATAATAAAAAAATTATTATTTAGATGGATATAACTCCTAAGGATTCATTAAAATTGAAATAAAGCAATATTTTTCTTTAGCAGAACTCATTTTCTTTTTATCCCATTTCCAGTTTTGTACTCACAGTTATTTTAAACTAGCTGTTATACCCGGCCTTGCACGGGTGGGGTGTATAAATTAATTTTTAAAAGTTTTCTAAAAATACACTTATAATTTTGTAAATTAGCAATATTACAAATCATCCCGGTATCCCAGGCGCCTCTTTCCTTTCCCGGTAATTTTCTGATCCCGGTGATCTCTGTAATTTTCTAATCCCGGTGTTCTCGGTAATTTTTAATATCCTGGTCGTCCTGGTAATTTTTCTAATCCCAGCGTTCCTGGTTATTTTCCTATCTCGGTGTTTCCAGTAATTTTTATATTCCGGTATTCCCGGTGTCTTTATCGTAAATTTCCTATCTCGGTGTTCTCGTTAATTTATATAACCCGGTAATTTTTCCAATCCCGATGTTCCCGCTAATTTTCCAATCCCGGTGTTCTTGTCACTTTTTACAATCCAAATGTTCCTGATAATGTTTAATATCTTGGTACCTTTATAAAATAACAAATTTGAAACTATAATAAAAAGTCTAGTGATCTGTTTCATTTGAAACAATGTTTTATTTTTAACTTGTTTTCCATGAAAAAAATTGTATTTTTCAGTAAATATATTTATTTCAAAGGGAAAAAAATCTTGAAATGGAGGAAATGTCCACGCCTTCGGTGTGGTCTAAAAGGAGATGCGGAACACACATACATACACACACAGCCACAAACGTTTTTATTGATATAGAGATTAATAAAATTGCCTGGTAACTAAAACACTGGTACTAAAGTTTCCTATTATTAGCTTGCATGACTGGTAAAACAGGTTTTCAAACACGGAAAAATAAGTGAAAAAAGCAGGAAAAATGGGTAAAAAAGAATGAAGGACTGATTTTCTCTTTATAAATTATAGCCTATGTTGTGTTATTCTGATGTATAAGCTACATTATTGTAAAATTTCATTAAAATCCATTCGGTAGTTTTTGCGTGAAAGAGTAACAAACATACAGACAAACATTCACAATTATAATAGTAGTAGGATGTATAAGCTACATTATTGTAAAATTTCATTAAAATCCATTCGGTAGTTTTTGCGTGAAAGAGTAACAAACATACATATCAACATTCACAATTATAATAGTAGTAGGATAAAACAAGAAAACAAACTTTTATTAGGTTACCTCATTTTTGGGAAACTGCATCTGACAATAACTTTTGCTCTTCATAGACTAATGACGTAACCGACTTCTACACTATGTTCATTTAGAGTTGGCACCTGAGACGAAATGTATTAGAAGCAGTTACTATTTTAATTATCATCGAAAAACTTTTTTTGTGCAATGACATGGCAGCCTAAACAGACGTAGTTAAAATACTGTAAAAAATCGGTAACTGAAGTTGTGTGATGAGCGTTATTTGGCGTTATTGAGCGTTTTTTATCCTTTTTCAGGCGCCAATTCTAAATGAACAGAGAACAGACTATAATATTGGCGAACTATCTTTTGGTGACTTCGGCGACGTTTTCAGATTTAGCGGCACAGGTTGATGGCGTAGTACGTAAGTACCAAAAAAACTAGTAGCATTATCTTAAGGCACTGTATATTTGGACGGCTTTTTTCAACTAAACTCTACTCTAATTTCCACGGCTAGGCTACAGCTCGGCGTTTCATTGGTTCAATCACTAACCGCCGAGACTGCTACGTAATCACGAGACCTACAGCGCATGCGCCACTGGCCGTTTTGGCCGTCCAAATATACACTTCGTTATCTTAATACTAAAAGTCTGAGATATATATTCCATTGAAAAATAACCTTCTTTAGCATAGTGCTGCGAACTTTAATTTAAAAAATAGTCCAATTAGATAATTTTACTTTTTAAAGGAGTATTTTAAGAATATTTTTTAGCTTCAGTGGACATTAAAACTACATTTGAACTTACAGAGCTTTTGAGGTGGTGATTTTATCAACCACATTTGAACACTTACCTTTGAGTACAACTCCTATTAGCTTGAGGATGTTTTCATGACTAAATGAACACATTATTTCAACTTCACGTTCAAATTCTATTTGCGCATCTTGATTGTGATTTTCTTTCAACGTTTTAACTGCTACTCGAAAGGATAAACCGGCTTCATCTGTATAAATGCCTGCAAAGTTTTAATTTTTATGAGGGATGCTCTAAAAATTGTGATTATTCCTTAAACCATCTTTTATTTAGCCTATTTTAAAATTTAGAAGTTGGATTACATATTTTGCAGTAACACTGTTGAGCAAAGGGATAGTTATATATTTTTTTCTTAATTGTCTGATTTGATAGTTGGAATAAAAATTCACCTTCTAGACTTCTGGCAACGGTTCGAAATCCAAGCCAATAATCAAGGTAAATTAATTAATTTACTAATTTTTTTCGTTTAAAAATATTCCCATCCCTTCAAAATACCCTCCTCAGATATTTTTTACCTATAGTTTCACCTATAGATAATTGTGGTGGTCCTGGGTAGGGCGAGAGACAAAGGAAAAACTAGGGTTTTAAAATTAACACTAACGTTTATTTAGAACAAGCAAAAATGTAAATAGAAGAATGTAAACAAACGGGGCCAGCCCGATTAGTGAAAGCTCTCGGAGGAGTAACGTCGCTGAAGATCTGCCGCTTCGACTGGAGTAGTATTTGTACGTGACGTTAGCATAGTTGCGTCACAAAGCTGTGTTGCCACACCACCCCCTCCTAGTGAGTGGCTTGGGTGCCCTGTTGTCCCCCGAGCCTCGGAGATCGCCTTGGAGCTGGAGAAGGTAAAGGATCTGGACACCTGAGAGCTGGTGAAGGTGAAGAATCATCCGGCTCCTCTGTGAAGGCGTCCAAATATGCCGGCTTAAGGCGCTCAACGGAGATAGAGACCTCTCTGCCCTCCTTTTGTAGCCGGAAGTACCGATCCCTTCTCTCTAGCACTCGGTACGGGCCGCTGTAAGGTAAGTCAAGCGTCTTGCGGATACCTTCGTTGCGGACAAAAACGTGCTTGCTCGTGTCCAACTCCTGGGACTTTAACAACGGTCGACCTCCATGTCTATCACCCGGGACAGGACCAATGTCGGCACACCTGCGGCGAAGGACTTCCACGTATTCGTCTTCGGGAATGTCTGGAAAACTGCTTTGCTCTATAAAACCACCAGGAATCCTGATATTCGTGCCGTACACCCGCTCAGCTACAGAAACTGATGAGCCGTGGGACAGGCATGAGCGTAATCCCAGCAGTATAAGGGGAAGCTCATCGACCCAAAACATCGACGGCCCAAGTTTGCTACGTAGGGCTGCCTTGAAGGTGCGATGCTGACGCTCTACTAGTCCGTTTGCACTTGGGTGATACGGGGTCGTATGTCGAAGCTGAGAGCCGAGCAATCTGGAAAAACTTTGAAAGAGATTACTCTCAAATTGCCGCCCCTGGTCTGTAGTAATTCTTTCCGGGACCCCAAATCTACTAACCCAGTGAGCTAAAAAGGCAGTGGCCACAGTATGGGCGGTAATTTCCCTTAATGGGATGAGCTCTGGCCACCTTGTGTACCTATCTACACAAGACAGGAGATACCGGTAGCCTCTGCAAGGTGGTAGGGGGCCGACCAGATCAATATGCACATGGGCGAACCTATGGCTTCTAGGGGCAAAAGTGCCAATGGGAACCACGGTATGTCGGTACACCTTGGCCTTTTGACATTGCATACACTTTCTAGTCCAATCTGCACAGTCTTTGTTCATGCCAGGCCAAAAGTAATTCTCCCTAACTTGCTTTACCGTTGTCCTTATCCCAGTATGTGCAATATTGTGCACCTGGGAAAAAATAAACTTTCGATACTTCCCAGGAATAAAAGGTCGGACCTGCTTGCCAGAAATTTCACAAAACACCCCCAATTTCGACTCTGGTATTTGAAAACATTTAAATTTAAATCCATCCTTTTCCAGGAGCCTGGTCTTCTTTCTGATCGCGTGCAATTGCGGCATAGTCCACAGTTTGTGGAAAATCTACCATTTCAATACGTGACAAGGCATCGGCTACTACGTTCTCGATACCCGAAATATGGCGAATGTCACTTGTGAATTCGCTTATAAAAGAAATGTGGCGAATTCTTCGGGGAGAAATTTGGTCTGCCTTGTGCTGAAACATGTAAGTCAAGGGTTTATGGTCCGTGAAGACCATAAAGCACCTGCCCTCGAGCATGATGATCGCGGTGTGGCAACACAGCTTTTTGACGCAACCACGCAACTATGCTAACGTCACGTACAAATACTACTCCAGTCGAAGCGGCAGATCTTCAGCGACGTTACTCCTCCGAGAGCTTTCACTAATCGGGCTGGTCCCGTTTGTTTACATTCTTCTATTTACATTTTTGCTTGTTCTAAATAAACGTTAGTGTTAATTTTAAAACCCTAGTTTTTCCTTAGTCTCTCGCCCTACCCAGGACCACCACACTAAAACTTGATCGCCAAATGAAACATAAAAACTATCCTCCAACAGAAAAAACGTGCTCTGATTGAACGGGTCACCAGTGTGGTAGTCCTGGGTAGGACGAGAGACAAAGGAAAAACTAGGGTTTTAAAATTAACACTAACGTTTATTTAGATACAATAATGGAAAATTATTGTCTACATTTTTAAAATCCTTAAATCATCATTCCTTAAATCATCTTTTATTTAGCCTATTTTAAAATCTAGCAGTTGGATTACATATTTTGTAGTGTACAACTCTGTTGAGCAAATGGATAGTTATATATTTTTTTCTTAATTGTCTGATTTGATAGTTGGAATAAAAATTCACCTTCTTGACTTCTGGCAACGGTTCGAAATCCAAGCCAAAAATCAAGGTAAATTAATTAATTTACTAATTTTTTTTTCGTTTAAAAATATTCCCATCCCTTCAAAATACCCTCCTTAGATTTTTTTACCAATAGTTTCGTCTATAGGTAATGGAAAATTAGGGTCTTAATTTTTTATAACCACTCTGTAATATCTCAGAGGTATATTTCTTTGAGAATTTCTATGATACTCCCCACGCAACAAAGTATATTTCTGGGCAGAGTTTAGGAGAACTTGTTGAGAAACCCTATATCCCCATCGTATATGGCACATCGACAATAGAAATTGTAACTCGCTAACGTAAGTAATAGATCAGATTACTCGACATTTACGAAATGTGTATTCTATTCCCAATATTGATACTCTACCTACACCTTTGCCTTGATTAAGATGGTCGGGTCCGTTCGTATCCGAATTCCAGGAATAATGTCGTTATTTCTCAAGGATTTCTATTGTATAATTAGATTTGATATTTGCGTTCAATACCGTATAGGAAATTATATGTGAGCAAGGCAAACTGTACCTTCAATTGAGTTCACGGAAACTGGATGAGAACTATTATGCCATTGATGTTAAGGAATGAATGGTCCTTGCACAATTGAGGATGAAGGGCAGTACAGTATATGAGTGCTCGTGCTCTAGACATGAGATGATTTAGGTGATGAACCCTGAAGGACATACTGGAAACCTTGGGGGGAAACAGTGGCGGATCTACGGGGGGGCTTTTGGACTGAAGCCCCCCCCGAAACGTCTAATATTTTACTAAGTTTGTCAAAACGCTAAAAATCTATATCCGAAATTCGAATGAGGTGTACCGAAACGAGTTGAAAAAGTGGGGGTTTTGACTTAAATTTTAAAAAATTTTCTGGGGGAGGACCCATAGACCCCTCTTTTAGTGGTATGAGTAGGATAATTCACTACCTTTTCCGTATTACCATTAACAAGAAGATTCAATTGGGTTATGAAAATTCTTAGCCCCCCCCCAAAAAAAACCAAATCCTGGATCCGCCACTGGGGGGGGGAAGCTGTACCTGATGGCTTTAGAAACATGATATGATTTCTTATAAATGTATTTTTCTCAAAAATTTGGGGGGGGGGCATTGCCCCCTATCAACCCCCTTAATTCTGCCATTGGATCTAGAACTGTAGTACTCCTAACTTCAAGTGAATTAGATTAGTGAACAAATTAGATTAGTTAAAATAAAATAAAATTAACCAAATTGAGGGACGACCCCCAAACAACACAGAGATCGGGACCATAAAACTGTAGGAAATAAAAGTTTAGCTTCACCCACATTGAACGCAAGTAGCCTAGACGAGGAGGCTTTTAGACAATAAAACTGTGATTGTAAAAGTCCAAGGGCCAGTAGATAGTTTTACAAAGACATAAGAAAGGACGTCTCAGGGAACAGCGGAAGATAAGAATAAAAAGGGACGCCCTATGGGTCAGCGCAAACTTTTATGGTGGCCTCGACGACGCTTATCGGGCAGTGGATACCTACCCCATATCTTTGTGTGGTTAGAGGGGAACTCTTTTGTTCGCTAATTGACCTTACGTAACTACACAAAGGGATAGGGGAGATATCTACTGCCCGAAGCAGCGTTGTCGAGCCGGTCATAAAAGTTGGCCCTGACCCTAAGGGAACGGTCACACCGAGCGCAGGATAAGGCGTAAGGCTGCATCTAGAGATCGTTTTCCTGTTGATTGTCAAAACGAAAGATTTATGAGCAGGGGAACATCTTTTGTCCCCTAATTGACCTCAACTAACCACACAAAACGACCAGGCTCCTTCGGGCATTCGAGGGGAGATTAGGAGCATTGATAATATCACCTTCCTTTTGTGTGGTTAGCTTAGGTCAATTAGCGGACCTCCTTCTCGTAAATCTTTCGTTTTGACAATCAACGGTAAAACGATCTCTAGATGCAGCCTTTCTCCCCGATCTCTTTGTTCGCTATTTGATCTCACCTAACCACACAAAGAGATCGGGGAGATACGCCACCCTTCCCTAAGGGAGACGTCACCGTGGGCGCAAGACCGGGTGTATCTGCTCGAATATCTACCCCACTTAATTAGCGAACAAAAGAGTCCCCGCTACAGGGTAGATATCCGCTGCTGATCAGATTTGTCCATTTGCCCGAGCAGATACGCCCGGTCTTGTACCCACGGTGACGTTGGCCTAAAGCTCACCCCACACTCAAGGAAAAAATACACTGAAATCGTTGAGATATTTGTGAAGAGGAAGGGATAATGAAGGGGATTCGAGGGGCGATGTGGTTGATTACTTTTGGTGATATGAACGACTTCAACGTCGTTTTTCCATGAGTATGAGGTGAGCCTAAGGGGCATGTCACACTACATCGAAAACGACGCCAGTGTCATTAATCAAGTTGTAAAGAGGAGGGGAGAGAAAGCTAGGAGTTGAGCCGGTCTCCCCTATCTTGATTCATGGCATTGCAGGGTTGGCAAAAAACCCGGGTTTTTTTGAAAAAACCCAAGTGGGTTGGGTTTTTTCAATAAAACCCTGAAAAAACCCATATAAAACTGGGTTTTTTCGGAAAAAGTGTGGGTTTTTTCAAAATAAAGTGGTTTTCTCATTCATAATAAGTGGGTTTTTTCAAATTTTAGTGAGTTCTTTCTATGTTAAATGTGTTCTGTCAAAATAATGTCAGTTTTTACACAGTTAAATGGGTTTTTCAAAGTTTTTATGCTTTGAAAAACCCACTGAACTTGTAAAAACACCCCTTATTTACTAAACCTGGTTTAAATTTTGAAAAACCAACTAAAATTTAAAAAATATCCTAAACTTTGAAAAAAACCATTCATTAGTATTGAAAGAAATCTAATCAACTTTGAAAAAACCCACTGAAATTTTATAAAATCTTCTTTATTTTTTATATCTAGTTTGAACTTTAAACGTCCTAAATTTTGAAAAATAAAACATTCTATAATGAAAAAACCCACTGGTTTATGAAAGAACCTATTAAACTTTTTAAAAACTCCCTGAAATTGAAAAAACATCATTTAATTTTTAAAACACTAGGGAGCTACCGCCCCCTGCTCGCTATCGCTCGCCAACCCCCGTTAACTGCTGACGCAGGGCCTTTCGGATCGCTTCGCAATCCCCACAAAACCCTGCTCACTAAAATTATTTATTTATAAAACATTCGTTATAACAATTAGTAGAAAACACTTCAACCAACTTTCTTGAAGCACACTCTCTTAAAAGTTAGAATATTTATTGGTTAAATTATCAATAATTTAATCAACACGTTTTCCTTGAAAATATCCATCATGTCTGCTCGTGCTATTGTTATTCAATATTTACAAAAACGTTCAGCAATGAATCTGTTAAATTTAATATTGTACCTAGTAACTCGTCAAAATATCTAGTGTTTTATCATTCAAGTTTTAGTTTTAAAACAGACTTTTTAAACAATACTATTTAAGCTATTAAAAATGATAAGAGACAAAATCTACATTGCACTCAATGTTTACAAACAATTAATTTTGGTGTGTGAAATTCTATACTTGAATAGTAGATCTGTGAGTTTCTGGAAAACTCTTATCAGTCTTTTAAAAATATTTTATTTAGAAAGTACATATTTTGAAGCGCATTTTCAAAGCGTGAAAGGAATTATTTTCATCGTTAATGAGTAGCGTCGGTTGGTCATTGTGATTGGAGGTATAATAAATTGTACGACAGTTTCTTTCTGTTAACTGCAACCTTATCCGTAATCCAGAAAAATGGAAATATCTAAGAATTGAGATTTTTTTTAGAAATTCTAAAGGCACTTTGCACATCCTCAAAAGAATCCGAACAGTTTGATACCAAAAACATGTTATACGGATCAGTAATTAAAAAGCCTTTCTCTGGAAACCATTTACAAAAACTTTTTTTAGAATAGAGAGATTGTTTAAATTTTGAAAAACACATTAAAATTTGAAGGAACTGCCAAAATTTTGATTTTTCTTGAAAAAACCCAAAAATGGGTCCAAAATGTGGGTTTTTTCACATGGGTTTTTTTGAAAAAACCCATTGGGTCCAATCCACCCAACCCTGTGGCACTGGCGTCGTTTTCGATGTAGTGGGACAGGCCCCCGAAACCTCCGTTCGAGGAGGGGTTTTCTTTCGTTCTCTAACACAGTGGTCTCCAACCCCCGGTCCGCGGACCGGTGCCGGTCCGTGGATCAAATGGTACCGGGCCGGGGGCCTACCATTTCATTGAAAATGAATTTAAATTCCTGGGTTTATTACTCCAAATCAATGAATGAAATGAATTATAAATCACTTTATATTTATTTTTTGATGTAACTGTATTTTATTTTGAAAGCATTAATGAATACAATTAAATTAAAATTAATAAATCAAAATAATCTAGAATGTAAACAATCAACGTCCCCCCCAGCGGGCCGCGGTAAAATTATCAAAAGTTGACCGGTCCGTGGTGATAAAAAGGTTGGGGACCACTGCTCTAACAGACCGCTAGTGGCCCGAGACGTGCTTTCTCCAGCGTTGTAAAACCATCTACCATCCCAAAGAGCTCTGTTGGTTAAAAAAAATCCTCACCTTTGTAGACCTTCCCGAAGGCCCCCTCCCCGACCTCGTCCCTGAGCAGCACGCTCTCCTGCGGAAGCTGCAGGCTCCTCAGCGTCCTGTGCAGCGGGTTCTCGGGCGGCGAGGCGGAGTAGTAGTTGGGGTTGATGATGTACTGCTGCATGCCCAGGGACATGGCGGTGGAGCGGCCGCCGCGGAAGCCGCCCTTGCCCCGGCGGTAGAGGGCGAGGGCGGCAGCCACCGCTACCAGGGCGGCGGCTAGAAAGCACGCGATGAGCAGAGAGGAGGAGCTGGGGGAGCTCGGTTGGGAGATCATGTGGGAAGTCACGTTGGATTGCGTCGTGTTCTGTAAGGAAATGGGTTCGTTTATACTAGTGATGGGCAAAATCGATAATTTTAGGTATCGAATACTTTGGTATCGAATACTTATAGGTATCGAATACTTTGGTATCGAATACTTTTAGGTATCGAGTACTTTTAGGTATCGAGTACTTTTTTTCAATGTCGGGAAATGAACCTGAAGGGACAATTTTTTTAGGGCCTATCCATAATCAGACTAATATTCAAAAAACTGAAAGCGATACATCAAAAAGCCCCGTAGCTACGGGCCTGGAGGTGGATAGAGGCGAAGGATTTGGCGGGGGAAAAACCTAGCCGCGTCAAATTTCTCTCGCGGACGATAACGACTTGGGTTTGAGCGTTGCAAAATGAAAACGGAAACAGGCTGCGTTTGATCTACAGTAGGTATTATAAAGATTACTTCATTGAAAAATTTAAAACGAAATATGTCAATAAAGTATCGATACTTTTGTGGGTATCGAATACACTCGATACCTATAGGTATCGAGTACTTAAGTATTTGGTATCGATACCTGCCCATCACTAGTTTATACTTTGTTCATTAATTCTCATTTCGCAACATTTACAAGTACAAGCGTCTAAGTCTATGGATAACTAATCGTTAAAGGGAAGGCTATTAGGCTAAGCGCGCACAGGAGACTTCCGTCAAGGTGACTGGAACATAACAGTCACTCGAGAGCAATGGATCTCTATGACGAGATTCTTGGCAATCGGCCAAGAGTCTCGTCGCCTAATGCGTACGCTCTATAGCATCTGGCCATAACCCGAGTGACATTTATGTTCCAGTCACCGAGAAAAGTCCAGTTTTTTTTTCGGTCCATCCTATTGAACAAATTTGATTGATTAAATATATTAATTGGTTATGTGTGAGATTTAAAGTTTCATATTCTGTTATCAAACATTTTCTTCAGAGTTACAACTATTTTTACATTCAGAAATATTATCCCTTAAAATACTCAGACGTTATTTTGACTTTGAAATTCGCTTTATCAAATGGAAGAGGAATCCGATAAATTCAATCCATTAAAAACTAGTGATGGGCAAAATCTATAATTTTAGGTATCGAATACTTTGGTATCGAATACTTATAGGTATCGAATACTTTGGTATCGAATACTTATAGGTATCGAGTACTTTTAGGTATCGAGTACTTTTTTTCAATGTCGGGAAATGAACCTGAAGGGACAATTTTTTTAGGGCCTATCCATAATCAGACTTATATTCAAAAAACTGAAAGCGATCCATCAAAAAGCCCGGTAGCTACGGGCCTGGAGGTGGATAGAGGCGAAGGATTTGGCGGGGGAAAAACCTAGCCGCGTCAAATTTCTCTCGCGGATGATAACGACTTGGGTTTGAGCGTTGCAAAATGAAAACGGAAACAGGCTGCGTTTGTTCTACAGTAGGTTTTATAAAGATTACTTCATTGAAAAATTTAAAACGAAATATGTCAATAAAGTATCGATACTTTTGTGGGTATCGAATACACTCGATACCTATAGGTATCGAGTACTTAAGTATTTGGTATCGATACCTGCCCATCACTATTAAAAACGCGCATTCCATAATATAAAGTCCATTTTAATTACGTTCTCCGTAATGTTTGATGGTATTTGCTTGGATGTAGAGAGCATTCCAAGCAACTGATGGGAATCGAAGGAGCCTATCGTTGGTGCTACTTGAAGAGATGAGTCTGTTACGCTACTTTCTGTGGATGAACTTGATAAAGAAGAGCCTGGAAAAAAGTTTAATTTCTTAAAGTAAAGTAAATTAATTAAAGTACAGTATAAGTAGTGGTAATAAGTTGGAAGATATCAGAACAGATCAATGTACAATGAAATAAATTAGATACGAATACAAGTTTTTATAAGTTACAATTTCATTCAAAGATATATCTTTACAACCGAGGGAATGTAATGTTGTTTTGTCGAGTGCTACTTGGAATACCCAAGCTCCACAAGGAGAGAGAATGTAATATTTCGTCGCTATAGATAGGCACAACATGGCATAACTCCATGCTCGGCCACTTTGAGTTATGCATCATATGTATTTAACCTCTGGCAAGGGCTCGCTTGAAATAAAAAGTTTTGTGAAAGAAGCCCCTAAAAATGTCGCTATCGCTTATTTTATTATTGCTTTATACATAGGTATACAACATGTTAAAGCGAGTTAGCTTTTCTCCCTCTCCTGAAAAGTTAGAGAAATGGAGTTATTCTATGTTGCACCATTAAGCGACGTTTTGTAAATAAACTGCAGCTGTTGTCAAGGGTGAATCTTTGAGGGAGGGGCTATGGGGCTGCAGCCCCCCTGGAATTAAAATATTCTTCTAATTTTAGCATAATAGTGAATTTATAATGTTTCTTAAGGATATTTTTTTTAATTTGAAAATTAAATCCTTCTATAACAAGCCATAGCAATGTACACATTTTAGGTACCTCAGGCAAAAATCCTGGACTTGTTAATGGCCATAGTATTGTCTGTCTGCCTCAAGTTGAGCTCTGGCTGTTGCTAGTGCACAGGAGCGGTGGTATGGTTTCGAATGATAAATCGTAAATTTCGATATCACGATCATGAAAATCATAAATTTGTATTTTTATGACATAGGTAAATGACTAAAAGTGTTCTTAGATCATAGGAACAAAAAATTTAAAAAAAAGCCTGATGACCACTTATGCGAACTAGCGACAGCCAGAGCTTAACTTGAGGCAAACAAACAATACTTAAGAGTTTAATAAAATATAAAGTCCAAGAAAAAAAATGTGTTACGTCATCTATTAAAATTACCCTCTTTTATGTTCATATACATCGAGGAATTTTGTGGGTTAACACCAAATGCGTTTAATGCAGATGTATTATTCTATTAATGGTTAAAGACATCAGACATTAAATGTGTAAGTGTGAAGGTTCTGCCTGGAGGATAGAAACCGAGGGTGTTATCTAATGACACATATCCCACATAATCCCATAAATCATCTCCTAATAAAAAAGGAAACACCTGAAAAAGTTTTTATTTAAAAACAATTAATCACGCTACAAAACTCACTCGACCAAATACCGTCAAAGATAATCATCCCTACCATATTTATTCCACACTCTCTTTTTATTCAAATTAAAAATGAAACTCAGATTGCGCATACTTTCGCGGAAGAAAGACTCTCGAAAACATGCTAACGCAACTTCTCACTTGATTGTTTGGTGTCAAATAGCCATTAGGCAAGGTTCCAGAGAACTAGTGCCCCAAGTTAGTTGGGTGCGAGGGTAAAAATTCAGACTGCTTTAAATGATCCGAATCTTGCTACTAACTGCTCTCAATGTTTCACAAAGTAAGGAAAAAGAATACTCCCAGCGTATTGTGGGATTGTTTTTCGAGAAGGTATACTTGGTTCCGCGTAATGATTCGCAGAAAATTGTTGTCTCGAGTTACTGCATTGTTTTTAACTTGACCTCACCGAAATAAGTCGGTTCTTATTCCATAAAGCAGTGGTCCCCAACCTTTTTACCACCACGGACCGGTCACGTTTGATAATTTTACCGCGGCCCGCTGGGGGGCGTTGATTGTTTACGTTCTAGATTATTTTGATTTTATTACTTTTAATTCAATTGTATTTAAACATGCTTTCAAAATAAAATACAACTACACCAAAAAACAAATATAAAGTGATTTATAATTAATTTCATTCATTAATTTGAAGTATAAACCTAGGAATTTAAATTCATTTTCAATGAAATGGTCGGCCCGCGGCCCGGTACCATTTGATCCACGGACCGGGGGTTGGAGACCACTGCCATAAAGCATTAAATGGAGTTGAATCGTAAGACATGAGAGATATTTTGTTATTCTATCACTATAATAATAAAAGTTTTGATCATTAGAATAACCCGTTTATGAAATATTTTAATAAGAAAGATCAGGGCAGGTTTTCACAAAACAGTTTCTTGTTTTTGGTTAGTTACTATATTTGGAGCTTTTCTACCCTAGTCCATTCTTTCCTTTAAACCTCTCACAGACCTAAACGCCCCAAATATTCCATTAGATTCAACGGTAATCTCGGGTTTCTTGGGATTGAAAGGGATAACCTTCAGCTAATGTCTAAGAAGGTAGTAGATTTTTTTTAAAAATCGGTTGCTAGAATAACAAGTCTAGACAATGATCAAGTTGTTATTGTTAAGAAAGGATAGAACATATTTCTGCATTTATTAGTCATTTGCTTGATACTATTTTGGTCCTCTTCTTGATTGATTTGTGTTCACAACATCAACTTGGATGGAATATGTAAAGATCGATTGACATGCTTTTTTTGTTTCTTTAAGTTCTTACCTTCTGAACGATCACAGCTGTTATTGGCATCTGTAAGCTTAAGGTCATGATGACATATACAATCATACGTGGATTCCCCCGTGCTCTTGCATCCCGCCTCGTCACCACAAACGTTGGGATTTAGGTCGCAAATATCCAACTCTGTAAGGTAAAAAAAGTTATCTGGAATAGAATTTGAATTTTAGTCACTGTAACTTTATTGAAGTAATTTATAATTCCTTATTTTCCAATACAAATATAAATGTTACGGACATTATTAATGATGCCCGAAGTAAGGCAGGGAATGTGATAAATTCAATGGCATTTATCAATGAGTATTTATCACTTTGCCCTAAATTCGCAGGCATTATTAAAGATGCCCGAATTTATCACTTTGCCCGTAACACGTAATATAAACGTAACAACTTTTTAGTTTCTTTTATCCATTTTCTGATAAAATAATCATTCTTTATAAACAATAGACTTGACAAATATTTGAAGCTATTTGACATCATTAATTAGGCTCATAAGTGCTGTAGAAGGGAGATAAGCCATTCAAAAAATTTCTTCGCTTAATGTTTATAGATAATACCAATAAGAAACTTTTATAAGGGATCATTTAATCAGAATAAGCTTTTTAAGAATGAGTAAAATCAAGCGACATATAATTCGAAAGGCTTTAGCGAAAATGATAGTTAGGGGGCATCCATAAATTACGTGAGGTCAAAAAGGGGGGGAGGGGGGGGTCAGTGAAAAACTCACGTCAACTTTTTAAGTTCGAAATTAAACGATTTTTTTTAAGTTTGAGAAAGGAATAATACCCACAGATAAGATACTGTGGTGATTTTTAGGCGGAATAATGTTCTTTTCCTCAAAATGCAAACGAATTGGATAGAAAATTATTTTTAAAGGTTGTAGCTAAATCTCACTTGGGGGGGAGGGGGGGTCCAGCAAAATCTCACTAAATCTCACCAAGGGGGGAGGGGGGGTCCAGATTTTGGAAAAAACACCTCACGTAATTTATGGATGACCCCTTATAAATAATTTTTTGATAAGCAGAATATGTGAAAAGAAACCAGTATGCTTCCAAATATTAAATGAATTTTATTTTACGAGAAATAGGTCTTATAAATTCCTATCTGGAGCTGAAATACTATATCATACTGATTTGAATCGGCGAGTGGCAAAACAGTACAAGGCCAATTTTTCGCCATCTTCCACAAGTCGGTGAGTTAAATCAAAGAAAGAACAAAATAAGTGCGAGACTATATTTAAACTCAAGGTTTCGGTATTTTAGTGTAATGTTTTATGTAACAAGTATATAGGAATAATAGGTAGGAGTTTTTCATAACTTTTATAACAATTGGTAACTTTTTATTTCGTATCATATAGATATGTTACGGTGAAAGACCGAAATTTGGGGAATGTCGACATTCACCGGTGAATGTCGACAATCACCAAGTCGCTTATCTGTGAATGTCGACAATCACCACCGGTGTATGTCGACAATCACCGGTGAATGTCGACATTCTCCAATTTCGGACATTCACCGTAACAGATGTTCGGACGAGATTCCTTCCAATCCCTTTCATGATTAATAGAAATTCCATTATATGGCCTGATTTGTTTGTGAAATTTATTACTTACTGCAAGTTTTGAGGTAGTTTAGGTTATGGATCGGCTTTTAAAAAGTTTTTATCACCCTAGTAAGATTATTCTTGAAATATCTCCTCAATAAATACTAAACCTCAAAAACTTTTGCCCTCATTGTTGTAGCAGCTAACAAGGTGCAAATAATGATTATCCCGCAGAAGTTACACAATTCAAGAAAAAAACCCGTCAAGAAAAGCTCTCGAACCGAATATACATTTCACCCCAACTTAATAAGCCCTTCCTAAACTAACTCAAGTCCCACTTCTCAAACACGAAGACTGGAAAATATTTGCCTAGTCCAAAAAACTAACCACCTCGGTCCTAATAAACCCCCTTCTCACTCCAAACCATTAATGTCACCTACACTACCTTGTTATCTGCGGCTACTGCTCTTTTGCATGGGGCTCATAACCACCCATTCCGAATCGATGGGGACAAAAGCGGAACAAAAAGAACCAATTAATCAGTCCGCACTAACCATAACAACAGAATCCTGGTAGAATAAATGATTCTTGACGTTTTAGAGGCTTTGTTTCAAAAGGACTCTTCTCTGATTTATGCCTTCCGCGACCGTCCAGCACAGAGGGGGTGATTATCTCTTTTTCTCGCTTGGGAAGAAGGAAGGGAATTTTCCGGAATCCTTTAGATGGGAAAAACTAGAGGGGGCGTGGGGTGCTGGTTCTGTGAAACAAACGTCGATGCGGGGGAAAAAAACTTTTTGGATATTAGATCTCGAAAGCAGGTTGATTTTGAAGACCATTTTTTAATTTGAAGACTGGAAGTGCCAAAAGTAAAAAATATGACCCAGGGTTGGCTGGATTGGACCCAACTGGGTTGGACCCAATGGGTTTTTTCAAGAAAACCCATGTGAAAAAACCCACATTTTGGACCCATTTTTGGGTTTTTTCAAAAAAATAAATATTTTGGCAGTTCCTTCAAAGTTTAATACGGTTATTTTCAAAATTAAAGATATTTTTAAAATTTTAATGGGTTTTTTCAAAATTTAAACTAGGTTTTTAAAATTAAATGGTGTTTTTTCAATTTCAGGGAGTTTTTTTTTAAAGTTAAATAGGTTCTTTCATTATTCAGTGCAGTTGGTTTTTTAATTATTGAAGGTTTTTTTTTCAAAATTTAGGACGTTTAAAGTTCAAACTAGATATAAAAATAAAGATGATTTTTTAAAATTTCAGTGGGTTTTTTCAAAGTTGAATAGATTTCTTTCAATATTGAATGGGTTTTTTCAAAGTTTAGGATATTTTTTAAATTTTAGTGGGTTTTTTCAGAATTTAAACCAGGTTTCAGAAAATAAGGGGTGATTTTACAATTTCAGTGGGTTTTTCAAAGTATAAAAACTTTGAAAAAAACCCACTTATGTGTGGAAAAACTGACATTTTTTTGACAGAACACATTTAACATAGAAAGAACTTACTAAAATTTGAAAAAACCCACTTACTTTCTAGGAAAAAACCACTTAATTTTGAAAAAACCCACACTTTTTCCGAAAAAACCCAGTTTTACATGGTTTTTTTCAGGGTTTTATTGAAAAAACCCAACCCACTTGGGTTTTTTCAAAAAAACCCGGGTGTTTGCCAACCCTGGTTAAACCCGAAAAACCAATCGCCAACAACCTATAAAGTCAGCTTAGCACCACAACAATTATTAGTAGTTTAAAATTAGCCCAAAAGATGACTTTTTATGTGTATTGTTATGGAGAATCAAATTTAAAATGATCAATTACAGAAAATTTACTTTTTGGCTCTTAGATTGTTTTTGAAGTCCAGTCCTCATTTGTAGTTTATTCTTATCAGAAAATTATACCATCATGCAAAATTTCACGTTGATTAATCTTTTAAGATGTTGTTTTCAGAAACGCATGGAAATAAATGCCTGATGGACGTTACGATTCATGACAATTTTAAATAAAAAAAGAATATTTCCATTAATTTTGGTCTGAAAAAGTTCTTATATTGACATTTAATCATGGAAGAAATAACTTAAATTATAAAAACACACTTTATAGAGTAGCTAATCCTGGATTTTTCTCGCAGGGGGGGCTGAAGTACCAAAACTGTGTGTATTGCCACGATTTTTTCGTTTTAAAAGGATTTAATTTTAAAATTTTAAAGTATTTCACTTAAAGTAACATCATAAATTCCCTATTTCCTATTACCCCTGTTTTAATGAAAAGAGTCTAAATAATTTAATTCAGCAACTATGCAATCTAAGGCTAAACATTATTGTTCCAAGTGCTCTCGCCTGGTTTAAGCGCAATGTCCTCTCTGTGTATTTCTATCTCTACGATCCTCACGAGCTCTTGATGAGAATCCTTTTAAAAATGGCACCAGGAAAAAAATGACTCGAGATTGCTTTTTGTCACTGCCTGGTATATTAATTTTAAGAGGGATGAATGTAGGTAAAAAGGGGGTTCTCGTTAGTTTTTATTCAACTTTAATTTTGATGTATAGACAAATGATTGGCTTGTTGCATTATATTCTAGTTTTTGTAAGTTAATTATGTGTGCGAATTAATCGTTTTGGGAGTTTATTCTGATTTAACATCGAGGAAAAATTTAAGCTTGCAGTTAAGAACACTCTCAATCTAAAGGGTATTCCAAAAAGTTATAAAGCTGTTAATAAAAAACTTAACATCAAACAGTCGGTACTACATTTAGAGAACTGACTATTTTCAGAAGTTTTTGTAATATTTATGGGTGGTTCTCAAGTTGTAGTTTTTTTTATGCAGCGCCCTTCAGTTTTATCCATCAGTCAACTAAATTACTTTTGCGAAGCTTTAGATCAATCCTTTAATATTAACCCGTGCACCTGAAGCGAACCCTGTGCCACTCGTTTATTACAAAATGCTTCCTCCCAGTGTGGAGCCATTATCGCTTTACCTTATAAGTTTGATGTATATCCTAAAATAAAGAAAAATTAACTTATACTTAGCATTAACCTTTGCTTTTACTAACTTAACTTTTTTAACTTAGCCATGCATAACTTTGACAGGAATAAGAAGAGTGAAATAAGTTAGAAAAAAAACATTAAAACAATAACCCAGGCGTTGAATTTCAAAGGCTTGGGTTACGAATATTCAGAGATAAAAAATAGTTTTATAAGAACTTCCTAGAAAAATTCAAAGGAGTATTCAGAGGAGTTGAGCAATTTTATATAATTCTTTAATTATTGGCGTACTTCAACTACTTTTTATTTGAAAAAACATGCCTCAACAATTTTTTATTGTGGGTATTCTTTCCTTAAATGAATTTCTCCAAAATGCATACTTTTACCGCCCCACATATATTTTTAGTCTCTTTTGTTTAAATGTATGCATCTTATCTTACAATTATTTGTATGATATATGTATAAATGTATCTTATATTACAATAATTTGAAAATCAATATAATTTCTCAGTACACAAGCGGAGTTTAGATTAGATTGGATTGGATTTGGTGACACATATTTTCCTGTTTGTGTGCACAAGAGGAGTATCAATGACCAAAGACCATAATCCTCTTCACCAATAACAAGGAATGACAACTGTTGCCCTTACTTATTATTCTTATTAATCTTAAAATTTCCTCATCTTAATCATTTTGAGACCTCAACTCGGTGGAAGTAATTACAATAATTACGTTTTGCACTCAGTGACATTGTAAGAGGTTTAGTCGAGATAAATTATATTCAAAGAATAATTTACAGTTTGCAGTAATGAATGATGAAAGATTCGGACATTAAATTATCAATAATTCCTCACCATGAAAAGTCATCTCTAATTTGCAAGCTAGAGAAACACTTGGCTTCAGAAAATAATTGCGAATGTATCGTAGGATCATACTTAATTTAATACTTTTCAACACTAATTAAATACTTTTCAACAGTTATTTTACACTTGTATTAATATTTACATTGTACGTTTCAAAATAGCTCCTGATATTATTCTTATATTGAATAAATGCTTCGTCTGCATTTTTTAAGTTGTCCTATAAAGGTCTAAAAATGATGCTTGGGATTTGTGAAGGTATATATAAAAACATAAATTTATTTTAACAACACATTCTTAACATTTTAAAATCTATCAAACCTGTCAGACACTTTATCACAATAGATAATTTAATGCGAGTTCAAAAGACTTAGGAGATTTTTTTTTCTGTTAGGGTTGAATTCAACATGAATCTCATCTCCTGTTTATACCGTAATAGACTTGAATTGTGTATTTCCAAAAATAGTCTCAGTAGATTTACTTCATTTTCGTGGTATTTTTTATGATTGCGTTAAAAATATTTTACTCCAGGGGTAAAAAAATCTTATTTCGCAAAGAGATTGAGTTTTCAAATCTTTATAGAACGTGTTATAATAGGGACGATCGCAAAAAAAGTAAAGCTCTGAAAAGTAGAAAACCCTTGCCCTTTTTATTACAGAATTTCATTTAACTAAGGTTGTGTGTCTGTGTAAATGTCTACCAGTTCTGGCAAATCTTGCATAAAAAAATGAAACTATGGAATTTATCAAGTTTTCTGAAAAGGTAGAGATCTCTGGATTTAAGTATGTAAAAATTCAACCGTTCATGATGAATAAGTTTTTGACCTGTTTTAAAAAGTACAGATTTTAACTTGAAATATTTAAAAAAAACATTCCGAAATAGACAGGGTGTTTCAAAAGTCCGTTTCGCGGCTTTTATTTCGAACCAACGTATCCTAGGGTCACGGAAGTAAGGTCTAACCCTAGGTAAGTGACCTAGAAGAATCCATTGCTATAACTTACAGCGCCCCTAGTGGTGAAATAAAACAATTAGAAAATTTAATTTAAAAACTTCAATAAGAGTATTGTTGCCAACGTTATGAAGAACTTACTGAAAAAAAATCTTATATATTAAAAAAAGTTACTGTCACCACCGTCGCTGTTTCAGAAAATTTAATTTTTCAACTCTTTGAACTCTCATAACGCATAAGGGTGATTCTCTAGAAATCTAAAAAAATTAAAACACAAATTTTGAAAAATAAAATATCTTATATTTTATTTGTATATGTATGTATGTATGTTGTATATGTATGTATGTATTCTTATAATATATTTTAAATGTTAGATGAACACTTCCTAGTTGATATACAGTAAGCGATAGTAAAGTTTAAATACATTTAGTGTAGGAAAAAAATTCCTATCTAAATTTTACGGCGATTAACCGTAATGTGCATTTTCGGTACGCCGAGGCAGAGTGCCAACGCGCCAAATAAATATTTCGCCATTTATTTATTTCTTCAGATTTAGACCTGAAAATTTCACATGCACCATAAAATAATGATACCTCGAACACATCGAAATTTCAATATTATTCTCCTTTTCGTTTAGGAGATATGGATGCCAGGATAATGACGCGCCATCAGGAAAATGATGATTTTTAGCATTCCGCCATTTCTTTATTTTTTCAGATTTAGACCTCAAAATTTCACAATAATCATAAAATCATGATACCTCTAACATATCTAAATTTCAATAATATACTCCTTTTTGTTCAGGAGATGTGGCTGCCAGGATAATGACGTGCCAGGATATAATGACGTTTTTTATACCTTCACCATTTTTTATTTTTTGATATTTTGGGCTACAAATTTCACATTCACCATAAAATCATGATACCTCTAACATATCTAAATTTCAATTTTGTACTCCGTTTAGTTTAGGAGATTTTGATGCCAGGATAATGACGTTTTAAAAGCATACGCTTGTTATGAACAGTTCAAAGTAAAAATTTTCGAAGTAAAACACTTTATGATTGCACTAAAAGTGAATATCCTCTTATTCTTATTGTAATTAATTATTAAAAAGAAGAATTGCTTTATTCTGTCACTTTTATATGCCTCATAATTAACTAAAATGTTCATGTCCGGTAAATAACGTTATTGCCTGGGACAACCATGTTTCAATTCGAAAATGTTATTTAAAAAATTCAACAAAAATATTTCTTCCACAATTACATATACTATAAGATATGATTAATAATATTAGATAAAAAATTCGGGGGTAAATATGCTTTTCTTCTTCTTTCTTCTTCTTTAGCAGCACTACAGCCTGGTGCAGGCCAAGGCTTTCTTCGTCTGTATCCTCCAGGCGGTACGACTTTTTGCCAGGTTTCTCCACCTGGTAACTCCCAAGATCTTCAAATCTCTTTCCACACAGTCCAACCACCTTGTTGCTGGTCTACCTCTTCTCCTTGTACCCTCAATCTTTGAAAAATTTAGTTTTTTAACAGGGTCCAAATCTGCACGTCGAAAAACATGTTCATTTTTTCATTTCAAACATGTTCATTCAACATTTGGTGAAAACCTCGATTACGGAATATTACCCCTATATGCTTTTAGTGCACTAAAATTCCTTTTATTTGAGCATATGTCAGTAGTGGGACAAGCCAAAATGATGAATTTTGAGCTTTTAAGTTTTATAATTCCTTAATTTTTGCTTTCAAAATTTGTTATACTTATGTGCCATACTTATCATAAGGTGATAGCGAGCAGAGGAAAGAGGTCCCTAGTTTCATGAAAATATCATGAATATTCGCGGAGATATAAGCATGGGAAAATAGCACTTTTTCAGGCATCAAAAAAAAATAATCGCAAATTTGCAAGTTTATTTTTTAATTAAATTTTGCCTAAAGAACACGTATTTTACAGAAAAAAATTAAAAATACCCAATATTACCGGAAAAATTTTCTAATTGGGCACAATATGTTCAAAAATGGGTTATTTTAAGTCCCCTTAAAATTTAGTTTCAGAGAAATAAAATATTTAGCCCCAGCAAGGGGGTCAAAATATCGAAAAAATGCAAAAAATGTCAATTTTTGGGTAATTTTTACTCTTTTAGGATTTTTTCCCATGTTTTCCATCATGTTTTACCTGTTTCTGACGTATTTATAAAAGACACTTTGCTGCTTAAAATATTTAGTCCAAATTAACCAGAAAACCGCTACAGATAGGTTTAAAATTAAAAAAAGAAAGCATAAAAGTATTTTCAAGTACGAAACACAGTTGGCAATGCAAGTTTAGATACCATCTTGACTGTGCAAATCATGGTGGCAAATTAACTTGAATAATTATTAAAAAGTATATTGCGAGCCGGATATAATCCCTTATTCGTTGAAAGACTAACTTCATGATGCCACAATTTTCTGTATATTTCCTCCATAAACTTAAACTGTTTTGGTTACAACCTTCACAAATTTTAAAACATATTTCATTTCATATAGGACTGACTTAAAATTCCTGAAAAACAGAGGATGTTTGCAGAAAGTATACTAGTGTAACAAAGTAAAGTCTAACATAACACCAATACACATAAGAAGGTTCTGTAGGTTGGAATGGTTGTTAGTTAATTTATAGTAACATAATATTTACCATTAAAATATATATGATTACGACTGAAAATGAAATATAATATTACATGAAAATATCTCTTTAGAAATATAGCTGTTATGCAAGTTGTAAGGCCAGAAACCTTCTTGAAATCCTTCACGAACATCGGCCTTACACTGCAAACAATTTCACAGTAAATTTACAGCAAAAATCACTGGCAATATGGGTGCCAGCTCTTTTTGCAGTGATTTTACAGCAATTTTGTAATTTTTGACTTTAACAGCAATTTTGTAAATTAACAGCAATTTTGTAAATTTAACACAGCAATTCTGTATTTTTACAGCAATTTTGTAATTTTACAGAATTTTGTGTTAACATTACAGCGATACTGTAATTATTCCGCAGAAAAACTAGAAAGCAATGTGCACATCTCAGTTATGTCTTGTTCTTCCATGTTTCTACAAGTATTCAAAATGTGGCATATTATGAACCACGGGAGATACCGATCCGATCTACGAAGGTTATACTTCATAGTTTTAGAATCATGTTGGTTCTTACACCTCATCTAAATAATTTGACTCTTTTAGTGGTGAGCGTAAAAACAAACATTGGTTTCCTGTCCACAAGGATTCAGAAATGAAAACCAGAATTTTCCAGGAAAGTATTAAACTGCTATTAAAACTCATAAAATCAGGAACGCTACTCATTTAAATGCATTCAATAAACAAGAATTTCATTTTCTTTTAATATTTATTTCGATGACCAATTAAAGAATTACAGATTTTACAAGGAAAACTACCAGGAAAATTACTATGTATATTTAATTTATACTAATGTAGGTGGCTCTTCAAATTTACAGCTAAAAAGGCAGTTTTTTTTAGATTACAGCAAATGCGTAAAATATTAACAGCAGTTTTTGCTCTTAAATTTTTCGTTTTTTTTTTTGCAGTGTGTATCTGGTCACTAGCACAGCAGTTGCCAGTAAACTATAGCAGGTGGAGCTTCGAATTTACAGCTAAAAAGGCAGTGTTTTGAGATTACAGCAAATGTGTAAAATATTTACAGCAGTTTTTGCTGTTAAATTTCCGTTCTTTTTTTGCAGTGTAGGCTTCAGAGCGAGGTGGGAAAAAATATTTTGTCTGATTAAACTTTTTACATGAGATGTCATAACTGTGTTTACTCTTCATCCCCTTTGTCACTAAATTACAAAAGTAAATTTGAAGAAACAAAAATATGTATAATTTTAAAGATAATGTAATGAAAATATTTAAACTAAAAATTACTTTCATTACTTTTTAATTAACTTTACATTACTTTCGCTATCACATAATAAACACTTTCAATTATAATGATACCTTATATACGATAGTGGCATTCTTGCTATATTGTTCGCCCCCTGTGTAATAGTAGCTTTTTATATTTGTTTGAAGTTTTTGAGCTTGTATAAATGCGGTAATTTCTTCCCTCCATTTTCAGAAAGGGGCCACAATCGCGGCTGGTGGGGATGACCGTGTCCATCACACCCACACCCACAAAACCCCTAGTTTAGAAGTTAGATTTTTGATGGTTTTGAACAAAGCAAGGGTTTATTTTGGTTATGAGTTCATTTAAAAAATGTTTAGAGAGAGGGTTTTCTGGAGGGCGCTGCGCATCCACACAAAAATTATTGGGTGTGCTCGAATACCCAGCAGTACCAAAAGAGGCCTCAAGCTTGGACTCTAAAAAGGCCTCGCGTTTGAGCTCTATAAAAAGCTTTGCACCTGGGCTCCACAAAAGGCCTCACGCACGGGCTCCAGAAACAAGAACACATGAAAAAAAAACGTAATTGAATAGACATGAATCGCTTAATTCTTAAACGTGTCAAACGCCACTTTTTCAAACTGCGGGGAATTTTGTTCATATACCGTCTGATATGCAGCTTATTTGGGACTACTTTTTCATTTAATCGCATACAAACACTAAATGCGATTGTAAAAGTCATTCTTTAGAGGTTAGATCCACCAAGCCATAGTAAAAACCATAGTTTTAAAGTTTTTGTACGAATCTCAAGACTAAGGACGTTTTGCTAGCTATATATTTAAAATTTACATGCTTGTGGCCCTTTATTACATCCATGTGGTTCAGATTTTGGATCTATGAATCACTTTATAAAAAGGGAACATCAAATCTATACCCCAGGACCATAATATTGAACTAATTAACTTATTTTATAGGCGTTTAAAGCAAAATCGCTTTACTGTCCACAAATTTACATCTAAACAACTATCTAATTGACTTCGCAGATGTCTATATTAACATTTTGAATAAGCTTTTTTTAATTTAACCCCACCCATAGCCATCTAGAGTAACTTTCTTTAGAGGGCTATGTAGGACTTAATATAAATGGCTATGCTCCACCCCACCCTATAAGTAGATTATCTGAATTATTGGAACAAAAATGTCCGTCCCAAGCGATTCCACTTACCCAGATTTATGCCGAAAAAACTTTCAATGGAAACAAAAAACTCCCAGGAAAAGAAATGAAACGTTTTAACTTCGTAGAAAAAATGAAAGAACATTTTTTAAATGTTAAAGCAAATATATTTATAAATGCAACTTACCCATGGACCACACATCTCAATCTAAAAAATATGGTGAAAAATGTCCCCAAACTACCAGATACACGTGCTGCAGTTCAACGGCCCAAATACCACCAGCACTAAACCAGACGCCATATCCAGCGCTATTAACTTTATCCCATAACCGCCGAAGTATGAAGAAGAGAGATCGTATTGCAGAATCCGCAAACATTTCTTGGACGCAATTTAAGGGTTTATTAGATTCTGCACAGGGCGATGGAAATGCAGATATTTGATCACATAAGGGAGTGTGGAGACGCTTGGCGTTAAACAAAATCGATTGCCACTTTTCGTTTCCCGCCAATTTGCTTCGTGAAATATGGATGAAGTGTCCATACAGTGAAACACTATAGTTTTAGCGGTGCTCTAAGAAAACGTTGTTACATAAAACATCTGGGAAATAGCGTCCACTCAAAGCCGGAATATCAAAAGGGATGAGAGGTTATTTCTTTATGCTCATAAGGGGTACTTATACACTAGAAATCACGAAAAATTCAAACAAAATATCCAAATATTTTTTTATGGATAAAAAGTATTCCGCAATTCCTTAGCTTTAAAATGATACACTTTTTTTTAATGAGCGGGTACTATAGCCATTATCCCTTACCACTGAACTGCCCTAAGAAGTACCTACTTAGCGTCACCGCGTCACCCAGCGAACGCCACGGAGGGGAGGTATTGTTACCCACGCCACACACCATTCGCTCGCACAACCCCTTTTTACAGGGGGTCACATTCATTCATCACACAAGGAAAGAAACCAACATCCATACTAAACGGGGATTCGGGGTCAGATGCTCTCCACTAGACCAGTACGCCGGCTTAAAATGATACTAAGATCAAGAACATGCTTCAAATACATTTAATCTTTGAAGGTTTAAATATCGTGCTAATCATAAGACTCGCATGCGAACAACGCGTCTTCAGACTCAATTTTTGGAGAATCAAGTTTTTCTTACATAGTGTGTCATCCAAAAAATGATTGCTCAACGAATAATTAGTATTTTTTAATTATTTTTTTTACCATCAAAATCTTAATAATATGACGGATGTTTGACTGGGGTTTTTCATATAGTTTATCAATACCTTTTAAATTAATTTTTGAAAAATAAATGAAGAATTTTTATATTTGCAAGATTAAGAAAATTGTAGAAAAACTATTGGGCTATCAAAAATATAAAACAGGCAACACATGTACAACTGATTAAATTTAATCATGCTTATTAGCTCATTATACCCTAATTAAATAGTTACTGACTAGATAAATCGGAAACATTTTTAGTGAAATGATTTAATTTACACATTCCCCACATATTTTATAAATATTATATTTTTAAAGTCAAAATTAATTACTTTTTTGTCAATTGTGTACGTACACGCACCCCTTGATTTTATTACCATGTTTTTTAGGTTTACCATGGTTTTATCTTTATAGACATTCTTTGAATATAATATTCTTTTATTTTTACATGAAAAATCAGAATAAGTGTTGAAATGATTATGTCCTTTTAAAAGTGCGATAGATTTTTAGAGCGTGGGAAAATCGCGTTTGACTTTTAAGCGATACAATCTCGATTTCCATTACCACCTTTGACTTTGGACCCTCTTTTCTGGTACCGCTACTGGACAAAAAATAAGGTAAAAATGCTTCTGACACAAATCAATCAGATTCTTATGTAAAATGACCCCCTAAATCCGAATCCGACCCTCATTTTTCTCCACCAGCTCAGATTTTCGGGAAACTGCCCCTTCCCCTTTTTACGTTTTTTGATGACTTAATAACTTAGAATTAGATTTCCAGAGTAAAAAACAATTACTTTAGAACTTTAGTAATCAAATTACCCCTTTACCTTCTTTAAGAAGAGAGGTTAAAGTTTATAAAATATGAAAAATTGTAGAAAATAGGTAGGTTTAAGGGGTTATTATATACTTCCCTAAAAATGCAAAAATCATTAGAAATTCTAGAGATTAATTTGGGCTATTTTTTCCTCTTATTTTTTACGTGATTCATCTTTAAAGGCTCCTAACCCTTTCCCCCAAGAACCCAAATTTAACCCTTTGTTGCATACAAATAATCTGGAGAAGTTAAAAGAACGTACTTGCATTTTCTCTATTTAAAATAGTCTTAAAAATAATTTTAAAAAATAATTTTATTCAGATTTTGTTTTAATTAAGAGTTACAGTTTGTCCACTACAGTGGACAGTATGCATACACACATTATGCTTAAACATTTATAATAATTTTAGTTTTTGCAATTTTAGTGATGAAAGTGGACCCTTCAGTCAGATTTATATCAATGCATAAATAAACTTCAGAGTTATTATAAAAGGGGGGGGTATATATTCCTCTTCATCACCATCACTTTCCAAATTTTCATCATCACTGCTAATTGGAGAATCCTCATTTATATACTTCTCAATTTCCTCTTGTGTCAAAATTTTCCATTTCGGATTTCTTCTCAAATATGAAAAAAAATAAGGTATAACTTTAATTTGCTAATTAGATAAATAGCATGCTGAAATCAAATTAATGATTTAAAATAAAGTGCCACAAACAAGTGTATAAGAGCCTCCCCCTGAAATTTGGAACTCATTTTGGGAAATTTTTCATCCCATAATGTCAAAAACATCAGATGACGTTCATGCCCTCCCCAACAGAAGGCAGAAAAAAATTGCAGAATATTAGCTTGTGTTCATGACGTCCACTACAGTGGACAAAAGAAAAACTATTTGTTATCTCAACTGAATTAGCTTCTCAACAACAAGTTTTTACTTATCCTACTACTATTATAATTGTGAATGTTTGTCTGGATGTTTGTTACTCTTTCACGCAAAAACTACTGAATGGATTTTAATGAAATTCTACCATAATGTAGCTTATACATCAGAATAGGACATGGGCTATATTTTATAAAGAGAAAATCAGTCCTTCATTCTTTTTTTCCCGTTTTTCCTGCTTTTTTTTCACTTATTTTTCCGTGTTTGAAAACCTGTTTTACCAGTCATACAACGAGTTAAAAATAAAACATTGTTTCAAATGAGACAGATCACTAGACTTTTTCATTTACTAGATCTTTTATTTTAGTTTTAAACACTGGTTTTAAATTCGTTAATTTGTTCACTAGACTTACTAATTTACTAGACTTTTTACTATGGTTTCAAATTTGTTATTTTATAAAGGCACCAAGATATTAAACATTATCAGGAACATCGGGATTGTAAAAAGTCACAAGAACACCGGGATTAGAAAATTAGCGAGAACATCGGGATGGAAAAATTACCGGGTTATAAAAATTACCGAGAACACTGGGATAGGAAATTTACCATAAAGACACCCAGAATACCGGAATATAAAAAATTACCGGGAACGCCGGGATTAGAAAAATTACCGTGACCACCGGGATAAGATTACCGGGAACACTGGGATAGGAAAGAGGCGCCTGGGATACCGGGATGATTTGTAACATTGCTAATTTAAAAAATTATAAAGGTATTTTAAGAAATATTTAAAAAAAATAAATTTATACACCCCACCCGTGCAAGGCCGGGTATAACAGCTAGTACTTAAAATAAAATGTCTAAAAACACTAAATTTGACTTAAATACAACATTACATTAAATTGCTAGCACTTTTGAATAATATTTACAATGAGGAATAGTACACACCTGCATGCAGAGGTTTACGCCCTTTTCTAAATAATGAGGCTTTAATCTATGCAGTCGTGCTGCTATGTATGATTAACAATTGAAAGCTCAAATGATGTAGAAGAGGAAAAAAAACTGAAATGTAATCTGTAAAGGCATTTCCGGAAGAGCAAAAAAATTTAAATTTTTTTCCACTAGAGTGGACATGATGCAAAAAAGGGTTAATGAATATATGCAGCAATGATTTTTGCTAAAAGCGGTTGTTAGCGCCCCCGAAGCACTTGAGGGGAAGAGACTCTCCTAATCCCGCCGCCGCTCAAGAGCTCAGGAATATTAATTTTCATGATTTGAAAAGCTTAAAAATGATATTGTTCTTATACGTTAAATTTATCCTAAGTGGAAATTGTTCGGTTCGTAAAAAACTGACCAGTTTTAGGGGGTGGGGATTATATGTTTCAAGCTGTTAATAAATGCATGGGCTGTGGATAACAATTGTGGGGCCTTAAAAACTAAGGGGGTGGAGGAAAATCGGTGTCATATTTTGAGTTTAAGAGGTTATTTTATACAAGAATCAAGCTTTTTGACTTTTTTTGATGAGGTGGAAACGATCCCTCACTTGGGACCACCTACCACATAATTTCAAGAAATTACTTTACTGCTAAAAAAAAATCAAGATTTTCGTAAGAATTCCTCGTTTTCATATAACAAACACGCGATGACCATATTATATGAATAACTGAATAGCCATCATCTAACTAAGCAAGAATAAATCATCCTGCATCAAACAGGCTATATTTTTATTATAAGCCTAATTTAACGGAATTAACTTAAAAGTAGCACCGCACCCTTATACATCACGTGTTATCAGGTGACATCATAATCTTTGTAGATAGCCGGGGGAAAGTGAGTCGCCTGGGATCAAGTGAGGCAGTTTATTATGTAGTTCTTAGTAGAATTAACTTGATCCTGACATTTATTGAAGGTAGACTTAGACGATTAAAGCACGGAATAAATTATTCAACGTAAATTGGGCAATTTTTTATGTTTAATGGAAGTGAAATCTTACTGGTCTTTTATAAGATTTAAGGATATGTAATCAATTATTGAAGTCTGGGATATTACTCCTTTTTGCATTTAAGTAATAAATTTGCTATTTTGTGTTTTAATCAATTTTTCATTTCTGTATCGCATGATTATTTTCGGAAATTAGTTTTTTCAATAGCATAATTGAGGATATTTTTCCTTACCAGTTTATATAATTTAACAGGAAATTAAAGCTCAAAAACTGCAAAACAGTTATAAAAACGGGTATTGCAAAGGTATTCTGTAAATTCTTATGTACTACATTTTGTCTATAAAATATTAATTTGTTTAATGGAATTATGTAACTTCTAAAATAAAATAGAACAAAAATGCAATATAAATTGAGCATGCATTAAAAGAGTGTATATTATTTTTTATTTTTATTATGTAGTTATTTTACAGATTTATTATTATTATGTAGTTATACAGATATATTTTTATTAGATACATTAAATACAACTAATACCTCAAATTTGGGTCCAAAAATTAGTTATGTTTTAAAAATATCGTGTAATTATTGTTTATTAATGAAAGTTTAGTTAATGTTTCTGATGTTTAATGTTTGTTCTCGTCACAATATTTCTGAACAAAATGGTTTTGTAAATCAAAACGGTTTTGAAAATCAAAACTTTATAAATAAATTCCAAAACTAATATCGTTGCATAAAATAAAGAATGGGGTTAACAACCTATTGATTACAATGAAGGTTAAAAACGTTTTTTTATTTTGCACATAATAACATATAACCTATTGATTACTTATAGTCGGGGAATGAAAAATATATTTGGTAAATAGAATTGGCAACTGGGATTGGTAAATATGCACACCGTGGCCCGGCATGCGCTCAAATCTGTAGCTACGGATTTTTCAAACTAAACAGAGAAGCCGTTGAAAGTTATACATTATTTTGAGATAGGTGAAAATATTTAGACTAGGGATAAATTCTTTGTTAAATAAAAATAAAAGTTTAATTTAACGTAAAATTTAGAATATTTTAACGGTTATCCATTTCAGATCAATAATTTATTTTTAAACTTAATCATTTATTTAATTTTCCTTTTTTAAGAAATTTAGCTATCATTGTCTTACAGAGTACAATAATATTAAATTAATTAATTATTATAATTAAAGGAAACATAATAATAATTAAAGGTTTGTATTGTATTTTCTTACAGAAAGTCTTTTGCGAAGCATTACATTTTTGATACATTTTCTTAAAGTAAATAGCTTTTCTACAAACTTTTTTTTATTTGCAATTTTATACAGCCCGCTCCTATTTAATTTTTTTTGAGAGAGCTTCCTAGTTTAGGTAAAACTTTAAAAATAATATATTTGAAAAAGATCGAGAAATTTTTTGTTTGCCAAAAAAATTAACAAAAATCCCCTTTTTAAAAGCGCGCGAAAACGCCAAGAGTTTGGATGTGACGTCATCTTATACTAAACATTGTTGTAAAGCAATGGAGTTGATGGTATTATTGTTGACGTCATCTTATAGTTTAAACAATAAACGTTTTCAGTCACGTGTTTTTCTCTCGACTTTCAAATTAAAATATTTAATTACCTGTACATTTTTTTGAAAAACTGACTAGATATTTCATTTTACCATACAAAAAACCATACGGAACACTTGTTTGTTTTTGAAAATCTGACACATGCAACTTCCTTATTGCTTGTATATAGGAGCAAGACCCCAACTATCACCGGTTACCCAACTATCTGCCGTGCAAAGTCTGTAAAAATCACGGCCCTTTTACTATCGTTGGCTGATCAGTATTTCAACTATTCATCCATAAAAAATAATATTAACAAAATAAATATAGTGAATAAATTTTATTTGGTAGTTAGATGTTTAGAACAATTGTCCCAAAGAAAGTCCATCCAATCAAAATTTTAATATAAAAGAGGCGTTATTTGAAGAATTTCTACTATTTTTGGAATGTTTATTTTAAGAATCAATTAAATCACTGATAAGGTCCACTAGGTCTAAAAGTAAAATCCAAACGAAGAAGTAAATTGAATCCAAAATATTTTGACACCTTTTCAATATTTCTAAGGGGCCATTCATTAATTACGTAAGGATGATTTTGGCAATTTTTGACCCCCCTACCCCCATGTAAGGGTACGTAAGGTTTTTCAAACCCCTCCCCCCTATTTTTACATAAGATTCCATTTCGTTTTTCAAAATAATGAAATGTTAGAAAACCAATGGTGCCAAGGAAACCATCAGCACACGAAATGAGTTACAAAAAAAAAGTTGAAACCAAAACTAATAAAAATTTCTCTCTCTTTTTGCTTTTATTTTGTTTCGACTTTTGACAGGTTGAAGATGGATTCTCAATAGTTTTAATCTTTATATTAAATTAATGCCACTCCAATAAAAAAGATACATTTGATATGCATTCATTTTTTTAATTAAAGCTTCGATAATATACCGAGATCGTCAGCATTTTAAAGTTTTTCTGGGGGTTTTCAATAGTAATGTGATTAGAATAATTGGAATTTGTTTACATTATCGTGGAAAATCTTACGTAAGAATGGGTTTGATCCCCCCACCCCAAGTAAGGGTATGTAGAGATTTTTCCAACCCCCTCCCCTTCGGGACCCTTACGCAATTAATGAATGACCCCTAAGGCTTTTTAAAATATAACATTTTCCTCTTCTCTCAGATGAACTGAACCTAAAAGCAGAGAACCCAAACTCAGGACAGCCTATTTCATTCTATCAGAAATTCCTTTTACGAGATGATTGATCTAGTCATTCTTATAATAACCGCAAAAAAGTCTTGGGACTAATGCACCTTCAGGAAATCCCTGAAATATGATAGTTTTCGCTGTTTGTTCTGGTATCAATCACAGGAACTTATACTATTGTCGTTAATTCTTTGTAATGTTTTCTCACAGGAAACTTAAGGAGAAAATTCATAATCGTAATATATTTTTGTGAATATAGATTTAACAATTTTTTTTATATACAGGGTGTTTCAAAATTGCGTTGCATGGCTTTTATTCTGAACCAACGCCTCCTATTGTCAGGGAAGTAAGGTCTACCTCTGGATAAGTGAGCCTGGAGAATGCACTGAAATGACTTACAGCACCCCTAGCAGCGAAATTAAAAAGTTAAAAAAATTAATTTAAAAACTAAAAGAGATATAGAGCAAAAACGTCGATGAGAGTATTGTTGCCAACGTCCTAAAAAACTCACTGTAAAAAAATTAATGAAAATATCTTCAATATTCGTGGAGATATTAGCATGTGAAAATAGCACTTTTTTAGGGGTCAAAAAAGAAAAAGTTCGTATATTTGCAAATTTTTTTGATTTTTTTGATTAAATTTTGTTTTCTTTAAACTAAAAAACACAAAACTACAAAATAACACTGAAAAATTTGCAAATATGAGAACTTTTTCTTTTTTGACCCCTGAAAAAGTGCTATTTTCACATGCTAATATCTCCGCGAATATTCAAGATATTTTGATCAAATTTTCTTTAGTGAGTTCTTCGTGACGTTGACAACACTACTCTCACTGAGGTTTTTGGTCTATCTCCTTTAGTTTTTAAATTAATTTTTTTAACTTTTTAATTTCGCCGCTTTTTTTCATTTCAGTGCCTTCTCCCTGGTCACTTACCTAAGGGTATACCTTACTTCCGTGACCCTAGGAGGCTTTGGTTTCAAATAAAAGCTGTGCAACGCAATTTTGTAACACCCTGTATATACTGTTAGGAAAAATACTGTACAACAAAGAAAATGCATAATTTTTTCTTAAATTATTAGGTAATTGATTGTAATTCGCTGGTATGCATGAATACGATACTTAAATATATCAGGATAGTAAAATTTTGGTTTTTTGATATCATACGGCATATATCTTACTGCGTGAAATCCCAGCCATCTTCAATGAACTAGACTATATATTATTCAACACTGTTTTGAAACCTTAAAGGAAAAATATTAATTCTATTCCTCTAAGAAAATCCCAAAAGGTTGGATTTCATTCACGTCGTATCATGTTTAAATTTTAAGGAATCCGCAAAATTGAATAAATCAAACAACATGAAACAGTCTCTCAACTAATTAATGTAAAAAATGATTATTCGTTTGCTCAAGAGAAGAATTAATATTTTTAATATCTGAAATGATTTAAATATAAGTTTTGATTTTCATAGCAAACATTAAATTCCATGGGATTTCGAAAATTTCTCATCAAGGATTTCTATATCTTTTAATTTATACCTCATTTGTAACAAAGTAATCTCTCTTTATTTGAAAAAAAAGTAACTGTGACCGCCGCCAACGCTGATTCATATTTTTTTTTCGAACACTTTGAACTCTCACAACGCAAAAACTATCAAACGGAAATTCATAAAATTTTAAATATTTGTAGGAAAATAATGAGGATCCTTTCTGTTCCAAATGCTAATTAATAAAGTTATTAGTTCTGGAGTTATTTAATGTCAAAGTAAAAAAATATTTTTTCTGCTGTGAGTTCACCCCCAGCAATCTATTAAAATCAGAAACATGATTTTTTGCAGACACATACTCTTGGGTATGAAGTTTTGCACTTTTCAGCCCCTTTTTTCGAAATTTATGTGAACTAGTTTTGGGGTAATTAAATTTTTAAGTTTCGACACTTTTTCGGTTTTTTCGTTATGAAAGAAAAACTTATCATGATAGACGTACGATATTTTAAGCGCATACAATTATTTCTTTTTTATAAAAAAGAATTGGAGTTTTTTTTAATTCGAATGAGTTTTGGAATTATTAAGATTCAAAGTTCCTGTTTTTTATCTCTTCGGCCGTTCACTATTCGAAACAGACGAGTTTGATGTGTCTGATTTCTTGTATATTGCTGTATCACTCTATTCTAAAAAAGTTTTTAGGGAATGGTTTAAAGAGAAACATTTTAATTACTGAAACGAATGATACAATTCTGGTATCAAAATGTCTGGATAAGACGATGTCTAAGAAGATTATTACAGGAGTAATATCTTCTCTTATCTTCCTAATTATCACTAATCTTCTTATCTTATCTAATTACCTTCTTATTTTCTTAAAAACATTAATTAAAGGAGCAAGTGCATGAAATAAACGTTACTTAAACTGTTCTGAACTTATTAATGACCTTTTTTTATTATTCAAAACCTATCCTCGTAATACATGTAAAAAAGTGTTTTTTTAATGGAGATGCTTAAACTCAAATAGATAAAATGTCTTGATTTTTTGCGGTTTTTTTCAAATCCATAATTACCAGAAAGTATGTTTTTATTATTTCTACGTCGAAGTATTTACTACAAGCCTCAGTACCTGGGGAGATACGGTTCATGCATTCACTAATAAAATAAGTAATTGCGCTAGTAATAATTAAAACAAGATGTTAATTAGTAATAGATGATTTTCAAAGTATTGTATCCCAAATTATGTTATTTTCAGAAAAATTGTGCAATATATTTTTTTTTATGTTTAAACTAACTACAGAAAGGCACAAACGTAGTAACATTCATTTATAATAATTATTTTAATCATAATTGCCTAAAATATTACATGGGACTTATAAGTCCCGTTGGGACTTAGGGAATGAACTTATGAGTGAACTTATGAAATGACTAAGTATAAAAAATGAAACACATTCAATAGAATAATGCATTTTTATTTCATCAATTATGGTACTCATAAAAACAGTTCTTTTTTTCATTAATACAGAGAAATACCTTTCATAGGGTACATTGGGAATGAGGACGCGAGTCAATTTTTTTTGAAGAAAATATTTTGCAGCGTCCTCTATTTTTGACAAATATTGGCCAATGAGCCCCTTGATTCTGTTTTCTTATATCCATAGAAACAGAAAATGCTCCTGACTTCCGTTTCTTGGGGAGTAATATTCATTATTCTATAAATATAAGAAATCAAATTTAGAGTTTTGTAAAACGGAAAAAAATCTAAAAGTTTGTAAATACTCAATAATAAAACTAACAAGATCCTAAAAATTGGAATAAATAAGGATTATTTTATGTTTTCAAGTGCTAAAAATAAATTAAACAAAAACGCAATGACATAATTCAAACAAAAAAGATAGTACTATACTAGGAATATTAGGATACTAAGATAGTACCAGGATCGGTAAGACCCAACGGGACTTCTAAGTCCCGCATAAAAAATAATGTATAAAAATTAAAATAAACACTCAATTGATTCCGATTTTAATTTAAATTACAAGAGAGTTCATAATGAGTAGGTAGAAAAAGTATAAAGTACTTACCAATTATTAATCTATTGATTCGACACTCATAAACAGGAGCATAATTTTGCAGCAACAATGGCGATCCAAACTACAGCACAAGACAAAATGGCTCTCAAATATCTAAATGAAATTGACGGTCTAGGTAGTGCTGACATCTAGATATCATTAGGAGAAGGAATAGCTGTATGGACTGACGAGTTTCGTTCGAATTCATGGAATATTTTTAGTTTTATTCAGCTTTAAATTAAGCGGGACTTATAAGTCCCGTCGGGGCATAAAGGGTTAATTAACTTCCATTTTGTTCCAGAAAAAAAGGTAGTAAGAATTTCGAAATAATTTTGCTACTGGCAGATAGGTACATCTTTGAGAATCAATTTCCCTCTTTACTGGAAAAAATTGGACATTTTTTCTATTATTTATCGAATTCAAAAGCGCGCTCCTCGAACTTATTTCCCGCCAACCCATAGAGAAATCCTCTTTTTCGAAATTTTCCCCTTTTTGATGGTTAAAAATAAAAAACCAAATAAATATTTAAAAATAAGGTTATTACGGAAGGTTACAAACATCTTTAATTACTTTTCAACGTAATCACCTTTAAATAGACCATTTACTGTGGCTTTTCACAAGTTTTTCGATCCCGCTTCATGAAATGTTTGATTTTTCGTTGAGCTTCGCATCGGTTCGGACAGCCGTTTTCCCCCTCAGCGCACACTTTGCCTGCGAATCTATCAATATTGCCTTGTTTATTATGGCTGTCCCCAGTGCCTGGAACTTGTCAGATCCAAAACATATTATTTTAAACATGCACAATAGCATGTTGCAAAAATGACCTGCCTGCCGATTGTCTATTGTTAATGCGAACAAAGTTTAAAGGAAGAGAAATTCTCTATGGGCCGGCGGGAAGTAAGTTCGAGGAGCGTGCTTGTAAATTCGATAAATAATAGAAAAAATGTCCGATTTTTTCCAGTAAAGTAAAAAATTGATCCTCAAAGATGTACCTATCTACCAATACCAAAATTATTTCGAAATTCTCAGTACTTTTTGTACAGGAGCAAAACGGAAGTTAATTAAAAAACAACCTACTTTAAAATTACAAAGGCAAACTAATCAAACACATTCACACTCTTTTTTAAACTTCAAAAATCTACTCAATATAGGTAACAATACTTCGGAATTGATTCATCACTCATAAACTAAGTCTACCCTGAAACTCTCCCCGAACCTTTTTATTCCCACTAGTAGATGTCTCCTCAGAGAGAAATACAATGATAAAAAAAGCCCGAAATTGTCATCATCGGTCAGTCATTGTCATCGACAGGTCGAGACAGATGAAACGAAAGTGCTTGGCGAAAGTCTCGGGATACAGAAGCTTGTTTGCTAATTGCATATCTTTGTTCCATTAGCCATGATGAATAACTAGTAATTAGTGGATTGAACATATCCGGAATATCATCGGAAGAGGAATTTTAGCTAGGATAGCGCTTTGGGGGGTTAATTTGAAATGACTTTTGTGGGCTCTTATTAGATCTACGAGTTTCACGTGGAAATTCCCTAAATGGGGGTTTAGCTTTGCCCTCGATCTCCTTTTTTGAGTCGGGATCGTAATATTAAGTAGACTATGGATAGTTTCACTAGGAAAACTTGGAAAGTATGTATTATTCAAGCTATCCCAGTACTAATACCTTTAGCAAGTTTGCTGCCTCTGTGACAGTGGTTCCCAAGTGCTACGGGGACATTAGGTGGTTTTCGAAAAGATCACGATGGAAGGTGTAAAGGAAGGAAGGAAGGAAGGAAGGTATCACGATGGAAGGAAGGAAAAAATTTGCTTATGAATTGGAGTTTTAAGAGCTGTGTATACAGGATGAGGTAAATATTTGCATAGATCTTAACTGATAAAAGCTATAAGTTGTTGAATTGATCAAAGAGTCATCATGAAATAGTAAACAAAAATGTTCCCTAATATCCATGTGTAATAACCTAATAATCATGTCCCCAAATAACCGTGGAAACAGCATCATCAGTGTACCAGAAATTTATCAAAGTAAAATATTTGAAAGATTGTAATGATATATTATATCACCGGTTCCGGAGGAAAAACGAAAAAACTGCAAATGATAAAATTCTGTTCCACTTTTAGATTGATCACCAAGTTTAATTATTTCGGTTTAAATTTTTTAAAATTTAATTAATTTTTTGTTGAATCCAAATTGTTTTCTTACCATCAGAGTTTGGTTACAAAAGTAGACTTTAGTTCCAGTGTAGTTTTTAGAAAAATTTCTCATAAGGAAGTTTTTCATCAAAATTTTTCTCCCTTTCTTCAAAATTTGATTTCAAAGGTAAATTTCCTAAGAGAATCTCATTAAAAAACTTATTTTTCATGTGAATCGCTCAGGAGATATAATCTGCCTTTAAAATCAAGCGCTGATGATAAAAGAAAAGTTTTAATTTTTCAAAAAAGTGATTAATTTGCCTATTTAATATTTAAGCAGAATAACATAAATGGCAGATGGATCCTCTCTTTGTCTCTTGAAAATCGCAGTCGAAAATTTCATAAAACAAGTTTTCTCATAAGTTCGTGAAATAATTATTTATGTTCACGAACTGAACAAATAGCTCGGAGTACAGCATTTTCAAACTTCGAAACTTTATTAGTTTTTGGCTAAATTGGTGGACGGGCAAGTTTTGAAGAGAAAGGATTTCTGTTAGTTGGTAAACTTCTACGATACGTGCTTAAGAGCTCATGGTGACTTACATTAATAAATTCGAGGTATTGCAACTTTTTGAGTTACCCTTTCATGCAAGCTGAGTTGAACTGCGCATAAGAAAACGGTATTTTAAACTATACTTTTACTATGGATAAGTCGCTATACCCACGTAATTCACTTCTAACATTCTTTTCTATGTATTACATAGACTATTAATTTACGTTTTTAAAACAAGGTTTATAATTTTCTTTGGGATATTATGATAAAAGTCCCAAGTAATTTTATTACACCAGCGGAAATAAAAATACCAACACCAAGAAGGAAAGGAGATATCAAAGTCAAATTTATTTCTATGATTGCACATAGTATCAATGTGAATTTCTTAAAAAATCAGTCTTCTTGGATATTATGGGGCCGAGAAAAACAGGGAGGAGTTTTGTCTCCATAGGTGTCCATTACCGCCGTCACACGTCATGGTATTGAGTGACAGAGGATATAAATGACTTTTGAGGGATTGGTGGACCAGGTTGCCTCCTCAGGTAGTCCAAATTCATATGGTGCACCAGCGGACGTTGCATACCGGGCCAGGTGATTTCTCCTCTTTCTCCGGACATGTTTTGTGAACTTTGGTTCTTACAAACGGATAGGCCAGGGTAAAAATGCAACATAGGGGGTTAAGAAGAAAGCTTGGACATTGCATAAAACATGTATTTGTACATTTTTCTCTTGAAATTTGTCTCCAGGATAGGTCTGAAGGTAAGGATGGACAACCGTCTACAAAACCTCATTGAAGCAGCTCTGGTTGGCCTAAGTACCGGTAGATCATACTGAGGGCAAGCGGCAGTGGGATGGATGTCGTTTGCAGTACACTGTAAAAAAACTGTAGAAAAACAGAAATTTCAATAACAGTGACTTTATATGTTTACAGAGATATTCTGTCATGTAACATTCCCACCGCACTTCTATTTATTTTATGTAAAATAACAGCTTTTACCTAGTTTTTTAGCTTATCTGCACTTAAACAGAAACTTACTGCATTGAAAACCAATACAGCTATTGGCAACGTTATACTGAATCTTCTTTGGTTCAGTGGTAGCGTGCGTGCTTAGCATGCGGTAGGTCGCGGGTTCTATTCCCGGATATCAATTAATTAAAATTAAAAAAACTCTACTAAAATAAGTGCATGCGCACAAGCAGAAAATTACTGAGAGGCAACAGAAAAATCTGTTGCCCACTTGACAGAAAGTTCCTTTTTACAGCATTTACCTGTAGGTTACAGCTTTTTTCTGTTTACAGGATTTTTCAACCTACAGATTTTTTCTGGCAACTTTTGCTGCCAGAAATTTTCTGTTTTTTTGCAGGATTATTTTTTACAGTGTACTGCGGATTGTCCGTTTGGTCCGCATAGCTTCTTACATCTTTGTCTATAAACAAGGGGCTGAAAATGGGCCTTTCTGTTTCCAATAGTGCACTAAATAAGGAAATTAAAATCCCAATTTCATGCCATTGTGTTTATGAGAGAATCCTGCTTCGGTTTGGAGCACCACGACGGTTGGGTATGAGTTTGAAGACACAATGGAGAGAGCGCACTCAGCTGATGATTTTCTAATCGTTCCACGGAGTGGTGATGCAGGGTAACGGAGTGGGGATGCATTGGATTCCATTTATGCAACTCCTGAGTATGATTCACCAGTACTTTTTCCTACCAAAGCTGCGTCATTGAGGTTTTGCAGCCGGTAGACCGTCCTTACCTTCAGACCTGTCCTGGGGACAAATTTCAAGAGAAACATGCACAATCACATGTTGTATGCAATGTCCAAGCTTTCTTCTTAACCCCTTAGGTTGCATTTTTATCCCGTCTTTCCCGTTCTCTAGAACCAACACCCACAAAAAAAAGTCCAGTCAATGAGGAGAAATCACCTAGCCCTGTATGCAGCGTCCGCTGGTCACCTTTTGAATTTGGACTACCTGAGGAGACAACATGGTCCTCCAATCCCTCAAAAGTCATTTAGAGCCCCAGTCACTCAATACTAGTGATGGGCAAAATCGATAATTTTAGGTATCGAATACTTTGGTATCGAATACTTATAGGTATCGAATACTTTGGTATCGAATACTTATAGGTATCGAGTACTTTTAGGTATCGAGTACTTTTTTTCAATGTCGGGAAATGAACCTGAAGGGACAAATTTTTTAGGGCCTATCCATAATCAGACTAATATTCAAAAAAATTAAAGCGATCCATCAAAAAGCCCCATAGCTACGGGCCTGGAGGTGGATAGAGGCGAAGGATTTGGCGGGGGAAAAACCTAGCCGCGTCAAATTTCTCTCGCGGATGATAACGACTTGGGTTTGAGCATTGCAAAATGAAAACGGAAACAGGCTGCGTTTGATCTACAGTAGTTATTATAAAGATTACTTCATTGAAAAATTTAAAACGAAATATGTCAATAAAGTATCGATACTTTTGTGGGTATCGAATACACTACCTATAGGTATACACTACCTATAGTACAATACCTATAGGTATCGAGTACTTAAGTATTTGGTATCGATACCTGCCCATCACTACTCAATACCATGACGTGTGACGGTGGTAATGGACACCTATGGAGACAACACTCCTCCCTGGTTTTCTCGGCCCCCTAACATCAAAGAAGGCTGATTTTTTAATCAATTCACATTGATACTATATGCAATCATAGAAATAAATTTGACTTTGAAATCTCCTTTCCTTCTTGTTGTTGGGAGTTTTATTTCCGCTAGTGTATTATCCATCGTTCTTTTAAATTTTTAATGCAAATTTAAAATAATCTAAAATTGATCTAATAAAAATATCATCTCTTTTTAGATTAATACAATTTTAATATCTTAAGAATTTCTTACTGACATAAATGGATTCTTATTAAAATCATATAATTTTAGATTATGTTTGCAATTGAATAAAGCAGGTTTCGCAAGCAAGTAGTATTTAGATATGCTGTTTTTACCATACTCCCTTATCTCTACTAAAATTATTCTCAAATAGTATTTAAAATATAAATTAAACATTTAAATACCTGAAGAAATACACGTATGCAAGTATAACGGAGTTAGCTTGCACATTGACTTGACATATGCTTTTTTAATAGCATAAAATTAAAGTAACACTAATATTGAAGCATCAACATGAGTACCTAATGCGTAGGTTCTCGAATGTATTAGATTGTATTACAAGTTAAGTAATAGCTTTTCATCAGATTTTGAAAAATTTCCTGTTTTTTTTGTAATATTTGCCAGTATTTGATTAGTATGTTGATCAGTAAGAAATTAAGACTAGAAAAATATGAAGTCTAACTAAGGAGCTGATAATGTTATGATGGCGGGGATTTTCTAGGAGTGAGACGATTTGAAAAGTATTTTACTGTGTAACTTTAATTAAAAAAACTATTAGAATTATAAAATAGAATATTCATTTTTTTGTTATACCCAGAAAATCACAATTCCCCTACACCATTTTTAATACTTAGGTAAGATTTATTACATGTTTAAAAACAGGCGATACTTAATTTCTTAAAGTATACGAAACCTTCAAATCTTTTATATTTGCATACAACATTTATAGGAATACAATATTGAACGAATTTAACTAAAATTTCTTTAGCTTTATTAAAAAAAATAATGGTTTCTAAGAATATTAATTTCCCTATTCAACAGAGTTTTGAAAAAACATAATGTGGAAACAAAATTTTATAAGAGTTATAACAGTGTAAAAGTCTACCTAATGAAAGCATGAAGATTTCTGACAGACCATAATTTTCAACTATGCAGTTTTCGGCTGAAATTATTTTAAGTGTTATGTTAGGGAACGTACCCATACTACGTGACCCATTCAGGGGAGGGAGGGGGGTCTTCAAAATACCACGCTCGGTCACAGGGGGGAGGGGGTGGGTTAGGGTTTCGTCACGTAGTCAATTTCTTCTAGTCAATACGACAAAATTAAGCCAAATTAATTATCGAAATTTGCCAAATTAAGACTAATTAAGCCAAATTAATTATTAAAATTAGACAGATTAAGCAAAATTAATTTTTTTAAACCTTCTGTTTGCAAAAAATAATGGCAAACCGTATTTATGAATTACTACGTGACAACTAGAGGGGGAGGGGGGGGTCTTGGCATATACTACGGATGGTCACCAAGGGGGGGAGGGGGGTCAAAAATGGCAAAAAACGGGTCACGTAGTATGGGTACGTTCCCTTACCTAATTTTAGGCTATGTGAAAAAGGATATATAAAAATTAAACTAGAAGGAGAAAAGTAATTCAGGCTTTTCCGGATAAAAATACAAAACCCTTATGTTGCCATTGCGTTGTCAGTATAATAGAAAATAAGCTTTCTTGGGAATTGAATAAACAATTTTCTCATCAAATAGGATTTCAGAAAAAATATTTTTACAACAAAAAACTTTTTCCGTGACTTGTCATTCGTTAATGGAATAATCCATCATACCTCATGACAGTTGCATACATCAGAGTTTTTCCTTGGAAACTTCCAATCGCAGTAACTCTGAAGCGAAGGACACAATATATGATTTTGTTAATGATTGTATTTCATACTTTGTTTGTATTCCATGGACTTGTTTGCTGCAAAATTATATGTATTTCAATCTATTTCTTACTGATTTTTGAGATTTTTGCGCCATAAAACAATAATCAAACCAATTCTGCTTATTTGAATTTCCATTGGTAATTTTGAGTTATGTTAATTTATTAAAAAGGGATGATTGGTCGTCAAAGTTGGTATTTGTAGTTTAGTTTTTATAAGATAATTTAATTTTTCATTCGTTTCATAATGCACAAGAAATATAAGAAAATGGTATTAGTTTAACATTATTACAAGCCTCATTTGACTGTCATCAAATTATGGATATTATGTGAATATATTCATATAATATCCATAATTTGATGCATACAAATAATTACGTTAATAAAAATAATAATTAGCTTGTGTAAATTGAAATGTTTTGAACGAGAATGAATAAACAGGTTTATACATGTATCTAATTTATATTTCATGTAATTGGTTTTAATTTCATTCTCATTAAAAAGCGTAATTTTAGTTAAAAGTAATATAAATGGAAATGAAATTCCTATAAAAATAAGAGAACTATTGTTTTCTAGCTGTGAAAAAAATAAATACTCTCCCTAAATAAAAATAAATTCTAAAGCACTTCAATGCCGCAAAAACATTAAAACTCTAGATTTCACTTGAGACTTGTAAGTTTAAAAGTAACGTAAGAAAACACTAAGAAATGAATTTAAGCCCTATTGCCTAAGGATACATTGAGTATCTCAAAGAAAGAATCTCTTTTTCACAGTGCTTCAAACACTTTTTTAACAACAGATCAGTTCGGAAAAAGAACACGTAGATATACCGTTTTAGAGTTTTATAAAGTCTGGATAAGGTCTTTTAAGAGTCGGTGTGGCTAACATTACACATTGAACGAACGGACAAACTGAAGCAGCATTTTAGTAGCGGCAGTCTAGATTTTTTTCGGAACACGATGCTTTGGTTTAGGAAAAGTTATTTAGTTTTTTTTTTAACAATTTTACGAAGAACTATTTTCACTTTTTCCGGTGAGGTGGCATTATATTTCCGTTAATATCACAGTGCTGTGGAATCTGATATTCATTAGCATTGATAATAGTATGACTAGTATGTTGTAAAGGTACTATTTATATACCCCTTAGCTTTACAAAAAAGCTAACTGTCAACATCGTGGATCATCGCGGATAACATTATTCCAATGACAAAAGAAAGATTAGGGGAATCAAACCAAATGGTCTTTTGACAATAAGTGTAAACTCACAACTCTAAAGTGTCGCCTCCAACCGTGGACCGGTTTCGTCCTTGTTAGCACTCATCAGCACGATATAGGAAGGCAACGCAAGAGAGCGGAGGGCAAGTAACTTGTCCAGCCGACTAAAACTGAAAAAGAGGTGACCATTGAATAGTCCTCCACTTATCGCTGCTTGAATGACTTGGCATTCCTAGAACAGATTTAATTCCAGAAAGGGAAGGTAAATGAAAGAAGTATTTCACCATTATCACTGGTTAGTGGACAATAACGGGTTTTTTGACACTTTGGAAATGGAAATACATTAAAATTTTCCTGGTCTCGTATATTATTTTTTCATTTTAAACTCATTAATACAGGATTGGGAAAATTATATTACAGTACTGAGAATTCAATGTTTCGTCTAGCATTTTTTATAAATTTGTTAGGAAGATTTAATAATTTTCATTTCGGGATATGTTGATTAAAAACCGCTTACAATTCTTTGCGGCAAATTTCTGAAATAAGGGGGGAAATCTCACAATGTATGATTTTGGCGAAATTTTTTCTCTGAGTCTTTTTTCCTTTTGATAGGTTGGTATTTTATACAAAATACCACTGCAAAAAAGTATTATTCCCATTTTTCACTTTATGCCAGCGAATTCTTAAAATATTCATATGTTGAAAACCATGAAGATGTTAATAGAATAAATTATTATAACAGCTTTCTTTCGAAAAAACTGCTTTCCTTTATATTTTCTTTTTAAATATTTAAGGGCAAGACAGCATGCAACTTCATTTTAACTTTTGTTTCAAAACTGTGACATCACAGCCGGGGAAAGGGGTCATTTAAATGTTACAACTTGTGACATGCGAGAAAAAAGGAGGAATGAAACTATAGAAATTTGTGGGACATATATGTTGTGAATGTTCCCAAAAGGACAATATTCTCTTATGGACCTTTATGATTTTAGTTAAGCTTTATAAAAAACACGCAGCCCGAGAAAAAGTGAAATTCATTCTGTCATCTTGTCATGCATGGAACGAGGATTTAACTGGCTTTTTTGCCTACTTCAACCCTTCCAGTCTTAGCCGCCCCAAATTTTCCATAGGATTCAATAAAAATCTCGGCCGGATTAGGATCGATAGGATTAAACAAAATCATTGTTGTTTTAGGATGGATTCAAAACCTTTCCTTTTGAAATCTAAACTATTAGAGTGGGTTTACAATTTTACATGCAAACACTCCAGCGACGCGATGGGAACGTAAAGAGGAAAACAATCAAAAATTTCCTATCGTTCTTCTCATTTATGTAGAATATAGTTCTTCCATTGGTTCTCGCCACTATGACGTAGAAGCTACGTCAGTAGGGTGTCTCAAAAAAAGCCTTTTTTCGAAAAACCTCGCTCCCCAGGGCTTTTCCCATTCCTTTTGGTCCCAAAAGATAGTGTGGGAAGTTTTAGCCCCCTAAGTCAACTCTAGGGTTTGCCTGTAGAGCCCCTAAGTTTGAAAAAAGTGGAAAAAATGACCAATTTTCAGAATTTTTAAAAATTATGTTTAAGATTGATAATGCTAATAAAACTGGTTCAAATGCGTCTATAGGACTTATTTAGATGGAATATATTTATTTATGTGTATTAACTGTACCCTATAGCCTTATAACTTAAGATTAAAACGTACTACTTCGGGACGTTGCACACGCCAAAGCTTATAATGCACTACCGGTGGACGAAATGAATTAAATCCGAATTTCTTCGAAGGAACTCCCTCAAATGATGCCATTTGGGGCTAAAATGATATTATAAATTATAAAAACCAGTGAAATAACAGTTTTGAGCCCTTCCACTGAGCTTTTAATATAAAAAGTGCTTTTCTTCAAAATTTCTCGTTTCCAGCTGATGAAACCCAAAACTTATAGTACTAAAAAAGAGGTTTGCTGAACTTTTTTAGATACCAAACATTGAAACCTTTATAGGGGTTTCATTTTTTCAAGTAGAATTAAATTTTAAACAACACAGATCGGAAATGACAAGAATATTTCCTATACCTGACGTGAAAATCGATTTTCTTTTTTCAAAGTTAGGAAAATAGTTTAATACTTGTGAATCTTGGTTGAAATGTTAAAGAAAGGAGTTTTTAATTAAAACTTTCCCCTAATACGTTAAAAGGAAGTAATTTTTCAAACTTAAAAAAAGAAAATAGATTTTCAAGTCTGGTATAGGAAATATCCATGTCATTTCCGATCTGTGCGCTATAAAATTTAATTCTACTTGTTAAAAATGAAACCCCTATAAAGATTTCAAAGTTTGGTATCTAAAAAGTACAACAACCCCCTTTTTTAGTATATAAATTTTGGGTTTTATTAGCTGGGAACTGAGAAATTTTGAAGAAAAACACTTTTTACATTAAAAGCTCAGTGGAAGGGCCAAAAACTGTTATTTTACTGGTTTTTATAATTTATATTATCATTTTAGCTCCAAATGGCATCATTTGAGGGAGTTCCTTCGAAGAAATTCGGATTTAATTCATTTCGTCCACCGGTAGTGCATTATAACCTTTGGCGAGTGCAACGTCCCTAAGTAGTACGTTTTAATCTTAAATTATAGGGGCTATAGGGTACAGTTAATACATATAAATAAATATATTCCACCAAAATAAGTCCTAAATGACACATTTGAACCGGTTTTATCGCAGTATCAATCTTAAAATATAATTTTTAAAAATTCTGAAAATTGGTCATTTTTTCCACTTTTTTCAAACTTTGGGGCTCTACAGGCAAACCCTAGAGTTAACTTAGGGGGCTGAAACTTCACACACAATCTTTTGGGACCAAAAGGAATGGGAAAAGCCCTGGGGACCGAGGTTTTTCGAAAAAAAGTTTTTTTTGAGACACCCTACTACGTCAGCATATAGAGGAAAGTTCGACCAGTCTCAGCAGACGCGTCGTTCAAGTCGCTGCATGTAAAACCGCCCTTTGGTGAGGTAAAATATTTATTTAGTTGGTTATCAATTGAACAGCTGAAAAAAAGTTGAGAATATATGATGGATCAATTCTTGTCAATCGAACTTGTCAATCGCTTCAATGCTTGTCAATTGTCACTTCGAAAGCCTTGCTCGTAACAATTGACTTGCAGTCGCATTCAATCAAAAAAATTCTCATTTTCCCCCACCTTTTCAAGACGAGAAACACTATAGTTCTCTATTCCTTGACTTAAAAGAGAGATGCGATCATGAAGCGCATGTTTCTTTGGATTATATTGGGGCAATAGTGTGTCAAATTCAAACACCCTTCATAAACCCTCACGACGCGTTTGGCAATCCCTATTGGCACAATGGTGAGCAAACAGATGAAGAAACACTGAAAACCTTCTAATGTCACTATTACGAGCAATTTGTGAGCAGTCTAAAATTGGCTTTTAAGAACTTATTTTCCCATCCCAAATTGGTTTACTTTGAGAAGTGTACACAAACGACCGTATTCACAGCTAATTTGACCGTTGGTTAACCGACAATCAAACGTCTGATTGGCAGTTGAAGAAGAAAAAATATTTTTCCACCAACAAGAGGTTTGATTCCCGGTTAAAAGTATGTCAGGTTAGCGGTGAATACGTCCGTAAGAACTATTTATATGATACTTTTCTAATAGGGATAATAAATTTGCATTTGAGTTCCAAAAAAGATTAGTGTCAAGGGTATCAAAAAGTAGACGAAAATAAATTTTATATTTTACTTCTACTTTTAAGTAAATGACAGGGCTTGTTCAAATCTAAAGTTTTAGGTATCGATATACTTAAGTTATAGATGCAGACAAAATAGTCAAATTTATCATTATAAGGATTATATTGAGCTTATTTTACCCTTAATGTATGGATTATGAGTAAAATATATAATTTATTTCTTTTCTGTACCGAATACATTTATGTAGCCAAAAATATTTCAAACTGAGTTTAAAAAAATATTGTTATATATTTGTTCAATACCTAAAAAAGAACCGATTTGGCTTATATTTCTATAAGGTTTTTCAAGAATAGTTATGCAAGCTTACTAAAAGCTTATTTCAACGTATAAGGAGAACTCCTCTTGATGTTTTTGAGGGAATAGAATAAAAAAACATGCAACTCCGTAAAGGATGAAAACTGAAAGCAAACAAACAGGAAAACGGTGGAGTTTCCTCTTTCTCTCTCGTTTTTAGGCTCGCAAAACACTACTGACGTTTTTGACAAATAACTTATACTATTCCCTATTAATCCTTCGGTTGAATCTACAGCAAACTCCAAAATATCGCCTTTCTCTTTCATGCCAACTGAATATATATCCGACCTACTTTTCAAACACCATTTATTCAAGTGTAGAATAAATTAGAAGTACATCGTGCAAGAGTAAATTTTGCGCTACAAAAATAGTTCCTTTTTGTCACCTTTATTAAAGGAATCGGACTTCTTAAGAAATGTTTAGGAAGAAAAAGAATTCAAATGGATTCCGTGTTAGATGGTTTTGTAGTGTATATGAATTTAAAACGAAGAACCTGTGAGAAATAATAAATGCGTTTTTGATGCGTGAAGATGGAAAAAAAATCGTGAAATATAGTTTGCCTATTTTACGGTGTCTAAGTAATCTCTATTAGATGTGCTAAATCTGTCCCTAAATATTCCCGTGAGAAAAAGGAAAAAGTGCTTGAAATGCTTCAAAGTAGAGCTTTACGAGTATGTTATTCAACAAACTAGAAAATCTATTCGTGATTTTTGTTACAACTGGAGAACGCCCATCGTTTTTTATTCTCAAAAAAATCTAGAATGTTTTTTTTTCTAGTTTTTCTTCTAAAATATTTTTTACCTTTATGCAGCCATGAATGTTGTTTTAATAACATTCCCCATTAAATAGAATAGGGAAAATCTTACGACCGCAAGCTTCATTAAAACACTTTTGAAAAATACCGTTTTAATTCTTCTCTCTCAAGTTTCACCCTTTTTTGAATGTAGACGTGAGTTCATTTAATTTTATACATTGTTTCATTCGTTTTTTTACCCAAATTTCATACTTAAACTTTCGCATATTTATTTAGTCTTTTACTCTATTGCGTCAATGGAATCCCAATGGTAAAATATAGCCGCAAAATTTGTTTTACTATTTTATAGCTTTCCAATAACCATAGTACACTTAGAAGAGAATAAAGAACCCTAGAGAGTTATCTGATCTACTCCGAGATATGTTGGGATCTCAAACCTCTAAGATTTATCAGATTTGCAGTAGAAACTCTTCTGGGGGTCCTTTTTACTTCGTAAAATAAAAGTTATAGTATCTTTCGATCCAGGGAATTGAACACAACTGTGGAGACTGATCCACGCTTCAAACTTTTAAAAAGTAAAAAAAGGAAGAGGTTTGGGTATCCATCAGATCTTTTATTTACTAGTTTCAGTATCGTGAAATTAAATACTGCTTAAGTTTTTGTTTCTTAGTTTACTAACTATTACTCTATTACTACATTACATAATTAACTAGAAAATAGAGTACAGAGGCAGGGCTTTGTTTTATTTCTTTTTTTGCAAACATCCTCTATATCTCGAATAAAAATTTGTTGGAAAATAATTTTAATGCATAATTAGAACCTGTTTGAATTGATAGAAGAAGAAGGTTGGTTGTTTGGTTGGTTGGTGGGGTTTTATGGCACAAGAACCATATTTGGCCATTCCGCACCAAACAAAAGACAAATATATTTCATTCAAATTTAGATACGTTTAATTAAATTAATATCATACAGAAAAATTTTTTGATAGAAGAGGTATAGAACGTTTTTGCATTTCGGATTTTCTAAAAATATTATAAGTTTAGTTTTATTACTTTAAAAACTAAAAAGTTATTTCTATTCTTTAAAAAATGACATAAACCTAACATTTTCTTTGACTGGAGGGTCTTATGGATCCTTTTGCTATGCTTGAAAACACTGTCTATACTCTATACCTATAGCATCTGAACTCTTCTGATGTAAATGTAATTCCTGAACTTTTTTCTATTAAAGAAAATAATATAAATTTAATTCTGATCATTACATACATAGATATGGCTGGCGTACTCAGGCCTGATTTAAAAGATTTTCTATAGGCAGACAATGCACGAAATGGTAATGGCCCCCCTGTAACAGTTCACAATAAATACAAATTTTGTAACATAAGAACAATTAGTAGTTAAGTATTAACTTATTGGGTATTTCAAAGATGTCTCTTGTTAAAACACTTAAGTTTAGATCTTTATGTTTTATATCGAAAATAAAGTTACTTAATATGCATTATAAATAAAAAAAACGCCGCCCTTTGAAAAAAATCATAAATTTGAGCAATGAACATTATATTAATCATAATGTTTATAGTAGAACACAAAAAATTAGATTATATGAAAAAAATATTTTATTAATAGCGAAAATTCTATATCCATACGAAATTGCGAAAAAGTATAATAATTGAAACACTTTAACTATGATTTTTCCCATACAAAAAATAATTAATAGTGGTTAGTCTTTTTCGTGTAAATATAAAGTACAACTTAAAAAACTTTTTTCTTTAACGTTTAGTTACTTAAAACACTCACCATACTTTTATAAAATTAACAAAGCTTTATATTCCCTTAAAAAAAGTTAATAAGAAAAATAGACCATACAACGGATAACAAACAACAAGCTTCCAAATGCGTCCTCAAGTTATTTAACAAATTTAATCATCAATAACAGCAGGTACACTTTGAAATCTCTCCAAACTTCGTAATTCCTAAAAATAGTATTTACAATCTCCCCCTTTTGTCATAATATTGCTGCTTATAATATATCTGAAGAGGAATCCAAACAAAACTTTCTTTAACTTTAAATTCTTTCCAAAAATGGAAGCAAGTATCATTACCCAAAACATGCATAATATCTACAAAAGAAACTCGCGCAAAAAATAGTTATCTATTGTTCAACAGTGATCTTCCGGTAGAAAAAAGAAAAAAAAACACTTTAAAGAGCACAATAAAAAAGAGATGGGGTTTCCTTAATGAGAAAACTCTTCTTCTTTTTCTTCAATAAGGAGAGTAAATATGCTGTTATGGGATTTCAATAATATCTAACAAACATTTAGTTTAGTTTTCTATAATAGAGTAGTTTTTATATTATAAATAATAAATAATTATTTAATATATATGCATTAAAAACGATAGCTTATTAGTGTTTTTTATTAACTCAGTTCGTTCTTAATATATGCTTCTTGGTTTAAAAAAGTAGTATACCTTATTTATCGTATCGTAGAATCGTACTTAACTTTTTAATTTTGGGGGGTAAATAAAGTTTTCTTCAGCAAAAAAAGCTGGTACTCCCCTTTTTTTACGCCACAAAACATTCAAGGAAAAAAACAAGTTAAGAACCATAATTATTTAAGAGGAATGACTCGTGTCCGTCCTAAACCATGTTGACTCATCTTTGATAAAACTACTAAGCAGTAAGATTGGATTAAAAAAGACCAATAGCCTTAGAATTTTTTTAAGTAGCAATGAAGTAAAGTTTGTTTCTGTTAGAAATTTTTAAACTTCAAATCCGCATCTCAATCTAAAATCAACGTTTCTAAGTATTGCAAAACATATTTAATAATTATAATAAATTATCGATGATTAAAAATACATCATAGTATAACAAAAGTATAACTATGTACTTAAATAGATTGAACCTAATGAAGTATTAAACCGACAAGATATTATTTCTACAACATTGCGAATGCATATTTAAGCTTTTTGAATGATAGCAAGAATCTATCCAAGGCAAATATATTTTTTATTAAAAAAACTCCCCATGTACCACATTTATTTTGTGCATGACTTTATGTATTTTTTTGACAATTTGATAGATTTAATGAAGATATTGATTTCGTTAAAATTTAAAACAAACAAAAAACTCTCCACGTACCACACATATTTTTAATAATTTTGAAAACAAATGGGGAAAGATATCTGAAGTTCAACTTAAAGTTTGAACTAAGCTGTTTAAAGCCCGAAGCTAGTTTCTACTCTTCAAGTGCACTCTTAAAAAGTCCGAAAAACACCAACCAGCAAAAAAAACCCAACACATAATTAAAACATGGGAATTAAAAAAAAAGACTCACTTCGACCCGCTCTCTCGACAGTCCCCACCAAAATGTGGTTGTTGGCATTCCCGATCTCCATCCGGGAAAACTATCTTTCTCTGAAAATATATCTTCAGGATAACCACAAAACCGTGATCCGAAACGATGCCATCAATGAAAGCTCGGAGGAATAACGTGCTTTTTTTTTGCTCCAAAGGCACCGAAGATTGGCGTGTGCTCTCCCCACCGTCACTTTGTCGCGTGTGGGGCGAAGAGGGGATCATCTTCGAAAGGGGGTGGCGCTGCGGAGCACTGGAATGTCAAAAAAGAACGGCCCATTGGGAGTTCGTTTGCGGGTTAAGGTGGGCGTTTATTTACAGCCGAAAGTTTCCTAACTGTTCGACATCAGCTAAACCTTTTTAACATGTGATTTCATTCGTAGGTGGACAACATTTTATACGCTGATATTGACCAAACTACTAAGTACTTATCATTACTAAGTACAAGTACAATTTTCATCCTCTTTAGCTCGCTCTTTTTTCAACCCCCCCGCTTTTATAAACCTGAGCAGATGGAGTCGATCAGGTTACGATTGTTCTTGCCGTTCTACAGAAAATTTTGATAGAGAATCCGTGGGAACTCTTCAAACATTATGAGTATGACCCTAAATGAAGAGGCTGAAAACGGACTTATCTCTTTAGTGTTTGTACTCCTTTCAGTCCCATTCTCTGGGTAGCCATGAAATACAACAAACATCTGCCACATTAAACATTCCCTCCAAAGTAGATGAATGTTTAGCTAATATTTAAGCCATAAAACCCAAAACCAAAGCTCAAGTTGATTCTATACATAGTTTTAGTAATGGAGTTGGATTGAAAGCTAAATAACCCCCTTAAATTAATGCTTTTGCATCTACAAAACAAAGCCATTGGATGCCGTTATCTGTCTACTATGTAATACAAATCCTTTGGAAAATAAAGGAGAACCTACTGTAACCTGCTGGTTTTGCAATCGGATCCTAATACCAAAGGACGTGTCTTGTCTTTTCCGAAAACCTAACCTTCTCAAGTATTTTCGAGTGATTTCATTGACTTTCAATTTCTGTGACATGTAGCAGTTTACATTAAGACACGAAACAATATCATTTATCATTATTAATTACATTATTATAGGGCAGTATTTTTTCGTAATATAGATATCATTTAGTGGATATGTTACAGTTAATGTTCCTAATTTGGTAATGTTCAGAATACCTAGGTAAAGTATGAAATATTTTGTACTTTACCTTAGGTAATTCTCATTTTACCTTAGTTTTTCTGAACATTACCTGATTTCGGACATTAACTGTAACAGATATATTAAACAAACCGGGAATGATAAATAGATAATGTCATGAGCCGTAAAGAGATGACGTCATTTTCCACTAGATTTGAATAATGGGGAATACAACTATCTTCAAATTTGATTTATTTCAATAGAGCTTCTTTAAAAAATAATTTAAATTTTTTTTTCAAAATCTGACCATTAGTTAATTTTTAAAATATTAAAAACTACAATGCGCAAAAGGGTTCTTGGTTTGATGCATGACGTCACTTCGGTCTTCGACACGACGCACTTCTACGAAAGCGTATTCAGCATTGGTTAAATCCTTTCCTTTGAAATATTGATTGGTTGAAGATTCGGCGAAGGCAGAGGTGACGTCACGTAGGCCACACCTCCGATTCCAGCGAGCGTAATTTTTGAAAATTATTTTTAAAAAACTAGTAATAAAAAAAATCTAAAAATTTGAAGAAATGCGTTTTATAACCCCATCAATGATTTCCAATAGTCGAAATCTTGAATTTCCACAAGTGCTGTAATCCCTATCCCCTTCAGCCATTTTCCCGTTTCTACACCATTCCCATCTTAGTCTTATCATGTAAAAAACATGTTGGGTAAACTAAAAATCTTTAGTGGAAAGTCATTCCCCAATATTCTTACAATTGCATGAGATAGACGAGTCCGAAACCGAATACATCGACATTCTGCACCCTTGGAAGAGACAAAATCATGAGATTTCCTCTTAATCACTATATCAACATGAACTCATGTTTTCCAAACGATCATGTCATTAGCTGGAATTTATAAATGCATGATATTGATATATATGCCCCATTTAGTTTAAATTCAATAAATACTTAAAATAATTAATTAAATTATTAATATTTAATAATTATTTAATAAATATATATGAGGTAAAATGAAGTATTTAAAAAATACGAATTTCAATACTGTAATATAGTAAATATACTGTAATATACTGTAATATTATATATATATATATATATATATATATATATATATATATATATATATATATATATATATATATATATATATATATATATATATATATATATATATATATATATATATATATATATATATATATATATATATATATATATATATATATATATATATATATATATATATATATATATATATATATATATATATATATATATATATATATATATATATATATATATATATATATATATATATATATATATATATATATACCGATCTCCTTCATTTTTTTACCTTATTCTGCCCATGGTAGCATATATGCTACCAACCAGAAATCCACAAAATTTTAACAAAATCAAAATTTTTTTGCATTTTTACTTTATTTGGACCCAAACTACATGAATAAGGCAAACAAATAATTTTTTCCATAGTAATTTCTTGTAGTGGGCATTAGAGGGGTAAAGAAGAGAACAAAAGTCGTATATATCAATATTACAGTATTGAAATTCGTATTTTTTAAATACTTCATTTTACCTCATATATATTTATTAAATAATTATTAAATATTAATAATTTAATTAATTATTTTAAGTATTTATTGAATTTAAACTAAATGGGGCATATATATCAATATCATGCATTTATAAATTCCAGCTAATGACATGATCGTTTGGAAAACATGAGTTCATGTTGATATAGTGATTAAGAGGAAATCTCATGATTTTGTCTCTTCCAAGGGTGCAGAATGTCGATGTATTCGGTTTCGGACTCGTCTATCTCATGCAATTGTAAGAATATTGGGGAATGACTTTCCACTAAAGATTTTTAGTTTACCCAACATCATATATATATATTCCAAAGTTTTTTAATTCTTTTAAAATAAGTTATATTTTTGTGTTTAAAGAGTTAAAAAACCTTCTTTAGTTATTTATAATTAAAATTATTCCTCTTTTACAGCTTTTAACTGATTTTTTCTTTTCTTTTTCTTTTTTTCAACCAGTATTTGTTTGATTTTTATGCAATAAAAAACAAAATATTTTTTACTAATTGATTTTGCATACAATGCAATGCACACTGATAGTTTTATCTAGAAACATATTAGAAATATTTTGATGCCTTTAAAAATAATATTAAGCCTGGAATTAGCCTGTTTAGTAAATTCCTTTAGTAAAAAAAATGCAGCGTTAAAACTTTCAAAGTCCTAAAACAGATGTTTGAAATATAATTAAAATATTTTATTTATAAATTATTCATAGGAGTGTTATTTCAGTATTACATCATATATCGTTATATTTAATTTTTAATAACATTTTCTTGATAATGAAAAATATAATGAAAAATTTAATAATGAAAATGAAATGATGAAAAATTAAAGATAAAATAGAACAGTTTTTAAGAAACATTGAAAATTCAGTATGGCCACCGTTTTTTCAAAATGGCGGATTTTTCCCTGGAGGGATTTTTTGGAAATTTCAGGCTATCAAGAAGGATACTATCCTCTACATTTCCAGAAATAAATTTTCAGCCTGTTATATTGAATATCTAATTTGGCTGGACTATAAAAAAATACAACAGAAAAAGACAGAAAAATTACTAATTTTTCCTATATTTTAAAATTAAATCGTTAAGAATATTAACTTACTGCAGGATATTTCAAAAACGTACACTTAGACACGCATTTTATTAAAAAAATTGAGCATTTTATTCCAATAAGTTCGCTTGTTATAGCAGTTTTTAAGAAACATTGAAAATTCAGTATGTGGCCACCGTTTTTTTTTTCAAAATGGCGGAAAACTAATGGCGGGATTTCTTAGAATTTTGGTACGGTATTGCCTAAGATCTTTCTAAACAAGTTCCAGTTGTTTCGGTCTTGATATTTATAATAGTTACGACACAGTATTAAACGAAAGAACTACAACCGAAAAAAATACGAAAAAATTGCTATTTTAGCTTCATTTTAAAAAAATGTATGGTTTCGAACCAATAATTGATGCTTGAAATTTAAAGAACGCACTGAATTACGCATTTTAAAATAAAAACGATCATTTTAAACCTATTAGTTCACCTATTATAGCTGCTTTTATGAACTATGGAAAAATCCAATATGGCCGACTTCTTTTTCAAAATGGCGGAAAACCCGTCACCGGATTTTTCGAGATTTTCAGGTGAGGCATCCTCAGACCTCCCTAAACATATCCCAGGGGGTTTCTGCTTGTGTTTCTAAATGTTTACCTCAAACCCTTATTTGACTGTTCTAATAGTGGTGACAATACAAGTTGGAAAGCGTATCTGCCTTGTATAAACCTTTGGAAAGTCTACTTTAAAATTATCAACTACGTAAGATTAATTTTTGGTCCACTTAGCTCCCCTTTAATGTCCAATCTTCAAATGAAACGGTGATAACAAAAAATAATGAAGATTTTTGTACTGCAACAAAGATAATTACTTGATCTATAAAAATAGAGGAAAAAATAATTGAACTCAAATAATGGACTAAAAGGAGTTTTTATAAATCCAATTAATACAACATAGAGTTTTTCGTATCAATGAATGTAAAAAATTCTAGTTTGAAGTAAATTATTTTAATTAGCTAATTTACATCATGGCTAAGAGTTTCCATGTGTTTAAACTCAATAAAAAATTAAACGTTTAACCCTCTGAACTTCAATGTCAACATACATTTTTAAAATCAACAAACGCACTTTTTTTATCATAAATAATTTACTAGCTTAAAAAATATTAATTGAAAACAGCCATTTTAATTGATTTTATAGTGTAATTCTCATTATCTTATCTATTCCCTATAATTTCTCTTGTACATCATTATTCTTAAAACTTTGAATTGTTTAAATAATATTTAAACAATTATGTACAGAACATATTATGTTGCCAATGTTTCTTAAAATATGTTTTTAGATTTGTAAATGTTAATCAAGGTCCAAAACTTATAAATGAGATATAGTTAACCTCTTAATAATAATATTTTGCTATTTTGAACGATCTCTGTATTTGAAGCTTGTTATATACTGTTTCATCCAACCAGTGAGTATTTTATTTTCTCTGCTATACTAATTTTGTTTCCTTTTTGTCTTAGTTAGCTAATCCAATTTACTTAAGGAATGTTTTAACGATGTGCATTAATTCATTCTTTCATTCTCTTAAGATAAACATTTGACTACTTATTAAAAGTTCTAAACAATTAAGACCAACGTGAATGGAATAAGATTTAATCAAAGTAATCATTTATTTTCATTTTGCACCACAGTCACTCTAACGCAATTATTTCCCTTTATTTCTTCGCATATTAAATGTAAACTGGACTTTTTTTTTACAAAAGACTTTTCTTAAAAGGGAGAGAACCGTCTATATAAGCCGGGTGAGTAAAAACAAGCTATTTCATCAATGAAATAACTCTTGTGTTAAGTTTTACATGCCATTAAGAATAAAGATTAAAAGAGTCAACCATTTTTCTTTAAAGGTTCGAAAATCGTCGAGTTTCTGCTAAGGACGATCAAACCGGAAAAGGGCCAACCCAGCAGTTCTGAAAGCTAACATTGTTTCCGATTTATTTCTTGCTTTTTATCCGATCTTCTACAATTCTTTCCAAGAGAGGTAGTATAAAATATTCTCCGTGTGTGTGTGTGTGTGTGTGTGTGTGTGTGTGTGTGTGTGTGTGTGTGTGTGTGTGTGTGTGTGTGTGTGTGTGTGTGTGTGTGTGTGTGTGTGTGTGTGTGTGTGTGTGTGTGTGTGTGTGTGTGTGTGTGTGTGTGTGTGTGTGTGTGTGTGTGTGTGTGTGTGTGTGTGTGTGTGTGTGTGTGTGTGTGTGCTCCTTTTACACTCTAATGATTACGATCAGTGGGCAGTTTTCTTGCATGTCCTACCCTCAGGGAGTTAAATCTGCATTGATTTAATACCTCTTTGAGGTTTTCTCAAAATATCCTGTAAAAGAAAAACAGATTTCTCCGAAAAAATTGTAGTTTCTAAAGTTTAGAAAGTTTTTCCTTAGAGTATAATCATAAATACTAATAAAAGTAGTCTAGTAGTTGTTTTTATTGTAGAAATAAAATCTGATTATTGAAAATAAGTAATACAGGCGTCAGATTTTCCTATTTTAGTTATATTTTAACATTTATATCATTAATCTAGTTTTCCTTAAGAAAGAAAACTAGCAACTTAGCACAACTAACGGCCGTATAAACCGGTAACTTGACCGGAGCGGCGGTTAAACGACATTCAAGCTTCTGATTGACCATTGAAGAAGGAAAGCTAATTTTCCACCAATCAGAGGTTTAACTCCCGGTTAACCGCCGGTCAAGTTACAGGTGAATACGGCCGTAAGAAGTGAACCTCCATTTTCGAAACAACAAAAACAGGAAGTGGAAGAGAATAACAAAATTTTACCCTTTTTGGTCTTGCAGTTAAAATCTTAACTTTTTTCTTGGAAACGGAAAAATAACTAGGAAATCATTAATGGCGATGAGCAGTGCAACTAAACTCCACCACAAAAGTCGAAAATTTTATTTGAAAATTTTATTTATCTCCCTGTATAGTTTTAAAACCAGGCCTTTATAGAAATGACTTAAAATATATATGTGGTTTTTCTTCAAACAAATTCCTTGAAAAATGATTTTTATGAAAATTTATTCTTGGATATTCAAAATCAAAATAGTTTTAATGAGGAAGTTGCATGATTTTTTTATTATTTTTTTAATCGATTCTTCTTGCAGAAATAAGCAACTACCCAAAATTTGAGGCCGATCGAGAAATTTTTTGATTGACAAAAAAATTTACAAAAATCTACTTTTTAAAAGCGCGCGAAAATGCCAAGAGTTTGGGATCATCGTATGTTGACGTCATCCTATGGAAAGCAATGGAGTTGATGGTATGATTGTTGACAACTTTAAACAATAAGCGTTTACAGTCACGTGTTTTTTTTTCTCGACTTTTAAATTAAAATATTTAATTACCTGTACATTTTTTTGAAAAATTGTCTAGATATTTCATTTTACCAAACAAAAAACCATACGGAACACTTGTTTGTTTTTGAAAATCTGAAACATACAACTTCCTTATAGGAATCCAGCTTTAAAAATTGTTACATCTATTTGTATAAGTTAGATAACCGTAAAATCGTTAGAACTGTTTCTATGGATGCGAATAATCACATTTCAATTTTGTGGCGTGACTAACGGCAGGTCTAAAACTTTATGAAAAGATGAAACGAAAACTTTAATTAATCTTTTATAAACTTCATGAAAGATGGTGCATAAACTTTGATTCAGCATCTCCGTAACGAAATTAAACACAAAACAACGAATATAAAATGAAAATAAAAGTTACAGAAGCTCCCCGTAGCACGCAGGCCTGCTGTGTAAAAAAGAGTGACACTTCCACATAAAATCCACACACAATACCTGTACTTACTGAGAGCTAGTCCACGCAATGAAAAGTAAGTAAAAAATAATTGAAAAACTTGAATAAATACCAAAACTAATATTTAAAAGACTCTTTATAGAAAGGAAGATCTAATAACTACATTTTGTTGTTGTTCACGTGTCCATGCACGTACAAATTAGAAGATGACATACAAATTAGATGTCCTTAAAGGCACTGATGACAGCGGATCTGGCACCTCAGGTAACTACATTTTAATTAATTAAATGAGTAATTTATTACCCCAATAGTAATTCGTTGATGTATTTTTTATAGGTATATGGAGTTTTATAAGTGATAGGGGGACTACTTTAATAAATCCTTCAAATGTAATTTGTTTATGCTGTAATGTTTGTAGCAATGTATCACTCCATTAGAAGAACACAAAACATAAATACTACGTGTATTTCTATTTTAGAATATTAACTTTTGCTATTCTAAAATATCAAATGAATTAATTACAATTTTAGGAAGAATTTATTAAAAATAAGTGACCCAATAACTTATAAAACGTTATTATAAACCATAAAACCCCTCATGTGAGTTTTAGAGAAATAAAGAGTTGATCATAAAAGTCTATTCCGCTTACGGACTGTTATTTTGGGATCTATCAAAACTGAATTCGCATCTAGCTTCGCAATAAGAGAGTCGCTAAGCATGGACCCGTCTCTCGGAAAACCCTTCCCGGTGTTTGACATCTAAAACCTTCGCTCGGAGATCAAACGGAGACAGCTGTTCCTTGTATAAACAATGGATGTTTCACCTCAAGAGAGACAGTTGACATCTTGGGATGGGGAAACCTCTCATCCCCAGTCCACGTAGGAAATAATTCGCTGAATTTCCCTATTTAATGATGTGGTCGATAATGGGTATCTAAGCTTTAGGCTTCTGCCACACTAGCGTCTAAAAGACGCCAAAGTCGTAAGAAAGTCATAAAGATCCTTATCAACAATGGGAAGACTGAGGTTCCATGCTTTTCTCCCCTCTCTTGACAAGGATCTTTTCTACTCTTTTTACGACTTTGAAGCCTTCTAGACGCTAGTGTGGCAGAAGCCCCTTTTTATGGTCCGATATAAGTTGAATGAGTCTAAAAAATTTATTTATCAGGGAAGTATAAAAAATATGGCATTTCCAGTACTATTTGTCATTCTGAGAACCACTTTAAAATTTAAAATTTTCCGGTTAAGTTCTTGTCCTTTCCCACGAACATTACTAGAAAAAAATGGGCAACCTGTATGACCATTTTTTTAAAGAACGTTTTCTGATTTTTTCCAGTGTAGTCAACGAGAATCCATATAAAATTAATTGAAAGTAAAGAAAAGTAAGGTTTAAAATTAACCTGTATAGAGTTCTCAGAAATTAATTCTGAAACAATAGGCAGTTCTTGAAGTGGCCATCATCCATATCACCCTGGTGACACAGAGGGCAACAAGCTCAGCTCTTGAATCTTATGCGATGTAAATGTCTCTGTAAATAGTCATGTCCCAGTTGTTATACGAAAACACGCAACTGTAACAGACCAAAAGTTAAGAAATTTGATTGAAGTTACTATATCGAGAAAACTTGGTGAATCTTTTAAACATAAAATCTATTTAATCGATTTTCTGCAATTTTCAACTATTTTTAAGTAATCTCAAATATACATATTAGCAAGCAGTAATTAAATTTTGATCAATATTTCCGCCCCCATGTTAGATTTTTTTTTGTCCCGCTGCTAGTTAAATTTTCATAATTTGGCCCACGTTAGGATACCTAAGAAAACTTCCAGTTTCTTCAAAGTAATCAAGAATACTATAGGGATTTCAACTCTTGTTCAGTTGCTTGTTACTTGTTTGCAATCATGAAAAATACATTATTACCCCTAAAATTAATCTTTTTTAAGATGCGAGTATTTAAGTTGCTTAGAATATCAGTGGTGTCTTAAAATTTAATGTCCTTTTTAATACTATATCGTCGCTTAAGGCGCAACATGACATAACTGCATTTTCCCATCTTTACAGGAGACGGAAAAAACTGTTTCATTATTAATAAAAGTTATAACATTATAATAGTTTGTGAACCTTTATTTTAAGAGTTTTTGACCGGGGTTTGAGAAAAAACGCTTCTCTGTGCCGGCGTCCCTAACGAAATCAAAGGCCTGCAATTATAATGTCTAGACGATTAACTAGACAATTGCAGCTATTTGAGTCTTTTTCGCAAAACCGTTTGTGCCAGGTGATCTGGGTTCGAAATTTGCATAAAGGTTGATGTATAACTCAAAATGCCAGTTATGCCATGTCCCGACCTAAGCGACGATACATTAATTGCCTGAAGAACACGGCATCATTACAGAAAATAAAATGAAATTACTCGAAACTAAATTCGGGGGACTTGGATCACTGTCATTCTTAATCTGAACAGCTTATTTAGAGACCAGAATATTCGGCTTAAAGAGGTAATTGATTCTACGACAAAGCCTCTCACCTAATCATTATCAAACTTGAGCAAGTTAATCAAGGTTTAAACGGGTTCAATGTTCGCCACAATGTAGCCCCATTTAGATTCTGTAGGTTTACTGGGTTAGAAATTTATGTTAAATCAAGTTCTGTTTAATTATAATTCCCAAGTTTGTAACTCGCTTATCACAGAAGCAAATTTCTGCTCCAATGAAGGTAATTTGAATAGATTATTCAAACTCAGAATCAGGACATTTTATTGATGAGAGGAGGAGGTAGTGTTTTCAGAGTTTCAGTAAATTCACATGATAATTTTTTTTCAGGAGACACACTATGCCCATAACTAGACTTTTGTTTCGGGGGTGAGGGTTGCCCAAAATAATTTCAGACTCTAGTCTCACCCATCCGTGATAGGGCAAATGTATAGGATACATGGAACATATGTTAAGGAAAATGTGATAAATCCGGGCATCATTAATAACATTTTTCGGGCATCTTTCGCGCGTACATTGTCATTTCACTGACGAAGAGGGTTCATTATACCCTCGAAACATGTCTGATTTTTAAGATCTTTTAATAAACATGTGCAAATCAAACGTCGTTTTTTTTATTTTAACCTAATTTGCACAGTTTGCCGTCTATATTTTTTATTAACTAGGGAGCTACCGCCCCCTGCTCGCTATCGCTCGCCAACCCCCGTAAACTGCTGACGCAGGACCTTTTGGAATTGCTTCGCAATTCCCACGAATTCCAACTCGTTGAACTTAACACACTTAATAAAACAATTAAACAATTTACAGAAAAAACGTCAACCAACTTATTAAAAATACTTCAAATCCCCTCCATGAATAAATCTCCCTTAAAAGTTTGAGTATATATTAACTCGAACTTATCAAAAATTTATACGAAATGTTTTTAAAAATATTCATCTTAATTATTTTTAATCTATGATTATAAAAATAACTAATTCTAATTGTTTATCAATATTCGGACCAAAAAAAAGTATTATTTTAAAGTAACTCGATAGTATAAAATGCCTAGTGTTTATCATTCATATTTTTTTAAACCCAGACTTGTTAAACAATACCGTTTAAGCAATTGAAAACAATAAGAGACAAAACATCACTATGTTTACAATTAATTTCGATAAAATCAGAATAAAAATTATAAATATTGGACAAAAAGTGTGAAATTTTAGTATAAAATGGCGTTCATGTAAGTTTTTAGAATATGTTTATATCAGTCTTTGAGTGATATTTCATCAAGAAAGTACTTTTTTTAAAAGGTGAAAAATCATGTTTCATCTTAAAATAAAGCGTCAATCGGACGTTGTGATTGGATGCATAATAATTTGATTGACAGTACTTGCTTTATAACTGCGACTTTATCCGTTATCTAAAAAAATGGAAATATTTTAAAATTGAGAATTTTTTACTTACTCGGAAATCCGGAAAGAATCCGGACATTTTGATACCATATATGTGTCATTCGGTTCAGTAATTAAAAAGCCTTTCTCTGGAAACCGTTCACTAAAAACCTTTTTTTTAGAATAGAGAGATAATGCCCACATATTTCGGGAAAAATGATAAATATTGGTTGATAAATGTCATTGAATTTATCCCATTGCCCATATCAATTTGGGCATTATTGACAATGTCCGGTTATCACTTTGATTGGATATAGAGAGAGATGGATTGGAGATTTTTTGTCTTCCATAGAATGATTTATTTTCTTATTGTTCCAACGACTAAATGCGTTTTCTATACTCTATTTAGAGTGCTCTTAAAAACGCATTTGATATTTTTATTCATCGCAATCGAATGATTATTTTAATACATTCTTATATCATTTATGAAGGAAAGGATCAAAAACGTTGTGCATTTCCACGACTAAGAACAGAATCTAAAGTCTGGTCATGTCTTCTGTTATACTCCTGCTTATATCTAAATTAAATGTCTCGAAAAGTTCTGAAATAATGCATATTGGATCAAAACCTTAATTATATTTCCACACATCCCGAATCAAATCTGGTGAGAGTGTGATACTTTATTGCTGGTTACGTACGATAACTGAACTTTTTTAAATCTCAACACTAATATTGAAGTACTAGCTGATATACCCGCCGTTGCTCGGGAAAAAGGATTTTCAAACTGGGTAATAAAATAAATAAGAATTACACTGTTCAACAATTAGGGGGTTTTCTAACTTGATTTCGCGTGCTTTTTCGTGATTATGCTTAGTGAAAATAGCCATTTTGTTCCTTAAAATCTGTAGTTAACGAATCGCGATGGTGGACACTTCGGGTCTGCGCCAGGGGATGGTGAGAGGCACAGAAGTGGAAAATCGACGAGTTTCAATTTTGTGTTGTTTGGAGTCAAAATGGTTCCTTTTACTTTTTTAATTTGCTCAAATGCTCCATAATACGAGAGAGGCAAGGGAGGACTAACGGGACATAGAGTTTGGAAAGGATCAGCTCACTCCAGTAGAAGGGGTGGAAGGATAAAGTGGAACGTAAAAATTTGTAAGCCTATTTTCTCTGAGGCGCAGGCTTATAGTCGTCCATTAACGTAATGAAAGGTGCCATTCTTTTCCTTATTTTCAGGCGAGAAAGAATTGCGATAGTAGAAATCTGGCAAAGCTTACTAGGGGTAGGGAGAGGGGCAGGAAAAAATTACGAAAATCAGCAATATCTCCTGAAAATAATTTCTTTTCTGCACCAACTGCAGTTGAATGTTTTGTAAATTGACACCAAAAATGGGTAAAATGCATTAAACCGATTTTCGAACGATTCTTCTACTTAAAATAGGGCCTGAAAGGTGTAGAAAAAAATAAGGGGAAATTCTCAACTTTTAAGTCTTTCAAAAACTTATTTTTCCTTGTGAGGAGGCACTAATTTCAGGCTAATTTTTCCCTTTATACACTTAAGAATACGAAATACCATTGTAGATATCTGGGACCTGCGATTAAGGAGGGGGACAGGGGCAGAAAAAAATATTCCTGTTTTTATACTCTTCGTGAGAGTAAAATTCAAAATTTTCTACTTTTAGTAGATTCATAAGTGGTGCAAATAAAGAAGATAGATACCTGACATGTCTAACAGCCCGTTAGAAAAGAGTTCCTCCCATTGGAAGGTGAAATGGAAGGGTTAAGCGGAACATAAGGAATTATATGGGATATTTGGAAAAAAATTGTGTCTATTTTAGTGAAATAATGTAGAAATCTATTTGAGCAGGTTCTATGTAATCTGTAGAACTGGAAATGCGACAATAAGTAACTTTCATTCTCGACCGAGGATAATAATTGGGGCAGAAAAAAAGTTAAAATTATACTTAACTGAGAAAAATAGTAATTATCCAGTTTAAAAGGTTTTATGGACTGAAATTTTTGATTGGGGTCACTCAAGGTGGTCTATCCTGAGAAGCATAAACTAATCTTTGGGGGTTGAATGGATGAAATGGAATACAAATTCGATTTTTTTCCAAATGGCGTGAAATTGCTTGAAAGAGAGTGATAATAAACAAATCAATTTATCTCTCCATTTCTCTCGAATGGGTTTCTCGACAATGAAATTTGGGAATCTAAGACAAGGGTCCGTGGTCGGCGCAGAAAAATTGTAAACATTAAATTTTAGTTTGTATAATTGTGTCTAAATAAGATAAAATATCCCTAAAATAAGAAATTTCATAGCAGATATGAAGGAGACCCATGTTAAAACTGTTTCTTGGAGGGTAAGAGGATAAAATAGAATATTAGGGGGTATTACATTTTACTATTTTACTAAAAAGTGAGTATTTCTCGCAAAAATTTCATTAAAAGGATTCGATTTTCCAATTTTACTCCATGGAATATGATACGTATAAGATAAATCTGTAGTATTTGGCAGGGGAAGGTTAGTTGGGCAAAAAAAACTTGTAATTATTACAAAATTAAGACAAAAAAACTTTATAATATTCTAATTTTTTGAGAAATAATTAAATGTCTTAAATTTGTAATAATTACAGGGTTTTTTTGCCCAACTAACCTTCCCCTGCCTAATACTACAGATTTATCTTAAACGTATCATATTCCATGGAGTAAAATTGGAAAATCGAATCCTTTTAATGCAATTTTTGCGAGAAATACTCACTTTTTAGTAAAATAGTAAAATGTAATACCCCTAATATTCTATTTTATCCTCTTACCCTCCAAGAAACAGTTTTAACATGGGGCTCCTTCATATCTGCTATGAAATTTCTTATTTTAGGGATATTTTATCTTATTTAGACACAATTATACAAACTAAAATTTAATGTTTACAATTTTTCTGCGCCGACCACGGACCCTTGTCTTGATTCCCAAATTTCATTGTCGAGTAACCCATTCGAGAGAAATGGAGAGATAAATTGATTTGTTTATTATCACTCTCTTTCAAGCAATTTCACGCCATTTGGAAAAAAATCGAATTTGTATTCCATTTCATCCATTCAACCCCCAAAGATTAGTTTATGCTTCTCAGGATAGACCACCTTGAGTGACCCCAATCAAAAATTTCAGTCCATAAAACCTTTTAAACTGGATAATTACTATTTTTCTCAGTAAAGTATAATTTTAACTTTTTTTCTGCCCCAATTATTATCCTCAGTCGAGAATGAAAGTTACTTATTGTCGCATTTCCAGTTCTACAGATCACATAGAACCTGCTCAAATAGATTTCTACATTATTTCACTAAAATAGACACAATTTTTTTCCAAATATCCCATATAATTCCTTATGTTCCGCTTAACCCTTCCATTTCACCTTCCAATGGGAGGAACTCTTTTCTAACGGGCTGTTAGACATGTCAGGTATCTATCTTCTTTATTTGCACCACTTATGAATCTACTAAAAGTAGAAAATTTTGAATTTTACTCTCACGAAGAGTATAAAAACAGGAATATTTTTTTCTGCCCCTGTCCCCCTCCTTAATCGCAGGTCCCAGATATCTACAATGGTATTTCGTATTCTTAAGTGTATAAAGGGAAAAATTAGCCTGAAATTAGTGCTTCCTCACAAGGAAAAATAAGTTTTTGAAAGACTTAAAAGTTGAGAATTTCCCCTTATTTTTTTCTACACCTTTCAGGCCCTATTTTAAGTAGAAGAATCGTTCGAAAATCGGTTTAATGCATTTTACCCATTTTTGGTGTCAATTTACAAAACATTCAACTGCAGTTGGTGCAGAAAAGAAATTATTTTCAGGAGATATTGCTGATTTTCGTAATTTTTTCCTGCCCCTCTCCCTACCCCTAGTAAGCTTTGCCAGATTTCTACTATCGCAATTCTTTCTCGCCTGAAAATAAGGAAAAGAATGGCACCTTTCATTACGTTAATGGACGACTATAAGCCTGCGCCTCAGAGAAAATAGGCTTACAAATTTTTACGTTCCACTTTATCCTTCCACCCCTTCTACTGGAGTGAGCTGATCCTTTCCAAACTCTATGTCCCGTTAGTCCTCCCTTGCCTCTCTCGTATTATGCAGCATTTGAGCAAATTAAAAAAGTAAAAGGAACCATTTTGACTCCAAACAACACAAAATTGAAACTCGTCGATTTTCCGCTTCTGCGCCTCTCACCATCCCCTGGCGCAGACCCGAAGTGTCCACCATCGTGATTCGTAAACTACAGATTCTAAGGAACAAAATGGCTATTTTCACTAAGCATAATCACGAAAAAGCACACGAAACCCATTTTCGTGAAGTTAGAAAACCCACTAAATGAAAAAATTTCCTTGATGAAAATAGTCATTTCTTATAGATTTTGGGTCGCTGAATACGAAAATCACCATTAAAATTCTCAATTGACTCAGAACTTTGGGGGAACAGCCCCGCCCCCTTTTTACGTTCTTCGGCGACTTTATAACTTTAAACTCGATTTTCAGGGTCAAAAATCATTTCTTTATCAAATTGCCCCCCAGGGTACAAGAAAGGTTCAAATTAATAAAATATGATAAATTTATAACAAATGGATAGGTTTAAGGGGTAATTACCCCCCTAAAAATGCAAAAAAAAATAGCTAAAAATTATAGAGGTTTTTATACGCTATTTTCCCCCCTTATTTTTTACGCAATTCACGTTTGAAAGGGCCTAACCCTTCCCCAAGGACCCAAATTTGATGGCAATATGCAGCAATGATTTTCACTAAAACCGTTTGAGGTGAGAGCGCCCCCAAAGCACCCACGGAAGGGATTAATGCAGCACTTAGAGTTAAACAGTGCTGTACAAAAAAATTTGAAGCCACTTACTGAATATCAGCTGATTCTTGTGTAAAATGATCTGCTGAATTCAAATATGACACCCATTTTCCTCCATCATCCTCAGTTTTTAAGGGGATCCCCCCTAATTGTTATTCACAGCCGTGCATCTATTAACATCTTGAAACATTGAATCCTCACTCCCTGAAACCGGTCAGTTATTAAAGAACTGAAGAGTTTCTACTTAAGATAGACCCAAAATATAAGAAAAACGTCATTTGTAATCTTTTCAAAATCATCAATATTAATTCCTGAGCTCGCGAGCGGCTTCGCGATTCTGGGAGTCTTCCGAACTCTTCCGCGGGGGCTTCTGGGAGGCTAACACCTCAGCCGCTTTTAGTAAAAATTATTGCTGCATATTGTCATCAAATTTGGGTCCTTGGGGAAGGGTTAGGATCCTTCAAACGGGTATTGCGTAAAAAATAAGAGGAACAAATAGCGTATAGAAACCTCTATAATTTTTAGCTATTTTTTGTATTTTTAGGAGGGTAATTACCCCTTAAACCTTTTCATTTGTTATGAATTTATCATATTTTATTAATTTGAACATTTCTTGTTACCTGGGGTCAATTTCAAGACAAAAACAATGCTTTTTGACCCTGAAAATCGAGTTTAAAGTTATAAAGTCGTCGAAAACGTAAAAAGGGGGAGGGGCTGTTCCCCAAAAATCCTGAGTCAATTGAAAATTTTAATGGGGATTTTCGTATTCAGCGACCCAAACTCTATAAGAAATTAATATTTTCATCAAGGAAAAAATTTTGAAGGTCAAATTTGTTGAACAGTGTATTTTCTTCCCTACTTAATATTTATCAACCCCCCTTCATCCCGCTGTTTTCATAAAATTCAAAGCAAATAAAAAATAAATACTTTCCTGAAATCTAAAACAAAACAAAAAAACTTTTGGAATTAAAGTGTTAATAACCGATTTTGGTCAGGGGGAGACCCCCTGAACCCCCCTTGGTTGATTGACAAAAAACTTTTGGAATTAAAGTGTTAATAACCGATTTTTAAAATTAAAATTTAAAAAAAGGTCAGGGGAAGACCCCCTGAACCCCCCTTGGTTGATTTATTAACAACTCCTCCATTAAAGAAATAGCCTTCAAACATGAAATAAAAGTAGACATCATTTGAATTATTGATATCAACTATCTAAATCAGTGGTTCCCAACAGGTGGTCCGCGGACCACTGGTGGTCCGTGAGGCCTTCAGAGGTGGTCCGTGAGAAGATTTTTAAATAACTTATCCAAATAATGTGTGGAAATTTAAAAAAAATAGTTTTCCTAATCACACATTCCAGGAAATAGTAAAAACACTACAGATATAAAAACATAAGTAAAAATCATACGTCTCATAAATATAAAATGTTCTTTTTCTCTCCTATGAATAATGTGACCATTTATTTTTTTACTCAAAACGGGACATGGGTTTTTAGGTTAATTAAGAGGTAGTCAATAAAAAAAACACTTTTTAAAAGTTCCAGAGTACAAAGTTTAAAAAGTACTCAGATGGCCACAATTTATTTATCATAGAAAATACATTTTCTACTGGAGCATTTGTAGCAGGCAAACATAAAATATATTCAATTAAAATAGAAAAGTTTTCATGCTAAAGATTGTTGGCTTGAAAGTGTTTAAATACTTCCACCCAACGAGTTTTCGTGGAAACATTTAGATTATTCCATTCGGTTACTTTCTGCGATGTAATGTAGTTACAAATTAACGAAAATTCGTCAAAAACTTCTGCATCTTTATTACAGTCAATATATTCCTTTGCAATTAATACATTCAGATATTTTTGAACGTCTTCCCATGCGGGGACCTTTTTTAAATCTTACCAATAAAATATCTCCATTTCAGAAAACGGGACAATTTTGCGTCCCAGAGTTCATTTCGGGGACACCGGGACTCGTAACTCTAAAAAGGGACAGTCCCGTTCAAAACGGGACGTCTGGTCACGTTACCTATGAATCATTTGTTCATTTCTATTATTTTGCACAGTTTTATTCAACAGTAGTTTATTACAGACAGAGTAGAAACGAAATGTGATGATGTGGAAAAGTATTGCATCAGATTAATTAAAACTGAGAGACGTTGGGGTGGGGCTAATAAAGAATCGAATGATCGGACTTATACTTGGTTTGATACGAAGCGAAGCGTGGAAGTGTTGAAAGATACTTCAAACTGGGATGCTATGGTCAGACAGGGTCTTCGAGAAATCATGGTATGAAAAGAGGAAATTTCTGAGATACACGTGAAATAGGTTTGTTCGAAGATATGAGAAATATTTATTGCCGAAAATGTGAAAGTTTTTAAACACATAAATTGTTTTCTATTTTAATCGTTCCTTTGAAATAATTATTGACTTTTGACGCGGTTTCTTTCGGGAGAACACCAGCCTTGCCCGCCTCGCCTTTAGAATTTCCTCTGTCACAACTCACAGTCAGTGCATGTCCAGTTTGCTTTTTTGTGATCAACATAATTCCTGGTTATCTCATTCTTCCTGCATTTTAATTTAAAGCTAAGTACTTTCTTTCAAATTTAAATTTACTAATAACATATTACCTTATTTGTTGGTTATGAAAAAGAAGAAAATAACTATTTTATACTGTTGTTTTTTTAAACCTGTAACTTTTGTGTAGGTGTGAACCCTTCCAGGGTTAATAGATAAAAAGGCTTGATAAAAATAGTTAAATTGTCTTTTATAAATGGTATATTTTTAAATAATTAGATATAAAATTAATTTAATATTGATTTTTATTTCAAGTTCAATAGATTATTTGATTTTCTAAGTTCTATTTAGAAACATTGTAAGACTCAGTTTCCCTTACTTCAGAAAAAATTCGAAATTTTAGACACTCCATGAGGAATGAATGCACTGAAAAAAGTTAAAATTTTGAAGATACAGTTAGGGATAGAGATGGTCCGTGGAGGTTCAAGTTTAAGTGAAGTGGTCCGCAGACATATTTGAGTTGGGAACCACTGATCTAAATAGTCGGGTGGCTTATTACAAAAAAACTGCAAATTGTGATACTTTTATGAAACTTTCAGGGGTGATATATCAACATATAAGAACTAAAAAATCGATGAGACCCCAAAATTTTAGCGCGTGGTTTGACCGCTATGACGTCATAACCAAATGGCACCCCTAGCGGTCCCAAAACGATGCCGTTCTAAATTTTTTAACGCTAAACACGTTTTAAGCTCTAAATATCCATGAACATATCCTAAAAATAAAATATTTTCTAATATTTACTAACTCTAGGAATAATAGGGGGGTGGTTTCATTAGAAAGACGCCATTATCACTTTGGTTTAATCTGCGTTCAATATCCATGGTGATGATAGCTTTTCTTGCTTTTATTTACCTTCCAGATCCTATTTACTTATTATTAAGTGTCTAAGGAAATGTATTTTTAAATATAAAAAGAATATTTGAGTTTTTGGGGGCGTGGTTTACTTAATTGCGCATATTTACAAAGGCGTCAGTAGCGCAACTTTTAAACAGCACTGAAATAAACTTCTAATTTTGATACCAACACCAAACTTTCAGGGATGATAGATTATCATATAAGAACTGTAAAACCGATGAGACCCCAAAATTTTAGCGTGTGGTATGACCGCTATGACGTCATAACAAAATGGCGTTCCTAGCGGTCCCAAAACGATGCCGTGGTAAATTTTTTAACGCTATTCCCGTTTAAAGCTCTAAATATCCATGAACATATCCTAAAAATAAAATATTTTCTAATATTTACTTACTCTAGGAATAAAAAGGGGTGGTTTCATCAGAATGACGTCATTATCACTTGGTTTACTTTGCGTCCTATATTAATGGTGGCGATAGTTTTTCTTGTTGTTATTTACCTTCTAGATCCCCTATTTATTTAATATTAAGTGTATTAGTAAATGTATTTTCTTAATATAAAAAGAATATTTTAGTGCTTGGAGGCGTGGTTTACATGATTGTGTTTTTTTACAAAGGCGTCAAAAATGAAACTTTTAAACAGTACTGAAATAAACTTATAATTGTGATACCAATTTCAAACTTTCAATGATGATTGATCATCATATGAGAATTGAAAAATCGATGGGAACCCAACATTTTAGAGCGTGGTTTGACCGCTAAGACGTCATAAAAATTGTGCTCGTAGCTATGAGTTGTTTTAAGGGTGTAGTTTTGATGATCAGTATGGGGATATAACAATACCACCTTAAGAAGGATCTATCTTTTCACGAGTCTAATGCATTTTAATTTTATATTATTTTATATATTTATACTAAAAAACATTTAATTAAGACATTAACATTTTAATTAAGTTTTAAACCCAAAACAGAATACCTTGAAAATTACCACGACATCGTTTTCTGACCACTATGGACTCCATTTGGTTATGAAGTCATAGCGGACAAACCACGAGCTAAAATTTTGGGGTCCCATTGATTTTTTAGTTCTTATATAATGATTTATCATCCCTGTAAGTTTGACGTTGGTATCACAATTAGAAGTTTTTTTCAGTGCTGTTTAAAAGTTGCATCACTGACGCCTTTGTAAAAACACGCAAATTAGTAAACAACGCCCCAAGAACTCAAATATTCTTTTTATATTTAGAAAATACATTTCCTTAGAGACTTAATAACAAATAAATGGGATTCAGAAGGTAAATAATATCATAAAAACTATAGTCACCATTGATATTGGACGCAGAGTAAACCAAGTGCTATAATGACGTCGTTCTGATGAAACCACCCCTTTTATTCCACCCCTTATAAAGTATTAGAATATATTTCATTTTTAGGATATGTTCATGTATATTTAGATTTTAAAACGTGTTTAGCCTTAAAAAAATAACCACGGCATCTTTTGGGACCGCTAGGGACGCCATTCTGTTATGACGCCATAGCGGTCATACCACGAGCTAAAATTTTGGGGTCCCATCGATTTTCAAGTTTTTATATGATAATCTATCATCCCTGAAAGTTTGGTGGTGGTATCACAATTAGAAGTTTATTTTAGTACTATTTAAAAGTTGCGCTACTGACACCTTTGTAAATATGCGCAATTAAGTAAACCACGCCCCCAAAAACTCAAATATTCTTTTTATAATTAGAAAATACATTTCCTTAGACACTTAATAATAAGTAAATAGGATCTGGAAGGTAAGTAAAACCAAGAAAAACTATCATCACCATAGGTATTGGACGCAGAGTAAACCAAAGTGATAATGACGTCGTTCTAATGAAACCACCCCATATTATTCCTTGAGTAAGTAAATATTAGAAAATATTTTATTTTTAGGACATGTTCATGGATATTTAGAGCTTAAAACGTGTTTAGCGTTAAAAAATTTAGAACGCCATCGTTTTGGGACCGCTAGGGGTGCCATTTGGTTATGACGTCATAGCGGTCAAACCACGCGCTAAAATTTTGGGGTCCCATCGATTTTTTAGTTCTTATATGTTGATATATCATCCCTGAAAGTTTCATAAAAGTATCACAATTTGCAGTTTTCGGTCATTTTTTTGTACTAAACCACCCGACTATAAAATGCTTCTGATGAAATATTGCTATTTTAAATTTCTATTGAATGAAAAAAGTTAAAAATTTTCGGTTAAATAGTTTTAATTTATTGTAAAAATTTATTTCATCACAAATTATTTCTTTATCAGATTTTTTAAAAATTCTACTCGCTATAAAATATTTTTAAATAAATATTTCTAACAATAGAGGTTTTGTGTCACTTGGAAGGAGCAATAACCGTTATCAATTTAACATTGAAGCTACGCGTAAGAATTTAGAAAAGGGCCAAAAAAGACTGCTTAGAATGGTTTGAATTCAAAAATTCTTTTTTGAAAACCTTCCTGATTGTGTGAGAAACAACATGCTAAAATTTCATTCCAATCGCATTAATAAGGTGGGCGATAGAAAGCAAAAACTAAAAACCGAAGTAAATATTCAAACCCCCATGCACCCCCTCCAGAATGAAATATCGAAAAATCCAGAAATTACTGTCTTTGAAATATTCTTAAGAAGATAATACCAACCGGTCGCTTCGAAATATTAAATTATTAGTATGTTTTTCTTCTAAAATGTAAAACTTTGTTTATGCTCAGAAAAAACGGGTTTTTGAAATTTTTAGACCCCTTAAAATTCGAATATCGAAAATTCGAAAAATGCCTTTCTAGATACTGTGGCTAGGTACCTTCCTGCGAAGTTACGAAGATCTAGGGTCATTTGGGACGGTGCTAGGCTCAAAAACGTAGAAAACACTCCAAGCACCCCTGTGGGTCAGAAAAAAAAGAATTTCGAAAAATCCCTTCTTAGTGCGCGCATACACCGTAAAGTCTTCCACCACACCAAGTTTCGACTCTTTAGCCCCGGTAGATTTTGCTGTGCGTTGATAGGTGAACCGATGAATCGGTGAATGAATGAATGAACCGTAAAGCTCTTTTATTATTATAGATACTAATAACACAGCCTAATTATTACAGAATTCCCTTAAGTATGACAGAGGACTTCGTAACCGTACCCTCATAACCGTATGTACGCCCATAAAAAGAGTTTATATCCAACTATCACATCGTCAAACTCAGTTATTACTGAAAATAGTTTAGCTATTAAGCCTATATGTAAAGCTCATTGCGAAAGTTCTCTCTTTTTTGTGACAGCTGGAGCGACAATTGTGTTAGTACAGCAGGTGGAATACGTCGACAGATAGCTCGAAAAGATGACGCTTTCACTACCCCTGGGAATGGGAGCTTCCTTGCATTTTGCTGACGTAATTCCAGGATTCCTCATATTTTGAAAAATGGTTTTGACAGTTTGGGACTTCCTGGTTTTTAATAGCACTTTGTAAATCTTAGGCGCGGAACGTTATCCTCCACCTTTTTTAATTTCAACATACTCATTCGTTTTATTTACTTTTTACAGCTTTCTGTGTATTTATTTCATTTAAGTATGCTGATATTATGGATTTTAAATTAACGAAAACTATAATTTTGAAGTAATTTCATATTTAAAGTATTAATTTAATTTTTAAAATAGTATACTGAATAGGGAAATATTGGGGGAAATATTGGTTATAATAGGGTACATATGTTATGGGAAAAGTGATAAACCGGACGTAATTAATAATGCCCGAAATGAGGTGGGCAATGTGATAATTCAATAGACTAATTAGTTTTATTTACTTTTTATAGCTCTCTTTGGATCCACTTCATTAAAAGTATGCTGATATTATGGATTTTAAATTAATTAAAACTATAATTTTGAAGTAATTTCATATAAAAATTATTAATTTAATTTTTAAAATATGTTGCATAACAAGTTCTTATAATTTGATAATTTTTCTACAACCTATTGTAAGTAAATCATATATCTATACTACAGGGAGGAAGAAATATTGGCTATAAAAGGATATATCTGTTATGGGAAAAGTGATAAACCGGACGTTATTAATAATACCTGAAATGGGGTGGGCTATGTTATAAATTCAATGACACTAACTTATGTATCATTTATTTATTATCATTATTATTATTCTATTAGATTTATGTATCATTATTATGTATCATTAGTGTATGTATCATTTTACCCAAAATAAGTGGACTTAATAACACCCCGATTCATCCCCCCACACCGCCAGTTATATATCTACAATTTTTAAAAAGAGGGATTGCATGTCTTTACATGTAGTTTGAAAATATAATAAGTTATTATAGCATGCAATTTAATGAAATAGTTGAGATTGAAAAGACATCTCTCAATCATTTGTATTTCTCAATCTAAATGGACTACAGCTAGTTCGGAAAAGTTGATATTTGTGTGTAGAGCCTTTATTGAAACGCATTAAAAATATACACGATAATCATTCTTGAAAAGAGGGATGTAGTATTTTCGCTTGCATGCTCCAAACAACCACATATGGCACTCCTATAGAATTTATTTTCTTATAAAAATATCTCTAAACTGGTTACTTTTCCTAATTCAGTAAACATTCATTGAGATAGATTTTACCATTTTGAATTATTCAGTACGTATTTTGTATCAATTGTACGCCTGAGGACTCGATGATAAATATTTCATCAATATTTCAATTTGATGTGCTTAAACACAGCGATCTCAAATACTATTCCAAGGCTTTTGACCCTGCGGGTAAAGCGAATTCCTACAAGAAACAGAAATCTTGTTTTCATTGCAAAGAAGCTATAAACGTATTCGAAATGGTTTCCCTCAGTGGAGAAAATTAAAATTCTTTGTTAGCTTTTAAGCACCTCAGGCGAAAAAAAAATCAATAGCATTTTCCCATGTTTTTGTGATTGCATGCAGTATGACATTTTGGGTTTCGGTAAATTTATTTTAATAGTTTATTCTGTAAAGTTACTATTGTAAAAACAAAATTATAGCTTATTTTATATCCTGTAGTAATGTCTTAAAAAACTCATTAGGGTCACTTGGGGTAAGTGGGACCCTTTTTGGTCTAGTGCATTTTTGTAGCTCAATAGAAAAATTTTGAACGGGTTAAATTTGAACTTATTGACTTATTTCATCTAAAACTTTATCCATTAACAAAAACTTATTAGTTTTTAAAATAATGCTTTAAATGTTTCTTAACTGGTCTTTTTTTTTAAAGAAAGAGAGGGGGACCCCCTTTCCCCACGAGATTGGGTAAGTGGGTCACCCGCTCTCTATTTATATTTAAAGCAAGCAATACTTAAAAGGAAGTAAGTGGGTCTTACTTGATAAAGTACAGAAAATTTCAATAAAAATATTTTACTGTAACTGTATTGATGTTTGAGAAATCTACTCACATTACAGTCAGTATGGCATGGTATGAATAGATTGAAAAACAAAATAAGTACTTTAAAGAAGTTTTTGAAAAAGGGATATTTTTGCCAAAGGGATATTTTTTACTTTAACATATAAAATAGTGTTGAAAAAACATTATAAGGTTTATTAAGATTTATTTTGCAAAATTAATAAATATAGTAAGATAAAAAAGAAATCGGACTCACTAAATGAGAATGAACACTATTGATGAGATATTTCACTTTATTCTCATCATAACTTAAACTAAAACGCAGATTGATATTAAATGCCGATCAGATTATTTATTGATTTTTATAAACTTTGAAGTGGTGAGTGAAAGGTCTTGCTATACTATAAATCGAAGTTTTCTGAAAATGTACGGGGAAATTGTCCCTATAACACCCCTTAAATCCCCCCATATCTTCAGTAATAGTTCCCATATCATTTGGGACCATCTAGAACCACTTACATCCTAATAAGGGGTGTCACTTACACCAAAAAGAGGGGTCCCACTTACCCCAATAGGCTAAAAAGTGGGACCCCCCTGTTAAGCACTTCTAAATAAAAAAATTTTCTAAAAATTCTAACTGCAATATGTATTTTAAGTTAAACTTAACCCATTAATGACCAACTTTTTATTTTTCTTAAATATTTGGTTAAACCATAGTAAATAGCCCCAAAACAACTGGAAAAATAGTGAAAAAAATTCCAGGTTAATATTTTAATTTCTTCACCAAAAATAAAAAACGTCCCTAAAAAGGGACGCCAGGCACGAATGCCCCCGTGTTTTTTCCCTATAGTAAATGCATGGTAGAAAACTGTCTTAAAGCCTCAAAAACATCCTTATTATACCTTTTAATCTACTTATTATACTTATAATACCTTTTATTATAACATTATTATGCCTTTTTAAGTGCAGCAAAAGTGATTGGAACCATACTGTAACATGAATATGAACAAAAAATATTAATTATTTATCCAATTAACTGTAAAATTAACCTTAATTAACGTAATTTGAGCATTTTTTATGCTCTAAAACACGTTTTTTCCTCCCAAATCTATGTAAATTGCAAATTAATTAAGATTTTTAATTGAAAAAGGCATTCTTTGTTTATATGTTACCTAAAATTAAGTAATAATTACTTTTACACACCTCAAATCCATCAGAATATCTCAATTTGGGAAGTTTAAGTCTTTCAAATGCCCATACTTTTTTTCATTTTATTTAATTGTATTGTGCGGAACACAAATTTCTCCACAAAAATCAAGCATTAGTGGGATGTGCATTAAAAAGCCAGATGATATAGATTGATCTGCAGTATAGAACACAATGATTAGCAACATCTATTTAGAAAAAAAAGCCGAAAATTTATCACAAAAGCGACTTTTTTGGCAATTTTAATGACAAAAAGTCATTATAACTAATAATTATTAAACGTTTAATTAAAATATAACCGGAATATATTTGCATAAGTAATAAATATAGTAAAATAATTAATTTATTCCTTTTAATTAATACAAATTAATTAAGTCCTTATAATTTAAGACTTTTTATTCCATTAATTTAGCAGAAATAACAGTATTTTCCCCAAAAAATAAACAAAAATAATAAATTCATTAGCTAAAACTAAAGTAATTAAATAAATGTGAGGGGGAAGACGCCAGCCATTGAGAACAACATTTGGTAAAGTAACAGATTTAATCAAACATAACAAAAACAGCTACAAAAGCCGGCGCATTCCGCCTCGCTTTCCTACATTCTTTCAAGCCAAATCCGAACTGAAACATAAACAGTCTCCCGCCTTTCTCGCGGTTTCCGGCAGATGCGGAAGTTGAGTAGCAGTCCACCTTCTTCGCAGTGTTCGGTGGCGTTAAACAGAGGCGGCACGAGCGGAAGTATTCTCAACCTTCACAATGTGAAGGTTTATGTGAAGTTCATATAAATATCAGTTATTTAACTCATTTCATAAGAATCGATCGCGTTTTTATGAAAAAAATAAGGAAAAAGGAACTAAATTGAAACCAAAATTTGTGTTTTTTACCTATTTTGTTTAATCCTGAACTAACATCAGTGCTACTCGGCATTGTAATTTTTTTCCAGAGTGTAATTAACCGTAATTTTGACATTCAGTTTTTTCCAGACCCTAATTCAACTCCCCCAAAACTTTTAATTTTATTCCAAAACTAAAACCCTTTCACTTCAACATTTAAATTCAGTTCCAAGATCAAAGTCAAAGATCCTTAAGAGTTTAATTTTGTTTTTGGAACAAAAGTCAAATTGAGATGAACCGCTAACTTTGATCCGGAAATAAACACAATACCTTTCAACGATTTAGTTTCACTCCAGAATAAAGCCCAAATCTGAAGTCAACGGTTAATTTCTATCCGACGTGAAACTCGAGGCAGATGAATGAGTTTACTTTCCTCCTGAACTAAATACGGCTGATCTTCAACTGTGTCGGTTCCTCCGGAGTTTTATTCAACGCTGCTGGTCGCGCTCACTTCGGATCCGGAGTTTTATTCAAAGCTGCTGGCCGAGTGTAGTTTTGCTCCAGTGCGAACAGAGATGCTGTTCGTAGAGTGGAATAAAATTCCGAAGAAAAATGTCATTGCTTATCAACGGTTTAATTTAGTTCCTAATTAAGACTTTAGGATTTTCAATCGTCTATTTTAGTTCCGATAATAAAATGAAATTTATTTTGACATTTTAATTTAATTGTGGATTAAATCTTTAGGATTTTTAATCGTCTATTTTAGTTCCGGTACTAAAAGTAAATTTATTTTGACATTTTAAATTATTTTCGGATTAAAACTTGATATTTCTTAAAGATTATCTCTCAGTTTTGTTCGAATACAAAAATAAACGTAACTTTGGTCTTTCATTTTTGTACTAACACTAATCTGGATATTTTTACGACATATAATTTAGCTTTAATGAGAAAGCATATATAAGACAACCTCAAAAAGTATCAGATTTAAAAGGGGAGATATCTGTGGATATTTCCAGTGATAAATACAATTGAATCAAATGCAATTTAAAAAAAAATCAAACCTGATTAACAATTGTAATTGTGGGGGCATGATAAATAAATTAAATCAATTGTTATTTAGGGTACATGATCAACAATTACTGCCATTGTTCAATGCTAAAAAGAGAAAACGTGCTTTTTACTGACTTTGATTGGTGGGATCCTTCTTTAACCGATGGTTAACTACTGGTAAGGTAGGAGCTGTGAATGATGCCATAAATCATCGGTTCTTAAACTTTCGGTCGCCGCGGCCCCCCTTTATTTAACTGCCAGACATCGCGGTCCCCCAAGATTTCGAACAACCGGAGCAGTAAGCAGACTTTTTTCAGGGGGAGGGGCTGACATACCATTATTTCTAAGGTACCCCCTAATTTTCCACATTATGTTATAATTTTTCAATTAATTCAAGTTATAATGGGGATAAAAAAAATTTTGAAAATTTGAATCAAAAAGTAGTTTTTTAGTTCATATTTATTTGATACATTTTCTAGTTGAAGATAACTTCCCAAATAGTTTTTGGTTTGATTACCAACTTCTTCAAAAACTATGAAAAAATAATTTTTAATTTTTTTACTTTTCTGTTTCCATGCTGACTGACAAAAGTTTTATTCCATAAAACATTTTATTTTAAAATTAGGTACACTAGGAAGTAAAAAAGTTCAGTTTAAAACTGCACTGATCCATGGAATATTAATATAATATTTAATATAATTTAAATCTAGGTTTTCTTTTTAAAACTTATTCCTTTCGTCTAATGTTTCTTTGTATCCACATAGATCTGTAACCATGAATGAGCTGATCTTTGAGAAGCGTGATCCTTAAGCAAGATGACTATAAGGCTTAAAAGACCTATTCAGATATAAAATTTCATCCCTCTACGATAATATTAACCCGTGGACCCCCAGACCACCTTGGTACTTGTAACTCTATTATTACAACTCTATTTTATATCAAGTTTGTCAAAACACAAAAATTCTACCATAAAATCTATATCCGAAATCGGATGAGGCGTTCCAAAACGAGTTGAAAAGTAGGGTTTTTTACTTAAATTTCCAAAAATTTTCTGGGAGGAGCCCCCAAACCCCCCTTTTAGTAGTTGGAGCAGGATAATTGACTACCTTTTCTCTATTAAGATCATCAAGAAGATTAAAATTGGTTATGAAAATGCCCCCCAAAACCAAATCCTGGATCTGCCCCTGGTACAACCCACCCAACGACGTGGTAAATATCATTCCCGAGGTGTTGAAAACCTTCTCCTAAGTAGTATAACAAAGAAGGATTAAAGGGGGGGTGGAGGGGAGACAGCCCCCCTGATAAACTGGTAAAGGTGGATGAAAATGTGGTGAAAACTGTTTTTAAGGGTCAAATATTCAAAAATTTTCATCCAGACCCACTCCCTCTGTAGATAGACACGGTGCTCGGAAAACCCCTGGCATTATACACCACCGCGGAGCGTGCTGTAAACTGCAATGCGCTTTGTCCTCAGCCGGGACCCATAAACGGCACTTTCCGAATCCGATACACCAGTGGTCTCCAACCCCCGGTCCGTGGATCAAATGGTACCGGCCCGCCGGCCGACTATTTCATTGAAAATTAATTTAAATTTTTAAATTCCTATTTTTATACTCCAAATTAATGAATGAAATGAATTATAAATCACTATATATTTATTTTTGGTGTAATTGTATCGTATTTTGAAAGCATGATTAAATACAATTAAATTAAAATTAATAAATCAAAATAATCTAGAATGTAAACAATCAACGCCCCCCCGGCGGGGCGTGGTAAAATTATCAGACGTTGATAGTTCAGATGACGTTCAGAGACAGGTTGGGGACCCCTGCGATACACCACCTCAGATGCTTAAAATTCCACACAGAATATCCAGCCTGGACCTGCCTTTGTCTTGAACGAGATAAACTTAATATGGAATTTTGCTCCTGAACGAAATGTAACTTAAGCGACAGTGTTGAATTTCCTTCCAAAACTTAATTAATTAGTCTAGCTAAATTGAATTTAGTTCCAAAAACAAAATATATCTTCAGCGGCAGATGTAGAATTTGTTCATGAACAAAACTAATAAGTCAAGAAGTGTTAAATTTCATTCAAGAAAAAAATAAATTTCTAGTGATATGGTTGAATTATATCCTGGATTGAAATATTACTCAAATTCAGAGTTAGATTTCACTCTGTAGCAAAACTAAATTGAACCATCATCTTAAATTTCATTCCTGAATAAAGTTTAACTCATCACAACTGTTGATTTTTTATCTCGGAGTTATATTACAATCAATCCCAACCTTTGAATATTGTCCTGGATTGAAATCAAACTCATTGAAAGCGTCGAACTCTACGCCGGAACAAAATAAACTCGTCTCTCAGCCATCAGCTCTACTCAGGAACTTAATTCCACTCTACGAACAGCTTCGCCGCTCCCGCCGGAGCAAAATTGCACTCAGCCAGCGGCTTTGAATAAAGCTCCGGATCCGAAGTGAGCTCGACCAGCAGCGTTCAATAAAATTCCGGAGGAACGTTGACGTGATCTTCCGCTCTGAGTTAAGCGTCGGAGGGAAGTTACCAACAACTAAAGCATTGACTTTAGTTCCTGGAGCATAAGTAAATGATATTTTAGCGAATTATTTTGTTCAGGAACTTAATTGTGCTTGTTGCTTGGTACTGAGTATTGGAACAGGAACAGGTACAAAAAAATCATTTTGCTCCTTTTGCCAGCCCTGGGAAACACTAGCATTTCACTATGGGGAAAACCACGGGGGCATTCGTGCCTGACGTTCCTTTTTAGGGACGCTTTTCGAGGGTCCAAAATAAGGTCAGGATAAAATATTTTGGAAAAAAATACCCCAACTGATTTAATGTATATACAGTAATATATAACGGCATTGAAATTTTTTTAAAATAACAACTAGGATTTTTCAGCTTTTTCTTTTAAAATTTTTAAAAAAGTACTTTTCTGAAAAATTCTATCTTCTAACTTTAAAAAAGTGAAACAAATTTTAATTTATGCTTTCTTCTTGTGTTCTTTATGTTTTATGAAGATCAGAGATACATCCGTGGAAATTTTGATTGAAAGGAACAATTTTAGTAGAAATAGGAGGATTTAAAAAAAACGTCCCTAAAAAGGGACGTCAGGGGACTTCATCAATAAATATCAAAATATAATGAAATCTTAGCTGGAAATACTTCTTTGAAAATGCATCTTGAACTCTTCAAAAAATCCATTCTGGGAATCTATTTTAAATTAGTTCTATATTCTTGAAAATAAATGAAACAAAAATGATATATATGCAAAACCCATCAGTGTGACAAACTGTAACATAATAAATGCGAGTAAGTGGGAAATTTCTGGTGCATAATTAGGTTTGAGGGGGTAACCCACCTTATTGGAGAGTCAGATATTAATCTTGCTCGCTGCGTCTTTTTTGCCAATTAGGTAGCGTGTAAGTTTGACTTTTTTTCTAATCATAGCTCCTTCCCGTGAGTCACTGACCCGCGATGTCACTGAAAATATACGTTATGGTCTATTAAAATAGAATTTGCACTTGTATATTATTGTTTTTGTTGTGTGGTGAATTATGTGGTTGTCTTTGTTTATGTGATGAAGAAAATAATATTCGAAAAATTAAGGGATTCATAATTTTTTTTGCTTGTTGATAAGGGAAATAGCAAAATTTTTAACTCTTATAGTTCCAAAGAAAAATAAAGAAATTAAAAGTTAAAATGGCAGCATTGTTATTTCAAAGAGAGAATAAGTATTCACAATTCTAAACATACAGACTGAGCTCAATACACAAAATGATATTCAAGTCCCTTCATAACCATTAAATATTTTATTTTACATTCAAATCTTTCATTTTAACAAAAATGGAAAAAGTCTCGTTTTAAAAGGATAGTAATAGTTTGTCTGGCTTAAATACGTATAGCCGGGATAAAAATTGAATTACCAAGTGTTTTATTTCATTGTACTACTGTCTTTCTGTAACTTATTTATGTATCGGAGAATCTTACTGTGAGAATCTTACTGTGAGAATCTTACTTAATAATGACTGTGTTTATTTGAAAACGTCGGGTTTCTTACTTGAAAGAAAGTTTCGTATTTTTATTGAATAATAACTACATTTGTTAAATTGAAATTTCTATTTTAATATTGTATTTATCTTCACGTGTTTTTAATAAAAAGTAAACCATTGAAAAAATGTTCTGGTCAAGATAAAACTAAAGGATTGGTTTCAAATCAAACTGAAAAATCTCTGAAAATAATTATTATTTGCTACGAAAATATTAACTCCAAACAAATAATGAAATTGAGGTAAAAAAACAATCTTCAGCCAAAAAATGTTGTAATATGTTTGAAATACTTGTTGTGGAATCTTGCTTCAACGGAAGGATACCATTAGAAGCATGAAATTGTTTTTTCGTTAGTAGATCTTTCTATTTCTTCTAAAAGCATTAATTTTTCTCTTTTAGCAATATCTTTCATATGAACTAACAGAAAAGCATTTAGTAAACAGTTAAAAAGTATCTTATGTGGAATTTAAGTATGATAAACTGGTTTCGAATTTTTGATGTAATTAAATTTCTTGGACACATTATTTGATTCTTTATGTAACATAATCACAGAAGAGGCTAAACGTAACAAGTAGGAATAGTCTCTTTGTTTAGTTTTCATAATCTGTATTCAATAGTTTGGTTTTCATAGTATTGAATTAAATGTGAATATTCTACTTCTAAAAATGAAATGAATAAGGATTTAACATCGAATCTAAAATATCTGAAAAAAAATAATAATCCTATATAATATTTAAATGTTAGGTTTTACTATTATGTTTTTCCCTTATAAAGGTTACATACCTAAGTATTTATATGTTGGGTATTTTGGAAAAATACCCCGAAAGAATATTATTCCACAACTGCACCAGGCTAAACAATATCATAACATGCATTTACTCGTTTCAGAATTACATACCTTAATAGTTCGGGACCTGGCATTAAAATGAAAAATTCATCTGCTCGTACACGATTTTAGTATGACAGGATAGTGTTAGATTATAATTTTAATTATTGGCACTTTTAAGTGGAAAGAATCATACTATACATTGTATTATGTTACCGGCAAAGTTATTAATTGGGTGTTAATAATGCCCGGGCAATGTGATAAATTCAACGAAATTTGTGAATGAAATTTATCACTTTGCCCGCTTATACTCTGGGCATTATTAATAATGACCAATTAATCCCAGTAACATATACATACTAAGAATATATTTCTTGTCTTAGGAAGTACCTTTAACTTCTTTTTCGAACATAACGGGAGAATTAGTAATTTAACTGAAAGATATTAAAACAAAAGTTTTTTAGTTAATTGGATTTATTTTAATCATATAAAAAGTTGGAGTCTTATTGTGAATTTATAGTAGATCATAAATCTTGACACCCAAAGAAACGTTTAATAAATTCCTTAAAAATGTTGATTTTCAAGACTTTTTTTAATTTTAAGCTTGATGCATCAATTAATTTAAAAAGTTAGTGCTTCTCATGTCATAAAGCAAATTTCCATTGCATTTTGATTTTATCATAAAAATAAATTTTTTTCATTCCACCATGTGAAACACCTATAAAAATCATTCATTCCATAGGTGTTTTTAAAAAATTGGCTTGAAGTCAGTTAACTACCAAAAATTTATTTTAAAATGTATTTTTTGTACATTTTTGTGGCCTGACGTTTGTAGTAAGGAAGCATTGCACATATCTTATTAATTTAAAAAGCTTTGGAATCAACGCACAGTTAGATTTAAAATAAATTCTTTTGTCACGAAATCTATTTCTGGTACATTTAAAACTTTAAAGAATTACCTACAAATCAATTTCCCTAAGTGAACAAATCGACTTCCTAAGAGAACCCCAGAAGAATAGATCGACTAGAGCCGGAAAGCTTCACTTTCAGTCCACTTAACTAAAGACTAATACATTGATTATCAATTTGTTTTTGTGCCCTTTATACAGCGTTCAGTATGGGAACATAAAAATTCAAATGATCTGTGAAATCAAGCCAATACCGAGGTCCAACGTATCGGACTAGCTTAATAAAAGAGTATAAATATGGTAGCAATTTATCTTTCGTGAAAGGTTTCTCCATCGATTTACTTAAGTGCGATGTTAATTTTTGTCTGGATCTTTCTGAGGTTAATAATACTTGCCAAATGCAGCTTTATTATAAACAGAGTCGAAATATCTAGAGTTGAAAATACTTCCTATCTTTACGATTTCATATTATACAAAACTTAGAACGCTTTTTTGTTTTTCAAGAGTAAAAAATTGTGATTTTTTTGGAAAGAATTTGTTTTAATAGTTCTATCAAAAATCACATCATATTAATAAAAATAACACTGTTCTACAAATTTGACCTTCAAAATTTTTTCCTTGATGAAAATAGTCAAATCTTATAGATTTTGGGTCGCTGAATACGAAAATAACCATTAAAATTCTCAATTGACTCAGGATTTTCGGGGAACAGCCATTCCCCCTTTCTTCGTTTTTCGACGACCTTATAACTTTAAACTCGATTTTCAGGGTCAAAAAGCATCATTTTAGTCTTCAAATTGCTCCCCAGTTAACAAGTAATGTTCAAATTAATAAAATATGATAAATTTATAACAAATGGATAGGGTTAAGGGGTAATTACCCCCCTAAAAATACAAAAAAATAGCTAAAAATTAAAGAGGTTTCTATACGCTATTTTTCCTCTTATTTTTTACGCAAATCCCGTTTGAAGGGTCCTAACCCTTCCCCAAGGACCCAAATTTGATGACAATATGCAGCAATAATTTTTACTAAAAGCGGTTGAGGTGTTAGCCTCCCAGAAGTCCCCGCGGAAGAGTTCGGAAGACTTCCAGAATCGCGAAGGCGCTCGCGAGTTCAGGAATTAATATCGATGATTTTGAAAAGATTACAAATGACGTTTTTCTTATATTTTGGGTGTATCCTAAGTAGAAACTCTTCAGTTCTTTAAAAACTGACCGGTTTTCGGGAGTGAGGATTCCATGTTTCAAGATGTTAATAGATGCACGGCTGTGGATAACAATTAGGGGGCATCCCCTTAAAAACTGAGGGTGATGGAGGAAAATGGGTGTCATATTTGAATTCAGCAGATAATTTTACACAAGAATCAGCTGAAATTCAGTAAGTGGCTTCAAAATTTTTTTTGTACAGCACAGTTAAACTCTAAGTGCGGCATTGAACCCTTCCGTGGGTGCTCTGGGGGCGCTCTCACCTCAACCGCTTTTAGCAAAAATCATTGCTGCATATTGCCATCAAATTTGGGTCCTTGGGGAAGGGTTAGGACCCTTCAAACGTGAATTGCGTATAAAATAAGAGGAAAAAATAGCGTATAAAAGCCTCTATAATTTTTAGCTAATTTTTTGCATTCTTAGGGGGTTAACTACCCCTTAAACCTATCCATTTGTTATAAATTTATCATATTTTATTAATTTGAACATTTCTTGTCCCCTGGGGGGCAATTTGAAGATTAAAGCAATGCTTTTTGACCCTGAAAATCGAGTTCAAAGTTATAAAGTCGTTAAAAAACGTGAAAAGGGGGAGGGGCTGTTCCCCGAAAATCCTGAGTCAATTGAGAATTTTAATGGTGATTTTCGTATTCAGCGACCCAAAATCTATAAGAGATGACTATTTTCATCAAGGAAATTTTTTCAGTGTAGAACAGTGTAATACCTTTTTTAATTTGTACAAATTCACCTGAAGGTATGGACCCGTATAGATAAATTCAACACACCCAAGGACAGTAACACTAACATCCATGCCGAACGGGAATTCGAACCCCAGACGTACGGCTTTGCAGTCAGATGCTCTAACCACTAGGCCATTACATAATCCATGGCAGCTTCAAATCTTTTGTTACTTATTTTTTATATATAGAGAAAAAGACGCTTGTGCATCTCCTATAAAAACAATCGGAAATGTATATTTTCAACCATAACAAGTTTTGAAACAGCTGTGATTCGTTTATGGTTAAAATGATTACGTTTCATTAAAATATATTTGAAGTATTCGATGATAAAATCCAACCAAAGTATCTCTCACATACGCGCGCCCACTGGAAGGTTAATTTTAGAACTTTATTGACAAACCACCTCTTATGAATCTTTAAAAATCTACAAAATCCAGCACACCTTAATTTCTTTTTAATAATTTATCTGTGTACCATCATTCAAGAAACTTTTTAGATTTTATACTAGGTTTTAGTTCTTGTTAATGTAATTTATTAATTTTAATGTAGTTATTAATTTTAATGAAATTATTAATTTTGTATTTTTAAATTACTTAGTTCCATGAAATCCCTAAAGGGAGTTATATTTAATAAAATCCCGAATAAGATTGAAAGAAATCAATTGAAAGAGAATTATTGAAGTTCCGCTTTTATGATTAAGTTCTATAACCAAACGAGAAAAATGTATATAAAATTGATTTCTCAAACACATTAAGGGGATCAATAGTTTTTTTATTTTTCATTTTATGTTCTTAATTATATTTGATTACTTTTGTATTCACTACCAAAAATAACCCAAAATGAGTTGAAATAGTATTTATAACAGTCAATTTATAATCACAGATTCCTCGGCAAAGATTGTTTAAGATTGTTTAGATAAACTTCAAAATTGAGAAACTAAATAAAATAATACAACAAAGTTTAACTTATAACTGTTCACTATCTCGGAAACTACAATAATTAAAGGTGAGTGAAATCAGTGTCTACCCCCCCCGGAGCATATCTCCAGGTACGGTTATGGTGGGGGTTACGTTCCTCTCTAGCGAGAAAAACTTTAGTGAGTCAGTGATATCGTGAATCTTGATTTTTACTTTTAAAGTTCTCATTAATGGAGTTTTGTTGCTTAGTAAATTATTTTTCAAAAACGTCTCATCTAATTAAGAGTTTTTGATAGATTTGTTCAAGGCTCAAGGGCGTTTTAGGGAGTTGTTTTAACTGAAAAATGGATTGACGTATTCATTTATGTAAAAAATGCGTTTTGTTATATTTAAGTCTTTGTAATTTTTTTCTTAATATTCAAGTGATTATCTTAATATATAAAATAGAGAAACCATGAATCCCGGAGTTTCGTTGGAGCATTTCATTGGTCGAATCGAAAAACCTCACTTCCTCTTGGAGTGATTTGTTTACATCAGTGGTTCCCAACAGGTGGTCCGTGAGACCATCAGAGGTGGTCCGTGAGAAGATTTTTAAACATATCCAAAAATGTTTATCAATATCTGATCCTATTACCCTATCTGAGAATGTATGTCTGAAATCTGGACCAGTATGTATATCAAAACCAAGTTGAAACCCTGTTTTAAGAGTCTAATTTCCAAACATTTTCTGGGGGATGACCCAAGATATCTTTGTTTTCAGAAAGGTTTATCAAAATGCAAATCTTACCTAAAAATTTATATAAAAAATTTCATAACTAGGTATACAGACCCCCTTGGTACTTAAAACTTAATTACTCTGGATTTAGTTCTTTAGCATGCAAATTCTTCCTAAAAATGCTCTGAAAAGCTTCATTAGACATATTAAATACACTTAGGAGGGAAGGGCTAAGAAATAATTTTGGCGTCCTCTCAAAATATATTTCTATATATGCCACTGAGACCGGGGGGCATGGAAAATTTTGAAAGGTTTTGGTGGGGCATGGACCTAAAAAGGTTGGGAAACGCTGGTTTACACCCTCTGTGAGGAATGAGTGCATTGAAAAAAGTTTGAATTTTTAAAGATAAAGTTGGGAATAGGGATGGTCCGCAAGAGGTTCAAATTTAAGTGAAGTGGTCCGCGGACATATTTGAGTTGGGAACCACTGGTTTACATCAAGGCGGCGAACGAACGGCGTTTTTTTATTATGAGTGCTTATTGATGCACTGATTGATTTATGTATTTTTATTCCATTTTCGTTCCTACTCAGATCATAGACCTTGACTCAGATACTCTTTTTATTCTTTATGACACCGGTTTTTTTTATGTTTTGCTTTGTGAGTGTAGAATTCCATTTCATAAAACTTGCTCACGGGTTATCGGAGGGCAATGCGATGAATGAATGTTTATTAGGATGCATTGTTTGTGAATTTCGTACTCAAAACAATCTTATGCAGAGTTTTACTTCTTTTAAACATAGTTTTTTGATTTCTTACAGGTGCGCTGAGCGGGCGAAGCCCGTACAAATTTTTCAACTAAAAAAAGGATTATATTTTTTAATCCGTGCATATATATATGTTACCGTTAAAGTATGAAATCCGTTATTTCATAGAATACCTAGTTATTTCATGAAATAACTGATCGTGTCCGTTAAAGCGTATAATTCTCTTGTATTTCATGGTTTAACTAGTTATTTCATAGAATAACGATTTGCAGCCCATTAAAGTGTAAAATAATCGGTATCCGGTCAAAATCCCGACAAGCCACTTGCCCGACAGCCGTAATCCTGACAGAGCCGAAATCCCGACACCCCGAAATCCCGACAACCCAAAATCCCGACAACCCAAAATCCCGACAGGGTTGAAATCCCAACACCCCAAAATCCCGAAAGGGTCGAAATCCCGATATCCCAAAATCCCGAGAGGATCGAAATCTCGTCAAGCCACTTTCCCGACAGGTCGAAATCCCGACAAGCCACTTGCCCGACAGGTCAAAATCCTGACAATCAATTGCCCGGCATGTAAGTTGCCAGATAACTCATATTGGTCTCTAATTTTAAGTAAGGGCATTCTATTTAAGTTTTATGTTGCTTGACCACAGGTCAAGATTGCTCTTTTTGGCTAAAAATCAGTGTAAAATAATGATGAAGTTGGTAACTAATATTTTGTATTTCCTATATTTATATAGCATGTCTTTTTGGTTCGGGCTGACCATTGGTCAATCCAGTTAACTTTTTGGTACTGCTGTGCTTTGGCAGTGAAGTAGGTCATGTAGGGGCTCAAACCAAATGCCTTGAGACGAGTAACGTTTTGGTCTTGACCACTGGTCAATATATCTTGACCAGTGGTCAATCCAGTTTTTCTCGCTGTTATCAGCTCTCCTGACCTTCTCTTTCTGTCTCGCTGTTTTTTTAGGGGGGGTCCCTGACCTTGTGTTTTTCCCATTGGACCGTTGGTAACTGTTGAATTTTTTTGACTTTATATTTTAACCAAAACTGACAATATAATAGGACACCAAATTTTTAATTTGTGTTTAAGCGAAAAATGTTCCTATGACTATTGACCAGCTAATTATGCCGTTAGAGAGGCTCCCAGATAAATAATAGTTATTAAGCCGAAAAATTCAGAAATTACCAATGGTTAAATGGGAGTAACACAAGGATAGGGACCCCCCCTAAAAAAATAACAGCGAGACAAAAAGAGAAGGTTGGAAAAGCTGAAAACAGCGATAAAAACTGGATTGACCACTGGTCAAGATCAAAATGTTACTCATCTCAAGGCATTTGCTTTGAGCCCCCACATGACCTACTTCACTGCCAAAGAATAGCAGTACCAAAAAGCAAACTGGATTGACCAATGGTCAGCCCGAACCAAAAAGACATGCTATATAAATATAGGAAATACAAAATATTAGTTACCAACTTCATCATTATTTTACACTGATTTTTAGCCAAAAAGAGAAATCTTGACCTGTGGTCAAGCAACATAAAACTTAAATAGAATGCCCTTACTTAAAATTAGAGACCAATATGAGTTATCTGGCAACTTACATGCCGGGCAATTGATTGTCAGGATTTTGACCTGTCGGGATTTCGACACTGTCGGGATTTTGGGGGTAGAAGCAAAATAATCTCTATATCATATATCTCGCACGACTAATACATTTACCTTCCATTTACCTACTGCATTTATGAACTATTCCAGGCCACAGGGAATTAATTAATTGTAATTCCAAGTGTCATTTTATTAATCCTCGTTGTAAAAAAGGATTTTATGGTACGTTTCCATAAATACCATTTATACGCTGCATAAAGTAGATAAATTCCTTCTTTTTTCATTTTAATTGTCTACTATATCATTAGTTTAATTTCATTTTAAATAAATTGCTTATTTTACACTTTAACTGTCTATCATTAGTTATTTTATAGAATACCTAGTTATTTCATAGAATAACTAGTTAAAGTGTAAAATTAATAACATATTACACACTTTAACGGACACAATCAGTTATTTCATGGAATAACTAGGTATTCTATGAAATAACTGCATTATATACTTTAACGGTAACATATATATATATATAAAATTTACAGCTCCCGGGTAACACCGGGCCTAGTTTTAAATAAATATTAAGCAATATTTGTAATATGTTGTTGTTTTTTTACATATTTATATTTTTTTGTTTAGGTCTAAATTTATTTTTTGTGTTATTCCTTTATAATTTCGCTTAGTTTTGCACCAACATAAATATAAATAATTCCTGATTTTTAACCTAGTTTTTAATAAACAATAAAATTAGCAAAGAATTTCCATGATATGAACAATAACACCTAAAATTCCAAGAACGTAGTAGAAGTTCCTATCCATCACACAAACGGAGATAAACAAAACCAATGTATTTTCAGAGTAATAAATTACGCACTCAAGTTCTAGTTGCAATTATTTTAAATCACATTACAATGTTTTCTTGTTCAGATAAAGAAATAGTACTTTCTGCTAACTGAATGTGATGTAGAAAAAACGTATCAAATGCGAAAATACAATTAAATTTAAAACAGGCCTGTTTTAACTTAAATTCTATTTGTGCATTTTATACATTGTATCTACATCACGTTCTCCTTTTCATTAAACATTACAATTATATCTGATGCGCTTTTATTTTTCATGGATCAAACATCTATTCTTGATTTTTATTAGCAATAACCCTTTATTAAATTAATGAAATTGGTTAAAATAACAGGAATAGTAAATGGAAATACAATTTTTGAAATAATATCATGAAGAGATACCACGCTTGGTAACATACCTGTAGATCAGAAGGACACGTGAGAAAAGTCACGAACAATCAGTTCTCCTTTGAAGTGTCAATGGTTTTGCCGCAATTGATATGGACCTCCGTGCACCTCCTTTTACAAGAATGAAAAAGAAAAAAATTTTAAAGTGAAACTTTACCCAAAAGGAGGAATTTTATATTTATTTACTGTGTGGGGGGCATTTCCTCAAACAGATCCCTATGGGAAAGAAATTTCTAAATTTGTCACTAAATAAAAATCAAAATTGATAAATCAAATTTGCCACTTTCTATCATGCAATTTGCAATTGGAAATATATGTCTGGATAGGGAGGAATATATAGAAAATAGTTCACTGCGACAATTTTTTATCTCCTTGCATCATACTTCTTAAAGAAAATTTGAAGAACATATTTTTCAAAGGATTGGATGTGTAGTAGATACAAATAACTGTTTTTCTCTTATGACAGCATTGAAAAATTCTTGAAAAAATGCTATTTACAAAGTAATATACAAGAAAGCTTTTGTCAACATAATATTCTCTCTCACGTACTACTAGCCTTTTCTTGGATAAACACTGAGTACCTAGACTGGGCTAAATTAAAAGAAGAAATCGCAATCCTAAAAATTCACAGGGAGAAAAATAAAAAACAATTATTTGTAAAATGGGGAAACATGGGTTATCTAAATAAATTTCACGAAAGACAACTTACGCAGTGTATGGCAATAACTATGGAAACATTATCAGAAACAAAGTTACTCTAGCTCTACCTGTGTTATGACTGTAAATTTTAAACAAGATAAAAGGCAAAATAAACATTTCCAAGAGAATAAAGGCGAGAAAAATTCGGTAAAGCTGAAAAAGAAATATGGGATAAGTGAAAGGAAGAACCTTGGATTAAGGGATGGAGATAATTTTTGAGGGAGTGAATAGGTTCCCCCCTGTGTATGTTACGGGCAAAGTAATTAATTGGGCATTATTAAAAATGTCCAGAGTGGAAGCGGGCAAAGTTATAAATTTCATTCATAAATTTCGTTGAATTTATCACATTGCCCGGGCATTATTAATAATACTCAATTAATCACTTTGTCCGTAACATATACACTAAAATAAAAATTCAGGTACCAATAAAGAGAGAACTTGAGATATAGTCTTTTTTGTTCTAATGGCAGATCTGAGCAAGCACACTATGACTCAAGTCATTTATGCCCTTGTGTCACGTCAGAGGTGAAGTATTAACCTGAAGATGAGTATAAGTCTACTTTTCACTCTCTTCCAAATTTGTCTTTAACACTCTCTTCAAAAAATTTTCTCCCATTCATCACACAGTTATCTTTTTCAAATTTTACTCCCTTTCCTTCTTTTTACATAAACTTTCTCTTTCCATTCCTCCAAAATGATCTCTCGTTATCGTCGAATGTACCCCTTCAGTTCTATTCACTTTTCACTAATTAATACTATTTTACTATCAATTTCCTAACACGATCCTCGTTTACCAATACTGATCACCCTGTGTAGTTCCTAATTTGCGCTTCCGCAAATTTCAATCAGATTAAGTAAACGAATGCTTAGTATAGAGCTTTTCGCGATGACTTCACGACCGTGGAGGGCACCCATGGGGGACAAAACCATAGAATGTTGCTAGATCCAAATCACGTGATGTGAAAAGCTCTATTAATTGAAAACTTAGATAACTTACTATTCATTCTAATGGTAGAAATTACGTCCTATTTACGTTTCTGTGATTATTTCTTTTAGAGCAATAGTGTCTGCGTAAATTCTTTGAAAAACACGTAACTATATATTTTTACTAGTGTTAAATGTGTGGGTTAGAAACTATTTTGAGCAGTAATCCTGGTAGTGATTGTTTAATTGTTTTAATGACACTAATCTGTTGATTTACAGGTATTTTTAATGTTCATGTATAAATTTATGATAAATACATGAACAGTTTCTATAAGCATGGTTAATTGCTTATCTTCTGAGAGTATAACTCAATCATTATGAAGAGCGGGTTAATTTTGTATCTACTTGAACTTTTTAACTAACGGAATAAAATACTCTTGGACACACTAGATTACCATCAATAGTTCTGAAATCATGGTTTGCACTTATATTAGGAAATCCGCTGGCACTTACAATTGCGTAAAGAGCTTTAAAATGTTGTGTAAGACTATTTTATTAGTCTTAATTGAGTTTAGAAACCTCAAAGAACCATTTCTCGATATCAAACATCCCCACTAAAAATAATCTGAATATTTTCTTTAGAAAAAGCCACTTTCTACAGAAATTCTACGGATATTTAAGATATTTTGCAGATTTTGCTTTGTCTTTAAATTTTCTTCAGAATTTTTTAAGACAACTAACAGACATTTTGCAGATATAGCCTTACCTTTAAACTTTGTTCAGAATTTTTGCATACCATTTACAGATGTTTTAAAGACAAGATGTATGTTCACAAATTTTGGAGACGGTTATGCAGAAATTTTTCAAATTGAGCAGAATCTTCAAATTGTCTTCAAAATATATTAAACAGCCTTTTTACAAAATCTTATCACTTTACCTACACATCCTCCACTGAAAAAAATCTGCAGATTTTCTTCAGAAAACTTCTATTTCTACAGAAATTCTTAAGAAATCTAAAGATTTTTAAAACTGATATCGAATGCCTTGGAATCTATACCAAGAAATTAGATCTTTAAAGAATCGATTCCTAGAATTCGTTCAAAGTTTTCTTTTTGTATGGTTAATTTAAAATTTAATATTTCATAACAGGGAAAACTACTTTCTCATTTGAATATGACTACATACAAGAGTATTAATTAATCAAATCTTCGGGAACCGATTCGGCATCAGAGATTAAACGAATCGAATCTATCATAGAGATTCGATTGCGGAATCGAATCGATAAAACCTTGTTTACGTTTTGATTTCAACACTTGTTGCGTGCCTGAATGAATGCTGATTGGAATTATAAATTTTCCTGATAATTATGGGATTACCCCACTAAAGAAATTCTGCCCTTTTTCTTTAAAAAAATCTGCAGACTATCTGCAGTTATTTGGACCCCTTCATTCTGAAGAAAATCTTAAGATAAGTCCTTAAGAAAATCTTTAGATTATGGTTTCCAAAGAATTTCTTCAGAAAGAAGGGTCCAAATAACTGCCGATAGTCTGCAGATTTTTTTCTGAAGAAAATCTTAAGATTATTTAATCTTAACCCTAAGGCCTAAGCCTACTTTCCACCTTCTAACATATGCTTGCACTTTGCAATTGTCTTGCATCTTTGAACCAATAAAAATTTTACCATAATTTTTAAAACTATATCGAATGCCTTGGAACCCCACTGAAAATAATCTGAAGATTTTCTTCAGAAAAAGCCACTTTCTACAGAAATTCTACAAAAATTATAAGATATTTTGCAGATTTTGCTTTGTCTTTAAACTATCTTCAGAATTTTTGAAGACAACTAACAGACATTTCGCAGACAGCATCAACTTTAAATTGTCTTCAGAATTTTTGCAGACAATTTACAGATGTTTTAAAGACAAGATGTATCTTCAGAAATTTTTAAGACGGTTATTCAGACATTTTTCAGATTGAACAGAATCTTCAAATTGCCTTCAAAATGTATTAAACTTTACAAAATTTTTTCATTTTACGTACAGAATGAATAAAACTGATATCGAATGCCTTGTAATCGATTTCAAAAGAAACTAAATCTTAAAAGAATCGATTCCTAGAACTCGATTAAAGTTTTAATATTGTACGGTTAATTAAAAAAATTATAATTATTTTAAGATTGTATTTGTGATGTTAATATTTCATAGAGATAAAAACTACTTTCTCATTTAAATCTGACTTCATATGAGAGAATTAGGTAATCAAATCTTCGGGAACCGAATCGACATCAGAGATCAAACGAATCGAATCTAACCTAGAGAATCGATTGCAGAATCTAATCGATAGAACAATGTTTACGTTTTGTTTTCAACACTAGTTGCGTGCCTGAATGAATGCTGATTGGAATTATGAATTTTCCTGATATAATTATGGGGCTACCTAACAATATGGTATGATTTAATTTACCAAATGTCCTTTATTTATATTGTGGTTGAAAATTTTATTTGTTCAAAGATGCAAGACTACTGCAAAGTGCAAACGCAAGCATATGTTAGAAGGTTGCATGTGGGAAGTAGGCTTAGGCCTGAGGCTTAAGATTTAGTAGTCTTAAGATTTTCTTCAGAAAAAAATCTGCAGACTATCTGCAGTTATTTGGGCCCTTCTTTCTGAAGAAATTCTTTAGAAACCATAATCTAAAGATTTTCTTAAGAACGTTATCTTAAGATTTTCTTCAGAATGAAGGGGTCCAAATAACTGCAGATGGTCTGCAGATTTTTTTTGAAGAAAAACTGCAGAATTTTTTTAGTGGGGAATCTATACCAAGAAATACTGAATTGATACTGAAGAAATTCTTTAGAAACCATAATCTAAAGATTTTCTTAAGAACGTTCTTAAGATTTTCTTCAGAATGAAGGGGTCCAAATAACTGCAGATGGTCTGCAGATTTTTTTTGAAGAAAAACTGTAGAATTTTTTTAGTGGGGATGCCATACAGTTTTTCCAGAATTTTTTTTATTTTTAATTGAATCCAACATGGCGTCCGTAATTAAGCAACCCATAATTAATTTGAGCTCCAGACAATTTATCTTCACATCAATATGGTCTACAAATAGTGTTTAGCCATGGAATTTTGTGGTTTTAAGTGGTATTTTGATTCTTCTATTCTCAGTATAAAATGGACAAATTTGATCATTTTATGATTGATGGCTAGGGTTACAAACTGGGAATTTTGGTATAGGTAGTAATGAAAAACGGTCAAATAAGATTGTTCAAATGTGTTAGATATCTACCAGCGGATTTTTAAACACATTTTTAAAAATTTTCGAAAAAATGAGGAAAAAAAGTCAAATTTTTCTATCTTTAGGCCTTTTGGGGCACTTGTTAATATTATCTGATCAGTTTAAGATTTTGCACACATTCATAGGGTACCAAAAAGACAAAAATTGGGGGTTGGAGCAAAAATTTCCATGACCTTCGATTTTAAGAGACATACTTACTACACTGTAAAAAAAAACTGTAGAAAAACAGAAATTTCAATAACAGTGACTTTATGTTTACAGAGATATTCTGTCATGTAACATTCCCACCGCACTTCCATTTATTTTATGTAAAATAACAGCTTTTACCTAGTTTTTTAGCTTATCTGTACTTAAACAGAAACTTACTGCATTGAAAACCAATACAGCTATTGGCAACGTTATACTGAATCTTCTTTGGTTCAGTGGTAGCGTGCGTGCTTAGCATGCGGTAGGCCGCGGGTTCTATCCCCGGATATCAATTAGGGTGAACTGACCAGTAATTGACCAGTTAGTGGAAATTCCTCCAAGTTTTATTTTTCTTTCTAAGAAAAAAATTTTTCTAAAAAAATTGACAGGGGTTTAATATCAATGAAGGTATGAGGAATAATAACTGATAATCATTTTTCCTTTCACTTTTATAGAATTTTATTTATTTATTTTAAAAGGAATTAATTGAGATTTTGCCAGTAGTTGACCACTTACATCCAGTATTTGACCTCCATTATTCCAGTAATTGACCATTGCCATATTCACCATTTCCAGAATAAAAATCAAAATCTACAGCTCAAGCACAAATCAACCAACTGATCCACAACCCAACCTATCATTTCCAAAAGAACTGTTTGTTCGAGTCCCACTGAAATTTTCCCCATTTCTTTAAAACAGGGTGTTCTTCCTAAAGTTGGCTGAAAAAATACGCAACGGAGAGGCTTGAAGAAAACGTTTCAGAAACCCTTACACAAACTTTCATTCAAACTGATGATTATAAAATTCCCTCACAAAAATTAAGAATAGGCAAATTTTAGCAAATTTTCAAGTTCATAGTTTTTCTAAACAATTTTAAGCGAAAAAATCAGTTGTTTTATTGAATGGTTTTAAAATTTTAAACATATCTAATATTTCATTCTTATAAAACCGTGCCTTTTGTCAGAAAATCCTATGATCTGAAAACCAACTGTTTGTTCGAATCCTACTAAAATGTCTTCCGTTTGTTGAATACGTCTTAGAAAATTATTAAAAATTTTTATTCAATATGGATTTTTAAGATGTATTTGCAAAATCATATATATTTTAAGCAAGAAATAGAACATGTGTTTTTATTGTTTAACCTTTTAAAACCAGATTGTAGGCCACCTAGCGAGCGCTTGCACCGCGAATCGTTCGATTCCCGCGTTTACTACAAAGGGCTATCTAAAAAACTAAAAATGCGTTTTCGTCTGACAACCAACCAACCAGCTACCCGTAGGTACGTATTTTAGGGCTTAGCGAGAGGAGTGACATATTTTTAAAGCGCAGGTGTTGGAAATGTGAAGAACCAATGAAAGAGTTAGATTGAATAAAGAGTCCCTATTAACAAAACTGGTTAATTACTGGAAATGTAACTTTTTTTACAGTAAATCTAAGCAAAAATTGTACTGCAGATAAAAATCTTTAAGATCGCTCTTGGTTTAAAAAGAAATCTCAAAAGCAAATAAAATCCAGTAGTTGACCACTTTGGTCAAATACTAGCACTTTTTCTATTTTAGACAGCCAGTAGTTGACCACCCCTCAAATATCAAATTAAATGGTTAATATACAAGTAATGATAGTTTTATTTAATTAAACTGTATATATAGGACCTAAATTCATCAATCAATAAAAAATTGGAATAAAAACTAGCTGGATGATTTGAGATTGAACTAAATGCTCCATACCATTATAGCTAGTAGTGAGAGCGCATGCTTTGAAGCTTTGTTGATAACTTTGTTTTCAACTATTTATTGCGTCTTTTAAGATCAATACTGGAACTTAAGACTGTGCATGAGCTTTTATTAAAATGTTAGCTATGTTTTCAACGCAACAGCTTCGAAATAAACACACAAGAGTTCTTGTTTTTTGTAAAATTATGCTCAAATGGTCAACTACTGGTAGGTGGTCAACTACTGGTCAGTTCACCCAAATTAAAATTAAAAAAAACTCTACTAAAATAAGTGCATGCGCACAAGCAGAAAAATACTGAGAGGCAACAGAAAAATCTGTAGCCCACCCCCACTAAAAATAATCTGAAGATTTTCTTCAGAAAAAGCCACTTTCTACAGAAATTCTACAAAAATTTTAAGATATTTTGCAGATTTTGCTTTGTCTTTAAACTATCTTCAGAATTTTTGAAGACAACTAACAGATATTTCGCAGACATAGATTTACCTTTAAATTGTCTTCAGAATTTTTGCAGACAATTTGCAGATGTTTTAAAGACGATGTATCTTCAGAAATTTTGAAGACAAGGAATGCAGACATTTTTCAGATTGAGCAGAATCTTCAAATTGTCTTCAAAATATATTAAACTTTAACAAATTTTATCATTTTACGTACAGAATGAAAAAAAAACTGATATCGAATACCTTGTAATCGATTTCAAAAGAATTTAAATCGTAAAAGAATCGATTCCTAGAACTCGATCAAAGTTTTCTTATTTGTACTGTTGATTTAAAATTTTAATCATTTTAAGATCGTATTTGTGATGTTAATATTTCATAGCGGGAAAACTACTTTCTCGAGAATTAGGTAATCAAATCTTCGGGAACCGAATCGATATCAGAGATCAAACGAATCGAATCTAACCTAGAGAATCGATTGCAGAATCGAATCGATAGAACAATGTTTACGTTTTGTTTTCAACACTAGTTGCGTGCCTGAATGAATGCTGATTGGAATTATGAATTTTCCTGATAATTGTGAGACTACCTAACAATATGGTATGATTTAATTTACCGAATGTCCTTTATTTATATTGTGGTTTAAAATTTCATTTGTTCAAAGATGCAAGACTACTGCAAAGTGCAATCATATATGTTAGATGGTTGCATGGGGGAAGTAGGCTTAGGCCTTAGGCTTAACATTAAGTAATCTTAAGATTTTCTTCAGAAAAAAAATCTGCAGACTATCTGCAGTTATTTGGGCCCTTCTTTCTGAAGAAATTCTTTAGAAACCATAATCTAAAGATTTTCTTAAGAACGTTATCTAAAGATTTTCTTCAGAATGAAGGGGCCAAATAACTGCAGATGGCCTGCAGATTTTTTTTATAGAAAAACTGCAGAATTTTTTTAGTGGGGACTTGAGACAGAAAGTTCCTTTTTACAGCATTTACCTGTAGCCCCACTAAAAATAATCTGAAGATTTTCTTCAGAAAAAGCCACTTTTTACAGAAATTCTACAAAAATTTCAAGATATTTTGCAGATTTTGCTTTGTCTTTAAACTATCTTCAGAATTTTTGAAGACAACTAACAGATATTTCGCAGACATAGATTTACCTTTAAATTGTCTTCAGAATTTTTGCAGACAATTTGCAGATGTTTTAAAGACGATGTATCTTCAGAAATTTTGAAGACAAGGAATGCAGACATTTTTCAGATGGAGCAGAATCTTCAAATTGTCTTCAAAATATATTAAACTTTAACAAATTTTATCATTTTACGTACTGAATGAAAAAAAACTGATATCGAATGCCTTGTAATCGATTTCAAAAGAATTTAAATCGTAAAAGAATCGATTCCTAGAACTCGATCAAAGTTTTCTTATTTGTACTGTTGATTTAAAATTTTAATCACTTTAAGATCGTATTTGTGATGTTAATATTTCATAGCGGGAAAACTACTTTCTCGAGAATTAGGTAATCAAATCTTCGGGAACCGAATCGATATCAGAGACCAAACGAATCGAATCTAACCTAGAGAATCGATTGCAGAATCGAATCGATAGAACAATGTTTACGTTTTGTTTTCAACACTAGTTGCGTGCCTGAATGAATGCTGATTTGAATTATGAATTTTCCTGATAATTGTGGGACTACCTAACAATATGGTATGATTTAATTTACCGAATGTCCTTTATTTATATTGTGGTTTAAAATTTCATTTGTTCAAAGATGCAAGACTACTGCAAAGTGCAAGCATATATGTTAGATGGTTGCATGGGGGAAGTAGGCTTAGGCCTTAGGCTTAACATTGAGTAATCTTAAGATTTTCTTCAGGAAAAAAATCTGCAGACTATCTGCAGTTATATTTGGGCCCTTCTTTCTGAAGAAATTCTTTAGAAACCATAATCTAAAGATTTTCTTAAGAACGTTATCCAAAGATTTTCTTCAGAATGAAGGGGCCAAATAACTGCAGATGGCCTGCAGATTTTTTTTATAGAAAAACTGCAGAATTTTTTTAGTGGGGAGGTTACAGCTTTTTTCTGTTTACAGGATTTTTCAACCTACAGATTTTTTCTGGCAACTTTTACAGCCAGAAATTTTCTGTTTTTTTGCAGGATTATTTTTACAGTGTATAGTCAAATTAAAAATGAAAAAGTCTTACAACATTTCAATATACTAATTTATTCTTTTATTGGGTATTATTTAATTTTAAAAAGCCTTTAATTATTGTATTTATTAATAGTTTAATTTACTAAATTTTTTCTAGTTAAAAATTTCGTATAGTTTTTAAATATGTTTACTTTTTTAATATTAAAATCATGTTCTTCATTAGCTTCTGATTTTACGGGACATAAGCCGATTAACCAAAAATTCCAATATTTTCTCTTTGGTTATTTATTTATGCTTGTATTTGTGTAGCTTTTGTAGAAAAAAATGTAGGGGAGAGTGGGGAACATTCGCGCAAAAATTAGATTTCGGCATATTTCTCTGGATCTAGATGAGATATTGAAACAAACTCAGATTCAAATGAAAGTTAAGACCTTGCCCAATATTTTAGAACGATAATTGGTCTCATTCATCTAGAATTTCTTACCTGTATCATCAATCTAAAAAACGAGAAATTTCGTGCGAATGTGCCCCGTGGGTGGGATAGTTTCGCTCACGTGTGGGGCACATTCGTACACATGCAAAAAATTATACAATAATTATTTTTACGAACAAAAAAGTTTATGGCACTTTAAAGTAAGGGTAATTAAACGAAATATTTGGCCCTTTTACATATTTTTCCTCTAAATTGAAGATTTTTTTACAAAAAGGAAACAGCTTCAGAAAATATTGAACATCTAAGTTTTTGATGAGGAAAACAATTGTAGTAATGAAGAGTATATTGCATATAGACATACTTCACATAATATAATTAGTTAGAAAAGGTTCAACCAATATTTTAACTGTTAGGTTTTATTCAAAAAGAAAGTGAACCAACAGCTCGTTTATTAGCATCTGAAACTGACGGTTGGGGAACTTTTAATACCATGTTATCTTTTTGTATGGATGTTGAATCATTACTTACTGGGAAAATAATGGTTCGTCATTAATTTTAAAGTTTTTTTAAAGTTTTTCATCATTAAATTTAAATAAGCACCATTCAATTCCAAATTTTCTATTCGACCAACATAACAAAATTTTCTTTTTACTCGCAAATTCTACTAGAATAAAATCACTTAAGTCCAAGTCAATTGGTATTAAACAATTATCAGATACATTTATTTCTTCAATGTTTAAATCTGGGTCTAAATTCCTTAAAACGGAAGCTTTCTTTAAGATGTTATTTTCTATTATCACCAAATTTTGAAACAATTACAATGAAAAGCAATTAAACTTCAAGTTATTAAATATACTGCACTTATTAACATATAAATCACTTTCATTATCAAAAATGGGAAAGATGAGGCACATTCGCACTGTCCACGAATTTGCACTGTCCACGGAAGTAAGGACTACCCCAAGGTAATTAACCCTGGAGAATCCATTGAGATGACTTACAGCGCCCCTAGCGGCGAAATAAAAGTTTAAAAAATTTATTTAAAAACTAAAAGAGATAGAGCAAAAACTTTAGTTTGAGTATTGTTGCCAATATCACGAAGAACTCACTGAAAAAATTTCTTGAAAATATCGAGAATATTCGCGGAGATATTAGCATGAGAAAAAAGCCCTTTTTCAGACCTCAAAGAAGAAAAAAATCTTAAATTTGCCAATTTTTCAGTGTTAATGTGCAGTTTTGTGTTCTTTTAGTTGATTGAAAACAAAATTTAATCAAAAAATCGAAAAAACTTGCAAATTTGCAAACTTTTCTTTTTTGAGGCTATCTTCTCATGTTAAAATCATGGAAAAGTGCTATCTTCTCGTGTTAATATCTCCACGAATAATCACGATATTTTCATTAAATTTTTTTTCAGTGAGTTCTTTATAACGTTGACAACAATACTCTAGTCTTACTGAGGTTTTTGTTCTACACCTCTCCTTTAGTTTTTAAATTAATGTTTTTTAAATTTTTTATTTCGCCGCTAGATAAGTCATCTAGCGTCATCTCAATGGATTCTCCACTCATCTCAATGGATTCTCAGTCATCTCAATGGATTCTCCAGGGTCACTTATTTAGGGGTAGACCTTACTTTCTTCATGACCCTAGGCCACGTTGGTTCCAAATAACAGCCGCGAAACGGACTTTGGAAACATCCTGTATAATCGGGTATGTATAAAAACCGGGTGTGTTCTCCACAGTGGCGGATCTACGGGGGGGGGCTTTCGGGCTGAAGCCCCCCAAAACGTCTAATATTTAACTAAGTTTGTCAAAACGAAAAAAATCTATATCCGAAATTAGGAAGAGTCGTACCAAAACGAGTTGAAAAGTGGGGTTTTTGACTTAAATTTCCAAAAATTTTCTGGGGGAGGACCCCCAGACCCCCCTTTTAGTCGATTGAGTAGGATGATTCACTACCTTTTCCGTATTACCATTAACAAGAAGATTTAATTGGATAATGAAAATTCTTAGCCCCCCCAAAACCAAATCCTGGATCCACCACTGGTTCTCCACCATGTTCTGAAGGGTATCGCCTTATTTTGAAAAATTTTTCACCCTGCACGATATCCTTCCGGTCGGAAACAACTACAAGAGGATCGATTTCCAGTTCGAAGTCGACCATTCTCTCTCGGAAACTGCCAATTAAGTTTTTCGATTTCTCGTTTAGGAGAAATATTTCGTCCTGAGAGTTTTTTCCGAGACTATTGTGGTAGGGTCCCAGGAGAGTATCGCATAGACAGGCTTCTCTGAAAATGATTTCGCTGTGTGCGATAATCAGCAAGTAGAGGAGAAATATCGGAATCTGAGTATTTCTAGTATTCTATTAAAAATATTAATTTCTATTTTAAAAAAAGTAAGAAATTCACTGTTGGTGTTCTAATGCGAATTAAGCATACTTGATGAAAACAATATTCGCATAAAAACTCAAACTCCAATTTATTTGTAAACATCGAAAATAATCAATTGTCGGACATTTCGAGGTATTCGCCACAGATGTATTCAGTTTGTCGAGTCCGTAACAATAACTTTTTTAACGTTCTATAAATTTGCAATTGTTTCCAAAATCTTCTTTTCAGATACTATACTAATATAACCTATTAACATGAAATGGGCTTATAAAATAATTAAAAATTTCAAGTTCATTAAGATAAAAAAATATTATATTTTGCTTAATCTACAATTTATGTATCAATAAAAAGAAATTCCAAAACATTTTCCCGAAAAAAGTTAATTCTATCTCTCTCTTTCTTACTTCCACTCCTAAAATTATTTTCATCGTTTTATTCATCTCAATTCAACTTCAAAACCAAAACAAATCAAATTACATTGATTCCCTCCATGGAGAACTTCCTTTCAAAAAATTTATGACAAATGCCTAGGTACTGATAAAGATCTGGTAATATCTTTATTCTTTTATGACACAATGGAATATTATGTCCCTCGCAAAGGGCTTTTTCATCGACCCCATTGTCTTTCCGAGTATCCCCAGAGAGTTCTAGGGAGGAGACTCTGACAAATGAACTCCCGATCCTAATCTCATACACAAAGATCCGATTCCTGTCATGATTTGGTACTTATCCTATAGTTGGTTGGGGAAATATCGGGATTAGAGGGTGGATAAGTTGTTTGTGTGGATAACCTCAAGATGTTCGGTTGAGGTTAGGTAGACTTACGGATGGAATGATGCTAGTTCGTCTTTTTACACAAAATATCATGTTGTTGTAAAGAAAACTTGTCTTTCCTTGAATTTAAAAAAAAAGCATACTTCGATTTAATTAAAAATCCACTAAAGGAAAAGTTTTAAAAATATGTATGTTCCACACACAGTCAGAATTACTCGTGATCATAACGAGGCCAATCTTCTTCTAGTTAGTTGTGTGAAATGTTTCCCTGTGACGTTCCTATGTCCTTCGGTTTGTCATAATTGTATATTGACTGTTATAAAGACCACCTCCTGTAACTAATCTAAAATATCTCAAGCTTCTCAAAAAAACTGGAATGTTTCTTTCATTTTACAGAACTAGAAGTCCAAGGGGAAAAACATAGTATATAATATTAAAGCTTTACCCTCGAAAGTGTCAGAATAATTTTTCCCTTGTGCAGATTCTTTCCACTTCTAAAAAACATCCCCGCTTCTCTTCTTTACCAAAACCGAGATACATTTCAAAAACAATTTCTTTCACATGAAATGGAGTTCGAGAGTGTGGTACTTGAAATTTTTGGAGGAAGAGAGTTTCTTTAGGACTCCTAAATAATGTTTTTAAAGGTATAAGAATACCAAATCTAAAAACTGTTTAATGCTTCTGTTTCAATGTTAAGAGTTCTTAATATCTTTTAAAACTTATAAAAGATGAGAGCGTTTCTTTTTTTTTTAATTTTCATTCTCCCCACTTTCCAAATTAATATCTTTCATACTTCCAAAATTTTTCAAACCATCTTTTTTATTTCCTCCGTATGAACTTACTCTCTCCGCTCCCTTATAGTTCTCACTTTCAATCTCATCATATGTTTCCACTGCTATTCTTTTCAAAGTTATCTCCACCACTTTCTCCCCTGTTTTCTTCACTCTCTCATTCTCCCCTACAAGTTATTTTTTCATTTTATTAAACTTTCTCTCTTTCTATCTCCCATATCTATTTTACTCTAACTACCAGTTAAATAGGCAGTGGGTAGCCTAGTGGTTAAGGCATCGGGATCGAATGATCCCGGGTTCGATTCCAGACATCACGAAAGACGAGTAAATGCGGAGTACGTGTTCTTTAAATCTGTGGGTGAGAATGTCCGGTGGTCGGTCTTGGCGCAGTTTGCCATGGATCCAGGTCATCTGGTTACTATTTACCTCTCCTTCAGAAACATGGCAAAATTGTAGAGGCTGCAACAGAGTGGCACTACCTTTGCCTTAACGCTTTGTGGTTGGAGCTTGGATATTTTAAGTGTCATTAAAAACAAAACCAATATTCTGCACGCCTTGCTACTAAAATAAAGTCTAATAATACATAATTTAAAGTAAGTGTAAAATTTCTTTAGAGAGAAAAATTTATTATTACTTCATGATTTAGTTTAAAACAGCTGATTGAACCAAAATAGGGAAGGCGGAGTTCGTTGTCATTCAGAGATAGTTGGCATTCTGGCAAGGGAGCTAGTTAAAGAGCATCACAACTAGAATCAACCACTAGAATTTCTGGTTGGTCAGTGATTTCGTGTTATAGGGGTAAGAGATTCCTCTTTTCTAACAAGAAATACTAAAAAATTCGCTTAATTTTTTAAATATTAGATTATCATGTTTTGAGAAATTTAAAAAAACGGGAGTTATTTCAAAGAAAATTTTGAAATCAGAAGTTCTAAAAGCTTTTTTGAGAAAGAACTTGTGTCTTTATTTTGATTTAATTGTTTTTTTAATTTTCGTTTTTTTTCGTAGTTATGCAATATCAAATTCTAAGAACTGTTTGGAGGATCACATTTTGAAAACTAATCCCTTCTAAAAATGTTGAGCTAATAACACAAAACGCGTGTTTTTTACTTTTAATAAGTATGGCTATTTTTAGCTGCCATCTTCAAAAAACTTCCACAAGAAATCCGAGATTAGAAAATAATTACATTTTTCTTAAACATTCATAAAAGGTGCGTATTATTTTTCATACAATGCTGTTCAGCAAACATTTTGTTTTTTAATGATAAAAATTGTTTCATCAGAGAAAAGTGAAGTTAAAAGATTTAAAAGCTTGAGAAAATTGACAAATATTCTATACATTTATTTTTTAAGAAAAAATGCAATACGTAAGTCTGTAAACCATTTTTGTAGATATCTTCTGATTAAATTTTTTGTGGAATGGTATCTCAGGTTTACAAACGCATTATTTTTTGCCAAAATGGTTTTAAAACTTCATCTCTCTCATGAAAGGAGAATTCCACCATTTATTGCTGGTTAAGCGGATAATAGGTGTAAACTCACAACTCTCAAGCGTCACCTCCAACCGTGGACCGGTTTCGTTCTTGTTAGGACTCATCAGCACGAAAAACCACTGAAAAAGTGGTGACCATAGTCACCACTTTTCAGTTATAGTCGGCTAGACTAGTACTTGCCCCTCCTCTCTCTTTCGTTACCATCCTATACCGTGCTGATGAGTCCTAACAAGGACGAAGCAGGTCCACGGTTGGAGGTGACGCTTGAGAGTGAGTTTACACCTTTCATCTCTCATGTTAGAGGTATGTTGAAATTAAATTAAATTAAATTAAATTGATTGCAATTTACAAAATTACAAATTAACAATTTACACACTACAAACACACAAAAGAAAAAAGAGAAAAAAAAAGAAATATATTGTTATTAGAAATATATTGTAAAATAGAAATAAACATATTGTTCACTAAGGGGGCAAGGGCCCTGTTGAAAACGGCAAAGTTAAGTGATTGCTATAGGGAGGTGACTCTTCTAAGAACAAAAGCCTATTCTTTTAAAAAAAATTTTAAGTTTTTTGACCGTCTTGCATTTTTTCCTAAGCAAAATGTAAAGGATAATTATTTAATAAAAATATTTTGACTTTTAAATTATGAATTACCTATTTAATTACATTAAGTTCTTTGATTTATCATTTTTGCTAAGAACGCAATTTTTTAGAAATATTATCGAATGTCAACGATTCTAAAAGTGGAAATCATGACATCATGAGTTTATAACGTTAAAAGTAAACAATAATACTTATCCAATCAAGTACAATGGACCTAGAAAATCACTTTAAATTTTTTCTTTAATTTTGAAGCTATTGTTCTGAATTTTTTACAGTATTCGTGCTTGATGTCCCAAAAAACATAACAAAAATCAGAAAAATCCATTAATAACTTTTTAATTAAAAAAATTTAAATTACAAATTTCAAAATGTTCCAGGTGAACTAAAATTTAATATAACTAAATTTTTCTTGACGTTTTGAATAGATATTTTAGTGTCATTCAAATTATGTATTATATGATTATCATATGCTAATTATTTTTGCTAAAAAATCTATAAATACTAGATTTTTAATTGCAAAATATATCTATATTAAAAAAAGTTACCGTTACCACCGCCGCTGTTTCAGAAAATTTTATTTTCTAACTCTTTGAACTCTCACAGCTCAAAAACTACTTGGTAAAAATTTATGTGATTTCTAAAGTTTGTAGAGAAATGATTGGGGAACATTTTAGAACAAAAAGCTAACTGATGTAATAATTAGTTTTGGGAAATTTTTAAGGTCAAAGTTGAAGTTTTTGTTTTTTCGCCTCGTAATCCATTTCAGCGAAATCTATTAGCAGCAGAACTATGATTTTTTGCAGCCTAACACTCTGAAGTACTATGAAGATGTGCACTACGTAATTTCGAATTTGGTTTGGAGTAATTGATTTTTAAATTTTCGATATTTAGGACACTTTTTTGGTTTTTCTATCTAAATTTAAAACTAATCACGGTATCTATATGATTTTTTAAACACTTATACTCATATTTTTTTAAAAAAAGATGTTAATAGTATAGACTTGCTTACTAGAGAAATAAAAAATGTAGCTTTTCTGAGATTGTTGTTTGTGCCGATGAAAGGTAGATAATTTTTTAAAGTTGGTTTTACTCTGGTGAAGATTACTGCTTAGGTCATTATTTATTAAGATAGTTTTTAGGTTCCTTTGGTTAATTATGTATTTTAAGACTGTTAAATGATGTACTCTGAGGTATTTAATATTTGTTAGAAAAAATATAAGATTTTAGAAAAGCGTTATTTATGCGGATGAGGGTTGTCATCGTAGTTTGTAAAATGTAATTAGCGAGCTTTGCTCGCTCAGATCGCGAAGCGATGAGCTGCAGGTAATGCGGTAATGAGCTGCGTAGCAGTTACGGGGGTTGGTGAGCGATAGAGAGCAGGGGGCAGTAGCCCCCTATCTATAAAATTATTGATAAGCTAGAAAGGAATATTTCAGTAACAGTTTTATTTTGATATTTTTGTGGTAATGATCCGAACTAAATTATTGATAAGTTTGAGAGATAAAAAGTTTCGATATTAAGTTATCATTAACTTAGAAGACAAGTTCCAGGTTGTACCGGATAATTGAGATGAAACAAGCGAGCTCAGCTCGCTTAGATCGCGAAGCGATCTAAGCCCCCTAGTAATAAAAAAAGTATCGAGCCCCCTAGTAATAAAAAAATTATTTAATTTGATCTATATTAAAATCTAACAGTCACAAATATTTAAAAATACATAATATTATATGGCACTAAAATACCTATTTGATACACCAAGAAAAAAATTTAGTTATAATAAAATTTAGTTAACCTGGAACATTTTAAAACTTGTAAATTTTTTTAAAATTTTTTGAAAAAAAATTAGAAATTTATCAATGGACTTTTCTGAAAAGTTTGTATGCTGTTTGGGATATCAAGCACGAATACTGTAAAAATTTCAGAGCAATAGCTTCAAAATAGAAAAATGTTTAAAGTGATTTAAAGGTCCATTGTAACCTTAAGGTGGTTGCCTATACGCATGGAGGCTTTTTTTAATAATTAAAGTATTGACCTAATTTGTGATTTATACAATTAAATGCATCTAAAAACTATGAATAATACAAAAAATAATTAAATATTAATTTAAATTTTCATATTATTGAAGAATATATGCTTAAAAATCCCAATAAACAGCCTTTCTGCAAAACATCATAACTCAAATTTATATGAAGATATTTTTGTTTTGTAAACTTTATTATCCTCGTAAACATATATTTTAGGAGGCCTACTATTTTTATATATGAATTATTTTAATATCAAAAGTTATAGCACTGAACTTGAAAAATTAAAAAAACACACCAAAGTTCAGTAAAGTTTGAAGTTATATTATTGAAGTTTCTCTCTATTTCTCTATTATTAAAAAAAAGTAACAGTGACCGCCGTCACCGCCGCCGCCGCTGATTTTGAAAATTTTATTTTTGAACAATTTGAACTATCACTACGCAAAAACCATTTGAAGGAATATTATGAAATTTTGACCATTGGTAGACAAATGTATGAGGGTCATTTCAGTTTCCAAACCTAATTAATTAGATAATTAGTTCTGGAGTTATTTAATGTCAAAGTCGAAAATTATTTTTTTCGGCTGCGAGTTCGCCCCCAGCAAAATCTATTCACAGCAGAAACATGATTTTTTGCAGACACATACTCTTAGGTATGAAGTTTTGCACCTCGTCGCCCTTTTTTCGAATTTCGAATTATTTTTGGAGTAATTAAATTCTAAAGTTTCGAAATTTTTTACCCTTTTTCTGTTTTTTTCGTTATAACAGAAAAACTAATCACAGTAAAACTATGATATTTTAAACGCACATACAATTATTTTTTATAAAAAGATTGGCGTTTTGTTTTTTAAAAAATTCGAATTATTTTTAGAATTATTAAGATTCAAAGTTTAAATTTTTTCATCTCTTTCTGGTCGTTCACTAGAGAAACAGCCGATTTTTATGAGTCTGATTTCTTGATTTCTTTTACTTCCGACGATTCACTAGATACACGTGCATTTTATAAATTTAAATTATTTTAATGGCATGCTTTTTTTCTCAAAGATGGTTGATGATAATTAGTAGACTTGCTGGATATTTTTTAAAAACATTTCGATTAAATTATTGACAAGTTAAACAAGGATTATTGACAACGATATTTCAGTTGCAGTTTTATTTTGATATTTTTGTAGTAATGGTCCGAATTAAGATATTGATAAGTTAGAGAGATAAAAAGTTTCGATATTAAATGATGATTAACTAAGAAGCCAAGTTCCAGGTTTTACCGGATAGTTAAGATGAAACAAGCGAGCCCTGCTCACTAAGATTGCGAAGCGATCTTCAAAGAACTGCGAAGCAGTTCCGGGGGTTGGTGAGCGATAGCGAGCAGGGGACAGAGCCCCCTAGTTCATAAAATAAAAAATATTACACCTACAGCCAAAAAAAATAGTAGGACTCCTAAATCATATTATGTCAAGTATTGTGCCCAAGTTTTATAGAAATTCACTCATAATATTTTGAGTTATGTAGTTTTGCGGAGAAGGAAAATATCAAAAATTTGATTCTGAGAAAAACGCGAATTTCTTTATCTTTTCCTTAATAAAATTCCTTTTTAGTTTTAAGTAAAATTTCTGTAACTTTGGTTCTAGGAAAGATAAAGACAAAATTTAAACTGATTTGGAAAGCTAAAGATGTGTTTTTTGAAATAAGATAATAAATTTTTTTTGGAATTTTTGGTCCGAAAGGGTATTTTTAGGTAGGCAACCACCTTAAGTAAACAATAATACTTACATATCCAATCAAGGTCCACCACAAAATGAAAAACATTTTTAAATGAATTGAAAACATTTTCACCAATTTTTCCAGAGCAAAAGGATTGGAAGTTTTCAAATAGTTTTCCAACTCCTCTTGAAGAAATGAATCTCTAAAAAGAAGAAAACCTGAATTAAACTCCGGAACTTTTACTTTATTCCATGAGAAATTCTTTTTGCGGAATGATTGATTTAAAAGAGTCTCATAATAACCGCGGAGGAGGAACGGTACTAATGCACTAAAGCGAATTCCAAGGAATGAGATAGCTTTCCGTGTTTGCCCTCGTATATCTTTGCTCGAAAGCGATATCATTGTGTTTAACTTCTCATGGTTTGTCACTGGATTATGTTTCGGCAGATCAGTTTCAGAAGAGATTAATTTTAATCTTACCCCAGCGATTAATTTTTCTGCCTTGAAAAGCATTAAATTTACTACATTGAAAAATAGACATAATTTGGTTTATAATTTGTTTTTACTTCAAGCCCTATCTGGTAAAAAAATACTTTATAGTGATGGGCAGGTATCGATACCAAATACTTAAGTACTCGATACCTATAGGTATCGAGTGTATTCGATACCCACAAAACTATCGATACTTTATTGACATATTTCGTTTTAAATTTTTCAATGAAGTAATCTTTATAATACCTACTGTAGATCAAACGCAGCCTGTTTCCGTTTTCATTTTGCAACGCTCAAACCCAAGTCGTTATCATCCGCGAGAGAAATTTGACGCGGCAAGGTTTTTCCCCCGCCAAATCCTTCGCCTCTATCCACCTCCAGGCCCGTAGCTACGGGGATTTTTGGTGGATCGCTTTCAGTTTTTTGAATATTAGTCTGATTATGGATAGGCCCTAAAAAAATTGTCCCTTCAGGTTCATTTCCCGACATTGAAAAAAAGTACTCGATACCTATAAGTATTCGATACCAAAGTATTCGATACCTATAAGTATTCGATACCAAAGTATTCGATACCTAAAATTATCGATTTTGCCCATCACTAATACTTTAACCCTTTATCTACTGACTGTACTTACAAGTCCCACCAACTTTAAAATTACATAGAATAACCATAACCATCCTTACGAATATACTGACGATACTTTGCAGTAACATTCTTTTTGTTACCTTCTTCCAGGATAAAAGGCAGCACGGGTTCTGTGATGAGTATTTCAGCGAGGAATGCAAATAGAGATTCAAAACTAAAGTTGTGCTTTCAGCTGCCATATTGATCGGATTCCCATAATTATCATTTTTGTTTCCTCAAAAGTAGTTAAAGTCAAAAGGAAAGTGTATAATTTTTAAGACTTAAAACTGCGATGAATAGCCCTATGTTATTTTTGTATTTTGAGAAAATTTTAGCACTCAGTGTACTGGTGGTACTCTTAAGTATTAATTAATTAATTATACATACTGATGTATGTTATCTACAATACATATTGATCATATTAATACTTATCATAGCGATAGCTATATGGTGAAATAAATCGCCCATCAAATAATCCGAGGATTTTGAATTAAGTGTTGGTTAACATGGCAGATACACGGACTTGCTTTATTTGGCATTTAAGTTCGCCAACTCATAGACAATTTCCAAGAAGAACTCGTGCTGAAACTTGTAGATTTTAATATTGAAGCAATCATCTACGGGAGGTACGAAAAATTAACTCATAGCATTTTCAGGTAAAAGTACATAATTTTTGATAGAACATTTTTACTATAGTAAGTAATTAATTTTAAACTAGAATTAATAAATAATGCCAATAGGTATGAGCTTGAGATTGATTTTTTGTTCTTATGATCAAAGTTTCTGCTTGGCATGTAATTTCTGTGATACGTTATCAAACATTGAGTGGTGTAGTATCTCTTTTAATTTTCAAATTTTGCTTGCAAAAACATTTCGACATTTCATCTCATTTAAAAACGCACAGTTTCAAAAAGAAAACAGTATAAGAGTCATACTCTAACATTGTTTTTGTAAGTTGAAGGGATGAAGAGTTTTTAACTGTTGAGAACAAATTATGAACCTTTGAGGTAAGTGCTTTGAGTACAAACACTCCTCCTTGTTAAAGTTATCCAACACTTGTTACATTACCCTACTTTACATTTTTGAAAATGTTAAAATAACACGACATACAAAAACATTTATTACTCTTATAAAACTTAGGGTAGACTGTTGTGTGTACCTATGGACAGTTATATCTGCAAAATTGTTACTTTACCTTTAAATTGGAAAACAAGTTGAAATTTCAATTGGAGGTCCGCTAATGTTATGTAAACCGATGGTATCTTTTGTTTCTATGGATAAATCCGTCCAATAAATAAAAGAGAGAGAATATATCAGAAATTTAATGTTTTGGGATGATTAAAGTAAATATTGGTTCATCTTCGCTTCAAACTACTATATTATTAAATTGATTCGTGGTGGTAATATGACAAGGCGTTGTGCCAAAATCAAAATAAAAAAATAATAACATAAATTTCATCCGCAGTTAGCAGAATCTCCCCTATAATGAAATTAAAATTCTAAAATGAGAGGACATAAGGGAGAAGAGACATATTAGAGCACATTTTCCTTGATCTTGACTTTATCGTGGCTACTTTTTATCGTATATGGCAAAAAATGAGGCACATAATCGATTAATTTGATAACTCCATAACAAAATTTATTTTTTTAAATCAACCAACCAATTTGTAAAAAAATAATTTTAGTTTATGTATTTAATTCCACAACTAAATAACCAGAATTTGTGATGTTTTGAATAAATTATAATTAGGACTAATAATTGAGACTTAGGAGTCTCATTTATTTAGAGGTATTTAAATTTGTATTTAAAACAACCACAAAAAATAAATATCATTCAAGCTGTCTAGACTAGACTTAAGCTTTTGAACATCTAATTCAACATACTCCTAATGTAATAAGAACACTCACTTTACACTTTAAAATTTCATCATTTACAATGGTTTATTATTTTCAATCTGGTTGATGTAATATAATGGAATAGTGATGTCTTGTAAGTTTTATGGTAAGACCTTTGAAATGGAGGTTTGATGCGTAAAAACATTTCAGGGAATTATTTACAAAACTAGGAAGTAAATGTGAGATTCCAAAGAGAGATAATTTAAATTTAAAATACTTCGAAAATTAAATGTGATTGAGTTATTATATTAAATACTACTTTTATATTTAAAACTAAAATTGTTTTCTAAAAGTGTTTGTCTCTTAAACAAAATTTTAAGCTGTCATCTAAATTCGATGTTTATGAGAAAAGAAGAGATAAAATCAATGTTTTAATGAAAATAAATCAAGTAATATAATCGATAAGAAATATAAAGTTAGGCAACAAAATACGAAATTAGACAAACATGAAAATATGTTTCATACTTATACAAATACAAATACAAATCAAGTCAACCAACTACAGGCGTAAGCCCAGCAAAGTTGGTCCAGTCTTTTTAACTACCGGAATCCCAGTATCTGTCAATTTTCCTCTTGAACTCTTTTACCCCACTTAAATTTACAATTGTTTCAGGCAACGCATTCCATCTATCCACTACCCTATTAAAAAATAATGCTTTCTACAATCCGTCTTAAATTTGACTTTATTCAATTTGAAATTGTGACCCCTTGTTCTATTACCCGTATTGAAATCTAGTCCCTCTGTGTCCCCTTGCTTTACCATTTTAAAAAGTTGAATCAAATCCCATCTAATCCTTCTTTTTTCTAGAGATATTTAGCTTCTTTAAGCTTCCCTCATAACTTAAACTGGATATACCCTTGACCATTTTAGTAGCCCTATGCTGAACCCTTTCAATTGAATCAATATCTTTTTTTTAAGTATGGAGACCAAAACTGAACAGCATACTCTAGATGAGGTCTCACCAAGCCAAAAGTGGCAAAATAATATCCTCGGACGTTGAAGAAACAGTTTTTTAATGTTTCCCAATATCCTATTAGCCTTTTTACTAGCAGCTGAACACTGATGAACCCATTCAAAGTCCTCATTAACTATCACCCCTAAATCTCTGATCATATTACCTTCTTTAACTTTGTATCCTTGCAGATAAAATTCTGCCCTACCATTCCCCCGACCCATATGAAGTACCTGACATTTACTTATGTTAAAGGACATACCCCATTTTTTCCTAGAATATTTTGAGAACTTTGTGAAAGGAGTTAAAAAGTGAAACGATAAGGGCGTTGAAAGCTGCTATCATCCCGATAGAAAAAAAAGTTAGCACACAAGAAATTCAAATCTTGTTATTAAGTGGCATTTTCGGAAGCATTAACTTGATAATTGTTTCATCGGCGTGAAATTTCTTTCTGATCCTTATTTTTAAAACATTTTTTCAGTGTCTTGTTTCTTTATGGTGTTTAAAAACTAAAATAATTAACTTCAAGGATGCCAATGTGTCAATCACAAGAGATACTAGTGTACGGAAAAAACTTGTCTAGATATTCTAAGATGTTACTGTGGCAAACGAAAAGGATAATATATTTTTCGTCATTTTTGCATTTTGAAAAATCTTAACACAGCTTTTTCAGTAAGTTAAAGCATGAAAACTTGCATTCGAATATTATTTCTACCCTCTCGTGGTAATAGCTTCAAACCTCAAAGAACTTCAAAAAAACTTTTTATAATTGATTACAACGATAAAGATGATAAAGATTATAATTATAAGATTACAACGATGCTATTCTCCAGTGCATTTGCAAATATATTCTTACATTTTTACAATAAGGAGTTTTTAAAAAAAAAGTACATATACACACAAGCTTTTAGATATATTGATGATCTAATTATTTTAATACAGAAGATCCAAAAAGCGTAGAAAATATTTACTCAAATTATTTAAATTTAATTAAGACTGACGATAACCCTAAATCTGTACACTATTAAGACCTTAACATATAATTACGGGAAGATAAGACCTCAATAGGAGTATATGACAAGCGAGAGAGAGAAAAGATTTTGAATTTAGGGTCACTTGGGGTAAGTGGGACCTCTTTTTGACCTAGTGCATTTTAGAAGCTCAATATAAGAATTTTGAACGGGTTAAATTTGAACTTATTGATTAATTTCGTTAAAGACACTATCCATAAACAAAAATTTATTAGTAGTTTCTAAAATAAATCTTTACATTTTTCTTCATTGATCTTTATTTAAAAAATGAGATGGGTGTCCCACTTACCTTAAGTGATGGGGTAAGTGGGACACCCCCTCTTCATTTATATGGGAAGTGAGCAAAACTTAAAAGGAAGTAAGTGGGTTTTTCTTGATGTCTTTTAGAGAAATTTTCACCACAAAATATTTTATTGTAACTGTAACCATGAGTGAGAAATCTACTCACATTAAAATCAATATGACAAGGTAAGAATAGAATGAAAAGCAAAAAAAGTATTTTAAAGAATGTTTTGAAAGGAATATGTTTTACTTTAACATATAAAATAGTGTTGAAAAAACATAATAGAGTTGATTAAGATTTATTTTGGCATTTTAGTAAACATTGTAAATATAAAAAATAAATCGGACACACTAAATGAGAAGGAACACTATTGATGAGATATTTCACTTAACTCACCGTAACTTAAATAAAACTTTAATAAAATTTGATATAAAATGTGGATCAAGTTATTTATAAATTTTAATGAATTTTAAAGTTGTGAGTAAAGGGTCTTGGTACTATAAATCGAAATTTTCTGAAAACATTAAGGGAAATTGTCCCTATAACCCCCTTAAATCAACCGATGTCTTCAGTTATAGTTTCTTTATCATTTGGGACACTCTATAACCACTTAATCATAATAAGGGGTCTCACTTACCAGATAAAGAGGGGTCCACTTACCCCATACTGAGGGTCCACTTACCCCATACTGAGGGGTCTCACTTACCCCATACTTAGGGGTCCCACTTACCCCAACCATGCTAAAACTATGGGGTAAGTGGGACCCTCCTCTTAAACACTTCAAAATTAAAATTTTTGAAAATTTTCAAATTGCAGTTTGTATTAAGTTAAACTCTGCAAAACAGTTCAATAAACATTAAAAAGTAATGAAAACTAACCTGGAAATATTTCTTTTAAAAATACATCTTGAACTCTAAAAAAATCCATTCTGGGAATCTATTTTAAATTAGTTCTATAATCTTAAAAATAAATTAAACAAATCTCAAATATATGCAAAACTCGTCGGTGTGACAAGCTGTAACATAATCAATGCAAGTAAGTGTGAAATTTTCTGTACATATTACAGTTTTAGAGGGGTGTCCCACTTATACCCCTAGTAACCCTATATAAAGTAATCAAATTGGCAAACTTTAACAGCAACTTCAACTACAAAATTTTCACTAACATATATTTTACAACCAAGTAAGCAGAATGAAAGGAATTTGCAATATAATGAAGTATATATATTTTTATGATGAAATTAATATAATTGGGGAAATTTATTCAGGAACAATTATCCCTTTTTATTACAAAATTATCTTGGCTCGAATACGACTTAACTATGATTGATTCTTATGCAATCCTTGGCAACAATAAAATTTAACAGAGGAAAAGGTATACATTTGGATAAAGTTTGCGTGATTTTAGGTAGATTTTATAAGATGTTTTAGACTTGTTGCTACTTGAGCCTACCGTGCTTCGGGTTTTGGGGAATTATTTAATTAATTATCTGCAGCCCTCAGAAAGGGCGCAGAGGTGATCAGTTTGTGAAGACCCCCTGATGACGACATGCATCGGTCACCTCATTAATTTACTTTTACTTTGGTTTAAATTCATGATTTTTAGTCTCTCTTGATAATACATTTCAAAGGCTTGTTAAAAAAACTGCTGCTTTTCTTAAGATTATATAATCTTAGCAGTTTTTAGTAGCAGTTTTTTTAACTAACTGAGTTTTGTAACAATATGTTAAGAAACTCAGTTAGTTACTCCAAACTCCATTCACATCTAATGCAGGAAGCAATCAAGGTTCAGTTCTATTTCCGTTTCATCTAACATCGTGTAATCTGTAGCCTTCTGTAAATAAACACGTTTATATACCGATCCGGAACAAAAGGTTCCTTAAGCTATTAATTGAAATAGAAAAAATACTTAATAAAAGTATCCTAATTAATAAGCTGTGACCCAACTGCGACATGCTTTCCCCTTTTCTGTTGAATATCAGACTTTTTGGAATAGTAAATAACACGTTAGAGAACTTGCCTTATTTTTATTGTAACCGACATGAAATTCCCAATGAGCTTAAATTTTTACTGAATTGTCAGCGATTGACATTAAAAATACCTACTTTTTTAAAGTTTTATTAGATTATTTTCCTTGCAAAGATATATTAATTTGATTGACTTTTCCATTAGTTAGCTTTGTATATTAGATACATAGAGGATAATTAAAAAGTATTTAAGAAAATAGTTTTTTTGCCACTGTATGTTTTACAATACAAAAAATCATCTAATATAATAAAAGTCAATGTGTGTATATGTGTGTGTGTCTTCTATACAAATCCACAGTTTACTTCCGATCTGCACCAAACTTGGTATACCTACGTAAAAAAACTCAAGAAAAAACATAGGCTATGTTTCGAAAACTTTAATTGACCCTCTTTTGACCCTTTTTATGGTCATTTTACTGAAATAGCTTTATTTCTCCTCCACAAGAAATCTGTTTACCCCATTGTTACAAAAAAACATAATGCAAAATAACAAGTTTTTAAAAGAATAACTAGATATATGTCGTAGACAGATCGTGAAATTAGACATTTCGTGAACTGTCTAGACATTTCATGAACTGCAGCCAGATCGTGTAATGGTCGATCAGTTACACGAAGTGGCTAAAATTTTTAGACAGTTCATGAACTGCAATTGGGCCTTAGACAGATCGTGTAATGTTCCAGAATTACATGAAATGTCCAAATTTTTTAGACAGTTCATGAAATGTCTAATAGCTGATTTGCCTATCGTGTAATATCTAGTAGTAGTTGATTATTCAAAAGGAATAAACTAAAAAAAGACAAGATATTAGTTAAAGCAACCAATTTTATTTATTTATGAATAAAATTTCATTTTTCACTTATTTACAAAACTTCAAGTATAAAATATTTCGTCTTTTTTATTTATTCACACATGGTAAACCTGAGTGACATCAACTATTACACAAAACGTTAGCTTTCTTTTTGGGCATCTTTTCATTACACGTCAGAAGCTCTGCACGAGCATTGAAAAAATCCTTGCCATCCACTGCAAATGTTCACTGCTCCTCTCAGAGAAAGAAGTTTTTCCAAGTCTAGGTCATCACGTGTAAAGAACTGAGAGCCAGCTGGAAAAAGCATCTACGTCCCAAGAGGTGGAGAAAAAATGCCTGATTGGGCGAGGAAAACTTTTTCCCTTCTCCTTCGAAAATAGCAGATTGAGCGACAGGTTGAATAAACACCCGTTGTTGGGCCATCAAGTGGGGAGATTCTTGAATAATAAGACAATCTGGGTTGAATTTAAAAATGTTTCAAAAGTTTTTTCGGATTAGATGACTGAAAAAAAATTCATGAAAATCTGGGGGGGCGAAATATAGTGTTCGCCCCCTCACTCTCAAAACTGCGGGGGCGAAAAACCCCCCTGCCCCCCTGTTGGCACGCCCCTGTCTGTCAATCATTTATAGTTCCTCGTGGCACCCTGAAAACTATCCAGAATGTGAAAATATCGTTTTGGACCTTCTGTTAGGATTTTTCTCTGTGTATTACACGATTGGCAAAACAGCTATTAGACATTTCATGAACTGTCTAAAAATTTAGACATTTCATGTAATTCTGGAACATTACACGATCTGTCTAAGGCTCAATTGCATTTCATGAACTGTCTAAAAAATTTAGCCACTTCCTGTAACTGATTGACCATTACGCGATCTGGCTGCAGTTCATGAAATGTCTCTAGACAGTTCACGAAATGTCTAATTTCACGATCTGGCTACGACATATATAAGTCTATTTAAAAATTATAACACTTCTGAAAATATAATTAAATGAAATTTAAAATTTTAAAACTGGTAAGTATAGTACAAAATATTTTTATTTGAGAGTTTAATTTTTAAATAAAAAGTTTCATGGAATAGCATTGTTGTTAAAATAGTCTCCATGGAAACGAGGATGAAAAATCAAATGATGATCATATTTTAACTTTTAAGAAAGTTGGTTAACAAACCAAAAACTATTAAAACTCCCTTTCAACTAGATAAAATTGATTTTTTTTCTAAAATTTCAAAATGGAATAAGCTTTAATTATTGAATAATTTCCCCGAAAACGTTAATTCTTAAAGATATGATTAATCAAGGGATCTGAGCAATTTTAAATGATTTTTAAAATATTTTTCCATGATGTAAATGTGGAAATCATTCAAAAATTATATTGCTTGAGAACTGAAGGAATTTTAACCCACCCGGGAACACAGGGATAAGAAAAATTACTAGGAACACCGGGATAGGAAACGTTACCGGGAACACCGGAATATGAAAAAGACGCCTGGGATACCGGGATGATTGGTAAATGCTGATTATACAAAATTAGAAATGTATTTGGGAAAACTTAAAAATAATAAATTTATACTCTGCACCCGTGCAAGGCCGGGCATATCAGCTAGTTACTTATATTTTTAGAAACTGTGGTTAATATGCTTTTAGGCTAAGCGCGCACTAGAGACTTTTGTCACGGTGACAGAGACAAAATTATCACCCTGGCTATTGCAAGAAGCTAGAGCGCGCGCATAGGCGACGAGACACTTGGCTCATTGCCAAGAATCTCACCATTGAAATACACAGCTCTCAAGTGACCTAGTGTTATAGTCTCCGGCGACAGAAGTCTCTAGTGCGCGCTTAGTCTTAATGTGACAATTTCTTTAAAACATCGTTTTCGCTTTATTTCCTTAACCTACTTTGAAATATAGCATTCTGTGCAATTGTAGTGTGAAAATAAGAATTTTGAAGCTCACAAACACGAATTTTATAATACCGGTCAATAGCATATTCCATAAAACGCCTTAGTTCTATAAAGGAAATATTTTTACACGAAGGTTGGAAAAGGGTTTTTTCAATTGCTTGCATATTTTTTTCAACTTTAACAGTATATTTTTTACAAATAAAAGGAGGAAATGTAGAAGAAAGGCTTGATTAAGTGGTAATTAGTCAAATTAAAGTTGAAAAATGTACTTTTTATGGAATGAGTTTTTATAGAACCTTGCTTTTTAAAAGTATAAATTGAGAATCAAATGTGTTTTTATTTATTAACCTTTATTTGATCATTACTTGGCTTGTTCACTTGTAAGATTCTTTTTCCTTTAGTTCTTTAAAGGTGAAAAGAATTTAGTAAACTAATTGTGCTTAAAATTGGATTGTTTTAAAAGACGTTTTAAAAGACTTTTTAAGTCTCTATTGATAAAGGGTTAGTTGTTAGGCTGGGATGTGTCCTTTTCAGATAAGGAAGCGCATTTTAAGAAAAATACATTTTTGACTACTTATCTCTAATTTTATGGGATGTTGAAGCAAAATATGATTCATATATATATATATACAGGGTGTCCCATAAATAATGGGTCACACTTCTAGGGGGTATAGAATACGCCTAGACGAGTCAGAATCACATAGGATTCGGGGGTCCCAGACCAAATCCCAGGGAGTTAAAAATGGAGCGACACCCCAAAAAAATTATTGAAAAATTCAATTTGTAGAAGAACTGCTATTGGTAGAAAATTAATTATGGTCTCAAAAATTGTGGTTTAATATGCTCTTTAAAATTATCTCAAAAGTCTTCACCTTAAAATTTTTTTTATTATGGAAAAAGTTAAAAAACCACAAAAAAATGTGAAAATTCTGGCCAAACATCATTTTGTATTTCGAAATCATCTCTTTTGATTTTATAATCTGAAAGATCATAGTTGTAAACCCTTAAGTCCAAAGTTTCACGTAAAAACCATCAATATTAAACGCTTGAGATCCTGTTAAAGTTCGTTTTTTGCGTGCGCGAACTGGTTTCCTCTAGCAGTTTCCAAAACGACAGTCTGCGGACGAAAAAAACGGACTTATACCGTGCTTTAACAGGATCTCAAGCATTGAATATTGATGGTTTTTACGTGACACTTTGGACTTAAGGGTTTACAACTATGATCTTTCAGATTATTAAATCAAAAGAAAGGATTTCGAAATACAAAATGAGGTTTGGGCAGAATTTTCACATTATTTTGTGGTTTTTTAACTTTTTTCATAATAAAAAATTTTAAGGTGAAGACTTTTGAGATAATTTTAAAGATCATATTAAATCACAATTTTTGAGACCATAATTAAATTTTTACCAATAGCAGTTCTTCTACAAATTGAATTTTTCAATAATTTTTTTGGGGTGTCGCTCCATTTTTAACTCCCTGGGACTTGGTCTGGTACCCCCGAATCCTATGTGATTCTGACTCGTCTAGGTGTCACCTAGTAGACACCTAGACGAGTCAGAATCACATAGGGTTTGGGGGTCCCAGACCAAATCCCAAGGAGTTAAAAATGGAGCGACACCCCAAAACAATTATTGAAAAATTCAATTTGTAGAAGAACTACTATTGGTAAAAATTTAATCATGGTCTCAAATTTTGTGGTTTAATATCATTTTTAAAATTATGCTGAAAGTTTTCACTTTAAAATTTTTTTCTACGAAAAAAAATCAAAAAACCACAAAAAAATGTGAAAAATCTGCCAAAACTTTATTTTGTATTTGGAAATCCTTTCTTTTGATTTGATAATCTGAAAGATCATATTTTAAAACCCTTAAGTCCAAAGTTTCACGTAAATACCATCAATATTAAACGCTTGAGATCCTGTTAAAGTTTGTTTTTGAGTGCGAAAACAGCTCCAGAAAACGAACGTTCAGGGAGAATCTACGAGTTACGGATAGATAATCGCTAACTTTCTTTTCTCTCCCAGTTTGGCTAAACATACCAAGCTCCTACAGATCGCCAAGACAGCTTGGGCGATCTGTTGTTGTCGAAAGTTGGCGAGGAATCTCGTATCGCAAATAATGGCGAGAAATTTAGCGAGCATCAATCCGTAATTCGTAGATTTTCCCTCAACGTTTCTTTTCTGGATCTGTTTTCGCAAGCAAAAATCAAACTTTAATTACATCTCAAGCGTTTAATATTGATGGTATTTACGTGAAACTTTGGACTTAAGAGTTTTCAAGTATGAGCTTTCAGATTAATTATTAAATCAAAAGAAAGGATTTCTAAATACAAAATAAAGTTTTGGCAGATTTTTCACATATTTTTGTGGTTTTTGACTTTTTTTTGTAGTAAAAAAATTTTTAAAATGAAAACTTTTAAAATGATTTTAAAGATAATGTTAAACCACAAAATTTGAGACCATGATTAAGTTTTTACCAATAGTAGTTCTTCTACAGATTGAATTTTTTAATAATTGTTTTGTGGTGTTTAAATGTACCACAGGTGGAGGAAAACATTTGAACACCCTGCAAAAATAATACAAGATAATCATTTCACAAGCTTAAAGTTTATTGACTTTTGCATTTATAAAAATTGAGCTGAAAAATTTGACGCGTATACATTACTTTATTTGTAAGAGTTTCTAAGTTAAGAAAAATAATTATCGAGCTAGTATATATTAAGAGTTTTTGACCAGTAAGAAAGTATGGATTGTTTTTATCATAATTTTAATTTTATTCGTTATTCGTTTTTTAGTGTGTGTTATTAGTTAGGGTATTTCTAAGTGAAAACATTTGCAATTTAGCTCTGCATGTCAAGCCTTTATTTACATTAAGAGGTATATTGTATACACTATATTTTATATTCAATATTTTCAATATATTCAATATTTCTTTGGAATATTTCTAAAATGATTTTATTATTCATTCACTACCGAACACGTCCCTCTTTTCTCCGTCACTGTGTGTCAAATGTTTAGAAGGATAAATGCATGATATAGTTATAGTTGATGGATGATTCCAAAATACTTTTAAACTAATAAGGTTCAAGCATTCAAAAATCCGTCCCCTTTTCTGAAGCTTCTCTATAAAGTGAGGAACCTCATTGATTCATAGCTTTTACGGTCAATATACCAGAAAACTCCAGAAACAAATTTTATCCCTGCCTTCACTAACTGAGCTGGTTAGAATGAAAGTGGTATAAGTTCACTGAACGTAGTTTTGTGTATTTGAAGGCTCTCTCCAACGGCGCCTGGGTTCTTCCTATGGAATAGGCATTTTTAGGCAGCTCTAACAGACATCAACAACTAAATATAGCTAATTTTCAAATTTAATTTATTTCGATATTGTCTTTAAAAAATTAATTTTAATTTTTCTGATCATTAGTTAACTTTAAAAAAATAAAAAACTACAATGCGCAGAAGGGTTCTTGGTTTGGTGCATGTCGTCACTTCTGTCTTCAGTAGGACACACTTAAACGAAAGCGTATTCGGCATTGGTTAAATCCTTTCCCTTCAAAGTATTGGTTGGTTGGAGATTGGGCGAAAGCAAAGGTGACGTCACTTAGCCCACACCTAAAAATCTAGAGAGTGTAATTTTTGAAAATGAATTAAAAAAAACGGTACTACTCCAGAATTCCGGCGCAAGCGATAATGTCGCCAATGATGATGCAACCAGCGCCAAATGGAATATCACTGCTTGTAACCCTTTGCTTGTAAAAAATAACAAAACAACAATGCCATACCATGAAACTTATTTAAAAATCAAACACTCAAATAAAAATATTTTAAACTATACTTACCAGTTTTAAAATTTAAATTTCGTTGAAATATATTTTATTATGATTTTTAAACAGACTGATATAATAGTTTTTCTTTTAATAACTTGTTATAAACATTGGTTTTTTTTTGTAACAATGGGGTAAGCAGGTCTCTTTTTGAGCAGAAATAAAGCTATTTTTTGAACCATTTACTGTTTTTATGAGTATGGTGTGTTTGTTTCTAGTTCGGAAGGACATGTGCGAGCTGTCGCCAAAAAATCTGCTTGGCGAGATTTGAGCCGGCTTTCTAGAGAAGTACCAAAAAAACTAATGATCAAAAATATCTAAAAATTTAAAGAAATTCTTTTATAGCCCCATCAATGATTTCCAATCTTTAATTTAAATCTTTAATTTCCACAAGTGTCATATTCCCTATTGCCTTAGATGACTACAACACCAAGTAAAGGATCTTAAAAGAAACGCAAATCCATGCTTTTCTCATATTTCGTATTTATGTATTTATACCACTATCATCCTGAGAAGCTCAACTAATACGTTCTTAGAAAGAAACGTACTTATAGTATGGATGTCGTAAGGAATCTACATCGACAGGTCGTGTCAGAACTAGTATGTTAGGTCTCGGAAAGAAAGCTTATTTTCTAATTGAATATCTTCGTTCCATTAGTCATGATGAATGATTGAATTTAATATTCCTTCACATCTGGGGGTGAGGAATTTAAACAAGGAATGTGCACCGTGTTAATTTGAAACTTACGTGCTCTTGCCTTAACGAGTTCCATGTTTTAAGTACCAAATCACTGTTTTGATTAGTATGTGTGTCTTGGAACTATGTTATACAGTTTATTTGTATGTCCTGTTTAAGGTCCGTCAAACACATTACATTACAATATTACATAGATACTATAGAGAAAATCATTTTACATAGTTAATAAAGATTTTCCTAATGTGTTTGTACTTTCGTGGTTTACACAAATACGGTATAGCCTTTTCATAAAGACGGATAACTATTCTGTATTAAACACGTTATGAGGAAAATACTTTATGGAGGACGTTACGAGTTATGCTTGAAAAGGACGTTATGAGTCATGCATGATATTTCATTTACCAAAATCTTAGTCTTAAAAAGACTTGTGCTACTATACATTCATATAATATTAAAAACTTCTCAAATAATGGTTCCTGTGACCTTTTAAGATTTCCCACGATTATTTTAAGGATCTCAATGGGTAATACCAGCATTTTTGTCTTAAATTTTTCAAGTGAAGAATAAATTGTGAATACGTTATCAAGCTAGAATTCCCCTATTTCATACAAAATCTGCTTTCTTGTCCAGTCTTCCTTTCAAATATATAAGTGAAAATTCTTTAGATATTTTTAATAACAAAAAGTATCTTAATGGGTATGATTCTGTATTAATTAAGAATCTCAGAGATTTGAAAATTCTTTACAAAATCGATGTGCTTTCGTCTTTCGATATTTTAATTAATTATGACATTTAGTTTCATTCAACGAAAGAAATATACTTTCATCCACTCCAAATTTTTATCATTTTCCTTTATCTACTTACATCATTATGATTTTCTACAATTCTTCTCAAGCAAATGTTTTTTGGGGTCACTTAATTAAAAATTAAGAGACATACATAAATAAAATTATTATCTTTGGGAAATTTAATCCGCTAGAGCTAATTAATTAAATTGATAATTTTGAGTACACTGAAGGCTAAAATATTACCACAATATGGATTTTTATCGCAGTTTTAAGTCTTAAAAAATGCACTTTCCTTTGGACTTTAATTACTTTTTGAAGGCACAAAAATGACAATCATAGGAATCCGATCAAAATGGCTGCTGAAAGCAACCCTTCAGTTAAATCTATTTGCATTTCCCGCTAAAATACTCATCATAGAAACTTTCCTGCCTTTTATCCTGAAAGAGCAGGGCCGTGATAAGGGGGGGGGGCGCTCGCTCCGGGCACCATATTCAGGTATTCAAGAGGGACTCCAAATTTGTGCCCGAACTTTTTTTTACAATTTATTATTATTTTAGTACTTTGCAATTTTAAATTATTATACCTTCGAACGGAACCAAGATGAAAGTGTTCAAGAGGCGACAAATTTGTGCCCGAACATTTTTTGCAATTATATTTGGGGAAAAACACACACGGCCCAGTGGAAGAGTAAAACTAAAAGAGTGTTCCTGCAAAGTATCGTCAGTATATTCGTTTTTTGTTTTTTGCGTGCGCTAACAGCTGTTCCGGAAACAGCTCTAAAAAACTGCTTGCGCACCCAAAAAACAAACTTTAAAAGGATTTCAAGCGTTTAATATTGATTGTATTTACGTGAAACTTTGGATTTAAGGGTTTTCAACTATGATCTTTCAGATTATCAAATCAAAAGAAAGGATTTCGAAATACAAAATAAGGTTTTGGTAGAGTTTTCACATTTTTTTGTGTTTTTTAACTTTTTTCATAATAAAACAAATTTTAAAGTGAAGACTTTAGAAGTAATTTTAAAGATCATATTAAACCACAATTTTTGAGACCATAATTAAATTTTTACCAATAGTAGTTCTTCTACAAATTGAATTTTTCAATGATTTTTTTGGGGTGTCGCTCCATTTTTAACTCCCTGTGATCTGGTCTGGGACCCCCCTTTCTATACCGATTCTTGTTCGTCTTGATGAGTACTATCATCCCTGAAAGTTTGTTGCACCATTTCAGATACACCCTGTATACAGGGTGTTTCAAAATTGCGTTACACGGCTTTTATTCGAAACCAGCGCCTCCTAGGGTCATGGAAGTAAGGTCTACCCCACGGTAAGTGACCCTGGAGAATCCAATGAGATGACTTACAGCGCCCCTAGCGGCGAAATTAAAAAGTTAAAAAAATTAATTTAAAAACTTAAGGAGATAGAGCAAAATCCTCAGTGAGAGTATTGTTGCCAACGTCAAGAAGAACTCATTGAAAAAAATTTGATCAAAATATCTTGAATATTCGCGGAGATATTAGCATGTGAAAATAGCACTTTTTCGGGGGTCAAAAAGGAAAAAGTTCGCATATTTGCAAATTTTTCAGTGTTATTGTGTAGTTTTGTGTTTTTTTAGTTAAAAGAACACAAAATTTATCAAAAAATAAAAAAAATTAGCAAATATGCGAACTTTTCACTTTTTGACCCCCGAAAAAGTGCTATTTTCACATGCTAATATCTCCGCGAATATTCAAGATATTTTGATCAAATTTTTTTCAATGAGTTCTTCTTGACGTTGGCAACAATACTCTTATTGAGGTTTTTGCTCTATCTCCTTTAGTTTTTAAATTAATTTTTTTAACTTTTTAATTTCGCCGCTAGGGGCGCTGTAAGTCATCTCAATGGATTTTCCAGGGTCACTTACCTAGGGGTAGACCTTACTTCCATGACCCTAGGAGGTGCTGGTTCCGAATAAAAGCCGTGCAACGCAATTTTGAAACACCCTGTATATAGGGTGGTCCTTAATTCATGGTACAAACTTCTAGGGGTGTTAGAGTACACCTAGACGAACAAGAATTGGTATAGGAAGGGGGGTCGCAGTTACACCGTTAAAGAGCTAGGTCCTAATGTAGTGCGAGAGCGTTACAAAAGGACGTTTTGCCAAGGCCCGTTTAACGAAAAAAAAAACATAATGAAATGAAAAAATTTATTGAATGAGGTACAGCAGTATCTGTATTACTTACATCATAAATTTGATAGAAATTGGACCACTTTCTAAACCGTGGGGTGAGTTTTAAAACGTGCTCTTAGTCAAACAATGGAGTTCCATTAATGGTATTTAGAAAAATGATGATCGGGGAAGGAGTTTTCAATGATCAAACAGTTTCAATGATCCATGTTTCGATCATTGAAAATTCCTTCCCCGATCATCATTTTTCTAAATACCATTAAGGAATGTGATTCTTTGACTAAAAGATTAATATTGCCCTTTTGAAACTAACTCCGCGGTTTAGAAAGTGGTTCAATTTCTATCAAATTTATGATGTAAGTAGTACGGATACTGCTGTACCTCATGCAATAAATTTTTTCATTTCATTATGTTTTTTTTCGTTAAACGGGCCTTGGCAAAACGTCCTTTTGTAACGCTCTCGCACTACATTAGGACACATTAGGACCTAGCTCTTTAACGGTGTAACTGCGACCCCCCTTCCTATACCAATTCTTGTTCGTCTAGGGGTACTCTAACACCCCTAGAAGTTTGTACCATGAATTAAGGACCACCCTCGGACTCAGCATCCTCAAAAACATATAGAGCAGTCAATAGAAAAATTTTGCATGTAATTTCGAATAAGCAACTTAGGTATAGAAATACTATTATCTCCTGTTGGGCTTTCGTTCTTAAGAGAAATCATCGAACAAAAATGCATTTAAGTTATTACATTGGAGTTTTCAGATGGTTAATTCCATGTGAAATATTATTTAGGCAGTTTTTATAGTTCCGGTTTCCAAAAAGGTGTTTTTTTGGAGATACTAGTGATATTTTTTGGATTTCCTACCAATCGAACGAAAATAGCCCCTTTTTTAACGTGCTCTTTCGGCGAAACTATGCGTCTGAGAGAAAAGTTGTAATTGACTTTTTTGTAGCTTGGTTAGTGTTCTTTATTTTTTGTTTTGACTGTCTAGCTCAGAAGCGCAAAGGTAATGTTCTAGGGGCAGAAAACGAAAAAAAGGGGCGAATTTTTGCCGTTTTTTCGAATTTTCACAATGTTCCGTCACGAAATTTTGTTGGCAAACCTCAGATTCGGATTCAGCACCCCAAAACACATACAGATAGCTGAAAATATCTTCTACCCCAAAATTTTCCCAAAATGGCCTTATTTTAGGACAATTTGACTGGACTATTTATGATTATTTAATATATGTTTTTCACTATTTGTGTTATTTTTGTTTTTCCTAAATATATTACATGTAACGTTTCTACTATAATTAAAAGTGTCCAAAGGTGGGCCACTTGGGGGACACCTTGGGACATTAAAAGAGGTATTTTAGGTTTGTTACTATGAATCCCCTAAAAGAGATAATTGGTTGGACATTTTTTATTAGATGCGCAAAGAACTAAATTAATTATATTAGATGCATTTGTATAAATATCATTGTGTAAAAAATTTGAAAACTAATCTTTTAAAAGGTGTTAAAAGGTGCCCACTCTCATTATTCTATTTACGTAAGTGAATTGTTTATCCCTTTCTTATCAAATAAATTTAAAATTTATTTTTCCCAAATAATCTGAAGGCTGTAATAAGGATTCCCTTTCATATCTAGAGAAAATCCGCTGTTCTAATAATCTTTTCATCAATGTCATTATGTGAAATAAAAAAGGGGACAAATTTTATACCTTTCATTTTAATACTGATATCCAATTTAAATATACGCCTTTCATTTTAATACTTATATCCAATTTAAATATACGCTTATTGTAAGGAGTTTGCATTTAACGAGAGAAAATATTTTATTTTATACTTACAAAATGAAAGGAATAAAATTTTATCTTAGTGTTATCGATTCTTGGAATTTATTTGTTTACCAATGCTGAATGTAAAAGAAGAATTGGTCCCTTTTTTTATACCCTTCATAAAAATAGTACCCCTTAAGGTTTTCTTCAACCATGTTGACTTCTTTGGAAAATTAGTTAAGCTTAATACAATATTAAGTAGAGTATAAAATAACTCAAAATAAAATAATAGAATGTTCTATTTGACAGATTTCATTTATGAGTGTTGATGAAATACTTCATTCTAGTTTGCTGTTAACAAAGGATTTCTTTGTTTCATGATTAAAATATATTAATTTATTTTAATATTATTAAGTTATTCATTCAGTGAGAATAAAATTATTGTAATTCAAAACCTTAATTTTTATTACGATATCATCATGCACCCCCAAAAATAATTTCTGGCTACGCCTCTGCTTTCAATCTTTGACAGGCCTTAGAACCCATCTATAAATGCTTTTAGAGCTGCAGCAGAAATTAAATTACATTCATGCGAGTGAATAAAAAAGCAACTACCATGGGAAAATTATTCATAGAGAATAGAATGTTTTTGTTCTAAATTTGAGTTGGGAGGTTTTTTGGTTCATTTAGTTAAGTTGTTTCAAAATTTTAATAATATAAATGTTTAGTATCTACATATTTAAGATCTTCTATTTGTTTAATTGATGTTTAAGCAACTTTTAACAGATTTCTTTATTTATAATTAAAATGAATTATTTTCCCAGGTATTTTGGGATAATAACAAATAATCAGTTAAATTTGTTCAGTTTTAGTAAAAATCCAAGACTTTAGACATGAATAAAATAGTATTTAGCCGTAAAATTTTGGTGTCAGACGTAAATGGTGTCGGACGTAAAAAAATTTTTACGTCCGACACCATTGATTACGGCTTATATAATATAATTAAATTAAATTTGAATGATCAGTTTTATTTATCTTAAGAATCCTTATTTGCATAAAAATTTTTTTGTAAAAATCTTCAGTTGGTTTTACAGTACTAAAACTTTTTTTATAATTTGGTGTCGGATGTAAATTTGTTCAAGTACTTAACGAAAAAAGCTTAATAAAAGTTAATTTTTAAAATAAATCTTAATTTTTTTTATATTTAATTCTACTAGACAGATGTATCTAACATATAAACCATAAAAAAGTTGAAAAAATAAACAAAATTAGTTCCAAACAACCATTTCAAAGTTGTCTCAATGAGTTACTCACAAAAACGCGGCCATAATTTTCTAAATTAAAGTCCTAAAACCCCACTTTATTTTATTTTAATTAATATTTTTTTGCAATTTTCATACACTTTATACAATTACCTTTCTAATGATACCTCATATGTGGGGAAAAAATAAATTTTAAAATTTGTCACATTTTCCCCTTTTCTGTGGAATTGCCCAGCAGTCTTGGCGCTTAGTGATAGAACCAATGGAACACCGGGCCGTGGAAATTAGAGTAGAGATTAGTTGAAAAAAGGCCGTCCAAATAGACAGTGCCGATAGGAATATCTAATTTACTTTATGCCTTATTTTTCCTGAAAAGATTTCTTTTTTGGCAGCTTTTGTGTATCGTAAAATATAGGGCTCGACCGATGGCACTTTTTTGGCCGATGGGCCGATGCCGATTGTTCGAAAATTTCCATCGGCAAGACGATGGCCGATGGGTCGTTACGAAGCCGATTGCCGATGGCCTATGGTAAAAATTGCATTCAACCAATTTATCGAGTGAATCGAACGAAAAAAAGGGGGTAAAGGGGTAAAACCTGTAAACATTGCAACATTTCGTTTTCAACGGCTTTCATTTGAGAATGACCTAAATAATAATATAATAAAAGCATTTGCCCACAGAAATGCCCATACGGCAGTCCGATCCTATCCATGAAGAGAAATTTCAACTTAAAACTAAATGTGGAGTTGATGGAGGAAAATCTGGCTTATTTTCGTATTTGCGTTATTTGTTTGATGTGTTGTGGTTTTTCTGCAAAATATATATTGCAAGCCATATATTTTGCAATTTTTTATATATATTAGCCCTAGAAAAATATATTTTGAAAAACCATTAAGAAGACAGGACAACAACAACAACATTAAGAAGCTTAACTATTTTATAAGTAAAATATATTTTTAAAGGTGCCTGAGGCATATATTATTAAACGGGCAGTTAAAAATTTTCAGGTATAATTTTTTTTCTTTTTCGCTTTTTAAAAAGTAACAAAAGTTTTTTCTACTTAAAATGATGTTTAGATAATGTTTTTATCATAATTAGAACCAGAGATACAATTCTTTATTTCCGTTTGTTTTGGTAATGGTTAATAAGTAACCGGTGGTCCGTGGACCATTGGTGGTCCGTGAGAGTCATGTAAGTGGTCCGTGGAGGCACCCGGAAACACACAAAAAATTCCAATAAATAATTCTAGAAATTTGAATGAATTGAACAAAAAAAGAAAATTGGATTATACTTTTGGCTGAGTAATTTGTGTATTGGGTTGTCCCATAAGTTCTGTTACTTTTTACAAAGTTTCGTGTTTGAAAATTTTTTATGAAAAATTGGTAATAGGTGGGGATTTCAAACAAAAGGGATTTTGATATATGTATATTTATGAACATAATGTGGGATTTTGGTAGTTCTCGTGATATTATTTCTTTTCAAAATGGTGGTTTGAAAAAAAGACCACAATCGACGATTTTCACGTAATTTTTTTCTTTTTTTAAAAAAACTAGGAAGAACGCATAATTCAGGGCTAAAAAAAGTTTTACTATATATTTAAAATGTTTAGTTTAAGATGTCATAGTTTCAAGATAATTCGATAAGTTTAACTTAGGAAATTTCGGTCCCAAACATAACATCTATTGCAAAAAACTTACCTCAGTAATGTTAGTCATTTCAAAGAAATTTTTACGAAAAATGGCATCAAAATCAATAAAAAAGCTTAGGAAAGACCCAAGTATTCAAAATATGGAGTATATTAAATTATATCTGAACTTAAGTTCAGAAAATAGTGCGCACAATGCAAGCGCGCAACGTTTTAGCCTATCCCAATTACACTCGCTGAACTTACGCTCAGCGAACAAAGCAATTTTCTTTGCTTCATACGAAAACATTACAATAAAAACAACTCCTTGGCAATTAGAAATAAATCAATTGAATGTTATTATGAAAAGATACTTTCAATGCAATAATGGCATCAATTCAATGCGTTAACAAGCATTATGGTTCAAAAAACACCTGCCTTTAATCACTTCATACCAGCTGCTTAGAAAAACAATAGGCGTGCTTTAAAAAACACGTGAAATTACCAATTTATGAAGTTTTGAAGCCAAAATTTTCAACCTTAAACTTATCGAATCATCTTGAAACTATGACATCTTAATCGAAACATTTCAAATATTCAGTAAAATCTTTTCAGCCATGAATTATGCTTTCTTCCTAGTTTTTTAAACAAACTCAGTAAATCAAGTTTACTCAAGTAACTCAGTAATCAAGTAACTCAGTAATCAGTAAGTAACAAGTTAATCAAGTAACTCAGTTTAAACAAGTTCAGTAAATCGGTCAGCCTGCACAAAGCGGTTGCTTTCGAGGGATCAGCTCGGGTAAAAATAACCAAAAATCGCATCGAGTTTAACCGGAAGAACGTATACATGATTTTTACGTCATTCGAAAGGCTTCGACCCCCTGAACACAAATATGCTGGTCAGCCGGCCGAAAGCGGATGCTTTCAAGGGGTCAGCTCGGATCAAAATAGCCAAAAATTGCATCGAATTTAACCGGAAAAACGTATACATGATTTTTACGTCATTCGAAAGCTTACAACCCCCTGAACACAAATATACTGGTCAGCCGGCCAAAGCGGTTGCTTTCGAGGGGTCAGCTCGGTTTAAAGTTGCAAAAACCCTATTCAAACCTATGTAATCATTTTTGCGGAAATTTCATTGTTGTGTAAAGCACTATCATTATGCTTAAATTGAGAGTCCAAGATGACGGCGGTGTTTTGAAAGTGGTGGATTTTCCCCTGAAGGGATTTTTTAGGAATTTTGGAATATCAATCAGGACACTATCTTCTACGTTTCCACTAATTTTCAGCTTGTTATTTTTAGTTTCTACCAACATTTCAACCCAGCAAATAATTTATTCAATAAATATTAATAATAATTAAATTAAGTTTTTCATTTCGAACTTTTTCACGCTGTCGCTTAAAATTCACATTATTAAGCAATTCAGGACAAAAACGAACTCAATCGGCTTGAAAACTCAATCCAAGATGGCGGTGTTTTTTCCAAAATGGCGGATTTTCTCCTACACAGAATTTTTGGAAATTTCAGGACATCAATATGGACATTATCCTCTACATTTCCACCAATTTTCAGCCTGTTATATTGAATATCTGGGTTAATATGGACTAAGTGGATTGTTTAAATGTGGCATGGTGAAAAGTATCATCTTTTTGCACTGCGCGCACAATATCTCTATAACTATTCAATCAAATTGTCCAAAACTTTTACAGTATCTTCCTTGCATATGTATCTTCAAATTAATGTACGGGTTTGAAATATTGATCAATGCATTCCAATTTGCAAACAATTAAAATCAGGGGTTTTTTTTCTCAAAATTTGAAAATTTAACTTTGAAAATTTTAATATTTGTGAAATAATTTAAATACGTTTTTCGTTCGTTAATTTAAAGATAAGTGTCTTTTGAATGTTCAGAAAAAGAAACAGCGGAAAAATATAATTTACTTTTCTTAAAAAGCTGCGCGCAGTAAAAAAATGGCCTAAAAACTACCAAGTACTTAAAGCGATTTTTCAAACACAAATTACTTTTAAAAAATGTTTTGTTGGATATGTTTTGAATAAAAAAGTATTTTCGAAATAATTTTTCCAAAAATCTCATTGAAAGAAACATTTGCCAAAGAATTACATCATCTTAAAAATTCTTGTAGACTATCTCCATTTCAGACATCCCAATGGGAAAACCCATACTAACGATTTGAAAACTAAGATATTTTTAGAAAGTTGGTCGCTGCAAGTATTTCTTTTATAAAAAACAATAAACAGGATTACATAGGTTTGAATAGGGTTTTTGTAACTTTAAACCAAGCTGACCCCTCGAAAGCAACCGCTTTCGGCCGGCTGACCAGTATATTTGTGTTCAGGGGGTCGTAAGCTTTCGAATGACGTAAAAATCATGTATACGTTTTTCCGGTTAAATTCGATGCAATTTTTTGCTATTTTGACCCGAGCTGACCCCTCGAAAGCAACCGCTTTCGGCCGGCTGACCAGCATATTTGTGTTCAGGGGGTCGAAGCCTTTCGAATGACGTAAAAATCATGTATACGTTCTTCCGGTTAAACTCGATGCAATTTTTGGCTATTTTGACCCGAGCTGATCCCTCGAAAGCAACCGCTTTGCGCAGGCTGACCGAGCGAATTTTGTTCATTAAGAAGTGCCCTATCTATTATACAATTTTCAGAAATATGTTTTTCCGGTTAAACTCTCATGTAGCCAGCTCTCGGACTATAAACAAGAAGTAAGCTCTATGAGCGTACGTTAAGCCTTGGATAGCAAAACTTACAATAGCTTATTAGCAAAGTAACGTCGCTTCGTCTAGAGGGCTTTAGCATAAGTGCTCTGAGCGTATATTGATACAAAATCGAATACTGTCGAACCAAAGATACTAAAAGGGTCATGTGATTTTAACAGGCGATGGAATTATTTCGGAGGGAAGTGAGGAAGAAATTGATGGGCAGTTGTTGATTGAAAGCGGAGAAGACATTTGCTTGCTTACTGGAAGCCGCTTTGTATTTTACTTTCTAGCTTTTTTGGAAGCTAAGATGAGTTCGCGCGCTTACGAACCTTGTTACATTTTCGACAATATTAATCACGAGGTCAATCGTAAAGGTTTCGTCAAAGAGGGGATATGGGGATTTATTTCCCTCACTCTTCTAATTAGAGTTGTTTAAGGGTAGGTTTACAACACGGTAATAAATTTAAGGAAAGAAATAATTAGTCATTTAGAACAAACTAACTTATTTATTAACTATTTTACACTTTCAACATTATCTTCAAACACACATAACAAAAACTAAATACAAAAAACAGGCATCTATGAATTTTTTTTTGCAAATTTTCTTGCATCATAGAAGATATAATACGATCGATGATAAAAAAAATTATATCACATTCTGTAAAATTTGTTTTGAAGTACTATCGAAGTATTTACCGTGAAAACTTGAAGCCATTAAAAATAAGAGGAACAAAAATTTTAAGAAGGAAATTCGATTTTTTGTAGTATAACTTTTTAATTAAATTAAAATTCATTCATTCAAAATTCAAACGATTTCAATACTTAAAAAAATTTGAAAAAAAAATCTAAAGTAGAAACAGTATTTTTCTCTCTGTCCAGGCTTGGACGTGGCTAGTTCACAGGAGCGGTGGTATGGGGATGAATGAAAAATCATAAAATTCATGATCATGAAAAATCATAAATTTGTATTTTTATTATCTAAAAAGTGTTCTTTGATCATAAAAACAAAAATAAATAAAAACCTTATGCGGGGTAAAATTGTGACAAGACGATTATTATAAGGGTTTTCAAAATATTAAAACATCAACTTATAAAAGCTGGAGATGAACCAGTGGACTTAACGAAACGGTAATACATTCCATCCAATTTCGATCTTAGACGAAAAAAAAATCGTAAAGAGTGTCAAAAATGTAACAAGATTGGTAAACGAGCGAACTCATTTCAGCCTTTCAGCTTCCAAAAAAGCTGTAAAGTAAAATTCAAAGCGGCTTCCAGTAAGCAAGCAAATGTCTTCTCCGCTTTCAATCAACTGCCCATCAATTTCTTCCTTACTTCCCTCCGAAATAATTCCATCGCCTGTCAAAATCACGTGACCCTTTTCGTATCTTTGGTTCCACAGTAGGTAAGTTAGTGGTTTTATATGCTATTTGTAAAATATTTGTGTTAATATTAGTTATTTTAATGCTCTTCTTGTGTGATTTGTGTATAGCGAAAATTTTAGGTCAGCCAGGTAATAAAAGAAGAACTTATATCTGAAGATATCAGCCGAAAAGATCATTAACATCTTGAAAGATAAGTAAATAGCTAATAATAAGACAATAAATAATAAGACAAAGATGAGTAAACAATTGTAATTATAAATCTCGTCTGTGGGCGTATCAAACGGGGGAATCGCTGAATTATTGCGCAATTTTTTCAACAGACAACTAAAATAATCTACTGGAGCAATTTTATTTGGCAACTTATAAAATAAGAAAACTCAATGTAACAAACACTCAAATACAAAACAAAAATTTTGAATTTGAACATCAGAAAAAATGTACAAAGTATAAGGTAGCTGGGGGTAATCAGAAATATAGCGACTATTCAGAAAAAAAGGCTCGGTACGCTTTGATGTTAAACAAAACGCACAAATCACACGAAAAGAGCATTAAAATAGCTAATATTAATACAAATAGCATATAAAGTCGCTAAATTATTCCATATCGATTTTCAATCTCGATTTTTATCAATGTACGCTCATAGCACGACACTGTGTGTAAATTTGATTTAAGTATCAAAAATGCAAGGGTGGAAATTAACCCTCTCGCCACCACGGGCCTCATACGAGGCTCCTACTTATGAGCTCAATTTTTTTATGATATAAACACGCAAATTTATTTTCTTTTCATCAGTGACTTCACTGATTCATGTAGATCACATATGAGGCTTCTACATGGTTTCTGAACTCGTTCCTAAATGGCAGTAAGATGATTTATACCTCAATGTTTACATTTTAAGCTATGATGCTTGTGAAGAGAAAATACTAGCTAGATACTAGCTTCTGTAGAACATTTTTTATAGGTTGGTAGATATTTTCTTATATCGTAACCTTCTAATATTATGATTATGTCTTTTAATAAGTTCTAAACCAAGTATTTTCTGTTAAAATGAAAAAAAAAATATGGCCTCTATGAGGCTCATAAAAATAACTAGGAAGGAGTGCACAAAAAAAGTTGAAAAATTTGAGTGAAAAAAAGTTTTTTAACTTTTTTGATGTCCTGGTGCCGAGAGGGTTAAAGAGATATCCTTGGCTGTTGTAACCAGGGTTGGCAAAAACCCGGGTGTTTTTTGAAAAAACCCGGTTTTTTCGGGTTGTTTCAATAAAACCCTGAAAAACCCCATCTAAAACTGGGTTTTTTCGGAAAAAGTGTGGGTTTTTTCAAGATTAAATGGTTTTCTTCTATGTAGTAAGTGGGTTTTTTCAAATTTTAGTGAGTTCTTTCTATGTTAAATGTGTTTTATCAAAATAATGTTGGTTTTTCCATAGTTAAGTGGGTTTTTTCAAAGTTAAAACTTTTTGTACTTTGAAAAAAACCACTAAAATTTAAAAAATACCCCAAACTTTGAAAAAAACCCATTCAATATTGAAAGAAATCTATTTTAACTTTGAAAAACCCACTGAAATTTAAAAAAATCCTCCTTAATTTTGTATATCTAATATGAACTTTAAACGTCGTAAATTTCGAAAAAAGAGAACACCAATCAATAATGAAAAAACCCACTAATTAATGAAAGAACCTATTTAACTTTTAAAAAACTTCCTGAAATTGAAAAAAGCTTAACTGAAAGCTTATTTTTTGAAACCTAGTTTAAATTTTGAAAAGCCCATTAAAATATAAAAAAAAACCTTAAACTTTGAAAAAAAACCATTAAATTTTGAAAGAAATCTATTTAAATTTAAAAAACTGAAATCTAAAAAATTCCTTTTTAATTTATTTATAACTAGTTTGAACTTTAAGCCTCTTAAATTTTGAAAAAACCCATTCAATAATGAAAAACCCTTACTTATTGAACGAAGTGTATATTTGGACGGCCAAAACGGCCAGTGGCGCATGCGCTGTAGGTCTCGTGATGACGTAGCAGTCTCGGCGCTTAGTGATGGAACCAATGGTACGCCTAGCCGTGGAAGTTATAGTAGAGTTTAGTTGAAAAATAGCCGTGCAAATATACAGTGCCCTTATTGAAACCCGGTTAAACTTTTGAGAAAACCCACTCAACTCCAGATTTTGATATGTTATTTCGTTAAATGTTTTTTTCAATATCTTGCCAAAAACTGCCAAAATCTTGATAAAATCCAATAAATGGATGATTTATTAGACCCACAAAAAAGTATTTGACCAAACTTCTCATGGCCCAAAGTCTTTTTACGGTGCTGAGGAAAGCGTCATCCATCGTCCACAAATCCTTAAAGTCTCAAAAACAAACCAAGTATTGCTTTGAGTAACACAGGCCATTATTAAGATACGTGCTTACATTCTCCGACATTAGTATTAAGGGGTACAACACCGGAAATACTGCAGGGGTGCAGTGTGAAAAAAATTAAGAAAGGATGAAATGACTATACTCAGTTGCAACTTAACTTGAGCCTGTAGAAATATGCTGAGAGCAACCAAAGAAAGTAGTTCCCCGCGAGGTGTCTGAATTTTGAGTGAAATTTAGAGCTTCAATTTTGAATAATGATTAGTTTTTTAAATCCACGTATATTAAGCACCTTTTCATCCCGATATGTATAAAATGTTCAGTATTATTATTTTTTAAAGTATTGTAGCGTGTAGTAGTACAACTCGTTCTCAAACTTGCCAGCCAATAAGAGCTTCTAGCAACCCATCAGTAGGCTTTCTGTTTACTCAGATTTGCTTCCGCGTGGCCATGACGTCAGGCTCAACTTAAGTTGCATTCGAGTATACAAGATATTTTGAAATCAATATTTTAAACATTTTAATGATTAAATAAATTTTTGGCAACAAAACGGTGTTCTTTTAAATCTACTAAGTCATCTTGTTGTTTTAAAATCTGAAATATAATTAATGAATTATCATAATGAAGATTCACTTAACAGGAAAATAAATTGCAAAAAATAAAATTTCCCTTTTATTAAGGCAACTAAATTAGACTTTTTAAAACTTAAGAATTGCCACAGGAAATCTCCTTTTCTCACTCCTCAAAGTAATCAATCAAATGTGAATTATACCTTTCATCTTTTCTTTTTAAAAGGGGATGATAAGAAAACATTTAAGAATATTTTAATGAGTTCTTTTTTTATCCGTTCTTTTCCAAAAACTCAACTCGGCACTTTAGCTGCTATGTAAATTACAATTCCTAAGATAAATTAAAATTATCGAAAAATATTGTTAAGCTTCGACCATTTTACGAAGATTAAAAATGAACAGGTTTTAAAATTTCTTAGAATAGAAACTTCGTAGAAGATATATTTTTCCTATTACTATTCATATTCAAAAACGAATGTTTTTGCGTTTCTTGCAAATATTCTAACGTTAAAAATATACTTCCCTGCAAAAACTACCACCTTTGAAAAAGTAGTACGACATCGTTGTAAATGGAAAGTGATTTTTTTATTCCATTAGATTACACAACTTTTGGTAGGGAAGAATTAGCACATAATGAAGTACAAAGTATTTTTAGAAGTAGTTTATGTTTCGAAATTAGAAAAAATACAATATTTCTCTTCAAAATTATTTCCTCTAATTTAGTTTTGGAATAAGTAGATTCTTGATGAGTCTTGATTATGATAATTGCACAGTCTCTCCTTGAGACTAGTCAAATCTTGGGTCAACCTGGAGAAAAGTTCCTTCAGTAGTAATAGTTATCCATTAGTAAAAACTTTTAACATTTTATTTTCTTTGCAACCAAATGAAATCAAACAAAACTAATTTAAGAGTTAGAAGTTCGGAACAGATTTGGTTGCATTAAAATCCACGAACAAAAAAAGTCGTATATTCTTCATGAAATAATGAATTAAAAACTATAAGGATATTATTTTGACTACATTTCTTTCGTTTGATAAATTATGAACATGATTAAACTACAATTTACATTAGCGGTCATCATAAAAAAGTTGTTTCGTTGAAATTTTATGTAACTAATTTTTATAACTTCGGGAAGATTATGTATAAAAAAGCTTCTTACTAAGGGAATTTACTTAAATGAGAAAGGGTATACCAAAAGTAGTTTATTTAACTGATAGCAATCAATTCACTTAAAATTACTGTAATATATACCTACCCTAACTCACATTAGATATTTTTGGCAAAAGAGATTATATATAAGCTAGACTTGAATGAGTACCACATCCTCACTTTTTATAAATGCTGCTGATGAAATTTCAATTAGTTATTTCAATTTTCTTTAATGTTGTTTTAAATTCACTTTCACTAAATAAACTTTAATAAACAGATACATTTTAGTTAGATTTATTATCATAGCTACCTTTATAAATGAGAAGTAAAATACTGTTTTGGAATTTGTTTTCCAAAGAAAAAAGTAAGAACCTACTTTTATTTAACTCTAATCAGTATTAAGTCTACTGAAATAAATCTATTCAAAAGGAATAATCCGTCAATAAAAATGGTGCTAGAAGCATCTTTTGAAGGATTTAAGTTTTCAATTAGAAGTGGAAGTCCTTTTTCATCTAGAATAAAAAACAATGCATTTCAAGTTTTACTTGTTCACAAAATATTTCCTCTTTAAGCAGTTTCCTTTTTCTGTCTGGAAGTAATTTTCTAGGATCTTATTTTTAAAGACAAAAAACATCTTAATAACCTTATTTCTCCTCTCATCAAGTTTTATAAATGAGAATAAAAGATGTAGTTGGCTATCAAAGAAAAGCTTTTAATATTTCAAATAATTCGGAATTGCATTATGTTTTAACAAAAAATTCATCTATTAATATACAAAATGTCGCCAATTGAATAAAATATTTCTGAAAAATAAGTTTTTTAGTTTTAAGAATTGTTTTATTTATAAGGATCTAGAACATTCCATCATTGATGTATTTTCATTTACAGCAGCATCCCTTTATCATTAACTATTTCATTTTCCACTGACGAACAATAACACGTTTAATTCAAGCAATAATTACAAATTCAAATTTTAATTTAAAAAACATGTTGTAATAAATTTAAATACACACTTTTTTAAAGCAGGGTGTAACGTCTTAACGAAAACATTTACAAAAATACGTCTATTTATTCAAAACATCTTTTCACTCCAAATTAAAAATGGTACAATATTTTTTCTTTTCCTTTTTAGAACAAGTTGAAGTCATTTCTTTTTTATCTACTAGTCTAGTTTATTTTCCTTTCATTGTTTAGGTTTTCTCCTGCTACTAGTACCTCTTTACAGACTCCTCCCCTCCTCGAGAGGAACTTTTCACGATAGAAGAGGGAAAAGTTTCTAGGTGGTATAGCAAAATTATCTAAAATCTGGTTATGAGTATTAACACGGGGATTTAAGTTTCTTTCAGAAGCTGAAATATTTAGTGATGGTCCATCATTGATGTTTGTTTTCTCAGATACCTCCCTCAGTTCTGTCGACTTCTCTTTTTCTGTAAATTCTTTGCTGGACTTTCACAAAATCAAGGCTAGTGTATTTAGGTTCAATTTTATCAAAACAGCAACCTCTCATTAAAGCACCTACGTTGGATTCAACTTTTTTACTTGATTTATTGGTGAATGTATTTCTCTCTTTCTTCTTAGGTCTTTGATCAGAAATTTGAACTATAACGTCCTCATTTACTTTTCCCGGCACTTTTCTGAATAGTGCAGCGGTTTTATTTCCCAAAATATATCTTCCTTGATCAAGCGAGTCCCTTAAAACAGCAGCTGTTGTTTTTACCTGGCCATAAACACAATATAATTCTACTTCTGCTAAGGGTAAGCCGACTGGATGCTCCATTAGCGGCGTGCGGATCCAGACTGTTTCGTTGGTATACATATATGGACGGACATGTTTCTTGCAAACAAAATCAACACTTGACCCTGTGTCTCTCAATATAGGCATCTTAACTCCGTTTACTTTCCCTATGCTAGTATAAGGCGCCAGGGAATCTTTAAACCCGAATTGGTTACTTAAAATTGAAGCCACTTCTTCATCATAATTCTTTATTAACTTATCTCAGATGTGATTACGATCCACACCCATAGCACTGCGGCTGCTTTCTCCTTTCGAATTTATTTGACCATGTTCTCTCACTATCGTGTCCTCTGTTTGTTTGAAATCCAGTCTGGAAATCCCTTAAATTCTCTCTATGATTTAACTCCTTGTCTATCAAAATCTGGATTCCTTTGACGTTCTTTAAAACTTAAACGTAAACTTTCATATTCATCTAGTTTTTCGGCCAGTTCATACGGAGTTTTCATTTGTATCCACTCCCCAAGGAAATGATCTCTAGTCTCAGCTGGAACTCGTAACTTCAGTTGTTCGGTGATCATTAAATCTTTAAGCTCTTGAAGGGTCTGGATCTTCAGATCATCATCTATCCATTCTGAAAAGTAGCTATTCAGTTCATGGGCATAATGTCTCCAAGACATTTCTGGTGATTTTCGATGCCGATAAAAACACTGTTTCAACTCTTCACTATTTAGCTTGTACCTTTTTAGTATAAGACTTTTAACAAAATCATAATTCTCAGAATCCTCTGGAGATTCTCTTGCAAGCATATTGCATATATCAGCCGGCAAAACACTCAACAAGTAAGCAACCCAGTCCTTCTTAGGAACACCAGCCATATTAGCTTTCCTCTCAAAATTAACTAAATATAAACTTATTTCATCTCGCGTCTCATCAAATTTCTGGATAATTTGGGCAAGTTGAATTCTGCTATATTGCACAGTCGGCCTCTCCGTCAAGTGTCTAGCCTCAATCTCAAGACGTTTCAATTCTAATTCATGTAACCTTCTTTCCTGTTCATCTTTCCTTTCCCGTTCCTGTCTCTCCCATTCTTGTCTCTCAAGTTCATGTCTCCTTTCCCGTTCCTGCCTCTGTTTCTCCTTCTTCTGTCTCTCACACTCCTCTCTTTCTGCAATTATTCGTCCCAACATCAGCTTGACCTCCTCCTCCTCGTAAAATGTACTCTCCTTTATTATTTTTTTAATCTCTGGCACTGTTTTTGGAGACCATATTCACTTACAACTCAATAAAATTCAACAACTAATTATTCTCAACAACAAAATCTCAAAATCAACAAAAATCCTTAACTCAACACTTAGAAACAAAATCTCAAGCAATTCAATTTTTAACCACACCTTTGAAACCTATACAACACAAACCAGAACAACAATCACAATGAGGAAGTTGCATGATTTTTTTTTATTTTTTTAATCGATTCCTCTTGCAAAAATAAGCAACTACCCAAAATTTGAGGCCGATCGAGAAATTTTTTGATTGTCAAAAAAATTAACAAAAATCCCCTTTTTAAAAGCGCGCGAAAACGCCAAGAGTTTGGATGTGACGTCATCTTATACTAAACATTGTTGTAAAGCAATGGAGTTGATGGTATTATTGTTGACGTCATCTTATAGTTTAAACAATAAACGTTTTCAGTCACGTGTTTTTTTCTCAACTTTTAAGTTAAAATATTTAATTACCTGTACATTTTTTTGAAAAACTGACTAGATATTTCATTTTACCATACAAAAAACCATACGGAACACTTGTTTGTTTTTGAAAATCTGACACATGCAACTTCCTTATTCAATAAAATTCAACAACTAATTATTTTCAAACCAAAACCTGCAAATCAATAAAAATCCTAAATTCGACACTTAGGCTAAGCGCGCACTAAGAGACTTCTGTCTCGGCGACTTAAAACACTAGTCACTCGAGAGCAATGCATTTCTATGAGGAAATTCTTGGCCTAGTGATCTTGGTCTCGTCGCCATGTGCGCGCACTCTAGCTTCTTGCAATAGCCAGGGAAGCAATTTTGTCTTTGTCTCCGAGAGCAATTTTGTCTTTGTCTCCTAGTGCGCGCTTAGCCTTAAAAACAAAATCTCAAACAATTAAATTTCTAACCACACCTTTGAAACCTATACAACACAAACCAGAACAACAATCCAACTTCAGAACAAAAAATTCTCAACCAAAATCTTCACTACTTAAAACTCCTATAATAGTCAGGGTGCCAACTCGAAAAGTGTGCATTGGAGTGTGTATGGAATTTTATGACGGTTTCTGGTAGAGTTGATGGTGTAGATTTCAGAACCGATTGATGCCACTCTGCAAATATTGAGCATTTTTTATAAATCAAGATGGCGTCCAAAATGGCCTCCATTGAATTCAATACTTTCGAAAATAAAAATATGGCATGCAGTACATCATATATGGTATTTTTTTGGTCAAAGAAGCGATATTTAACGTTATTTTTTACTTTAATTAAGTTTGGAATAGGTTTTTTAGTAAAACAAACAAATTTCATTGAAAAAGCAGGATTTTTTAACACTGTGTTTTAATGTTTATATTTTGTTTATAAATTCATATTTTGCACCAATTTAAAATAAATTGGGTTTAGAATAATTGCAAATTACAGTAAAACATTAAACGGAGTAATTAAGTAGTAAAAGAAAATAACACATTGCTTTTATTTCATTCAGAATATTCTGAATGAAATAAAAGCAATGTACTCCTAACATTTCTTCCAGATGGTACATATGTATGTACTATCTGGAAGAAATGTTCTGATTAGTTTTTAATATGGATATAAAAATAAAACAAATTAAAATATTTAAATTTGTTAGAAAAATTTTTCTGGGAAAGGATATGAATTTGGCCGCATAGAGAGCGACATAACCAAGGGGAAATTACGAGTCAAAAAAGAGGCGAGGGGGTCTAGCAAAATATCTCCAATTCTCAAGGAGTAAATTAAGATCTCACGTCAACTTTATGGTTTAGAAAATATAAGCCTTTTCGTTGATGTTTTAGCACGAGTTTAGGAAAAATGTGCAGATTACTGAAAACAGGGAATTATTAGCCAGCAGTCAATCGTGTTAATTACCTTCGAGTTAAAACCAGATTTTATATTTCAACACGTAATTGTATTAAAATAAGTATCAAAGAAATAAACAAACAACAAATATTAATATCAAATAAACTAATTTTTTAAAAGGGGGGGCAAGTTGAGTAGGGTCTACCAAAATCTCACTAATAGGAAGGGAGCGAAAAAAATTCCCAAAAATTTGGGAAAAAACATGTTATTTATGGACGTCCTCCAAGGTAATTAAAGAGATCCCTTCATTCTTATCATCTTCGTCTAGAGTAGAATACGTGGTAAATATGACGGAAGCAGAATTCTTCTTTGGAGAAAGAAATTAGGACACGCCCAGTTTCGCGCACCTTCTCTTCAGACCCTTCAACCAACAATTCTTTCTCTCAGACCCTTCCACCAACAAAAGATGAGTGTTTCGCACAGAGTGTTAAGCGGGCTCACTTTCAAGCCATAATAAGGCTGCCAGTTAGTCGTCATCTTAAACAACTATGATGAATCCAACACTATTTGGATGGCAGAAAAATTAAGAGAAGGAGATTATACCGATTCCAATACCTGAAATGTAGACTAAATATTAGAAGTGTCTAAGTGCTCTCTTCAGAACTGAGGACCCCTATTCAACTATTAGATATGACTATCACTCTACTAACATTTCCTGCAGCTTTATATGTCATTGTTACAAAACAGAGGGGAAATTTTGCAAGCCTCACACAAAACTTTTGGAGATTTTGAATGAAAGTGAGACGAAAGAAGTTAGATGTTTTTTATGATACTACAGATTACTCTTAGATGATTTAAATTTGAATTGAAACTTTTATTTAGGTAGCTGGAATTGTTTAGATAATAATAAAAATGTTTGATTGAAATAATTGCTATTAAATGTTACTTACGTATCAAAGGCAAAGCATAGTATTAAATTTTGGATTATACATGGTTTCTTTAAAAATTTATGAAAACTGAACAAAGAATGGTTAAAATTCAATCAGGAAATTATTTATCATACGTAATTTGTTAACTGGATCATATAATATTTTTAGAAAAAATCAGCTCCTCCAATATCAAATAAACAAGGATCTTTTATAACCAAATTACGGTTCCATCCTAATTATTTTCAAAATAAAGGTATTTCAAATAATTTTAAACTTTTTTGTTTAAAATAAATGTTTCCCTATTAAAAAACAAAAAGAATGATACCCCACATGCCATATTTATTAAAGGTAAATCGAAAATACTATTTTGTGGCTACCATGGACGCCATCTTGAATTCCTCAAAATGCTCAACATTTACGAGGTGGCATCAATCGGTTCTTCAATTTAGACATCATAACCTATCAAAATCAGCAATAAAATTTCATACACATTCTAATACACGGTTGACCACTTTTTTGCCATTTGGCACCCTGACTATAAAAATTAATTAACATCGCAAACCATAATTAAATCCCCATAAGGCCGTGGGTTTCCATCCGGTAACGCTGCCACCAATAATGTAAGACTATAACATCTTAACGAAAACATTTACAAAAATACGTCTATTTATTCAAAACATCTTTTCACTGATTTTAATATCTTTAAATAAATTATGTGCAAATGAAACGTCGTTTTTCAATTTTATCCTATTTTGCACAGTTTGCCATCTATATTTGATCTTTTCACTCTAAATTAAAAATGGTACAATATTTTTTCTTTTCCTTTTTAGAACAAGTTGAAGTCATTTCTTTTTTATCTACTAGTCTAGTTTATTTTCCTTTCATTGTTTAGGTTTTCTCCTGCTACTAGTACTTCTTTACAAGGGTTAGCAGAATTGGACCCATTTGTTTTTTTTCCAAAAAGGCAATAGAAAATGCTACTCAAGACCAATGGAGGATCTATTGAAAACACGTTATTCAAACGGAAAAATCATACTGGGAAAGAGATGGGATAATGGAAGAGATGTGCAACCCTTAAGTGATTTCTTTCGACAGCGAAGATGAGGACGAAGATGAAAATGGAGATTCAGAATCTTCTGACGTATCTGATGAAGATACCCAGTAAATTTTATTAATGTGGCCAAATATTCAGGTAATAACTCATTTCCATTATCTTTCACTTTATTCAATACTTTAAAATAAATTGGTAACACTAAAATCTTTTTTAATTTCAGTTCAATATGTTCCAAGTTTAATAATCGCCTTCTTTTATCGCAGGATAATTTTTTTTATCATCGATCATATTATATCTTCTATCATGCAAGAAAATTTACAAAAAATAATTCATAGATGCCTGTTTTTTGTATTTAGTTTTTGTTATGTGTGTTTGAAGATAATGTTGAAAGTGTAAAATAGTATAATAAATAAGTTAGTTTGTTCCAAATGACTAATTATTTATTTCCAATTTATTACTGTGTTGTAAGCCTACCCTTAAACAACTCTAATCAGAAGTGTGAGGGAGATATATCCCCATATTCCCTCTTTGACGTTTGACCTCGTGATTAATAGTGTCGAAAATGTAACAAGGTTCATAAGCGCGCGAACTCAAGACCCTCTATATACATGGCCACCCAACTCCGGACGAAGACGTCAAACGTGAGTGAAAATTGCCATGTTAAGTCTATGGAGTGACGTCAAAGATGAGTGAAAGTTATGACGTTTCACGGCCGAGTTGGGAGGCCTTTATATAGAGGGTCTTGGCGAACTCATCTTAGCCACATCTTAGCTTCCAAAAAAGCTAGAAAGTAAAATACACAAAGCGGCTTCCAGTAAGCAAGCAAATGTCTTCTCCGCTTTCAATCAACTGCCATCAATTTCTTCCTTACTTCCCTCCGAAATAATTCCATCGCCTGTCAAAATCACGTGACCCTTTTAGTATCTTTGGTTCGACAGTAGACACCTATACGAGTCAGAATCACACAGGGTGCGGGGGTCCCAGACCAAATCCAAGGGAGTTAAAAATGGAGAGGCACCCCAAAAAAATCCTTGAAAAATTCAATTTGTAGAAGAACTACAAATGGTAAAAAACTAATTATGGTCTCAAAAAATGTGGTTTAATATCTTTAAAATTATCTCAGAAGTCTTTACTTTAAAATTTGTTTTATAATGAAAAAGTTAAAAAACCACAAAAAATGTGAGAACTCTGCCAAAACCTTATTTTGTATTTCGAAATCATCTCTTTTGATTTGATAATCCGAAAGATCATAGTTGAAAACTCTTAAGTCCAAAGTTTCACGTCAATACGATCAATATTAAACGCTTGAGATCCTGTTAAAGTTTGTTTTTTGCGTGCGCAAACAGTTTTCTAGAGCTGTTTCCAGGACAGCTGCTTTACTTTCTAGTTTTACTAGTTCTTCAGTAAAGTGTCTTTCTCCTGTAAGCCAACAATACCATTAAAATTGCAAGACAAGCATTAAGTTAATTTATCATAAAAATTATAAATTACATTACAAGAATAGTATAATCCAGGAAGGTAATAAAAAATTATTGGTTAAGGTTTGAATATTCGTTGACCCAGTAAAGAAGTGTCGATCGAAATGCAGCTGAATTTCACATAATTAAATGAATAATAAAAGGTAGTGGCAGCTGCCCCCATCACAAATCATGAGAAATTTCTCTTTCTTTAGTTTTAACTAATTACTTTTAATTAAAACACTGATTACTAGACTGCAGTGTAGTATATCGACAGCCACGTTGCAAAAGCTTGTAAGTGCCAAACCTCAAAGTTTTCAGGAGAAAAAACTGCATATTTTTCCTTATGAACTGTACTTTTTCTGTCCCGTTTTTATTGTACATTAAAGGCAACTATGAAACTGAGAATGGTTTTTCTGAGGACGGCACGGCTTCCCCTCAGCGTCACTGCAACTTACAGAGTTTTGCTTGGTTATTGGGAGGTTCCGAACTTACAGGTTATTACAAATCGTCATGGAATGGAGAAGTTATGAAGCGTCTTTGGCTGATTTTGGTGGCACTGAGATGTGCGCAAGGCCATCTTTAACAAGTACAACTCAAAACCTTATTTTCGTCAAAAAAATATGTTCTTACAGGCTTTTGCAACGTGGCTGTCGATATAGCCCTAGCAAGGTTCCTAATTTATTGAGTCAAAACGCTACTTTAAAGAGTCAAATTTCAAACATTTTTCAGGGGATGACACCACGAGACACCTTAATTGCTTAGTAGTAATTATTGCCCAACACACTTACTATGCATTAATTGCATGAAAGTTGTGAAGTCCCTCTTGAAACCTAAGTCTGGTATCCTACGTTCTTGATAGAATTTGGTTATTTCTTTGTGTTGTCTTTTTACAACGTTTTTATTAGGTCGCCTTCAATCGTCTGTCCGTCCGTCTGTCTGTCTATTTATCTGTCTGTTCGGGGGGACCTTTAATCAATTTAGAACTATTATTTATTTAGTAATCAATTTTAAACATACTTCCCCATGAGCTAGAGACTTGAAATTTTGGACATAGTTCAGATCTGGATGACAATACGATATTATCTCGTTAGTTTGGTTCAATGCTGTCCCTGAACCCCCAGGGGGTCTTAAAGTTCAACTATAGAACCTTATTGTTAAAAAATCATTGTTGTGCAGTTTGCCTCTCGTTATCAAGATGGCTTTAGAAGTGTTGTATAAAATATAGTTTAGGTTCAGAAAAAAAAAACACTTTTTAAATTATTAAAAAGAGAAAGGAATCAAATTCTTGAAAGGCATTCAGGGGTTCAGGTCGCGAATTCTAAACTTTACACAACAAAACTAAAAACCATAAAAAAAATTAATGAAAAAAACCTTTTTAAAGAACAACGTTTTTAAAATGCACTAAAAAGTATGAAATAATTTTTTGTAACTCCTTGTAAAACGAAAAACGTGGGGATCATGCAATAATATTTACAGCTACTATTCTTGTCACTCTATTTACTATTATATCCACAGTAGGGTGGGTCAAAAATATTTTTTTACATTTTCCCAGGGGCACAGCGACAAAAAGGTGCCAAATGGTCTCAAACTAACAGGTGTGAAATATTATTCCATTACGATAACTCTTTTTGCCTCCGGATTGACGTCAAAGTTTCGATTAATATAGTATTTTCATGTAAAAATGGACAAACGAAAATCAGGCTTTTACCACGATTGGACGAATCTGTCATGTATGTAAACTTGCAAAATGGTACAAAAATCCTCATTGAAGACTATAAAAGAGTTAAAAAGGACACCAGAGTTGAATTACTTGAGTTGTAATACAACATATTTTGAAGTATCTCAATGATTAGAACTGGCAATCAAAGATTTCTTTCTGGAATCATAAAAATGTGCGAAACCTTTATTCCCGGTTGAGTAGGATGGTAAAAACATTAAATTTAATAAAAATGAATAAGTCATAAGGTGGGTAATTTTTGTGGGTTATAAGATTTCAACCCCCGGAGGATATTTGGATAATATTTAAAGGTTGAGGTTTTCTTTGAAATTTTAGTGGCATATTAGATATAGTCCATTCCAAGTGTCTCCATAGGAGTCCTTAATGTTAAAAAAATAAATTAAAAACATATTTTAAGAGTCAAATTTTGAAATATGTTTTTAAGAAGAGCGGTAGATCAGCGTTTTCAACTCAAAGCTCAGTATTATACTCAAAATTTTTAAATTAGCTACATTAATTTTTAGAACTTACTTGTGTTTATTTTAGACAGTTAAATTTGCTATATTTTAACTTTTATGAACGCATAAGTGAATGCTAAGAAGCTATTTTGAGTCAATCCTCCCTCTAAAGTATAATTTATGAGCCTGGATTTTAGTCTATTGCAAAAGAAAAAATTAGGTAAATCATTACTAAGGCGAATCTCATCATGATATTTCTATTGTCTATAAACAAACTATCCATTAGACACTTGTTTCAACATATTTTATGCGATCACATTTGGTTCCCAAGACCAGCCAATGAAATAACTGTCCGCTAAATTTTAAAAGCGCGACATTCATGAAAAATACTATTTCAACTTTTAAAATTTAAAAATATCGTTTTACACTGGCCATAATTGAGGGAGAATGTATCTGATCTACCAATATTTAAAATCTGCCACTGACAATCCACTGTTTGTTGGCAAAAAAGATTCTCCTATTCTTTTACGCCAGTTTTGTTAATATTGTAATATATTATATTGCCACTTTGTAAGTTATTTTGTATTAAAAATGCATAAATGTGACTAATATGATTAAAATTGCTTTTAAATACCCTTATTTGTGAGCTTTGAATAATAATTATCGACAAAAAAATTTATTTATAAAATTTTTTTAAAATATGAAAAATTACATAATTTTTGTTTCATTTGAGGCCAATCCGGAGGCAAAAAGAGTTATTATAATGGAATAATATTTCACTCATGTTAGTTTGAGACCATTTGGCACCTTTTTCTTGCTGTGCCCGATAGAATTTGTAAAATTTTTTTTCGCCATAGGAAAATGACCCACCCTAATCCACAGTTAAAAATTATTTAAATGAATGATGAAATTAAGTTGGATTAAATATCTAGTGCATGATCTCCACGTTTTTAGTTTTACAAGGAGTTACAAAAAATTATTTTATACTTTTTAGTGCATTTTAAAAACGTTGTTCTTTAAAAAGGTTTTTTTTCATTAATTATTTTTCCACATTGGTTTACTTGCCTCTGACTTTATTAATCAACAGTTTTATACCTAAATGCACCCAAACACAATTCGATAAACTTCTGCCCCAACCAGAGATTTGTTTGAAATTTGATCTACAGTTAAAACTGAGGTTTTCTGGCTTGTTGGCCGTAATCTGGTGGATGAAACACTAAACGTTTAGACTCCTCCCTACGGGAGTTATCTTCAGTAGGATAAAAAAAGTTTAAAGTTACAACGCCGGCCGTAGAAGCCATTGCAGTTTGATCTACAGTGTTTTGGCTCATTTTCGGATAATTGGGATCCTTTTAAGAGGCGACACCCGAAAAGAATCGCTCCCTGCAAAATTTTCACAAGGAAAAAACAATATAAATAGTCAAGAAAATTTAGAGTGGTAGAGGGGCTGAATTAAAACCATAATGGAAATCTCAGGTTTACTGATAAATAACTCAAAATGAACAAAAGAACCAAAACCGTTTTCTTTTCGGATAATGGAAAAATTCTTCGGGGACAGCAAGGACAAGCAGTGAGCAGAAGAGTAGAAGCATTCTCTGCGGTGAGGGGGTGGAATGTGATCTTTTGTAGTTTTGTGATTATGATAGAAAGAGCGGAAGAGTTTCAATGGACAATTTTTTTTCCAAACCAACACTGACCTTGACATTGCTTAGAAATTCACATGTTTTTTACTACTCCAGCTATCGTGAAAATCCGAAATTCAGTACACCCACATGACGGTATCGTCCCGTTTCGTATAACAGTTTTCTAGACAGCTCGATTTCTAGAGCAGCATCGATTTAGTAGGAAAAGACACCTTAATCAGAAAAATATCTTGAATAAAACCCCTAAAACGCACGCTTAAATAGGTTGAACTTACGTAGATTTTACGTCTTAAAACGCTCCATGCACGGCGAAAATGAGAAATTTTCAATTTAATGAACTAAGAATACTTTTAGTCATTGAATTAAGCCATAAAAATGAAAATTTCTCATTTTTGCCTTGTGAGGAGCGTTTTAAGACGTAAAATCTACGTAAATTCAACCTATTTAAGCGTGCGTTTTAGGGGTTTTATTCAAGATATTTTTCTGATTAAGGTGTCTTTTCCTACTAAATCGATGCTGCTCTACAACTTAGTCATTGACTTTTTCACATACCTCAAGTAGTTTTTAAATAAAAATTATAACTCTCAAAGTTTCCGCTAGAGGGCGTTGAAATTTATCTCATCCTATAGGGAATGGTCACTTTACTATACCTAGACACCCTTTTCATGACTATATCTGTAGGGGTTCAAAAGTTAAAGGGGTTGGACCACTTTTCGTGGGACACCCTATCTAATCATTCAGTCAAAAACAAAGCAATTACGATAATTCAAGAGTATTGTGTTTCTCGCAAAACTTTGAGCAATCTTTTTGATGGTAAAATTCAATCATCCCATAATAAGTAGTAATTTGTGGGTTAATTAATAAAACTCGGGAATGCGTTTTTGCCGTATTGTTAGTGGCAATTTGTTTTCGAAGGTCAAATCTGAAATAAACTTTGGTAGAAAATCTCATTTACACACATATTTAAAAGTTTTGGTTAAGTATGATGTTGGTAATTTGGGGATAAAAAGTTTGGTAACGTTAATTGGGTAATCAACATTACCCAAACCTATGTCTGAAAACTCATTGTATACATGGGATAATAATATAATTTTTTCGAAAAGGATTGGTACTACAAAAACGATTGATAATTCATAAATAATCAGTTGATATTGCTGTCAACATAGCCAAATCGCACTATATAAAAGCTATGTGGAAAAATGTAGTGGGATGCATGGAACAAGGAGTACCTCAGCTCAAGCAAAGGTACAGTAACCAGAAAATTCTTTCCATCCACAACAATCAGATTGGCCAACCATCACACTTTTTAACTAACTATAAAATAACTCCAGCTTCTTACAGGACATGGAAATTTTAAAAATTATTTAAACAGGTTCAATTTAAGTTCAATATCTCACTGTGACTGCAAAATAGGAGGAAATGAAGACGTGGACCATATCCTTTTTAAGCAGTGGTTCCCAACAGGTGGTCCGTGAGGCCTTCAGAGGTGGTCCGTGAGAAGATTTTTAAACTTATTCAAAAAAATGTATGGAAATTTAAAAATAAGTATATAGTTTTCCTAATAACACATTCAAGGCAATAGTAAAAACACCAGATGCAAAAACATAAGTAAAAAAATCATACGTCTCATAAAAAATGTTTCTTTCTCTCCTATTTTTGTTCATTTCTTTTATTTTCCAGTGTTATTCAACAGTAGTTCAGGAGTAGAAACGAAATGTGATGATGTGGAAAATTATTTCATCAGATTAATTAAAACTGAGAGGCGTCGGGGTGGGGCAAAAAAAGAATCGAATGATCGGACTTATACTTGGTTTGATACGAAGTGAAGCTAGGAAGTGTTGAAAGATACTTCAAACTGGGATGCTATGGTCAGGCAGATGGTCTCCAAGAAATCATGGTATGAAAAGAGAAAATTTCTGAGATACAAGTTTGTTCGAAGATATGAGAAAAATTTATCATCGAAAATGCGAAAGTTTTTGAACACATAAATCATTTTCTGTTTTAATCGTTCATTTGAAATAATTATTGACTTTCGACGCGGTTTCTTTCGGGAGAACATCATCTTATTAAATTTCCTAATTTAGTTTTACTAAATTAAATAAGCAATCGTAAATAATAATGAATTCTGTTTTATTTGTTGAATTTCATGAGAGCTTGATAAAAACGGTTAAATGTCTTATATTATAGTTCAATAGATTATTTGATTTTCTAAGTTCCATTTCAAAACATTGTAAGACTCTCTTCCCCTTACTTCAGAAAAAAATTCAAAAATGTTGACCATCTGTGAGGAATGAATGCTCTGAAAAAAGTTAAAATTTTGCAGATACAGTTAGGGATAGAGATGGTCCGCAGAGGTTCAAATTTAAGTGAAGTGGTACGCAGACATATTTGAGTTGGGAACCACTGTTTTAAAGTGTAGAAAATATGAAACCGAGAGAAATGATTTCCGACAAGAACTTCAAAAGATAAATATGAAATGGCTTCCCAAAATTCAGCTTTCTTATTTCTCATAAAATGGCATTTTATTTACTCCCTAAGTTCAGCAATAATTTAGCACTTTAATCCTGTTACCTTCTCAAAATTTAAACTTTATTCATTTATTATTATTTTTAGTTTTGTATTGTTCTGTTTTTCTTGTAAAATTTTAATTACTTACTCCTGTAAGCCCTGTGCTATTAGGGTGTCTCAAAAAAAGCTTTTTTTCGAAAAACCTCGGTCCCCAGGGCTTTTCCCATTCCTTTTGGTCCCAAAAGATTGTGTGTGAAGTTTAAGCCCCCTAAGTTAACTCTAGGGTTTGCCTGTAGAGCCCCAAAGTTTGAAAAAAGTGGAAAAAATGACCAATTTTCAGAATTTTAAAAAATTATATTTTAAGATTGTTACTGCGATAAAACCGGTTCAACTGTGTCATTTAGTACTTATTTTGGTGGAATATATTTATTTATGTGTATTAACTGTACCCTATAGCCCCTATAATTTAAGATTAAAACGTACTACTTAGGGACGTTGCACTCGCCAAAGCTTATAATGCACTACCGGTGGACGAAATGAATTAAATCCGAATTTCTTCGAAGGAACTCGCTCAAATGATGCCATTTGGAGCTAAAATGATATTATAAATTATAAAAACCAGTGAAATAACGGTTTTTGGCCCTTCCACTGAGCTTTTAATGTAAAAAGTGTTTTTCTTCAAAATTTCTCGTTTCCAGCTGATAAAACCCAAAATTTATACTAAAAAAGGTAGTTGTACTTTTTAGATACCAAACTTTGAAATCTTCATAGGGGTTTCATTTTTAATAAGTAGAATTAAATTTTATAGCTCACAGATCGGAAATGACATCGATATTTCCTATACCAGACGTGAAAATCTATTTTATTTTTTTAAGTTTGTAAAATTACTTCCTTTTAACGTATTAGGGGAAAGTTTTAAATAAAAACTTCTTTCTTTAACATTTCAACCAAGATTCACAAGTATTAAACTATTTTCCTAACTTTTAAAAAAGAAAATTGATTTTCACGTCAGGTATAGGAAATATTCTTGTCATTTCCGATCTGTGTTGTTTAAAATTTAATTCTACTTGAAAAAATGAAACCCCTATAAAGGTTCCAATGTTTGGTATCTAAAAAAGTTCAGCAAACCTCTTTTTAGTATAAGTTTTGGGTTTCATCTGCTGGAAAGGGAAATTTTAAAGAAAAGCACTTTTTACATAAAAAGCTCAGTGGAAGGGCTCAAAACTGTTATTTCACTAGTTTTTATAATTTATAATATCATTTTAGCCTCAAATGGCATCATTTGAGGGAGTTCCTTCGAAGAAATTCGGATTTAATTCATTTCGTCCACCGGTAGTGCATTATAAGCTTTGGCGTTTGCAACGTTCCGAAGTAGTACGTTTTAATCTTAAATTATAGGGGCTATAGGGTACAGTTAATACACATAAATAAATATATTCCATCTAAATAAGTCCTGTAGACGCATTTGAACCAGTTTTATTAGCATTATCAATCTTAAACATAATTTTTAAAAATTCTGAAAATTGGTCATTTTTCCCACTTTTTTCAAACTTTGGGGCTCTACAGGCAAACCCTAGAGTTGACTTAGGGGGCTAAAACTTCCCACACTATCTTTTGGGACCAAAAGGAATGGGAAAAGCCCTGGGGAGCGAGGTTTTTTGAAAAAAGGCTTTTTTTGAAACACCCTACTGTGCTATACATTGTGGTGCACGGGGAGCTTTTTGTTTGCTTAAATAAAAAATCCATAAATAATATCTACTCTCTGTTATTTCCTCGATTGAAATCTAATTCCAAGCATTCTAATCAAAACATTCCTTAACTAAACCTTTCGATGAAGAAACCAAAGATGTTATCTTTTTAAAACCACAAATATTGGATGAGCGAGACAAAACCACTTTCCTGAGGCTTCGAAGTACTTCAACAATGTGGTAAATTATTAAGCTTCAGCGCTGAGTACATAGTTAAAGGTAATTTTACACTTTACTTAATAATCCATCAAATTCTGTGTTTAAGTTTAATAGACAGTAAAATTCATCTCGTGTACGTTTCGGAAAATGAATATTTACCATGAACTTGATAAATCTTTCTCAGGAATTAGTTTTCTAGAATGAATACAGGTCAAATTCCACGCGACTAAACGCTGATTTTATTGTTCATTGAGAAAGAAAATACTAGAATTAAAGTTGCGGGGAAGAGTTCAAATAAAATATGAGGAAATGAGGAAAAGGATTTTTTACTCTTTATAATTTATTTTTTAGCCATTAAAACTTCACATCAGAATGACAATAAAGTACTTTATATAAGTACTTATTCGTATTAAAATGTTCAACTTTTTATAGTTCAAATATTTTTTTTGCACTTTAGCACGAAATGGTTTTTTTACGAAAAACATAATTTTTCTCACTAAAAAAATTATCAAAATGTTTATGAATTAGAACTTTGCAGAGCTCTTTTAATTATGTTGCGAAAATTGTTGTCATAACAATTAACTATCAAAATCGTTACAAAAAAGTGCATATAAAGGTATTCTAAAATTATCATTTTATTTATACACTCATTCTTTATCACTTCTTTTTGTGAGGAGCTAAAAGAAATACTTATTTTTAAGCAGATGAAATCGAATTCAGAATTTTTAGGCAGTTATATTTTATGTTTCCTAAAAAAAGCGTAATCATAATAGGTTACTGGAATTTTATAAGACAAATGTTAATTTAAAAAACAAATTTCAATTCCTTTAAATATTTTGGAAGAAATATTTCTTATATAATTAATATAACTTTAAGACCCGAACTAACATCAAAGTTAAGTTCCTTGATCTTTACTATAATTAATTTAGAAAGCTTACCCAAAAAATTAGATAACCTCCCCAATGATAGTATGTCTCTCCCTTACCTAAAAAAAAGTTCATACAATTTGACTTGACTAAGACCGAAAAGCATTATAGCTCTGATTCCTAATTTGCATTTTAAATCACGTAATACTTCAAACTAATGCCAATGCAATAAATACTAATTTAATTAAAAATTAACCTCTGAAAGACATGGATTTCTTTTCCATTTTCAGTTTCTCGGAAAATTAAGCCATTGATTAAATGAACAAGCTTTATTTATAAAGATTAATTTTCCATACATCTTAATCAGATACTTTTCTCTTTTAACCACCTTCAGAATGATCAGTCTCGTTACAGGAATATATTTGTTTTTAAACTGGTTTCTTTGGTCAGATGAAAAATTTTACTGGTCAAAAATATTTCCGTCAATAAAGTTTCGCTTCGTTCTTCTAATTGTGATAGCTATAGATATAATACTCTAAATACCTGAAGAATGGAACCTTAAACATTATATCCATAACTATATTAGTTCCTTATCAAAATATCTAGAAAAAATATGAGGGCTTAAAATCTGTGGTTTTTTAGCTACTTTTTTGAAATTTCAATGTCGGCACATGCTGTTATCGTCAGAATGCGCTTAAATTTTGCACACGTTATTATTTTATATAGTGGATACAAAACTAGGGGGCGTCATTAATTTAATTTAGGGCTCGACCGATTGCACTTTTTTGGCCGATGGGCCGATGGGGCTTTACGAGGCCGATTGCCGATGCCGATGGCCGATGGTAAAAATTGCATTAAACTAATTTAGTCCAGAAAATCTAACGAAAAAAAAAAGGAAAATGGGGTGAAACCAGTAAAAATTTCAACATTTATTTTTTAACGGTTTTCACTTGAGAATGATGTTTATAGACTATTTTTCACTGCTGCTGATACGAATATTCTATTTAAATTTTTTAAGATTGAAATATCAATTCAAATTTATTTCAAAAATTTGTTAACCATCGGCCAAACATCGGCATTTAGATGTTTTTTTAGGCCGATGGGCCGATTTTTTCAAATTTTAGCATCGGCCGCCGATGTCCATGCCGATGGCTATTTTTTCAAACAATCGGCGCCGATACATCGGCCAAGCCGATGCATCGGTCGAGCCCTAATTTAATTCCTAAATAAAATTCCCATACAAATATAAGGACCACCCTAATGGAACCATAGGTGTCATATAGGGGGGGCAACCGCCCCCTCTCCAAGGTTTTCACTGTTATGCGAAAAATAGCTGAGATCCCTTGAAAATTATGTAACTTCCACAAAGATATTTGGGTGCAACTCAAAAGGAGTTTAAAACACTACTTTTAAGGTTTAAATTTCAAAAAAATTCTGGGGGAGGACCCTCAGCCCTCCTCTAAAATATTCACTTCTGTTATTCAGTGTTTTTCCCTTGAAAATTCTGCCTCATTCAATGAGCTTTTCCTTTTTTGAGCTCCCCAAAGAATTTGAAAAAGAGATCAATTACTAGTTTAAAGTGGTAATTTTAAAAAAACATTTTGATTGATTTGATTTTGACCCCCAGCCCCCTCTAAAACTTTTACGGTGGTTATACAATTTTTCCCTTTAGAATTCTGCCACTTACAAGAAGCTTTTACCTGTATAGGAGCTCCCCAAAGAGTTTGAAAAAGAGGTAAAACACTAGTTTAAAGGAAAATTTTTAAAACATTTTTAGGAGGAGGACCCCTAGCCCCCCTTGAAACTTTGACGTTTATTTACAACTCTTTTTCCTAGAAAATTCTGGGGTTTGCAAGAAACTGTTCTCTTTGAATGCAGCCTAAGGGGTCTTAAAATGTGCCAAAACACTAACACTACTTTAAGAGGCGAATTTTCAATATTTTCCTGGGGGTGAACCCCAGCAGAAGCCAAAGGGGGGGGGGGTTAGGGGATATATCCCCCCTCCCCCGAAACTCGGGAAATTTCCTTTTTGACCATAGAAAACCACTAAAAATACCCCATATCCCCTCCCAAAATATCAAAATCCTCCTCCGAAATTTTTTTTTGGCTACGCCACTGGAGTTCACCTTCTCAAATTTAGACATTATATGTAATATCATTCAAATTACTACTTTTCAGTGTTCTAACACATAACCTATAAATATGCTCGTTTGGGGATACCTTAAAAATGAAGTTGAGGCAACCCTCCCAAAAAAGTCTAGTTACAACGTGGTCCAGACCCACTAAAAAAAAGTCCTTGGCCTCTCAACCAAAAACTGAAATGACGCCCCTGAATAGAGTTGTTCATCATCCGGTGGCAACCCTTAGCAATCAGTTTGTTTGTCCTGCAGGATCAGAGTTTCGTGACGTCATCGTGGACAACCTTATTATTCCACAGAATCTAACCATCTTTAATGATGTTTAAAAATGCTTTTAAAGGACATTTTTTAAAAAGATATAATCGCAAGCAAAAGCAAGTTTTCTAATCGGAATTCGAATTCGGAAAGCTTCTGAAACTGAAGGACAAACACAGTTAATTTGACAGTTAAGTCTGTTTGTCCTGCAGGATCAGAGCAGGGGCGTCATTTCAGTTTTGGGTTGGGGGGCAAGGATTTTTTTTAATGTGGGTCTGGGCCCCGCCGTAACTATATTTTTTTTGGGAGGGGTTGCCTCAACTTCATTTTTAAGGTATCCCCTAACGAGCACAATTTTATATGAGCACTGCAAAGTAGTATTTGAATAATATTAATTATAATGTCAAAATTTGACAACAGAAAAAGAGAAAAAAAACTTGGGTGTAGGGTCCACCCCCAGGAAAATTTTGAAATTTGCCTCTTAAAGTAGTATTTTAACTCATTTCGAGACCCTTTGGGCTACATCTACAAAGAGAACAGTTTCTTGTAAACCACATAATTTCCTTGGGAAAAGAGTTGTTAAAAGATGTCAAAGTTTCAAGGGGGGCTTAGGATTCTACCCCAGAAAAATCTGCCTTTAAAATAGTGTTTTATCTTTTCTCAAACTGTTTGAGGAGCTCTTTAAGGGAAAAGCTTCTTGTAAGTGGCAGAGTTTTGAAGGCAAAAATACTGTAAAACCGACGTGAAAATTTTTTGGGGGGACTGGGGGTAAACCCCCGGATTTTTTTTGAAATTACCCCTTTAAACTAGTGTTTTATATGGAGGGTTCAGAATAGAAATGGACCAAGTTCACTTTAGCTACTTTTGAGCTACAGACGTTTAAAGTTAAAGCTTCATAGGAAATTACATGTTAACGCAACAGAACTTGCTGCTGCTAAGCGGATATTATCAGAACTAGGACTTGGTTCATTATTGCACTGAAATTTTACATAGTTGGGGCATCATGTTATAGCGTTGCTAACTCAAAAATGACAAAAAGTGGACTTGGTCCATTTTAATTCTGAGCCCTCCATATCTCTTTTTCAAACTTTTTGGGGAGCACTAAAAAGGAAAAGCCTCTTGCAAGCGGCAGAATTTTCAAGGGTAAAAAGAAAATTTTTTGAAATTTGACCCTTAAAGGTTTTAACTCCTTTTGAGACTTTTTGGGATACACCCAAAGCTCCTTGACGGAAGTTTTAGAATTTTCAAGGGACTTGTAACTATTTTTCACATAACAATGGAAACTTTGGGGGGGGGGGAAGTTGCCCCCCCCCTGCCCCCCTAAATGACGCCCCTGGATCAGAGTTTCGTGACGTCATCGTGGACAACCTTATTGAACTTATATCAGGCGTTGCATTTTAATTTCATCGGCGTTGCTCTTTTTCCCTAAGTGGTAGATTTTTCCTTTAAGTCCCTTGCAGGAATGAAATTGTCCCTCTCTTTTTTAAACTTCAATTGTCTTTGTGATGAGTCCTCTGATAAACTTAACATATTGTGGTTGGATCGAAATGCACAACTTTACAGAGGTATTTTAATTTCTATTTTTAATATAATGGGGTGTTATTTTCTATAATAAATTGGGGGGGGTAATTTTCTATAATAGAGTGTTTCAACAAGTCCAAATCTCCAAAAAGATTTGTTGATGCGTTGCTGGACCCTCTCCCCTAGGGTAGCGGTAGAGAGGGTCTTAAAAACCCATGAATGAAAGATTTGTCCAACTTAAGTTGTAAAAATCTTTACATGCGAAATATAGACATACATGACAATAATTATTGTCATGTACGTCTAAATTTCGTTTACTTCTAGTTGTAGTTACGTACACCTGACATATTTGGTATGAGCTGCACTAAGCTAAAGAAAAATAAATGCTTGATTTATTAAAATCTTTGGCGGGTTCGAAAAACAAGACGCAAGGTCTTATTTTTCAGAATGCAAAGCGCCATCTTTAGGTACTTAGATAAAACAGCTACATCGTCCAAAATTTTGTTGTTTTGTATGGCAACATCACTACTGCATCTGTTTGTGTTGTGGTCTGCCACGTAATCTTTCGCAATTGATTTGCTTTTAAATCTGTGTAAATTTCTTGTTTAACTTCGATTAAAACTAAATTTTTTCGCTGAAAAAGCCCATAATGGGCAGCGGTGAAAGTACATTAGTTCCAGGTGGAGGGACAGAGGGTTATCATGTATTACGTGTAAGTACGACCGCACCGAAAAACAGATATAAGAATTTTTTATTATACGATTGTGGTCTTGCTTCGTTTACCTTGGGAAACAATTACTAATATAACAATCTAAAAACATTTTGTCTTTAATATCTTTCATGTATTTAACAGATTCCCTTACATACCGGTGTCTCCGCATTAACCAATCGATTGATGCTGTCAAATTTCTTCGGTGTTATTGAGCGAAGTTAATCTTTAAAAATAAAATTACTTAATTAATGATCAATGACATAACTGTGTGGTAGGTAAAGTTAAAATAACTCTAAATGTGTCCGTGTGATAAGTTCAGAGTTTGATGAACTCAGTTTGACATTGTCTCTTAGTTGAAATATCTAGTCAGTAGAAGTGTAGGGGAATCAAACTAAAATTTTCTCATAAAATGTGACACTGGTAATTTGAGCTTATAAGTTCAGATAAAGTTATAAGTGTAAGTTCTTATTTATGGCATCTTTCCTTTCTTATTTTTGTTGTAGTGGGGTGTGGCTTATTAGTTTTAAAATCTGATATTAAAAGGTTGTCAAATGATATTTGAATCATTAAAAATTCTAGCACAGCTTTGATAAGAGTCGACAAGCCACCATGTTTACCTACAGCTCAAATGATGGCACACAACCATATAAATCTAATTTGAGCTGTGTGTAAACATGGTGGCTGGTCGACTCATATCAAAGCTGTGCTAAAATTCTTTTAATAGAAGGTGATAATTTTTCAAAAATCATTTTTGTCCGTTAAAACTCAATAATTCAATTTCTCCTTCATTATAATGAGGTGTGTTAAAGTTGGGCTGTAAATGTGATTAGATCTAATTTTTCCCCCAATAAAGTGTTTTGAATATTCAAAGTGTAAAATAGGTAAGTTGAAGTATAAAGTATAGTATAGCTTTACATTTTTCCACATTATGTATTAAAAACCATATAATTACAGTAGTGTTTCTAAAAATTACAGTGGCGGCTCGAAGGTAAAATTATAAGGGGGGCTGCTCCGGCGGTACCAAGTTAGCAGCGTATTTTAAGTAGTGATGGGCAGGTATCGATACCAAATACTTAAGTACTCGATACCTATAGGTATCGAGTGTATTCGATACCCACAAAAGTATCGATACTTTATTGACATATTTCGTTTTAAATTTTTCAATGAAGTAATCTTTATAATACCTACTGTAGATCAAACGCAGCCTGTTTCCGTTTTCATTTTGCAACGCTCAAACCCAAGTCGTTAATCATCCGCGAGAGAAATTTGACGCGGCTAGGTTTTTCCCCCGCCAAATCCTTCGCCTCTATCCACCTCCAGGCCCGTAGCTACGGGGCTTTTTGATGGATCGCTTTCAGTTTTTTGAATATTAGTCTGATTATGGATAGGCCCTAAAAAAATTGTCCCTTCAGGTTCATTTCCCGACATTGAAAAAAAGTACTCGATACCTAAAAGTACTCGATACCTAAAAGTACTCGATACCTATAAGTATTCGATACCAGAGTATTCGATACCTATATGTATTCGATACCAAAGTATTCGATACCTAAAATTATCGATTTTGCCCATCACTAATTTTAAGCGATATAATGCCAAATAATATTTCTATTAAACAAAAACGTGGAAAAAATCAAATAGAAAAGATGGGAACAATATAAAATTTCGATTTCATACTTAATAAGTGTTCAAAAACTGTCACTTACCTATAATTAGCTGATTATTACGAAGAAGAGGATTATCAAGCGAATATGAACTAAAATCTACATTTCGAATTCAATTTGTTCATTATAAAAAGAAATAAAAACGTGGCTACAAAAAAGTAAACATAAATCTTTATTGACTGGCCGAAATTCCCAAAAAGATTTTTTTCTCTCTGTTGAAACAAAAAAAAAGCTATAAATAAAAAATTAAAACAGTGTTTGATAAAGAAAAGCTAAAAAGCCTATGTGATTTATTAGTAGTAGAAATCGCATATTTTTCTTCTTCCCTCAGTTTGTTTTCACTGCTCTCTCAAGAGAAAAAGCTATCATTCTTTTGGTCTGGGCTGCTGAGACAGCAGCCCCATTTCTCCTAACAGATTCGTATGCTAAATTCTTGATATTTTGATTTGATATGATAGAGCTAGTGTTTTATACCACGTTAGGTATATTTGAGGGGGCTGATCGACCCAGAAATAAATCTGTTGGCGAGACGGCATAGCAGAGAATAATAAATTGAAAAAGGCAAAGAATATAGGCAAAGTGACATAGAATAAAGGGGGAAAAGAGATAATTTTTTAAATATTGTAAAGCAAATAAAAATTGGAATTTCGGGAAATTTTGGTTAGGGGTGCTGCAGCCCCGCAGCCCCTATGGACGAGCCGCCACTGAAAAATTATAACAAGCAGTTTATCATTTAAAAAAGTAAAAGTCAAAGTGCTTACATCTCATTCATACATTTGCTAACTTTTCAGATACAAGATAATTCTCCAGGTGCTAAAGCTGGTATGGAAGCATTCTTTGATTTCATAGTTGCTGCTGGGAATACACGGTTGGTAAGTATGTTGGCTGTTTTTACTCTAAGGGGCCGCCCATAAATGATGTCATACTTTTTTTGCCCATTTTTGACCCCCCCTTTGTCACAAACTGTCACAATCTCTCATACCCCTCTCCCCCTTTGTCACATGTCATGATCTTAAAGCAACAATATGTGTAAAACACAAATTTGAAAGTGCCTGGAACCAACTTTTTTATTTGATCTTAATTTTACCCCCCCCCCGATAGTTTCATTTCTATCGACTTTTAAGATGCCTTTTGAAAACAATAAATATATGGTCGTTTTATCAGTTAAAGGTTTTTTTCATTGATTTTAAGCTACAGGATGTGATGTCACAACTTTTAAACCCTCCTCCCTCCCCCTTGTCCCAAATTGATTAACCTCCTCCCCCCTCTGAGCGTTACATCATATAAGGATGGCCCCTAATGTTGAAACGAATTGTTATTCATTCTAAATGAAACTATAATTTCTGGCAGTTTTAATGACTATTTCTTACTTTTCTTCATTTCATTTGAATATAGAACATGGAAAATGACACATTTAAGGATATTCTAAAAGCAAATATAGAGAAGCCATTACGTCTAACTGTGTACAATACCAAAACCCAGAGCGTGAGAGATGTGGAAGTTGTTCCCTCAAATACTTGGGGAGGTCAGGGACTTCTTGGAGTTAGCATTAGGTTCTGCTCTTTTGAAGGAGCTAACGAAAATGTCTGGCATATACTGGTAAGGAATGTTATGTTTTATAATCGCTGGAATCAATGAACAGTTGTTGAATTTTAGTTTGATTTCAAGTATTTGAAAATTATTTATAAAATAATTTTTTAATGTGATTTTATCATCTTATGTTTAATTTAGCAGCTTTAGATTTATATCTACTCACTAAAATGTTAAACTTACTATATGGGCATTTATATCTACTTAAACATTAAAAGAAATGCTATAAATGGTAAGGGGTGAAGAAAATTACAATCCTACTTCTGAATATTGACCTTTTTACCCCATGAAGATCAAAAAAGGTTTCATTTGGTGGTTCTTAGGTTTGCATAATTTAATTACCTACAATTTAGAATTCTGTGGTAACTTGTGTGGAATTTACAGAATAATTAGAATTAGAATTTTTTATTTCCTTTAGTTTAAGAGAGTTAAAACTATGAAAATAAAACCTCTGGTTGATTTAGTGTTTTACCCTGTATAGGAATTTCTTAAAACCTTTTGAGCATTATCTTATTCTTACTAGTTTTATTTGATGATCTACTGTTAAGGATAGTAATTATAAAAGTGTAACAATCCATCTAGTCATTCCAGCATTCAACTATTTTTTTTCATTGGATCACATTTTAAATCTAAGCTGTTATTGTTAAAATCTTAAACCTTGTGTTTTTAAATTTTCCCCTAGGAAATAAACCCACATTCTCCAGCTGACTTAGCAGGATTATATCCATTTGATGATTACATTGTTGGAGCTGATTCTACACTTCAAGAGGTTAGACAATTTTTAAAAAATATGACCTAAAACACCTGTTTCTCTAATGTTATATCAATTCTGGAATGTTATGTTTTAAATGGTGTTGTGTTGATAAGACTTGAACATTTTACAGTCTGAAGATTTATTTAGTCTGATTGAAGCACATGAAGGAAAAGCTTTAACCCTTTATGTCTACAATGCTGCCTCTGATTTATGCAGGGAAGTTGTTATTACACCAAATAAGAATTGGGGAGGAGAAGGAAGGTAAGAAACTTCTGTAGGGGAGAGGAGGGAGGAATGGGACAGTGGGAGGAGTGGGACAGCTGAAATTATGGAAAAATAAATCAATTTATTTTATTTCCAATTTGGTCATTAGAGGGCCTTCTTATAGCTTCTTGTTATTTCCTTCATTTAGTTAATCCAGCAGCAAGTTTCTGTTTATAGTTGTAAAAATTTGATTTTCCCACCTCCAAAGTAAATTTCCAGTCTATCTTAAGTTTTATTTCATTTCTCATGTAATTTGTAGAACAAACATTATATAATGCCATTGTAATCTAAAAGATATAATGTATGCTAATCTGCAATTTCATAAAGCCTAACACCAGCATAGTTTATGTGAAAAGTTATATTTTAAAAGCATTGTGTGGAGGGAGGAATGGGACACTCTGAAAAATGTAAACAAAATCTGCAAAAATGTAAACAAAATTTTAAAATATAAATTTCTGATAGCTTTCTATCGCTTCAATTGAAATGCTTTTCTTTTCTTGAATAAACAATTCCAAGTATTACATTGTATTTCAATTATTGATTCTTAACACCATGGGAAAGAGTTCAAGTGTACTAAATATTTTTTAAAAATTATTCTATAATAGATATAAGATTGAAAGTTGTTTAAAAATGTGGACAAAGGTTAAAAGAATAGTAGGTAAAATACTAGGCCCTTTCTCATTATTACATTTTACTAATTTTCTTTACTTTTCAAAAGTGTCCCACTCCTCCCATACTCATGTCCCACTCCTCCCACCCATGAGGGAGGAATGGGACAAAATTCTTGTTAATTTGAATGATCAAAAGTGATGAAATTAAACAACATTTAAGAACTGTACATTTAAAAAAAATTAAGTTAAAACATGTAAGTTTATTATCCAACCATTTGCATCTATGAAAAAGCAGGGGATAATGAATAAAAAAATATTTAGTGAAAATTGTCCCATTCCTCCCTCCTCTCCCCTAATGTATTTTTTTTTGGTGTTATAAGGGAGCAGTTGCTATATTTTTCCACAAGGTTACTTTTTCCACATTTCATTGAAAGGATCTAGACTATTTGGTACTTATCTAGCAGATTATTGAGATCTATTTTAATATTGCTGATAATTTTCATTCTGTGTGTTGTCCAGTAATGTTATTTTAAATTTATTAATTACTCAAGTATAGATTTACCAGATATTTTTGAATTGCTGAATTTGGTTCAGTAAAAACTTCTGATTGAATTTTCTCATTTTTTAAGTAAAATCAATTAATAAATGAAATTATTCAAAATAAAAAAATTGCCAAAAAATATTTTCAGTGTAAAAACATTTACTGCGGACTAATTCTTAACTGTTATCAAGCGCTTCATTGTCTTATCAATAATTACTTAAACCCGTGAAAAGTGTTTACTTGTTGCTGTTTGTTGCTTTTTAATGCTAGTAAATAAACTATTCTTTGAAAAACAGATTGTCATCTTAAGTTACTGTACAGACTCCTAATGTTTTTCTCCTCCAAAAATAGTTCTGTTTTCATCACTACCTTGAAATTATGTGATGAAGTATTAAAATAATTACCTAAATAACTTTCCCATTCATTTACAGTTTAGGATGTGGAATTGGGTATGGTTACCTTCACCGTGTTCCTTCTCGTCCTACTAAAGTAGAAATTTCTAAGCCTCCATATGCTCAGATACCACAGAAGAACCCTCCAGCTGCTGGATATTCCACAGTAAGTGTGTGTGACATGCGTGTCAGCTCTCCTCCAATATGTTTGGAAGACTCCCATCTTGTTTCGAACTCCCTAGTTCCTTATACCAAAACTAATATAAAGTAAGATGTATCAGGGTTGGCAAAAAACCTGGTTTAAAAAAAACGGGTTTATTTGGGTTTTTTGGTTTCAACCAGGTTTTTTTGATTTAAACCAAGTTTTTTTAGAATTTATTTTTCAGAATAAGTTATTTTAGCAGTGATGTTTGAAATTGAGTTGTAAATGAGACATTTATTTCAGGGGTTGTTTATAATTGATAAATGATTTGTAAATTTCAATTAATTAATTTAATTAGTTAATTAAAATTATATTAATTTGTTTTAAAAATAATTTTTGTTTTTAAAATATTCTAATTTGAAAATCTAATATTATTGTAATGAATAAAAATCGGTGTTAATTTATCTTGGATAAATGGTTGAAATAATCAAATTATTTATCTTAATTGTCTATGGATTAATTTATAAACTTAAGAAATTTCTTAAGGGAGAGAAAATTTTATTTATTAAATAAGTAGTAAAAGTGAAATGTAAAAAACTAATGAATAATTAATAATTGAAATTGGATAATTGATTGAGATAATTAATTTGATAAATTATTAAATGGTAAAATAATCAAATTAATTATCTTAATTAATGGATTAATTTATAAACTTAAAAAAATTCTTTAGAAAGAGAAAATAACATTTTTTAAATAAATAAAAGTGAAAAGTAAGCAACTAATGTTAATTGAAATTGGATAAGTGATTGAGATAATTAATCCGATTAAGGAAATCAATGGTTTAATATTAGTTTAGTAAAAAAACCAACTGTTTTTTATTTGTTTATAAACAAACCAACTGGTTTTTAGTTTTTATCATTAAAGAAATCAGCATTTTTTAATTAAGTAAAAAACCAACTGGTTTTTATGACTGACAAATAAGACAAATTAGTTTTATCAATTAATTAAAATCCAAGCCATCTTTTATCAGTGTAAAACAGATCTTTTGTGTATCTTTAGTTACTCTTTGAAATAATGTTTCATTTTAAGGAAATTAATAAATAAACTATCTCTTGCAACATATAATAAGTTTAACTTAAGTATTTAAGATTAAGTTTAGATAGAGAGAATGCAATAATTAAAACTATTAAATTAAAATATTTCTGATTTTTAATCACCTTAAAATATCAATTTTTTGATAAATCTGACCTTTTAATTTTGTGCTAAAGATTATACTTAATAACACTTTCTTTAAAAAAATCCTGAAAATATTTTATAATTTCTAAAAAAAAAAAACCAAGTGGTTTTTTGGTAAAAAAACCATTTGGTTTAAACCGGCCAACCCTGAGATGTATGACTATAACCAGTATATATTTAGCTGATTAGCTTGTTTTATCCAGGTAAAACCTAAATGGGAACAGCTTCAAAAAGTGTCCTCTTGTCACCATGTGTAACCACCAATAAATTGTTGTCAGCATGGAGATCTAATTAAACTGATAGATCTCTTATAATAATCTACTAATTATTATTATTTTAAGAACTAATAATAATAATTAGATCTCAATGGTTGTCAGTCATCATTTGAGCTGTGGGTTAACATGGTGGTGCTGGTGGACTCTTTCTAAAGCTGTACCACCTAAATGTGTGTATTTAAAAAAAAGAATACAACTAAATTATATCTGAAAATGTTTGTACAAATACAAATTAAGTCGACCAACTACAGGCGTAAGCCCAGCAAGGTTGGTCCAGTCTTTTTAACCCAAACTACCTGAATCCCTGAACTGTCAATTTTCCTCTTAAACCATTTACCCCACTTAAATTTACAATTGTTTCAGGCAACACATTCCATCTATCCACTACCCTATTAAAAAAATAATGCTTTCTACAATCCGTTTTAAATTTTACTTTATTCAATTTGAAATTGTGACCCCTTGTTCTATTACCCGTATTGAAATCTAGTCCCTCTGTGTCCCCTTGCTTTACCATTTTAAAAAGTTGAATCAAATCCCCTCTAATCCTTCTTTTCTCTAAAATTATTTTAATATTTGAAAAGTTACACTACTAAATGCTTGTACCATACCTTAAAATCAAGGTAGCGGGTTTAATTGAACTCAAGCAATAAAAATTCATTGAAAAGAAAATGCATTGTTTGAATATATTGTCTTTGTGTGTTTATGTTTTTGAATAAATTCACTTTAGGTTCAACTCAATGCTCATAGCTCACCAAGTTTACCAACAAGCAGCCCTGCAGCAGAATTAAATGGAAATCAAAGCTTAGTTGCTGGAATGCCTAGTAAGTACAATCATTGTTCATAAATGTATTCTGACCATGATATTGTGTATTTTCTCATTCTCACAAAAATTATAAAGACATTAATTTTCTTAATAAATAAGAAATGCCAAGAGCTGCATGTTGAAGTATTTTATTAGCTTTAGCTGTAGGAGGTATATTAATGTTTATGCTTTTAATTACACAGATTGACACCATTTTAAGTGATTAAAGAAAATTAAAAGTACTCTTTTCAAAATGATTTAAAAGACATTACATTTCCCTTCATGGCAGCAACTCAACTTTTATTATATTGCTCCTTAGGGTGTATCGAAAAAAACTTTTTTTCGATTTTGATGACGTAATAGTGCGGAAAAGTTGTCTAAGGTGCCAAGTACCTGTGAATTTTTTCAGAATTTTTGGATAATTTCTTAAGGTGCCACATTGGCCCTGAAGTTCCCCATGTTAATCCAATGGGGCGCGCCGCCAAAAAAGCCGAAAATCGGTTTTTCGCCCCTCATTTCTACCCTAATCACACGACGAATGTCTCGTCTCGAGTTATGGACTCTATATGATCTAGGCTATCCGACAAAATTTGAATAATAGCCTAAATATCTATATTACGTTTTTTTGTATGCTCAAATTTCGTCGAAAATCGCGTATTTCCTCGTTCATATCAGAGCCCCCAATCAACATAATATAGAGATTTAAGTTATTATTCAAGTTTTTTCGGGTAGCATACATCATATAGAGTCCTAACTCGAGACAAGACATTCGTCGTGGAATTAGGGTAGAAATGAGGGGCGAAAAACCGATTTTCGGCCTTTTTGGCGGCGCGCTCCATTGGATTAACATGGGGAACTTCAGGGCCAATGTGGCACCTTAAGAAATTATCCAAAAATTCTGAAAAAATTCACAGGTACTCTCTGGCACCTTAGACAACTTTTCCACACTATTACGTCATCAAAATCGAAAAAAAGTTTTTTTCGATACACCCTATTGCTCCTATAAGGCATGAGAAATAGCAAAGTCTGCTATTTTTCCTACACCTGTAGTATATTCTGGAAGCATTATATTAAAATTCACTGCACTATTTGGAACTAAATTTCTATGGTTTTATGATTAAAAAAACATATTTGTTTCATAAATTCTTTATTTCATGGGGTTTTCTTTCTAAAGGTGGACACAAATTGGAGCCGAGCGGCGAAGGGAATAGCCACGAACACGCTCTGCGCAAGCGCAACTCGGAGGCGCTAAGAGCGGCGCTTGCGCAGAGCGTGTTCGTGGCTATTCCCTTCGCCGCTCGGCTCCAATTTGTGTCCACCTTAATCCAAGTTTGCCGAGAACCGTTGTCATACATGTTGCAGCGAACCATCCATTGCCTTCTTCCCTTTTTTGTTGTGTACTTAAAGTTCTTTAACTATTATATAACCATCACCTCCTGCAACATTTACATAAAGTGTAGAGAATTTCAGCTTATCAAATGTTCTCATTTCTTATTAGAAGTGGACTTTTTGCAATACATTTCAGCCAGCCAGCTTTCAAATATGATGAATGACTTGACTAATTGGGACTCTTAATTTATAAACAATTCTAGTTAGTAAATGTTAACCTTATGTAGCAAGTTTCAGCTATTCTAGGGCTTTCTAGCATATATGGCAAAACTGTCAATCAGCCTCTACCTCCTATTTTTGCTTCTTCGCTGGTCTGTGAATTTACTACAAAACATTTCTACGCTCTCAAAAATAACAGAAGGTTCTGACTAGTCAAACGTATTGGCCATAACTGTATATTTCGCTGATACTTTACACTTGATGTTCACTTTATATGATACCAACTCATTCCATGTACTTTTGCAGAAGAACTTGAACAAAGCCAGTAACAACTGATTTGTAACTAAAGTATTGGAAATACTCAGTCATAGTTCATAGGGTGTTGTTAACATTATAATTTTCAGTTTTTAGTAAAGTTTTTTTTTCCTTTTGTAGGCCAGTCAACTGTTCCAATACCTCCTACTGCTCCTCCCATTGAACCTGTAGTAGTTGCTCCACCCAGTTAGTATAAAACATTTAATGTAATATATGACTATTATATAGTTTTTGTCATTGGGTTAGAAGCATTACTCTCTTCAAGTGAATATTTGATCAAAATCCTTCCTTGTATGTTTATTTAATTAGTATGTAACAAGGAGACCTTTCCTATGTAGCTTTGCTTATTTTTACTCCTTGATGGGTACATTTTTACATTGTCAAGGTATTATGTGTGCGTGATTAGATTGTGTTTAAACTTATTATTTTTTTTTACAAAATTCATGAATTTTAAAATTTTTTAGAGTTGTAAAAGTTTAAAAGTATTAACACTTATTTTATAAAGCTTTTTAATTAATTTTTAAAAAAAGATTTTAAAGGAAGAAAGTTATGTACATATTTTCTTGTTTATGAAATATATATGTTATAATCTGGAATTTTCTTGAAATTTAATTCTAGTACCTGTGGATACGTGTAATAATTTTATTTTATAAACTGAGTGGGAAACCTGGTAATCTTATATTTTAAATTAGTCCTTTATTTTCTATCAGTTCTGCTCAGCATACCATCATTTCCCTTTCCTTCTCTAACTGTACATTTATACTACATGTATATTTTTCTAATTTGCAGCAAAAGCAGACAATATTGATAGCACTCTGAACAATACTCCATCTGTGCAGCCCCTCACCACAACCCTGAGCTTGCCTGGGATGCCTGTGATAACTGTTAGCGCTACATTGCCATCAGACACACTGGCTAACTTGACTAGTGGTGGAGCATCAGCCACATCAGTTACAGCATCAGGTTTGTACTGATAAATATTATTGGATTCTGAATCTAGCCAGAAATTAAAATTTCTCTGGCCCTAAACAAAATTTATTTTTAACCTTACAGAACAAACTTTTAAACTGTAATTAATTTGTTATATCTTTCTGCTCTGCCCAAGGTTTTAGAAATCATGTGTTTGTGCCTATCTTGCAAATTTGTCTTTTTGTTATGGGCTTTTTATAGTCTCATACTAAATTATTATTGTCTTGTGTTAAAAGACATTATTGGTTGCTATGTAAATTACAAATCTTTTGTTCAGTTTCATACGAAAAAGAAGGGTCTGAAAATGAAAATACTGTGTTCTAAAGATAGAACCTTTCTCACGTTGCGCCTAAAAACCCTTTTTATTCAGAGACTGGACAATGAGAATTGATCTTTTTGACATTTTAGTTACAGTAGAACTCCAATTATATCCAAATCCAATTGGGACCAAACTCCATTAGATAATAATTAATTTAGATGATTGGACTTAAAAAAGAGATATTTTAATTAGTTACTGTATGTTTATTGAAAAGGGGAGAAAACTATTTTTTAACCTTTTAAATGCCGCAATTCAAATTTCGAAATAAAGGTTCTGATTTTTGGCTTAAATGTCTTGTTTTATCAATACTAAAACCATTCTAGTCATTTTTTGGCGGAAAAAAAATCCTAAGTATCATTTTGAGGATGTTCCCATTTGGGAACATCGGCGTTTGGGGTGAAGTTTTTAGGGGGATTTCCAAAAAGCACATATTTTACAATTAATTCAAATAAAATGATTGAAATCGGTTTCTAATCAATAATTATGACCATTTTTATGATTGTGGACGGTTTTTTCATTTTTATTATCCATATTTTTACGATTAAGTAACATTTTATAGATTTTCATTAGAAAAAATTGACATGTTTATTACGTTCGCGAAGCTATTCCGTAAATTTTTCTTGCACTATGAGTAATATTTTGGTGTAAAAAATACATAAGAGTGTTCCCATGCTCTTAAAAGCTAAACAGTTACGTTTCTGTGAGAAAAATTGGTTTTAATTACGGTTCTATACGGATATCTAGCATAAAATCCACTAATTGCATTCAAATCTAATTAGCTTTCAAAATTGATAATTATAATTATCTCCATTGATTCATAAAAGCTGTGTTTCTCATGGAAGATTCCGAACTGAACCACATATATCTTACATCCAACTTACTTTAGAAGAGTGTTTTTAGATGTACGCACTTTTCCTTATTTTCAAAATTCTTCAATTTTATTCCTAAAATTTTTATGTAAAAAAAGTACTTGAACAAAAATATGTACTCAAATCCTCAAAATCCCTCCAAATATGCTCTTTGCATAACCCCTAATGATAATTACTGAAAATTAATCCATCGGGGAGTTAGAAGAATATACAAGTGTAAGAATCTGCTATATAGAATTGGAATTTATTTCTCCATAAATCAGGTGAAAAAATAAAAATTGCATATTTTTAAATTTAAAACATTATTCTTAACCTGTTTAGACCCTTTGAGACACAAAAGGTTCAAAAAATTAAAGAAAATAGGAAATAGCTTGAATTTTTGCATGTTATAAAAATCCCCTCAAATACTATACCCCAAACGCCGATGTTCCCATTTGGGAACATAAACGTTGTATTGGTAATTACTCTCCAAAATTAGAATATGAAGCTATTCTGTCAAGCCAAATCGGAAGATGTGTACTTAAGCTACCTTAACACAGCAAAATTATTTAAAACTAAATTTATTTAAAATTTTCACAAGTTGAAACTTGTGCAACTTTTGGAAGAGCCAAAAATCTCTAATTTTGATGTAAATTCTACGAAAAGGATTAAATTGCACATGAAAAACTTTTGCATGTAAAATAATTTTATATCTTTGAGTTGCTTTCTACCAAGTATCAAATTCCTGCATGAAAAATTAAGTGGTGAAAAAATTCCTTAAAATGATGTTCCCATTTGGGAACATCGGCAGGTAAAAGGTTAAAGAAAGAAGGCTTTTAAAAATTGAATGAAAATGCAACAATCACAGTTTTACTGTACAACTTTCCAATGCTTTAACATTACGCAATTTTTGAAAAATTTCAAACATGTTAACTGACTGATGTAAATGTTTGTTTGAAATTTTTCAAAAATAAATAAAAACATATTTTGAAAATTTAACTGTGCCATTGGATTTAGTTAACAAGAAAGAAATAAACTGAGTGGAAAATGTTTTTTTATTATTTATTTTTGTGAAGAAAATTACAAAATACTAAGTGTTTTTCTTTCCGTCAGTCAGTTATCCTTGGAATTGCCCAACTACATTCTTTCCCTCTATTTGAAAAAAAAACAACTTGAAATTAACGCAGTTTTATATGGATCATTTTCAAAATGTGGGTTAAATTAGGAACATTTTGTCTATAAAATTTTGGCTTACATTAAACAGAATGCAAACTTGTTTTAATTTAAAAATTAAAGTTTTATTTGAAGGATTTTCTAAACCAGTTAAGCCCATGAATACCCTGAATTGATTGTCTTCTCTTTAAACACCCATGAAGCATAAATTATCCTAACCCTTGTGTATTTTTCCAGGCAATCCTTCTGTTGAAAATGGCAATTCTAACACTTATGTCGGTCAAGCTATGTCAGCACCTCTGCATGTGTAGTGTTTACAGTCTGAGAGCAACATCACTTTTACTGAACAATACACTTTTTATCCCCACTGATGTGACCAAGATTTGCCAAAATGCATTTGTTTGGTTTCTGTCTGTCACTTTGCCTTTGTGAGTGCATGTTAAGAAAATAATTTGGATAGCTGTTCGAATTGTTTGCAGCTCCATCTGGTCTGTGAGCAGGGATTTCCCCAAGAGTGCATCTAGTAACTTGAAAAACAGGCACACGTTACACCTAGTGCAGAGTTGAAATTTACTTTTATTTTCTTACTCTTGTCTGATAAAAACTGGTGTTATTTATTCCTAAATTATCAGGTGGTATTTCTAAATAAAATATTTATTTCATATTAAGGGATTAGCATAGCTTTTCTTACTATTTTGGTCAAGAGTATATCTGCATCTTCGAAAAAATTCAGTAAAACTTTGCATTTTAAATGATTGTTTGAATAAAGACTTTTATTTTACTTCACATTTTATAGTAAATTAGAGTTGACGTCTCCATTTTTATTACATTCTTTATTAATGTTATTACACTCGAAATATACATTTTAGTCTGCATCCTAATCTACGTTTAGGACACATTAAAGAAAACAGTATGATTAAGTAAAAATTATTAATACCTTGTAATACAATCAACCACTACCCTATTAACATTTTGCTATTAAAATTATTATAACATTTATTTATGGGTCATTGAATTACTTGGAAAATATGTGAATGTAACTGCATTTCTTTGTATTTGACAATGTAGTTATCATTGTCTCTTGCTTGTACAATGTTGTAAATATTAAAATTAACTCTAGATATAAGTTTATTTCTATTTTATTCATTCTCATTTTATTGTACTTTTGTGATGCTTTATAAGTATTAAAAACTTTTTGATTCCCATTTTAAATTATTTTCTCATGATCTAGCCTAAATATTGATTTACTGGTTTGACAGCCTGTAAAACTGTTTAGATAGCTATATTTTTTAATATGCACTAAATCTAAAATAGTTTGAGTTATACTGTTTCTCATAATTAGTGGTTTTTAAACAAACATACATTTGGTTATATTCAGTCACTAAAACTTCAGCTGTCTATTTAAAATTGGTCATACTGGTTTCTTTTTATTTCAAAAGTTTAAGATTAGAAGGACAAATAAATTATACTCAAGGTTTGGAAGACGTTGCTTAAGCTGTAAAAAGTAAGTTATAAAATCTATTATTACAGAAAACCTTTTATTCTTCTTGGAAACTATTTTTTAACTTTTTTTTGTTATTTTCTTAAATGAGTAAACAATTCCCAATTTGATGTATAAGTTTTCCTGTAAGGAATTTGTGGATACTTTGAAATATAGGTTAATTTCCAAATATTCATTCTGCCACCTAATCCATATTTCAAATAAAGGATGCACTTCAACTATAATTACCTTAATTTATTAATTTAGATTTACTTTTTTAGCAAGTGAATTTATTTTCGGTTTAGGATTTTTTTGTACGTATTTCAAGTGAGAACTTTTTTGTTTATGTATCTATTTTTTTACTTATATCTTACAAGTCAATTTAAAATTGTGTGTTTCAACACATTAATTACCTTAATTTAACAATTTAAATTTGCTTTTTTAACAAGTGAATTTATTTTCGGTTTTAGGATTTTTTTTGTACGTAAAATTAGTATCAGGGTAATCCCTAATATCGAGGTAATTAGTATTGGGGTTAATTGGTACCCCCCGTACGCAAATATTAGTAAAAAAATGAATTTAATAAAAATAAATTTCATTCTGTAAAATGTTAAAGTCCTCATTTTTTTAATCTGTTAGTGCCAACGGTACTTACAAGTACCATATCATTTAATCCTCATTAAATATTTTAATATTGTAATAATAGTTATTATGATGACATTTATCTTAAAGTTAACACATAATCAGTTATAAAAAAATACTTCATATGTTTTTTATGATAAATTCATGATGTGGTAAATAAAGGGCTAAACAAGTTTTCTTAATGATAGTGGCTACTAAGAATATTTCTAATTGTTTTTGTCAGTGCTCTCAGATGTAAGGTTTGTGCTCCACAAATCTTTCAGGGAAGCGATTCAAGTATGCCGGCAAAAAAAGTTATATATATAATCCTGAAAGGGGATAGTATAAATAAATTTTTTTAACAGTCATGATAAAGCAAAAGCATACATATTATGATAAAGCATATATATTGGATTAGAAATATAATTCATTTAAAAATATAATATAGAGAAATCCTCTATTTAAAATATTTTATACTTGGAGTTTGAATTTCTCAAGTGTATTGTTTTTCAATTGTTCAAGTTAATTTGTCAAGTTTTTCAATCAAGTTGCATGTTTTTTTTAAAATTTGCTTATCGAGTTTCCTTAATTGATGAGTGAAACAGACTGCTTAACAATATTGTCTCGGGTGGATTGGGGTAATCATTTGTTAATAAACTTAAATTAATATACAAGGTGTTGCAAAAGTCCGTTTCGCGGCTTTTATTTGGAACCAACGTGTCTTAGAGTAGTGATCCCTAGGTAAGTGATCCTGGCCCTAGGTAAGTGATCCTGGAAAATCTATTCAACAACAACATATCCTTTCAACAATAATCTATAAATCCATTCACAATAATCCATTCAACAATAAAATATCAACATGTAAAAATTTTAACGAACAAAAAGAATGCTTTAAAGACCAATTGGCCACCGGACATTTGCGACTAATATTTCCCTCCATTAGATATTTCCTATAACAGTTGCAGCCAAAAGATAACACTATTTCCTCGATTATTATTACGGCAACTTAAATTACTCCACTGGGAATCATTATGTCGACGGTGAAAATTTACCGGTTTTCCCTATCTGCTTGTTTAATTTAATTGCTCTCCATCATAACATCATTTTATGTTGTGATAAGTAAGAGATAAACGAAATTATTGCTGATTCCATCCATATCGAATCTATTCCTGAGGGATTAATTGTAATTAAAGCGAAATTTTGAAATGTACAAACTATTTAGTTTTTCCGAAGTATGTAATTTTCCAAAGCGTGTTTTATTAGGTGATAATGGTTTGTAGATAAAATTTTTCATTGCATTGATATCGCATTTTTTATTTATGTAATTAATATCGTTTTGATAGCTCTGTAACACCAAGGAATCCAACTGAGAAATTAATTAGGATATCATTTTTAACTATCAACAATTTCTGTATTTGTTTATGTAACGGAAAAGATAAACGGACATATTAAACCACATTTGAAGTAAAATTTTTAAAGTTATAGATTTATGTATCGAGAATAAAAATTGAAGCTACTCATTTTTCGGCTGGTAAATGTATATCTAAGACAATATCTCAACCGCTTTAATACCAGTATTTATTTTTGCATTTGATATTTATATTTTCATAGTAGATATGAATTCAATTTGAAGAAAATTATCATGGGCTTAAATAGAAGTTTAAGGTTGTTTATTTTTTTATTCCCCCCTTATGAAGTGTTTTATGAAGTGTTCTCCAATTAACCTTCTTCCGGCCATCCATTCTAAAGCCCTGGATAGCAATGCTTTCAGTAACGTGATTCATCCAGGGCTTTAATCCTTTGCTTCAATTTCACTGTCGTACTTTTAAACGCGTTTCTTTAGGTTCTTTTTACAAACTTTACGAGATCTGTTTTTGTGTATATTATATACTAATGCGGGGTGAAAATTCGCTTTGAAAATTTAAATTTTTTAATTATATTTTCATCGATGGATGCTAAAAAAATGGAAGGCAAATTTTCTTTAGTTTTTGGTCAGCATTGTGGAAACTCGATCAATCATTCCTTATAGAGCAAGAGCCCGTGAACCCCAGACCTTCGTTATTTTGTAAAAGCTGAAAACTTGTCAGCGCATGCTCCCAACTCAGGTAAGAACGATGGACCATTATGAAGTTTGGGTTACCCTGGCTTTGGCAGGTAAACGGTACTAAAGGTGTGTAAAATACCGATCTACTTTCGTCAAATTGTAAAGTATGATTTTTTGGTATTACCTTCAGAATATTATAAAAAATCACGTCATTCATTCCCAGACACTTTCCATAGTGGCAACCCCTTGCCAGACACCCCTAATGTTCATGAAATTATAATTCTACTTACGTTATATTGTAAAAGCTGATTTTTATATATAATACTTGGGTAATAGTGAGATAATGTTTCCTCATTAGCCAGACATTTTTGATAGTTCCAACCCCTTGCCAGACAAGCATGTAGGGTAGCTGTAGGAGCGAGCGCGAGAGTGTATACTAGGGTGTATCGCTAGCAAACTTAGAGCAAAAATGTGCACCTCAAAAAACTTTTGAATTTAAATATCCGTGCTCGCGACAATCTAGTGAACAGGCAAATATAAAATTTAAAAACATTAAACACGTCTGATTAAGACCTACGAAAACAATGAAAAAAATGAAACTTTGATGCTTAATAATTCCAAAACTAATTCGAATTTTGTAAAGAATTAAACGCCAATCTCTTTCTAAAAAATAAGAATATAAGTGCTTAAAAAATCATATTGATACCGTTATTAGTTTTCATTTTAGGTAGAAAAAAACGAAAAAGTGTCAAAAATTTCGAAAATTAAAAAATTAATTCCTCTAAACCAGGGTTTCCCAAAGGGGTCGGTACCGACCCCCTGGGGGTCGATGAAGGTTTAAAGGGGGTCGATGAAGCTCTAAGGGTCGATTGGGGGTCGACGAGGCTTAAGGGGTCGGTAGGGGGTCGATGAAAGTTAAACAGTCATAAAAAATAAAATTGCTGATGAAAACAGCTTCTTATAACTGTAGATGATTCAAAGAATTTTCCTGGTCCCTGGAACATTCTTTAGATACTAATTTTTAATTTCAAAGTTTTGAAAGATTAATGCTTCATTGGTGGTTTTTGCTTATTTGGATCACCTATAAATTATCCAGATTAAACTGCACATTACTAGTGAGTGGAACACTAGAGAATCCAGGGAGCTAGGGGGCTTTAGCCCCCCAAAAGGAATAAGAACTAACAGTGAGAAATAGGGGAAGGGGATGTTAAAAAAGGGAAAAGCGACTCCAAAACGAGTTGAAATCCTGTTTTTAGGATTAAACTTTTCTGGGGGAGGACCCCCAGATCCCCTTTAGAACTTGGAACTCTATTATTTGTCTATTATTCTAAAATTTCATCAAAATTCTACCAAAATGTAAATTAAATTCTTGAAAATGTATGTCCGAAATCCGGATTAGGTGTACAAAAATTAGTTGAAAATCTGCTTTTTAGACTTAAATTTCCAAAAAATTTCTGGGGGAAGACCCCCAGATTCCCCCTTTAGGAAATTAGAAGACTATTTTGATATTGTTTAATATTGAAAATTCTTAGCCACCCCCCCAAAAAAAACCCAACTCTTGGATCCGCCGTTGGAGTGGAACCAGTTGAAAAATTTTAGTTATATTTTCATTCATAATTAATTTTTCTTAAAAATTTAGTCGGATTTTTGAAAGGGGGTCGATGGCATAGGTAAAATACTACCAAGGGGTCGATACATGAAAAAGTTTGGGAAACCCTGCTCTAAACCAAATTCGAAATTCGAAAAAAGGGCAACGTAGTGCACATCTACATACTTCAGAGTATTAGGTTGCAAAAAATCATAGTTCTGCTGCTAATAGATTTTGCTGAACTGGATTACCGGCGAAAAAAGAAAAACTTCAACTTTGACCTTAAAAATACCCCAGAACTAATTATCACATCAGTTAGCTTTTTGTTCTAGAATGTGCCCCAAATATTCCACTACAAATATTTCAAATTTCATAAACTTCTGTCTAGTAGTTTTTGCGATATGAGAGTTCAAATAGTTGAAAAATTAAACTTTCTGAAACAGCGGCGGCGGCAGCGGCGGCGGTGACAGTAACTTTTTTTAATATAGAGAGAAAAAAATTAAACTTCCGCCCGGCCGATTTTGGCCGATTTTTAGTATGTTATTATTGAGGTCATTCCTAAGTGAAAACCGTTGAGAAACCTTTTATTGCAATTTGTCCGAGGTTCAACTCTATTTTCAGTGGACTATTATTTTTGCGTGAAAAATAGATTAAAAAACTAAAAAAAACTTATGTAGTTGTAGCATCGAATGTCTTTTCTTGAGATGTTTTTGAGATTTACACAGATTAATAGTTGTATAAATCTGTGCCAAAAAGTTAATTTGCATAAGTCATTGTAATCATGCCATCTCACTCGCACCCATCCATATAGGATACTGTCTCGCGCTCGCTCTACAGCTACCCTACATGCTTGTCTGGCAAGGGGTTGGAACTATCAAAAATGTCTGGCTAATGAGGAAACATTATCTCACTATTACCCAAGTATTATATATAAAAATCAGCTTTTACAATATAACGTAAGTAGAATTATAATTTCATGAACATTAGGGGTGTCTGGCAAGGGGTTGCCACTATGGAAAGTGTCTGGGAATGAATGACGTGATTTTTTATAATATTCTGAAGGTAATACCAAAAAATCATACTTTACAATTTGACGAAAGTAGATCGGTATTTTACACACCTTTAGTACCGTTTACCTGCCAAAGCCAGGGTAACCCAAACTTCATAATGGTCCATCGTTCTTACCTGAGTTGGGAGCATGCGCTGACAAGTTTTCAGCTTTTACAAAATAACGAAGGTCTGGGGTTCACGGGCTCTTAGACTATTAGTTGACGTAATAGAGAAAACCCTTTTTTTCTTCTTTTATCTTTAAAAATGGGAATATACATTCCAGAATTCCTGAGGTTTTTTAATGCAATTTCATGCTTCGTTGAACCGGTCATGTGGCTTATTATTCCACAATATCCCTACTTTTCGGGGATATAGAGTTAACAATGTATTCGTTTATTTAAATGTGATCCGAATGCACAGATTTAGGAATAAGTGTTTCAGAGAAATATCTAAAAAAGGATATTCTAAAGCATGCTTGTCTAAAGTGCGGCCCACGGGCCGCATGCGGCCCAAAAGCCTTTAAAATGCGGCCCAGATCCAAATTATGAAAATATTTAAATTTGAACATTTTTATTTTTAAAAAATAAATAATTACAATATTTTTCATATAAATCGATTCAAACTTAAATTAAAATATTTAGGGAAAAAAAGGGGAACCCCCATGACTGAATTTAAAGACGAAGATTGGGTTTTAGATTTAGCTATTTTAGTAGACTTAACAGAACATTTGAATGGTTTAAATTTGAGACTTCAAGGGAAAAAATCAATTTGTTAATGATATATTCCAGAATCCAAACAATAACGAGCATTTGAAAGAAAGTTGACATTTTGGCACAATCAAATAAAAGTAAAATATTTGACACATTTCAGTACTTTGGCTGCACAGAAGCCTATGAGTTGCTCAAAATATATGCTGCATTAATTTGTGATTTAATACAAGAGTTTGAAAGTAGATTTCAAAATTTTCGAAAAAATGAAGATCATTTCAACATATTTTTACCCCATTTTCTCTAGAAGTAAATAAATTACCTTCAAATAGAATGCATTTAACTTCACAGCGACATTCAAAGAAAAATTTGGGAATGTTTCTTTACTGGAGTTTTATAAAGATTACCTACCCCGCGATAAATATCCTAATTTTCACCATCATGCTTTATTAAAGTTTTCAGCTTTTGGAATACCTATATTTGTGAACAAACATCTTGAAAATGCATTAAGAATTACAACCTAGTCTATTGAACCCTATATCAATTTGCTTGTTCAACAAAAGCAAATTTATCCATCTCATTAATTTGAACTATTTCTATCTTTATGGAATCCAAACTAAATGAAACGAAACTTTTAAAAATTTAAATTAAATATGTACCTATACATATCTACTTAAAAATTTTAAAAATTATGGTAAAAAGAAGTTAATTTATTTTAATAAAACTACAAAGAGTAAATTTGTATTTCAATTTGTTGAAAAAATATTGTATGAGCGGCCCAGCAAATTTTTTTTTCGTTGCAATGTGGCCCTCAAACAGTCATAGTTTAGACACCCATGTTCTAAAGAATTCTTTAAACAGGTTAAAAACACTTTATTTCTCTTTTCTTTCCATCATAAACTTTTAAATTTAAGATGCTTAAAAATTAGAATTGAGTTGATTTTTTGCTCCAGGAAGTTTGCATTTTTGAGCAGATTTACAGAATTCTTACCATTTCAGTCGGTTTAGGATAATAAATTGCATATGCATGCAACTTGTGTTTGATATCGAAATTTCACACTGTAATTTGGAATAAATTTTCAAATTTTGAGATTTTTTCATAAAAAGTACTGAAAATAAATTATTTTATTTCAAAATTTTAGTGTGTAAGGTAAATGTGGGTATAGTGGACACTGTACCAATAGTGGCCACATAGCTGATTAATTTTAAATAAAACGAGTTAGAGGCATCAAACAGCGTCAAAATTCATAGGCATAGTAGATTGTACAATCAGGTAAGCTGGTAAATTACCACCGATACCACAGATCAGCATGGGAAGGATATTTAAATATTTGAAAATAACAACATCGGCCGAGTGACTGAAATTTGATTTCGCTTATTGAATCGCGTAAGGAAACGGGTATTTCGGAACTGATTTTTTTGTATTTATTACCGTTTGATTGACTTTTAAATTTATATTTAGATAAAGAAGAGTATATAAAATGATACTGAATAAAATTTATTTGAAAATTTTGTCTTTACGAGGATTTATGGGGGTGGCCACTTTACCAACACATAATCTTAGATTTTCCAATAGTGGCCACTGCAATGGCTTCTAAAAGAAACATAAATAATATTAATTTGAATCAGTTTTTCTTCATAAACTGTTGATAGCGCTTTAAAATGAGTGTTGTATGAATTTGGTTTCATTCTGGCTTTGGGAACCAAGGTTTCTAAAGCATTTAATTACATGCTAAATTCCTCTCAAATCAGCTACAGCGTAGGCTTTGGGCTGGAAACTATCAAGTATTTTTTTAAATAAAGCTAATTTGATTTGATCTAAAATACATTTCGTTGGGAAGGGAGATTTAATTAGAACTAAACGACTATACCAAGAAAACCCTCAATTTCATGCATAAACCCCACATATAGGCCGAAAAAGAGAGGTGTCCACTATTGATGCAAGAGGTGTCCACCATAGATACAACAGCTACATCAAGGTGGCCACTATAGATGCAATTTGGAGTACTTTTTAAAAATTAATTAAAAATACTTTACCCAATATAATTAAAATTTTTAATGGTAAAATCGAAAGAAGAAGATCCAATTAACCTAAAAATAGGATGATATCCGTTTCCAAGCAAATAGGTTGGTATTTATTAAGAATTTAAGCAAAAATTTTCCTTAAAGTGTCCACTATACCCACATTTTAGTCCACTGAAAATAGAGTTGAACCTCGGACAAATTGCAATAAAAGGTTTCTCAACGGTTTTCACTTAGGAATGACCTCAATAATAACATAATAAAAATCGGCCAAAATCGGCCGGGGGGAAGTTTAATTTTTTTTAAATTTTTAAAAAATGGCCGAAAAAATATTTCAAAAAATCAAATTATAAAAATAGAGACTTATGATACATGTTTATAGGCTATTTTTCAGTACTGAATACGAATATACCATTTAAATTTTAAAAAATTTAAAATTTCTATTTTTAAAAATTAATTCAAAATTTGGAAAGTCGAAAAAATTAAAACATCGCTCAAAACCACAAAATAATTGCAAAAGAAATAATTTAAACGGTTTTCAATTAGAAATGACTTAAATAATAACATACTAAAAATGGAAGAAAATCGGACAACAAAAAGTTTAATTTTTTTCAAATTTTCAATTTTTTTGGCCTCAAAAATCGACCTTTTTAAAAACTCTTGTTAAAAACGTTTGAGGCATTTACCAAGGTCATTTTTCCATGGATGTTGTAGGTATATACCTCTATAACATAAAAAAACCACAATTGGTGATTAAATCATTAGTTAATTAATTAATTTATAAAAATTAACGTTGAAAATACAGGTAAAATCTTTCAATCAAGTAATAAGGAAAATATTTAGACAATATTTGGTAATAAATCATTTTAAAAATAATTAAATTGAAAAAGGACAAAATATCTTTCAAAAAATTAAAATTTTAAATTAATTTAAAAAATTTAAATTTTTTAAAATTTTTAAATTTTGTAGTATATGCATGTGATACATGTCTCTAGGCTATATTTTAGTGCTGTTTACGAATATCACGCCAACTTTTCAATAAAATTTAAATTAACTGTGGAAAAATTGAAGCATAAGAAACAAAATTATTGAGAAAAATGCTTCAATTTTTCCACAATTAATTTAAATTTTATTGAAAAGTTGGCGTGATATTCGTAAACAGCACTAAAATATAGCCTAGAGACATGTATCACATGCATATACTACAAAATTTAAAAATTTTAAAAAATTTAAATTTTTTAAATTAATTTAAAATTTTAATTTTTTGAAAGATATTTTGTCCTTTTTCAATTTAATTATTTTTAAAATTATTTATTACCAAATATAGTCTAAATATTTTCCTTATTACTTGATTGAAAGATTTTACCTGTATTTTCAACGTTAATTTTTATAAATTAATTAATTAACTAATGATTTAATCACCAATTGTGGTTTTTTTATGTTATAGAGGTATATACCTACAACATCCATGGAAAAATGACCTTGGTAAATGCCTCAAACGTTTTTAACAAGAATTTTTAAAAAGGTCGATTTTTGAGGCCAAAAAAATTGAAAATTTGAAAAAAATTAAACTTTTTATTGTCCGATTTTCTTCCATTTTTAGTATGTTATTATTTAAGTCATTTATAATTGAAAACCGTTTAAATTATTTCTTTTGCAATTATTTTGTGGTTTTGAGCGATGTTTTAATTTTTTCGACTTTCCAAATTTTGAATTAATTTTTAAAAATAGAAATTTTAAATTTTTTTAAATTTAAATGGTATATTCGTATTCAGCACTGAAAAATAGCCTATAAACATGTATCATAAGTCTCTATTTTTATAATTTGATTTTTTGAAATATTTTTTCGGCCATTTTTTAAAAATTTAAAAAAAATTAAACTTCCCCCCGGCCGATTTTGGCCGATTTTTAGTATGTTATTATTGAGGTCATTCCTAAGTGAAAACCGTTGAGAAACCTTTTATTGCAATTTGTCCGAGGTTCGGCCCTTTTTTTCGCTATTTTCAGTGGACTATTTACCTTATATCCTTTAATAATATTTTAGTGGGATGTTAAACTTTTATGCAGTGACCCTAGGTCACACTATACCGGCCAGGGGTGGATCCAGGATTTTTTTTGAAGGGAGGGGCTAAGAATTTGCATGTTCCAATTGAATCTTCTTGATGATGAAAGGAGAATTTCACCAATTATTGCTGGTTAAGCGGACAATAAGTGTAAACTCACAACTCTCAAGCGTCACCTCCAACCGCTCCTTTCATTTACCTTGCCTTACTGGAATTAAATCTGTTCTAGGAATGCCATGTCATTCCAGTAGATGAGTGGAGGACTAATCAATGGTCACCATTTTTTTGGTTATAGTCGGCTAGACTAGTACTGGCCCTCCGCTCTCTTGCGTTACCTTCCTATACCGTGTTGATGAGTCCTAACAAGGACGAAACCGTCCACGGTTGGAGGTGACGCTTGAGAGTTGTGAGTTTACACTTCGTGATGATCTTGATATGGAAAACATCGACCTTGGAAAAGGTAGTGAATTATCCTGCTCCTAACTACTAAAAGGGGGATATGGAGGTTCTCTTCCAGAAAATTTTTGGAAATTTGAGTAAAAAAAACACTTTTCAACTTGTTTGGTACCTTATCCGATTTTGTATATAGATTTTATGGTAGAATTTTTGCGTTTTGACAAACTTAATATAAAATAGGGTTGTAATAATAGAGTTACAAGGTACTAAGGGGGTCTGGGGGTCCTCCCCTAGAAATTTTTTGAAAATTTTATTAATAAAAACCACTTTTTCAACTAGTTTTGTTTTGGTACGCCTCATCCGTAATTAGGATATAGATTTTATGGTGGAATTTTCGCTTTTTGACGATATTAATATAAAATAAAGTTGTAGTAATAGAGTTAAAAGTACGAAGGGGGTCTGGACTTCCTCCCCCAGAAAAATTTTGAAAATTTGACCTTAAAGTAAGAGGGTCTTAACTCATTTTGGTGCATGAAATTCCATATCATATAGTGTAAAACTTTTCATTTAAGGGGAGATCAAAACCCCTAGCCACCCTGGATCCGCTAGTGATCGTAGGTAAAATAGCAAATTGTACCTAAGGCCACTTTTGAAATTTAATAAAAAGCTCTCTGCTTCAATAAATTTCTTACATAATGAGTATTTAATACTCAAAGTGATAAGTGAACCGTGTGAGGATGTGTGCTGTAAAGAGAAACCTATGTTAATAAAATCATGTCTAAAAATTACATTGTTAACAATACGGATAAAAAGAGTTTGTTTGAATAATGGACCGAATTTTTCACGCAGCTAATTTTAGGCAGATGATTAAACTTTCAACTAAAGCTACAACCAATCAAGTGATCTAAGTTCAAATTCAAATTTATGTTTACCTCGAATTTTGTAATTTTGGACAACCAGTGTATTCTACGAAACCTAATTTAATGTATTTTGTTCAAGAACCCTAAAAATGATTTGCTCAATGCATAAAAAGAGGCAGGCCATATAACACTTTTAAAATTAAATAATATAATTTTTAATAATTTACCCTATTGCTTTTTTTTAACATTTTGAAGGTGGATTTCACCTTCTTTCCTCCACCCCCACCCCCAAAAAAATAAAGCGTTATCTCTTGCGTGAGAAGCATCAGCAAGAGTAGAAAAAGAACACTAATTATAATGGAGTTGGGAGTTACCTCCATCCATGACTCCCTACCTCTTGGAAATAGGAGAGTCCTCCGTGATACTAGTAGACACTTCATCAACAATGGCAATGGCTAAATACTATCTTGCAACTGCAACAAAGGGCATGTATTATTGAGATAACATTTCATTGTTGCAACGTTACCTATTGGCCATCACTACTGAAATCGCTACTATTTTTTGTAACCTAATATTAGCCTTCGAATGATTTTTGCTTCTTAAAACCAAAACGACAATTTTTCTAAAAAAAAAACGATTCAGCGCAACTCGTAGGAACCCCAAAACGATTGTAACAAAAAAATGTCTTCCAAAAATCCCGGCACAAACGACAATCCTGAAGAAAAGACCTCAACGACCACCGACAGTTCTCCAGTGATGACGGAACTGGAATCCATCACCGAAAACCATTTCCACATAATCTGCGACAACTTCCAGTCATGTCTGGACACTCTATGGGAGCGGAAGATGACCGAAGTGTTCGGAACAGCGTCGCAAGTGTTCCGGCTGTTCCGCGGATTCTTCTCGGGCAACCGGAAGCTGAAGCATAAGGTGTTCCAGCTCATGAGTGAGCAGATGGTTGTCGAGCAGCGCAGGTCTTCGGACGTCAAAGAGCTGAAGGAGCACCTGAAGCAAAAGGACGAAAAGATCCGGGCGCTGGAGGAGAGTCTGTTCATGACCAAAGACTATCAACAGAAGGACAGAGAAATATTGGAGACCGAACTCAAAAAGTTGAAGTTCATGAAGGTGAGTTGTGGAATAGGAGGGGATAGGGGAAACTAGTAGTTTTCCATCATCGTCTTGTTAAAATTGACCCACACATTTCAGACGCCAAGTATTCAAATATTTCCAATTTTTTTATTGTCATCAATATATAACTGAATACTGATCAGCCAACGATAGTAAAAGGGTCAAGTGATTTTTACAGACTTTGCACGGCCGATTGTTGGGTAACCGGTGATAGTTGGGGTCTTGCTTCTATACAGGGTGTATCTGAAATGGTGCAACAAACTTTCAGGGATGATAGTACTCATCAAGACGAACAAGAATCGGTATAGAAAGGGGGGTCCCAGACCAAATCCCAGGGAGTTAAAAATTGAGCGACACCTTAAAAAAATCATTGAAAAATTCAATTTGTAGAAGAACTACTATTGGTAAAAACTTAACTATGGTCTCAAAAATTGTGTTTTAATATGATCTTTAAAATTACCTCAAAGGTCTTCACTTTAAAATTTGTTTTATTATGAAAAAAGTTAAAAAAACACAAAAAATGTGAAAACTCTGCCAAAACTTTATTTTGTATTTCGGAATCTATAGCTGAGATCTCTTGGTTTAATAATCTGAAAGATCATAGTCGAAAACCCTTAAGTCCAAAGGTTGACGTAAAAACCATCAATATTAAATGCTTGAGATCCTGTAAAAGCATGGTTTAAGTCCGTTTTTTGCGTCCGCTAACTGCCGTTTTGAAAACGGCTATAGGAAACACGTTTGCGCACACAAAAAACGAACTTAAACAGGATCTCAAGCGTTTAAAATTGATTGTTTTTACGTCAACCTTTGGACTTAAGGGTTTACAACTATGATCTTTCAGATTATAAAATCAAAAGAAAGGATTTCGAAATACAAAATGAGGTTTTGGTAGAATTTTCACATTTTTTTGTGGTTTTTTAACTTTTTTCATAATAAAACAAATTTTAAAGTGAAGACTTTTGAGATAATTTTAAAGATCATACTAAACCACAATTTTTGAGACCATGATTAAGTTTTTACCAATACTAGTTCTTCTACAAATTGAATTTTTCAATGATTTTTTTGGGGTGTCGCTCCATTTTTATTTCCCTGGGATTTGGTCTGGGACCCCCCTTTCTATACCGATTCTTGGTCGTCTTGATGAGTACTTTCATCCCTGAAAGTTTATTGCACCATTTCAGATACACCCTGTATACTAGCAAATGTCTCTTCCTCTTTCGATCAACTGCCCCTCAACTTCCACCTGTCTCCCCTCCGAAATACTAGTTCCAGCATTATCAAAATCACTTGACTCTTTTACTATCGTTGGTTCATTAGTAGTTGAATCGTCAGTTTGAAAAAGTGAATAAGTCCAACGACCAAGTTGTGAGAAAATTAAAAATTCAGGACTATATTTAAATTAAAAATCAATTTTTATTGACAGGTAAGGTAAAGGTAGGGATCTCTTTACTTTTAAATTTAATAAATGTTTATTCCTATAATCCTTTAACCTTGTGTCTAAATGGGAAAAATATGAATGTACATTATAATATGAATAATATATTGAATAATATGAATACATACACTTCAGTTAAATCTATTCACATTTCCCGTTAAAATACTCACCTTTGCTGCTTTTCATCCTGGAAGAGTAAAACTGATAGTGAGTGTTCCTGCAAAGTATCGTCAGTATATTCGTAAGAATGGTTATTCTATGTACAGTAGAACCCCGATTATCCGCGAGCGGATGATCCGCGAGTGCCAGGAAAAAAGTTTTTAATGATGAGAGCAAATTTTAGATGAGATTAGAGACATTTTAGATGTAGAGCAAAGGTTTCTGCTGTACTGCACCTATTTTAAAAGTTTTACATATCATGTTTAAGTACAATAAAACATAGTTTTTATGCTGAAATATTTTTTTCGTGTTTTCACATCATTTTTCGTCTTTTTTCGGGTTATCCGCGATTTTCGCTATCCGCGGTACCCTTGCCACCCAATTGCGCGGATAATCGGGGCTCTACTGTAGTTTTAAAGCTAGTGGGAAGTAATAAGTGGGAAGTAGTCAGAAGATAAAGGGTTAACTTATCTCTCTTACTAGGTCGAAGACCTGTACACTGAGGAGGAACGTATGAACATTCGCGACCGCATCGACAACGCCTCGGAGCAGATTTCGCTGCTGCAGCAGGACCTCAGCCACTCTAAAGAACGCGAGGAGATCTACTGGCGCCGCTCCCTGGTCCAAACGGAGGAAATCGAGAGGATGACCAGCGAGTTGGAGGAGGCCCGGAGTCGGATGGAGGTGTCCGAGCACAGGTACCGCCTGACCGACCAGGCTCTGCAAAAGAGGATGGACGCCATGCGGGAGGACTCGGACGCCAAGGACGCGCTCAAGGCGGAGATACTGAAGCTGAAGGGGGAGGCGAAGAAGGCCGACGAGAAGATCGAAAGGTAGGTGCTGTGTTATACAGCAGGGTCCCAGCAAAAAAAAAGTCAAAAATTCCTTCAAAAAAGCGTCAAAAGTGCAGTTTTCTCAAAAAAGTTTTTTAAAATTACGACGAGTTCGGATTCAAACTTACAATAATAAATACTGCATGTTTGCACGATAGAAGCTTGTTAGACTACCTTTTAGAATTGCTAAATTTTAATAGCAAATATTTCGGATGCAACCAGGGGGGGATAGCTGTATACCATCTCAACAAATATAGCGTGGACTCTTCTTTGTTATTGGTAATATACTTTCATGACTGAAAAACAAATTTTTTTCAAACATAAATGCCCCAAACGGATTTCAGAGAAATTACTTAGCATAAAATTTAAAAGCTACTAAAAAACTTATATGAATATATTTGCTTCAAGTTTTTCACCATTTTTTGAGTCACTTGGTTATTCAAAAATGTGTAATTCCCAGCATGTCAAAGGAGCTTCAGTTCCTTCACTCTGTGCATATAGAAGACCCGAGTGCGGCGTTGAAAAAGGATTTGGTTGCTCGCAAGTTTCGTATCCTGTTCCTCGAAACAGAGAAAGCAAAATTAAAGGAAGCCCTCGCCAAAGAAAAGCAGGAAAGACATTCACTCGATGTAAGTAGATATACATAGATTATAAAAGATTTTATATGGTATATATGTTATATATTAGGGTGGTCCTTATATGTATGGTAAATTTTTTTTTGGGAATTCCTTTGGTGACGCCCCCTAGTTTTGTGTCACTATAGAAAATAACAATGCATGCAAAATTTAAGCTCATTCGGATAATAATAACAAGTGCCGCTAAAGCCTTGAAGTTTCATAAAAATACTGATTTTTTCACAAAACATCAAAAAACCAAAGATTAAACACTCCCATCTTCTTCTTGATTTTTTATGAGAATATAATATAGTTATAGTTATAATGTGTTCCAGATTTCATTCTTCTATCACCCCTCTTTCGGTAGTAAAAATTTTTTAAAGTAAAAATAACTCTTGTAAAGTTGTTTCTCCTGCATTTTAAAACAGCTGCTAACTCTAGAACTATACAACATAAAAACCTGAAATTAGTGCCATTTTGTTTGGAATTTTATTACCTTTGTTTTGATGTACACCATAACTGCCTTTCTTTAAAAAAATTTTCAAAATTAAAAAAAAAATGTTAAAAAAATTAAAAAAAAATTCTGAAAAAATTTTATTAAGTAAATTTAAAGTTTTTCAACCCCCATAATAATCATTTTTGCCAAATTTTAAGTTAAAAATAAAAATTTATCATGTAGAAAAAAATAAAAATTTTCGAAATTTTGGCAAGTCCCTAAACATTCCATGTAATTTAACAAAAAAAGTGATTCACTCATGGGGAATACAAAAACTCACTTGAGGGTGTTCATACGATTTGTACCATGCAAAAAAATTCACTTAAATTTCAGAAAATACAAGTAATAGCCGATTCGGTACAAAATCTTACAGAGCTAGTTTCCAACTTAATTCACTGCCTAATTTCACCTGAATTTTCCTTAGAATTAAGTTTTTACGTAATTTATGATTTTATTTTATTCTTTTATCTTCAAACACTTTAAATTTTTTTTGATTTGACATGTTGGAAGTGAAAAAATTACGTAAAAACTTAATTCTAAGGAAAATTCAGGTGAAATTAGGTACAGTGAATTCAGTTGGAACTGTAAGATTTTGTACCGAATCAGCTAATAATTGAATTTTCTGAAATTTAAGTGAATTTTTTTGCATGGTTCAAATCGTATGAACACCCTCAAGGGAGATTTTGAATTCCCCATGAGTGAATCACATTTTTTGTTAAATTACATGGAATGTTTAGGGACTTTCCAAAATTTCGAAAATTTTTATTTTTTTCTACATGATAAAATTTTATTTTTAACTTGAAATTTGGCAGAAATGTTTATTTTGGGAGTTGAAAAACTTTAAATTTACTTAATAAAATTTGTTTTCAGAATTCTTTTTATTTAATTTTTTCCCCTATTTTTAAAATTGAAAAAAATTTTTAAGAAAGGCAGTTATGCTGCACATCAAAACAAAGATAATAAAATTCCAAACAAAATGGCACTAATTTCAGGTTTTTACGTTATATAGTTCTAGATATCGCTCACTCCTTTCAAGAACGTCATATATTAGCTGTTTTAAAATGCTGGAAAAACAACTTTACAAGAGTTATTTTTACTTAAAAAAATGTTTACTACCGAAAGAGGGGTGATAGAAGAATGAAATCTGGAACACATTATAACTATACATATATTAGATTCTCGTAAAAAATCAAGAAGAAGATGGGAGTGTTTAATCTTTGGTTTTTTTGATGTTTTGTGAAAAAAATCAGTATTTTTTGGAAACTTTAAGGCTTTTGCGGCACGGGTTAAAATTTTTTGATTGAGCTAAAATTTTGCAAAAATCATTTATTTGTATGATGGAACAATTTGGGGGGGCGTCGCATAAAGATTTCCAAACATTAAAAATAAGGACCACCCTAATATTCATTTCCTAATCAAATTTTTTTGTTCTAGATGGAAGTACGCAAGTGCCATATAACTATCCACCGAAACTCCCACAAAATAGATGGCTTGGAAAATAAGTTGAAAGTATTAAAAGAAGAGAACAAACAGTATAAGACAAACGAGAGAAGACTGCAACATGATTTAGATGCGTGTCTGAATAAGAGAACCAATGAGGATTTAATTGTATACTTTGAAAAGAGAATAGAAAACCTTAATTTTGAACTAAAAAACTCAAAAACGGTAATTATATATGTTCTTTGTGTTTCTGTAATTTAAAAATTGTTTCATTGTTAGTGTTTTACCAGGTCAGATACCTGCTAAAGACTAGATGATGAATTATTCTTCAAACATAAGCATATAATAGTATTGAATTATCAGACATCTCTATAAAGTAAATAGAATATTGCAATTAGATATTAACTTTTGCAAACTAATAAGGATAGAATGACAATCCTTAGACCGTAAAATTGAGCCCATATATGGTTGTTACCCTAAACGGCCAAAACGTTTTGGCCATTTTCACCTTAGATCATTTTGGGAGTTATACTGTGATTATATAACGGATATCGTACAGGGTGTCCCAAAAAAGACTGACACATATTAAAAATCAATAGCTATTAACTCGAAAACTAAGAAAGATAAAAATATGCGGTTTCTTTCATCCTACTTCTGGGAGTCTTAGGTGTAGGATCCAACAAACCCGTATTTTTATCTTGCAGTTATCTTTTTCAGTTTGTAGTTATTGATTTTTAAAATGTGTCAGTCTTTTTTGGGACACCCTGAAATTCCCTTTGGATATGTTGAAAGCTATTAAGCAATCCTTCACGCGTATCACTGGAAATGAGGCCTATCCTCAGCTAACTTAGCGTTTTCTCGAAACTAGGAAAAAGCAGACTGGCTTGTTTGGCAAACAAAATTTTAATTACTTCGATCTCTCTGTAGCACTTGCACAACTGCATCATCGAATCACAAGACAGGGAAAGCAAGAATCTAATGTACCAGCGCGAGCTCGTCGCCAAAGAGGAAGCGTTCAAAGGACAGCACACCAGCCTGATGCAACTGAAACACGAGAAGAGACACCAGGTGTGTCTGGTCGAATCGCTGACCAAATCCGTCGAGACCCTGCAGAAAGAGCTACACGAGCAGAAGGAGAAGTTCTTGGACAAGGAAGCCGAGTGCACCAGACTGCAGCGGGACCTCCTAGAGGTAGGGAACAAAAAATTGTTCGATTCGATTCCAGAATCGATTCCTATAGTTCGATTCGATTCCAGAATCATCCTCATAGACCTCAATCGTCCTAAAGTTCAATTCGATTCTGGAATTGATTCCTGAGGTTCAATTCCATCCTGGTATCGATTCCTTAGGGCCAGTATCGAAAAGTAAAATCGAAAAAAATTTTCAAATGGAAGCTGTTTTCGATTCTTTGAAATCTATTAGCTAAGTGAAAATAAAATTAAAATTAAATTGACGTTTATTCCATTCCTTGAAAATAAAAGAATAAAGTGGTTTCAATTTCCATACTCTTTTATTTCATACTTGGCCGTTTTCACTGTTTTTCCGATTTCTTGGAATTGCACAATTATTAATTATCTATTTCAATTACAAATAAAATATAATCGTTATCCAAATACTTATTAATTATTGAACGCAATTGTTAATAACTATCTGTATTAATTAGAAAATGGAAACTATTCTAGGATTCGTTTCCTGGGTACAATTAGAACACCCAAAGCAGTAACCAGACTTTTGTTTCAGAGGGGGGGGGGTTGACTCAAAGTTATTCCCAAGGTACCCGGTAACGAGTATATTGTACGCTTAGTTTTATATTACTAAAAAGTAGTGTTTGGATTATGTTACACAATATGTTAAAATTTTACAATTACTCCAATTGAAAGGGGGGGGGGTCTGGGGGTCTTCCCCAGAAAAACTTTGAAAATTTGCTAGCTCCTTGTAAATGACAGCATTTTTAAGGAAAAAATTATAAATAGAAATATAAATTTCGAGGAACCCAAGAAAATTTTTTGAAATTTGCCTCTTTAAGCTAGTGTTTTATCTCATTTTGAAACTCTTTGGGGAACTCAACGGTAACTTGAGTGTTCCCTAAGGTAACTCCCAGGCCCCAAGGAAGGCACTGGAAATCCCCGGATCTCCGCGGACCACAGTTTAAGCACCACTGCCTTATGGGGTTCGATTTCTTGGTATCGATTCCTAGGCATTCGATTCCTTCAGAAACATTTGAAACCCTACCTTCTGCAGGAGCGGAACACGGCGCACTTCCACCAGAAGGCCGAGTACGACGTGCGCGTGCAGATGGAAGGCATGCAACAGAAGCTGTCCGAAGTGGCCAGGCTGTCGTGGGCGGTGGACTCGGATACCAAGCAGCGCAACGAGAAGATCAAGCACCTGAACGGAGAGGTCGGTCGGCTCAGAAAGCAGATCGAACATCTGCAGATAACCACTCGAGGAGCCTCCATCAAGCTGAAGAAGAGCGAGAGGTCCATGTCTGGCCTCAAGGAGACCTTAGTTGAAAAGGAACGACGCCTGGTCAAGGCACTGAGACAGGTCGAAGAAAGGTTGGGTTCAATTTATTTACTTATTTATTCGTTACTCTACATACACAACGTTCATATACAGGGTGTCCCACGAGAAGTGGCCCAACCCCTTTAACTTTTGAACCCCTACAGATATAGTCATGAGAGTGGGGTCTAGGTATAGTAAAGTGACCATGCCCTATCCAATGAGACAACTTCTAATGCCCTCTCGAGGAAAATTTAGGAGTTATAATTTTTATTTTAAAAACTATTTGAGGTATGTGAAAAAAGTCAATGACTAAGTTGTAGAGCAGCATCGATTCAGTAGGAAGACACCTTAATGAGAAAAATATCTTGAATAAAACCCTTAAAACGCACGCTGAATTGGGTTGAATTTACGTAGATTTTACGTCTTAAAACTCTCCTCACGAGGCGAAAATGAGAATTTTTCAATTTAATGAACTAAGAATACTTTTAGTCATTTACTTAAGTATAAAAAATGATTATTTCTCATTTTCGCCTTGTTAGGAGCGTTTTAAGAGGTAAAAACTACGTAAATTCAACCTAATTGAGCGTGCGTTTTAGGGGTTTTATTCAAGATATTTTTCTCATTAAGGTGTCTTTCCCTACTTAATCCATGCTGCTCTACAACTTAGTCTTTGACTTTTTTCACATACCTCAAATAGTTTTCAAAATAAAAATTATAACTCCTAAATTTTCCGCTAGAGGGCGTTAGAAGTTTTCTCATTGGATAGGGCATGGTCACTTTACTATACCTAGACCCCACTCTCATGACTATATCTGTAGGGGTTCAAAAGTTAAAGGGGTTGGGCCACTGCTCGTGGGACACCCTGTATATTACGCACTGTATGAACTACACTTTACGCAAAAAGTGGTGTATAAAAATTGCCTCCATACATGGAGAGATGTTACACGGCGATACGAAGGGACCTCCCCAGACTCGGATAAAGGAGGTCCCAGTGCTGAGGAACCTCCTTCAAGTCTAGGGGAGAGGTCCCTCCGTATCATCATCTATCCATGTATCGTGTGTCATCTATCCATGTATGGCTTATTCTATCCACCACTCCCATATTGCATCCACCACTTTTTGGGTAAAGTGCCGTGTTTTTTTACAGCGTGTAGGACGAATAGTATTAAAAAATTATTAAGAACATATACATCACTTGAAATGAGAATTTCACCATTTATTGCTGGTTAAGCTGACAATAGGTGTAATCTCACTACTCTCAAGCGTCACCTCCAACTGTGGACCAGTTTCGTCCTTGTTAGGACTCATCAGCACGGTATAGGATAAAGAATAAATACCCACGGTATAGGATTTCAGTTATAGTCGGCTTGACTAGTACTTGCCCTCCGCTCTCTGCGTTATCCTATACCGTGCTGATGAGTCCTAACTAGGACGAAACCGGTCCACGGTTGGAGGTGACGCTTGAGAGTTGTGAGATTACACCTATATACATCACTATTAAAAATCATCCAAAAGGTCTCGGGAGCTGGAGTCGACTCAGGACAGGACGCTCCACCTCGTCAACGCCAAGCGGGCCTCCCACATGAAGATCTCCGCCTTGACCTCGGAGGTGGACGTGAAGAAGAGGAAGATACTGAGTCTGGAGGAGACGATCATCAGGATGCAAGGAGAGGCGAAGAAGAAGCAAGACGAGGTGGAGATGCTGGAGCAGGAGTTGAGGACCCTGAAGCAATCTTTGCTGGAGATGAAGCAGCCCCATGCCATGGAATTGTATGTCAGGGAGATCAACAATCTAAAGAGGCTGCTGGACCATGAAAAGCTGAAGAATGTCGCTCTGGGGAATGAGATTCTCAAGCCTAAAGTCAGGAAGAAGTACGTTTTTTTCATGTTTTTATAGCGTAAATTTAATGGCCTTATTCACTTCCGATTAACCAGCGGTTAACCAGCAGCTGAAGAGAGAAAATGAACTTTTTGCTGACTCTGATTTGTGAAATCCTTGTTTGACCCGCTGGTCAGGTACTGCTAAACCAACGATAGTAAAATGGTCACGTGATTTTGACAACGCTGGAACTAGTATTTCGGAGGGGAGATAGGTGGAAGTTGAGGGTCAGTTGATCGAAAGAGGAAGATACATTTCCTTGTATATAGAAGCAAGACCCTAACTATCACCAGTTACCCAACTATCGGCAGAGTCTTTAAAAACCACGTGACTCTTTTACTATCGCTGGCTGAGCAGTAGCACAGAATACGCGGCCTTAAGTGTTTAGAAATGTTTTCATTCGATGAGCAGTTGAGAAGTGCAAATGGTCTGGCCGTAACCTGAAGTTTGTTCTTTTCGCTCTATGGGTAATGCCTTAAACCTGACGGAAGTGGCTATAGGCATTGCTTTTATTGATTTCATATTAAAACAGACATCATTATTTTTTTATAAAAAATCCGGTTTCTTAAAAATAAAAATGATATTGTTATTTATTTTAGATTTTTCTTATTCAAAATAACTCTATTTGAATGAAGCAAACCACCTGAAAAAAAGGACATTTGATTTTTTACCAGAATTTTCATAACCAATGTTGGAGAAACAATATTGACAAGCAAAATCCAATACTGATGACCAATATCGTCAGTATTGGCCAGTGTTTTGTTCTACCTGTGATATCCAGCTCCCTAACGGTTTTTGAATGTTTTTTTTATAAATTGTGTTTGATTTAGGTGCAATTTTCTTTTTAATAACTATATATTTCTATTGCAAGATTTAGATAAAGGAAAAATAATTTTACAAATCTCAGTTCACTTCCAGTAGGATATATGGTATTTGGAAGGTCCATTATTGGGTTCAACTCAAAACTAGCATATAAAACAATTACGTAGCTTTTACCTTCTCCAGCAATGTTAAAAGTCGCACAGCGCCTCTTATCTTTACTTATAATTACACGACAGCCGAAGCACTTAAAATTTAACGAGTCAGAAAACCATTTACCCGCCTGCTTCCGAGCCAGAACGCCATTTTAATAACGCCACACATCAAACATTAACCTACGGTTCACCAAACAGTTCCTTTTCAAAGGAAAAACGTAGTCGGGAATCCCAAGAATTGATTCCTTTTGTGGCTCCGAATCTTATTGAAAATTAAAGAGGAAACAAGGCGTGACAGATTATTCTTGAGGAAGATCCTATACCTTTTCTGTGTCATAATTCATCCAAATTCAACCCTTGATTTTAATTCTGAACATAAATTATCTTTATCTTCAATTAGTGGAATTAAATTTTTAGCGTGCGGTGGGGTTTGAGGGTTTAATTAAAGTAATTAGTATTAGATTCCTCAATTTGTGAGGGATTTTCGGTAAAATGAAAGAATGAGTTTCAGGTTAGTTGAAGATGAAAATATTAATGGATAGTTACATTAAAACAATCCCCTTTTCTGTTGTGTGTGGGATCAAATTTCTCCCCGGGTATACTTCAAGACTTGAGAGTTTTCAACAGTATAGTAAATGTAATCTGATTATTCTTTTACATTGACGCGCATTAACATCATCATTATAATAATATAACGATGGTGGATAATGTTGTTAACTCTTTCATCCTTTGCTACTTCCCGACTGAATAAGTTCATAACCAATGCGAAAAAATATTAAGAGGAGAATTATATAAATTTTAATGAAAAATACATTGTTCTACTAAAATAAAACAACGATGCAGGATTTGAATAATTTAACAAAAGTTACATTTACATTGGCTTAATTTTTTAAACTAAATAAAAGAACAATTATAAACTTTCGTCAAGTAAGAGGGACACAAATATAGAATTTTTACTGACACAGTGAGAGAAAATACACCCAGGGCAAGGCCAGAAATCGGTGACGGGTTCAACGCGCAGGCTGCTAGCGTAGTGGGAAGCGCCACTAGGTCGCCCCGTCCTCCGCGATGGTATTTGAAAATATTGTTAGCGGGCTTCGGCTTGAATAATACTAAACTTTTTGAAAAGGGAGTATTTCACCACTACCTCTGGTTAGAGAAGAATAAGTATAAACCCCAGTTCTCAAGCGTCGCCTCCAACCATAGACCAGTTTCGTCCTTGTTAGGACACATCAGCACGGCATAGGAAAACAACGCAAGAGAGCGGAGGGCAAGTTTTTAGTCTAGCCGAATATAACAGAAAAAATGGTGACCAATTGATTAGTCCTCCACTATCTGCCGGAATAAATAAGAATAGAGGGAATCTTATTCTCCTCTAACCAGAGGTAGTGGTGAAGTACTCCCTTTTTATACCTTGCCTTTCGGAAATTAAATCTGTTCTAGAGGGGACGGATGGCCTGTTGAGTTTACCCACTGCCCTTCACCCCAGCAGTCTGCGCACTGTATCCGTCGTCAGTTCGATTCTGACCTTCGGCCTGGGTGTAATTTTCTTTCCTTGTGTCAGTACAAATTCTGTTGTGTCTGTCTTACTTGACGAAGGTTTATAAGCTGATCCTTGAGATCAAGCACACAAACTGGAAAATATATGTTACTAAATAAACATCAACATCTGTTCTAGGGAATGCGCAGTTCATTCCCGCAGATAGGGGAGGACTAATGGTCACCACTTTTTCCGTTATAGTCGGCTAGACTAAAAACTTCCGCTCTCTTGCGTTGTTTTCCTATGCCATGCTGATGAATCCTAACAAGAACGAAACCGATCCATGGCTGGAGGCGACGTTTGGGAGCTGGAGTTTACAATAAACTTCTTGCTTCTTTGTATTTGAAAATAGCGTTTTGGACCCTCTGTTAGGATTTTTCTCTGTTTTCCCCTCAGGTTCAACAGCTTCGAAAACAGCAAGTCACACTTGGGAACGCTCCTGTCCAAAAACGCCCGTCTCCAGAAAGAACTGGCTCGCAAGGCGGACGCCCTTCGCAAACTGGAAAGCGATATGCAGTCCAAGACGGCCGAGGCCGAGACCATGCGGTCCCAGATGATCCAGCAATCCGGAGCGGTCCGTGACGAGAAGCTGTGGTCGATTCAGAAGGAGCTGGAGTCCAGTCGGAGCAGGATCAAGTCCTTGTTGGGAGAGCGGAGTGTCAGCGAGTCCCTCTGCTCCAAGTATGAGAAGGAGATTGCCCAGCTGAAGCAAGAATTGAAGGAGTGCAAAAGTCAATAGATTAAAATGGGGATTTTGAAATTGGGTTCCGTCAATTTATATATGGATGAACTAAGGTTTTTTGGATAGTTTTTTTAGGCTAAATGGTTTATGCCCATAAATTTGTTTTGTAAATTACGATGAAATTATACAATTTGTACAGGTAAATAAAGAAATAGAACTCTATTGCTATTCAGTTGTGTTGTATCAAATTAGTATTCAGAGAGTAATAGCTATACTCTGTTCATTTTGAACTGGCGCCCGAAAATATTTCCTTCCCCACTACCGAATCAGTAACCATGGCAACTATCAACTTCACAGCGACAAAGAAGGCTTACTATTATTGGCCTCGCAAAGAGCGTATCCATGGTTACGCTTCTAGCGAGGGGGAAAGCACTATCCTTCAGGCGCAGTTCAAAATGAATAGAGTATAGCTATCATTGCTTTCCTAGTGAAAATCAATCTTTAAGCAATATATTTGTTTACCGTTCTCCAATTCTTTCTGGTCCTAATATAACGATCTTTTAGATACTGTAGATTTTCAGGAGACCAATTTCAAGCAAATTATAGTTGTCTCCAAAGCAATGTTTACTTGTAAAAGGTAAGTAATGTTCATTTGTAAAGAAATGAACATTACTGAATGAACTTGTTTGTTTTGTGAGTATCAGTTTTTAAATGACACCTAACAGTACTATACAGTATGTTTCAAAATTGCGTTGCACGGCTTTTATTAGAAACCAACGCCTCCTAGGGTCATGGAAGTAAGGTCTACCCCCAGGTAAGTGAGCCTGGAGAACCCATTGAGATGACTTACAGCGTCCCTAGCGGCGAAATTAAAAAGTTAAAAAAATTAATTTAAAAACCAAAGGAGATAGAGCAAAAACCTCAGTGAGAGTATTGTTGTCAACGTCATGAAGAACTCACTGAAAAAAAAATCATGAAAATATCTTGAATATTTGCCAAGATATTAGCATGTGAAAATTGCACTTTTTCAGGGGTCAAAAGAGAAAAAGTTCGCATATTTGCACATTTTTTTTTGATTTTTTGATTAAATTTTGTGTTCATTCAACTAAAAAAACACGAAACTACACAATAACACTGAAAATTTTGTAAATATGTGAATTTTTTCCTTTTTGACCCCTGAAAAAGTGCTATTTTCACATGCTAATATCTCCGCGAATATTCAAGATATTTTGATCAAATTTTTTTCAGCGAGTTTTTCATGACGTTGGCAACAATACTCTCACTGAGGTTTTTGCTCTATCTCCTTTAGGTTTTAAATTAATTTTTTTAACTTTTTAATTTCGCCGCTGGGGGCGCTGTAAGTCATCTCAATGGGTACTCCAGGCTCACTTACATAGGGGTAGACCTTACTTCCATGACCCTAAGCCGTGCAACGCAATTTTGAAACACCCTGTATAATCAGGATGAGGTGCCAAAAAAAGGAAACTATTTTTACCGTAAAAATTAAATTTTTTATTTACAGTTTTTAAGCTAATTTAATCCTATTATAAGAACTCTTGTCGTATTTTATGAAGCATAACGTTTTCGAAATATTTTTAGGCTTTTATGTTTAGAGGCTTTTAACTTTTAAAACACCACTTAAAATAATCTTAATAAAAAATTTCTAGTTAAGGATTTAATAAACTAAGTATTTATTTATTACTTCAAGCTTAAAAATCAACTATTTTTCTTAATGCAAGAACAAATATCTTAGAGGAATTAAGTTTTTAAAAGTATGCAACTTATATTAAAATGTGTTTTGAAAGAATCATCTTTCAAATGTCCTTCATTTCAGATCATTCAGAGCATTCAATAAATTAATTCTCCTTGAATCGAAAACAAATTTTATATTTGTTAGTACTTTGACAACCAAAATCAAGTACGAAGTTCAGTGTATTTAAAAAGACAGAATGGAAAAACGTTTTAAATTAAATTTGAAAACATTTTTCTAAAGTGTGCTAACTATATATACTTTTCAACTTTCGAGACATGCTTAAGTGTTTGGGAAACAAAGTGCTTTCCCACTTGGAAATAGAAAATTAGATTGTATAAAATACTGTGTATTCAGACGTTTGATTTCAAGAACAAAAGATAATTTGATACCAAGTAGTGTTTTTAGAAGTTTAGATAGTTTCTCTAGAGCACTACCTACCTTTTTTTATCTCATCTTAAAGTCTCTTAACAATTATATTTTACTAGGAAAATAATCCTGTAATTTGATAACCCCTCGTCGCTTTTACAGCTTTATTTTTGTCAAAAAATAAAAAGGATTTAAAGAACTGAATCCACAAAATGGAGATAGGTTTATAATTTAACCCATTAATGCCCAACTTTTTATTTTTCTTAAATATTTGGTAAAAACATAGTAAATATCCCCAAAACAACTGGAAAAATAGTAAAAAAAATTCCAGGTCAAAATTTTAATTTCTTCACCAAAATTAAAAAACGTCCCTAAAAACGTCCGTCAGGCACGAATGCCCCCGTGTTTTTCCCTATAGTAAACGCATGGTAGAAAACAGTTTTAAAGCCTCAAAAACATCTTCTACCTTTTTAAGTGCAGCAAAAGTGATCGGAACCATACTGTAACATGAATATGAACAAAAAATATTAATTATTTATCCAATTAACTATAAAATTAACCTTAATTAACGTAATTTGAGCATTTTTATGCTCTAAAACACGTTTTTACCTCCCAAATCTATGTTAATTGCAAATTAATTAAGATTTTTAGTTGACAAAGGCATTCTTTGTTTATATGTTACCTAATATCAAGTAATAATTACTTTTACACACCTTAAATTCATCAGAATATCTCAATTTGTGAAGTTTAAGTCCTTCAAATGCCCTTACTTTTTTTCATTTTATATAATTTTATTGTGCGGAACACAAATTTCTCCCCAAAAATCAAGCATTAGTGGGATGTGCATTAGCAAGCCAGATTATATAGATTGATCTGCAGTATAGAACACAATGATTAGCGACATCTAATTCAAAAAAAGCCGAAAATTTATCATAAAAATGACTTTTTTGGCAATTTTAATGACAAAAGTCATTATAACTAATAATTATTAAACTTTTAATTAAAATATAGCCGGAATATATTTTCATAAGTAATAAATATAGTAAAATAATTCATTTATTCATTTTAATTATTACTAATTAATTAATTCCTTATAATTTAAGACTTTTTATTCCATTAACTTAGCAGAAATAACATTATTTTCCAAAAAAATAAACAAAAAAAATAAATTTATTAGCTAAAATTAAAGTAATTTTATAATTATCAGCTATTTAATTCATTTCATAAGAATCGAACTCATTTTTAGGAAAGAAATAAGGAAACACTAGCATTTCACTATGGGGAAAACCACGGGGGCATTCGTGCCTGACGTCCCTTTTTAGGGACGCATTTCGAGGGTCCAAAATAAGGTCAAGATAAATTATTTTTGAAAAATAAAAAACACCCCAACTGATTTAATGTATAAACAGTAATATATATCGGCATTGAAATTTTTTTAAAATAAAAACTAGGATTTTTAAGCTTTTTCTTTCAAAATTTTTAAAAAAGCACTTTTCTGAAAAATTCTATCTTCCAACTTTAAAAAAGTGAAAAAAAATTTGTATTATGCTTTCTTCTTGTGTTCTTTATGTTCTATGAAGATCAGAGATACTTTGATTCAAAGGAACAATTTTTGTAGAAATAGGAGGATTTTAAAAAACGACCCTAAAAAGGGACGTCAGGAAGTAATGGGTTAATGTTGAGGGCACATTCTCATTTAAAACAAATAATAATATTTTAAATAAGAAATTAAAAGCTAAGTTAGAATTACGTTTTCTTGTATTATTTTTTATGTTATTTACTTTTATAACCTTTGAGGAATGATGGTAAAATTATGTCCTGCTTTCAGAACTTTTAAAACTCCTTATTTCTATCCTATAATTCAATCAAATTATGTCCAGGCTTAGTGGTCCATCAGGAGGTGTCCATCTCCGTTTCATTAGCCTTTGGGCCTGGGGTGGTGTCTAGGCCGAGTGTCTGTCCGACGCTGGACCCCCAGTTGATTCCCCAAGCGAGCTTGGTGCTCATTTTATCGACCACGGGAGGATGAAGGGCTGAGTTGGGTCGGTCCTTCACTTAATAAAACTTAAAAAGCCCAATCGGCTCTGCTGGTTAGAGCTACCTTTTTAAAAAGATTAAAAAAGAAATAAGGAGATCGAAGGGGGGGATGAAGGGTTTTTTTACTACTCAAAATAGGGAGTTTTTAAGGTATTTTTGAAAATGACACTAGAACGACGGGAGGGGCCATTTTGGCCCCTCGCATAGTTTGTTGTTCAATCAATTTAACGCTAATTAACCAAATGGCTTGAAATTTTCTGACTTTTCATTATTTGACCCTATTTAAGTAAATACCAAATCATTTTTATTTTAGTCCCACAGGAGCGGAGATATCGAACCGTATACTTAGAACGACGGGGAGGGTCCATTCTGGACTGTGAAGGGATTTTGTCAATGCGCGTTTTAAAATCGTCGTTTCTGGTGATCACTGGAGCGTGTATAGGATTGATATATTTACTCAAAATTCAGTTATCTGCAAGAAGAAAAGAAAATATAATTTCAACTTATTTCATTATCAGTTTAATCGGCTATTTTCCACCATTAATAATACAAAAATTCTATAAAAACGTAAAGTTTGTCTCCCCTATGTTCTAAATAAGTTATTTCGTTGATATTTCTAGTTCAGGGATGTTTTAATAATGATACGAACAAAAGAAATCTGCGAGGGTCTTTCTGGCCCTCTCCGTCCTTCTAGGTATACGGCTAAGTCCCGTCGTTCTAGTGTTAACCACTAGAAACAAAATCCCTCCGTTAGGGAAGCGGAAATAAATGAGCGATTCCAGTATTTTTATTTTATTTTTATTCAATAGAGGTATCCATACCTATATCGATACGCGCGCAATTTTTTTAAAGTAACGATGCATATTATTTATTTTTAAAATTTAATTTCAAAGGTGACGCATGTCATTCAATCCGAAACAAATTAAAAGGGGTTGATTTTGATTTAAAAATATTGAATAAATTATTTTTTTTAAACTTTTCATGCCGATTTTTGAACTTAAACCAATTTCTTTCGCTGGAAAAATGCATTTCTTTTCTATTTTCGGAAAAATGCTGGTATTGGCCACTACGACTCTTAAAATTCGCAGCACGCGACAATTTACTGTTGTAGGCGTTGAATTTATCCACCATACAGTGTGAAATCATAATATATTAAAAATAATTCAGGCCTGTTGCTCACGCTAAAAATTCCATCTACCAATCGCACCAACCAGGTTTATCGAACTCAAAACTGTGTCAAATCCCCATCACCGACAAGACACAGTCGCAAACCGGCAGCAAACGTCAATCACCACTACAAATAAACTTCCGATCAACGCTTCCTCGGGGACAAACACATTCATCCCTGCCACCTGCCGCTGACATGGACAAGTATTGACGAAAGCGTTCTGTCCAAAGAAGTATGAACAATTTCTTCCGACCAAGCTCTCCGGACTTGAGCTGCCATCTGATGGTGACAGGGGGAGGATTCGCTTGATGTCATCCAGCCACTGACCTCGGAAAGGGAGATGATGCAAAAGTCCAGTGGGGGGAAATGGGATTGTGTTTTGAGAATGCCTCGGTGGGATCTGTTGTTTTTTTTGGGGGGGGGATTTGAAAATTGTGTTTGGATCCTGTGGATCTGTTTCAGAAAAATTGTTCTGTAATGTTTATCGTTTTAAAGGGAGGGGTGTTTTTTATGAATTCGAGGTGTACGTCATGTATATTTTAATTTTTAAAATGGAGTTTGAACCAGATCTTTAACTTCTTTACTTCAAAACGAGAGATAGAAAGAGAGAGGTTATATGAGAAAGGGAAAAAAGAGAGTAAAGGAAAGAGAAGTAGAGAAAATGATTGATAGGGAAAGAGAGAGAAGGATTCAAAGATAAGAGAGAGAATAGCAGTAAAGAGAACAAAATGGAAATTAGACAGAAAGAAAAAGAGATATAAAATAAGATGAGAAAGTGAGATAGAAAATAAGATGAGAAAGTGAGATAGAAAATAAGAGAGAGAAAATGAGATAGAAAGAAAGAGAAAGATTCACTGGTCGGTTGTTCTTTTTACACTTAACATAAATCTTTTTTGTATCTTCAACTAAACAATTCCTTCCTTTTTTATCTCCATTGGAATCAAGGCAGAATGAGAGATGGATAGAAAACCAAGGCTTTGAAGAAACGAATTTTTCACTAACAATCATCAGCATTCATTTTCATCGATTCAAATACTATCTGGCAAAGAAATGAGTTAACTCGAAATGTTTGGGCAATACTAAACTAAATTTGGGCATACAAGACTGAATGGACTAAAAGAAAAATTTTACTTTCTGCTTACTAAATTTTTCTTAATTTGCATTACATGTAAATTTTCTTTCAATGTTCAATTTCAATCAGCAACAAAACTGGTTATTAATAAAAAAACATATTCAGATTAAAAAACAATCAAAATTTCAAGTAATAAACACAAAACGGTTTCCTTAAAGTCCCTTTTATCTCATAAAGTAACCTTTTGGACCTCAAAAAGAGTTAGGATAAGATTTTCCAAAATACATCTCCTTCCACTAAAAGCTACTGTGTATTTCTCGTAATGGAATCACGCTCTTTGGAACTTTTGCCCAACAAAATCCAACCTTAATTTAGCTCCGCAGATGATGGAAACCTAACGAGATTTCCACGTAAGTGTAAAACGAAGTAAATACGTGATTTGATTTATTTTTCAATAGAAAACCCGGAGCCTCTTATTTCGAAGTCTAAAATGACTGAAAGTCCAGACATTTAGGTTTTCCTGAAGGATACAATTGGATAAATCCTTTCATAGTGTTTTTTGGGGATTTCTGAGGTGGGACAGAAAAATATCTACTCACACGGCTAAAAGTGTGATAGTAATAACCAGTCTAGGACTGCATTGAAAATAAAGACTCCTATAAAAAAATAGGTACGTGCCCTGATACACCCTTAAGGTGGTAAGTTTATATAAAATAAGTATGAAGGGCGTAATGGTTTTATTAACTTCTAATGAAATGTGTTTACTAAAAAGGATATAGAAGATATAATAATGAAATGTGATTGGTATAGAGCAGGGATTCTATAACTACCAGTTTTCATCCAATATAAGCAACTCCCATTCCACATATTTTCCAAAGAAAATACATCGTATATTTCCGCACATAAGCAGATAATTTTGGAAAAATTTCTGACCCAAAAACAGTTCAGTTTATACGTGGATTATAGGCGGAAATATACTGTTTTAAGATTTCTATTTATTTGTTCTATGAACTCTCCATACGTCTCATAATTTTTTGTTCTTTGTGGGTGTTTGAAAACAATTTTTCTTCCTCATTCGTTAGGTAAGTCTTTGGTAAAATCTTAAATTTTCGAGTTCAAAACGCGTTTTATTACTTTCGAAGGTTTAATATACTTCTGCATAACTTTTCCGACCTACCTAGAATTTTCCGGCTTAAAGGCAATACTTGCAAAATCTCGTAAATTATTATATCACATTAAAAAAATGTAAGGTTGATGTAACGGTACAACATTTTTAATGAGACTTCTTGTTTTGAAAAGAAGTATATTGTTGGTGTTAAGTTGTTTTTACTGAATAGTGACTACTATGAAGGAAAAACCAGTTCTACAGGAATCCAATTTTGCAACCTATGCAACGCTGAATATCATGATTAAGCTCATACTTTTCTTTCCTCCTAGGGTAATTTATCAATCTTTTTTCTTTTTGCTAATAGTGGATTCTTGGGTGTCAATCTAGATCCATGTAATATCGATATAAATATTTACTTCGTGTTACCCAGTGGACACCCGTGGTCCGAAGCTGAAATTTTTTCTATTTACTAATTTCCCTTTTTCTTTTTGGAGTTGCAGTTTTGATATTGTCAGCAGTTTAGTTCACTGCCTAAGTGGTGTCTTTGGATATTTCTTTGTAAATTTTTGTTTTCCTCAATACATTCTGAGTACTGTTTGGTGAACAAAATTCTATAAAATCCTAATTCTAAATATCATTTAAAAAACCTGGTTTTTCATACACAATTGAGTGAGTGAAGTAAAATGTTAAATATAATAATACAATAAATTTCCTCAATAATATAGTAAGTTAGGTATGTATCTCTAACGGTTTTTTTTATATTTGGCATTACAGTAATGCAGAGGTGCTACTGATTTCAATTTAAATGCCGGACAGCCATTAGAGTAACGAGCTTTTAATCCTGAATCCCCAAATGGAATCCTCCAAAATCCAGAAAATTTGCAGATGTAATCATGCATAGAACCGATGGATGTACCGGATTCTTCATAAAAGAATCCGTCCATTGAAGCCCTGCACTATTTTTAATTTGACCTAATTTTGCATTTTGTTGTTGTGAGCTCGAGATTTTCGAAAAAAGAAAACTGGAATTGCGAGATTTATGCTATTATAAAAATCGGATTTCTGAGGCTACCCTGAAGAAGTAGCACCCGCTGAGCTAGTTACGTAATCCTGTTGATATCATTTTCGCAAAACAAAAATAAAAACTATTCTCCATCGATCCTTTCAAAAACATTGATGGAAGAATCTATTTTTATATAGCAATAAAGGAGTTCATTTCCCTCATATATTTTCCCAAACCTCCCTTCCTTACCCTTACTGACTCTACATAGATGGTTTACTGCACCTTTAGAACATCCACAGATAATCTCATACCCAGACTAGCATAAACGTTGGAAATGGGGCATCTTGCAAAAGAAACTCTAGTCTCAGGTATTACCAATCCACTTTGAAATGACACTTAAAAAGCTACTCTAAAAGATCCTTCTGTTACCATCATGAGGTATCGATCCCATGGATGATATCTTTGGAGAATTTTACGGACGTCTAGCATCGCATAAAATGTGAATATCTCTCCTTAACCATCAATAGAGGGAACAGCTGTAGTATCATTTCGCCCAAGGCGATATTTTTATTCGTCTTCAGATATGGTTTCTCATTTAAAGCTTACAGAGAACGCATTGGGATCTTCTGGTCAGTATCAGGTATTTTTGTTACTCATGGGATTTAAAAGCTAAAACATACAGTCCACGCTCCTTTTAACGCATAGACTTATGATGATTTTCCATTTATAAACTCAATTTTTTTTATTTCAGTCTTATTATGAATTGTTTTATGCTTTTTAGATAAAGGAAGACACATTTTAACTAAAAAATGAAATAAGTTTACAAATTTGCAAACTTTATCCTTATTTTTAGGCCTGAAAAAGTGCTATTTTCGCAATATCTCCTTGAATATTAAAGATATTTTGATGAAATGTTTTTCTACGCGTTTTTTATGACATTGCCAACAATTTTATCACTTAAGTTTATGTTATAATCGTCTTAAGTTTTTAATTATTAATTTTAACTTTCTTATTATGGTTTTTACTCTTTTGAAATTCAGAATTTTTACTCAATATCTGGGGCCTATTAATAGAAAGCTGTTACGTTTTGCTATCGATGAATAGTAAAATTAGTTATTTAAAATACAAAAATGCTAAAATAAAACCCATAATAACCCATGTATATAGACACATAAAAGTTTTTCCATTAATTTCAGTAAATAAAACGTTTTGAAAAAACTTTCCCTCATATGGTTAACCCATTTGAGGAATACTAACTGGTCTACTGAGCTTGAATCATCTTTGTAAGACCATGAATAACTTTACAGCCCCGAAGCGTAAAAGTATATAGATTAGGCTCCGCTTGTAAACATCGCCTACAATATCAATAAAGGATAATACGACTGCTGTACCAGCAATAAAAGAGTGCAAGAAGACCATACATCCCTACGATAAGGAATACGGAAAGCAAAACAAAAAGAGCCTCCCACCCAATGTCCAAAGCTGTGACATGGCTGCCAACTTTATCTGGAGGTTATAACTGGTCGTCTGGGACTTGGCATCATGGAAGTAAGTAGGTCGGGTGATTTGCAGAAGAGAGAAAAGTCTAGGGTGACAAAAGTTGCTTTGGAATGGAACGAAAAAGATACGGAATATAGGGGGACATCTTTGCATATTATAATTTTCAAAAGTAGTATAACACAGAGAAAAATGTTATACTCATACTGTATACTTTTTATACACCGGTAAAAAATTTCGTGATAAAGAATATTAGGCATGGCAAGAGTTAAATAAGAGGAATGCCTATCGTCTAAGGGGAAATTATTTTTTTGAAAAATATAGGTTTTTGACTTTACGAAGCTCGTCTTATCGAGAATATACTGTAAGATAATAATATGGTCATATGTGTATCTAAGATAATTTTATGCTGCAAGTCTATCTAGACTTTTTAGAAATTGTAAATCAAATGAAATAATTGTACAATTAATTGGTTAAAATAACTCACAATTTAAATGGTTCAAAAGTATTGTCTGGCAAGTAAATGTATGTGTCGGGGGCTATTTGAGTATCAGTGTCACCTTTCCAAGCTTACATTAAGAGTTTCGGATCTTATAAATGGCCGGATTTCTGGGGGGCATGGGGGCAATGCTACAACTTTTTTTTACAAATTTCCATTTTTATAAGGGAAAATCCTGTTTCCATAGCCATTAGGGAAAGCTTGCCCCCTAAGGTTTCCAGCGTGTCCCCCAGGGATCACCACCTAAATCCTCCCATGATCTTATTTACCATGCTACCTGACCAGAGGTTTATCATTGGTTAAGGGATTCCTCCAATCAAAGTCAGCGAAAAGCTCATTTTCTTTCTTTAGCTACTTATAAACCACTGGTTTAGTGGCAGTCTGACAATGATTAAGGCCATGGGAGGGTTAACACTGTAGTTTGGGGTAAAAACCAGTGGCAAGGTCAGACCTTTCTTGACCCGTCAATAGTGTCGCGTGAAAACGCACCATGTCCATCCACCCTCATGACCAACCTTGGTCCAAAACGCAATTTAGAAAAGAAAAACAGCAATCAACTCGTTCCCCCATCCGCCCATAAGGAGCCAATTAAAATCTCAGCATGTGATTTACTGCCCAGAAATGACATTTCATGCCGCACGGCTCTATATTTACCCGCGGAACCACATCCATTCATTCCCGTAATGAAGCCATTATTCTAGGCGTCACGGGAGAGGACGACTCCCTTTTTTTCCATTGGCTCTGTTGTGAGAATCGAGTGGAGTGGAGATGCTATCGGCCTGGTTTGACGGAGGACGTGAGCCAGTCGTCAGGTTTTGTTGCTCCCGGTGCTGATAAGATCGGACTGAATGATTAGGCCTGTCGTATTCTGAAGTTAGGTATAGGGTTTGGATGGTGTGGTTTTTTATGAGGGTGAGAGATGAGGGCTTTGTTTGAATGATTTTTTTAGGTGGAGGTGCAAGACAGTAAACAAATAACGGGTCAGTGGTTTTAAAGTTCAGTGAAAATAAAATTATACCCCTTCGTTTGCTATTTCTCAAATAGATGTTAATAGGACAATTAGAAAAAAGAAAGTGCACAGAATTCCTTCACCCCCATATACTGCTACACTGCATATAATACGCAGAGCTCATATTAATGCAAATGTTTGGATCAAACCCCAAAATCGCTCACTGAGCAAAAAAAACTACCACTTCGCGGAGTGGCATTTGCAAATTGCCACAACCCAAAACTCGGGTTGTGGTATTTTCAAAAACGCTCACTCCGCGATGTGGTATTATCAAAATGTGGTATTTAGTAAATTTGTTTTTATAATTATTTAATCAATATTACTTCTATTTTTGACAATATTTGTTGACTTATTAGCAGTTAACTCTTGTTTAAAAATTATTCCCTCAATTTCTATGCAAGCAATTAATCAATTACCTATATAATTTTTTACCTTACTTTTTTAAAAAGACTTATTTGTATAATAAATGAAAAAAAATTAAAACGATAAAAAACATGTCACAAAATTGAGCGTTTCATTAAATTTACATTTTTAAAACAATGCAACAATAATAAAAAATGTAATTTAAATTAATTAAATAGAAATTAAACCGAAAATATCAAGGACAATTCCAAATTTAAACTGAAAATTTCCAAAAATAACCCCTTTAATAAATCTATATTAAGTAGTCTTAAAAGAACAAATTGAATTAGACTATATAAATTAAATTTAAGCAAAACCTTTTGGAGAATCTGTTGGTCAAAATCGTATTAAATGGGCCTGGTATCATAAAACCCTAAACCAGCTAAAGCAAGTCTGTGGATGTGGAATGTTTCATTTGGCCAAACGTCCCACATTAGCGCATCCCATCTTTGCAAAAGTCTATTTCGAGTTGTGGCACTATTGAAAAACGGCCACATCGCGTTCTGGCATTTTGAAAATACCACATCGCGGAGTGAGCGTTTTTGAAAATACCACAACCCGATTTCGGGTTGTGGCAATTTGCAAATGTCACTCCGCGATGTGAGCGTTTTTTTCGAGCAATTTCGGGGTTTGAGCCTAACACATAAAATATCACTGGATACATATTTCATTATGAGAGTAAAATAAAGTATAGGATAAAAAATTAGTAAAATCCCATCACATAGAGAGAAAAATTGTATGCATCAATAAAAAAATGCCTTAATCTTTTTAGCTTGTTTTTTTATGTATTCCTTTAATATTTTGTTTGTAAGGTTAAAATTCATTTATTGAATTAATTAAGTTGAAAATTATTTGTCACTGGAACGGGACATAATCCCCTTGAAAGGAGTATTTCACCATTATCGCTGGGACAGTAAGTGTAAACTCACAACTCTCAAGCGTCACCTCCAGCCATCGGTTAAATGCCGTGGCGATGAGTCCTAACAAGGATAAAACCGGTCCATGGCTGGAGGTGACGCTTGAGAGTTGTGAGTTTACACTTATAATCCCTTGGTTGATGCATATGTTTTCATAAGTTTTTCTACTTGTTGGGTAAAAAACTATTATTATTATTATTGTTATTGTTACTACTACAATTTGTTGTTGTTGTTGTCGTGTGCCACTTGGAATACCCAAGCTCCACAAGGATTCAAGGCAAAGGGGGTGCGGCTCCTGAGAAAGTGAGGCCCATAAATGGCAGGAGTCCGACTTCTGCCTCATGAGATGATAGATGCTGCCACTATCTATCGCCACCTCCACAATTTTGCCATGCATCTGAAGGGGAGGGAAATAGTCTCCAGACACCTGGACCCAAGGTAAACTGCGCCATGACCGACCTCAGGACTTTCGGACCCACAGATTTAACGAGCACGTACTCCGCATATACTCGATGGGTCTTCAGCGGTGTCGGGAATCGAACCCGGGACCCTCCGATCCCAAGGCCGATGCCTTAACCACTAGGCTCCCCACAGCCTCTACTACAATTTAATGTCTTATTATTGATAGCTGTTGTAATCTTAGTGCTCGATCTAATATAACTGTGTTATATCATTTTGGTTGTAAATCTATGAGAAATAAATACGTTTTCACCAAAATCTATCTGTTAACTAAATTTGTAAGTTTTTTTGCGACTTAATAAAGAGTTTCACAGTCATCGATCAATCTTTTAAATATCTATTATATAAGTGTTGAATTTAATCTAACCTAAATTTTCTGTGTGTGGATTGATAAGAGATTCTTAGTTACGTTACACAAGTGGTTTAAAACAGTACACCTTATGACTGAGGTTAGCGAATTCCTTTGAATAATTTTAATTAACTATTGAAATTAAATATTGCCAGATGTTGCACGCAGATGTGTTGAGTCTTTGTAAAAGAATAGAATGGCTTCATATTGGTTAAAAAAAATGTGCAGAGATATCCATATCCACCCAAGCTCAATACGTAATACTTAATACCTTAATGCATGCAATTCAATAGGTTTTATATTCCATGACGTCTGAAATTGCCATTAGCCATAGTGAGAAAATTCTAATGTTTACAAAACGGGTTATTTTACTAGGATCTTTGGATGCAATTAGTCTCATTCTTTTTTCTATGATTGTTCGTTAAGAATGATGCATTTCAAACTTCTTTGGAATTCTTCTTTCAGTGAACTTAATTACAGGCTGATTAAATCCGCGATAACGAATCAGCTTAACATTTTAAACTGAATCTTTGTGTCGCATGTCCAAAATTAGCTTCTGAGAGCCGATTTGTCAGAAATGCAACACCCTCAGTGAAAAGTTTCTCAGAACTGATACAAAGTTAATGTCATTTACTTTGGTTACTAGCCTTAAGGGGTCCTGCATAAGATACATTAAGAATAATTTGGCTAAACAACTATTTTGTTTCAGTGTGTCGCACCTAGCCATGCATTAAAAACTTTATGACTTCATCTGTGTTTACTCATCACTTAAGGTTTCTTTATTACGTTATTTTCACTTTTAATTTCAATTTTATGACATTGATTCAGGGAATATATTTTCATTGTTAGCGATATTACGCGGGTCAAATTTTTTTTTTACAACAACAAATTTATTGAATTACAAATAAAAAAAGAAGAAAATTTACAAGTTCACATAGTCACCTGGGATCTCATGGTCCATGTAGGTGACCGTAATTATGTATAACAAAAATTTCAAAATACAAACTAGGAGAAGAAAAAAACACAGGAAATACATACATGAGATGGATATGGTGGCAAACAGGGCGCCAATAAATTATATTTTTACCATAATGATGAGTTAAAGTGCTTAAAATAATTTTAAATCATACATTAAACAGAACAAAAGAAATCATCAATATCCTCAATAGTAAACAGATGTTCCTTTAAGGTATCCGTACACCTTTGACAACTTTTTTTTTAAATTTTGATAATAACCTAATTTTTTCTTTAAAATATCATTAGTTACCCCAAAACTTAGTTATAAATCAAAAAATTAATTGAAAAAAAATTTTTTTTTCACCAATTTAGGGTAAAAAATGGGGTAAAAAAGGTCAAAAAACAACCATTACGCATATTGAAATTGCACAAAAAGTTATTAATATTTTTTACTTTTGTAAATTGAATTTCAAAGAGTGATATGTACTCTTGGATCTAGACTAAAAATTTTGAAAAATATAAAGTTTTAAAGTTTTTAGAAGCTTTTGAATTTGAAATACCTTAAAACTCATAAAAAAAATATAAACAATGATATTTCATAAGCTGTTAATTTTTTTCTACTCAACATATTACCATGATTGTAGTCTAGATCCAACACCTATATATCTAAAATATGTATAAAAAATTTCATGCAAATCCAACAATAACTTCAGGAGATATTTAAAAATGCGATAAAGCAAAAATACAAAAAACCCATTTTGAGAAAAACACGAAATTAAACTTTTAATTGTACATAACTTACTATAGATATGTAATTTTTAAAATTCTATAACTTCGGTTCTATATATCCCAGACACAAAATTTTAAGTGTTTTTTGAAGCTAATAAATAGGGCTACTATTCTAAAGCAATTTTGGAAAATCGAGGTTTTTGTGCAAATTGACCTAAAAAAGGTGTACGGATACCTTAATTGCTTTTTGAATAAATATTTTGAAGGGCTATTTTGAATATGAATAGGTAAGTTATTAAACACTTAGGGGCTATGTAAAAAAATTTTTTACAGAATATGGATTTATTAGGTTTAGGAACAAAGTATAATATGTTAGGTCTTCGTAGGTTTACGACATTGCGTTTTTGACAAATGTTGGGGTTTAGATAGAGATGGAGGCAAATTTTAACCCATTAATACCCAACTTTTTATTTTTCTTAAATATTTGGTAAAAACATAGTAAATAGCCCCAAAACAACTGGAAAAATAGTGAAAAAAATTCCAGGTTAAAATTTTAATTTCTACACCAAAATTAAAAAACGTCCCTAAAAAGGGACGTCAGGCACGAATGCCCCCGTTGTTTTTCCCTATAGTAAACGCATGGTAGAAAACTTTTTTATAGCCTCAAAAAACATCTTCTACCTTTTTTCAGTGCAGCAAAAGTGATCGGAACCATACTGTAACATGAATATGAACAAAAAATATTAATTATTTATCCAATTAACTGTAAAATTAACCCTAATTAACGTAATTTGGGCATTTTTTATGCTCTAAAATACGTTTTTTCCTCCCAAATCTATGTTAATTGCAAATTAATTAAGATTTTTAATTGGAAAAGGCATTCTTTGTTTATGTGTTACCTAATATTAAGTATTAATTACTTTTACACACCTCAAATCCGTCAGAATATCTCAATTTGTGAAGTTTAAGTCTTTCAAATGCCCATACTTTTTTCATTTTATTTAATTTAAGTGTGCGGAACACGAATTTCTCCCCAAAAATCAAGCATTAGTGGGATGTGCATTAGCAAGCCAGATAATATAGATTGATCTGCAGTATAGAACACAATGGTTAGCGACATCTAATTAGAAAAAAAGCCAAAAATGTATCACAAAAGCGACTTTTTTGGCAATTTTAATGACAAAAAACCATTATAACTAATAATTATTAAACTTTTAATTATATTTTAACCGTAATATATTTGCATAAGTAATAAATATAGTTAAATAATTAATATATTCCTTTTAATTAATATAAATTAATTAATTCCTTATAATTTAAGACTTTTTATTCCATTAATTTGGCAAAAATAACAGTATTTTCCAAAAAAAATAAACAAAAATAATAAATTTATTAGCTAAAATTAAAGTAATTTTATAAATATCAGTTATTTAATTTTATTTCATAAGAATCGAACGCGTTTTTATGAAAAAATAAAGGAAACACTAGCATTTCACTATGGGGAAAACCACGGGGGCATTCGTGCCTGACGTCCCTTTTTAGGGACGCTTTTCGAGGGTCCAAAATAAGGTCAAGATAAAATATTTTGGAAAAATAAAAAAACACCCCAACTGATTTAATGTATAAACAGTAATATATATCGGCATTGAAATTTTTTTTAAATAAAAACTAGGATTTTTAAGCTTTTTCTTTTAAAATTTTTAAAAAAGCACTTTTCTGAAAAATTCTATCTTCCAACTTTAAAAAAGGTGTAAATTCTTTAAAATTCTGCTTTCTTCTTGTGTTCTTTATGTTCTATGAAGATCAGAGATACATCAGTGCAAATTTTGATACAAAGGAACAATTTTTGTAGAAATAGGAGGATTTTTAAAAATCGTCCCTAAAAAGGGACGTCAGGCAGTAATGGGTTAAAATAAAAAAGATGACGAATTGGAAGTATATTTAAGGAATTGAAGTAGTTTATATTATTTGTGTGTAAGTGCGCTTCATTATTTAAAAACCTCAGGAATCTTTTTTGCAGCCTCTCAATTCTTTTTAAGTTGATCATGTAATCTCCTCCCTACACAACTAAACCGTAATTAAGTTGTGAATGAACCCAATAATAATATAAATTGATTAATAATTTATTATTTAACTTTTGTTTTAAGTAATTAAAGTTACACAGTACATACCTTAGTTTGTCTGATATATATTTTTATGGGATTTCCATTTCAAATTTGAGTCTATGTGCATTCCGAGGTATTTTATTGAGGATACGTTATCTAAGGGTTTACAGGCGCAATTGTTATGAGTATTGCAGTATTTTTCATGATATTTTATAGAGAGGTAATGTGCTTGGTTTTGCGGAAGGGAAAATACCATATATTTAGTTTTATCAACATTTAAATTTAAATCATCATGAAAAAACCAGTCGCGAATTTTTAAAAGGTCATGATTTATCACAAAATTAAGGTCTTCCATTGAATTTTCTGAGTAAAGTAAAACTGTGTCGTCGGCGAAACTTATCAATTTACCATATAGTTTAAGGTTGCACAGATCGTTAATGAAGATTAAAAACAAAAGGGGACCTAAAGTAGATCCCTGGAAGACACCACATTTTATTGGGATACATCTGCTAAGGGCTAAGGGCATCTGCTTTATGTACTTTAACAATCTGAAAGCGGTTTGATAAATATGACTTTATGAAACTGTGAAAGGGACCTCTAATGCCAATCAAAAATAATTTTTCTAGTAAAATATTATGTTGTACTGAATCGAAAGCCTTGGAAATGTCTAAATAAAGACCAACAGTTTTTTTTATCATTGTTAACACTATTATAGATAAACTAGCTGTTATACCCGGCCTTGCACGGGTGGGGTGTATAAATTTATTTTTTAAAATATTTCTTAAAATACATTTATAATTTTGTAAATTAGCAATATTACAAATCATCCCGGTATCCCAGGCGCCTCTTTCCTATCTCAGTGTTTACGGTAATTTTTATATTCCGGTATTCTGGGTGTCTTTATGGTAAATTTCCTATCCCAGTGTTCTCGGTAATTTTTCCTTCCCGATGTTCTCGCTAATTTTCCAATCCCGGTGTTCTTGTCACTTTTTACAATTCCGATGTTTCTGATAATGCTGATAATGTTTAATAATATCTTGGTGCCTTTATAAAATAACAAATTTGAAACCGTAGTAAAAAGTCTAGTGAACAAATTAAGAAATTTAAAACCAGTGTTTAAAACTAAAATAAAAGATCTAGTAAATGAAAAAGTCTAGTGATCTGTGTCTCATTTGAAACAATGTTTTATTTTTAACTCGTTGTATGACTGGTAAAACAGGTTTTCAAACACGGAAAAATAAGTGAAAAAAAGCAGGAAAAACGGGAAAAAAAGAATGAAGGACTGATTTTCTCTTTATAAATTATAGCCTATGTGTTATTCTGATGTATAAGCTACATTATGGTAAAATTTCATTAAAATCCATTCAGTAGTTTTTGCGTGAAAGAGTAACAAACATCCGGACAAACATTCACAATTATAATAGTAGTAGGATTTGGTAAACTCTAGCAAAGCTTTTTCAGTGTTTGAGTTGGGCAGAAATCCATACTGATTATTTGAAAAAAAATGTAAATGATTCAAGTACGAAAGCAATCGATCCTTGATAATTTGTTCAAATACCTTTGAAAGCAATGGTAAGACGGAGATTGGTCTATAATTAGAATAGTCATTTTTATTTCCTTTTTTATAAATGGGAGTTATGATAGAAATTTTTAATGATTTTGGGAAAGTGCTTTCATACAAGATCATTAAATAGTTTGGTCAAAATACTTAGATGTGTGCATGATAGAATTTTTAAATATTTCGCGTCAATTTCATCAGAGCCAGGACTTTTTTTAGATTTTAGGTTGCGTATGCATCTTTTGATGTCTACCTCCTCCATAGAAAACCATTGAAAGGAATTAACGGAGGGAACTATGTAATTCTTGAATTCGTTATTATGATGAAATATATGATCGTTGATGGATGAGATACATTAGCTAATAGGCCGCAATCTTTATGTTCTGGTAAGGTAGGATTTCTTTCCTTTCCTAAGATATTATTTACTAGTTTCCATTGCTTTCGACTCGAATCGCATTCACTCAGTTTAGTTTCATAGTAGTTATTTTTTGCTACTCTAATTTTATTTCTTGATAATTTAACTGTAGTTTTGTAAGCAGTTTTGTAAAAAGTGTCTCCCGGGTAACGTAAAGTTTTCTTATAAAGGGTATGTTTAGATTTTATGATATTATAAATTTCTAGATTAAACCATTCATTCCTGTTATATCTGGATTTGTTTGTAGGGGTTATGTTTTATTGCAGTTAGTTTACCGTGGAAATCGGAGAAACAAGACAGAGCATCAAGCCCAAAAACCTTAAAATCGTAGTTCTGTGAAGAAATTCTTCCATCTTTTTATAATTAATAGCTTTTAATTTAATGATTTCTGAAAACATTGTAGAGGGCTATTTCCTATACCATTTATCTTCATCCCCATTCAGTTGAAAATAATAAATTTTTATGAATTTATTGGAAAACGACATATTTTAAAACATATCTTCAATATTTATTAAACAAGATAATGAATGGGATAAAATTAAAAGTGTGAAAAACTATAAAAAAGACATCAATATTAGAATAAAAATTGGATTAACGATCAAAATTAAGACATGACAAGATATAATTTAGACTATTGAATATATACGATAAACAATAATTTGTGCAAAATAAATGTCATATAAATAGGAAAATAATCTTGGCGAATTTAAGGGGGTCATAGGGAGCAATCCCCCCCAATTTTTGAGAAAGTTTCATTTTTATAAAGGAAAAATCATCATGTCAAAGCCATCAGATACAGCTTTCCGCCTTCAAAATTTCCGAAAAGAACCCCAGGGTACACCACCTAAATCCACCCATGAAAAAAAAATGTTTCTTCGCTTTTAAGAATTTTTACTGATGATGGTATCGGGTTGAGATTAAAATATTTAACCACACCGAAGAAAAACAACTAACTCTTTATAAATCTATAAAATATACCTATCTTTCTGCCATTTAAACCTTTTTACTTCTTAATAACTCCAAGCCTTCAATTTATGAGCAATCCCCGATACACTCCATTTGATCATTGATCAAAATTTCAATGACTCTAATCAACGATGTCGTATCCTGCAACCGGACACTGTCGAGATCTGTCCCAAAAAGTGTTCTTTCTCACCCTCTCTCCTGCCTGACCCACATAGGGCATGTACAGCCCAATTGTCCCGATCGCCACGGTTCCTGAACCCAGTATTGATCCCACCCGGAACAAGGAATTTCGATCCCCTCTAGACAATAAAAGGGGGGATTCTTTGACGGATGAATTGTAGAAACCCGCCCCGAAACAAAAACAGAGGCTATAAATAGAAGGGAGAGAGAGATTAGAATCTTGCACTCTTTTTTTCGGGATATCCGAATCTCGTCGTTTTCTTGGTTGTTTCTTGCCGAGAGATTTAAAATCGCTTAAAGCGCGAAGCTGACGTTAATTCGAGAAGTTGGTGCAATGCCTTTTAATTTGCAGGGACGTTAAATGAAGCGAGCTCCCTTTCAAATATGTTTGCCGGAGGGGGATAGAGTTTTTTTGTGTTGTTTGACGAAGTTAAAGGCGATGGTTTTGTCATTTAAGTGACAGGCGAGTTTGGGTTATTGTTGAGACGGACGTGGAACAAAGTGGAATAAGTCATGAAATGAAATGCTTGGATTAAGCATTGATTCATTCATATTGTTTTTTTAGCGATTCTCTGTTAAGTCTGGTAGTGTTCCTAGTCAACTGTACAATAACTTCATTGTTAGAGCATGCTCCTAAATGACGATTCCGTGTGGAACCACCAGTTAAGAAGCTAAGTTTAACTTACAGTTGGAGTAAGGAACTTACAATTCCAGTTTGTGTAACTTAAACCGCTTTCTTTCTTACTAACTTTATTCCGTGGATGGTTCTTTTGGGTTGTTTTGAAGTGTTAATAGTTATTCTAGTTATTCTGTTTTAGATATGAATTGAAATATAATGAATACAATGGGGGACTTGACATTGGTAAAGGTTAGTTAACCTTTACCAATGAAGAAATTTATGAGAATGAGGTTTTATTCAATGAGGTTTCAGGAGAAAACTTTAAACTAACATGGCCAGTGTAGATCAATAAATTTCATTTCTGTTTTATTTTATAACTTTATTAGTTTTGTAAATTTGTTGTCATCTTAAGAGGTGCAAAATTTTTAAAAGGAAAAGTTTCTTTTAAAATGAATTTTAACCTAGTGCTCTTTCTAGGAAGATATGGTAGACAGTGGCTTTACTATCTTTCTCTATTTATATACCTACTAATTTTTTAAGTACTCCGAAAGGGTCACAACACCAACAACTAATTTTACTCAAATAAATGATGAAAGGACGCTGTTTAGGTTAAAAAAAACCGAAATAATCATGTTTCTAACTTTGTCACCAAATGTGAATGAATATTTAATAAAAAAAAGTTGAACACACATTAATGATAAGTAATTAAAAATCTATCAAAGTTATTCATTCTGAATAAAAACTGAAACAGATAATAAGAAAAATTTCTTACTGCTCAATTGCTATTTAATTATAAGAACTTACTTTAAATTCAGTCATTTATTTCTTTCAGCATTAATAAAAATTCAAACTATTTTTTTTCTAAAACGGAGATTTGTTTAATATGACTTAAGTTCATGATCTTATTTAGTTCGTATGCAAATAACATTTAATAATTGAACACTAAAAAAGAAACTCAAAACTTTCTATTATATTTAAAACATTGACCAGTGAACTTGGAAAAGCGAATTCCTTGTTAGCGGACAGCTTTCTCAGTTAATCGACTACGATTAACTAAGAAAGCTGTCTATTTATTGTTTCTAACTTTGATTTGTGAGAAAATCAATAATAACTGAGAAGATTTAAAAAAAAATAAAGCTAATTTTTGTTTCCTAGCAACGTCTTTTACAATAAGAATTTTGAGGCCCTTCAGCATTAAAAAGATGAAAGGAAATTTTGTTTTTATGTCACAGCTTTGGTTTCTGTAAATAGTTATATGTTTGAAACTATCAAAGTTCAATATTATGTTTTATTGAACAATTTTATTTAAACCGAAATTTGTACAGTAATTTATGATTTAATAATGGAATAACAAGTTTAGATGTGTGACTATTGATTGATTCATAGTTAAACACAATGTTCTATAATTTAGTCGAAACCTCTTCCAGAGATGTGACATTTCCCTTTTACGGCCATGTTTAAATTATAGATTATGCTGAATCTATTGTCTTCAATTGTGGGAAATTTCCCCCAACAGTTTTCATTTGACAAGGCCATGTCCATTCAAATCAACAGAAAGCAACTGAAGTTTTGTGAAACTGAAATTCATAAATTTTATACTGTAACCTGCTAAACTATTGAGAGAGAGGAAGAAGGGATGTTTCATATTTCTCTGAAAAACTTTCAACCCCGTAATAGAACTTGTGCAAAAATTTTTCGTAGACTTTTGTTACATGCTATTAAATATGTAATTAATTAAATAATTTGTACACTTTATAATTAATCAAGTCTCTTTTCTTATGTCTTTGACCAGAATACCCAGCAAAAAACATGTCCAAAATTCCTTCAAATAAGCATCAAAAGTGCAGTTTTCTCAAAGATGTCTGTAGTTATTTTTAAGCAAAAGGACTTCAGCAAGTAAGTCGGAAGTTTTTTTGCAGCAGTTTTGAATACATTCTAAAGGCATTTCAGCGGTCTTATAAAAAACTGCCGAGTTTCTAAAGAAAACTGTAGACAAAGTTTCCGAATTCCCTTCACTTTTTTGAAGAAATTTTGCAGATTTTTTTCCCTGGGTAAGATCAGATCCATGAGATTGTTTCCCTGAAAGTTTCTAAGACAAAAGCAGGTCTTATAATTAAGTCCTCCCGCATCAAGTTTACACATTCAATTATAAATTAGGAAGTGGCCTCTTCGACATTGCACTTGGTAGGTCAAGTATTTTACAAGGATAACTTGATCTTGTTACTAAACTCTTTTAGTAAACGTGTCTGCTTTAAATTTATTGATTTTTTAGGAATAATCAGAATTTTTCTTCTGTATTTACTTAATAACAATATAAAATTGCGTAGGGAATATTTACTGATAAAAGATAACCCCCTGTCACAAATGCCCAATTTTATAAAAGCAGAATCTCAATAAAAACAATTAGGATGTGACCTAGTATAGAGGAACCAACAAGAGTAAAATGATCACGTGATTTTGACAACGCTGGAACTAGTATTTCGGAGGGGAGACATAAGAGACATTTGCTTGTATATTCAAGCAAGACCCCAACTATCACCGGTTACCCAAATAATCGGCCATGAAAAGTCTGTAAAAATCATGTGACCCTTTTATCGTTGGCTGATCAGTACTTGATTGTATCGCTTGAATACAACGCTTGAATACGGAGTTGAACTTCAACTCCGAAAGTATCTAAAATAACTTTTTTATAATGCCTTAAAGATTATCCCAAACCTTATTTGAATATTCCTAAAGAATATTAGAGTCTAATAATAATCTAACGAATTATGACATAAGTAACTTAGTTATCGAGAAAAGCCACATTTTTCTTTAAAAATAATTTAAATACTAAAATACAAAACATCTTCAGATTATTCAAGTCAAAACAGAAATTGCTATATTTCCCCCTTTAGGCTAATAAAGTTATCCAAAGCGAAGATCCTCATTAAACAGTTAAAATATTCCACATTGAAAACTAATGCAAAAATTCACCCAACATTGACTTTTAGGATCAATAAATCTTTCCACGCAATCGAGTATAAATTATTAAAGGGTTCCGCAGTTTTTCAATAAACTCATATCGAAGTTAACAACTTAGTTTTAAACTGGTGCAAAAACTAAACAACTGTGTCAACTTACCTAGAAGTAAATTTACTGTGGAGTCGGTGCCTGTAATCGAGTTTTGAAAAGCAATTTACTTCTGGGGAGTCTAGTACCCACGTCTAATGTCTGCTAATACCTTTTACTTCTTGAATAATTCTATTCCTGAAAAAGGAGTTCTGGAAAGCCTACGCTTGTAACGTAATTACTAGAAACTTCCAAGAAAATAATTATTTTAGTTAATATATTCCTGTCTTTTAAAGGTAAAATATTCATTACTAAATCGCATTTTGGAGAGTGCATTGCTGCTCTCATTTGAGAGGAAGTCAACAATATTTTTTATGTGGAACATCTATCTCATTAAAAAGAGCATAACACGTGAAATATATTCAGTTTAAAATACCTACGGAGCGTGTAAAACTTTTTGATAGTTTTATATAATGTCCGGACGAGAGAAACGTCGTTATTATGTATATGAAAATCATAATTATATTTTTCTGAAGTATATAATGCTAGAATAAATAATATACATCTTTATGTTTATTCTTCTTTGAGCTTTGAAAGTACAGAGTAGTAAAATTTGAATATTTAAAGATGTTCTGCTTAAGGGGAATTCGGAATTTGAGTTTTTGCAATAAAAATGAAGATAATATTAGAATTAATCCTAAAAAGTTTCATAATGATATGGGGATTCTAAGTTTAAAAATGTTGAGGTTTCTGGAGCAAAGATAGGCCTAACAAGCCTAGTTTTTATTCTTTAAACGGCTTATTCTCAAAACAAGGTTTTTAATGTTTAAAATCATAAGGATTTTTTTTCTAATCATCTAAAACCACTTCAAACTTTGTAGTCATCAATCAGTAACATATGATTAACATCTCTAGGCATGGATTTTACAGTATATTTACTGTAATTTTTTTTTAAAAGTAGTAAAGGGGCAGTTTTTTTATTTTATTTTTCAGAAACTTTTATAGAATAATTGCCTTAACTCAAAATTCAACGTGGAGAAAAATAAATTTCAAATAATATCTATACCTTTTACTTTTAATTATACTTTTAAGAAGTTAAATCGATGACAAATTATTTCATACGTTCAGTATTATAATTTTTACTACGGAGCCTTTTAAAGCAATTCATAGTCATTTCTAAGCGGGTACTCAAACAGTATAAAAATTTCCTCATGATGAAGTTTTATGATTCCGTGTCCACCTACTAGTATAATTTTTTATACACCTGCAATAACTTCTATTTAAAACATCATGACAAATACAACTCAAATAACATTACTCCTCAAAATTTTATTAATAAGCAGCAGGATTACGATTCAAAACTTTCAAAATCCTTTTATTTTGTGACAAACAAAAATAACTACTAACAAAAGGTGGTACATTGCACAACGACTAAATCACTTTTCAATTCCTCATTTACCAAAGAATTCACTTTTCTCAAAACCATAGTTCGTTTTCTAAGTAGTCCGAGCATTTTACAAAACAGAGTAAATATAAGGTTTGAGAGTGTTACAGGAGACTTGGTATGTTTATATCTCAGCCTAAGGTGTTTTATTCTTTCATAAAGAGCCTCGGAGGAGGAATTTAGCAGAGAACATTCGGGTTATTTGTAGTTGTTCTTACTTTACAGATGTTCCAGTAGTATGTTCGAATCATAAAAAGGCCATACGGGTCATAAAGTGGAAAGCCGGAGAATTTACGACGGGCGGGGTTTAAGGATATGGCGTTTATTAAATAGCGAGTTTTAAAGTTTGGTTGGCTATAAAATCCTTTCCTATAAAGGTAAAAATATATCTTACAAGGGCAAGAACTTTGGTTATTGAATGTTTTTAGGAAATGTAGGGGAATGGGTATAATTTGGAGTACACGAAAGGTGTTTTAGGCTATGTGTTTTCAGTATTGGGGAAATATCATTTCTGTATATTATTATATACCTTGACGCTAGTTATTTAAACAAATATGCGTCCATGAAGTAGATTATTAGAATACATGGAGCAATCAGAAGCAAAAAAATAACATTTTCATTATTTTTTTAAACTCATGCAGATAATTCACACAACTCTTCTACTATTAAATAATAAAATGTAGTCCTTTGATATTTTAACTCTTTCAATAAGGCAAGCAAATCAATTGAGTTCAATATTGGCGGTTGTTTGATCACCTGGGGGACAACTAAGATGAGCATTATGTCTCGCCAGGTGTGAAAGGGTTAAAGCTATCGTAAATTCTAGAAAATTTGATTTTTACTCTATTTAAGTGAGAAGTACATTATAATTGGTGTTCAATATTCTGGGTTTATTGTGACTGAAGAAATTTGATCTTATCAACTACATTTTTCTTAAAAAAATTCCCTATGGGAAAATTAAAAAAAAATCAATGTAGCTTTTTACCGTTTTTACAATGATAAAATGATTTAACAGAAAAATGGTAATAATCTCCAGGGAAAAGTTTTTGTTTCTGCTAGATGTCTGAATGAAAATTAGATGAGTAAATTTAAATAGATGAAAGCGCAAATATAATAGAATAGATTATCTTATTGATCTCACCAAGTAATACACTAAGTCCGTACTAAAAATCCTACTAATAAGATTACACTTGTTAAAAAAACTATAACTATACACTATACATATAGAACCTCTCATTTCAAACTAGGCCCCTAAAATGTAGTTTGTGACAGAGAAAATCTAATTTGCATAATCAGAAAAGTGAAGGAATCATTGAGTTTGATTGAATTCAATCAAGGAAGTTTAATCGGTGGAAAATGGGCTTGAGAAATTCTTTATTTGAAAACACTCTTTCAATAGAAAGACCATTTGCCTGTATAGTGAATGCATTTGTAAAAGGGATTTTCATCTGTAAAAGGGATTTGTTTTTTCATTTGTTCACTCTGTATTTAAAGTTAACGGCACGTTAAGAGATTTTTATACAAAAGTTAGTGTGTGTTTGTTTATGTGGTTCCTTTTAAATTAACTACATGTAAACGATGTAAAATACGAATAGGTTAGTTAGTTAATTAAATTTTAGGAAACTAATACTATAGAAATAAACTTAAAAGTAAAACTTCTAAATAAGTTTAATTAAGTTGAAATCCTTTATAGTGAATCTCAGACACTTGAAGTTAGCTAAAAGAATCTATTTAAATTTGCTAAAATTTTTCAGAATTTTAAAGATAATTTGACCGATGATAAATCTTTATGATTAATGTTCTACCAGTAAAAATACATGACAAAAATATCTACTATATGAAATTATAATAAGGGTGTGTGAAAAAGTTTGGGTGTTTAATCAATACAAAAAATAGATGTTTGTTGTAGAAGTTTTGGTATTACTATACTCAAATATTTGAATTCATATTTATCATGCATGATCTTCAGATAATTGAAGCGATTCAAATGTTATCCATGTGGAAATTGGATACATCTATCAATGAAATATCAGGTAAAAATATTTTTCTCGGCAAAATCCGTACATTAAATTTAACTTGAGAAGCTTAAATGTATTTAAAACTTTTACACACAACTTTGGGACTTGTTATGATTCCCCTTTAAAGATTTCCCGAAGAAAATCAGTGGAAGTTGAATCTCCAAAATGTTTATAGGGAATTTCATAAAATTCTCTATACATCTTGTGGGATATACATTGCAATAGTACTCTCTTGAGTAAGGGAAGGAAGAAACTTCGTAAAAGATATCGCATAAAAATATTCTTCTGAGTGATTCTAATTTCAGAAAAGTGAAGCAGTATTGAGATAATTTTATTTTGCGTGTGTGAAGTAATAAAATAATGAATCCTTAAGAAATTAATTGTATTAATGTTCTTAATTAACAGATCCATAGATAAAGAATATGATGTAGTTTTTGTGGTCGTTGAATTATTTTTTAGTAAAATGGGAAAATTAAGGGTGTTGTGTATACTTCACGTTTATTTTTTATTATTTGGAAGATTTCTTTCAAGGGTAATAGTGATTTATTTGACTCTTTGAAAGAGTGCTTTTTTGAGGAGAATACATAGCTTTGAGGTTTATCTTTGTTTAAATTTTTTAGTTTATTACTTAAGTAGTGATGCATTTCTAACAGTTATTCGCGAAGGTTTATTGTAGAATAAAAAAAGTGAATTGTAACGTTAATAGACAAGCAGAATGAATTTAAACCAAAACAAAATTTCTTAGACGCGTGTTTTCGTAGTTTTAAAATCTCTCTATATTAAAAAAAAGTTACTGTCACCGCCGCCGCCGCCGCTGTTTCAGAAAATTTAATTTTTCAACTCTTTGAACTCTCATATCGCAAAATCTAATTGATAGAAATTTATGAAATTTGAAATGTTTGTAGAGGAATATTTGGGGCACATTCTCAAACAAAAAACTAACTGATGTGATAATTATTACTGGGGTATTTTTAAGGTCAAAGTTGAAGTTTTTCTTTTTTAGCCGCGTAATCCAGTTCAGCGAAATCTATTAGTAGCAGAACTATGGTTTTTTGCAGCCTAATACTCTGAAGTATGAAGATGTGCACTACGTCGCCCTTTTTTCGAATTTCGAATTAGGTTTAGAGTAATTAATTTTTTAATTTTCGAAAATTTTGACACTTTTTCGTTTTTTTCTATCTAAAATGAAAACTAACCACGGTATCAATATAATTTTTTAAACACTTATATTCTTATTTTTTAGAAAGAGATTGACGTTGAATTCTTTAAAAAATTCTAATTAGTTTTGGAATTATTAAGCATCAAAGTTTCATTTTTTTCATAGTTTTAGTAGGTCTTTATCAGACGTGTTTAATGTTTTTAAATTTTATATTTGCCTGTTCACTAGATTGTCGCGAGCACGGATATTTAAATTTAAAAGTTTTGAGGTGCACATTTTTGCTCTAAGTTTGCTAGCGATATAGTATAGACTTGGTTAATAATTATAATCTTTTAAAGATACTACGATATTTTTTGAACTACTAGAGAAATAAATAATTTAGCTTTTTTGAGTGTAATTTGTGCCGATGGAAGGAAGAGGATTTTCGGGAAGTTTGTTTTACTCTGCTAAAGATCGATTGCAGATATTACAGATCGCGAAGCGATCTGTAAAGAGCTGCATAGCAGTTACGGGGGTTGGTGAACGTAAGCGAGCTGGGGGCGGTAGCCCCCTATCCATTAAATTATTGATAATTTAAAAAGGAATATTTCAGTAATAGTTTTATTTTGATATTTTCCAGGTAATGATCCGAATTAAATTATTGAAAAGTTTGAGAGATAAAAAGTTTCGATATTAAATGATCATTAACTATACTCTGTTCATTTAGAATTAGCACCTGAGACGTAATGTATTAGAAGAAATTATTCTAATTATCGTCGAAAAAATTTTCATCTGCAATGACAAGGCAGCCTAAGCAGAAGTAGTTAAAATACTGTAAAAAATCGATCACTGGAGTTGTCTGATGAGCGTTATTAAGCATTATTGAGCGTTTTTGATCCTGTTTCAGGCGCCTATTCTAAATGAACAGACTATAAGCAGACAAGTTCCAGGTTGTACTGGATGGTTGAGATGAAACAAAGAGCTCTGCTCGCTAAGATCGCGAAGCGATCTTCAAAGAACTGCGAAGCAGTTCCGGGGGTTGGTGAGCGATAGCGAGCAGGGGGCAGAGCCCCCTAGTTATTATTTAAGTTTCTATAAATTGAACTTTGAATTATTGAAGTGTTATTTGACAAAGTTGGCCCATGGAAAAAAATCTTACAAGAAAAATTATGCTGTTTAAGGTAAATGTGGGTATAGTGGACACTGTACCAATAGTGGCCACATAGATGATTAATTTTAAATAAAACGAGTTAGAGGCATCGAACAGCGTCAAAATTCATAGGCATAGTAGATTGTGCAATCAGGTAAGCTGATAAATTACCACCGATACCACAGATCAGCATGGGAAGGATATTTAAATATTTGAAAATAACAACATCGCCCGAGTGACTGAAATTTGATTTTGCTTATTGAATCGCGTAAGGAAACGAGTAAGTCGGAACTGATTTTTTCGTATTTATTACCGCTTGATTGACTTTTAAATTTATATCAAGATAAATAAGAGTGTATAAAATAATACTGAATAAAATTTATTGGAAAATGCTGACTTTACGAGGATTTATGGGGGTGTCCACTTTACCAACACATAATCTTAGATTTTCCAATAGTGGCCACCGCAATGGCGTCTAATAGAAACATAAATAATACTTAATTTGAATCAGTTTTTCTTCATAAACTGTTGACTGTGCTTTAAAATGAGGGTTAAATAAATTTGGTTTCATTCTGGCTTCGGGAACCAATGTTTCTAAAACATTGAATTACATGCTAAATTCCTCTCAAATCAGCTACAGCGTAGACTTTGGGCCGAAAGCTATCAATTTTTTTTTAAATAAAGCTAATTTGATTGAATCTAAAATACATTTCGTTGGGAAGGAAGACTTAATTAGAAATAAACGACTATACCAAGAAAAACCCCTCAATTTCATGCATAAACCCCTCATATAGGCAGAAAAAGAGAGGTGTCCACTATTGATGCAAGAGGTGTCCACCATAGAAGCAACAGCTTCATCTATGTGGCCACTATAGATGCAATTTGGAGTACTTTTAAAAAATTAATTAAAAATACTTTGCCCAATCTAATTAAAGTTTTTAATAGTAAAATCGAAAGAAGAAGATCCAATTAACCTAAAAATAGGATGATAACCGTTTCGAAGCAAATTGATTGGTATTTATTAAGAATTTAAGCAAAAATTTTCCTTAAAGTGTCCACTATACCCACATTTACCTTAATGTTTATAAAACACTCACCATTCCAAAAAATTTCGAAGCACTCTCGAAGAGCGTATAAGGATAAGAATAAAAACATCCGAAGAATCCTTAGAACCGCAATGAATCAATCCTCGTAAACAAACACCGCATGGGCGTGTAAGAAAAACGAGATAATCGAACTGCTAACCACTCCATTTCAATCCAAACCATCTTTCAATCCGTTTCACCTAGTGCTACCAGCCCGGCCAGTCATGCATCAAAATAATTAAGTCATTAACATGTTGACAGCCCCGGGATCAGTTAACTGTAACCGACGCTTAGCGAGGGTTTTTCTTTTCAGCTTAGACGAATTCGAAGGATTAAATGGATTGTGGCATTGGTTCTGCTTGTTTTTCTGGGGTTATGGGCAAACGGACGAGTTGAAGCTGAGGCTTTAAATAGGCATTTGTTTGGGGGGAACCGGGATTTCATTAAAAAAAATTCGGAGCTACACATTTTTTAAAATTAAAATGAAAATAAAAGTTTAGCTATCTATTTTTCACTTAAAAAAGCTCAAAGGCTTTAAGGGCCTAAAAAACCAAAACTTATAAAACAAAAGCATAAAAAGTAAAAAATAAACTATGGAAATAGTAAGAAAACTCTAGATTCCACTCTTGTAAAGGCTCCCACAAACGATCAACTTGGTTGTCAACCTGGTCGACACATCATGAGATGTTTACATATTTATAAATTGTTTCTCAATTTATCCGTTCTTTCTTCTTTAAAAAAGGATGTTTCTTTGGAATGAACTAATTAAAAAACCTTTTAAGTAATAATATATTAATTTTTAATACCTTTGTAAAATAAGCTTAGTAAAAACACGCCTAGTAGGGTATTAAGAATCTGAGAAGAAAGGATTTTGTTCATTTTCTGGATTTTGTAAGGTAATTATTTTAAAACTATACATTAAGGAAATAATTTATTTAAAATATTTTCTACTTTTTCCCTCTTTTGATCTAAATAATAAATTTTAAAAAAAGTATCCGGAATAAACGAAATATGCTTATTTAAAATCGAAATTTTTTCCCGACATAAAATAACGCTAGATATTTTTGAAAATAAATGTTCGTTCTCTATTCACAAAATTATTATATAATTAACAATTATTAAAAAAATTTCCTTTATAAGACTAGACGTTGTTAAGTACCTGCATTTTATCCATAATGTGTAGTGTGTAAAAAAGCATCCGTTAAATTTACACCAGGTAAATCAATGCTAACTCCTCCCTTTAGCTACCACAACTACCGATTCAGTAGGAATGAAATGTGTTTGGGATTATTATTATAATTAATGAAACTAAAAATTATTATACTCTATATAAAAAATTAAACATGAGAAGTTAAGTAACTACATTTTATCCATAATGTGTAAAGCATAATTGAACATCCAGGAAAACCATTGCTAACACCTCAACTACCAACTCAAAAGGAATGAAAAAGGTGATAGCTTCCAAAATGTTTTTGAAACACACCAATTTCTCTCCACCCGTTTTCTTCTTACTTCTTACCTGAGAACCTGAGGGTGGGATGAAACTACAGAATCCCTCGTTTTGCCACAGAGGTCAAGCAGAATGGCTAACAGACACGCACCGAAGCTTTTTTTTTTCGACGGCTGATGAGGCAGTTCGGGCACGTGCCCCCTTCTAGTAATTGCATCGTCCGGATTGACTGTAAAAGGGGGATTGTTTTGCTGCAGCTTGGGGTGTAATTCCAAGCCGTTAACTCGATGGCCAGAGAACATGGAAAACCTGACACAGGAGCAAGCAGTTTCTTGATGGAGGGTTTTAAATGGTCGCCATACATCATACTAACCACAAACTAATCCTTTGTTTAGTCCGTTTCTTATGAATGACTTGATGACAGCCTTGGTAATTGTGCTTCGGACGTAAATGAATAGGAGGTATGTGCATGTAAAGCTACTGGACGGACTTCCTTTGTTGAAAGCCATTGCTTCTTTTTAATAGTTATTCAATCCCTAAATAAGTTTAAGTTAAAGCGATATTTAAACCCTTTCAGTCCATGTCGTCCCACATTTTCCATAGGATTCAATGGTAATAAGGCGATTTACCCTATTAAAAAAAGTTCCGACCTTTCACCACAAACTGGTAAAAGGTTGTACTGTTTTTACAGTATAAGATTTAAAGGGCTTAGGAAACTTTACATTTTTTAATGATACAATATTTTAAGGTGACAAAACTTTAACGATAGTGTTTCATCTATCTTTCAAAGTTTTATACTGAACATTCGAAAAAGGACTCTCGTAAAGACAATGTTAAGTATGATATTGATAAGTAATATGAAGATTCATTATTAAAGCATTAGTAATAACTGAGAAGAAATTACAATGATTTTAGCTTAAAAATTTGTGAAGTAAATAGTTGTAGTAATTTCAGAAACTATTTTTTATCTTTATACAAATAAAACTTTGATGACTGCTAAAGTAGGAAAAATTGGTAAGAATAAAACACACTATGCCTTCATCTCAAAGAAATTATACAGAAATAAGGATAGAAAAATTGGGAAACAAATACTGCTATAACTTTCTCTTTAAACTAATCCTAACTAGAGGACAGGGGCGGATTTACAAATGTGCTGCCTATAGGCTGAAACAAAATTTGCCGCCTATATGATATAATATCTTACAAAACTAAACAGAGGAGTCGTTTCAGTTTTTGGTTGGGGGGGGGCAAAGAATTTAAGTGGGTTTTGTACACGCCGTGCCTTGACTTTCTCTTATTTTTTGGGGAGGTAGAAAGGGCGAATCCAGGATTTGGTTTTGGAGGGGCTAAGAATTTTCATAATCCAATTTAATCTTCTTGGTGATCTTAATATGGAAAAGACCACTAAAAGGGGGGTCTGGGGGTCCTCCTCCAGAAATTTCTTTGGAAATTTAAGTAAAAAAACACTTTTTCAACTCGTTTTGGAACGCCTAATCCAAATTTCGGATATAGATTTTAGGGAAGAATTTTTGCGTTTCGAAGAACTTAATATAAAATAAAGTTGTAATAATAGAGTTACAAGTTTGAAAATTTGACCTTAAAATAATAGGGTTTTAACTCATTTGGGTGCATAAAATGTCATATCATATAAAAATTAGATTTTTCATTTGGGGAGGGGCTTAAGCCCCCTAGCCCCCCTGGATCCGCTAGTGAGGGGCGTTCTGACTGAACGTCTTAAGGTCCCGAATGTATTTATATGTGAAGTGTTAGATCACTTAAAAAAATGATATTTTACACGAAATGTTTCAATTTTACAATGTGAGCTCGAAGTAAAAATGGGGGGGGTCTGGGGGACACTCCCAGAAAATTTTTGAAAACTTGCCTCTTAAAGCAGTGTTTCAGCTCATTTTGAGACCCTTACCATTCCTTGAAAACCACAGAATTTTCTAGGGGGAAAATTTATAAAAAAATTTCAAACGGAGGTCCTCCCCTAGATCCCTAGATAATGTTTTTGGAAATACCCCCCCCCAAACTAGTGTTTATCTACTTTTCAAACTCTATGGAGAGAGCACCAAAAGGGAAAAGCTTCTTGTAGGCTGCATAATTTTCAAGGGAACAGCACTGTATAACAAGTACCAAAATTTGAGAGGGGGTTTGGGGGTTCTCCCCCAGAATTTTTTTTTAAATTTGCCCATTAAAGTAGTGTTTTAGCTTATTTTGAGACCCTTTGGGTAACAAAGAGAACAGTTCCTTGTAAACCACTGAATTGCTTTTCTGAAAAGACGTTCTCCGTCTTTCCAGAGCTTATGTTTAGTGTTTCCTTTCTCTTCTCCTTTTTATTCAGAAAAAAAGTCTGACGTCAAAAATTTGCCGCCTACTAAAATTTGCCGCCGTAGGCTATAGCCTAGCTAGCCTATTTAGAAATCCGCTACTGCTAGAGGAACCAAAAAGGGATGTTTTGCTTAAAAAAAAAGTAATCAACTCAAAAGTGTTTTCTCCAGTTTTCTTTAAAATAAATTTAAGTCTTTTACTATTTTTAGAAATCTTTACTTCTCTTTTTATTTTGAATTCCCATTCTGTTCTTGTATTTTTTTTAGCCAGCCACCTTACACATTCTAAATAGTTTACTGTGTCGGTATTCCAAAGCAGCTTCAAAGAAGAAACACAAATTGAGTTCCATCGCTACGGTTGGTTGGTAAAATATGACAATGCCCGTTTCTTAAAATGCAAAGCGAAATTTTTTGGTAAAGAATGGGATTCATCTACTTGGTATCTTAATACATTCTTTATTTAAGTACTTAATATCCTCTAAGGTAAGAATATTTTTTATCCTGGTTGAAAACAAAATGGAGATAGTAGGCATACATTTAGAAATTTATAATACATTAAAATCCCGTTATAACGAACTTCACTGTACCGTAAAATTTTTGGATATACGAAAAAAACCGTTCAATGCAAAAACCATTCAGAAAAAACCGTTCAATGAAAAACAAATTTATTACATGTGTAAAGCTACAAGTTTTTTTGAACGGTTTTTGTCTGAGCGGTTTTTTAGCAAAACCAAAATTTCTTCGTTGTAACGCTATTTCAATAATTCAAATAAAAATGGTTGGGGACATTCTGGACTTTCGTAGTAACGGAATTTTTCGTTATATAGGTATTCGTTGTAACGGGATTTCACTGCATTAACCATAAGATTGAGTGGCGCATTTTCTCATCAAGAATTTTTAAATACCCAAATTTAAAAAAAAACAGTGATTTTTGAAAGATATATTTAATTTACTACGTACGGGGAAATTTTTCATAATCACTTAATGCACTGTCCAAATCCACGAAAGTAATAACTCAATTCTAACGAATTTCGCTAATACTTTAGCATAGGTCAACTTTCGGGGATTTAGACACTTCGATCACATACATAAACATAAGAACATGAGCAAACTAATCACACTGGGGTCATTCCATGCCAAATCATCCAGCGAAAACCCAATTTGATACCCTAGGTTCTCAGACTTCCATGAATTTTGTATGCTTAATGTATCAATAAAGATTAGAAAAAATATCAATTTTTATCCAATTCTGTCAAGTAGCTTCGGAGTTATGGCTCTTTAAAGTTTACCCATCTTGATTTTGAGCGGGCGATTCGGGCTCGTGTTATTTTGCGTTTAACGCTACCAAATTTTTATTTATGTAGGTAAACGCTTAAAATTTCATTTATTTACAGCCAATAGTCTACAAAATAAAATGGCGGAGTAAAATTTAAAATTGAAACACTTTATCCTGGTTAAAAAGTCGTATAAACACGAAAAAAGTGTTTTTCATAGTGTCTTACAAAAACGCATGAAGCACAAATATCTATGAATATTTTCTTATAAACTATGCATTAATAGAAAGAAGAGGAAATTTGCTTTCAAACAGTGCAAAAAAATTCGTGGGGTTTGGGTTTTAAATTGTCTTTTTGGATCGTTTAAAATTAGAAAGTGGTTCTGATTAAAAACCACCTTAACTTAAGTGCCAATAAAGAAAAAACTACTGGATATTGACCTTCTATTTTATCGGAATAACAAAAGTACCTTATCAAAACTTCTTCTATCAAGTTTGATAATGTTTGGTCGAGTAGTTTTTGTTTTATGGTCATTTCTGTAGAAGTCAATCTAATTTGTTAATCTAAAAAGATCCGGTACGTATAAGTCAGAAATTTGATATCACATCGTGGTGCCATCTATTGGGGAAGAAGAAAAGCTTGCGGAAAGTATGCTTATCTGTAACAGACTTACGCATGACTAAGTCCCTTTACCTCTTAGTTGTGTGTTTTCAAACTAATTTTTTTTGTAAAAACGGAAAATCCCAATCCTTCTTTAAACTATTATCAAGTTTAGTGATATTTGGACCAGTAGTTTTTTCTTTATTGGCACTTAAGTTAAGGTGGTTTTTAATCAGAACCACTTTCTAATTTTAAACGATCCAAAAAGACCCTTTAAAACCCAAACCGCACGGTTTGTGCTTCATGCGTTTTTGTAAGACACTATGAAAAACACTTTTTTCGTGTTTAGACGACTTTTTAACCAGGATAAAGTGTTTCAATTTTAAATTTTACGCCGCCATTTTATTTTATAGATTATTGGCTGTAAATAAATGAAATTTTAGGCTTTTACCTACATAAATAAAAATTTGGTAGTGTTAAACGCAAAATAACACGAGCCCGAATCGCCCGCTCAAAATCAAGATGGGTAAAACTTTAAGGAGCCATAACTCCGAAAGTAATTGATAGAATTAGATAAAATTTCGTATTTTTTCTTATCTTTATGCATACATTGAACATACAAAATTTCATAAAAATCTGCGGTAGGTAGGTATACCACCCTGGATGATTTGGCGTGGAATGACCCACTGTTAAGAATCAGAAAATTCAATCTAACCAAGGATAAAAGTAAGAGAAAGAAAAATCGCTCAAAACTAATTTTAAATGTGCGATTTGGATGTAGGTGTTTTAACTTCCTGATAATGTGCTAAAGACAATGATTGGACTGCAACTCTGACAAACATGTTAATAGATGCGCTGTTAAGAAAAGAACATAAGTCAGGCAGACGAATTTCTTAAAGGTTTATCATTCTCTTCTTTAAAGAATCTCATCATTCAATGCTTCACACCATTCTTTCTTTCATAACTTACTGTTTCACCTTCAAATGTACAGTTCTGTCACATCAAGGAACCTCAAAAGCAGGACTTTTTCGCAACAGATTATGTACCACATCAGGAACATTTCACATATCCTCACATTTAAATGTCAAAGGGTTTAACATTTTTACCATTTTAGTTTCTCCCGCATGCAAGAACCTTATAGCAGAACGGCTTCTATCGGGTAAGTAATTTCTTCGAAATTCCGAACGGGAAAAAAGTTCATAGTCTGTCATCCGTTCAGAGAGTATTCTTCAAAAGATAATGCGACATCGCTATTCATGTTAGAGCAATCCAGGGAAATTGTGACACAATGCCTAAGCCGCTTTAATATATTTTCAGTTGCATTTTTTTTGTGTGCAGCTAGAGCACATTATAGGGGAGCGTTATATCTTGCCTGAGCCTTCTCCGCTTGGTTCTGAGTTATTTCCCTTTCGTAAAAACTGGTGGGGTGTATCATCTCTGGCCAAGTTCTCATAGGCGAATTCTTTGTTACAGGACTTAAAGTTGCCAGATGATTTTGATGATGGATATTCTTTTTTGGGAGAAAAAAGCCGGAATGTCTAGGAATTTTAGATCAGCCTGTTTTCCGGGAAACTTATAGATCTTCAGTTGATTTTCTCTGAAACACCTTCTTGCTGTGTTTTTGGTAAAAGTACAAAGGTTAACGGTTATAATACAAAGACAAAATTTATTCTTAAAAAAAGTAAATTTTTTGGTGATGCTAATCTTCCGGTATGCTCTAAAATCTGACCTAGTCCACAGACTTCCAGAAAATCTAAAATTAAATAGGTTACTTTTTTATTGCATTTTGATTATTGCTTACATTATATGGCTTATTTGGCATGATTTATTTTCTAGTAACAAGCAAAAACCTTTTACCCTAACATTTGTAATGAATGTCGGTACATCTTCTATATACAGGGTGTCCCATAAATAATGGGTCTCACTTCTAGGGGGATAGTAAACACCTAGACGAGTCAGAATCACATAGGATTTGGGGGTCCCAGACCAAATCCCAGGGAGTTAAAAATGGACCGACTCCCCAAAAAAATTATTGAAAAATTCAATGGACCATATCCGTCTGACGTCACATTTTCCCCATCATGTGACCTACTGAGCTTTCAATTGGCTACCACAGAGATGGCTTGTAGTGAGATATGATGATAGTGAGATATGATTTGATAGTGAGTTTGTTTTCCCCCTTCACGTGATTAAATGGGTGTGGCACGAATATCGTCCATTTGTAGAACTGCTATTGGTAAAAATTTAATTAGGGTCTCAAAAATTGTGGTTAAATATGATCTTAAAATTTATCTCAAACGTCTTCATTTAAATTTTTTTATTATGAAAAAATTTAAAAAACCACAAAAAAATGCGAAAATTCTGCCAAAACTTTATTTTGTATTTCGAAATCCTTTCTTTTAATTTTGTAATCTGAAAGATCATAGTTGTAAATCCTTAAGTCCAAAGTTTCACGTAAAAACCATCAATATTAAACGCTTGAGATCCTGTTAAAGTTTGTTTTTTGCGTGCGCAAACTGGTTTCCTATAACCGTTTCCAAAACGGCAGTTTGCGGACGCAAAAAACAGACTTAAACCCTGCTTTAACCGGCTCTCAAACATTTAATATTGATGGTTTTTACGTGACACTATGGACTTGAGGGTTTTCAACTATGATCTTTCAGATTACAAAATCTAAAGAAAATATTTCGAAATACAAAATAAAGTTTTGGCAGAGTTTTCACATTTTTTTATGGTTTTTAAACTTTTTTTGTAATAAATATATTTTAAACAGAAAACTTTTAAGATAATTTTAAAGATCATATTTAACCACAATATTTGAGACCATAATTAAATTTTTACCAATAGTAGATCTTCTACAAATTGAATTTTTCAATAATTTTTTAAGTTGTCGCTCCATTTTTAACTCCCTTGGATTTGGTCTGGGACCCCCAAATCCTATGTCATTCTGACTCGTCCAGGTGTCTACTATCACCCTAGAATTGTGACCCATTATTTATGGGACACCCTGTATAGCTAAGAAATCTAGATTGAGAATAATCTCTACTTTTAAAATACGCATTTATTTATAAATAAGTCAAAGGTAACCGACCCCTATTCACTCTCTATCAGAATTTAATCCCTGGTTTATTCCTTGAATGGATAGATTTATCTGAATTCCATGGTATGTCTGAAAATGGATATCGAAATCTCAAACATAAAGCGCACTGAATGATAAAATCAGACATGATTCTAAAAGATAGAAAGGTGAACGACTTAGAATTACACTTTCCTGCATTTCAAAAAATTTCTTATTTATGAGGGATGTTAGTTGATACTATAATAAATATCGATAAAATTTATCTTTTAACTGTAAGAAATTCATTGAAATTATGGTCATTGTTAGTCGTATTGTGAAAGCTATAATACAACGCAACAAAAGAGAAATCTTACTGCTTTAAATGATAAGAGCAGTTTTTTATGATGTTAATCTAGTTTAATATATTTCCAAGAATATTGGTTTACTGATATTTGCTAATTAATATATTCAGCCAACTTATAAAAAAATAATGAGTCTTCTTATAACAGTAAGAACAAATAACTGAAATTTCTATTTGAATTAAACTTATAATGTTATCCCTCCAAAATCTTTTTTTTTAAATAATGCTTTAAAATACTGAAGGTTTATTCCATAATATATCACCTTGATGTAAATAAACATTTCTAAGTCACAAAGGCTATTCCACTTTCTGAAATAGACACTACTTTTTATACCTCTATAAAAATAGATTCTAGGAAAAAATATTGTCAACCGCAGTAATCTAAATTCGTGCGTTGACATTCTCTATGGGTTTTCAGTTGAAAGAACCTTTTACCTACTCTATCATCTTACTTTTCTTCAAGAGAGAACTAGGAAGGTTTCTGTTTCCACCAAAATACTTAAATGACTTATACTGTTCCCTTTGTTATGTTGAAATTTCAAAGTAAGAAACCTTACGTATTTGGTCAATTATTAGTTATACGTTATGGAGAAATAAAGTGGGTAAAAATATTAATTAATAAGATAACCATAATTTAAAAATAGTTGTGTTGTAGAAAGTAGTAGAAGAAATATGTCGTAGCCGAAAAAAAACATTCTTTCATACCAGTGGTTCCCAACTCAAATATGTCTGCGGACCACTTCACTTAAATTTGAACCTCCGCGGACCATCTCTATCCCTAACTGTATCTTCAAAATTTTAACTTTTTTCAGTGCATTCATTCCTCATGGAGGGTCTTAAATTTTGACTTTTTTTCTGAAGTAAGGGAAACCGAGTCTTAAAATGTTTCTAAATAGAACTTAGAAAATAAAATAATCTATTAAACTTAAAGAAAAATTAACATTACATAAATTTTATATCTAATTATTTAAAAATATACCTTTTATAAAAAACACTTAACCATTTTTATTAAGCCCTTTTATCTATTAACGCTGGAAGGGTTCACACCTACACAAAAGTTACAGGTTTAAAAAAACAACAGTATATATTAGTTATTTTTCTTCTTTTTCATAACCAGCAAATAAGGTAATATAGTTTAGTTATTATTAGTAGATTTAAATTTGAAAGAAAGTACTTAGCTTTAAATTAAACTGCAGTAATAATGAGATAATTAGGAATTCTGTTGATCACAAAAAAGCGAACTGGACAATGGACATGCCCTGACTGTGAGTTGCAGCAGAGGAAATTCTATAGGCGAGGCGGGCGAGGCTGACGTTCTCCCCAAAGAAACCGCGTCAAAAAGTTAATGATTATTTCAAAGGAGCGATTAAAATAGAAAATAATTTATGTGTTCAAAAACTTTCGCATTTTCGGCAGTAAATTTTTCTCATATCTTCGAACCAGAGATGGGCAAAATGTAATCAGATTAATGATTAACGATTACGATTACAAATGTAATCTGATTACATTTGTAATCTGATTACTTTTTCACAAATGTAATCTGATTACATTTGTAATCTGATTACTTTTTCACAAATGTAATCTGATTACATTTGTAATCTGATTACTTTTGCACAAATGTAATCTGATTACATTTGTAATCTGATTACTTTTGTACAAATGTAATCTGATTACAGATTACATTTTGTAATCGTTAATCTGATTACAGATTACAGATTACAATGTAATCTGATTACATTTGTAATCTGATTACTTTTGTACAAATGTAATCTGATTACAGATTACATTTTGTAATCGTTAATCTGATTACAGATTACAATTGTAATCTAATATAACTTCTTGATTACTTTTTCTGATTGATAATGGTAGGGTGCGAATAGGGTGTATTGTTGTTCCGCCACATACAGGAAGTGGTCCACAACTGACAGGAAATGGTCCAAAATTGACCGGAAGTGGTCCAAAATTGACCGGAAGTGGTCCAAAACTGACTGGAAGTGGTCAACAACTCACCGGAGGTGCTCCGAAACTTCCCGGAAGTAGTCCACAACTTGCCGGAAACGGTCCGCAACTTAAAAATAGAGGTTCGTAACTTCCCGGAAGTGCTCCGAAACTTTCCGGAAATGGTTCCCAACTTACCGGAAACGGTCCGCAACTTAATAGAAGTGGTTTCGTAACTCCCCGAAAGTTGTCCGCGACTCCCCGGAAGTGGTCCAAAACTGATCGGAAGTGGTCCGAAACTTACGGGAAGTGGTCCACAACTGACCGGATATGGTCCACATTTTACCGGAAATGGTCCGCAACTTAAAAGAAGTGGTTCGTAACTTCCCGGAAGTTGTCCACGGCTCACCGGAAGTGGTCCACAACTTACCGGAAGTAGTCAACAACTGACCGGAAGTGGTTCCCAATTGACCAGAAGTGGCCCGCAACTGACCGAAAAGGGTCCTCAACTGACCGGAAGTGGTTCACATCTGACCGGAAAGGGTTCACAATTGACCGGAAGTGCTCTGAAACTTACCGGAAACGGTACGCAACTTAATAGGCATAGTTCTTATCTTCCCGGAAGTTGTCCGCGGCTTACCAGAAGTGGTCCAAAACAGATCGGAAGTGGTCTACAACTGACCGAAAGTGGTACACAACTGACCGGAAGTGGTCCACAACTTCCCGGAAGTGCTACGAAATTTACCGACAAGTTGTGGACCACTTCCGGTAAGTCATGGACCACTTCTGGTAGGTTACGGACCACTTTCGGTTCGTAACAGATCCCTTCCGGCAAGTTGTGGACCACTTCCGGTAAGTCATTGACCCAGTTCTGGTAGGTTACGGACAACTTCCGGTAAGTAACAGACCACTTCCGGTAAGTTGTGGACCACTTCCGGTAAATCATGGACCACTTCCGGTAAGTAACAGACCACTTCCGGCAAGTTGTGGACCACTTCTGGAAAGTCATGGACCACTTCTGGTAGGTTACGGACCACTTCCGGTAAGTCATGGACAACTTCCGGTAGGTTACGGACCACTTCCGGTAAGTAACAGACTACTTCCGGCAAGTTGGGGTCCACTTCCGGTAAGTCATGGACCACTTCCGGTAAGTAACAGACCATTTCCGGTAAGTCACGTACCACTTCCGGTAAGTTGTGGACCACTTTTGATAAGTCACGGACCACTTCCGGTAAGTAACGGACCCCTTCCGGCAAGTTGTGGACCACTTCCGGTAAGTTATGGACCACTTCCGTAGGTTACGGACCACTTCCGGTAAGAAACAGACCACTTCCGGCAAGTTGTAGACCATTTCCGGTAAGTTGTGGACCACTTCCTGTAAGTCATGGACCACTTCCGGCCAGTTGTGGACCACTTCCGGTAAAGGTACCAGAGTAATTGGATTGAAGATTACAAATGTATTTAGACTAAAAATGTAATCAAACTAAAAATGTAATCAAACTACAAATGTAATCAAACTACAAAAGTAATCAGATTACATTCACATTTAGATTACAAAATGTAATCTAACTTCAAATGTAATCAGATTACATTCATTCAGATTACAGATGTAGTTGGATTGAAAATTTCAAAATGTAATCAGATTACAAATGTAATGATTACAAATGTAGTTAGATTAAAAACTGCAAAAAGTAATCAGATTACAAATGTAATGATTACAAATGTAATGATTACAAATGTAATCAGATTATTAATCTGATTACAAAAGTAGTTTGATTACGCCCATCTCTGCTTCGAACAAACCTATTTCACGTGCAACTCAGAAATTTTCTCTTTTCATACCACGATTTCTCGGAGACCCTCTGTCTGACCATAGCATCCCAGTTTGAAGTATCTTTCAACACTTTCCACGCTTAGCTTCGTATCAAACCAAGTATAAGTCCAATCATTAGATTCTTTATAGCCCGACCCCGACGCCTCTCAGTTTTAATTAATCTGATGCAATAATTTTCCACACCATCACATTTCGTTTCTACTCTGTAATAAACTACTGTTAAATAAAACTGTGCAAAATAATAGAAATGAACAAATGATTCATAGGAGAGAAAGTGAACATAAAATTTTTTATTTATGAGACGTATGATTTTTTTCTTACGTTTTTGTATCTGTAGTGTTTTTACTATTTCCTGGAATGTGTGATTAGGAAAACTATTTTTTAAAATTTTCCACACATTTTTTGGATGTTATTTAAAAATCTTCTCACAGACCACCTCTGAGGGCCTCACGGACCACCTGTTGGGAACCACTGTTTTATACTCACTCCTGGTACGAAAAAACATAGGCAAAATCATAAATTTTAATAGAAAAGTTACTGTAAGGAAAAAGTACAAGAATTTGAGAAATTATAAATGCCTGGTACTACTAAGCCTATTGTAGTAACTACCTGGTAAAAGTTTACTATTTTGGTAATATAGTAAAAAAAAGTCTCACTTATAATTGTTTTTTAAGTAAAAAATTAGATGATTATTTAAAAAAGACGAATATTTTATAGAAAATTTTTCTAAGAAATTTTGTTACGACTGCTTGATGCATTGTTGAGGTTTTAATTCTAAAACGTTTGCATACTTTTTTATCTGAGATAACATATTTTATAGAAATGCACAGGAAAGCACATTCTTCTATCGAATATGTTTAGTTAGATATCTCTGGATTGCCACTGGCATTCTATTCTATGAAAAAACAGCTCCACAAATACGTTATAACGTGGTTATAACCACGTCCTTCTTTTGTAATGAAACACAATTCGGAATTTTTTTAATTGAATACAATTTTTTAGTGAGTGTTTAAAGCATTCAAAGCACGCAAGGGGGAAATAGTTGACTATTAACTTTTTCGTCAATATCAAGCGATAAATCTAGATTTGAGGCGCTTATTGAAATAAGGAGATAAGTCCAGCAGATTTATTTTGGAGTTAGCTCATTGGTGCTAAAAGCCCTTTCTTCGTAGTAAGAATGTCTCTCTTATCTAACATTCATAGTTAAAAATTACAAATTGACATCACCTAACTTAGATACGCAAGAAGGTAAAAAAATTAACAGTTTTATCAGAACTACAATTTAATGTAAGAGTTTCTATTATTTATTTAAAATAAAAATTCAAAGAGTATTGCAGTAAACAAATTATATTTCTATTAACTAGTTTTGAAACACTAAAAACATTTTTTCTATTCCGTATACAAAATAATTTTAAATGCTGGCTTCAGCATTACGTAACAAACTGAACTAACCCTTATGGATATCGCCGAAAAACAAGACAATTTTTACTAACTTAAAAAAAGAGAGAAAATATTTTCCACAAATCTTCCCTTACACAAAATATTTTCTATGACTGTTAATTTTCCATTTCATTCGTAACAACCTTCTGGGTGTTTCCAGTATTTATTTACCAAACAATATTTCAATTTCTCTTCTAGCTTTTTCAAAGAACCATCAGTAAGAATTTAAAATCCTTTCTGGCAGTGTTGGAGTTTTCACAATTACAGTTAAAGCTTAAAAGCTTCTTTAAACAATAATGATTCTTACTTTGAACGACTCTAAATGTTAGCCAATTACCCACTTCACTAACAAGAAGATTGACCTTTCCGGCTGTTCTAAAAGATTAAGGAAAAGTAACAACTTTCAACAATGACTTATTTGAAGCTGTGCTTATTTCTCCATCATAAAAATATGGAATTTTCAACAGTATTGGCACAAGGGTATTGAGGTGCTTACTGGTATTAGCTTCTTTTGCTATTTAGGTTTTGTAAAAATGTTTATTGAAGCCAATTATTTTAATTTTTACTGACAAACGAAAGTTTCTTTAAATAACAAGTTATGTGTTTGTCAAATTTCTGTAACGGATGTTTTTTGTAACATTCTATGCTTTCATTTAATTATTTAAAATTAAAAAAACGAATTAAAGACCTGAAATATTAGAAAATGTTTTAACCAGACCTATCGAAATGTATCAATCTTAAAAACCTGTAGTAGGTCATGACTTATTTTAAGCAGAATCTGAGCATATCTTGAGAAATTTCGACTGCGATAATCTCTTTGATATTGCAATTATGTAATAAATGCAGAAACTAAACAATTTTAATGGTTATAATCCAATTTTAAAAGGTTACGTGTCAAATTGCACTGGTGATTATACAACCTCTCAGGCCTGCGATAAAAACCGATCCCCCATTCCTATGTGATTCTGAGTCTTCTAGGTGTGCTCTATCCTTCCTAGAAGTTTTCACACAATTAAAGGTTCACTTACCCACAGATCACCACATGATAAATAAATCGGATCACACCTTCAAAAAGCGCAGAAATACCCTCATCCTCTCAAACAATCATGGAGACACCCATCTTGCTGTGATATCATAGAGAGCACTGAAACGTAAATTACGACACTCAAAAATCCCCACGAATTATGGACTGCGATGGATCCGCATTTATTTTTCGGTCACCGATGTTTCTTCACCCCTGCTGCATTGGCGGATCGCCAGTTTTATGGAAATGCATGGGTGAGACGAAGTGATGAATGGTGTTGGAAGCCTTGTTCCAAAATGTTTTCTTGTTGGGGGGAAGACTTGTTCAATTTTTTTTTGTTTTCCAAGGGATTTCTGAAGGGTCCCGAGTGAAAAGTAGCATGTTTTCGTGTCTATGTATTTAATCACCTTGGCGATTTTTCGCTCTTTAAAGTGTCTGGGTTTATTGACTGCGGCGATGTGAACCTGGCTGGGATGTTCAGCAGGAATGAATATGAAATGAATAAACGATAAAGGGCTTTTGAAGTGGATGTTTGAACAGGTTTGGTCGTGTATAGTAAAAAATAGTTAAAAATGCTATAAAGTAACTATTATAAAAAATATGACGTCATCTACATAAATCATAAACGGTTTCTAAACTTTTCTTTTTAACCATTTTTAAACTCATAACATAAACGCATTAAAATACACTATTTGGCATTGGTTAATATGGCATTGGATATTCTGTTAATGTTCCATTTATTTCTGTTTAATTTATAGGAATCCGATGTTCAATGTCTTGCAAGTCGATCAAGTTACTTTACCTTATAAATCAAATAGTGAAAAGCATTTACTTTCATAATTTGACTTGGGAGGGAGTATAGGAATTTGGGAGGATATATTCCCCCTAACCCCTCTTTTATTTCTCTCTAATTTTTAATGGATTAAATGGAGTCTAAATCAAATGAAATTAGCACTACTTCAATGGTAGTGGAAAATAAATATTACTAACATGAACTATACCATAAAATAGCCAATGCAATTTAAAAATGACCGTTGCTGAAAGCAATCTCCAAACTTTTAATTTACTAAAAAATTATTTTTTATCAATCACGAAATAAATTTACGCATCATAATCCAATTTAATATTCTTTTACATTCAGAATCACGAATATATGAAGCGAATTAATGCATCAAATTTATTTTTAGCTAAAAAAATAGCTTTAAAAAATAGTTCATTTACGAAACAAAAGCCTTTGTGATCGAAAGCGCTTCCCAGCCAATAACTCATTATGGAAGTCAAAACACAAACGGTGGTCGCCCACACTAACTAGAGTTGCCTTTAATTAGGCGTTTTTGGGGGGTCTAAAGATGGATCGAATTTTTTGCCATCTTTATTAAAAGAAACGCCGCACTTCAAAGGAGGCTTAATAAATGTAATTAACAAGCTTTGGTATCTGCCTCTTCGAACCTCTCTGAAGGTGGTCGATGGTCTGGAGTCCTGGAGATTTTGAGTTGAGTTGAGTTGGCATGTGTGCTTTGCTGCAGGTATCAACCCGGCTTCGACACTATTGTTCCTCTGTTATGGTTTTTTTACGTTTTAATGGAATCGACCGTAATCAGGAATTTTTCAAGAGCTTTTTGTTTCTTGTAGTTGTTTGATTTGTAGTCCAAAAATAGTTCTTCCGTCAATGGATCTGGGGAAGTAGCTTCCGGCAGTTTCGTTCTAGCCGCATAATAGACAGGACAGTGGCACAGAATATGCTTCCTATCTTCCACCTCTCCACATATACAATTGGGAGAGTTTATTATGTTGAAGCGGTATAAAAGATTATTAGTTATCAGCATGTTTGTTCTGTATCGTGCTAAAAGTACATCTCCTTTCCTGCTTGATGGGTGTTTTCTAATTTGTGGGGTCAGGTCATTTAGGTAATGGAAGTCTTGAAAGTATTTTGTGATCCTCCACTGATCTTCTTCTTCGATCCAAAGGTCTTTTCTGATGGTTTGGACCAAGTCCTCCGTGCATACCACTTCATCTAATGGGGTATTGGCATTACAGGAGACCGCAATACTCTCCGCTTTCTCGTTTGGAGCTATTCCTCTGTGACCTGGCACCCAGGCCAGCTCAATTTTGTCCGATATTTCTATTGCTTGGTTCAGGTATTTTTGGAGTTCGATTATGACGGTGTGACTCTTTGGATTAATGGAGCTTAGGGCCTGTAAGACACTTTTTCTGTCTGTGATTATTATGTAATGATTCTTGATGGTGATAAACTCTGTGGTTGAGTATTTAATTGCCAGGGCTTCGGCTGTAAAGATGGAGTTCGAGTTAGAGATACGTCCTACTCTTCCTTTTTTCGAAGAGTCATTCCAAATGGCCCAGGAGGTAAACTGAGCTGTTTTGGATCCATCCGTCGCTAGTAGTATACTATTTGTTGGCAGGTTTTCTCTCAATTCTTCAAACAGTTGTCTTAGTCTTGGAGATACAATGCCATGAAATGTGTATTAGTGTTTATTGGAAAAAATTAAACTTTGTACAAGTTTTTTTCCTTAAAATATGGTGAAACGTTACAATATACTTGTAAATTTTTATTCAAAGAACTTAACTTGTAATATGAATTGGGTTTGTTGCTATTAAAACTTACTCTAACACAATCATATCGTATTACAAAATCAGTGTCGCAAACTACACAATGTACTTAGGCACTTTTATTGAAAATACTGAGAGGCATAACAAGTAACTTCAAGGAACAGTATCAAGGCAAGGGATCAAGTTGTAAAGTTTGGTAAAGACAGGCCTGTAAAGTAAGTTCCTGTTCCTTTGATGGCCGTATGCACTATGCAACAACGGAGTAGTATTTAGAAATTCAAATAATCTCATTCCGTAAACCCGGGATAAAAGTTCAATGCCACCTTAAGAACTTCAGGTAATTAGAGGCTGTGTACAGTGTCATGTCGCATTCACAAAGGTCACTTATGGAGAGAAGGGTATGACCGGACGCTTGAAAACACGTGTAGGAGAAAACTTTGAAATGTAGAATGCATAAGGTTTGTTTAAATAAGAAAAATACAAAAAAATGTGAGTTAAAAAATTGATATTGTTAATGCATTTTGATCTCAATGTTAATTGAATAATATATTATTTGCCATTTTAAATTAAAGAGACTTATCACGTTATTTCTTGAAGTTTTGATTTGATTTTCTCGTTAAAAATATATTTCAAATTATTCGGGAATGGGCAATACCACTATTTATTTTTTATTTTTTTATTCGATAGAGGTAACCTAGAGCGGAATATACGAGCAAAATTTATTTAATTACGATGATTATTTTTTTATGTAATTTCAAAGTTCGACTTTAAAAAAGGGCGTTAGATCGTCCAATTTTTTTATTTATTTATTTATTTGAACATAAATACAAATACAAATATTATTAACATAGTCGCCTGGGACCTCTTGGTCCATGTAGGTGACCATAAAAATGGGTGGAAAAAATACAATAGTGGCAGGGTGTCATTAAAATAAAATACATTTTCAGTCGTACATCAAATTTATACAAGACATAATAAAAAAACTAAAAGTGCAGAAGGACAGAAGTAAATCACTACATAAAAAATTTTTCTACATTTTCTATTGAAAACAAAAAATCCTTTAGTTTCTTTTTGAATAGGTATTTTGATGGACTATTTTGGATTTCTAATGGTAGCATATTATAAAGTTTGGGGGCTATATAGGAAAAATTTTTACAAAATATTGTTTTTTTGGGCTTAGGAATGTTATATATTACATTAGGTCTTCGAGGATTTATATTATAACGTTTTGTACATTCTAGTGGATTTAAAAAAAGGTACAGGCATATTTTGTAAAAGAAAAGATGACGAAGGGGAAGAATATTCAGTAATTTGAAGTGATTTATAGTAATAGAATCTGTGATATTAAGCAATAACTTTACGAACCTTTCCTGTAGTTTACTGATTCTTTTTAAATTTACAAAATAATCCCCTCCCCATATAGTTAAGCCGTAAATTAATTGGGAATGTACCCACGAATAATACAAATTAATTAGAAGTTTATTACTTATTTTTTGTTTTAGGTGGTAAAAATTAAACATAACAAATCTTAATTTGTCAGAGATATATTGAGTATGTGATTTCCATTTTAAGTTCGAATCAATGTGGAGTCCAAGATATTTAATACTTGACACTTTATCGATATAATTGCAATTACAATTTCCATAGTTGATACAACTATTTTCATGGTATTTAAGAGAGAGTTGATAGGAATGGTTTTGGGTCAGGTTAAATGTCATATATTTTGTTTTGTTTACGTTTAACTTTAAGTTGTTTTGAAAAAACCAATCACGTATTTTTACAAGGTCATCATTTATCATAAAGTTTAGATCGTTTATTGAATCAACCGAATAAAGTAATACTGTATCGTCAGCGAAACTTATTAATTTGGCAAATAGTTTAAGATTACACAGGTTATTAATGAAGATAAGAAATAATAAAGGTCCTAGGGTTGAACCCTGGAAAACACCGCAGTTTATTGGAAGGCATCTACTGAGAGTATTATATTAACTTTAACGATCTGAACACGATTTGACAAATATGACTCTATAAAATTGTAAAAGTGTCCTCTGATGCCGATAGTTAACAGTTTGTGTAACAAGATACAGTGTCTTACTGAATCAAAGGCTTTGGAAATGGCTAAGTAGACAGCAGCAGTTTTTTTATTATCGTTCACACTATTATAAATAAAACCAGCAAACTCATTCAAAGCTTTCTCAGTATTTGAGTTCGGCAAAAAGCCATACTGGTGTATTGAGAAAAAACTTATGTGATTTAAGTATGAGAATAAGCGATTCTTAATTATTTGCTCAAATACTTTAGAAAGTAATGGTAGAACCGAGATGGGTCTGTAGTTAGAGTAATCATTTTTACTACCTTTCTTAAAAATAGGAGTAACAATTGAGAGTTTTAATGATTTAGGAAATACTCCTTCTTTTACGAGATTATTAAAAAGCTTAGCCAGGGTACATAAATGTGAATCTGACAAACTTTTCAAAATTTTTGCGTCGATTCCATCAAACCCGGGGCATTTTTTGGAGTTAAGACCACTGATACATCTTAAGATTTCCCAATGTGACGTACTTTTACCCTATACATTGATTTTAAACAAGGCTTTAATTTAAATTGATGAAAACTTCCACGACCTGAAGAGTAATTTATTTCATTTTCCGAGATGGATGGCCGTGTTTGATGAAATGTTTTTTGTTTCAATTTTTATCAGTTGATTTTTTGCCACTGAGGATGCTCTCCGAAGCAGAGAGTGAAACGTTTGGAAATACATTTCATCAAACACGGCCATCCATCCCGGAAAATGAAATAAATTAATGCTTTAATTTAAATTGATGAAAACTTCCACGACCTGAAGATACATTTATTTGATTTTCCGGGATAGATGGCCGTGTTTGAATGGAATTTCCAAACGTTTCGCTCTCAGCTTCGGAGAGCATCCTCAGTGGCAAAAAATCAACTGATAAAAATTGAAAATAAAAAACAAATACCAAACAATTACAGCGTGAATGCAAACGTGGAATGAAAATGTGATCAGATACACTGTAAAAAAAAGTTCATCGATTTTACAGAGAAAAACTGTCAATTTTGATGCCAGTTTGTTTCTGTTTATTATACAGGTTTCTTCTGTTAATTTTTACAGACCCCCCTGTTTATTATACAGGTTTCATCTGTTGATTTTTATAGAACACCTGTTTATTATACAGGTTTCATCTGTTTTTTTAAAGAGTATTTCTGTCAATTTAACAATTTTTTTCTAGTTTTTTAACAGCATATTTTCAGGAATCTACATTAATTTATATAGAACACCTGTTAATTATACAGGTTTCATCTGTTTTTTTAAGAGTATTTCTGTCAATTTAACAATTTTTTTCTAGTTTTTTAAAAGCATATTTTCTTTAACAACATAGATGGTGCATTGTGTTACATTTTTAGATGACGTGGGAAGTAGACTAGTAAGTTGAGTGTGACGTCACAATGTTGTGTTGCACGTTATCACACCAACTTAAAGTCGTTCTTTTACTCTGATTTCAATTTTTATATATAAACTAAAAATAAACATAATTTTCGTGGTGACTGTTAAAGTGTTTGAAACTGAGTTTGTCTGGTGTTTCAAAATTGAAAGCATTGAGTGGTCATATTTTAGACAATACGTTTCATACCAAAATGAAAACATCGATTTACTCAAATTTGAAACTGTCATTTCTCTCAGTCTAGGATGGAGATACAAGAAGGGATGACGTTAGATAAAACTTACTTTTGTTTTAAGCCAATTCTATCTCCAATTCTAACTCTAAAACCCAAACTCAAACTGAAATTGACCGCTAACATAAAGGCGGTTACAGTCAGACGTATTTAGAACCTCTCTGTAATGTTCTAAAACCAAATTCTTGATTAATTAGGGAAGATAACTGTAAAAAATCAAAGATTTTTGCTTCAGGTTTTGCAGCGCCATCTCTAGGGACAAAAGCCAACTAGATTTAGTACAGAAAAAAACTGTTTTTTTCTAATAACAGATTTTTCCTGTAAAAAATACAGAAAATATCTATAAATTTACAGATTTTTTTTAGAGTGTACTAATACTATTGTTGTGCTGGCTTTATCCCGCATTTCTTAAGTGCCGGGTGCCAGACGCTCGGAATGGAAACACCCTCCTCTTTTCTATTGAAATTATTCTTGTGTTTGAAAATTTCTATTGCTTCTCTTATTAATCGGATGGATTGATGGTTGGTTGTTGCCAGGATTTCGGTGTTATTAAACAGTATTCTATGGTCCCCATTTGTTAAAGCATGCTCTGCCACGGCCGACTTCTCAGGATGATATAGGCGACAATGCCTCTTGTGCTCTGCAATTCTGGTTTTTATAGACCGTCGGGTGGTTCCGATGTAGACTGCCCCACATGAACAAGGAATTCTGTATACCCCCGTAGCAGATAAAGGGTCACGACGATCTTTAACAGGTCTGAGAAGGGAAAAAATAATGCTTTAATTGTTTAAACTAATCAAAGTCATTGTTGGGTTTCTCGTTAAAGTTAAAGCCCTGGATACTCTACCATTAAAGGCTTTAGTTAAAGTCTGTATGAGTCAGTTGTGACGTACTTTTACCCTAAACAAAGAGAAAGGGCTTGGCGATTTTAATTTTAAATATTTAATTTTCTAAATTTTTGTTGAAACTTTTCATGTGGAATTTTGGATTTAGATCTATTTCCTTTACTGAAAAATGCATTTTTTTCTTCAAAAAATGATGGTATTGCCCATTGTAAATCCAACTTTTTGAATTAGCCAAAGAAATTGTTTTTCCAATTATAAATAATTAGTATTTCATAGTAATACCTATAATAAAATATAAAAAAATAGTACAAGTAAACGAGTAGTATGTTTATATTGTAGAGGAGAGGAGGGTATTATGGAACACCCTTTATATATTTAAGAACAACTCTATTAGTTTTTTAATAAAAATCCGCCGAATCATTTTAAGTACATACTATAACTAATGACAATGAAGGGCCAATGGTCAAATAAATCAGCATAATTTTTTTTAATAAAAAAATTTACTTTAAGAAAAAGTTACAAATGGAGGGTAATATGGAACAGTCGGGTAATATAGAACAGTTGGATTTACAGCTGTTGAAAACTAATTAGACCTTAGAGAACATAGTTAATCTTATCTATAAAAATATATTTAACAATTTACTTTCAAATAGTTTTTGTTCATGAGTCTACAATAGTCACAAACATTTACAATAGTCACAAACATAATCGTCTTTTTCTGACCTTTGCTTATGGAATGTTCCATAATACCCGACAGGACACACTGTAAAAAAAGAACGTCTTTTAACGTATTATTTTCCGTGAATTTTTCATGGATTCATTCCGTAAACTACAAAACGGAATTTTCATCGTGAAGTTTCCGTTTTTTAATTTTCCTCTCCTCACGCATGCGTATTGTACTATTTCTCCACTAGTTTTGGTGAGACTCAAATATAGTTGTAAATAAGTAATGGAAGTTTGTGCAAGCGTCTTCAGGCGAAACGAACCTTCAGCAAATTTATTGTGGGTAAGTAAGTTAAATATATTGTTTTTATTTTTTGTATTATTGGTAGTAAACGTTACCATGCTTTAAAATAGAAATACTCTGATATACTATTTTTAAACAGATATTTAAACATCGTACGATCGCTTTCTTCACCACGTAGCTGAAGTCTTAAAATATTGCATACCTAACTAGTCTTATTAGATCGCAAAAATGTGATCTAAATAGTTGTGATAACTTGTAACTTTTGATTAGACTGGTATTACTGTGATCGGTAGTGTAAATTATTTAAAAGAATCGTTTATTTGGATTTTACGGATTGTTTGTCATTTTTTTGTCAAAATTATAATCAGAAATATACTGAATCACAATAATATTAGTATATTAGATCGCAAAAATATGTTCTAAACAGTTGTGATTAACTTGTAACGGAAAGTTCCACTCCAATGACGAAAAGATATTAAACGAACGTTCTCAAAAATAACGGAAGGTTTCCCTCCTTTGACAGAAAAATACAAAACGGACATTCCCTCAAATGACGGAAAATGACGGAAAAAGAAAATACGGATACCTTCTCAAATGATGAAAATAATCCGGCAGCTGTGCTGCCGGGAAATTTCCGTTTATTGAAGAAATATTTTTTTTTACAGTGCAGGTCATCTTGTACTATGAACCTTTTTACTGACCGATAAAACATGGATTGCTAAAAAACAATTGCAGTAAAAGAAACAACTAATCTTTTAGTGTACATTATGCTTAACAACAAAATCAAAGTATCATAGTTACTGGTAGGTTAAAAGGTTTGAACATTTACCGTCAAAAACTTTCGAAAATCCTAAAACACACTTTGCTTTGCTGCGAATGATCAGACAACAACAAGAAGCAGAAACTCAGGTGTTCCATAATACCCTACTCTCCTCTATATATGGATAAAATATAAAAATAATTGAATGCTGTCTTTTCTAGTTTTAAGTAATTTAAAAACACTTACAATCATTATGAAATCTATTCCTTTCATTTTTGAGTTTGACAAACATACATTTAGCATTAATTAAATTTGATTTTCTCATAAATTAAAAAATATTGTTAACTTCAAAGTGTATAACATTTTTCTACTATGTAAATTCTAATTGATGCAAGTCAAGTCAATGTGAGTAAATTTAATTAACACTCCAATTATAAAACTTTTATAAAACTCTATTATATTTAATTTAATTATTCAGAAGACTTTTTAAAATTTTAAACATGGGGGATTTTTAAACTTGACAGTAAATGTTAAAACAGTTTTGTCTCCAATAAAAACTAGCATCGAAAACTACCCACAGTTCTCTGTAGTTGCCATAAAAGACCACAGGTATTTCACGAAACCACTTCTCATTGTTTTCAATCAATAAAACAAAAGTACTTTAGGATTCACGATTTCCTTTATATGAGAGAAACAAGAACTCTTTGCATTTTAAGAGCAACTATTCAAACTTACCAGCATCAGTCCCCAACTTCCCAAGTAGATTCTCCGTTAATCAAATACCTTTTGTCATTAAGAAAAGAATGAAGTTCTGTAGCATGAAATGAAATGCACGATGGAGAGTGAGTGCCTTTTCTTTAGAATATCAGGTACTTAGAGATTTCGGTTAAAGATCTCAAAGCGAGCCGCCGTGATAGAATTATTATAAAAGAAAGGTTCGCTTATAGGTTCACCCCGTTTTTGGTTTTTATAATCGTTTTAACTAAAACCTTTTTCTCAAAAATAATAAGGAACACTGAAATAATCTGCAGACTCCATTTATGACTTTCTAGAATACTTTAAATCAATTTATATAGTGATACAATTTACAGATAGAATTAAACTTAAATGATGATGCATTTTTTTAAAATTTCAATAAATAATCTGCAAATGGCTAAACTCAAAAGTTGCTTCAAATTATGAAATTTTATACGAAGGGAGCACACACATTTCTCGCAACGTGGAGAAATAATAAAAATTTATAAATACACTGGATCATCCTAGAGTAGCTCAATTAACTACTTTTAGGGATTACATTTACCAAATTTTCCATGTAAAAAACTTAAATCAAGGTAGGATTACCGTGTCGAGCTACAAATTGTTTTAAAATCCTAAAAGAACAAAGTTTATAACGATATTCAAAATAAGTTTATTCATGAAAAGAGTTATTAAAATATTCATGATGAGAAGGTGAGAGATTATTACTTAATCTCCGCTTATATGAGGTTGGCAGAAATTTCAATCTTCTGAAGTCATAATTGAATTCTTTTCCATACTTCTGAAATAAAATTATAAATTTTAGCTTTTTTTATTGCATTTCAGTAAATATGTATAAGTTATTTTATCTAATCTGAGTAATTTGTAATTTGCAGAACAGATATGTTTAGTTTCTCTTTAAGACACTAAACACTGACAGAAATACCGATTACTTTCAAAGTGGTGTTATTGTTTAAGAACAGTGAATGTAAATTTTTGTTTACAAACATGTATAAAAGAGTATTTAGGGGGATATTAAATGACCAAGAGAAAGGAATAAGAAAAGTTTAAACTGTAGGAACGCCAGATTAACGTTAATTAGTAAAATAAAAACGTTTTAAAACTTTCTTGCGCATTTTTTCTTAAAATATTTAAAAACTTAGGTAATTTATTCTCCGTTAAAAAATAGGGTTTTATGTACCGTAATGTGTGTCTTCTATATCAATAATAGTATTTTAATTAAGTTTCAAAATGTTTTTAAGAAAAAATACGAGTAACTTTCTAGACAAAATTTAACATTTATGATTTATGAACCGTATTGGTTTCAATCTACTAAATTCGGGGGTTTTATCTTGAAGCCACAATTTTTAAGTCAACACAGCATAAGTAAAAAAAAGGATAAGTTCTTTAAATTAATTTCATCTGCATCAAAATAAGCACCTAAAAATAATGAAACACTCTAACCCATTAAAAAAGTTTACGATACAAATTAAATTCTCAAAACCCAGCTATATGCATAAGACACTTCCGTATATTCTATCTTTTGTTAGTCTTATGAATTCAGCAAGTCTCCGAGTCGCTAATCTTACAGAAAAGCCACCCAGTCTGATAAGAATACCTATCGATCAGTTCCTGCTAATTCCTGATCACCGCTAATCCTTATCTTTAATCCTATCATCTCATCAACTTATCGCATTAAAATGGATTGGCTTCCCCTTGTGACCAAGAAAAAAAGTATCTCATCCTCCAAAGAATTATACTACTTAGAATTCCTTAGAATTGAGAACATCTTGTTTCCGTCGTGGATTAAGGTGGAAATACTGTTTCCCAAGTGTATTTTAAGCATTACCTTAATCCCTATAGTTTTTACTGTTATGACAGGAAAATTTATTTCCATAGAAAATTATTCCTCCTAACTGTGTATTAAATGATGGTAGCATAAAAATATAAGTCATCCCTTAACTTATACCATAATTCTTTAAAAATTGAACTTGAACTCGTGATGTTGGGTTGGAAAATTTTCCGCTAGTTTTTTATACAATTGTATAAAATTTTCTTCTCACTCAAAGAAGTAAAATTAGTTTGATATAAATTTAATAATGTTAATTTTCATAGAATGTTGATAGAATTGTCAATAGTGACTTTCTTTGTGGTATATTGGAACTCGGAAATAGTAATAAAAATCTATTTCATTTTTTTTTGTTTGAAATATGCCCGCTGCCAGTAATTTTAGAATATACTATTTTGGTTTTATTTCAATTATTCATTAAATGAATAATGAAATAATTTCACCTTATGGGGCATCTTTTTATTGAATATAGATGCATTTTATACACATTATATATAGTTATTTCAATATTTATTATATTATAATATTAAATATGATTTAAAAATTTTAAATCATGGTTTCAATGCTTTATTGATTAGTTTTTGATTGTGTTTTATTTTTGGATGTATCTCAAAGGAACATAATCCAGAATTGATGAAAATACTCCAGTTTTGTTAATTTGTTGCCTCCAGTGATCGGAAGTTTAATTTAACAATGCTTTATTATAATTTAGTGGCTTGGAAAATTTTCCGTTTCAGAATTTTATGACTCTTTTATGCTCAATAAAAGAAATAAAATCATTTTTGGCTTTATAGTTTGAGGCCAAATAAAATAAAAATACCCTTAATTTTTTAAAAATTTCTATTTAATTTTTTTTAATTTAGGACTGAACCTTAAAACCGGAATAAATTATACCACCCACCACCTGAATGTGCAATTATTTACAGCATGCTAAAAATTACTGCTTTTTGCTGAAAATTGAAGCTAGGCTTATGGTAGAGGGGTTAAAATATATTCGTTTTTACACTGCGCGTTCTTTGGATTTGTTACAAATCTTCTTAGAAACCATGAAACATTCACATTGAAGTAATTTCTAACTGTTAGTTCCTCTTAAAAACGCCAGTTCTCTTCTAATTATTTTTCTTGAAAAATATATAATTTATAAATTTTAATGGTAAGAGTGATTGGGTAATAATGATTTAATTAATTACATAAATAAATTATCAAACGTTTAGAAAAGCAGCCAGCTATAAAAATTTTAGATTTATTTTGTTTTTAAGATAAACTAAATGGTTAATACAAGTAATTAAAGATTATAATGTATACAATTCATTAAATTATTTTCATTAAAATAGTTCATTAAAAACTTACGTTTGCTTTGCTTTGAGAAAGAGAATTTGTTATTATTCATAAGACTAATTTAAAAATGGAGTTCTAAATAAACAGAATAAAAACGGAGAATTTTTACATAGAAACAGAGGAAAGCAAGGTAAATTTTCTCTTAAAGAGTAAAATATATGTGAATTCGGTACTAAGTTGCTTGTGTTTGTGTAGACACATTTTCCTATTTCTTCTACGTAATTTGTTTTTAATCAATAGAATGGATAGATTCGAGGTGCATTTAAGCCCACATGTTTATTTTCCCTAGAAGTACGCAGGGGAAAAGAAACAACGTTTATTAATTATTGGAATTGAAATTTTTGAAAACGACCGTTTGGTTTGCTTTGAAAGTTTTTTTAGTTTTAGAAGAAAAACTAACATAAAAATACATGGTGTGTATGTGAGATGGGTTACAGAGCGTGTGTTATTTTATTGTATTGATAAAGGATAAAGGTATTCAAAAAGAGCTATGATGAATAAAACCAATATAAATGAACAATCTGAAGTTTTGCTAAATCCTCGATTAGTGAATTGCTACTTTCTACGAACATGTTTTTTTCTTACACATCGAGTGATCCCAAATTCATAGTGGAAACATATGAACTAAAGTATCCAAAAGAAATGGAAGTGATGCACTATGCTGAGGGTGTACTGTATAGGTAGAGAAAAATAATAATTTTTAATTTAGGATTAAAGTACCTACAAGTTAAGGTGCCTGCCTACCTAAAAAACGCCGTTTTGGACCGAAAATTCAAAAAAATATTTATTATCCTATTTCAAAAAGCACATCTTTAGCTTTCCAAATCAGTTTAAATTTTGTCTTTATCTTTCCTAGAACCAAAGTTACAGAAATTTTACTCACAGCTAAATAGGCATTTTATTAAGGAAAAGGTAAAGAAATTCGCATTTTTCTCAGAATCACATATTTGCTATTTTCCTTCTCCGCAAAACTGCATAACTCAAAATATTATGAATGAATTTCTATAAAACTTGGGCACAGTACTTGACATAATATGATTTAGGAGTCCTACTATTTTTTTGATTGTGGGTGTAATATTATTAATTTTATGAACAGTATAACTTAAAACTTCACTGAATTTTGGTGGGTTTTTTTTTCATTTTTCACGTTTGGTTCTGTAACTTTTGATATTAAATAAATTTAGACATAAATGTAGTAGGCCTCCTAAAATATAAGTTCACGAGGATAACAAAGTTTACAAAACAAAAATATCTTCATATGAATTTGAGTTATGATGATTTGCGGAAAGGCGTTTTTTTGGGATTTTTATGCATAAATTCTTCAATAATATGAAAATTTTAATCAATATTTAATTTTTTTTCATGTTATTCATAGTTTTTAGATACATTCAATTGTATTAACCACAAATTAGGTCAAAATTTTAATTATTTAAAAAAAGCCTCTATAGGTAGGCAGGCACCTTAAGTACCTGAGAAGTTTTCATTAAGATGTATTGAATATTACGATACAATAAAGCAATTTGGTTTACCTTTGAAAAAAATACTGTTCCTAACAGGAAGGGGTGTTATAGGTAACGCAGAACCTCATAATAGGTACTTAATACTAATAATACATTTCAGAATATGGTAAGTTTTTATAAGAGGTATCAATTTTACCCCCAGCCCTTTGCCCAAGGTAACATCTATTTAAATGATATTAATCTAACTTTTATAAGACGACTATCTTATGCATTTTATACTAAAAGTAAACAAGACACAAAACCTATATTCTCACACTTAATTTATTTTTTCTCATTTCCATATGATCAACACACACAAAATAATTTACTACTATTTTGAAAACGAATTCTCTAAAAACCCTCATAAAACACCAGACGTATCAACTAGTTTCTCCCAATCAGGGCAAAACGGGACAAAGAATAAAACAATGGCGAATGGAAAGAACTCGGCAGTAAAAATCCTCCCTATTCAATAGAGACTACCCTTTAATTTTATGGAGTGATCTGGGCGCATAACGGCTGAACAGACACCTCTTTGCTCAAATAGGGGCTCCGTTTCTCCCAGAGTACTCATCGGAAGTAATTGGAGGACTATAACAAAGAATCGGTGCTTATAAAAAGAATCGCTTATAAAAAGAATTTTTTCTCTCTCTCAGATGAAGCCTTTCCTCTTTAGACGCAGAAATGGAATGATACCAATGTTAAAGTCGTAGTGAGAATTGAGTGTGAGGGCGTACTGTGCGTTTTTTTCAAAAAGTGGAATATAATAAGAATAAACACTTTTTATTTCAAAAACTGGCGGATCGGGTAACTATTTTTAAAGTATTTTTTATACTCCAACACTGAAAATTCCAGTTATGAATTGCCTCATAGTTGACTGATAAGTGTAAACTCACAACTCTCAAACGTCGCCTCCAACCGTGGACCGGTTTCGTCCTTGTTAGGACTCATCAGCACGGTGTAGGAAGGCAACGAAAGAGAGCGGAGGGCAAGTACTAGTCTAGCCGACTATAACTGAAAAAGTGGTGACCATTGATAAGTTCTCCACTCATCTGCTGGAATGACTTGGCGTTCCTAGAACATATTTAATTCCAGAAAGGCAAGTTATAGTCAGTTATAGTTGGCTAGACTTGCCCTCCGCTCTCTTTGCGTTGCCTTCCTATACCTTACTGATGAGTCCTAACAAGGACGAAACCAGTCTACGGTTGGTGGGAACGCTGGAGAGTTGTGAGTTTCCTTTTATTGTCTGCTAACGAGCGATAATGGTGAAATACTCCTTTCAGTTGACTGATAACCTAACCTTTTAAGCAGTTAACTAGAGAGTGTAAAAAATTTAGGGAAATGAGGGTAAGAATAAGCACAAAAGTTATTTTTGGCTATAAAATTGAGAACATGAAAGCCAAAGCGTCTTTTGAAAATAAACAAAAAAAGTGAAAGAAAATTAAAGCACTAATTGATTTTTTGAGAACGTATGAGAATGAAGTAAAACCTTTAGCTTTCAAAGAGCTTTCTTTTGTTAGTCAAAGAAATGATTTAATAACTTTCATTTAATTTTAATTAGAACAATTCTACAATGTATCATATTTTTAATGTTACATCCATTTCCTGAAAGTGTCAGAATTATATAAGTCAAAAATATTTTAATTATGTATGTACTTTAAACTCAAAGTTTTCAAAAATATTTACATTATTGCAGTGCAAAAACTTAAAAATAAAAACTTTTAAAAATGTTTTTCACTAAAATTTTTAAGAATGGATTTTAATGAGAAAATTGTTTTTTTAGAGAAATACTTCCTAATAATTCGTAAAATTAATGTTTGTACCAGTCATTGGTACTACGTCGTTGCCTTCGCCTTCGCATTAAGATATTTTCATAATCTTTCTTGATAAGTAGGCTAATTAAGCAAACTTTGGCTTGAGGTAAAGAGGTGCTATTTTCACATTCTAATATGCAACCTGTATTTTGAAACTTTTAGTCGGAAAGAAAGGCTAAATTCTATAATTACAAAAATTCTATATTTATTTGTTGTTGTGTCTATTAAAAGTGTTATTAGATGTTGCCATGGATGGCATGAACCACCATTGCTATGGCGAAGCAATTTCTGCATAGAGGTCCTCTTTCGGTGAACCACTTATCTTTTGGATTTCTCAAGATGGCAGGGCAAGTATAAATATGTGATCCGGTTGAAGTTCAATACCATGGAAATTTCTGCACTTGGTATTCTTGTTTCTACAATAGTGATTTACCTACCCAAATTTAAAACTGCCCATCCAAATTTCAATTCAAAAAGAAACTTAAGGACTGCTTATATCCCATTAAAGCATTGGAACTTTTTTCTTTAGACCTACTGCATCGAGTTAAAATATTACATTATTTTTCTCAATGTGTTTGCGACTTGAAATTATTATATATCTAAAAAACACTCTATTGCCACACTAAATTATGCATTTATTTTTATAATTTATTCCGTTTTTCGTATTGTTTCTTTTGTCTATATTTTTACTGTATTTGTCAAACCAAACGGTCACCAACATGGACCAAGCGATCCCTGGTAACTAAAAGTGTATTTTTTAATCAAGTTAGTTGTGTTTTTGTGTGAAATAAATAAATAAAAGTTTTAAAAAATGTGCTGAAAGTAGCAACATATGAGAATACTAAATGACTTTGAAGAACAACCATCTCTTCATCAACCCACATCCCACTACGAGAAATGACTAACCTCACATAAACTTCGACAGTTGATTAGAAGCACATCATAAATGTAGTACCCCAGAGTTCAACGCATCACACAAACCAACCACGCCATAAGAACGTCCCACCTAAAAAAGTCCCATAAAACCAATCAAAAGAAATTTCAAGTTCCACCACCCACTAAACCCCAAACTAATTGGTATTTACGACCCCTTCGATTGTTTTCATATCCGAGTCCCACATTTCGGGGTCTAATAGCTGGTGTCGTGACGAAAATGAACTTTTTCTTTCGACTGGGTGTAAAGCCCTTTTATTAACCTCTTGGATTATTCCTGTGTACGGCGAACCCTGCCTCATAAAGAGGAACCGCTGATAATGTTAACGGTGACACTAAGTCTGGTTTATGGGGGTTGTGCTAGGGAGTTTAGGTCTGGGATTCTTTTATTTGCGCTGTAACGAAAGAGTGGTATTCAGAATGGGTGCAGGAGGAATTTTTTTCCGTCTCATTTCCATGTCTGAAAGGTTTCTCAAACCAATTTCGTCGAGCTTTTTATCACGGTTTTTTAGGTTAGCACTGTGCGCTTGTAAGCTAAATTAATTTTTTTTGGTGAGAGTAACTTTTATCATTCATTAATTAGGGATTTTAATATCAATCTTTAGATATGTGATGCTTTTGCAAAAAAATTAAAATGAATGGAATTTGTATCAAGTTTTTCAAACACGCCACCAAATCAAAATCACAGAAGAATAATAACAACATGACAACGTGTTTTTAAGAAAATTTTTTTAACTATGCAGATACCAATTTCATGCAGATTTGATTGCTGACGAAGGGGATTCGTTGTATCCTAGAACCAATTGCACGTTTTAAAATCATTTAACTGACGTGTAATAAAGCCCGTTGTACTTTTTAAATGTTTCCTTAGCTTTGCACGGAGGATGTTACTCTTATGCAGATAGTTCCTTGTGATCATGTTCAGACTCCTGCAATGTCTGACTATTTCATTATGACTATAACATATTTATAACATATTTAATATATTTAATTAATAATCTATAACATATTTAATTCATAATTTAAGTAATTTATAGGCTGCTTTGATATTTCAGAATAGTAAATAAATAATGATAAAAATTTTGTTCACACTTTTGATAAAGCTGCATGTAGATAGAAGGATGAATTCAGTGAGAGGTAACACAAAGTCCCTTAAACATTTATAGTTTAAAATTATTATTTTCCAAAACCTCACGAAATGAAAACTCAACCAATGTAGTAAAACTCACAACATCATAAACTTCATTTACACATCCTTAATGCACTGCACTTTGAAACTTCACCTACATCTTCAAGTCAAAATTCAGTTTAACATTGGAAGGCCATTACGTTTAAAATTTCATCCCTACATAAGAAGTCAAACCCAAAACATAAACCCAAACCGAAAAACCTTTCCCCTTAAACCTCAAATTTAAACTACCAACATGCAATTCCATACCTCCACATAACGAATCTTGCAAGAGAATAATGATATAGTTCTGCCACTCTTTCGAGGTATCACCTTAAAAATCCGCAGTGAATTAAAGAAACAATTTTAAAACTATTTCCGTTCCGAAAGCCCCAGTTGGCGTCCTTTCTCGGCATGTTCATCCGGAATGTATGAAACGCCCGTTCTCGCAAAACATGCAATTCGCATGGAAAACGAATTCCGCTCTCTGAGGTGAATTATTAAAGCGTACCTAACAAATGCTTTTGTAGCATCATCCGCTAGCAATCAAGGGAGAAAGGTTTGTTTTGAATTCATTACTTACGTATAAGGTTTAGTAATGAAAGTCAGCATCAGCATAAGAAGTTGGGGTGAATGTCGTGCTTGTGATTGTTCTTGTCATCATTTGAATTTTAGTTTGATTCGAAATGTTAGCCAGGCAAGCTTAATATCATATTTGGGTTTGATGTAAAATTTTTCTTTGTGGTCTTTCTTAGTTCCTCGTTCAAGAACATATTAAAACATATTTTTTTTAACAGGAATGGTGAACGAAGTACACTATGAAAAATAACCGTAAAGAGACAGAGAAACTTTGTTGCCAAAGTATTCCGCGGTATTTCTCTGTTGACTGGAGCATCTTCTGTATACTAATATTGTAGATACTATTATCATGATTTTTTTCTGCTGTTTTTTATGATATTGCCAACATTTTACTGTTTGAAGTTTTTTCAACTCTTTTATTTAAACTATTTTTTAAACTTTCTAATAAGGTACTTGTTTCGTTTCTTTAAGTGTATGGACTGCTGTCCTGAACAGATGAGGGTAAGATGAGGAAATATTCAAGTCGAGAGGAGATATTGAGATAGAATTTAATTGCGGTTCAAAATTATATGTACAAACAGGAACTACTATTTTTTCTTTTCAATTTAAAAACTAATAATAATATAAATAATATCTCGCGCAAGCAACTCCTTTGTTGCCATTCTTGATAAAACATTCACAAAACTACTAGTTCAAAAGTAGAGGTACTAGTGAGTGGGCGCAACATTACTTGTACCCAATGTGGACAGGGCTCTCAATATGGACACCCCTAATATCTTAAAAAGTAAGAAACTTGATCGAGAGTTGGCGCTACAGATCCGTGAAGAAAAGCATTTTAAAAGATAATTTAGTCTGGAAAGTGCAAAAAAGCGCGCTGTTCGCCATTTTGAAGGAAATTTGTGTTTTCATGGTGTGCTGATCGTAATTATAAAGGTTATTTCTTATGGTAAAATTACTTTAAATATATATCCGCTAGGGGAGCTGTAAGTCATCTAAATGGATTCCCCATGGTCACTTACATTTGGATACACCTTACTTTTATGGCCCTAGGACGCGTTGGTTTCATGAAAAAGCCGTGAAATGGACTTTTGAAACATCTTTTATATAAAATTAACGTAAAACAGGAACTTCAACTAACTTCCCATTTATATTTTTACTCACAAAATAAGTCAATTAAAACTTTTTAAGTCTCATTTTGAAGTTAATGTAGAAAAAAGCTTTCTGTTATTTCTTACCACTCTTTTGAGTCTTAATTTTATTCTAATTTAATAAACAAAAACTATTTAAAATTGTAAAGATTTTGGAGGCTTGATTTTCTTTACACAACTCTTTCATGTTGGATTTTTTTTCTCTCTTTATGAGCATTTTAACACTCTTTTGCTGCTCAATCTGCACAAGTATTATTTTAATTAATTAAAAAGCTTCTTTTTAGCATTTTTTAATATTTCTTTTATGTTTACAATATGAAACCTTGTTCATTAGTGTTAAAATCTTTTTTAAACTGAAAGTTTTACAACTTAATCACATTAACTAAAAAAATGCTACAACATTAAATGTTTTTCTAACCAAATAACGATTGTGGTCAAGGGGTGTTATGACATTTTGAAAGGAATGAAAAGTTATGGTTTTCATGTATAAAAACACTTAAAAAAGAGAACGTACAGTTCAGATTTATTCAGATGCCTTCAAAGTTTTATTGTAATGTGAAATTTAATGCAATTTTCGCTTATAGTTTTCTGAAATTTTATTTTAAATAGTTACAAAACATTTTTAAACATAATTACTTATCAAATAAATTAGATTCTGCACTCTGATTATCAGAAATTTTCAATGCCCAATAATTAGAGAATATATTAAAATTCAAATTTCTTAAACTAGTGGATCCAGAAACATTATAGTTAAACCCCTTTGGCAACACTTTTGGTTTTAAAAGTTCAAATTACGTGAATAGAGATCTCCCTCTCGACAAGCTGAATAAAGTTGTGAGTGTTTTTATTATGCTCTGGTTTTAATTATTTCGAGTGGCCATACAGTTATTTTACTTTAAAAAAATCCAATTTATCACATGAGACTAGCAATCGTGGGCACTAGAATGATTTGGTTTAAAATAGTAGTTCATTTCTTTTCAAAATGATGAAAATACCACCTCTAAAAAGTAACAAGTGGAACTGAATACAGTAAGAAAGATAAGATTTCCCTGGATTAAATCCATTTATCGAAAAGAATAAACATTATTATTTAATTAAACTCTAATCGTAATGGTAATAAAACAGTCTATTATCAAATCAATTTAATCCAATGAATTAAATCGAAATCTATTTCATGAGTGCTTAAATAAGTAATAACACAGTAAAAAAAGCAACATCATGGTTTTATTTATGCTTTACCCTATAAAGAAATCGTTCGGAACTGACAAAAGCTGGGAAATACAGAGAAAACCACTTAAACCGCTCATTGTTCTGGGTAAGAGAGGAGTGGCTTTTAAATTTCCGTAATTTACGATAAGGACATTTATACCGTTCAAAGGGGAAGCATCGTTTGCATAAATGCTGAATGTCGTTTGGGGATTGAAGTGAAGAAAGAGTCTTTAATCAGGAATTTACGATTCGTTTGAGAATTAAATGTATCAGAATTTGAAATTTGAAAACCGTATTAAACTAATGATTTGAATTTGATAAAGAAGAGAATTTGATAGAGAAAGATAATAAGTAAGTTCTGTCTTTTTTAAAATATGGAGAATTCACCATTAATAAGAGTCTAAATTATAGAATGGGGGTTATTAGAAAATGAAATCCGTTTGATTTTTTTAAATTTCCCTTACTCCAGTGGTGACTTTTTTGAGTTTCTTAAATTAAGCAAATATTTTATTTCACATATAAAGTGAATTAGAGAAAATATTAAAACCAACAAACAAAGAATATATCTAAGTTGGCTTATTCCTTTTACAGCATCGTAATAGGATCAATGAATGCAATCCTGGACTCTAGATATTTTTAGCAATTGCATTCTTATAATCAGGTAAGGCCCTTCCATCTCAATTAAAATTTTTTAGTCATTTTTTTAATATTCATGGTTAAGTAGTGGTGTTTACATTTTCCATTGCATTTCCCTAAGTTCCTCATTATACTAAAAGAAATCTTATTAAGCGCACCATAATCGTAGTTACACCCATTTAACTATGCTCTAGTCCGACGCATTAAGAAATACACAAAGTCTGACTTAGTAACAATCTTTAATTTATTTCCTTTTCAAAACCATCAACAAACAACTGTTAGCGTTTGTTTGAGTTTCACTTCCTGTGCTAAGAATCCTTAATTACCCAAAACGAAAACAATCCTCATTGTAAAAACCCCACAGAAATTTCCCATCTGCATACGCCACCTGAAACCTTTCCAAAACCCCCCAAAAGGCCCCAGGAGAATAAAAGAACGCAATTGTTGTTAGCACCCTCTCCACCAAGAACAAAAGAGAAATCTCATGCAAGCCAGTCCTTCTCGTTGGTAAGTGTGAAATTATGAAGCAAATAATTGCAGTGAAGCCATTGTGTGCATGTGCCATTTTCCCCCGAAACTCAACCGAAATGGTGTTGCTTTGTTTACCACCGAGTTTTGCTGTAAGTGGAGTATTTAATTAGTATGGTGATGGGTGTATGGTTAGAATGACTTTCCCTGCTTTGAGTTTAATACTTGTGGCGTAATTAGCCTTGGTGTAGGATGCTTAGGATTCAGAGTTGGTAAGCAGGGATGTCTTAAAACGATCTGGGGAGCGTGGTCTGTTGTTAATTTCTAATTTGAGTGGTAATGGGATGCAAGGGACATTTATTTACACAACATAAAAAACAATAGATGTTAATACCTAGAAAATATAGTTTTTGTTCTAGTTTATTCATAAAAACTCTGTAAACAGCATGTCTAGAAAGCCATTAATTTTAATTATTTCCGCTACCCAATGTCACCTCTTTTCTTTCCCTAATTTTACACACCTGTTTTCTAAATATATTTTGCATACAAGGTGCATACATTTTGTTTCCATGTTTAGGCCTGTTGAGTCCATTTAACGGATGTAAAGAAAACTTGACACTGCAAATAATGTATAAACAGCGCTTAGCTATGTTTGAACACGGTATTACAAGGTTTTTGTATTTGTGTAAAGATACTATATTATTGCACTTTAAGCACATATGCTGATAGGAAGTCAGAGGTTCTCAAAATATTGCTTTGTATCCCATTATTTAGTAAGAAAATTTATCCTCGTATTGGATGTATATCCCAATACTCCAATGTTGAAAATACAAGAGATCAAAGACAATGTTAAGTTTTATGCCTTTCCAATTTCCTTAAAAAATACTCTTTTTTAGTTCTCGTCCTTTTCAAAACTTGAATTTTTTTTTCTTTTTTAACAACTGATTTGAGTATGCTGTGTTTTGAATCTGTACCGTTCGTTGATAATGAGCATCTTTTTCTACTGTGTTGTTTCTTCTATTGAAAATTTTCTCTAACACTTATTAACCCACCTTAAACGAATTTACTAGCTATCCTTAAACCAGGAAAGATACTTGGTCAGTTTGCACACGATATCTATAATTACACATATCCTTTTAAAAAAACCACAATATGTTACAAAATGAGGGCCAAGAAAAAAAACAGCACTCTAGTACTATTTCCTTAAAACATGCTTACAGTTGTAAAGTGTCACTCAGAAAGTAATTACATGTCGGACTTCTTTAAAGCAGAGTAAACCAGAAGTCTTTTCAGAAACAAGCGGGGGAAAAAAGACATTCTAGAGAAAGATTGTGATTAATGCTCTAGCTTATACAGCTCATTTATCACTCTAGTATTGCGATTAACGCAAAGATATCCATTTGTACGCTCTAAGATATCCATTAGACCGTGATGAGAGGGCGTTTAGGAGTTGACGTTATGCATTAGTGACAACATGCTAAAAAGTAACGTGGTTTTTAAAACGAAAATTAAATTGTTATAAGCGTGACAGACATTTTAAAAATCATAAAATCTGCCAAGATAGTGGATAAATTAATGAATTTTCAATTTTTTTTACATTAGAAGTCATTTTAAGAATAATGATAGAGTTCTATTCAAAAAGAGTAGAAATTTTTATACCGCAGACATAAACACACCAAACCATTTTGTGGCAAGCATTTAAGTAAACATTTTGTGTATAGGTGTTTGTAGGAAAATATTTAATTCAAAGAAGTTAACACACAAAAGGAATATGGCTTTTTAAAGAAAAATCTGTAATCTCAAGTCTGGCGATTTGAGATGAAGTTTAACAATCTAAACGCCTTTAATGCTTTAAGCCACTTATATACCCTTATATACCACTTAAATGATCAAACAGTGTAATGGGCGTCATGCGGGTATGAATATAGGTGGAAGTAGTTTAAATAGAACTCTGATGCCTTAAAACTAGAAATTAATTCCAGACCTATTTGACCATGTTAGTAGGATATTTAATGGAGTATATTACGGTTAATAGAAGTAAAATTAATTATAGTTTCTATTTGAGACATGCCTGTTGGATATGAACTGTCCATTCCACATCATTCTCCCCCTCCTAGGTGATAAAGCGCCAAATCTGAACTCTAATTTTGAACTCATCTTCGTGTTTTGTTTACTATGAAAAAAGTATCTGTTCTTAAAAGTCGCATATCTAATCTCTCTGTAAAATTGTATGTCAATAATTGAATTAACTAATTAAACCTAATTTTAGTAACAAAAAGAAGATCATCATTATTCAATCCTAGTGTAACAGCAGCGGTTCCTTTTTCTACGATGTCTACTACTGGTTGAGAAATCCATCTACGCTTCCCCAGGTAGGCTGCGTGCTTAAATCATTAGGGGAGAGTGTTGTACCTCTGGACAAAAATCACGTTTGGATTTTTCTAAGACAGGTAAAATCATATTTTGACCATTTAAAGTGCCCAACCTATAGTCCTAACCTTTGTGAGAACAGAGATATTTTTTACTAGCCAAAATCTTGAAAATTGGATTTTTAATTATTTATAATAACATGGAAAAATTTGTGTCCAAAGGTACAACAACCTGTTGTACCTATGGACAGACCCAGTTGTACCTGTGGACACCCTTAAAAAGGGAAATTTTAGTTGAAAAAAGCTAAGAACTAATATTTTTATTGATGAATTACCTTTTAATAACCTATTTCAAGCCTTTTTAAAATTGAAAATAGATTTTTTAAAGTAATGTAGTTTTAGATCGTAAATGATCATTAAAACGAAGTTGAATGAAACAAGTCTTGATTTTTTACCAATAACACAAAAATCACATGGTATTTTCAGATCAGAATTTAAGATAATAGTTTCATCAATCATGTTGATTGATCTGACAACTTCACTGATCCCCCCCAAAAAAAACAATTCGATCAACACTTAGTTGTGCAAGCATTTGGTGGTAATAACAATAATAATTTGGTGGTAAATCTTCTTCAGTGGAAATTTCAAGTTTTTTTAATCATCATACTTAAATGCGATAGGGTTCTTAGGATTTTACACCATATTTTACATTAAATTCCAAGTAGAATCATAAATTTTAAAAAGTAGTTAAGATCACAAAATATTTGATTTTTCATCTAAAATTCACTTGAAAATAATCGCTGACAAATAGATTACCATTTAGAATTAATTGAACATTTATTAAAATGTATTCAGTTAAATGAAACCTGATTCTAAAACGCCGATTAGCTACAGACACCCACAAGAACGTGTCCGTAGGTACAACACTTATGGTGTCCGAAGGTACAACATGAGGTGTTTTTGCATTCAAAGTTCTATAAAAGATAAAAGAATTGAGATCTGACGATTTCCAATATCAAAAATAAAAGTTAAAATCTTGGGGATTCCCCCCATGTATCCCATTTTATCATGTCATAATTAAAAGGGAAGAAAAGAGTTAATGTAGTGATGCACTAAAAAAAACTTTGAGCACCTAAAAACAGTAAATTTATTATATAAAATTTAAATAATATTTTAAAGAGCTGATTTCACGTTAGCAACTAGATAGCATCTGTTTACATTCAAAATCGACCACAAATTCAAATTTCCTTTTTTTCCCGAATTTTAAAATGAGGTGGCTGAAGGTACAACCGTCCGTAGGTACAACACTCTCCCCTATTATCCGCTATCGAGGACATTTAAATCCATCAATGCCTACCACAAGTCATTCCAATTTTAAGTGCACATCTCACATAAATAAAAATATAGGAAGCTACTTTGCTTCTCTTTAACCCTCTCGGCACTAGAACATCAAAAAAATGAAACAACTTTTTTTTCTTCCTCTCAATACATCCAAAATGCCCCTATAATTTGTCTGGAAAATTTTTTCTTCTTTTGTGCACTCCTTCCTAGTTATTTTTATGAGCCTCATATGAGGTCATATTGTTTTTTCATTTTAACAGAAAATACTTGGTTTAGAACTTATTAAAAGACATGGTCATAATATTAGAAGGTTACGAAATAAGAAAATATCTACCAACCCATAAAAATATTCTACAGAAGCTAGTATGTTGTTAGCATTTTCTCTTCACAAGCATCACAGCTTAAAATGTAAACATTGAGGTATAAATCATCTTGCTGCCATTTAGGAACGAATTAAGAAACCATGTAGAAGTATCATATGTGATCTACATGAATCAGTGAAGTCACTGATGAAAAGAAAATAAATTTGCGTGTTTACATCATACAAAAATTGAGCTCATAAGTAGGAGTATCATATGAGGCCCAGGATGGAGAGAGGGTTAAACTAACGATCATTTGTCAATTCCTTATATTTCACTAAAAACATACCGTTAACCAAGTAAAATTATAGTTGGTGTTTGAAAGAAATAATCAAAAGGTATTATACATAAGTAATTAGATTAAACACTATTACGACAAACCGATTAAACGATATCACTCTTTTTGTGAATAAGCTATTTATTATTCTAACCCATTCACATGTCTCAAACAGAAGTACTTTTCACATTATAACAAAACTTTTAAACAAAAGCACACCTCTCAAAAAGATCGTAACACGAGGTTGTTGCACCTAAGAAAAGACAGACATTAATTGAGAAACTTTTGCCACAGAAACGACGCGGGCTCAAGTTAATGAATTTCTTCCCTAAAAATCCATTTCTCATTTCCCGGGAGAACGAGAATCATTTATAATTATTTTGCTCTTGTTTGCAATGACGATTTGGCAACAGGGCGACCATTTCCCTCAACAAAAGAACTCATTTTCTTTGTGCCCAATGAACAACAGACGGTAACCGCGAGTTATGTGAGGCGCCCTGCTCTGATTGGTCGGCGTCGAGGTGACGTCACAGCCAGTATAATTAATTCCAGATTTCGCTCCCAAGTTCAAGGAAATGTGTGAAAACGATTAAAGATGGCAGATTAAAGGCAACGGAACCTGTTAAGGAGCAATTTGTTAAATGGTAATGGAATTAAATGAATTTTCCTTCATTAAGGGAAGGGCTTCAGAAAGATTAGTGAGGGCGAGCAGGACCCCGTGTAATTGGAAAACGTAAATAAATACGGAAGAGGTTGGACGGATTGAGAAAATAATGTGGTGATACACTTGGAATGCCTTTATTCCCGAATTTATTATTTTTTGTATATTTAACCTAAGGTGTTTTTTCTCCTTCTAAATACTTTTTCCTATTGTGAATTTAAGTATAGAAGTTGCTAAATGTATTATACTCCAAGGTGATGTTTAAATAAAGCTCTCTAATTTAGCAATGCTGTGTTTGCGAGTTTATTCCACTGAGCTATAAAAAACATGGAGTTCAAACTTTCTATACTTTAACATTATGAAAATTTTGCCGTTTTTGTGAGTGATTTTGCCGTTCAAGGTGGCAAAACACTAATGATAAAACAAGGTAGTTCCTTATAAAAACTATTAACATTTATTTAACTCTGTTATTTTTTCATCGTTTTTCAAAAGAAATTTTTTAAATATATCATTCTTAAGTTTTTGCTCTCCAATTCATGTGTTAATTGTGGTACGCTGAGTTTGCACTCCATGTTATATTGTATTGCTCACTGGTTTAATCAAGATCGTCAGGTTGTGAAAAATACAATTTTTTTGCAATATCATTCAACTCTAGATGAAAGATTCACTTCATTGTAAACAAGTGTGAAAATACTCCAATCTGCTTCAAAACTGACAGCTCAAATAAAGAAAGGTGCTACTTATACCGAACAATCAAGATAATTAATTGACATTAAACATTACTGATCTCGCGTAGAGAATCACTTAGTGGTATAGATACTATTATTGACAGTGCGTGTTTGTCAGTCTTACACGTTATAAGTACCACCCTTCAACATCGTACCCCAATCAGAAGATGTAGCCAAACAATACATCATTCCGACCAACCGCAACTCAAATATTTTCCATTCAACTTATCTAACCGGCTGGCACGGGCCTACTGATATGATCGTCGCATTCCGGGGGGGGAGGGCGAATCATTGACACAAATTACAGTGGGTAATGAATCATTAGGGCAATTTGATCGAGATCTTAGCATGATCTTGAATCCTCGAGTGTGTATAATGACATGGTAAATAGGCAGCCTCTTTCCTTTGTGAGAAAGGAAAGATGGATGCTGCGATTAGCATAACAGTAAGAGTAACGCGATTGTCGCTTCTGAAGTGGAAGAGCCGGAAGTGGGTGTTGGTGCAAATCCTCCACGCTTCGATGAGGATTAAAAATTAATGTGGACAAGTTTTATTGAAAAGTATTTGTCCTATTTAAGATCATGAAAGAAATGATATTTTTAAATCACGAGTTTCCAAACTTTGTTTCACGGGTAGATTTAGACCTTTATGGGCTTATATTCAATCCAAAATGTGCTATTTGTTTTGTTTTAAGAAAAAATGTTAAGAAATTTTTATGTTATTTAAACAGTTAAAGAATTTAGTTTTTTTTAAATACCACTAAAAATGAAATTGGTCATTGATACCTACATTTTAATTCCCTTTGTATGAAGATAATTTTGGATTATCTCAAGTTTTATTATTAGAAATTAAAAAAATTTTTGGTTGTATTGTAGCTGTATCGTTTTCATAGAAAAGTAGATTAGCTTAAGATGTAAAAACGAGCAAAATGTAGCACTTCAAACTTTAAAAAATGGATATTTTGGGTTGGTTGTGGCTTTATTGAAACGATATAAAGAATATTTCTTGTTATCACTATCAAGTTATAATCACTGAAACTGTTTTCATTTAAATATAAATCATTTACAGTTTAAAGAAAGTATTTTCATATTAAATTCATCATATTACTCTGCGCTTTCATTCCATGAGGAGTGTAAAATTGTTTAAAAGAGCAACTATTAAAGAACACGCCTCAAACTAATATTGATTACAATTCTCTTATCACGAGAAATCCCCTGTGAGAAGTAGCTAGAATGCTAGGATGTTTGAATATTTACGCCTATAACTGTTTACTCAGAATTTTAGTAACTACCTTATTTGGATATCGTATTTAAAATGCTTATCTAATCTAAATAATTTAAACGGAGTTAACAAATGTGAAAGATATTTATTATACGTGCTTACTGTGTTTCTTCTCTGCCTTTGTAAATGTGACTTATTAAAATTATTCACTAACGACGAAGTTGTTCGAACAAAATCTTGTCATTTTATCATCGAGTATTCGAACTTCAAGCTCTACGAGACTATTTCTTCAAAAGAGATTCTGTGGTATCTTTTTTACAGCAGTTAGTTTATAAATGAGCGAAATGCTTTTACCCATTTTTTTCATGATAACAAAAACCTCAAACTCTTCCTTTGATTTGAGAAGTATTACGTTTTGCATAAAAATATCTCGTTCGGGGAGGTATTAAGTCAATTTTATGCACCGGAGCAATTCTACCACCGATTTTATCACGCTTCCAAATATTCGGAAGTAGCTTCCCGAACAAGATTAGCCCCACTCTCCAAAGCACTTTAGGCCCTTTAGAATGCAAAACAACACGCTTTTAATCTAATCTTCGGTCGTTCAGAGCGATCGGACTGAAAATAAGACTACCCGCAGCGTCATTATGTGTAGCCATGGCATGCTGTATTAGCATTTCCGTCACAATGGTGTCTCCGCAGAGTTTGGGAATCGCAGCGCCATTGGTCAAAAGGACATTTCGTAATGAGTTCAACTGCCAATTAGATCTTAGGATGGCCGGCCATATTTGCTAAAGGGATTTAGAGGGAATTGCTTTTAATATGTGCGCGAACAAATACTGCCCACTACAAACATCGAGGAGGAATGGTTCCAACATCATGTTTGCTTAGAGGACAGTCCAATTTGCATAAAGGGCTTTAGCTCCTTACGAAATTTATTGGTATCCTCATGAATTTAAGGTTCAAAGAACAACCTAAGTGAAAACAAACTTTATCCCGTCATTCAAACTTTTATTAATAGTTAGACCGTGGTAAGCACAACTCACACCAACTAGCCTCTACCACCTGGTAATGCGTAAGTACGTTTTACGGTTGAAGAAATAAATTAAAAATCTGCTACTTATGAATAATAACCACATTTTTTTTGGAAAATGTGATAACCAATTTGCCTTAATCACTTTAATAAACGGTTATGATTACAAATTGCAGATGAAATAATATGTAGTTTGGTAAATAAAAAATAAGGGAACAAACTAATTACATTATACATTAAGGGCGTAGAATGGGAAGCTTTATGTATGATGCAGAGTGGAGGGGAGGGGTTTAATATAAGTGACATCACTTTATTTTTTTACATCTTTGACAGTACTCAGAGACATTTCTTTATCCATAATTCAGATTTACCAGTAATAAAAAAATTAAAATCTAATTCTGAAGGATGAAAAAAGTAGATTTTTTTCGAAGTTAGTGTCAAATTTATTTTAATTTCATTTTTAACAGTGTGATAATAAATATAGGGGAATCACTGAAATATGTCTACTTCTGTCATAGGATGATGGGGGTATAATGTATGGGGGCACTGTTGCATAATAGGTATTATTAGTTTTTGTGTTCATTCTAGTAACAACGATATTAAATTGTATAAAAAGATAAATTTACGTTTCTACATTCTTATAAAGTAAAGGAAATCAAATAATTTCATGCGCTAAAATAAAAAAAGGGTACGTACTAAAATACATCAAAATACCCAATGTTCAACTTACAACATAAAACACAAGATACTGAAATTATCTATTTTAGCGCTCTCTCACATATCCTTAAATAGAACTTAAACTAAATCGTCGACTCAGAGCAACAGTTGGTACTCGTTACCGGAAGGATCTGCACCACCCGAATCCCCATACCAAGCTCCGGGTGACATGTCTTGACAAGTCCAAAGAGACCCGGCTTGCCTCGGTATTGTTACAGGAGGGATTTTAGAAAAGGCCGTAAACATGTCCGGTTAGAGATTCAGAATGATAGATTATTCGGAGACCCGGTTCGTATTAGGGAAGTCTTACTACAGGAGTCTAACTGTAATGTGTAGTATTTGAATTGATTGCATAAACAAAAGGTTGCCTAAAGTGAATCTCTTGCTTGTAAATGTTGATACTTTAAAAAATTAAATAAAAAAAGAGAAATATTAGAAGAAAATTATATTTAAGTTTTTCTTCATTCGTTCAATGTTTCAACAGTTAAAGGAACATTAAAAGTATCTCGACTTACTATAGAAGTTTACTTTGAGTTACTTTAGGAATTAAATAAACAAAGAGAGATAGAAATCATGGAAGAAAACTATAGTTTACCATTTAATTGATCTGGATTCGTTTAATGTTTCATTTAAAAAAAATGGGCTTCTATGAAACAATTAAAAGTAAACTTAAAAATTATAAATTATACACTTTGACTATAAGAAGACCTGTATCCTTATTTAGCAATAAATTTAAGCAAAATATTTAAATAAGAAATTATTTTTAGATTGAACAAAATTTTGTGTATGAATAAGATTGATATAAGTCAACAGATTTGATAAAACACACGAAGAATTTGTTAGCATATAAATTTAATTACTTAAATTAAATCTTTACAGTAAAAGCTGTAAGCTTTATTTTTTTGTCAAGAAGTTTTATAACACTAGGGGGCTCTGCCCCCTGCTCGCTATCGCTCACCAACCCCCGGAACTGCTTCGCAGTTCTTTTAAGATTGCTTCGCAATCTTAGCGAGCGATGCTCACTTGTTTCATCTCAACAATCCAGCACAACCCACTCGTCGGCTAAACAAATTATCTTTTAATATTAAAACTACTTATCTCTCCTGCCTATAAGTAGTTTATTCCAGATCTTTCCCTGCAAAATATCGAAATAAAACTGCTGCTAAAATCTTTTCTGGCTACACGTTAGTTTGAAGATTCTCGAAGATTTGGATTGACTTCTGAGTACATTGAGTTTCAAAGAGTTAGTACGAAAATCCCCTTACTTTGGTTAAAAAAATAATCATTAAAATTTTTCATACTTATATTCTTGAATGTGTTTTATTAAAGGGTTGAATTAACAGGTATATAATAAATAATACGTGTTAATACTTTAATTCATTTGTTTTTTTATTTATATAGAAGGCGTTTAGTATTCCTCACTCCAGATAACTTCAAACCTCCCAGTGTTATGTTTTCTCTAATAAATAAATATTCAATAAATAAATATAGGGTCATTCCATGTCAAATCAACGCAAGGTTGGGACCTCGATGTCCCATAAAGTATTGGGTTGTCCCATAAGTTCTGTTACTTTTAACAAAGTTTCGTGTTTGAAAATTTTTTATGAAAAACTGGCAATAGGTGGAGATTTCAAACAAAGGTGATTTTTGTATATGTATATTTATGAACATAACTAGCTGTTATACCCGGCCTTGCACGGGTGGGGTGTATAAATTTATTTTTTAAAATATTTCTTAAAATACATTTATAATTTTGTAAATTAGCAATATTACAAATCATCCCGGTATCCCAGGCGCCTCTTTCCTATCCCAGTGTTCCCGGTAATCTTATCCCGTTGCCCGGTGATCATGGTAATTTTTCTAATCCCGGCTGCGTTCCCGGTGATTTTCCTATCTCAGTGTTTACGGTAATTTTTATATTCCGGTATTCTGGGTGTCTTTATGGTAAATTTCCTATCCAAGTGTTCTCGGTAATTTTTCCTTCCCGATGTTCTCGCTAATTTTCCAATCCCGGTGTTCTTGTCACTTTTTACAATTCCGATGTTTCTGATAATGTTTAATAATATCTTGGTGCCTTTAAAAAATAACAAATTTGAAACCGTAGTAAAAAGTCTAGTGAACAAATTAAGAAATTTAAAACCAGTGTTTAAAACTAAAATAAAAGATCTAGTAAATGAAAAAGTCTAGTGATCTGTGCCTCATTTGAAACAATGTTTTATTTTTAACTCGTTGTATGACTGGTAAAACAGGTTTTTAAACACGGAAAAATAAGTGAAAAAAAGCAGGAAAAACGGAAAAAAAAGAATGAAGGACTGATTTTCTCTTTATAAATTATAGCCTATGTGTTATTCTGATGTATAAGCTACATTATGGTAAAATTTCATTAAAATCCATTCAGTAGTTTTTGCGTGAAAGAGTAACAAACATCCGGACAAACATTCACAATTATAATAGTAGTAGGATGTGTGATTTTGGTAGTTTTCGTGATATTATTTCTTTTCAAAATGGTGGTTTGAAAAAAAAGACCACAAACGACGATTTTCGCGTAATTTTTTTCTTTTGTTTAAAAAACTAGGAAGAACGCATAATTCATGGCTAAAAAAAGTTGTACTGTATGTTTGAAATGTTTAGTTTAAGATGTCATAGTTTCAATACAATTCGATAAGTTTAACTTAGGAAATTTCGGTCTCAAACATAACATCTTTGCAAGAAACTTACCTCAGTAATGTTAGTCATTTCGATGAAATTTTCACGAAAAAAGGCATCAAAATCAATAAAAAAGCTTACGAAATACCCAAGTATTCAAAATATGCAATATATATTAAATTATATCTGAAATTAAGTTCAGAAAGTAGTGCGCAATATTCAAGCGCGCAATATTCAAGCGCGCAACGTTTTTGCTTATCAGAATTACACTCGCTGAACTTATGCTAAGCAAACAGAGCAATTATTTGCTTCATAGGAAAACACTACAATAAAAACAACTCGTTCGAAATTAGAAATAAATCAATTCAGCGACATTATGAAAAGAGGCTTTCAATGTTTAAACCGTTGAAACAACCATTATGGTTCAAAAAACATCTGCCCTTAACTTGCTTAATACCAGCTGCTTAGAAAAACAATAGGTGTGCTTTAAAAAACACGTGAAATTACCAATATATGAAGTTTTAAAGTCAAAATTTTATCCCTTAAACTTATCGAATCATCTTGAAACTATGACATCTTAATCTTAACATTTCAAATATGCAGTAAAACTTTTTTTAGCCATGAATTATGCGTTCTTCCTAGTTTTTTTCACAAAAGAAAAAAATTACTTGAAAATCGTCGTTTTTGGTCTTTTTTGCAAACCGCCATTTTGAAAAGAAATAATATCACGAGAACTACCAAAATCACACATTTTGTTCATAAATATACATATATCAAAATCCCTTTTGTTTGAAATCTCCACCTATTACCAGTTTTTCATAAAAATTTTTCAAAGACAAAACTTCGTAAAAAGTAACAGAACTTATGGGACAACCCAATATATTAGGGATCACAAATTTTATAAAGTTCATTCTTAAAAGGTTTGTTTATATGTAATTTTTTTAAATGCCAAAAACTGCCATAATTTTGCAATTTTTATTCAGAAAAACACCCCCTTTTAAAATTTTAAAGGAAAATATATGTTAATCTTAGACTGATTAGCGAGAATTATGCGAAATTTCAAGACAATTCAAAACGATTGTTGATTTTTACTTTAATCCTCTTATGTCCACTGTATTGCGCATTCCTGGAAGTTTCATTAAAATACAAAAGGGGTTATAGTGCAGGAGCCCCCGCACGTTTTTTTTCTGATTAATAACCGGCTGAATCTTCGTCAGTCGCTTTGTTTCCACGAGACGCCCAAATTTTCTCAGCGGAAAAATCTCCAGAGAGGTAGCTAACAAACTGCGCATGCGGGCAACATGTCAATTTGGTGATTGAAAAATATTTATTAATAACAACCTGATTTTTTTACAACGACAAGATAAATATTTAAGTAGTTAAATGGCCGCATTGTCCTACAAATCAAGGGGTACGTTTTCCCAGTCCTACACTCCGAACATGTCCATTCCACGGCTAAATTTTTTTCATTAATAACGACCTGATTTTGTTACACAGGCTAGGTAAATATTTGTGTAATTAAATGGCCGCATTGTCCTACAAATCAAGGGGTACGTTTTCCCAGTCCTACACTCCGAACATGTCCATTCCACGGCTAAATTTTTTTCATTAATAACGACCTGATTTTTTTTACACAGGCTAGGTAAATATTTGTGTAATTAAATGGCAGCATTGTCCTACAAATGAAGGGGTACGTTTTCCCAGTCCTACACTCCGAACATGTCCATTCCACGGCTATAATTTTTTCATTAATAACGACCTGATTTTTTTACACAGGCTAGGTAAATATTTGTGTAATTAAATGGCAGCATTGTCCTACAAATCAAGGGGTACGTTTTCCCAGTCCTACACTCCGAACATGTCCATTCCACGGCTATAATTTTTTCATTAATAACGACCTGATTTTTTACACAGGCTAGGTAAATATTTGTGTAATTAAATGGCAGCATTGTCTTACAAATCAAGGGGTACGTTTTCCCAGTCCTACACTCCGAACATGTCCATTCTACGGCTATAATTTTTCCTTAATAACAACCTGATTTTTTTACACCCACTTAGACATTTTCATTAAACTAACATGTATCTTTGTCTTACAGTTATTAATAAAAAATTATTTGTTGGACTGGGAGAACGTACCCCTTGATTTGTAGGACAATGCTGTCATATAATCACACAAATATTTACGTAGCCTGGGTTAAAGATAAGGTTGTTATTAATGAAAAAATTATAGCCGTGGAATGGACATTAGGGTGCCCTTACATGACAGAAAAAATTTTTCTTCCGAATTTGAAAACAGTTACGCTCTTCTTTTTTAAGCTAAACTACCTGCACGCACCCACTAATACTCACCACTTTTTTATTTTTTCCTACTTTTTCAGACTTTTTTATATTTTATTATATGTTTGGCCATAGAAATGTAATATTAATCGGTCTAAAATGTCTTCTACCGTTTTAAAAAGAAGTTAGGAAAGTGAAGCTAAACCAATATACTAAGTTGGTGATTCTAGTCACCAGATTACTGGATCTAAGTTACGAAGTAGTGGAAAAATTTTTACGGTGCTGTTTTTAACATTTGTGAAGTTAAACTTTAGCGGTAGACGACAATTCAGACCGATTAATATTACAATTCAATGGCCAAAAATATAAATATATATAAAAAAGCCGGAAAAAAGTAGAAAAAAGATATAAAAGTGGTGAGTATTCACGGGCGCGTCAAGGTAATTTAGCTGTTTTACCATCTTTAATTGAGATTCGGCACGGGTTAATATTATCGTAGAGGGAGGAAATTTTATATCTGAATAGGTCAAAGCATTTATAAAAAAAGTAGAGGGTAACCGTTTTCAAATTCGCAAGAAAATGTTTTCCTGTCATATAAGGGACACTCTAATAAACACGTTCGGAGTGTAGGACTGGGAAAACGTCCCCCTTGATTTGTAGGACAATGCTGCCATTTAATTACACAAATATTTACCTTGTCGGTGCACAAAAATCAGGTCGTTATTAATGAAAAAATTATAGCCGTGGAATGGACATGTTCGGAGTGTAGGACTGGGAAAACGTACCCCTTGATTTGTAGGACAATGCTGCCATTTACCTACTTAAATATTTACCTAGCCTTTGTAAAAAAATCAGGTCGTTATTAATGAAAAAATTATAGCCGTGGAATGGACATGTTCGGAGTGTAGGACTGGGAAAACGTACCCCTTGATTTGTAGGACAATGCTGCCATTTAATTACAAAAATATTTACCTAGCCTGTGTAAAAAATCAGGTCGTTATTAATGAAAAAATTATAGCCGTGGAATGGACATGTTCGGAGTGTAGGACTGGGAAAACGTACCCCTTGATTTGTAGGACAATGCTGCCATTTAATTACACAAATATTTACCTAGCCTGTGTAAAAAAATCAGGTCGTTATTAATGAAAAAATTATAGCCGTGGAATGGACATGTTCGGAGTGTAGGACTGGGAAAACGTACCCCTTGATTTGTAGGACAATGCTGCCATTTAATTACACAAATATTTACCTAGCCTGTGTAAAAAAATCAGGTCGTTATTAATGAAAAAATTTTAGCCGTGGAATGGACATGTTCGGAGTGTAGGACTGGGAAAACGTACCCCTTGATTTGTAGGACAATGCGACCATTTAACTACTTAAATATTTATCTCGTCGGTGTAAAAAAATCAGGTTGTTATTAATAAATATTTTTCAATCACCAAATCGACATGTTGCCCGCATGCGCAGTTTGTTAGCTACCTCTCTGGAGATTTTTCCGCTGAGAAAAGTTGGGCGTCTCGAGGAAACAAAGCGACTGACGAAGATTCAGCCGGTTATTAATCGGAAAAAAAAACGTGCGGGGGCCCCTGGACTATTAGGTTGAGTGCTTTTTTAATTTGACATGGAATGACCCTATTAAAATTTGTTTGAGTAAAAATTAGAACTTAAAATAACCACTAGAAATAAGAAGTTAAAATTTATAAACTAAAAAAAAAATAACAACGCAATTACTGTACTAAAATTTTAAGACGTACATTAATAGTGTGTGTCTAATATAAAATTTTTGAATCAGATAAAAAATACTTAATAAGACAGTTTGAAGTTATCCAAAACCAATATTATATTGAACCCGTGAATCACATGCTATAATCACAGTATTCAAAGTTCAAACAATGTTATCCAACTGGAGAATCAATCAAACAGTGTCATTGTTTAACCCCCCGATTAACATATTGCAGATGGGTAATTAAGAGAATTCTATTTAGAATATTAATTTCTGAAACCACTCTGACAACACCATCATTATTTCTAACTGACATGACTTGATGGATAATTGAAATCTAGTTACATATTAAATCAGCTGTTAATACCTTAATATTCGAACCACTAAATTATTGTATTCTGTGAGGTTCCAATCCAATCTATATTAATTAAATTCATATGGAAGGGAATCAATCCAACTATGATACAGGCTGTAAAAGCAAAAGTATACACGTAATAGTATATACGTAGTATACACTAGGGTTATGATTCTGAGACTTTTTTAAAAATATTTAAAAGCCTGATGTTGAATTCGATGAACTTTTGCCCATATGTTAATTTTATAGCATTATTTTCTTTATATTGAGAAAAAACCTTGCGCGCCCAACCTCATTTCACTTTCTAATATAGCAATCACTAGTGTGTCTCGGGGAAAAAACGTTTTTCCAAAAGACTTCGCTACCCAGGGATTTTCCCATTCCTTTTGGTCCCAAAAGATAGTGTGTGAAGTTTCAGCCCCATAAGTTAACTCTAGGGTGTGCCTATGGAGCCCCAAATTTGAAAAAAAAGCGAAAAAAACCTAACAATTTTCAGAATTAAAAAAATATTTTGATATTTATATTGTTATAAAACTGGTTTAAATGTGTTCTTTAGAACATATTTAAATTAATTATATATAATTATGTACATTAACTGTACCCTATAGCCCCTATAATTTAAGATTAATAAGTGCTAGGGACGTTGCACTCCCCAAAGCTTATAATGCACTACCGGTAGACGAAATGAATTAAATCCGAATTTCTTCGAAGGAACTCCCTCAAATGATGACATTTGTTGTTAAATGATGTTTTAAATTATAAGACCATAAAAAATAACAGTAATTAGGCCTTCCACTGAACTTTTAATGCAAATAGTGCTTTTCTGCAAAAATGCTTGTTTCTAGCTGATCAAATCCAAAACTTTCTCAAAAAGATGGTTATAGTACTTTTTAAGATCAAAAACCTTAAAATACCTTTTTAAACCTTATAGATTTCATTTTTATAAGTAGATTTTAACTTTAAACCATACAGAAACGACATGAATTTCTCCTATACCAGAAATAAAAATAAATTTTATCGTATGAAATTATGAAAATTACCTCTTTTTAACTTATTAGGGGGAAAGTTTAATTGAAATCTTCTTTCATCAAAATACGAATAAAAATTTACAAATATTAAAAAATTTTCTTTACTTTAATAAAGTTCATTTGATCAGCTAGAAACAAGCATTTTCAGAGAAAAGCATTTTTTACATTAAAACTTCAGTAGAAGGTCTAATTACTGTTACTTTACTGGCCTTTATATTTTAAAACATCAATGTAACACCAAATGGCATCATTTGAGGGAGTTCTTTTGAAGAAAATTGGAATTTAATTACTTTCGACCACTGTAGTGTATTATAAGCTTTGATGAGCGCAACGTCCCTTAGTAGTACCTTTTACTCTGAAATTATAGACACTATAGGTACAGTTAATAACCTTAAATAAATATAAACCATCTAAAATATCCTAAATAACACATTTGAACCAGTTTTATATCAATTTCAATATTAAAATATACTTTTTTTAAAATTCTGAAAATTGGTAATTTTTCCAATTTTTTCTTAATTTAGGGCTCTATAGGTCAACTTAGGGGGCGGAAACTTCACACACTATCTTTTGGGATCAAAAGGAATAGGAAAAGCTCTTTTACAAATCTATGATTTATGTAACAATCAGCTTCAAAAAAGATTTTATTAACTGCCTTTTAGGGCTTCAGCCATACAAAAATCTTATTAGGCGCGCAAGCTTTTTTCACAGTTTTCAAAAATAAAAGTTATTTTCGAGATTTATGGACCAATACTCATCATTTGCCACCACAGGCTTTTAAATCTGAAAAAAATCATAACCCTAGTATACACGTATTCAAAAGTGTACGCTTATATTAATGAAGTGATTGTCGGAATCGAAGAAAATGATTGAAAAGAAAAAATACATCATACAATTTTATATATCGATGCGTAAAATAAGAATTACAGCTATAAGCTATAGTATCGCTCTCCCTTGACAACTGTGTCACCGAAATTCCAGTCAGTGTAAAATCCAGTTTGTAAATTCCGGTAAAAAAAATTATAGCTTTATCCATGTAATAAATTTGTTTTTTATTGACTGGATTTACCAACCAGTTTATATTTTTGTATAACCTTGACATTTGTAGTTCCCAAATTTATTTGCAAAAATTAAGGGGGTTATGACAAATTTAGTAGAAAGTAAACCTTAAAAAGTACCTCTTAACTAAAAAGAGTTGTACTTAAGTGATATAATCACAATGAAACCGAGAACCGTTGGTTAAAAGGATTGGATTTTACTCTACATCACTTAAATGTTAGGAAACAATCAGCTCTCAACTGCTACATTAATTAATATGATTTATATCGCTTAAAATACCCTATTAACAGAATTAAACCATCGATAAGGGTGTAAAGTTAATGTCAACGACATTCCAGTCTCTCCTATAAGCATCCTACTTACATTCTTATGGCAAAATTTCTATTAATGTTACATTCTTAACTACGTCAGATAAGAGATAAAAAGAGCAAACCCAATAAAAAAGAATTCCACCGTAATCCCATTTCTATTAAGAGAATAATATTTTTACTACACTTATGAAATCCATCGTGATTCCTAAAAAGCTGGGAACTCTATCTATTACTTTACCATTTTATTTTGGAAGCTTATTATAAACAAATCATATTACTCGAACAGAACATGTGCGCATCACTAGTCATTACTTCAGTATTTCAAGTGGCATTTCAGTGTTTTAAGACAACAACACTTCAGATTCCCTATCCTATTTGTGAAAACACAGATTAGGGGTTTTAAGTTTCTGTCATTCAATTTGGTTCGAAAACTAATAAATGCAATTCCCTTCCTTAAATTTTCCTTGTTGTTTCAGAGATTTAAGAGCTCAAAGCGTCAATTTTTCAAGCGGTTGTCCCGAAGGATCTCATTAAATGCTGCATCTAGACAACTAGAATTACTTACAAGCCAGCAACCTCCAAAGAGTCGAAAACAGCTGAGAAATGAGGTTTTTTTTGTACTCAGAAGTTTTTTTTAGTTGGGAAAACTGTTAGTAAACAAAATGTTTCAACTAGGAAGATTTTGTAGATTTTTATGGGTTTCTTATTTGATACTTCAAAATGACACATTTATTAATGGAAAATTCCCGTTTTTTAAACAGAAAAAATTGCAATTTTTCCGTTAAAACAAATTTTTCTGATTTCAAAAATCAGCGTTAAATGTTTCAAAAAAATTTAATTAGGTGTTTGAAAATAAAAATAGCTAAATTTTCGTTGTCTTCGAAACGCTCGTGACGTAAGTTGATACAAACAAACATCGAGAATCTCAGAAAGGCTATTCTTGATTGATTGTATTTTCGTACTGTTCTTTGTATCAAATAACGTCACACAACTATTTATACAAATACAAATAATGTCGACCAGCTACAGGCTCGAAGCCCAACAAGGCTGGTCTATTTTTTATTAATTCACCCATTCCCACTGACTGTCTAGTTTTAGCTTAAACTCATACACCCCCTTCGAATTTACTATACTTTCTGGCAATGCGTTCCATATATCTATTACCCTATTGAAGTAGTAGTATCCCGATTGAAATAAGTCTTATTCAATTTGTACCTATGGCCCCTTGTTCTGTTATCCTTATTAAAGTCTAAACCTTCTGTATCCCCTTGCTTTACGAACTTGAAGAGCTGAATCAAATCCCCCTCCTTCTTCTTCTCTCCAGTGTATACATTAGGGTGTATCGAAAAAAACTTTTTTTCGATTTTGATGACGTAATAGTGCGGAAAAGTTGTCTAAGGTGCCAGAGAGTACCTGTGAATTTTTTAAGAATTTTTGGATAATTTCTTAAGGTGCCACATTGGCCCTGAAGTTCCCCATGTTAATCCAATGGGGCGCGCCGCCAAAAAGGCCGAAAATCGGTTTTTCGCCCCTCATTTCTACCCTAATCACACAACGAATGTCTAGTCTCCAGTTATGGACTCTATATGATGTATGCTACCCGAAAAAACTTGAATAATAACTTAAATCTCTATATGTGTTAAATCTCGTTATGTTGATTGTGGGCTCTGATTTGAACGAGGAAATACGCGATTTTCGACGAAATTTGAGCATACAAAAAAACGTAATATAGATATTTAGGCTATTATTCAAGTTTTGTCGGATAGCCTAGAGAGTCCATAACTAGAGTCCATAACTCGAGACGAGACATTCGTCGTGTGATTAGGGTAGAAATGAGGGGCGAAAAACCGATTTTCGGCCTTTTTGGCGGCGCGCCCCATTGGATTAACATGGGGAACTTCAGGGCCAATGTGGCACCTTAAGAAATTATCCAAAAATTCTGAAAAAATTCACAGGTACTCTCTGGCACCTTAGACAACTTTTCCGCACTATTACGTCATCAAAATCGAAAAAAAGTTTTTTTCGATACACCCTAGTATACATATACATATACATGCTGAGCCTACTCAAACGCTCATTGTAATCTAGGTGTGCCATTTCCTTAATTATTTTTGTATCTCTGTGCTGAACCCTTTCAATTACTTCTATATCCTTTCTCATATATGGAGCCCAGAATTGTACAGCATATTCTAGATGAGGTCTTACCAAGCCCTTATACAATGGCAAAATAATATTATTATCCCTTGAAGTTACAATATCTTTGATATACCCCAATAACCTATTTGCCTCTTTACCCACAGCAGAACATTGGTGACCCATTTTAAAGTCCCTGTGTATTATCACCTCAAGATCCTTGACCATATCTCCCTCCTTAGCCCTTACTCCTTGCAGACAGTACTCTGCTCCATTATTCTTGTAACCCATATGCAGTACTTGACATTTCCCCAAATTAAATAACGTACCCCAATTTACAGCCCATTCAGAAATCCTATTAAGATCACCTAGTAAATTTTCTATTTTTGTAGCAGCCGTTTCCACGTATTTTTAAAAAAGATAAACTTTGAAATTAAATAAAAAAACTGAACATCAGAAACAAAAAACGTCTCTTTTCTTGAAGAAGAAGAAGAAGAAGAAGAACATTTTTATTTTGAAAAAACAAAAATTCATACAAAATTAGACACATAAAAAACAAGAGATTATAAAATAACAATAAAAAAACAAAAAATTTTAATATATGAGTTGCCCAGGAGTCAGAGACCAATATGGGCAGCCTATAGAAAATTATAATGTGATTACAAATAAAATAAAACACAAAAAATACATTTAATTAAAATTAAATTAAAGAATTGAAAGTGATATCGCAGGGCAAGCTTACGATTACTCCAAAAAATAAAGATCCGAATGAGCGTTTAATTACATTTTAAAAAAAGTCTTCGATATTTTCCACTGTGAAAATCTTTTGATCTTTGATCTTTTCTTGATCTTTGACAAGCAATGCAGCATTTAACAAGCATGTCACCTACATATTTCAATATTACACCTTTTTCACTAAAACTATCTGTATCACTTATTCTTGCACCTATAAAAACTCCCACAGAGATATTTCACATCCCCAGACACCCGACCCCCAATTCAAACAAACTACCCTCAGTACAGGGGAACAGAAAAGGTTCGATATTCCCGCGAATTTTCCACCCAGATAGAAAGAATCTGCCCCTTCCTTGCATTTACTCTGCGTTCGTAACACAAAACTGCGTAAATATTTCATCTCCGTCCCTGAAGTTTGGCACAGTATCTCTTCCTAAAGGTTCTGGAACGCGCATTAGGGTCTATGTCCCCCTCCCCAGCTTAAGGGAGGTGGTCCTTTATTTTTTAACAAACCCGAAGGGAGGTAGGGCCGTTTTATCTCCGATTCGAACAGCTTCTTTTCAGTCGGTTTGATCAAGTTTGATCTATACAGAGCGTTTTTTGTGTTACTTGGAAGGTTATGGGTCATTTTCACCATACGCTTACATTTCAGAATAAAATTTTTTTTTCAAACTTCATAATTTCGTAATAATATTAATATAGGAGTTTTTATATATGTTTCAAGTATATGGAACAGCAGTTGGTCATACACCTTTGCCCATAGTTTAGTGTTTTAAAAAAAATATCCCATGTATCAATTTGCACACTTCCGTACTTTACATTTATAAGGCAAAAACAAGACCTAAACTAAAATAGTTATGTGTATTATATCAAATACAATTATTTCTCTTTAAATGAAATATGCAAGACCTTTTTTAATGAAATTAACGATAAATCAAGCGAGAAATGTCAAATCCTTCGTAAAAAGGGAAAGTTGTTGATACTACTTTCAAAATCAATGACATAATAGTAACGGGAGTTAACAGGTAACGGGAGTTGACATTTTTAATAAAATGACAGAATAAAACATACATGCATGGTTGGAAACTGAAATAAATACCCACACTGTAAAAAATAATCCTGCAAAAAAACAGAAAATTTCTGGCAGCAAAAGTTGCCAGAAAATATCTGTAGGTTGAAAAATCCTGTAAACAGAAAAAAGCTGTAACCTAGGTAAATGCTGTAAAAAGGAACTTTCTGTCAAGTGGGCTACAGATTTTTCTGTTGCCTCTCAGTAATTTTCTGCTTGTGCGCATGCACTTATTTTAGTAGAGTTTTTTTAATTTTAATTAATTGATATCCGGGGATAGAACCAGCGACTTACCGCATGCTAAGCACTCACGCTACCACTGAACCAAAGAAGATTCAGTATAACGTTGCCAATAGCTTTATTCGTTTTCGATGCAGTAAGTTTCTGTTTAAGTACAGATAAGCTAAAAAACTAGATAAAAGCTGTTATTTTACATAAAATAAATAAAAGTGCGGTGGGAATGTTACATGACAGAATATCTCTGTAAACATAAAATCACTGTTATTGAAAATTTCTGTTTTTCTACAGTTTTTTTTACAGTGCATATATCCTATTTATATCAATAAACAACTATATTTCTGGGGTTGAAATTTCCAAAAAAGTTTATTTAATATTAAAAATTACCGTAACGGGAGTTGACATTAATAAAAATACGCTACCTTGACGACAGATAATTTCTTTGAAAACACGATAGTTTTCGAGCCGAAGAACAAAAACACGGTTTAAATATATTCTAAAGTAAACAAACAATCGTTTGGAATGTGTTTCTACATTTTTAAAGCATAATTATTATTATATTTTTTAAAATTAATTCGCCTGTAACGGGAGTTGACATAAAGTGAGGGACAAAATATTTTATTGATTTGTAAAAATATTAAATTCAAAAAATTAATTTTTACAATTATAATAACCTTTTAATAGTTCATAATTTTGATATTTATCGTTTTTTCTTTCAAAAAGTCAAATTAAATAACAATAAAACTACTTTTAATTTCGTGAAAATCGTTAGGGACAAGCGTTTTTGGCTATTTTCGTATTTTTAAATATCTTTATTTACATAATTTTAAAGCTTTTCTTATTAATTAAAAGCTAGAAATATTTCATTTAGTCTACTTTACCTAAATCAAAGTTTAAACAGAAATTTAAATAATGATTAATTTTTTAATTTTCATGTTTTACCTTCGGGACAGCAAATGTAAGCAAATTTTGAAAATGACCCTTATAGTATTTATCGCAAGTTATCCTTACAGAATCGGTCTTAAGTGCTTGGTTTAATATTGATCATTTGTTTCATATCCTATTTAATGAAATATTCATTGTTCATGTATTCAAATAGTCATATTTATTTACATAGTTATAATGTCATATTCAATTTAAAAGTCATTAAAAACTTTGAAGGAATAACATTAATTAATAACTCATTAAAGGAATAACATTATTTTAGATCTCCTTATTGTAACTTATTTTTTGGCAGTCAACAACCAAATGGAGCTGACATATGCCAGTTCTTTTGAGGATTAGCAACAACATTCCTTTAATAATGAACATGGTATATTCTAGAAACAAGTGACATAAGCTGCTAATTTTTTCATGGATTGAAATTTAATGAAAGCGTACGGAATGAATCTAACTAATTGACGTACTTAAGTAGGGAGATCCGTGTTACAAGAGCTAACACAGTCCTAAGTACAATAAAAAATTGTACCTAGGGCCATTTTTGAATTAAAAAAGCTTTCTGCTTCAATATATTTTATATAATGAGTATTTAATAATCAAAAATGATAAGTAAAAAGTGTGAGGATGTGTGCATATCAATTTCATTACTTAAAACAAGTTTTAAGGATTATTTTGGGGGCGTTATTTTTTTATTGTAAGAGAGTAAATCTGCGTTGTCTATTAAGAACGGCAGGAAGATAAAGAAAAACAGATTAATTAAAAAAAGTTTTACTACACAATTATGAAAAAAAATAAATGATTTCTTTCCTCTCTAACTCATATAATATCATATTCATTATATTCATATACTACACAAAGCATAATATTTTCATGAAAATAACACATTTAAATGCGGTATCTTAATTTGATATGCATAAAGAGATCTTAAATTCACTTAGAAAGGAATTTGGTTTTTACACACTTACACACTCAAGGGATGCATTTACTTTAAAAGTACTCATTTTAGTAAATGTCTCAGGATAAAAACTCTTGTTTAAAACAAAATTTTTACTGTTGAATTTTGAATAAGGTTCATGTTTATATCATACGACTGCAATGTCGGAAAACTTTCTTCATGTTTAATGTATCAGTTTCAGTAATATGTCTGAAAATTTTCTAAAAATACAGTGTATTCTGTAATTTTTAAGATATTTATAGCTACTTTAATTTATGGATTTTAGCTTAACCACTAAAAGGTATATGAAAATTTTACACTTGGAATAATATCATTAATATTCAAAACATTAAATTAAAACCTGATACCTAATTAAATTTAGTGCCAAACATTTTACAAAATAAAACTAGTCAGATAGGCTTTTATACGTCAACATGAAGGGAGTTAATCTGCTTTATCACCTACTTTTCTAACATGTCTTTCTACCCTCATGGTGGTAGAATCATGTCTTTCTACCCTAAAGCGAACATGAAAAGTTGGCGTCTATAATGTTGGCCCGACAAATATCCCCTCTTTATTCTACATCCTATTTTAAATATCCATTTTTACCCATATATCATATATACTTTTTAATACCTAATTTCCATTAACATGAATGAAAATATGCATTAGAAAAGTCATCGAACAGCAATAACAATCATAGAAAATTACTGTGCATACACGTAGTCTCAGTTGATATATTTTCCATTATTTTACGTAGAATTAATAAACATTTTAAGGGAGGGTTCTTTGAAAAGCAACATTAAAAATTGACATATTTTTTTTAAATGAAAAGGGAGCTTTTTGATAATAAGAGAGATTGATAAAAAGTAGTTTTCATTAAGGGAATGTACATCCTTTTCGAAAATTAAAAAATGAAAACTGATATTAAACTGTATATTTAAAAATACTATGCAATATAGTTAGCTATCATGAATTCTGCAACTAAAATTTATTGATGAGTAATTTATCAAGTAGGTAAACCGTAATACTTCAGTTCTGTGTTCTTAAATTAGTTTCCTTTTTAAAAGTTCAGCATTTTTTTATTCGATGAATAGCTTTTAGTTTTTCTTGTTCTCAAAGATAAAATAACTCTTAAAAATGGGGTTTCTTTTTGCATAAAATGTAATCAGTTTCATTCGGAAAAAATACCTTCCCAAATACACATAAAAATAGCCGAACCTTCCATAACTATGATTGGAAAAAAGGAGGAATGGAGGGCGTCAGAATATATAGTTTTGCATTTATGAATTTATTTAAAATTAGATTCCAATATTTTAAAGTCTATAAATAACTACACATCTATAAAGTGTTTATTTAATAAAAATTTAAAAATCGATTGAATATGGCAACATTATCATTATTTATTGTTTCCTATCACAACTATATCCTACTTCTTACAACGGATGACCCTAATTAGTTTATAGTAACTATTCGTACATATTTATTTTCCACAGTAGGGTATTCGGAATGAAACTGTGATGAAAATTTATTCAATTGGAATTAAAACTAAAAAATGGTCAGAAATACTTACCTCAATACATAGTATCAAAACAGCACTTAAAGTATCAACTATATATGACGAATAAATTCCATAATACCCATACATGGTAGAATTGGTATAATGTCCCAGGCCGTTTTCAAATACATTTTACTTATCTCTTCCCGAATAGAAGGAAAGAGGTTTTGTGAATTCGGAATTCATCTTGGTTTTCAAGACAGAAAACAAAAGTATTTCTAGCCAAGTTTTCTCATTTCTCTTGAACAAAAAACATGCCCTCCCCTCTATAACAAACACATCAATATCTAGATAATAAGCAAGCAGATGCATTTTCTTTGGACTTTTCCATTCAAACCAGAGCCATCCCCTTTTTTAGATTGCCTTCCCTTTCGCTTCCCCCTATGCCAACCCCATCCCTCACCTAGATCCCCCTAAACATATGTGGGTTCTTAATGTTAAGAGTGAAGTAAGTCAGGCCTTAAAAAATTATTTTTCTATATTGTCAATAGCCGGTGAGTAAGAAATGTTAACTAATAAAATGAATGCGTATTCAATAAATAAAGCTTAAGTAATATGATTTCTAATCATGAACTATCATAAATAAGAAGTAATTAATTATTTTTTTAATCGGAATATATTGTTGGGTCTTTAGAGAAGTAGCGTACAGAGTTTCATCCCTAACAATTCATTTGAAATGTCTTCTTAATGTTTATTAGATAAAATATAGTAAAAGTCTATTTAAAGACTGATTTATAAAACAAAAGTTATTAAGATTCATTTAATGGTAACCATTTTTACGATTTATTTGTAGTTGAAAAGGAATATTATTAACAATGTGCTTCTTCAATTCAGAGGGATTTTTTAGGAATCGTGTCTTATATTCTAAATCCTGATTTAATTTACAATTAATTATCAACACACGTAGAGTACAAAACCCTTAAGATTGTATACTTTGAGTTAAAAGCTCATGCACACACACATATAACTGTATTAAACACATAAAACGTTGATAGACCGAACCCTTCTGGGACTAACGATTTGTAATCGTTTTAACGAAATGTTATTATAACGAATATACGTATTTATTACCATGATAAAACAATTAATACTTTCGTTATCCGGTCGCTGTAACGTAGAGAGTCACTCACTATATTAGATCTATAGACAAACTTTTATCTTCAACCACCATATGCATTTCTGTAATGAAAAAGAAAGAAATAAGAAATAGAAATAAGAATTACATAAAAGAGTATTTGCAAAGAAATTGTAAAAGAGAAAACTAAACATCCACCAAATTCAAATGTTTTAATTAAACTATTTCTTGCCCAAGCTAATCAATAGGTTAATTAAGAAATTCGTCATTGTCTTGATATAAGAACTGGAAAGCAATCAATGGTTTAATAAATTTTAATTTTTTTTGTAATATACACCGATAACATCCAACCCATAATCACGACAACCTTATTCCAAAGACAATATCCAAATTTTCTTTTCAAAGAACTACGATTAATCTATAAAGCAACCGTTCATTTCAGCAGTACACACACTCTCAAAACGACAGTCTCAAAACTGAGTAAAAATTACTCAAACTTTCTCCGAATCAAATTTACTCAAATTTGAAAACATGAATATATTCATTTCTGAAAATGTGCATACTCAAAAATGAAACATCATGAGCTTTTTTTTTTAGTTAGTGCATGGCATTCTCATGAATCAAGCTCAAGATGTTTCATTTCTGAGTATGCGCATTTTAAGAAATGAGTATATTTATGTTTTCAAGTTTGAGTAAATTTGATTCGGAGCCAGTTTGAGTAATTTCTACTCAGTTTTGACACTGTCGTTTTAAGAGTGCAGCAGACACCCTCTTATTTTTATTTTTAATCCCGGACTTACACCCCTTTTGCAGTCAAAAGCGAGCAAACGCATAGACGCCCCACCCAGGAATAAAGGAAATGAAAGCCCCTCGAAAAGAAAAAGATCCCCCTAACCGAATGATTTTTGGGAAACTGGAGCCAACGCGCTCCTCAGAAAGGGAAATGGAGTAGAAAGAGATAGCCCGGAGCAGCTCCAGGAGAATCGGGATTAGGTAAAGTAATATCGCTCTGTGGGATGCTTCTTGCTCCCACCCTCCTCTTGGCTCTGGAATGTCCCGGAATAGATGTTAAGGGAGAGAATCCCTTGTTTCAAGTTCGCGAGTGAGTGGGAGGGAGGGTTGGATTCGCATGAATATCACGTATTGACTTAGAAGGTGTTTTAAGAGTACAGTAGGGAGATAAAGTTTGTTTCTAATATGCTTTTAAGTGTGACATACTGTTATGAATATTTAAAATATTCAGGGTGTTTCTAAAGTCCGTTTCTCGGCTTTTATTTGGATCCAACGTGTCCAAGGTTCGCGAAAGTGAGGTGAACCCTTAGGTAAGTGACATTGGAAAATCCATTTGAAAGACTTACATCGCCCCTAGAGGGTAAATAAAAAAGTTGGAAAAATTAATTTAAAAACTAAAGGGGAAAACTAAAGCAAACACCTCAGTGAGAGTATTATTGCCAACGTTATGACTAACTCACAGAAAAAAAATTTCGTGAAAATATCGTTAATATTCGAGGAGATATTTGCATGAGAAAATATAACTTTTTTAGGCCTCAAAAAAAGAAAACTTGCAAGGTTTTTTATTTTTTTTAATAAAACTTGTCTTTACTCAACTAAAAAAACTAAAAACTGCACAAAAACACTGAAAACTTTGCAAATTTATGAACTTTTTCTTTTATTGAGTCCTGAAAAAGTGCTATTTTTACATGCTAATATCTTCACGAATATTAACGATATTTTCATGAAATTTTTTTCAATGAGTTCTTTATAAAGTTGTCAACAAATGTTATGACTAACTAACTGAAAAAAATTTCATGAAAATATTCAAATATTCACGGAGATATTAGCATGTGAAGATAGCTTTTTTAAGGCATAAAAAAACCTTCGCAAATTTGCAAATTTTTTAATTAAATTTTGTCTTCATTCAACAAAAAAACATAATACTTTAACTGAAGTTACCCCAACGTAATAAAAATTCAATAAGTGCCAAACAATGAAGTGAAACAAAATAATGGCATCAGAACTGTTAGAGGACTTTATAACTGGCAAATAAAAATATGACCTGGCTGTTTTGAATCATGTTCTTTATCGCCTTTCTTAAGAAAAGTTGTAAGTTGAACAAAAATGACATTTCGATTTTACTCTAAGTTGGAATACTCCTAGTGACCGTATTTTGGAAATTTCCAGACGCCACTTTGAGGATGTCATGACAACAACTATACCTGTGTGCCCTAGCTTTGAATAAGTGATAATCACATTATTTTATTATACAGACACAACACGTAGAATCTCTTATCGCAGGTTGGGCCAAAGTTCCTCAAACGGGCCAAAATTACCCCATTTTAATGATCGAATCCGAATTTCACCAACATCGATACAAGCTGCATTAAGTTTCAGCAGCAGCAAGGTCCTTACCAGAGTTTACGCATCAGCGAGAAAAGTTTATACTTTTCAGTCCAGAGTTTTATAGTTTTTTACGTCTTTTTACCTACCCTTATAGGTTATCCTTTGAATTCTAGAACACTATGTGTACATTGCTTAATACTCTTGTAAATTGTACAATGAACGTCCTATACTTGCAAAGCACTTTCTTAACTGAAAATTATGACCTCTCAAAACAAAAGAATGATTTTAAGATCCGAGTTAAGAAATGTGTTGCGTTTCACTGTTTTGTATCAACTTGACGCACAAAAAGTTATCGTCTTTATAACTTTTTATTTGTTTTACATCCTTTTTATATCACAAAAAGGATTAATTTTGGAATATCTTTCCTTGAAACTTAACCGCCTTTTTATATACGATTGATGTATAGCTCGAAAACTATGTTCGACGAAAATGCATTATGGATAAATGATAAATGTTTGAATTTAATCCATTTATCATATCCTAGTCATGATTCTAATTTTAAGTTGATTCATAATGTATCTGCTTTTACATTGAATGAATCAAACAGTAGTTACAAATTAATATTATTCCAACGTTTAGAGGAAGTATTTTTCTAGGAGTACCGGTACACTTAGATACATTTTATTAGGGCCATGACATTAAAGATAATTTGGGAAATTATCAAAATACTTATAATGTGTTCAACTTTCTTTCCCTTAAATATTGAGGATATTAATCTTAGAAATAAAAAATAATTCACTAGAAAATAACGTGGGAGACAAGAGATAGGTACTAACAAAGACTTTTGGTACTTCGACCTTCAGCTTTTGTGGCGAGGTCTAAGAGCGGCGGTTTGTGTTGATTTTTAAAAATTTGTATTAGTCTTTAGGGTTTTATTAGGGTATTTTGTACTTTTTAATTCCTCGCTTCATTAATTTTTAATTGAATTTTTAAAACCCATTTTGTATTAAGTTTCAAAAGAGTGTTAAAAAAACTTTTTTTAAGTTTCTTAGAAATTTTTGTTCAAAGATTTTAAAAAGCTTTTTAACGGTTTAAAGGTTCGTGAAAATAGCACAATTCAACGATATTTCCATTAGCTTTAAATACAATCACTAATCCAACTCTAACTAAACAAAACTAAAAAAAATTAATCAAGAAAATAACCACGCTAAGAACCGTTCACAAAAGCGCAGCTTTAGTCATCACCAACGGAAAAATTGACCGCAGTCTCACAGCTTCCATCGTCCAGCATGTTATCTTCTCATATCCAGTGATTGCAGCCTTCCTGCTCCATATATCATGTTCCCCGTTGTATATAAGAGGGTGTACATGAGACGAAACGGTGTCTTCGATAACGTGGACACTAGGGTTATGATTCTGAGACTTTTTTAAAAATATTTAAAAGCCTGATGTTGCATTCGATGAACTTTTGCCCATATGTTAATTTTATAGCATTATTTTCTTTATATTGAGAAAAAACCTTGCGCGCCTAACCTCATTTCACTTTCTAATATAGGAATCACTAGTGTGTCTCGGGGAAAAAATTTTTTTACAAAAAACTTCGCTACCCAGGGATTTTCCCATTCCTTTTGGTCCCAAAAGATAGTGTGTGAAGTTTCAGCCCCATAAGTTAACTCTAGGGTGTGCCTATAGAGCCCCAAATTTGAAAAAAAAGCGAAAAAAAAACTAGCAATTTTCAGAATTAAAAAAAAATATTTTGATATTTATATTGTTATAAAACTGGTTTAAATGTGTTCTTTAGAACATATTTAAATGAATTATATATATTTATGTGCATTAACTGTACCCTATAGCCCCTATAATTTAAGATTAATAAGTGCTAGGGACGTTGCACTCCCCAAAGCTTATAATGCACTACCGGTATACGAAATGAATTAAATCCGAATTTCTTCAAAGGAACTCCCTCAAATGATGGCATTTGTTGTTAAATGATGTTTTAAATTATAAAGACCAGTGAAATAACAGTAATTAGGCCTTCCACTGAACTCTTAATGCAAAAAGTGCTTTTCTGCAAAAATGCTTGTTTCTAGCTGATCAAATCCAAAATTTTCTTAAAAAGAGGGTTATAGTAATTTTTAATATCAAAAACCTTGAAATACCTTTTTAAACCTTATATATTTCATTTTTATAAGTAGATTTTAACTTTAAACCATACAGATTGGAAACGACTTGAATTTCTCCTATACCAGAAATAAAAATAAATTTTATCGTATGAAATTATAAAAATTACCTCTTTTTAACGTATTAGGGGGAAAGTTTAATTGAAACCTTCTTTCATCAAAATACGAACAAAAATTTACAACTATTAAACAATTTTCTTTACTTTAATAAAGTTGTGTTTGATCAGCTAGAAACAAGCATTTTCGAAGAAAAGCATTTTTTACATTAAAACTTCAGTAAGGCCTAATTGCTATTACTTTACTGGCCTTTATATTTTAAAACATCAATGTAACACCAAATGGCATCATTTGAGGGAGTTCTTTAGAAGAAAATTGGAATTTAATTACTTTCGACCTCTGTAGTGTATTATAAGCTTTGATGAGCGCAACGTCCCTTAGTAGTACCTTTTACTCTTAAATTATAGACACTATAGGTACAGTTAATAACCCTAAATAAATATAAACCATCTAAAATGTCCTAAATAACCCATTTGAACCAGTTTTATGTCAATTTAAATATCAAAATATACTTTTTTAAAAAATTTTGAAAATTGTTAATTTTTTCCAATTTTTTCTTAATTTGGGGCTCTATAGGCAAACCCTAGAATCAACTTAGGGGGCTAAAACTTCACACACTATCTTTTGGGACCAAAAGGAATAGGAAAAGCTCTTTGACAAATCTATGATTTATGTATCAATCAGCTTCAAAAAAGATTATATTAACTGCCTTTTAGTGCTTCAGCCATATAAAAATCTTATTAGGCGCGCAAGCTTTTTCACAGTTTTCGAAAATAAAAGTTATTTTCGAGAGTTATGGACCAATACTCATCATTTGCCACCACAGGCTTTTAAATCTGAAAAAAATCATAACCCTAGTGAACACTGATCATTTGTCTGGCCGCTCATTTAATGTCGAAGATTACGGCGGGGATGCCGTTGGTTGTTTTTATGATGGGCGGCAATGTCTGGTTTGGTTGTGCTGGGGAACTTGGAGACGGTGTTAGTTTTTGGGAGAATTATCGATATGTGGATTTTGATGAGCTGATCTGTGTTCGGCTGGAAAATAAACAAAGGTTGATCCAGCCCATTGGAGGCTATTACACTCTAAAAAAATATAAAAAATCAGCTTTTTTTCTTAGAAAAACGAGGCATCTAGGTTGCCCATCTTTTAAAGTAATGTTTCTGGAAAATAACAACAACGTTTCTGTAGAATACTAGTATATGAGTCTTAATATAGTTAACATCGTCTCTATGATCTCGGAAAACATAAATTTCATGACTCTACGAGACCATGCTTCAAAACTAAAGGTCTAGAACCACCCTCTAAAAATCTAACTGTATTGTATTTATGAACTAAATGAATATTTTTGGTGGGGATTTTACTACCAATTCAACGAAAAAAAGTATTATGTTTTTATTTAATTGTAAACTAAAACAATTATTAATCCTTAATCGTTCTTTACTAACGATGTTTAAATCACAAACAGCAAAAAACATAAATCAATAACTGTGGTGTACTAACCATGAAATTCGAAAATGAAAAACCAACTCTGAACAATAATCTGAAAAAAAAAAACTCAAACAGAAACTTAAGATTATCTACCACTTCCTCAAGAATAAATCATGGATGTAGTTTTCTTTGTAAAGATGCTAAACTATATATAAAGTCTTAACGAACCTATGAAGATTTAGAAAAGAAGCAAAGATTTCCCTCAATATTGCGATAAAATTAAATTAGACATTTTTGACCATGAATCCTAAAACACGTAGAGAAGAAAGCATCGTGAATTTGCTGAAATATTTTCAGATAAATTATTATCCGGCCTAAATTACCCCATCAAATAGATACTACATTGTTCATTTTAGTGCTTTCTGAATTTATAAATGAGAAGATACTGCAAAGAAGTAAATTACAAACTCAAGCTATTCTTTACAAAAAGAGAAATAAAATTGAAGTTCAAATGCCGTGTTTCAGAGAAACTCAATACTAGTGAAGTTTTGCGTGTGAATAGCAAAAGTGCAATAAGCCGGAGGGTATAAAAAAAAGTAGTAGAACAGATAATTTGAAACATGTTACTGCAGTTTTAATGGAAAATTTGAATAATTTATTTCATACTGTATGATACAAATTTAGAAGTAGGTACTAATGTTATGGTATTGATTGAATACTAATGAACTATGGGTTATGAGAAAAATGTTCTTTAAAATCAAAGTTTGCATTCTAAATGACTCGAGTCAGCCGAATTACATTTTGTATTAAACGGAAAAAACTATACTGCTTTTATTCTGTTCAGTATATTTTTGAAGTTGAAAAAGAGGAAGGTAGGTTTTCTCTCTTTTTTATACTATATTCTACTCCAAGAAAAATGCATTTTCTTTTTTAAATTAGCTGTTCCCTTGATTTTCAATGGAAATAAATAAATATAAATATATTTTGGTTTACCGAAAAGCTTATTCTTACTTTATTTTCCTGATAAAGGTGGGTTGAAAGATAACTTTTACTCACCACTTCAAAGTTTATTGAAAAATTCATAAGTAATTCATCGACAGTGAAAATTAATTTTGCTTTTTAATTTTATTTATGGTGTGTAAATTAAAATATTAAGTAGTTTTTCATATTAATTTTACAAAGAAATTAATTAAAACAATATGGAAACACAAGGGGTGGTGAAAAGGTTCGAGGGTGTCCTTATAAATTTCCTGAACCATTCCAAACTTGAGGAAATAAAGATAGCGCTGAGTTTATAAAGAAGAAGTGGAAACAACCTTAAAAAACTGAGTTTGCCAAAAAAAATTGAGTTGATTTTGTGGGAGAATAACATATTAATATCTCAAAATGAAATAAGAAAAACACCATTTGATTAGTTTTGTTATGATTTTAAAATTTTTTTATACAAAAATACAGTGTTGCTTATAACTTTCAACTTGTACTTTTCTTATGAATCATTCTGATGAAAATTTTTGAAAATTACTGGGGTTATAGAACTCTCTTTAGAGATTATATTAATACTTTCATTTGATTTTAAATTGTTTTAGTTAGCAAAACAACTGGCTTGTTTCCTATTACCCCAAACGGTGTAATAAGATACAGTCGCTTGGAGTAGTAAGAAACAAGTAAAATCTCTCCTTTCCCCTTTACTTAAGAAGTTCATTATTTTTTTTTTCAAAGAAAGATATTAATAATGCAAACATTCTCTAAAAACAGCTTCATAAACTTAAAGGAGAATTTTGTGGAATTTTTTTAATGTTTCTTATTACCCCATTTGAATCCTATTACCCCACTATCCCCTACATGATGCTTTATTCTTGAGTATCTGCACATTTTAAAAAATGAGTACATGCATGTTTTCAAATTTGTGTAAATTTGGATCGGAGCCTGTTTGAGTGCGTGACATACTCAAATTTGAGTAATTTTTACTCATTTTTGAGACTGCCGTTTTAAAAGTGTGTGTGAAGATCAAAAGTGGTAAGCCAGAATGAGCCTCAACTTGATGTTTCACTCTTCAATCTTTCACCTTTTTATGGAAACTAACGATTCACAGGAGTAAATTCACAAAAGAGAAACAGTGCGAATGATCCTTTACACATTTTACTTTGGGTGAATCTTAATTAGGCTTCTGAATTTATCTATTTTTAACAGTTTTATGTAAAGTTAAAGTATCGGCAAGTTATATATTATTATAGATAAGTTCATAGATATAAGAAATAAATATTTCATTACTCTTAATGATGTGAAATCTTAGGTATATCACTTTGATATCAATCAAAAGGAATTTATCTTCTACGTTACAATAATTCTTAAATGGTAAAGTCCTAGCTTAAGTCCTAAATTGAATTCCAAGAAATATTTGGGTATTTTATCGCATTGTTTTAAATAACGTGAAAATAACCATCTCCATGAAACTTAAAAGGAGAAGATCCTTATAAAGAAAATGGGGTCGCGATCTTGTCAAACACTTTCTAATAACTGTCAAATATACATGAATAAGAACATACGCCGTATACATGTCGAAAGATAAACCTAATTTATTAGAATGGGAGCACACAATGTTTATGAAAACGTTAAAAAAAGAACACGTGATATCCCTAACTTATTTACAAATTCGAGATTAAAGCATAAAAATTCAGTGAAAGTTTGTTTATCCCAGAACAGTTAAAGGTAGAATACTTTAAGATAAGCTATATATTACATGTTATAGTAACAAAGTAATGCATTAATTACCATAACAGCACTTAATGAATATTTTCTTTATATTCATTTTTACAAGTTAACAATATTTTAACTTATAAGTATAAAAACGTTAATATTTTAATAAGTTTTATAAAACTTTATTACACACACAGTATATTTTTGCACAAAAGGATGCAAATTTTGTTTTCAATCAATTAAATAGGCTTGAAAATCGAAAACCTCTATGCTTGAGGCCGAACTAAAAACAGGCCAAAATGGATTAATAAAAATATTTTGCTGTTTTTATTTCCTTTCTTCTTCTATGCTTGATGCCGAACTAAAAACAGGCCAAAATGGATTAATAAAAATATTTTGCTGTTTTATTTCCCTTCTTCCCTAGGTTAAATATCAAGTCAATCTGTGTAACCAGTGTTTTTCTTTTTACTGCCTTTTTAATTTAAAAATTTAAAACAATCACCCAATGTATTAGATATAAGTAACAAAGCTTACGAAATTCCATGATATGCATTTCCTTTTTGTTGGAATGAAGCACTAAAATTAATTTTTACACCACTTTCATAACTTGTTATTACTGAATCCCTGGATGAAGCTACGTTACTGGAAGCTTTGCTATCCAGGGCTTTAGTTAATACAAACTAAGTGATATCATAAATACATCAATAGTTGGATAAGAATTCCTTTTAGCTCTATTAAAAAAATATCCGAAACATTTGTTATATTGCATTTAATTAAAAAACGAACAGTGGTTTATAAAACTATTTATTTTATTAATGAGTTTTCATCAACTTAGATAAAATAAGAAAAGAAATTCAGCACATTTGCCAAGTAAGTTCAGAGATGCAAACATTTTCTTCTGAAAATGCGTTATTTCGAGAAAAATTAGTTTTTATACTAATTTCAATATTTCAATAATACAGGAATGGAATCAAAAATGTTATTTTCCCTATTTTATTATTCTAAAAGATTTATAACAAAAAAAAACTTAAAAAACCCTTCAGTTTCTCTTAATCTCTACATTTTAATACATTTTATCTTTCTTATCTAACCATAGTGAAAAATGCACTTTTATAAAATAGTTCCACTTTAAAAATACTACATTCAGTAATAACCACTCACTACATTAAAACAAACATTTGAGAAATTCGATTCTTATTGTATACAATTGTTTGCGATACAACGGAATAAGTCACGGTTTAAAAAAAACGACACAAATATCTTTAAAAAAAGCTACATCAACTTAGGTAAACCAATCCCTTTTGGAAATATTCTGATGATAAAGTAAAGGGAAGACGGATTTTAAAGTAAGAAATGGTACTTTCGGATTTTTATTTCGTCTCCTTGATTCAACAGTTTTTATAAAATGAATGAGAGAGCAAATCTTTTTATGGAAGTACAAAGCGAAAGTAAAAACCAGTGTTTGCTTTCTTGGCTCTAAAAGTATGATTTATTTGGAAGAAGAACTTGGCATTACACTCCAAATACGGGGCGGTTTTAAAAAATGCTGGGCCATTGAAAGCCAAAGTATGAAAATATCTAACAGTTTTCATAAATAAGATCTGGAGTATACTCGCTTTATTATTCATGATCCATTGAAATAGGGGCCTAAGTATTTTTAAGTAGGTAAATACTTTAGGAAATATTTACGTGGAGAAAAATGATCAGGTCAGTCAGAAATTTTTTGCATAAAAAATTCATAGTGGTTTAGATAGTTTATAATACTAGGGGGCTCTGCCCCCTGCTCGCTATCGCTCACCAACCCCCGGAACTGCTTCGCAGTTCTTTGAAGATCGCTTCGCGATCTTAGCGAGCAGAGCTCGCTTGTTTCATCTTAACTATCCGGTAAAACCTGGAACTTGGCTGCTTAGTTAATCATCATTTAATATCGAAACTTTTTATCCCTCTAACTTATCAATAACTTAATTCGGACCATTACTACAAAAATATCAAAATAAAACTGCAACTGAAATATCCTTGTCAATAATCCTTGTTTAACTTGTCAATAATTTAATCGAAATGTTTTTAAAAAATATCCAAAAAATATAATTATCATCAACCATCTTAGAGAAAAAAAGCATGCCATTAAAATCTTTTAAATTTATAAAATGCACGTTTATCTAGTGAATCGTCGGAAGTAAAAGAAATCAAGAAATCAGACTCATAAAAATTGGCTGTTTCTCTAGTGAACGACCAGAAAGAGATGAAAAAATTGAAACTTTGAATCTTAATAATTCTAAAAATAATTCGAATTTTTTAAAAAACAAAACGCCAATCTTTTTATAAAAAATAATTGTATGTGCGTTTAAAATATCATAGTTTTACTGTGATTAGTTTTTCTGTTATAACGAAAAAACAGAAAAAGGGTAAAAAATTTCGAAACTTTAGAATTTAATTACTCCAAAAATAATTCGAAATTCGAAAAAAGGGCGACGAGGTGCACAACTTCATACCTAAGAGTATGTGTCTGCAAAAAATCATGCTTCTGCTGTAAATAGATTTGGCTGGGGGCGAACTCGCAGCAGAAAAAAATAATTTTCGATTTTGACAATAAATAACTCTAGAACTAATTATCTAATTAATTAGGTTTTGGAACCAAAATGACCCTCATACATTTGTCTACCAATGGTCAAAATTTCATAATATTCCTTCAAATAGTTTCTGCGTAGTGATAGTTCAAAGTGTTCAAAAATAACATTTTCTGAAACAGCGGCGGCGGCGACTGTTACTTTTTTTTAATATAGAGAGAAAGTGAAAGAGTTATCAGATATTTCTCGATCTTCGTATTTTATTCGGGAATTAAATATTTCAAACTTATTGGTGGGCCACTTTTTATTCTCACAACGTAGAACTCTTTATGAGATCAACGTAAAACTCTTTATGGATTGTTTTAAGTATTAGGAGATTAATTTAATGCATAAATCTTGGAATCTAAAGGGACTGTGTTGGATATGTCGGTTAAAACGCGTGATAGTAGGTACTCGATAACATGCTTAAAAAAGACATCACCATATTTACTTCCAAGAAATAATTTGTATGAAAATATTAAATGAATTTTCAACCTAATGTTTTTAAATTGATCTAATTTATTTATCAGATGAAGTTCTGAAGTGTGATTTTTTTCAAAATGGTGTCCTAAATATTGAGTTTTACAACTTTCCTTTGAAATGATTTCATTAACTTGTATACTTCATATGTGTCTAGATATGTAGTACTCTTGTTAAAATAGGTTTCTAAATTCAAAACAGTTACCGAAAAATATTTATACGAAATAAATTTTTACTAGATCCGTTAAAATTTGAAAATAAAATTGAATATATTCTTTCGTTAATTTTTCCCTTTTGAGGATACTTATTATTTTATTACAAAAACAGAATTAAGAGAAAGCTAAATTTCATATTATTCATACAAATAATAATTTTCAAACCAAAACAGCAAAATAAATTGCCATCTTTAAATAAAGATTTGAATTCTTCAATACTTTTTTCTTAAAAAGCAATGGTAATCCTTTTCACTTTTCGGGGTCTGCAATGATGAGATAAGAAAAGGAATCAAGGCTAAGAGAAATGACAAAACCATGTTTCCGCTTCCTGATATACGTAATTCCTTCAAATAATTGATACAGGCACAATACATTAATCACACGAAATGAAAATAATTTCTTTCAAATTAAATCGACTTTCCGGATAATGCAGAAGAATAAAAATGGTTCACAACAGAACCCAAACGTAAAATAAATTGATTTTAAAATTGGAAATGGCGAAACTATTATCGAATTCGTAAGATCTCAACGTAATTCGTTCCTTAAAAGTATCAGAGTACACAGTTATTGCGTATATAGCTACCAAGTTTATGTTTTAAAAAGTGATAGTAATATTCTATTAAAGGTAATAAGTATTATAGTAAGAAGTTTGTTTAGTCAGGTTCAGTATCAGTTTTTTAGATTAAGTTTTCAACAAAACTTTATAATTTACTTGCCCCTTTTATCTACAAAATAAGTAAATGCACTCCAGAGAATATAACAGGTATTTTATCGGTAAATAGAGTTTTAAACGTAGACTTTAAAATTTAACCACGTCATCATTTTTGGACCGCTACGGGCCCGATTTGTTTTGACGTTAATGGTCAAGCCAAGCCCTAAAATATTGGGATCCAATATATTTTTTTCTTTTATGATTATCTATATCTATCATTCCGGAAAGCTTCTTTTGGTATCAAATTTTGCAGTTTTTTGCTCCTTAGCTAACTATGACAGTGATAGTGAATATAATAGCTAACAACACAAGCCAAAGATTACTTTAAGATTAATAAATTAGATCAGTGGTTCTCAACCTTTTGTGGCCCATCGCCCCCTTTCTAGGGGTTGACTACCACCTATCGCCCCCTTTTCATTCTAATTGTATGTCTAATTTTAATTCTAAGTAAAATGAAAATAACAAAGCAATGTTATGTCCGAGGGTCCTTCCCCAGAAGTTATGGTACACCTTTTCCGAATTTCGGACATATATTTTTAGGTAGGATTTTTATTTTGATGAACTAATTATAAAAATGTTTTAAAAAATTAAGTTCCAAGTAGAAAAGGGGGGTTTGGGGGTCCTCTCCCAGAAAATTTTTGGAAATTTGACCCTAAGAAACAGGGTTTTAATTTTTTGGCACTTTAAGTCTGAATACAGTCTGTCAGTACAGTACAATTTTATCTTCCCCATTGAATACTTATCACCCCCCCCACTTATTTATCACCCCCTTGATAACATAAATCGCCCACCTGGGGGAGATCGCCCCCAGGTTTGGAACCACTGAATTAGATTGTATTGCTTGTTTAATGAATAGCCTGAAAATGAAAACAAACTTAAAGAACTGTAAAAATGAAACTTCATAATTTTTTATTCAGTGCTGCATGAGAAATCCTATGTTACCCGAAAATAAAAGGACAATTAATGTTAATGGAAATTCATAACATTTATCAACAAGTACTTTCAGCATATTACACGTATCACTGCACTTCAAAAATTTTTTTTATCATGATTAAAATGGTTAACCAAACGAGAATTCTTCATTTTGAAGCCTCTAATTTAAAATAAAACGCTAATGTTTAGTTGGTAATAAAAAGCTATCCGTCAAAAGTAATTCAGTATGTAAATTAAATTTTCTTAAATTTTGTAAAATACCTATCACAATACTAGCATGAAAGCTAGGATAAAAAAGAAACGTAATTAAATGTTTTTCTATCAAATTCATGCATTAAAAGCAAACTTTTAAAAGAAAAGAACTATCACAAACTAACTAATTAACGTGCCTCCAATTATAAGCCTTTGGACCAAGTTGAATTTTTTTTTGACAAGGCTCATTTAGAGCGCCAACATATTACATATAAAATTTAAAGGACTTAGAACCAAGATCAGGGTCATTTCTTCAGTAGCATTCTAAGACACCATTCAAAACTCCTTACCCCAAAACCACCTTACACTAATTGTATTTTTCAAAAACATGTTTCACTGAAACCTACCCATCAACCAAGTCTATAGCAACGCTACGATTTCCACCAAATAGGATTCACAAAAGAGAGACCGGGGAAACTAATAAGACTTAAGTACCGATTCCTCTGATGGATTGTGTGGATCCACAGAGGGGGTCTAGATGCCTCTGTGAAACTCGCCACGCGATCTAGATATGGCATTGATGATTAATGTGACTGCTGGCAGTCACAGTCACTGCGTGTTGAGGACAGAGACTTCAAGGGGATCGTGATCGGGGGACTTCTTGCTGGATTTGCCCATGACGTTCCCCTAAAAATGATGTTCCACTCGATCATTGTTTGTCATTTGAGTGGAGGCTTTTTTTCTGTGAAATTACTGAAATGAAGGAAATATATTGTTTGCGTGTAACCCTATCGGAAAATTTCTTTTCTGGTGTTCCATAAACCAGTATAAATGATACTGGAACCAGTATAAATGATTAGGGTGGTCACAAATTACATGGGGAAAATTTTTTTTCAACTTTTTTTAGGTCTTACCCCCCTAAAATTTGCCAATAGGCTAAAAAATGAGATTGGCGAAGTTTCAGCTCAATCCGATAAAATAAACCCGTGCCTCATCGAGGTCAAAGTTCAGAAAAACAGCGATTTTTAACAAAAAATCGTAGTTTTCGCCCCATAAAACTGGAACCGTTTATCCCAGAAATCTGGTTAGGGTGTCATTTGATAGAGAATTTCCTACCCTTTAACTCGGAAGTTACGGAATTTTATTTGCTAAAACGGATGGGACGCTATTTAGCATTTTCATAGTGAAGGGACGTGAAAAAGCGACTTGATTGCTAGAAACCTAGAATATTACAATGTCACAAAAAACTTTATCCTCCGGGTTTTTTCTATTACTTTTGGTCCCAATAGATAGTAAATCAGTTTTTAAACCCCCTAAGTGAATTCTAGGGTATAATTTCAAACCCCCTAGTGTTTGAAAAAAAGGAGAAATATATATTTTTTTTAAACAAGCATTTTGGGACTGATAATGTGATAAAGTTAGTCCAAATACATTATTAAGAGCTTAATTAGATAGAATGCTGATGGTATAGGGCCTTAACCTTTCCCTATAACCCCTATAATCTAAGCGAAAGAAGCGCGACTGCGAGGTTTTGCTAAACAAAGGCTTAATACCCATTAAAGTGATAAACAGAGCTAAATTACAAATTTTTCCCAAAAACCTCTAGAGAGATGCCATTATTCGGTGTCAGAAATGATGCTTGAGATTATGTATGTGGGTAAAATTATAATAATAGCGTCCTTCCGACTCTAAATAATAAATAAATACTATTTTTACCAAAGTTACATGTTTTCAGCTAAAAGTGATCTTAAATGTATAAATTTATTTATTTTAAAATACCACAATATTCATTTGCCTATCATTCAAAGAAAATAAACTTTTTTGAAAGGTATGCTATAGCAAATGATTTCAAAAATTTTCTTTCTGTGTATTGCACGTGGTGAGAAGAACGAAAATTTTACCAAATAATTTTTTAAAAATAGTCTATTAAGTTTTTGGATAATTATCATGATTTTCTTTAAATTGAGTTTATCTATCCTTAGGTTTAGGACAGTAACTTGGTTGCCCTTATAAAAAATCCAGTGAAAACTTCAGAGAATATACTGTTGGAGTGTCTCAGTATTTTTCCGAGAAATCTTGTTTATGGTTTCTTAGAAAAATTAATTATGAAAGCATAGAAACATTAACTGTGAAATTGAAAATGTTTTTTTATATTTCATTTTCTTACATGATATTTGTCTCCTTTCACACAGGTGTAAAAAATTGACGAATAAAGAACAAAATATTAAGTAATTATAGATTATAGATCAAACATATAATGAAACATTATTATACCTTTCAAGAAAGTAGTTTTCCTTGAATGATAGGCAAATGAATTTCGAGGTACGTTAATTTATACATTTTTCAAAGATCACTTATAGCTGAAAACATGTAACTTTGGTAGAAATATGATTTTTTTAAAATTTAGAGTCGGAAGGAAGCTATTATTATATAATTTTACCCACATATATAATCTCAAGCATCATTTCTGACACCAAATGACATCTCTTTAGAGGTTTTTGGGAAAAATTTGTAATTTAGCTCTGTTTATCACTTTTGGTATTAAAGCCTTTGTTTAGCAAAACCTGGCAGTCGCGCTTCTTTCGCTTAGATCAGAGGGGTTATAGGGAAAAGTTAAGGCCCTATACCATCGGTATTCTATCTAATTAAGCTCTTAATGTATTTGGACAACTTTATTACATTATCAGTCCCAAAATGCTTGTTTAAAAATATATATATATATATATATATATATATATATATATATATATATATATATATATATATATATATATATATATATATATATATATATATATATATATATATATATATATATATATATATATATATATATATATATATATATATATATATATATATATATATATATATATATATATATATATATATTTCTCCTTTTTTTCAAACACTAGGGGGTTTGAAATTATACCCTAGAATTCACTTAGGGGGTTTAAAAACTGATTTACTATCTATTGGGACAAAAAGTAATAGAAAAAGCCCGGAGGATAAAGTTTTTTGTGACATTGTAATATTCTAGGTTTCTAGCAATCAAGACGCTTTTTCACGGACCTTCACTATGAAAATGCTAAATAGCGCCCCATCCGTTTTAGCAAAGAAAATTCCGTAACTTCCGAGTTAAAGGGTAGGAAATTCTCTATCAAATGACACCCTAACCAGATTTCTGGGATAAACGGTTCCAGTTTTATGGGGCGAAAACTACGATTTTTTGTTAAAAATCGCTGTTTTTCTGAACTTTGACCTCGATGAGGCACGGGTTAATATCATCGGATTGAGCTGAAACTTCGCCAATCTCATTTTTTAGCCTAATGGCACATTTTAGGGGGGTAAAGCTTAAGAATTTCGAAAGTTGATTTTTTGTAACCACCCTAATAAATGATACTGTATCCAGTATAATTTGATACTGGTTTATGGAACACCAGAAAAAATTTTCCAATAGGGAATTCAGTGCATTCGAGGTTTCATTAAATTAAATATTTTGAAATACGTACAGAAACATGGATAGGATATACGGTTTTTGCATTAAGTAGGTATAGAAAAGGTTCTATACATTTGAAAGGATAAACAATTTTCATTAAGTATGCATAGGAAAGGTTAGATATAATTAGTACTAGTCTGATGTCCAAGGTCTTGTAAGGTTGTAATGAAGGAACAACAAGTTTGAAATGAAGAAATATGCAGCCTCAACTAACTCAAGAAAAAAGTTCATACTGTTTGTTTTACTTGAAATAAAACTGTGAAATATTTTTCCAGGTTATAAAGAAACGTGATCTTACTATTGAGACTTTTTTTCAAATTCATTGATTTAAAGTTACTGCCTTAACAATTTTTCAATCAAAGTCAAGAAAACTGGGTGATTTATGATATTTATATTCAAGTATTTCTCAATAGAAACTACGCACCCTCTTTTAATAGTTTTAAGTTTAATGCACCCCATAAATTTTTTATTTAAAATTTTATGCTTAAAAGATGGAACACACTATTGATATTTCTCTATAGAAACTGTGCATCATCTTTTAGTGCTTTTAATTTTATTGCACACCTTAAACTTTCTTAAATTAAAATTTTCTGATTATAAGGTAAAACACATAATTTTACTGATGGCAAATACCGCTTACTTTGCTAAAGTGTCAAGAAAATGCTGGCTTTAGTACAAAATAAATATTTTTTTACTGTCGAATATTTGGCGACCTTCTTAAATACCTCTTCATGTAAAACATCTATGGAAGTATTTTCTTGACATTTATTGATACTACACCAAATAAACCCCTGTTTTACCAAGTCTTGGAGCTCCATATAACCAGGATATTAAAAAAATCTTCCTTTTCCATCTTATTGATTTTATGTCGGAAGGAATTCCTGAAACACAACAACAATTAAGTAACGTTTAGTAAAGCAGATTATTCCTTTTTGTGAGATAATAGAGAAAAATCTATGTCAAAACCAAAATGCCAGTAAATTTTAATATATCCAGGATTTCCTTTGCTTTCAAAGTATTTCGAGGGTATCAAGTGAATCAAACAATAAAAATACCTTAAAGGGTATACTTTTATCTAAGATAAAAAGAGGGAAAATAAAAGTGAACAAAAGAAAGATTTAAAGCCTCTTAGCAAATACTGTACTACGAACCGTCAACAAAAATGCCCCTCGAATATTTCTTGGTTATTGACTAAGGGCAAACACTTCTTTTTTAACTAGACTTATAAGCCTTTTTATAAACCCAATGATTTTGCTTATAGTCCAGTAACTTTGTCGTTTTTTACCATAGGGTAGTATGCGTCAAATCCGGTAGTTCTGATTTTTTGCAGACTTGTTTATGATGTTGGCCTAATGAATAATCCAAGTTTGTGACCTCGAGCGCCGAACGGAACTTTGTCAAAAATCGAAAAAACCAAGAAAAAATCGATTTTTTTTCAAATTTTGGCGATTTTAACCCTAAACGACTAGTTTTTGAAAAAACTTTCGTATTACAAAGTTAAAGCAAACAAAATTTCCTACAAAATGCACTCATCAACTTTGATTCTATGAAGAGTGGTTTTGCCGCTAGAGCGCGCTGAAAAACATCGATTTTTTGGCCTTTCAGCAAAAAAAAGGAAAATGGGTGCTTCTACCATCTACAAAATGAAAACTATTCAAGTTATCAACAAAAATTTTACACCACGTGAAAGAGCATTTAATTTTCTATAAATAACGTGCTTTTTATTATCATTTTTTTAGAAGAGGGGAGTGAGTGAGGAGAAGATCAATAATAAAACTGTTACACCTCGCAGACCAAACGGACTTATGCGGTTGTAAACATGCAATCAGCGCTTTATTTCCGGTATATTACCAATAAAATGGGTTGTTTTGGATTTATTGATGACTAAGCATGCTTAAAAAAATAAATTTTTAAATTTATTTATGAAATATTAGGCGTTTTAGGCGGAAGTTCGATCAATATTTTAAATTCATATATTAAATTATGGGAGTGTTTTAATGAACGAATTTATATGTGTTTTGCATTGCTAAATCCGAATTCAAAGTGTATTTTCATTTTGAAAGTCATCTTCACATCAAAAATTGCACAAAAACTCAAATTCTTGCTCTTTTTTTTTCGGTTTTTCAGCAATTTTTGAAGCAAATATTCCTTTTACGAAAAATATCACAAAACCAAATTAAAGAACGTAGAATTTCCAATCAGATACATTGGTTCATTTTTCTTTTGCGAAGAGCGGTGTACGTTTTATAAAGTTTTGAAGTGTAGCAATTTTTTTTTGGTTTTCTACAAAAAAGTAGTGAACGCTCGATTTACCCCACTACAGCTCTACATAAAACAAGTTACCGAAAAATAGTTTATACCACATGAAAGTACATTTAATTTTCTACAAAATGCACTGCTTAACTTTGATTTTATGATGAAAGGTATTGATGTTAGAGCTCGCTAAACTACAGCGGTTTCTTGACGTCACACAAAAACATGAAACTTGCTTTTTTTCAAAACGCTATAAAATGTACACCGCTCTTTGCAAAAGAAAAATGAACCAACGTATCTGATAGGAAATTTTACGTTCTTTAATTTGATTTCATGATATTTTTCGTAAAAGGAATATTTATTTCAAAAATCGATGAAAAACCGAAAAAAAGAGCAAAAATTTGAGATTTTTTGCAATTTTTAATGTGAAGATGACTTTTAAAATGAAAACAAACTTTAAATTCGGATTTAGCGATGCAAAACACATATAAATTCGTTCATTAAAACACTCCCATAATTTAATATATGAATTTAAAATATTGATCGAAATTCCGCCTAAAACGCCCAATATTTCATAAATAAATTTAAAAATTTATTTTTTTAAGCATGCTTAGTCATCAATGAATCCAAAACAACCCATTTTATTGGTAATATACCGGAAATAAAGCGCTGATTGCATATTTACAACCGCATAAGTCCGTTTGGTCTGTGAGGTGTAACAGTTTTATTATCGATCTTTTCCTCACTCCCTCCCCTCTTCTAAAAAAATGATAATAAAAAGCACGTTATTTATAGAAAATTAAATGCTCTTTCACGTGGTGTAAAATTTTTGTTGATAACTTGAATAGTTTTCATTTTGTAGATGGTAGAAGCACCCATTTTCCTTTTTTTTGCTGAAAGGCCAAAAAATCGATGTTTTTCAGCGCGCTCTAGCGGCAAAACCACTCTTCATAGAATCAAAGTTGATGAGTGCATTTTGTAGGAAATTTTGTTTGCTTTAACTTTGTAATACGAAAGTTTTTTCAAAAACTAGTCGTTTAGGGTTAAAATCGCCAAAATTTGAAAAAAAATCGATTTTTTCTAGGTTTTTTCGATTTTTGACAAAGTTCCGTTCGGCGCTCGAGGTCACAAACTTGGATTATTCATTAGGCCAACATCATAAACAAGTCTGCAAAAAATCAGAACTACCGGATTTGACGCATACTGTAAATGTATAAAGTTACTGGACTATTACGGAAGAAGCCAGTTTTTAGAGTGTGTTTAATAAATAATAGAGAGTAGCGGTAAGAGTTAAAGAATGTTTTAACCTACAAAAAAAGTGTTAAAATATATTCAGTTTCAACAAAATATGCCATGGTACTGTAGTATTACTTATATTTGAATTTTTTACTCATACACTTTGGTTTTATTTCTTTTTGTATAGTAGGGAGCTATCGCTCACCAACCACCGTACACTGCTTAGCTTACACAGTACCTTTTAGATTGCTTCGCAATGGGCAATACCACCATTTATTTTTTATTTTTTTATTCGATAGATGTACTTTAGAGCGAAATATACGCTCAAAAATTTTTTAATTACGATGATTATATATTTTTTATGTAATTTCAAAGTTCGACTTTAAAAAAGGGCGTTAAATCGTCCAATTTACCAATGTGACGTACTTTTACCCTATACTTTGATTTTAAACAATGTTTTAATTATTTTATTCCATTTTCCGGGATGGATGAGTTAATTTTTAGCCACTGAGGATGCTCTCCGAAGCAGAGAGTGAAAAGTTTGGAAATTAAGTCCAACAAACACGGCCATCCATCCCGGAAAATGGAATAAATTACTCTTCAGGTTGTGGAAGTTTTCATCAATTTATAATGCTTTAATTGTTTAAACAAATCAAAGTCATTGTTGGGTTTCTCGTTAAAGTCTGTATGAATCAAGTGTGACGTACTTCTACCCTAAACAAAGACAAAGGGCTTGGCGATTTTAATTTTTAATATTTAATTAACTAATTTTTTTAAACTTTTCATGTGGATTTTTGGATGAAGATCTATTTCCTTTAGGGAACGTACCCATACTACGTGACCCGTTTAGGGGAGGGAGGGGGCTGAAAATTGGTGGAAACGTAGAAGATAGTGTCCTGATCGATATTCCAAAATTCCTTCAGGGGAAAATCCACCGTCATCTTGGACTCTAAATTTAAGCATAATGATAGTGCTTTACACAACAATGAAATTTCCGCAAAAAGGATTACATAGGTTTGAATAGGGTTTTTGCAACTTTGACCTGAGCTGACCCCTCGAAAGCAACTGCTTTCGGCCAGCTGACCAGCATATTTGTGTTCAGGGGGTGGTAAGTTTTCGAATGACATAAAAATCATGTATACGTTTTTCTGGTTAAATTCGATGCGATTTTTGGCTATTTTGACCCAAGCTGACCCCTCGAAAACAACTGCTTTCGGCCAGCTGACCAGCATATTTGTGTTCAGGGGGTCGTAAGCTTTCGAATGACGTAAAAATCATGTATAGGGGAGAGTGGGGCTATTTCGCACATGGGGCACATTCGGACAGACGGCATTTCCCCTAGTAATTATTAATTCAAAAATCTGAAAAAAATACCAGTAGATGGAAGCATGACTACCAACTCCTGCATGAATTTTCAAAGCCCTGAGCCATTTTGTTGTATACGTACTAGAAATTTGCTAGCGTTAGAAGCAGCAAAGTAAATTTTCTTGTCATTTTGTTGGCGTAAAATATCAATCAAAAATAACTCTCAAGTGGCATTCAGAATTTTATTCAGTAGAGGCTCTACTAAAGTAAGTTTCTAGAAAGGTTTTATTTCCCTGCTTTAATTATAAATATATTGTTGGGACGTGGTAAGCTTGAACTGGTACACTGCAAAAAAAAACGGAAAATTTAACAGCAAAAACTGCTGTTAATATTTTACGCATTTACTGTAATCTTAAAAAACTGCCTTTTAAGCTGTAATTTTGAAGCGCTACCTGCTATATTTTACTGGCAACTGCCGTGCTAGTGACCAGATACAGAAGTTGTACCTCTTTTCCACTCCACCGCTCTCTGTTATTTACCAATTCGAACAAAAACAAATTTCTAATTTGCTTCAATGGTGCGCTTTGAATAAAATTTGAAGAAACAGGAATTTTGAATAAAAGAGTAAGTATTTCTTAAGTTTTTTTAATATTTCCTTTATATTTCATATGGTATTTTGTAATAAATACATGGTATTAAATATTTATACTTTCTTTTAGTATTAATTTAAGAAGATTAAAAAGCCCGTTTTGGATGAAAAGTAATTATTTCTAAAGTTTTATTTTACTATTGTATTTAGTATATTGTAATAAATGCGTTTATTAAGTATTTAAGTATATGTGAATCGAAATCACTTCAAAAATTGTGTAAATTTTTATTGCGTCTATTTCGGCCTCCATGTTTATCCACAGCTCAAATGATACCACACCACCATATAGACCTAACTATTAATATCATTATTATTGGATCCCATGGTAATAATATTTAATATATCATTATTTTAGGATCTAAGATGGTATTAAAAGTTAAATCTCTATGGTTGTCCGTCATCATTTGAGCCTTGGGTAAGCATGGCGGCTGGTAGACGCTTATCGTAGCTGTGGCAGAGCATTTTTTATTTCTATAAAAGATTTTTTACTTAGATTTTTACCATAAAAAAATAAGTTGCCATAAAAGACAATTTCAGATCTTATCACCCAAAATTTTTTAAAAATGAATTTCTATTCAATTATAGCTTATTTCTATTTAGTTTATTGAGCAAGTTTATTGAATCATGATCAGATTCATGGCTAATTCGCCATATCAGGTGCGATCCTCAATGAGGGAAGAAAATCACCTGCACGCGGAAATCGCGGATGATCAGTCAGAGGATTAAAGTTTCTTGTAGCTTTTTATATTCCTTTCTCAGGGGTTTTTCCAGAAGTTCGTTTCGGCCGGTGACCGTTTTTGGAATTTGGAATAAGAAATCATGAAATTTTGTAAAAACAGAAAATTTTTAGAGAAAAAATAGTGAAAAATATTTTTGAAAAATTTTAGTTAACTTCAAATTGAAATCTGTGTCAGAGGGGCCGTTCAAATATTACGTAATCACTTTTTTGGTCATTTTTAACCCCCCCTCCCTCTTTGTCAGCAGAGATAAGCAAACCTCAAACCCCCCCTCCATAATTACGTTAGACACTGCCGGGACCCCCCCCCCCGAAATTTTTACATCCCCATAAAAAAGTACTCAAAATGTTTGGGTGGTCTATCTCCAGGAAATAAGTGTTTACGTTAGAATTCCTAATTAAATTTTTTGTTACATTTATTTTTGGTTGAATTTTGAAATTATCTTAGCAAGAAACAAGAAATTTTGAAAATGCATCATCTTACGTAAGCATCACTCATATCCCCCCTCCCCCCTTGTCAGCAAAAATAAGCAAAGAGCAAACCCCCCTCCCCCTTAGGTGCTTACGTAATATTTGAACGGCCCCAGAGTACCAATAGAATTAATTGCGTGCTTACTTTTAAAACTATTCGAGATTCAAAACTTAGGTGCTAAGAAAAAAAATAGATATTATGAGATAATTTTAAAGTATTCGAAAGTTGAGAATATTGTTAAGGCCCCGATCGCAATTTTGTGAATGGTCCCTGAACTAGTCTAATTTCATCTTGAACACTAAGATGAACTTAGAATATCGTAACTTAGATGAACCCCTTATTTCTGTTTTGAAATGAGGGACTATTCTCGCAAAGATTTTGCTGTTAAAGTTAGTTGCTTTAAAAGTACAGGCTACAGGGTGCTTCATTAATAATGCTTATTCACAAAGCCAGCAAGGTTTTCATAATTTGACATAATGCGCGTGCGTCACAAAAAATAACATGCTGTGCTAATAAGTTTTAGAGTTACTGAATCCCCTCCGGAGCAGTGGTAGGATGCCAGAGTAGCATGCGGCAGGTCGTGGGTTCTACCCCCAGTAATTATTTTGTTAAAATTTCCAAAAAACAGCAATAAGACCACACGCATGCGCATTGTTGAAAAATTATAAAAACCCTGTGGGCTTTGTGAATATGCATTAATAATGGTATAAAACTTCAAGAGGGGGTAGAAAACACCATCAGGAATCAGAATTGCATAGGAATCCATGGTCCATGTTAAATCCATGTTAATGTTAAATGTTTAAAAACACATACATAAAGCATTTTCTGAGTTTTGCCCATTTATTGTGTAACACTTTTGTCTTATAAATAAGGTATTTGCACGTTTTGAGATTAAATTTTATTAAAATAGTAGATAAAAATCCACGAAGAATGACGTTTACATCAAGTATTTTCGTAGCCTAGTTTCTGAGTTACAAATTTTTGAAATTTCGTTTTTTGTTTGGGCGCGAAAACAGTTCTGAATCACAAGTCGTGTGCTGTGACGTCACATTCAATAGAAGCCCGTTTTCTCATAACGTGACCTTTCTGGCGTTTTGGCAAAATTAAAATTGAATTTTAAATTATTTAAAACACATTTTTGAACTTAAAAATCAGAAATTTGGGAGTTTTAAACCATAATGCATAAAAAAAGTATAAAATCAAGCAAATCCCTCACTCATGCAAATACCTCATTGTTCATAATACCGTTTATATTCTAGTAAAACTAAGTTACCTCGAAAAATATGGAGTCATAGCTGAACTCTAATTCTTTAATTAGATAATTTTGAAATTTACTTCCTCTTTTTTTTATTGCCGTATGGAGAATGTTGAATATTTACATTTAAATTATATAGTTTTTATGTAGCTTAATTTGTCTTTTATCTTTTCAGATTGTAAAGTTTATTATCCAAAAATATGAGAAGTATTAATTTTCATTGTTGTTTTCATTGCAGTATCTGTTATTTTTTAGTTGTTCATTAAAATAAATATTTAAAGAAAATGAAATTCTTGTTTATTGAATGCTTTTATAAATGTGACATTACCTTCACAGGATAATACTATAATCTGTATAACATTAACCTATGCTTAAAGTTATTAATTTGGTAAGAATTTTATATCATAACTAAAATTAAATGGAATTATAATTGATTGAATTCAAATTCCTCAACAATACCAATCTTAAACCTCCTAAAGCATTCAGCACCTCTATGTAGCAACATTTGGAGTAATTTTCATGTTATGTAACAAAACGCAGGAGATATATAACAGGTAGTTTTTTTTAAAGAAATGTCAAACTATAGCAACGAAAATGTTGCATACATATTAAATTGCAAAATACAGGGTGTCAATAAAATAAGTAACCCGATTTAAGGGACTCTAGAAGCCAAACCGTTCATCGGATTTAAATGAAATTTTGATGGACAAGATGTGATGAAATTTGGATGGGGACAAGAATGGTATGGGGTGGGATAATTTAACTATATCAGTTACGGTAAAAGTGAAAAAAATTTTGAAAATTCCCAATGTAACCCCCCTTTTTTATTCGCGCTATGTGATCCCAGGTGTGAAAAAACACTAATAGCGTTGAAACGGTACCTCTAAGTTGAAAACTAGTGTATCAGGAAATAGCAATAAAAACTAGTAAAATCAAAGTATATTGCTATTTTTTATTGCTATTTCCTGATACACTAGTCATATTTTCTTAACCATTCACTAGTCTAGCTTGAACAGAAATAACAGTTTCATTGCTGTTTTCATTTGTCTCTCTAGGAGCGAGTTTTCAACTTAGAGGTACCGTTTAACGCTAATAGTGTTTTTTCACAGCTGGGATCACGTAGCGCGAATAAAAAAGGGGGATTACATTAGGAATTTTCAAAACATTTTTCACTTTCACCGTAACTGATAAAGTGAAACTATCCCACCCGATACCATTCTTGTCCCCATCACTCAAAACGTCTTCCATCAAAATTTCATTTAATTCCGATGAACGGTTTGGCTTCTAGAGGCCCTTAAATCGGGTTACTTATTTTATGGACACCCTGTAGTTGTAAAATAACAGCCTAAATTCACTTAAATGCTGTTAAAAGCAGACTTTCTGTAAAATTACAGTATCGCTGTAAAGATAACACAAAAATCCGTAAAATTACGAAATCGCTGTTAAATTACAGTATCGCTGCAAAGTCAACACAAAAATCTGTAAAATTACAAAATAGCTGTTAAATTACAGTATTGCTGTAAAATCAACACAAAAATATGTGAAATTACAAACTCGCCGTTAAATTACAGTATCGCTGTAAAGTTATCACAAAAATCTGTAAAATTACTAAATCGCTGTTAAATTACAGTATTGCTGTAAAGTTAACACAAAATTCTGTAAAATTACAAAATTGCTGTAAAAATACAGAATTGCTGTGTTTAATTTACAAAATTGATGTTAATTTACAAAATTGCTGTTAAAGTCAAAAATTACAAAATTGCTGTAAAATCACTGCAAAAAGGGCTGGCACCCATATTGCCAGCGATTTTTGCTGTAAATTTACTGTGAAATTTTTTGCAGTGATAGATGGGGCACATTCGTACACCAAAAGATGGGGCAGATTCGGACAGTGCGAATATACCGCATCTTTCCCATTTTTGATTATGAAAGTGATTTATATGTTTATAAGTGCAGTATATTTAATAACTTGAAGTTTAATTGTTTTTTATTGTAATTGTTTCAAAGTTTGATGATTATAATAACATCTTAAAGGAAGCTTCAGTTTTAAGGAATTTAGACCCAGATTTAAATATTGAAGAAATAAATGTCCCTGATAATTATTTAAGGGGACTCAGTACCAAAATTTTGTCAAAATATCGATTTTGAGTTTTTGCAATAAAAATGAAGATAATACCCTTAGAATTATTTCTACCAAGTTTCATAATGATACGGGGATTCTAAGTGTGAAAATTTTGAGAATTATGAAGCCCTGATAGTGTTAAGAAGCCTAGTTTTCTATCTTTAAACGGCTTTTTCTCAAAACAAGGTTTTTAATGTTTAAAATCACAAGTCTTTTTTTCTAATCATCCAAACCACTTCAAACTTTGTAGTCATTATCAGTAATACCTGTTTAACATCTTCAGGCATGGATTTTATAATATATTTATTAGAATTTTTTTTATGGAGCAGTAAAGTGGAAACTTAGGATATTTTTCGGAAAAAACTGCCAAATTTTAGAGTTTTTTTAATTTTTCAGAAACTTTTATAGATAATCAAATTTCCATGCCTACAAGTGACTATATATGTTTGATCTATGTTAAGACAAAAAATCAAAACAAAAGAACATATATTAAGGGAGGAGTATCAATTTAAATTTAGGGTAATTTTGGGCATTGTTGTGAGGTTTTTTGTAATTTTTTTAAAAAATAAATTTTTGAACTCGCTTTTTGGGCTAAATATGAATTAGTATGAAGTAAATACATAATTTAACACCTTAAAAGATGATAAAATCCTGTTATTAGAGAAAAAAATATTTTTGGTACCGAGTCCCCTTTTAATACCAATTGACTTGGACTTACGTGATTTTATTCTAGTAGAATTTGCCACTAAAAAGAAAATTTTTTTATGTTGGTCAAGTAGAAAATTTTTGAATTAAACGATGCTTTTTAAAGTTAATGATGAAAAACTTTAAAATTAATGACAAAACTTTTATTTTCCCAGTAAGTAATGATTCAACATTCATACAATAAGATAATATCGTATTAAAAGTTCCGCAACCGTCAGTTTCAAGTGTTAATATGCGAGCTGTTGGTTCACTTTTCTTTTCGAATAAAACCTGACAGCTAAAATATTGGTTGGACTTTTTCTAACTAATTATTTTATGTGAAGTATGTCAATGTGCAATATACTCTTCTTTACTACAATTTTTTCCTCATAAAAAATTAGATGTTCAATATTTTCTGAAGCTGTTTTCTTATTGTTAAAAAATCTTCAATTTAGTTGAAAAATATGTAAAAGTGACAAATATTTCGTTTAATTATCTTACTTTAAAGTTCCATAAACTTTTTAGTTTGTAAAAATAATTATTGTATAATTTTTTTGCATGTGTACGAATGTGCCCCACACGTGTGCGAAACTGCCCCACCCATGGGGCACATTCGCACGAAATTTCTCGTTTTTCAGATTGATGATATAGGTTAGAAATTCTAGATGAATGCGACCAATTCTGGTTCTAAAATATCGGGAACGGTCTTAACTTTCATTTGAATCCGAGTTTGTTTCATTATCTCATCTAGATCCAGAGAAATATGCCGAAATGCACTTTTTGTGCGAATGTGCCCCGTTCTCCCCTACGTTTTTCTGGTTAAATTCTGTGCGATTTTTGGCTATTTTGACCCGAGCTGACCCCTCGAAAGCAACCGCTTTCGGCCGGCTGACCAGCATATTTGTGTTCAGGGGGTCGAAGCCTTTCGAATGACGTAAAAATCATGTATACGTTTTTCCGGTTAAACTCGATGCAATTTTCGGCTATTTCGATTACCCCAAATAAATAAAAGCAACCGCTTTGCGCAGGCTGACCGAGCGAATTTTGTTTATTAAGAAGTGCCCAATCTATTATAAAATTTTCAGAAATATGTTTTTCCAGTTAAACTCTCATGTAGCCAGCTCTCGGACTATTTTTATAGTCATTGCAAAAAATAAAAGACAAAACTTACATGACACTCAATGTTTACAATCAATTTCGATTATCAGACTAAAAACTATACATATAAGGCCCCCATATGAACATGTCTCAGTTAATACTCAACTACATATTAGACAAAATGTCTAAACTTTTAATATAAAATAGTTATAAAAATCTATAATTTTTTAGAATAATTTTTTACTAGTTTTTGAACGATATTTAAGGTGTACGTATACACTAGACAACTTTTTTCTTATTTTTAACTTTACCAATTTGGTACTTTCGTATTAGCCCGTCCATCGTTTTCGCCAACTTCGCCAAATTTCGCCAAAACGTGCCAAAATACGGGATTTCATCAGAATCGCCGAAAAACAAATTTTTTAACATCAGAAACATCTTTAAAACATCAGAAAATAAAAAATAAAAGTTTCATGTGGTTGGGGGGGGCTGCCGCCCCCCCCCAAACCCCCCCAGCCCTAATTATAACCAAACTCGTTGTGGGAGAATCAGAAACAGTAAGGATTCAGAAAAAGGGGAATCAGTATTCTTGGATGTACCAAAACTACGGATATCACTCGGTAAGAGCATAAAAATAATTTTTCTTGCACTAACTTACTTGCAAAATGGTCGATCCTACCACCAGCGATCCTTCCACCGGCAATCCTACCACCGGCGTGCATACGCAAAACATTGAAAGACTCTGGGGCTCGGCAAAATGGCGCACCGTGGAACGACACGAAAGCATTTAGACTCCTACCTTTCAGATGCAGTCTTCGTTCTTACCTTGTAAACACTGTTGAATTTACGTTCAAAACAACCTGCGCGGTGCTCACACATTATTTCACCCATGGGCGTACCGATTTAAATTGCGCGCGCTTGCGCCAGCGATCGGAACTAGCGCGATTTCGCTACGTTTTCCAGGGTTACCACAATCAACGGTAGTGTTGCGGTGTTTACCAGACTTGGCGACTTATCGCCCCTGTTGGCGAATGGACGAGCTAATACGAATGTACCAAAAAGGTAATTTTTTCACTGTAGGTTAGTGATTTGTTGTTAAAACCATTTTTCTGAAAAAAACTTACAAAATATTAATTATTAATTTGTTAATTAGGAAATTATGTCCTAATTAGCATAATTTTTAAACAGTGCTTAATCACGTTCAAATTATCTTAAATACTCAATTCTGGTTGAAAACCGTTCCTATAACTGCACTTAAGGGCCTAAACCTCGAAAAAAGTATCTGCGTTTAATAGTTTTTCTTTAGAAATTCTATTTTTGAAGATGGCTGAAAAAATCAGGATATTTTTTCAGAGACATAAATACTTAAAAATTTGTTTAAAATAAACTTCTAATAACCTTGCTTATTTTGGAGGTTTAGGCCCTTCGTGTAATTCTAAAGATTGTAAAAACACAAGTTTCATGAAGATTAACTAAATATTTCTAAAATTATCACTGTTTAAAATTGAAAAAACATGAAAAAAATTAAAATTCCAAAAGTTCCGTTAAAATATATTAAAAACTTATTTCGATAAAATTTGAATGCTTACAAATACAAATTAGATAGTTATCTACAAAATAATAAGTTATTCCGAATCTGCAGATTTAAAATACACTTTAAAATAGAGGAAAAGGTATCCATTGTTGAGGTCTACTTTCGGGATTTCGTAGTGTATACGTACACCTTAATTTAGAAATAACTTTTGTAATTTTTGAAAAAAAATGTTTATATGGCGTTATACGTTATATGTTATATGGCGTGGGATATTTTAGGCCCATGTACAAACATAAAATTGAAAAATTCTCAAACTTGGATTAGTTTCATCGGTACACAGGGTGTCCTAAAAATAGGACGATGGCAGGATCCACTGCTATCGGTTCCCTATTAGGTCTTATAGGCGAAATCCTTTAAGAAGAGGAAAAAAGCAAAATTTTCGGAAATAGTTAACAGTTATTACTTCAGGACTCTTGTTTGACAGTTTTTTTTAAATATTTTAACTTTTTTTAGCAATAATTTGGATTTTAATTTTTTTGAAACTATAGTGAATCAATGGAAACGTACAGCTTTCTGTGCATCTTTTGTATAAATCGACCCAATTACTCTACTATTATCTTTAAAATTAAGTCATTTTAGGTTCTAATTATTGAAATAAGTATAGAAATGCATTTGGTATAATTAATATCTTTTAAATGTTTAAAAAAATAAAATTCTGGTATCTTTTCTTCTTATATTCGAAAAAACTAAGCTACTTCGCCGTAATAAAATGGTTAGTCTTATTTTAATAAAATGTGTTTCATGCATTCTTTTGTTTTTAAATTAATTTTTCTTCCTCACTTTTCGATAGATGGAATTTTTTATATAGAACTTGCAAAAACCTGAGAAAAGGTGTTTTTACAGTTATTTTATTCGAAATATCGGGGGTTTCGAATTATCGAAGTTCGAGTTATTGAGAGTATTATTTATTACCACATATTACAGGTTTCTATTTTAATTGCAAATAATTTGAAAAAACTTAGGTTGGATATTTTGCCCAAGATATCACCCTGTTCAATACTAACTGATATAGATTATGTAGTAGTGCATCCTGCCATCGTCCTATTTTTAGGACAGCTTGAAGTATGGTGAAATTTATTTGACCCCCTTAGTAATTTTTTTCACCAAATTTGTTTTTATAGTTTTAAAGTAGAGTATATAGGCGCAATAAATTTGGATACAATTTTGTCTAAAAGCTATTAATTCTTAAATAATCTTTTTGTTAAAAATTCAAGAAAAAATCTCAAAAAATCGTCATTTTGAAAAAATTGTTAAAAAATATTAAATATTTATTTAGACTTGCAATAAAAACAAGTTTACAATGATACAAGTCTTTAATATCAATATGCATTAAAGTTTTATCAAAATATTCAAAGTAGTTTTGGTAAAATTTACTTATCTATGCTGTCCTATTTTTAGGACGATGGCAGGATATAGGTAAATTAGTCGTTGTGATTGGTTGCATAATAAGTTTGTAGACAGTATTTGCTTTGTAAATGCGACCTGATCCGTTATCTAGAAAAAGTGGAAATATTTAAAAATTGAGATTTTTTAAATCGAAAGGCCTACACATAATTCTTAAAAGAATCCGGACATTTTGATACCAGGGATGGGTCAGTCTGATCACATTCTCTGGAAACCATTCACTAAAATTTTTTTTTAGAATAGAGAGACTAACAATAGGCTATTTCCTGAAAAATTTCCCGTAGATTTATTCTTACAATTGCAAATTTTCATTTTAAGAAGTAAAAATTAGATGGGACTAGTTTTAACTCCATGGGGGTCTACTTTAAAGAATGTAAAAATTAAATTTTTATACTACCCCCGTAGTTTAAGATTACCAATCAGCCAAATTTTCTTTATTATTTCCTAAATAAGACACCAAAAATTGTATCGCAATAACCAACTACAAAACTCATTTAGATACGCGTGGTTATTGTATCGCAATAACCAACTACAAAACTCATTTAGATACGCGTGGTTATTGTATCGCAATAACCAACTACAAAACTCATTTAGATACGCGTGGGTTCGTTCGTCACAAATTAATTTTTTGAAGTTATTCTTCACCGCATAAAAACAAGTTCAACTTAAATTTGTTGATGAACCCTATTTTTCTCTCAATTATAAAGTGGTGTAAGTCACCAAAATTTGTATTATTTCAGTGAATTTTGAAGGTATTGAGAAGGAATTTATCGCGCCTAATTCGGGAAATTATAAAGAAAATTTAGCTAATTGAAAATTTTAAATTACGGAGGACGTATAAAATTTATTTTCTGTATTTTCTTAAGTAGACCTTCCCTGGAGTCTTCACTGGACTAGTCGAATCTAAATCTTCACCACTTAAAATGAAACTTTGAAATTAGAATATGTGTACCTAGGGGAAATATTTTGAGTAATAGCCTATTGGTACACTCTATATTTGAAACACATAATCATTGAATAAAATCATGAATTATGAATGTTTAAGAAACATGTGAATAAAATTAGATTAATAATCCGAAAAATATGAAATACCTTTAAATAAAAAGTGAATACCAAACCGTAATATTTTCTTACATTTGAGTCAAGTGCGCCTTACATTTTGCCTCTTTCTGAAATTAAAGAGAAAATAAAAAACAAGATCAACATAGTTGATGGGATTATAACTATTATTTTCATAGAACAGCAGTTTGATATATTCATCTCATTTCTATATGGATGCCAGAACAGGTTAAAACTATTTAATTCATATGACTCGAACTTAAAGGCTGCAGTGTAAGTATGATGGATGCTTAAGGTTTATTTTAAATACAATTATTTGCAAATAATTTTATGATAAAATCTCAGTTGTTTATTTTACATCCGATATTCCTTTCAGATGTATTAGATAAAAGCTAGATCCGGTAGATGATAAATTATAATAAATGAACTCACTTTGCATGATGTACAAAAATGTAGAAAATCGTTTTTCTGCAGTTGCCATAAGCAATGACAATTCGAAAGGTAGTGCGATGGATCTAGGTTAAATTAAAGTAGTAGTTCGAAATTTTAATCTATTAAATCTTTTTAAACACAATCACAAAGCATTACATAACATTTACTGGTATTAGAAATATAGTGTACAAATTCAAAATATTTTACATTAAGTACATGTTATAAGTGTTTAATTTTAATGACATCTATTATTTCTGGTTATGATAAAATTTGATAAAGGAAATTTACATTTCATAGCCAAAACATCAATTACAGTTTGGATTTAATTTATTTTATTAACACCTGGTTTTTTAGTGTAAATTACCAATGGGTCTGAACGTGTTTTAGTACTTTATTTCAGTCAAAAAAATTTTTTAATTTTTTCTTAGGTGATTTATCTGAAACTAAATTACTGTAATTAAAATAAATTAAATTAGACCCAACACACTTTAAACAACTTCAGAAAACACAATTCAAATTTTTATTAAAGAACATAATAAACACAATAATTTTTACACTACGTATTTACGTAAGTTCTATTTCTACGTATTTACACTACGTACGAAATCTCCAAAGTAAGAAGTAATAATATCATGAATTCCGGTAATTTGAAAAATAAAGTTAAATTTATGAAGTAGGGAAGAATGGGGCACCGGGACACTCAACTTTTTAGACGCAATTTTATAGTTACAAACTCGTGCTTGTAGGTACTTTTGAATGACCATAAAATCGACGACTCTTCAACGTTCTTTGGAATATTTGGTGCATCTGGATAATTTGTGTTGTGCAAAGTTATAATCACTTAGTTTAACAAAAAAAATTAAAAAAAGAAGTGTATTTTTGTTACTATAATTATGTTGAGATTAAAAATATTTGGATCCATTAATATTTTATAAAAAGAAAAAGGAAATTATTAGCTAAACCAACGAGATTAATTAATTCACATCCGAAGCGTCAAGTGGGGAACCTTGGAACATGTCAACAGATATCCCAAGCATCTCACGAGTAAAAAAAAATTTTTTATTAAAAAAATTAGGCAAAATTAACATGCATAAAGAATGTATCAGATGATTATAATTTAAAAATTGATGCAAAAAATCATAAAGGAAACAAAAAAAACATTGATTTATGTCAATGCAAAAATGAAGAAATTAGTGAAAAATTTTAATAATATATTAGCTGTGTTTGAATAAGCATTAATTAATAAATCAGAAAAATAATCTAATAACAAAGTGTCCCACTCTCCTCTATACATAACACATAAACAAGAAACAAAAAACTAAAATAAACTAAACCTAACTTTTTGTTTGAAAGTTTTAAAATCAAAATTTCAAAAGTAATCGCACGGGGAGTCCAATCACTTTTCAGTTTGAGGAAAAAACTTAAAAACATCCCCCAAAAGATCCGGACCAATTTAAAAACAGCGATACTAGAGTAAGTCTCATTGATAAAATTCCGAAAATCCTGATGAGGTCATTCCCCACGACTTGCAAATAGAAAACGTCAATAATATCAACCATTTACAAGCAGCCTCGGGTCATATCACTGAAGCCAATTATACCCATTCTTATCAACACGCACCATCGAGAAATACGGATAGTACGAACAGATCAACACCCTATCCATCAATACCGAAAGCGATAGCCTTAACACGCAAAAAAAAGTATTGTTGACGTTACTGTTATTAAACCCCTAACGGGTTGAAGAAACGTAAAGAAGCGAGCCCATCACCTTCAAAAACGCACACCAAAAAAAAATAAAAAGTTAGTTTTCTTCTGGTGGAAACAAAACTCGCACGTGACGCGGGCCGGACGTCACGGGTGGGCGGGGCCTCGGGTGGCGAATCGCGATGGGTGACAACACGCGGGGTTTCCATGACAACAGCATCTCCCATCCAAAAGCATCCGAGTGAGCGAGGGCGCGCTCAGTTTCGTTGCGATCCGAATTCCGTGGAGTTGGTCCGTTTTTCGGGAACTGGTTTTTCGCTCCGCTCCGAAACTTTTCCCGGTTTTTCCCGCTCCCGGAATTTTCTTTCGGTGGATGTCAGTGATTTTATGTGAGTGACTGTGTGGTTCAAATTAGATAATTCGTTACAGAAACATTTGTTTTCAAAACTGAATTCTCGTCGAACAATATTTTGTGATGCCCGGTGCGTGTGGAAGAAATTAATGTAAAAACAGTTATGAACTCGCTGGTGAATTTTTGATTTTTTTAAGGACTGCTAAAAAAAGGAACTCATTTCGAGACTGGACAACGGCATTTTTACAGTTTGGACTATGACGCACTTTAAAACTTGATATAGAAGTTACAGATAGTTCCATGTTATTTCTAGTATTTTAGATAGTCAAATATAGATGTCACGTTATTATGTCACTCAGTTTACACCTTTCAACAAATTCAAACAATGTTGAATTACATTTAAAATCAATTCAAGGACTAGTTATAAAATATTAAACATAGCATCATCCTCTGAGAAAATATTTATATTTTCCAAACTTTTAATTTACTCATATTCTAATATCTATAACACCCCATTAATTTATTCAATCAACTGGGGTATAGGTGTAATATACTTTACCTAATCACAATCCAAAAAGTGTGGTCTGAACCAAAACCTATAAACGTTTGGGCTCATCTAATTGGAGAGGCAGGAAACATATCAAGCCACCATGGATAACTTTTTGGACGCAACGTTTGAGTACTTTCCCGACAATATGACAGACCAATTGAACTATTCATCCGTTAATGACACTTTCTACGAAGATGGGATCCAGTTTTACTACTTTTACCAAGTAAGACATTTTTCCCTCTTACAGTGTGTGTATTTAAATCAAATATTTCAATTTTCTCGCACAATTAAGGAAAAAAATTATAATCTTTATTCTGTGAAAATATGAATGACGAATGAAAATTTTCTAAATACTTACTGCTGGTTTCATTTAAATTCCTTATAAACTTAAGTTTAGCTTAAGGGCGAGTTTGTAAAGGAAAGGCTGTGGTTGTATATGTTACAGTTAATGTTCAAAATCTGGTTATGTTCGAAATACCTAGGTAAAGTATGAAATATTCTGTACTTTACCTTAGGTAATTCTCATTTTACCTTAGTTATTCTGAACATTACCGAATTTCGGACATTAACTGTAACATATACACTAAAACCTGTTTTTGTGCGGTCCTTTTTTATGCGATTTTTCATTAGTGCAACTACTTTTTTGCGATTTTTCATTTGTGCGGTCTTTTTTACTGCGATTTTTCTATAGCGCACAAAAAATCCCAGAAAAAAGACCGTAAAAATAAAAAAATCGCACAAAAAGGACTGCACAAAACATGTTTGAGGTATGTACAGGACATATACCTGACGCCTCAAAAAATTTCAGGTGGGGAAATTTTATTAAAATGGAAGCCTGTTCCACAAAATGCAACACAAAAAAATCATGCATACTTTTAAATTTATTAGGATATTTCTTTGAAATGCTTTATTTTTTTAACATTAAATCCTTAAGACATATTTTTGATTTTATTAACCAAGTTACACATAAAGTAGTTATTTCAAATAAAATTTTAGAAGAAATCAAATTCACAAGTGGGTCCTAACGCTTTAATACCAATTAATATAACATTCACACAATATTTAATATATATGTTTTATAACACTGCTATATTTATTAAAATATTACTCTTTAATGAATTCCTATGTAAGGTGTATGAAATAAATATATTTACATCCTTCTATTGATTTCCACTTCTAAATGTACCAGATAACTATATTAAATTCGATATTCATTACAATTTTCGTAAACAAAATTCCTTTGAAAAATATAGCAATTACTACACGAGAGAAGAAAAATCTGAAGATTTTATAACTATTTTTATAGTCTTGAATTCCATCCTTTCAAAACAATATATTTCTCCAAAAATTTTACTTTTACTTAGCTACGATTGGTTGTACTTTATCAAATCTCATAGTTCTTCAAGGGTAACCATATCAAAACTCTTATAAATCATTCTTTTAAATATAAATTTATATGGTAATGGAACTCAAAAAATAATTTACCTTACTCCTATTTTACAACGTTTTTATTAGGTCGCTTTCAATCTTGTCTGTCCGTCCGTCCGTCTGTCCATCTGTCTGTTCGGGGTGAATTTAGTAATCAATTTTAAGCATACTTCCTCATGAGCTAGATACTTGAAATTTTGAACATAGTTCAGATCTGGATGACAATACGATATTATCTCGTTATTTCGGTTCAATTTTCTGTCCCTGAACCCCCAGGGGGACTTAAAGTTTAGAAGTTCAACTATAGGACCTTATTGTTAAAAAATCATTGTTGTGCAGTTTGCCTCTCGTTATCAAGATGGCTTTAGAAGTGTTGTATAAGATAAAGTTAAAGTTCAGAAAAAAAAAACACTTTTTAGTTTTATTAAAAAGAGAAAGGAATCAAACTCTGGAAGGCGTTCAGGGGTTCAGGTCACGAATTCTAAACTTAAGGCAACAAAACTAAAAATCAGATAATAATTAATGAAAAAAAACCTTTTTTAAAGAACAACCTTTTTAAAATCTCTCTATTCTAAAAAAAAGTTTTTGTAAATGGTTTCCAGAGAAAGGCTTTTTAATTACTGATCCGTATAACATGTTTTTGGTATCAAACTGTTCGGATTCTTTTGAGGATGTGCAAAGTGCCTTTAGAATTTCTAAAAAAATTCTCAATTCTAAAATATTTCCATTTTTCTGGATTACAGATAAGGTTGCAGTTAACAGCAAGAAACTGTCGTACAATTTATTATACCTCCAATCACAATGACCAACCGACGCTATTCATTAATGATGAAAATAATTCCTTTCCCACTTTAAAAATGCGCTTCAAAATATGTACTTTCTAAATTAAATATTTTTAAAAGACTGATAAGAGTTTTCCAGAAACTTACAGATATACTATTAAAGTATAGAATTTCACACACCAAAATTTATTGTTTGTAAACATTGAGTGCAATGTAGATTTTTTCTCTTACTATTTTCAATAGCATAAATTGTATTGTTTAAAAAGTCGGTTTAAAAACTAAAACTTGAATGATAAAACACTAGACATTTTGACGAGTTAGTAGGTACTTAAATTAAATTTAACAGATTCATTGTTGAACGTTTTTGTAAATATTGAATAACAATAGTTACGAGCAGACTTGATGGCTATTTTCAAGGAAAACGTTTTGATTAAATTATTGGTAATTTACAACCAATAAATATTCTAACTTTTAAGGGAGTGTGCTTCTGGAAAGTTGGTTGACGTTTTTTTCTACTAATTGTTATAACGAATGTTTTATGAATAAATAATTTTAGTGAGCAGGATTTTGTGGGGATTGCGAAGAGATCCGAAAGGCCCTGCGTCAGCAGTTAACGGGGGTTGGCAAGCGATAGCGAGCAGGGGGCGGTAGCTCCCTAGGGCACTAAAAAGTATAAAATAATTTTTTGTAACTCCTTGTAAAACGAAAAACGTGGGGATCATGCAATAATATTTACAGCTACTACTCTTGTCACTCTGTTTACCATTATATCCACAGTTAAAAATTATTAAATGAATGATGAAATTAAGTTGTATTAAATACCTATATGCATGATCCCCACGTTTTTCGTTTTACAAGGGGTTACAAAAAATTATTTTATACTTTTTAGTGCATTTTAAAAACGTTGTTCTTTAAAAAGGTTTTTTTCATTAATTATGACAGCTTATGTTCCTTGAAACTTAACATTACAAACTTTTAAAGAAAAGTTTAAATTTTTTTCTTGGTTTTATTTTTAAAAATATTATGACATTTTTTCACTTATTTAAGAACATGTAGGTATTAAATACAGAAAAATATAGATAAACGCTCTTAAGGTTGCCAAAAAATTACACGAAAATAAATCAGTAGAAAGTATTTTGTCTTTAAAATATTTTATTAAATTACAAACTACAATAACCATTGTAATACTGGTTGCTAAAAATCAAATTGATCATACGTAATTTGTATCTAAGTATTTATAAATATCATCTAACTGTTCATCAACGTGGATTGAAGGTAAAAAAACTAAATTAGGTTTCTTATTTCGTGGAATATATTTCTTTTTTCAATCCTCAGTCGCCCGAAAATAGCATTGAATTCAATTGGAAGTGGCAAGGTCTGAAAAGGTTAAATTAAACTTTCTTCGCATGATATAAAATTAAATTTAAAATAAACGTCTAGAATAGACAACCCCTTATTCACAGTTTTATATAGAAAAAAATATTTAACAACCCAACTTTTAAAAAAAACTTTTAAAGGTAATTTAATCCCCACAATATCTTAAAAAACGGAAATCCTTGAAAAATTTCATTCCCCTTTAGCGAGAGCGAGCTATTTATAGAACGGATAGTGATAAAAATATTTTTTGCAATCCCTCCTCCCCTCGAATTTCCCTCAGAATCGCTGCCGTTGCATATAATAATATCCCACCTGAGTTCGAACCCCCTGCAGGTTCAACTTTTTTAAAACTCGAAGGGTTCGCTTTCCAATTGGAGATACAAAGTTCAGGGTGACTCCTCTTGTGTTGTGGCCTAGAGGGCAAAAGTCTTCGTTTCAGCGAGTGGAAAATTTTCGCCCTAGGAAAGGAAGTTAAATGTCCTGAACTAGTAATACTAGGAGTTGTCAGATGAGCGAAATAGTTTGTTTATTTGAGTTTCAAACTTTAAATGTTTGATGATAAACATAGTGAGAGAACTAGGATACTTTTATACGCAATATACTTAGATTAAAATACAAGAGGCAGATAAATAATTAAGCCTCCCAAATCTTAAAAATTTATCAATACCCTATTATTTGACAGACCACTAACTTTGAACATATATTAGGTTATACAGGGTGTTTCAAATGAATGTTTCATAAATTCTAGGAGGGGTAGGACACACCTAGACTACTCAGAATCACCTAGGAACGGGATTCGAAAATGCGCCCCAAGCGCCCTAGTGGTTTTTATGTATAAGCCGGCATGGGAGGTTGCATTATTTAAAGTGGAAATTGACACGCAACCTTTTATAATAGGATTAAAACCAACAAAATCGTTCGATTCTATTATTTGTCACATAAAAACCAATTTAGGAGCTGAACTTTCAGCCTGAATCGATGGTTTTAGTTTGATATTAAAAGGTTACGTTTCAATTTTCACAAAAAAAATTACACCTTCCAATGCGCGCTCATAAAAAAACACTAGCTCGTTAGGGGTGCATATCCGACCGCCATTCCTATGTGATTCTGAGTCGTCTAGGTGTGTCCTACCCCTTATAGAAGTTATTAAACACTTATCTGAAACACCCTATACAAATACATGCAAAATTCGCACACCTAACTCGAGCGAAAGCTAACAAACAGAATCCCCCCCACACACAAATCAGCTAAATTAATGGCTTCAAACTATTTATAACCCTTCACCTCAAAGACTGGGAAATCCAACCCTCGTAGAAAGCTCTCCAGTTACCCCGTTGATACATTACATGGCTCCCGACCCCCCTACAGACATGCTCCACTTCCGAACAACCAACAACTTGCATTGTCCCATCACCTTCCGACACGAAATCGAAAAGGAAACAAGTGTCATTCGAGCCACCCAATGCGTCTTGATGGGATACAGAACAACAGTGAGACCTTTTGCACCTCTCTCCGGATCATTAAAAACTAATTAATTAAATGGGAGAGAAAGCGTCATTTGACTTTAGATGAATGTAAAAGTCGAGAAACTAAATCAAAGGCGGCTAATTAATGTCGGTTTGTCTAATTGGAATTCGCTTAGAAAGATAAAAGTGTCATAAGTGCGGTGTTATCTTGCGAAAACAAATTTGATTATGGACGTTTTGCAAACGTCCGTCGTGTAATTAAATAAGTTGGTTTCTCCCTAATCCGATTGAGGGGAGAGTTATGTCAAAGTTGCTGCGTAATTTTGTTGGAGATAAACAGCTATAGTTTTGAGGGTTCATCATTGAATTTAAAGTAGTATTACTTTTATCGAAGTACAAAGTCCGATATCCAGTTGTGAAGTACCCAAAATAAAATATTGACTGCGTCAACGATTTCTAAAACTGTAGTATTGTCTGAACGTAAAATGCAATGTAAATAGTATTCATACCTATTTATCGGTATACCTAAAAGAATATGTACACTGTTCCAATATCTTTTAAAATGAATTGTCAATTATGCATATTTGGCACACTAAATATTTATCTCCAAAGTTGTGTTATTGACATTATGAATTAATGAAACTAATAATTGTACTATAATCAGTTGGTTTGCTATTTTCGGTGTGATGTTTCAGCGAAAATTCCCCGACTATCGGGGAATCACATATCGAAGGTGCAAGTTTGGGATATGTTTTATGAAGTAACATGGTGTTTTTAGAGTGAAAGTATTAAATAATGTACTGAAGTGAAAAAGCAACGCTTATTTACACAATTTAAAAATTTAAAAACAGTAGACAATTGTTTCGGGGATCAATGGATCCCCTTCGTCAGTACAGAAAGACAATGCAAACATCGAATCGCCAATTTATACAAAACGTGAAGGCAAAAAGTTACAGTTTAAGTGAAAATACAGTTTGAGTGAAAATACAGTTTGAGTGAAAATACAAAGGTTAATGGTTTACAGAATCAATCAAAGGTAACCAGATGGGTGAAAAATAAGGAATGCTATTTAAATAATTAACAAGGAAATCGGAAAATTTATTTATATAAAACGATTAAAAAATCAATGTCACTAGGTATATTACAATTTTTAATAATGGTAGCAGATGAAAATTCAAAGTTATGATTGAGGTTCCAAACATGTTTAGCTATGGATAATTTCCTGCTTTCTGACATAACCCTCATGCACTTTAATTCTAAATTTTAACGCGTGTTTTGTTTGACCTATATAAGATAAACCACAGTTGCAATAAATTCTATAAATACCAGATTTATTAAGTATTTCGATAGGATCTTTATTAAGAAAACATAATTTTATTGTGTGGGGAAAAACGGTATTAAAACAAAACTTTTTTAGAACATTAGAAATACGGGAACTTGTTTTAGAGTAAAAGGGTAAAACAATTAAATTATTAACAGTTAGTTTAGTTTTAGCATTATGATTGTTTTTTAAAATTTTACAAATAATATGGTCAATGTGTGTATGGCAAAAGCATCTATCTATTGCAATAGCTATAATGTGGTTTATTTCAGAATTAAAAATTGCCGATTCGATGTTTACATTGTCTTTCAGTACTGACGAAGAGGATCCATTGATTCCCGAAACAATTGTCTGCTGTTTTTAAATTTTTAAATTGTGTAAATAAACGTTGCTTTTTTACTTGAGTATATCAACAATTGCACAAGATTTTTTCGCTATCAAATAATGTACCTTAACGAATTTTGTAGTTTTCTTACCTCACTATATTTAATGAAAAACAATAAGTAATTTTTACGAATCTCAAAGAGGGACGATTTGCTACTAAAATTACTTGTAAAAAATTGTATAAAATGTTTTTTCTTATAATGCTTACACGTAGTGATATTATAAACCTTTACCTGGAATTTTATATTCACCAGTGTTTTAACTTCATCTTTGCCACCAGTCTTTGAGTGAGAAAACAAAACGAGTTGGTTAACCAATTTAATGTATCAATACTAATAATATTTTTACTTGAATGTCACTACCATAAATCTACTTTAATAGTATTCATTCACAATTCATATACGGATTCATTCGTTTAGGATGAATACATCAATTGCCCTCATTCATCCGTCAACACCACTCGTTGACGATTGAATCTAACAATGGCTTCTTTCTCCTGCCCATTAGAAAGGAAAATATCCATAAAAATACATAGGAGCCACACATCAAACGCTAGTTTCTTAGAAGATATGCTGGAGCTCGGTTGTAGGAGGCAAGGAATAGAATGAAAAGGAATTACTAATGTCGAAAAGATCATAGCAACCCTCAGCTTTCTTCGTTTACAGCCGTGTATTACGCAAATAAATCAAGCTGGGTTAGTGCCATTAGGGTTTGGAACAAGCTTTTTCCCCTCATTCTATAGAATCTAACTGTTGTGTGTTGGAGAATAAATTAGTCCACTGAAAATAGCGAAAAATAGAGCCGAACCTCAAACAAATTGCAATAGAAGGTTTCTCAACGGTTTTCACTTAGAAATGACCTCAATAATAACATACTAAAAATCGGCCAAAATCGGCCGGGGGGAAGTTTAATTTTTTTCAAATTTTTAAAAAATGGCCGAAAAAAAATTAAAAAAAAAAACCAAAACAATAATATAGACATGTGATACATGTTTATAGGTTATTTTTGAGTGCTGAAACCGAATATTTCATTTAGTATGGAAAAAAAATTGAAATTTCAATTTTTAAAATTAATTTGAATAATTAGCTATATGAAAAAATTAAAAAACCCCTAAAAATCTAACAAAAACATCCAAAGAGATAAATCCAACGGTTTTCATTTAGAAATGACCTAAATATTAACATACTAAAATTTAAAATTTTTACGAGTTAAAGAAGTTAAATTTTTTTTCAAATTTCCATTTTTTTTTGCGAAAAATGCATTTTTTTTTTCAAATTTGTGCAAAAAACTTTAGAGGCTTTTGAAAAGGTCATTTTTCGGTGGATATTGTCCACAGATAGTTATATAATGGAAAACCGGTGGTATTGACCCTCAATGAATTAGTTAATTATTTTAAATTCTGATGTAAATATGCCAAAGTATTACCTTTTTTTCACTTTTTACTACATTTTACCAATTTCAAAATTTTAAATAAAATAATTAACTAATTCATTGAGGGTCAATTCCACCGGTTTTCCATTATATAACTATCTGTGGACAATATCCACCGAAAAATGACCTTTTCAAAAGCCTCTAAAGTTTTTTGCACAAATTTGAAAAAAAAATGCATTTTTTGCAAAAAAAAATGGAAATTTGAAAAAAAATTTAACTTCTTTAACTCGTAAAAATTTTAAATTTTAGTATGTTAATATTTAGGTTATTTCTAAATGAAAACCGTTGGATTTATCTCTTTGAATGTTTTTGTTAGGTTTTTAGGGTTTTTTTAATTTTTTCATATAGCTAATTATTCAAATTAATTTTAAAAATTGAAATTTCAATTTTTTTTCCAAACTAAATGCAATATTCGGTTTCAGCACTCAAAAATAACCTATAAACATGTATCACATGTCTATATTATTGTTTTGGGTTTTTTTTAAATTTTTTTCGGCCATTTTTTAAAAATTTGAAAAAAATTAAACTTCCCCCCGGCCGATTTTAGCCGATTTTTAGTATGTTATTATTGAGGTCATTTCTAAGTGAAAACCGTTGAGAAACCTTCTATTGCAATTTGTTTGAGGTTCAACTCTATTTTCAGTGGACTAAATATCGATGACACTTTGATATGTTCGTTTTCATGGTTGAATCTTTTATTCCTGTCAAACTGTGATTGAAATTGGGAATGATTTCTTTGAACTATAAAAAATGTTTTCTGATTGATTTTTATTCATTGAACATCATAGAAACCAATTAGAAAACATTTTTTATAGTTATGGAGAGAGAGGGGGGAGATATATATTCGATCTTCTACTGCGAAAGGATCTCTTGGACTTGGTGTAATTAAATTTACATCCAAGGAGGATAGACAACAACATCATAGAATTATCCAAAATCCTACTGGGAAAATGCATATGGAAGATTCAGGTTGGATTATTTTTTGTTATAGAAACACAATGGTTTGAGTTTAAATTTTACTTTTTAAAACCTTGCAGTTTAACATTTCTAAATTTAACTTCATTCAGAGGTCGATTTTATAATCAAGTAATGATAGAGCATATAGGGATGCAGTTAGAACTGGAATTTGTTCGAAAATGTTGCTTAAATTATTGACATTATTCTGAAATTTTAAAGAACCTATTTTAAAATGATTTCATTGAAAGCACAAGTTTTATGCGATTCTGAAAATACTTTTCTTTACAGTTTCTTCTTAAGAGAAAATTAAATAAAAAACAATGACAACAATAATTCCCGGAACAATAATTCAAATTTTTAATAAAATTTGAATTATTGTTCAACAACTTCTCTAAAGTTTTTACCTTTACCAAACTTAAATGTATCGCCTTAAAAGTGAATGTAATCCAAATTTTGTAAAAATATATACCCGGCTTTTTTAAATATTATAAATATTCAAACCCAATCACAGAATAAAAGCACAAAATAAACTGAATCATTTGCTTAAATTCTAAAGGAATCCCATTCCACCTGAGTTAGCTTTCCCATGCCGAACCACAGACAGCGGAATGTCAACAATTCGATGCAACGTTTGTTTTTCCGCCATAAACAGAACCGGTGACAATGGACTATTGAGCAATTACCGTCTGTAATGAATGTTTGAATGAGCTTAACGCGAGAAGAGTGTTGGGTGACTGAATTTGCAGAGTTAGTGCTTTCTTGTGAAAAATGTCTACTAGGGAAGGTTTTTTTTAATAATTTTCTGCTGTGTTAGAACATGGGTATTCCTGATTTACACCGGGTTAATTAAGTCTGCTTTTCATTTTTGCTGTTTATGGTTATACAGTCATATAATTTAAGAATTTGATCTAGAGGAAAATACAAATAGATAATTTTATAATTTTGACGAGTTTTCAGTGAACGACAGGACAAAAACGAAAGATATTTCTAACGTTAAATGAAACATGAAACCAGCAAACAAAATTAAAATACATAAAAAAATTGTATGTGATGAAAACGATATAACTTATATCTCAATACATATAATTACTGATAAAATGTCTGAATGATACAATTAATATTTTATAATACGATTAATGATGATAGATACAATCCATAAATTTCAAGAATGAGCTAAGATAAGAGGAGAAAGGAAATGTAAATTTAAATCTGGTGATTCTGAAAATCATCACCTTTTCGTTCAAGGTTCTAGTTTCATAGCCATTCAAAGCGATTTTAGAGAAGTAAAACTAAATTAAATCGATTTATGTAATGTTTTATTTGATGAATAAACACGAGACAAAATCGACTCGCTATCTAGGTATAAAAGCCATTCTTATCGCATACAAAAGTAATTCTGCAATATTAATCAAAAATGAAATGATTCACACACACACTAGGGAATGATAAGGATTTGCATAGAAATAAAGATAACTATTTTTCCAAATATATTCGACTATTTAAATGATGTTTGAATATTGAAATCATACTACATTTAGTTCTTAAATTCTTTTCACTTTGAATTGGTCTTTTCTTTTAAAATATGCAGTAAGTACATAAAAAATATGCTGAATTGAATGATTTTTTGAATGAGTTAGTGCATACTTCTGCAGGTTTCTTCTGAAACTAGTTTTCCTGAAAAAAAATTCTACACAGGTTTTCTTATGGGTTCTACATATTTAACCGGGTACAGATTTTTCTTATAGGTTTCAGTACTACATTTATATTAATGAAATCATGAAACCTAATAAATTAACCTTTGAAGAATAACAATGATGCACACTGGGAAACTTTCTCACGAGATTTGTTTTCCGGTGGTAACAATAAGATGTTTTAAACTTTTTTTTCCATTAAAAAATAATGAATGAGCAAGAAGGGAAATAATATTATATATATATATATATATAAGAATTATTATATATATAGAATTATATATATAAGTCGATCAGTTTTATTTTTTAAAGTTTTCCCAGTGAAAACCCGCTGAGGGAAATAATAAACTTAAGCAGACTTCGCAAATTTATCACCTCATCTCAAAAACTATCATCGCACTTTCTCAAAGACATCATAAATTCCACTCTAACAACGACAAAAATTCCTCTGTACCGATATTTTTAAAACGGCCTCCACTTTATCCCACCCCTTTTTCTCACTCACATTTAAAAAAAATACGAGACTATTTCTCTCGACACTCAAATACAAGCAAATAATACTATAATCAGTAGGGTGGGTCAAAAATATTTTTTTCACATTTTCCCAGGGGCACAGCGACAAAAGGGTGCCAAATGGTCTCAAACTAACATGTGTAAAATATTATTCGATTATAATAACTCTTTTTGCCTCCGGATTGGCCTCAAAGTTTCGATTAATATAGTTATTTCATGCAAAAAGGGACGAACGAAAATCAAGCTTTTACTTCGATTGCACAAATCTGTCGTGAATATAAATGTGCACAATGGTATAAAAATCATCATTGAAGACTATAAAATAATTATAAATGAAACCAAAGTTGAAATACTTGACTTGTAATACAACATATTTTGAAATATCTCAATGGTTAGAACTGGTAATCAAAAATTTCTTGCTGGAATCATAAAAATGTGCGAAACCTTTATTGTCGGTTGAGTTGGATGGTAAAAACATTAAAATTTTAATAAAAATGGATATGTCAGAAGGTGGATACCTTTTTTGGGTTATAGGTTTCAACCCCATGGAAAACATTTGGATAATAGTTTAAAAGTTGTGATTTCCTTGAAATTTTTTGGCATATTAGGAATAGTCCATCCCAAGTGTCCCCATGTGATTCCCTAATGTCCAAAAATAAATTAAAACCACATTTTAAGAGTCAAATTTTGAAATATTTTCTTAAGAAGAGCGGTAGATCCCCGTTTTCAGCATAAAGCTCAGTATTATCCCTTAAGTTTTCAAATAAGCTACATTACTTTTCAAAACTTATTTGTAATTATCCTTAACAGTTAAATTTGCTATATTTTAACTTTTATGAACGCATAAGGGAATCCTAAGAAGCTATTTTGAGTCAATCCTCAAAGAAGTATAATTTCATGGGCCTGGGTTTCAGTCAATTGCTATATAGTAAAAAATTAGGTAAATCATGACTGAGCGAATCATAACTGATATTGCCTATGAACGAACTATCCATTCGACAATTGTTTCAACACATTTTTGCGATCATATTTGGATCCCAAGACCAGCCAGTGAAATAATTGTCCGCTGAATTTCGAAAGCGCGGCATATTTATGAAAAACACTGTTTCTATTTTGAAAAATTAAAAATACCTTTTTATACTGACCAAACTTGAGGTAGAATGTCTACGAACTAACCAATATTTAAAATCTGTACCACTGAAAATCCACTATAAAAAGATATTCATATTCTACGGCTCTTGTTAATATGATAGCATATTATATTGCCACGTTGGCAGTTATTTTTGTATTAACAATGCATGAAGGTGACTAATGTGATTAAAATTGCTTATATTATACTAATTAATGCTTGCTAAAATTATACACTTATTTGTGAACTTTAATAAGTTTTCGACAAACAAATTTAATTCATAAAATTTTTTAAAAATATTAAAAATTACATAATTTTGTTCTATTTGAGACCAATCCGGAGGCAAAAAGAGTTATTATAATCGAATAATATTTTACACATGTTAGTTTGAGACCATTTGGCACCCTTTTCTTGCTGTGCCCGATAAAATTTGCAAATTTTTTTTTTCGCCATAGGAAAATGACCCACCCTAATAATCAGTGGGTTTATAGTCTGTGTAATTAAAATAGGCGGTTGGACGTCATGAGTTGAAGTTCGTCGCCTTGGTAACGAATGAGAAAACGTAAGCGGTTCTGCTTTATTTTTGCACATCAGTTAAGGCAGGGCGTGAAATTAAATTGAAACCTTTGAATCTTAATAATTATAAAACTAATTCGAAGTTTTTAAAAAACAAAACGACAATCTTTTTGAAAAAAAAATGTATATTTGTTTAATATTTTGTACTTCTACCATGATTAATTTTTCTTTTATAACGAAAAAAGTGTTCCGATTATTTTATTTGCTGCTGTAACACGACGAGTTAGATTCAATGACAATCTTGGGCGGTTGTGGGCTTGGCGTGATGTGGGAAAAAATAAGACTGGTAGAAACCATGGCAACGCACAGGGAAAAGGTGTGGAGACTGGGCAAATCACGTGACTTTTCAACCGCCGATTCTAATTACACAGACTATAGTGTACGATGAAGAATAGGATCCGTATAGCATATACCTTTCTGAAAGGCAGGTGCCAACCCTTCATCACCTTTTCCATCCAACAGAAAGGCAAAACCTGATACTTGCTCTCCAATGTGAAAGTCCGCCCATTACTACAACAGGCCGCATCCCGCCAGAGAAGCAGGCTTCACTCTCTCTGAAGGCAGAGAGAGACAAATACCCTATCACTGTCAACAGGCTTGAATGGAGAGCTGCCAACCCAGAGATGTTTCCCTTCTGACACGAGGATCTCTATTGAATGGGTTCAGGTTAAGTGGCGGAATCGTAGTAATGAATAGAGGATTCGGTCTGCTTCTTTTGTGAAGTAAACAGGGAAGTGTGCGAGAATTAGATGATGAAGTAAACAAAAAAAAACGATTCTGGGGAAGATGACTGTTGTGGGTCCTCTTCTGGCACAAAGGACCCGTTGTGTCAGTTGTTGTCATTGTGTCGGTTTAATGAGTGGGTTTTTAGTTGTTGGTTGGGAGTGGGGGAAAACAGGAAGTTTTGTTTTGTTGATACTGTTAGACATGTGCTGGGTGTATAGTGGAATTAGGATGGCATAGAAGTATGTGAGTTTGAACTAATAGGGGAAAATAAATCATGTTCCCATTTTGGAGGTGGTTGGTGCAGTATCGGAGTGCTTAACCTGTTGAGTAGATCATACACACCTAAATCTTGAACTAAATATGTAAGATTTCTTACCAACGAGAGTAAAAATATTGTTGCTTAAAAAACACAAAAGGGATTATAAAAATTAAGTAATAAGAATTTAAGATAAAATCTAATATAATAAAATCAAGTGTGTGTATATGGGTATGTGTGTTTGTCTTTTATACAAATCCACAGTTTTCTTTTGATCTGCACCAAACTTGGTATACATACGTAAAAAAACTCCAGAAAAAACATAGGCTATGTTTCGAAAACTTTAATTGACCCCTTGACCCTCTTTTGAACCTTTTTATGGTCATTTTGCTGAAATAGCTTTATTTCTGCTCAAGAAGAGATCTGCGTACTCCATTGTTACAAAGAAAATTTAATGCTAAACAACAAGTTTTTATTTGAAACACTAGGTACAAGTATATTTAAAAATTATATTAATAATTAAAAAATCTATTTCAATTAAGTTTTAAAGTTTTAAGTATAGTTTAACATACTTTTATTTGAGAGTTTATCTGATTTTTATATTTTAAAAAGATTTATGGATTATCATGTTGTTAGAATAGTCTCCATGGAAACGAGGATGTAAAATCAAAAGGTGATAATATTTTAGCTTTTAAGAAAGTTGGTTAACAAACAAAAAACTATTAAAACTCCCTTTCAACTAAATGGAATAAGCTTTATAATTATTGAATAATTTCACCGAACACGTTAATTCCTGAAGATATGATTAATCAAGGGATCTAAGCAATTTTAAATAATTTTTATAATATTTTTTCCATGTTGTAAATGTGGAAATCATTCAAAAATTATATTGCTTGAGAACTAAAGTAATTTTAATCCACCCGGGGACACCATGATAAGAAAAATTACTAGGAACACCGGGATAGGAAAAGTTACCGGGAACAACGGAATATGAAAAAGACGCCTGGGATACCGGAATAATTGATAAATGCTGATTATACAAAATTAGAAATGTAATAGGGAAAACTTAAAAATAATAAATTTATATACTCTCCACCCGTAAGAAAGTTGAAAAGAAAGTTGGTTAACAAACCAAAAACTATTAGAAGCAAATCATTTCATCTCAACTGCATTGTTAAGAAGAGCGCATCTCTTTTCGGAACAGTCAGTTATACTTTGTTACATGCTTCAGAGGACAAGGGCAACAAGCCTATCCCCTCAACGAGGTAGACGTGAGGGAATCTTCAAGTTTATGAATCTTCAAGGACGGTTTTATCTGTTTCTCAAAGAGATAAGGAAACCGTTAATTCGGATTTGTTTCGTGTGTTTTCTTTTCCCTGAAAATTAAAATGAAATTTAAAAGTTTTAAGTTTTGTTTAACATATTTTTATTTGAGAGTTTATCTAATTTTATATTTTAAAAGCTTTATGGAATATCATTGTTGATAAAATGGTCTCCATGGAAACGAGGATGCAAAATCAAAAAGTGATAAGGTTTTAACTTTTAAGAAAGTTGGTTAACAAACCAAAAACTATTAAAACTCCCTTTCAACTAGAAAAGATTGATTTTCTTTCTTAAATTTGAAAATGGAATAAGCTTTAATTATTGAATAATTTCACTGAAAACGTTAATTCCTAAAGATATGATTAATTAAGGGATCTGAGCAATTTTAAATAATTTTTAGAATATTTTTTCCATGTTGTAAATGTGGAAATCATTAAAATATTATATTGTTTGAGGACTGAAGGAGTTTAGTCCATCCGGGAACACCGGAATATGAAAAAGACGCCTGGGATACCGGGATGATTGGTAAATGCTGATTATACAAAATTAGAAATGTATTTGGGAAAACTTAAAAATAATAAATTTATACTCTCCACCCGTGCAAGGCCGGGCATATCAGCTAGTAATTTAAATAAATAATAAATTTAAGAAATAAGATATATTTTAAAATGAAATTTTAAAGTAGTTCATCAACTTTTAAAATGCCATTCATTTAAAATGCCCCAAATCTAAGATATTTGGTTAATCATCTTTCGTTAATACGGCTCATAAAAAGTAAACATTTAACTCTTTCACAGGACAGTTTAAAAGACCTTTTAGTATATCACATCATTCTCTTTAAAACTAAAGCTAAACATAAAATAAAAAGGATTTTATAATGCAAGAACTTTCAGAAGTTATCCTAGCATAAACTCAGAAATCCCCGAGTTACTTTTCGGTTAGAAAATGTCCTTTTACAGAAAGTAATTAGTGTAGCAAACTAGCGGGTTACTCCTCATAACCCTCAGTTTATTGCTCTAGAGGGATTAGGCATATAATGCAATCAGTTTGAAAGGGTCATATTCATGTGTCTTTAACTTTGTTACTACTCCAATTTGCTAAGCTTTGGTACTTCCATCCAAGATTATATGATGCAGTTAAAAAAGTTAACGAAGCAGTGTAGTTCGTTTAATTCCTTTGAGGCAATGATTACTCATAAAGGTTGAGATTTCCTTTTGTAGAAAAATAACCACATGCCTCATTACGAGTAATGTATTGTAACAAATGTGTTTCATATTTGAAAGTATTGTAAAGACATTGTAAGTTTTAAAAAAAATACTGAATTGTTTTTTTGAGCTTATTAAAAATTACTTGTCATTTTAGTTATTTCTAAAACCTAAAAAACGCATAATTTTATTATTTGTTATTTTATAGTGATAAAATTATTTATAAAGTCAATAAAATCATTCAATGGTGTATGGTTTACACTAACATTTTTAAAATGTCTAAATAATTATCCTTAAAATGGTCAGAAACCCCCCCCTTTTGATTAAATTTCTCGAAGTACCTTGGTTGATAAGTTGCATCCAATTAAACGAAAAAAAGGTTTCTTATTCTTTTATTTTTAATAAAATGTATTCTATTAACGCTGACTTAACTATTAAACTATTAGAGATAGTGAAAAGATACTTTTTTATGATTTTTAATCATATAAGACAACAGTCATTCAATGAATGCAATCGTTAGACAAGTTTTGGCTTCTAAAACGAACCTACTTATACAATTCTTAGCTTGTGTTTAAAACTCCCATGTAATCCATGTATTTTGGAGAGAAATGAAAATTTTCCTCTATTTTGTGTAATACAATAACGATGCTCTGAGAAGTAAAGCATTGAACCCGTCAATGTGAAGGACAAGACAACTGTTCATTAATAAAAGAAGGTTTTCTATTGTTATTTTTTCAAGGTGAACACTGTCCTTAAACACGCAACCAATTTTGCTTATTCATAAGCCGTTTTACTCACCGGGAAAGAATGCAAAATACATTGATAAAAATAACAAGCATAATAAAACAGCATATTAGAGGAGCAATGATCTTTAACAAATTCAAGGAATCTAAAGCTTGTAACGTAGGGTTTTCTGTGACTTTTTTCATTTGAGGAAATTTTAACCTAATGGGCTTCATTGCAAAAAAAGTGCACTCACTCACCCCTCTATAAATTTTTCTAGAACATAACCTGGTATGTCTTCTATAAAATAGTTTTGTTGGTTTTTTGTTATAAAAACCTGTCATATAATGAATGCAATGAGATTTTACCCAAGTCACCTTTACTAATAGAATGACAGAAAAACTTTCAGGAAGAACCGAAACCCCGATGTGTATTGGCCTATCGAAGAAATCAAAACTAAACTTAAGACTAAAACTTACCTTCATTTAAGAGACTCTGAGCATCTCAAACTCTCATTTTTAGTCATAGTCGCACTTCATATCTAGAAAAGCTGGAAAAGAGCCTATATTTTGGAATTATTCTTGATATAGAATTTCTTATAAAGCTATACAAAACTTAATTATTATTGTATTTTTTAAGAATTTAAATAGTTTTAAAATAAATATAACTTCAACTTCTTTAAGCTCCACCGAAAAGTTACCAAAAGGAGTTTTCTTTTAGACAGTCAGCTCATACTCTAGAATAAAATCTTACTTCTTTGATTAATTTGCTTAAAAATGTGAGACTAACTGTAAATTTGATTTGCTGTTATAATTTGATTGTTGCTGTTATTCAAAGCTAAATTTAAATATGAAATTTAAAGCTAAATTTAAATACGAAATTTAAAGCTAAATTTAAATATGAAATTTAAAGCTAAATTTAAATACGAAATTTAAAGCAAATTTAAATATGAAATTTAAAGCTAAATTTAAATATGAAATTTAAAATTAACTTAGAATATTACTCAGTATACTTTCAACAGTTACCTATTAAAACTAAAGTCCTGGATGAAGCAACGTTACTTTGCTATCCAGCGCTTTAATTACAACAACCTATGAATTTCTTTCTTTGGTATGTGTAAATCATAAATTAAAATCCTAGTAATAGATTTTTTAAAAATAACAATTGCGTGCCTCAGTCTATTTTTGGAACGTTCATTTCGATACATAAATGAGATTATTCTCTTTCCATTGTGGTGCCGCACGGTGGGTGTTCTTTTTTCGACATTTTCTTTTCCCAAAACTTTTGGCAACACCAACTCTATATAAGATCGGCATCTGATTTCCATGGTACTCCGCTTCACCAGGCTGCCAGGGCATTTAGCTATTTTTTATAAAGGATTTGTTTTTAAGATTTTTAATAAATTTGTTGGTTTAAAACCTTCTGGCTTATTCTTATTTAGAACACGCATAGCTTAACTTAACACCAATCCTTTATACCATTTTACAAATTACATTATACTAATAATTAACTCAATTTAGTTTCTTTTTTTTTCTAGGTTCTTTTTTGTGCTTCTTTGCGCGGAAACTATTTAAAAAAGGAATATAAGGAATAGGCTTAACCAAAAATATTTGAAAATTTCAACACGCCCATGCATAATGTTACCAGAACTTAATTAATATGAAGCTGAACTAGAGTTTGTGCTGACAGTTTGTTCAAGACTTGATCTACAAGTAAACAAACAATCTCAATTTTCAACACAAACAGAAACATACCAAAACTGTCACCATCCCGAAAAATGCCCTTTCTCAAATCAAACAACATGCCCGACAAAAAACTCCGAAAATTAGCATACAAGACGCAAAACGCATCCTTTCCCCCCACATCCAACCCGTGTTCGATGCATCAGCATTTGCCCACGCAAGCGTATCCGGACATAAAAATAAAGGGGAAAGCCCCCTCCCTTTCTACCTCTTTCTACTCTCTCTGTAACCCAATTCTCTTTTTTGGAGGAAGCGTTGGTGACCGTGAAACACAGTGAAGCGCGGACATCGAGAGACCCCCATTGTACCAAAGAGGGATCTTTGAGCGCGTGCCAAGATATTTCGCGGGGATACTTTTTGCATATTAGGTTATTATTATTGTTGCCGATTGACTCTGGAATGGGACTTTTTGAAAGACCTGAAATAAAGCTTTTTTCTCGGTGAATTTTCCATTTCGATGCGTTTTTTGTAATGGCATGTGATGATTGATGAGATATTGTAGGGGATAGATGGCGCTTGTTTGGGGACGTTTCAAATTACCATAACTTTTATTCTGCTGCTATCGGATGTCAACTTCCATGTCTGGTTTGTTGTGGTATGGGAACGGTTTAGTTATGAGTGAGTTGTTCGCCTTTTATAGAGTGATTATTCTTTTGGGGGAGTCGTAAAAATGATTGATGAAATATTTATTTCGTTGTTTATGTGCTTAATAACATGCATAAGTGTACTTTCAGTTGAACTGCATTGTTTGGTTCATAAAGGAAAAATATGCATACAACCCTTTTATATTTGTGTTTTGAGATAAAATACCTCAAAATAAATGTAGAGACATCATATATATTTCTTGCTTTAAACCCTGAGGTCTGAATATATGAAAAGAATTATTTAATGTGTGGAAGTTATCGAAGTGTTGTCTTAAGTGACATAAGCTATTGAAACGGCTATTATGAAGCAAACTTTTTATTAAAACTTAAAAGTTAAAACAAAATTAGATTAAGTATTAAAGTAAAACAGTTTTTTCTATCATTTCTTACGTGTAGTTGAAGACCTGAAAAATTTTAAAGAATAAAATGTGCAACGGTAATTCACAAATATTAAAAATGCATCCAGTCTCAAATAACTGCACAGTGAACACATTGAATTATACAGTAAATTTACTAAAAAAGTTTGCCACATAATTTTTCAGAAATATTTTTCTTAAATATTATTCGTTTAATTTCTTGTTAAATTTTATTTATTGTATTAATTGAACTTAATTTATCAGAACTTAGTTTAATAATTATTCTTCGAAGATTTTTTATGACTGTTTATGTATGTCAATAAAGTTATTATTATCAATTCCCTGCAAAATCACAAATACAGATTTCGATTATTTCAAATGTATGCAATGTTCTAAAAATATAAACAACTAAATTTTACGCTGACAGACGCATTAACTCCTCATTCAATGTCAAAAAAGTCATAAAACCTTTCCCAACCAGCGTGAGAAGAAATCGGTTCACTGCATCGTTTAACAAGATCCCCTACCCCATGTGTTATCTTTAGTCCTCGAGAGGAGCATAAAATAGCACTTACTCTATGGAATAATATCCTGAAGATGGAGCCAAAGTTAAAGCTAGCCGCGCGTTCTGAGGATAAATATTCCCCCATATTTTCTTAAGGTGCTTCTTCACTGACAGTTGGGCTATTAATAGTATCGCAGCTTTTGTTGGGAGCGGAGGGTGGTTAAAAAAAGTGTTAGGTATGATTGAAGTCGCACAGCTTTAGTTAATCTGATTATGGGATGATCGTATTATCGCGTTTTTTCTTAATCCCCTTGTCGTAGGTAATTACGATTGACATCTGCTGTTATGACTTTTCGTTTTTCATTCAAAGAATAGTCCGGTTTTTGATTGGATTCAAGTTTATATGATGCTTTTAAAATGAAGCGAGTAATGTATGATATGTCGAGTGTTATAAAAATACTTAAGGTTTTAATATTTTTTGATATATAATACTGACGTTTGTGAATGAAGAAAAAAATCAAATCAAATATTACTTCAAAGCTGGAAAAAATACTATACGTATTATTCATATATTGTTAACTCTAGTTTTAAAATCGAAAGAAAAAAAATCATCTCTTCTTAACCCCAAACTCAAACTATCCATAGTACGTTTGCTTTTAAAGGTTTAATAGCTGATAAATTCAAATGGGAACTACAGTTTATTAACTTTATATTGGTGAACTAAACATAACATTTTTTCTTTAACTCTAGCTTTTGGTAAGATATTTCAATTCACTCACCAGAAAAACTAATCGGAATTCTTTGTTATAAAAATAATTCACACTCCATCGAAAACCTACGAATTACATATAAATAGAATCGATATATCCGTCCAAATAGCGATTCCGATTAAGCGTACAGGCTTCATCGATCTCCCCACGCATCAAATCATTACGGGTGAGTTGAGGAAGCGTCTAATCTCGTTTCAATCGTCAAACATCGTGCGCTTCTTTCCATCAATCGGCCGGAAAATCAATTTAACTCTTGCTTCAGGGCTCACAACAATGCCCCCTACTCCCACAGCAACAAAAGAGGGGAAACTCCTTGCTTCGTAAGGGAACCTTATTAGTGAAGTTATCGGCCTTGAGAGTGGTATAAGTCTGGGTTTGAAAAAATTTGAGCTTTTTTAGCATTGATAAAAAGCATTTAGCATTGACTCTGCTTAACGTGATCACTTTTGTCCAGGAGTAGAATGATAACAATATCTGATTGATATTAATGAGCGATTTTATGTTAGAAAGTTTCGAACAGTGTAATGGTTACAATAAAATATTTCATTCGGGTTACCGTGGTCAAGTGTTGAAAGGTTTACAGGTTAACGTTTCGTCCACAACTGCGGTGAACATGTTCAGATGAAGCGGTGAAGATGTTCACCGCAGTTGTGGACGAAACGTTAACCTGTAAACCTTTCAACACTTGACCACGGCCTTATAGCCCGAATAAAATATTTAATCATAATAATTCCGGCTGTGAAAGTCTTTGCTTTTATAGTGTAATGGTTAGCTTTAATGTCACAACTATATGTAGTTCTAATTGAAGTATTTAAAACGATTACTTAGTATGTATTTTGCAACTGTTACATCCTTAAAGAAAATAGAACAGTGCAACATAACACTTATAAATTAATAACTAATTTTGTATTATTATGAATTAAAATTGGTCTTTAAACGGGAAAAAGAGGAGTTTTTTTTTAATTTTACCAGATTTTAATAACATTAGTGATTATATAGATCACATAAAACACTACATTTTGCGTTAAATAGGAATGATCCGGACCGGTCAATTGTGATAACACTATCCGATGGATAAATATCTTTTAGCGGGATCTATGAGCTGAAGAAAGCTAAAATTTTGGAAACCGAAAAACCCGAAGCTCTTTTCTACCCATGAGAGATAGAAACTTGAAGTTAGGACAATCACCTAAAAGGCTCAATTTAACAATTCTTGGCGGTATTTCTGCTCCCTTTCTCGGATACCTATGTTCCATAGCCACAGAGATTAAGTACAGTAGTCCACGCCAATTGCACATTCGAATACACAACCCCTTTTCAGAGGAGGTCCTTATGCATCCATTTCCATCCCCAGAAACATCTGAGAGGGCATTTAAACCCCGGACGCGGGAACACCATCCATTATTAGAATTAACATTTTTAATAGGAAAAATTATTATTCACAATCTATTCACAACTAAAAAAGGGTGAATTACTGAGAACTCTGAAAAATTGAGTAGTACATTCATAAGACCGCACTCCAAACACTGTATGTTTTGATTTAATTACAGAAGACAGGAATTTAAAATAGTTTTGAACAATCCATTCTTTAAATTTCGTAGTGAAGTTGATAATGGGATTTGATGCTTTCTTACTTAAAATATCACACTATAAAGAAAGTTTGAGGAAAGAGAAAAGTCTTGTGACTTGATTTAATTTAGTAAGGGGCTTTTGTCATAAACTAGGGTGTGGTCACAAAACTGTTTATGCATTAACTATTAATATGTAGCGTGGGTTTTAATATGAAAATTTTTTATGAGTAAATTATTAGTTTTGAAATTATAAGAGACGTGTTTTATAATAATGTTTTCACGTTAATGATCAACTTAGATATTTCCTGACATGGCTAATATTCCAAAGTTTTAGTTTTATGCCTATTTCCTCGTGCCTATTTTTTCGTGGCTATTTCCTTTCATAACTAAAGTCCTTATTGATATCCTCCCCGACATATCTGTAATGAACAATAAGTTAACCAATGGGAACTTATTTAAAATATTTACTTTCCATAATTAAAAAATGGTTATTTTTTCAAGCATGAACATTTCCAATGAATTTTTAAAATACTCTTTGAACCATTTTCTACTTCAAGTTTAAAGTTCGACTTATCAAATAAAATTGTTGCTAAAGAAAAAAAAACAACCCAGACTATCTCATAAGACAGAGAGGATAGCTGAGGTTGTTTTCGTATAATAAGTCGATATATAGGCGGCAGATTGCCAAAGTTTACTCGAATCAAAGGCGACCAAGAGGAAAGAAAATCTCCACAAATCCTGTAAAAACAATTTAATATGCTCATATACTACCGAATCCCAACTCATTAAATGCAGGGCGCGTTTCAAAGTAACGTAAATAACGGATTCGTGTAAAACAGGAAAAATCTCTTCCCTAACTGTAGAAGCAAATAAATCTAAAACGCGAAGAACTCCTTAAAAGACTAAGTTGGTTTCCAGCCAAACAGACATAAACTATATTACGAAACAAATAAAGAATGTCACATACACTAACAATAAATTTAAGACAGTTCCCTGGAATTACGACTTGGGTATACCGTGAGAGCTACTTGAATTCCATTAGACAGCAACGCATTTGAAAGAGGGCACAGCTAGGGAGAGTAGCTCGCAATTGAAGTGGTATTTTAATATATGAATGCCTTGTGACAGAGAAGGGTAGAAAACAGTTTGGAATGCTGGCCTTTTTGTATTCAAATGAATTTGAAATCGAGATTTTCAATACGACATATTTTGTTAGAAGTTATGAGAAATATAATTATAAATTGATAGTCTCCAATTTAAACATTCTAGAACCGTTCTCAATGATAATTATTTCTTTACTAAGTCCAAAGTGTTGGATAGAGTTGACGTTTTACTTGTCTATTAACTTTGATTGACATGGAACGGTTGGCTTTAATTCTGTGTATACTCATCATTTATGTGCATAATCAGTTAAATATTCGGTACCTTTCTTGTTTTGAGTAAAACTATTTGGATCTTAAGTAAAAAAAATTTATTTCGACTAATTTAACAACAATTTTTAATTATGGTTTATTATATCTAACTCCGCTACCCCCATACATTAAACCCTTTCAATCCTAGTTCGCTGGTGTTTTCTATTTGTTAAGGTAAGATTGAAATGGTTTAAGTCGTTATAATCTTTGGCTAATTTTCTGAAAAAATCCAAAAAGGTGTCATTGGATCCAACAGAGAAGTTCCGAGTAATCTAAACTTCAAACAAAAACTTATAAGTTTATAAGTTCTAGTAATGTAACATTGATTGCTCAGTATATAATCACATCATAGAAGCACATTCACATAACATCATCTTTATTCCCTTATTCAAAAAAAACCAATGACGTTATCAATAAATACAAACAATAATTCACCATTCCCCATAACAGCAATAACACCCTGTCTTACGACCCAATCATTAAGCAAGACAAGCGTGCAGCAAAACGACGAATAACCCACAAACAAGAGGGAGTTCCTTAATGAGTCACAAAGCAAGAGGCCAAAGCGCCCATAGAGACCCTGGTCACGTTTTGCACGACATTTAAAGGACTTAAAAGCAAAATGAAGAAGTTCCGGTTCGAGAACCTTTTAATGTCCCCTCAAAACATTCGCTCCGGAGACTTTTAAATGGGAGTGTGTGGGACAATGGGACAAATTAGGGGACATAAATTACGGAAGGTGAGAGGAGACAAATGCAAATTGGAGACATTAGTCACGCCGATGAATTTGAGCTCACTTCCATGTCATAAGGGAGTCTTGACAGAGGGACACGAATTTATAATGAGGTCTAGGACAAGATGGGGAGGCTAAGTATGTTTTGTACTGAAAAACATTTTAACGAGCAGACTCCGAAAAGCATTTAGTTGGTAATTTATGTATGGTATAAAAATGTTTCAGTAAAACATATCAGATAATTTTGTTGACAATGGATGAAAAATTCCACACACAGTCAGACTTACTATAGTTCTCCCTAATAATCTCCATTGTTCTTTGTTTAATAGTAGTACTAATAAAAAGTACAATATGCTGCAGTACTTTGGACCATAGCATCTTTAGAAATTTACTGTATTGGGAATGTTAACTATGTCTCGAATGAGGGACAAAGAAAATTATCTAATTTTAAGGGAAAATTATTAGTTACTTAATAATGGGCAATACCAGCATTTTTTGAAACAGAAAAATGCATTTTTCCAATATAAGAAATACATATAAATACTTCTAACAAATAAAAAAATAAAAAATACTGGACTTGCCCATTATAAAACGTATTGGTAATTTAATTATTTGGTTTTGACTTTGTGAAAACAATGATAAAATTTTTAAATAAATACAATCTAAATATTTTTACAAAACACTTAAGCATGCTAAGGATCCTAGGAAATATGCATGCTAAAGAAATATAATCCTAAGGAAATATGCATACTAAGGATATATGCACAATGCACATTAGGGTGGTCGCTAAAAATCAAAGTGCGAATTTTTTTCGCGGCACCCCCTCAAAAGGTGCCATTTGATGTCAAACTAATATTCTGAAAGTTACAGACCAAAAAAATAATATTTTGACCCGGCGCCCAGCCGTCAAAATTTCGAAAAAACGCGATTTTTCACTAAAAATTGCGCGTTTTTCACCATAAAATTTGAACCGGAAACAGTAGAAACAAATATAAGGATTCATTCTTTAGATGAGTTAATAAGCTTTAACTTTTCTAATTGAAACTTTTTTGTGTGACCCTTAGATCAAAAGATACAAGGGGTATTCTACACCCCACCCCCAATATAAATTTTTTAAGGAGACACGGGATTTTTTCTTTTATTCATTAGATATTGTTAACTGGTGTAATAACATGAAAACAATCCTATTTCAACCATATAAGTGTGAAATTTTAGGATGTAAAGTGAAAAGATTTTTTGAATTAATTTTTTTTTCAGATAACAGTTAATAAAAAATACACTTAAAGTTACAAAATATATTAACAAAAGCACACATAGCATACAAAATTAGGATTATTATTCACACAACAGCTACACATTTGAATTTAACATTTAAAATTTACAAAATATAATGCAAAATTAAAGAGGCAAGGGTTGAGAAAGAGTAGTTTTTTTTACGTCCGGGTATAATTTTCTACACTCAGATACAACTTGTAAAAGGTATTGCTTTTGTTCTTCTTCTTTAGTTATTGATGTATTGAATTCATACACTAGTTTAATACCTCTTTCAGCAGCATCATTAACCACTTTCAAATTTTTACAATATCAAATACTTTTGTAAACTCCAAGTTAGTGCACCACTCATCTGGATCATACTTTAAAAACTGTGTCGAAATATTAAACCTTTTAAAAAAAAGTTTGATGAAAAAGGAGTTATTAAGCTGTCTAGTTCTTTGCTTAAAAAAGAATGCCAGTCATTGAAATGCACTTTCAACTTCACTGTTCTATTTTCTTCATTATAGTCTTGGTCCACATCATTTTTGTAAGACACTTTTAAAGCCATGTTAATTTTTATATATTTATTTAGGCTTTTATCAAAAAAAACAAATGCAATTATTTCAGGGCTTAAATACCATAAGTGGTTTATAAATTTAGTAAGTGCAACTTCTGATACTTCAGCATCTGTTTTTTATAATTAATTAATGATTTAATCAATTTTAAATCTTGATTCGGAGCTAATGTGGGATCAGGAGCGTTAAACCACGCTTTTACATAAATATTTATGATGAAAACACAGATAGTTCTAATTACTTCCCTCTCTTGTAGGGTTAAAGTAAACTCGTTTCTAAAGATAAAAATTTTTAAGCAATAGATTGCTTTACCCATCCATCTAGCGTGATGCATAGCACCGGGAGCTCTAAAGGATATTTGATGTGGTTTTGAAAGCCCAATAAATAAATATCAAACACAGAAGTAACAGTTCCCTGTAGTCTTCTCTAGGAAGATATTTTGAGTTTTGCAACTACCCGGTTATGAAGCTCCCGACCTCTTCCACGTCATTTATTCCTTTCTTAACCTGCGATTGCTTTCATGTTATTAAACAAGTTAACAATATCTAATGAATAAAAGAAAAAAATCCCGTGTCTCCTTAAAAAATTGATATTGGGGGTGGGGTGTGGAATCCCCTTTGTATCTTTTGATCTAAGGGTCACACAAAAAAGTTTCAATTAGAAAAGTCAAAGCTTATTAACTCATCTAAAGAATGAATCCTTATTTTTGTTTCTACTGTATCCGGTTCTAGTTTTATGGTGAAAAACGCGCAATTTTTAGTGAAAAATAAGTAAAAAAAAGAATTTTTAAAAAACGCTTTTATTGAAGTGTTCTAAAAGGTCAAAAATAATTTTTTCGGTTTGACAAATAATTTATTGGGAAGTATATTATTTTTAGTTTTTTCTAAAAAATAGAAATTTTATTTTCATCGCTTTGACAGTATTTTTCATAAGATCTCCCTATTTTAGAAGTAGTTTTGAGAGCAATATTCGACACGACCCTTATCCGAAGTTTTTAAATTTAAATTGAACTGATGTAAATAAAATAGTACAAAGTTCGAGTTAATGATAAAGAAGTCAATTCAAAACTAATTATCATTAAAAATATTGGAAGTTTCATTTCTATGCAATAGGAAAAATTCAATATATCTTCAAAGAAAGGTATCTTGCAAGTGCTTGGTATTTATAAGGCTTGATATATCAAACCATCCCTAGGTACCATTGTATCATGCTAGATGTAATGCAAAAGTTCAATATTGTGTGAAAATTCTCCTTTTTAAATACAACTTTATCTAGCCCTTAAAAAAGGTAGCTGTAATTTCTACTACACACCTTCATTACAGTTTGGTTTTTTGAGCTAGATGCAACATTAGTTGCATATCACTTAATTTGTAAAAACTGTAGTTAGTTACGAAAAAAAAGAAGAAATATCAAAAATAGCATTATTATTTTTTTAATAGTTTGTGGTACTTACACCCCGAGACTGAATTCTCAGAAAGCTTTAAAAATAAATTAAAGGTAACATGCTTTTGTGTTATGAGAAGGAACTATAAAACTAGCTGAAGACTATGTGAAAGTAGAATAATAATTGTGAGAGTTAATTTAAGTGTCTAATTATCTTTTCAGCAACGAAATCGACAGTTTCATCCCTTCATTTTCATTTACAATGAACTTTTTCAAAATATTTAATATTTCTATTCTACTTTTAAAGGTCTGATAAAGCTATTTGAAATACTGACTGGAATTTTCATACAACAGAGGGTTTTTGTATTACATCTAGCATGTAGCATGATTGTTTTGGACACCTAGTCTAATTTTTTGGGGGGAAGGGGGTTGGCGGGTCCCCTACCAACCCCCTTGATATATCAGTAGAATACCACAGATACTTCTGATTACAGCTACCTTTTTTAAGGGCTAGACACAATTGTATTTAAAAAGAAAAATTTTTCACGCAATATTGGAGTTTTGCATTACATCTAGTATGATACAATGGTACCTAGGGATGTTTGATGTATCAAGCCTTATAAATACCAAGCACTTGCAAGATTCCTTTCTTAGAAGATATTCTGAATTTTCCTACTGCATAGAAATGAAACTTCCAATATTTTTAATGAAAATTAGTTTTGAATTGACTTCTTTATCATCAACTCGAGCTTTGTACTATTTTATTTACATCAGTTCAATTTAAATTTAAGAATTTCAGATAAGGGTCGTGTCGAGCACTGCTCTCAAAACTACTTCTAAAATAGGGAGATCTTATGAAAAATACTGTCAAAGCGATGAAAATTAAATTTCTATTTTTTAGAAAAAACTAAAAATAATATTAATTTGTATTTTTTTGCTTGTTTATCAACTTTTACACATTTTATTCATTTAATAAGTAGTTGAAAAATATTTTATAGATTTTATTTGAATTATTTTACAATTGTGAAAGAAATAACAGGTATGTACGAAAAAAAATTTTTTGCTCTTTAATATATTAAATTTTGTACCTATGTTGTCTAAAACTATTATTTATATGTTATTGAATCATTTTACGGTAGCTGATGAATTTAAAGAAATTTCCTGGCACTTCTTAAAAAATAGATATTGCGTGGGGAGTTAATGAAACCCCTCGTATCTTATGATCTGTAAGCTTCACAAATAAGTTTCAATTATAAAAGTTGAAGCTAAATAAATTATCTACAAAATGAGACCCAATTTGTATTTTTACAACCATTAGTTTGTATTTTATAGCTAAAAACGTGCAAAATTTAGAGTTTTTTTGAAACTTTGACGCTCGGGGGCGGGGTCTAAATATTATTTTTTTGAGCTGTAACTCTTAGAATATTAGTTTTATATCAAATGGCACATTTTGAGGGGGTGCCCCGAAAAAAATTCGAACTTTCGTTTAAAAAAAACCACCCTAGTATCCATATCCTTGTACATTTCGTGAAAATATTTTTAAAATTATACCCGTAATTAAGTGTTTGAATCTGACATTAATTTCAAATGACATGCCTTAGAATTAGGTGATTTGATTGAAGGTGTTTAAAAAATTACTGATCTTATATATTAAAATAATTGGGTTTTTCTTTCCGCCGGCCGCCAGGCCGAACCCCCGGACCGATTTGGACAAACTCGGTCTCGATCGAAAGCTTTCCACCCCTAGATGAGCCCATTTTAGGTCACGTTTCTCCAAAACCTTCCATTTTAAAATTATGCGTTCTTTTCACTTTTCTGTAATGTTAACTCTATGGAGAGGTTCCGTTCGGCCGGCCGCCAGGCCGAACCTCTGAACCGATTTGGACAAACTTGGTCTTGATCGAAAGCTTTCCACCCCTAGATGAGCCAGTTTTATGTCGCGTTCCTCTAAAACATTCCATTTTAAAATTATGGGCTCTTTTAACTTTTCTCTTATGTTAACTCTATGGAGGAACTTTTTGCCGGCCCCCAGTCCGAACCACCGAACCGATTTGGACAAACTCGGTCTTAAACGAAATTTTGCCACCCCTAGATGAGCCATATGTAGGTGTAATTCCTCCAAAACCTTCCATTTTAAAATTATGCGTTCTTTTCGTTTGGCTGTAATGTTAAGTCAATGGGGAGCTTCCTTTCGGCCGGCCGCCAGCCCGAACCCCCGAACCGATTTGGACAAACTCGGTCTTAAAAGAAAGCTTTCCACCCCTAAATGAGCCAGTTTTAGGTCGCGCTCCCCCAAAGCATTCCATTTTTAAATTATGCGTTCTTTTCGTTTTGCTCTAATGTTAACTCTATGGAGACGTTCCGTTCCGCCGGCTGCCAGCCCGAACCCCCGAACCGATTTGAACAAACTCGGTCTTGAAAGAAAGCTTTCAACCCCTAGATGAGCCAGTTTTAGGTTTCATTCCACCAAAACATTCCATTTTTTAATTAGAAATTTATTTCAATTTGCCCCTTTGTTTTCAGTTAATATTTTTACCAACACAGGCAAAACGTCTGTAAAAGAGCGTAAAGAAAATATACTTTGAAATTAAACTTCAAAAATTTTATGGTTCACTAGATTTTTCCCAACGGGATACTAGGCAAATTGATTTAATAAAAAAATTACTTGATTGAAGTATATCTTCTTTCCCTTTACACAGAAGGGGATAAACATTTAACTTCAAACAATGAGACAAATAAAAATCAAATAATAATTTAAAGTGGAAGGTTTTGGGAGGATGCCATTAAAATGGGTTTATATCGGGGTAGTTAGATTTCATTTAAGAACAAGTTTGTTTAGATCCGGTTCGGTGGATTGGGCTAACGACCGGTCAAAATAAAATGTCAATTATTTCAATGTAATAAATTTGTGACAATGCCATCTGAAATCGGAGACAAAACCCCTTTCGAAGATAATGAAACTGTATATTTAATGATAGGGAATGAATAAATACGAACAGGTAGTGACGAACGAATCTCGCTTCAGCGCCAAAGAAGGCTAGCTGTAAAACCCGGCTTTGCCGGGTTGTAACAGCTAGTTATTGATTATTTTACATTTCCATGAGGTGAAACCAGTGATAAGAAAAAAGTGTAATTTGTACAGCAAGTTGTGTATAAACGTAGAAAATAATAGGGGAAATCATAATTATTTGCAGAGAAAAAGCTCGAAAGCTCTGTATTTGATTTCTATGAAATGTTCTCTTTATTAAAAAGTAAGTATTTTAAATTAGTTATTTTAAATGTTATAGGTTTCAACTACGCATTATAACTTAACATTATTAACTTATTGTGAATAACTAAATATTTTACTTCAATAATTGAAAAAGTTCTTTTTCTAGTTTTAAAGCCTAGTCTATTAGTTTTATTTTAAAGGAATCATTCCTACTACACTCATAAATTTTGAATACATTACATCGATTTTTTAGATGTTCGCCAATTTTATCAAGTAGATTACTTTAGCTTTCAATTTTGAAAATAAGCAATTAAAAAAATACCTAGGTGTTGTAAAGATTTTCATGAAAATTGTTTACTTCGGTTGGAAAGAACTAAATTATTTATAAAATATATATATTTGATTTAGTTGAGGGATATTTTATTGATATTTATGGGTATGGGTAAAAACCACTTAAAGGATCAATCACATGGAATTATACCTTACGTATATTTGAACTAATGCCTCTTTTGGTTTCAAATTCTTGTAAATCAATAAAAAATTTTCACAGAAAAAGTGGAAAACTCATTTATTTTCAATAATTTCCATGGCACTTCAAACAAAAACTAGAAAAAACAAATACTTCTTTTAAAGACTCCAAAGTAGATTCAGATTTGTCATCGTAGAGTGGGATGATATTTTTTCCTCGAAAATTACTTCCCAACGCCCTCCCTCTTTACGATTCTTATCTAGTCCGAAAGCCCTTTTTTATCCTCCAAATTACAAAAATTGTGCGGAAGGGTCCTAAAGCGCTAAAAAATTGCCCGAGAGTGTCCAAAGTTTTACTCTAGGAAACGAATAACTGTCTTTTATAGCTATTCTTCATCGCCTTTTTGGTTAGTGCGGGAGTTTCTTAAAAATTCGACTTTCAATTTCCGAAATTGGTTCGCGAGGAACTTTTTTTTCCTGGAAAAATGAGCCTGAAGTTACGCTTCGGGTTGCAATAGTTGAGGCAATATCTAACCAGTCGAAAACTGAGAACGTGTTAATAGATTTGGAGGTGAGTTTTAAAGCTGACGGCTATGGTGTCATTTTTTCGTCAGGTTTTTTTTACAGTAGGTTCTCCGATTATTTCACCATTTTTTAAGCCTTTTAATGGTCTTCAAATATAGCAGTCATGAAATTCAAATAATCTTCTCTTGTCTTTGATATTCGAAGTTAAAAAGAAACAACGACTGCACTGTTGCTACTCATATTTCAGTATAGAATAAATAATGCGACTTGTAAAGCGGAAAATGAAGAGTTATTGAAATATCAGACTAGTATTACTGTTTGGAACTTTGATTTTTGAACAAATTCAAATTTTGAACTAATTAAACAAGGATTTTTGAACAAAATTCTTTTAAAGTAAATTTAAGTAAAAACAGAATGGATTTTAAAAATTAGAGTCCTCTAGCATTGATGTATTTACTGAATTTCACACACATATGGACACCAACGTAATTTGTAATGATCTATGTTTTTTTGTAAAATTGTAATGACTATCAAAATCTATGGACTTACGAATATTACTTGAATAATTAAACGATTTTGATCAAAGGATTCCATATTCAAGTTCACTTTCGTTTAATAGAAAAAAGTAATGAAAGATACGTTCACTCTATCTCTTTTCCAGATTTTGGGTTCCTTCTATAGTCCATTGTGCCTTCAATGGAAACTAATTTTTCAAGCCAGTTCACAATCTTTGTCTGCCGTCGAGGTTCATTCAATAACTAAAGCTCTCTCATACATTTTATTCGAACTCATTTATATAAGAGCTAGATTATTTTAGGGAGGAAAATTTACAATAAATTCCCCTCAAAATTGATGATACAAACCATTATAGTGTAGTAATGTGAAAGGGGGGAGCGTTGAAGGGTTGTAGTATTTTTATGTTGCCGAAAGGAACTCTTTTTATGATAATCCAATACATCCTACTTTCGTTTTAGCATTACTAAGGAATGAGTTTTTCACTTTCAATAAGTAATATCCTGCTATTAAATGTGACATAATTTTACGATCTTTTTAATGGAGTTGACAATAGTTGAGTAATGAAAATTCAATTTTTACCTAAAAGAGTTTAATATATCCAGTAGTCCAGTAACTTTGTCGTCTGAAAGCATGGGGTCGTATGCGTCAAATCCGGTAGATCTGATTTTTTGCAGACTTGTTTATGATGTTGGCCTAATGAATAATCCAAGTTTTAGACCTCGAGCGCCGAACGCAACTTTGTCAAAAATCGAAAAAACCGCGGAAAAATCGAGTTTTTTTCAAATTTTGGCAATTATAACCCTAAAGAACTAGTTTTTGAAAAAACTTTCTTATTACAAAGTTAAAGAAAACAAAATTTCTTACAAAATGCACTAATCAACTTTGATTTTCTGAAGAGTGGTTTTGAAGCTAGAGCGCGCTGAAAAACATCGATTTTTTGCCTTTCCCCCCAAAAAAAGAAAACGCCCACTTCTACCCTCTACAAAATGAAAACTATTCATGTTGTCAACAAAAATTTTATACCACGCGAAAGAGCATTTAATTTTCTATAAATAACATGCTTTATATTGTCATTTTTTAAGAAGGGGGAGGGAGGAAAGCAAAGATCGATAATAAAACTCTCGCGCCTCGCAGACCAAATGGTCTTACGCGGTTGTTAATCTGCAATCTGCGCTTTATTTCCGGTATATTACAATTAGAATGGGTTGTTTTAGATTCATTGATGACTAAGCATGCTTAAAAAAATAAATTTTTAAATTTATTTATGAAATATTGGGCGTTTAAGGCGGAATTTCGATCAATATTTTAAATTCATATATTAAATTATGGGAGTGTTTTAATGAATGAATTTATATGTTTTTTGCATCTCTAACTCCGAATTTAAAGTTTATTTTCATTTTGAAAGTCATCTTCACATCAAAAATTGCAAAAAATCTCAAATTTTGCCATTTTGTTAGGTTTTTCATCGATTTTCGAAACAAATATTCCTTTTACGAAACATTTTACGAAACTAAATTAAAGAACGTAAAATTTCCTACCAGATACATTGGTTCATTTTTCTTTTGCGATCAGTGGTGTAAGTTTTATAGCGTTTTGAAAAAAGCAAGTTTCCTGTTTTTGTGTGAATTCAAGAAACAGCAGTAATTTTGCGCGCTCCAGCATCAATACCTTTCATCATAAAATCAAAGTTAAATAGTGCATTTTGTAGGAAATTAAATGTACTTTCATATGGTATAAACTATTTTTCGGTATCTTGTATTTATGTAGAGCTGTAGTGGGGTAAATCGAACATTCACCACTTTTTTGTAGAAAAACAAAAAAATCGCCACACTTCAAAACGCCATAAAACGTACATCGCTCATTAAAAAAGAAAAATGAACCAATGTATCTAATAGGAAATTTTACGTTCATTAATTTGGTTCCGTGAAATGTTTCGTAAAAGGAATATTTTTTCGAAAATCGATGAAAAACCTAACAAAATGGCAAAAATTTGAGATTTTTTGCGATTTTTGATGTGAAGATGACTTTCAAAATGAAAATAAACTTTAAATTCGGATTTAGCAATGCAAAAAAATATAAGTTCGTTCATTAAAACACTCCTATAATTTAATATATGAATTTAAAATATTGATCGAAATTCCGCCTAAAACGCCCAATAATTCATAAATAAATTTAAAAATTTATTTTTTTAAGCATGCTTAGTCATCAATGAATCTAAAAGAACCCATTTTATTGGTAATATACCGGAAATAAAGCGCAGATTCCAGATTAACAACCGCGTAAGTCCGTTTGGTCTGCGAGGCGCGAGTTTTATTATCGATCTTTGCTTCCCTCCCTCCCCCCTTCTAAAAAAATGACAATGTAAAGCACGTTATTTATAGAAAATTAAATGCTCTTTCACTTGGTATAAAATTTTTGTTGATAACATGAATAGTTTTCATTTTGTAGAGGGTAGAAGTGAGCGTTTTCCTTTTTTTTGCGGAAAGGCAAAAAATCGATGTTTTTCAGCGCGCTCTAGCTTCAAAACCACTCCTCAGAAAATCAAAGTTGTTTAGTGCATTTTGTAGGAAATTTTGTTTTCTTTAACTTTTTAATAAGAAAGTTTTTTCAAAATCTAGTTCTTTAGGGTTATAATTGCCAAAGTTTAAAAAAAACTCGATTTTTCCGCGGTTTTTTCGATTTTTGACAAAGTTGCGTTTGGCGCTCGAGGTCTAAAACTTGGATTATTCATTAGGCCAACATCATAAACAAGTCTGCAAAAAATCAGAACTACCGGATTTGACGCATACTCTGATGTATAAAGTTACTGGACTACAGGGGAAAACTAGTGAATTTAACATTTTCATAATTAGATTTTAACATCATCTGATGTAACTTTTTTCCAGTTATTAAGCAGTTCTTGAAAAGCATAACACAATTGTTTGCATTAAAATCCCGATTGTCCATATTGAATGATTATCCATATTGAATTATTGTCCATATTGAATTAGTCATCCATTATAACGATTTTCAAATACGTATTTTGCAACTAAAACATTTCAAATGAAAAATCTAAGAGTGGTTCATATAACACTACTAAATTAATGACTATTTTCGTATGTTTATGTATTAAAATTGGCCTTCTAACGGAAAAAAATGGTTTTGGGGTATAATTTAATAACATTCAACGATATACGTAATGACCACATAAAACGATTCATTCAATCAACAATACAATTCAACGACCAGTCAATCGCGATAACATTATCCGATTGATAACATTATAACCATGATCACATTAAATGGAGTTGACTGCATAACCAAACGAATTTACTTCAAGGCAAGACCCCCTAAAGCTTTATACCCCCCATTTAAAAGAAATCTCCCTATATTTTACCTTCAAACACACCAGCCATCATCATAACCAAAAACCAGAAGAAAAATAACACACCCATCAAAGAAGATCAAAAACTGTTTCGTCCCGCCAAATGGTCCTTTCCTGCAGCATTTAGCAAAGGATCATGAACCAAGTCCTCTCCTTTATTTAATCAAGTCGGAGAAGATAAAGGAAGGACAGAGCTTCCCTCGCCTAACTCCTCCGATCAATCACTTATTGGCCCAATAGCGTTACTTCTCCCCAAAAGTCTATCGGTCTTCGCTGCAGACAGCACCATTACCGGGGCTCTCAAAAAGCGTTTTGGCGGCACCAGAGCGAAAGGATTCCAGAGAGAGCGTGTTATTCTTCATGTGAAATATATCTCGCGGTTATTAATTGAGGGGACAAATTAGGCTTCCGGTGAGTAATTTATAGTGGAGAGGAGTGAGGTTTCGCTTGAAGAATGGCTTTTGCGGGTTTGTTGACTTTTAATGGGATCAGGAGGGTTTTTCGTTTGTATCAGTCGTTACTGTGGATATTAATTTCATCTCAGAGGTCGTATGTGCAATGTTGTTTTTCATGAATGAGTGAAGTAGAAGTAGTCAGGAATCTAAGAAAAGTCAAAATATTCATTTTTAATGATATGTAGTTTTTCTGTATGTATTGACAAAATTAGGAATTACTACATTTTTCATTTCAAATTTTGAAAAACTATCCCCTAATGACATTAAGATAAAAATTTGGTTTTTCAAAATCATGAATATGTTTTTTGATTCAGGCTAAGCGCGCACTAGATACTTTTGTCACGGTGACTGAGACAAAATTATCACCCTAGCTATTGCAAGAAGCTAGAGCGCGCGCATTAGGCGACGAGGCTCTTGGCCGATTGCCAAGAATCTCACTATAGAAATGCATTGCTCTCGAGTGACCTTGTGTTATAGTCGTCGAGACAGAAGTCTCTAGAGCGCGTTTAGCCTTAGAGGATAAGTAACTAATCGGCTTCTTTGACTAAATAGTTTTTTACTAACTAAATACACCTAGAATAACATTCAAAAATAAATTAATTTGGTAGTAGATGCATAGGAAGGCAAATGGTTTAACCCTTACAGTTCTAGCCGTCCCAAAGTTTCTATAGGATTTATTAATGTTTATCTCGGGCGCCCTAGAAGTTGGATAGAGAATGAGAGATAAAGGATTTTCTCCAGATAGAGTGTAGTTAAAAAAATCTAAACTAAAAAAAACTAAACTAAACCATCGGCGCAACAGCCCTAGTGGGCCAAGGCCTACGATGCCCATCTTCGTTTTCGTGACCGTGGGGCCTGGGGTGCTAGGCAAATGTCCCGGTTAGGTGGTCAGCACAACGCGAGACCCCCAGTGTTTAGTTCCCAAGCATGCTTGGTCCTCAGTTTATCGACCCACTGAAGGGATGAAAGGCTGAGTGGACCCTGCCCAGCCCGGGATTTGAACCCCGGACCTGTGGCGTGGAAGTGTGATGCGCTACCACTGCGCCACTGGGCTTCTAGTTAAAAAAATCACTCAAAAGAAATATATTAGGTGATTTGTGAAGATTATCTTGTTTAATTTTTTAAAATGAAAATATCACATAAATAGTTCTAAGACACCCTAAACTTTAAGTCATTTTTAAATAATATTTATTTAGTATGTATTTAAATAAAATGAATAAGTTCAATATGCTGAACAAAATAATTAAAAATTCAAGCACAGGCATAACAAGATTTTAAAAATTGTGGAAAAATAAGTTTGGACTGGGAGAAGTATATTTTTAAGAAGTTCAGAGGTTATAACAAGGAACATAATTACAATTTATGGAACATATATTTAAAACTCTAAAACTAAAAACAGCACAAACATTTCCTGAATCCAATTTGACAGTCATGTAAATTAAATTCTAGTATAAATTCACCAATACCTTAATTTAAAAAAATCCCATAGCAAATAACCATCATAAAGATAAATAAATATCAAGGTTTATTACCACATCCCTTTTCGAGAATTAACAACCAAGATGAACTACAACGTTTTCCCTGATTGAAGGAAAGAAACATCTTAACCAAGAAATATCGAGCAGATAACGCGCTAATAAATTCCAACTACTTACAAACTTACAACCCTCATTCAAAGAGCGTATTACCAGAGGCTATAAAACGCCCACCTCCCTGTGATCTCCTCCAATCACAAAAGGCCCGATCATCCATCAGCAACAGCTCCCTCTCACCTCCACGAAAAAGCAATCCAATTAATTACGGAAGGTCTCGGAGCCGACCATATCCATCACGATTCTAGCATAAAGACAGAAACTAACCACTTACACGCGCATTACACCCGGCTATTAATTTACTTTTAAAGCCAATAAATCACGAGGATTTCTGTATTCATTTTATCGTAGTACGGCCACCGTATATCGAAAAACCGTTCCGTTTCGGTCAGTTGAAATTCCGTTAGGGTGGGTTTGTATGACTCGATAAACGCGGCGCGATCGTAGCAACGTAGTAGGAAATTTTCTATTGTTCTTTGTTCCGTAAGTGGATAAATAGAGAATACTGTCAATTATTGTACAGCGGTTCCCAATCGGTGTCCGGGACCATAAGTAGTCTGTGAAAATATCATGAGTGGTCCGCGAAAGTTTACTAATAAAGCAGCTTTCGTCAAAGTGGCAAAGTGGGATTTTAAAAACTGTGTGCAATAATGAAACATATCTATACTGACAATTGCATCAGCCGATTAATTGATCAGTATTAGAATAAGTCATTTACTCATTAGTAACCAATACTTTCTCCTAATGATTTTCTCTTCATGTAGACATTCCATAGACTTGTATACTTCAGTTGGAGAAAGTTCCAATTTTATTGTCAGTGGACTCTAATTATCAGAATAAATTTTGAATACACTGATGACACAATATTGCCATTTGCTCCAACTGAAGTAGAAACAAAACGTTTGGGTTGTAACATCTCCTTTTAAGTTTGGAACACGGCCTAACTAGAGAGAGCCTGTATACGAGAGAGAGACGACAACTCGCAACTCGGTATAGCGTGCTGATTGGTCAACAGCATTTTCTGTTGGCCGCAGGCGGAGTTAGTTTTCCCTCCATAGGATTAGCATGGGACGTGAGACCAGGGCATGTTCGTAAAACTGTACAGTTTGGAGAGTAGGATAGTTTGGAGAGTAGGATGCGCAGAGACGCTTTTAAGACTTGGATAAAAAATAATGGGAGAAACTAGTGCAAACTATGGAGTGGCGACTACATTAAAATATATCAGTATATATTTAAACCAATTCAAATTGGAATAATTCCATAAATTTTCATAACTTATCTAATAGTGTCAAAAAATTTAAATATTGAATTCCATCGTAGTGTAGTATCCATGATGATGAAGAGTGATTTATGAATGATTCGATACAATTTAAGTGGTCATACACTGTAAAAAAAACTGTAGAAAAACAGAAATTTTCAAAAACAATGACTTTATGTTTACAGAGATATTCTGTCATGTAACATTCCCACCGCACTTCTACTTATTTTATGTAAAATAACAGCTTTTATCTAGTTTTTTAGCTTATCTGTACTTGAACAGAAACTTACTGCATCGAAAACGAATACAGCTATTGGCAACATTATACTGAATCTTCGTTGGTTCAGTGGTAGCGTGCGTGCTTAGCATGCGGTAGGTCATGGGTTCTATTCCCAGATATTAATTAATTAAAATTAGAAAAAACTCTACTAAAATAAGTGCATGCGCACAAGCAGAAAATTATTGAGAGGCAACAGAAAAATCTGTAGCTCACTTGACAGAAAGTTTCTTTTTACAGCATTTACCTGTAGGTAACAGCTTTTTTCTGTTTACAGGATTTTTCGGCCTACAGAAATTTTCTGGCAACTTTTGCTGCCAGAAATTTTCTGTTTTTTTGCAGGATTATTTTTTACAGTGTAGTAATATCGTCTTTGGTAGAAAATTTTACTACCATCACGTCGCATTTACCAAGCCATATAAATCCGCCCGAAAGGATTTTTTCATGTGAGGCTTCGTCGATAATATTTTCCTTTGAAAAATACTTAGAAGCGATCGTCTTTTCGTAACGGGTTATGTTTGGACTCGTCAATATCGGAAAAAGTTCTTGCGCCATTTGCTGGGTTTAATTTTGGATGAGATGAGAGTTGAAGGTTGAAACTAATTTCGTGACAATATCTTGAGGTGATGTAACTTTCGTTAAACGCCTTTCATTTTGTGCCGCTCTGTTTATCTTTGCTTTGTGGACTGGGAAAGGAGTTCAAATAGTCTGATAGTGTCGTATCTTTTAGGTTTGAGTTCTAAAAAAGATTTAAGCGGTGGAAGTAGATTGAACTATTTTGTTTAGGGAGAAGAGAAAATTAAAACTTATCTCTAATTATATGTTTGCTAATGGCACACATAAAATTATCATAATACAAATATTTTACTATTACACTACTTTCTTTAAATTTCATTTTTCACTGAACAATTTCATTTGTAAAGAAAGTTAGATTTGCTTAAATATCTGAATGATACATTCGATATCAATATTGGCCAGCAAAATATTTGTTTGTACAAATTTATATCACGTTTCACACTTATAATAAATCAAATATAAGAACTACTACCATATTAAATGGCATAATGATATCATGAATTATTTTTAATTATGTTTCACATTTTTTTGTTTAGTAACTTTTTTCTTATAATGTCTGAGTAGTTTTTAAACAGCACATAATTCTTTCATAGAGTAAATTTTTCTAGTAATCCTAATATTCTTTCCCAGTATCAAATTCTGTGTTGTTATTTTGAGCTGAAGCCCCTGTCCTAAGCTAAACAAAAATTCTCATTTCTTTTAATTTTAAAATTTTTTAATTAATACCAATCAAAATCCCAAAGAATCATAGACATTGTAACAATAACTAAATTCATGCATTCCAAAATTTGAGGATATAAAAACTAATATGTTTTTAAATCAAATAGCGTTTTTTGTTTAGCTACTCTTTTAGAACAATACTTTAACTGAGAAAACAATGGGTTTTCTCACTTAGTAACATCAATTGACATTACTACTGTTTAATCACATTATTTTATAGAATATTAAAAATATAATAAATGAAACAAAAAGAAGAAAAATCTAAAATACACATGTGTGGTTATTTCAAAGTAAACAAAAACCCAACATTTGGATTTTTTCTGATAAGTCTTCGAATCCTTTTTCACTCTCATAGTAAAACATGTCTTCAAATATCTGGAATGCTTTTAAAACTCTCAAAATCCAAAATAAAAAGTACTTTCTTCAATCTCCAGCTTTCACATCCTCACTAAAAGAAACATTTTCCAACTTTAATTCATGGATCCGCAGGAAAAAGATGCATTTCAAAAGTAAATATATCTCGGCATCCATCCATCCTTCACACCCGACGACGGCATATCCTTATGATCGAGTGCACTGGAACGGCCTTCATTGTCTTTCCAAAGCGGTGCTGTAAAGAAGTGAAAAATCGTCTTTTACCGCTCGAGCCCTTCTTCCGATCCTTTCCTTTTGAAGGGGCTTTCCCGTTTCTGCGGCCAAGGTATTGTCTCCTTTTCTACCCGCGAAACCAATGGGAGGATTTGGAAACCGTTTGCGGAATGAGAAATTGGGAGAAGTTTTTTTTTGAATTACTCATTAATAAGTTGGCAGCGATGGAATTTTTATTTGTTTCTTTTATTGGTATTTTAACGTGTAGTTCCTGTTAGAAATGGGGTTTTAATTTTTCACGGCTCAGATAACTTATTTTCATCTTCTTGACGATTTAGAATGTAAAAGAAAAAATATTTATTGAAGTGCGATATAATTATTATAACTCATGCATAACGAGGTAAAAATCCTATCAAGCGTCAGTTAATATTAAAAATTTTATCTCAGATTTTACTGTGTATATCTATCTTCTAACCTTACTATGTTTTAGTTTTTAAGAACTTCATGAAAGTACGCGACATATTTTTCTTTTAATTTTAACATCAACTTATAAAATAAATAGTATTCAAAAGTTACTAATTCTCATGATATTTGCATTCTATGTATGAAAATTTTGCTTATTCAAAGGCAATATAAACAACTTGCGCATCTCTTACTTATTAGATTACTGATTTTAATTAAATGGTTTACATTATTATGGTTACATTATACAAGCATAATTAATAACATGAAAAGTGGTAAATTTTTATAAAAGTTCCTCAGCTTTATGATTCCAATGCTAATTTTCATTTTAATTTATTTGACAGAAGAATTTGCAATTAATGCTAAATTTGAAGGATCTAAGAATCGAGATTTAAGCAAAAAAATATTTTCTTATATTAATATTGCATAAAAATTTAATTATATTCTTTACAGGCAGATAGCTAATTCTCTTGGACCTGTAAACGTAAATTAACTGGGTCTAACGTAAGTAGGTAAAACAAGGTCCTATCGAGGTCCATCCACAATAGTTCGCCCGACTCTCCTAGTTCGTAATCAACCTTTTCTAACCCTCAATCCCAATTCTGCGACCGAAGAACCAAAAAAAGAAAGTAAAAAAACTATCCAACCTCATTCAACCCTCGAGCAGTCCAAAGAGAAAAAAAACAGTCTCCTCCACTCTCCGAAGCTGACTCGACACCGCGAGAAATCAGGTCTCACCCACGAAATATGGCCGCGGACGTGATAGCCCCCATGGGAGGCTCGGATAGCGACTTCGGTTTTCTGCAGATAGCGCTGGCTGGAGCTATTCATTGCTGGAAATCTCTGAATTTGTCACGTTATTGTTGTTGTTGTTTCTTCTGGTAGAAGGTAACGAGGTGGTTTTGGGAGATATGTTGGTTGGACAGAGCTTTTGCTAAATCAAGGGGTTTGCTGGGTTGGATTTGGCGTGTGATTTCTGCTAATGTGGTCTGTGAGTTACCTTTGTCCAAGATAAAAACGATAACAATATATCCGAAAAAGCGATTTGATAATAGAAAGTTTCAAACAGTGTAAAGTTATTATTTCCGGGATGGAGGGCCGTGTTTGTTGGAATTTATTTCCAAACGTTTCACTCTCATCTTCGGAGATCAACTAATCAACTAATAAAAAATTTTAAAACTGAAAAACCAAATAATAAGCAAATCTTGAAGTTGATCTTTTCACCACTGATGATGCTCTCCGAAGATGAGAGTGAAACGTTTGGAAATAAATTCCAACAAATACGGCCCTCCATCACGGAAAAAATGGAATAAATTACTCTTCAGGTCGTGGAAGTTTTCACCAAGTGTAACGTTAGTTTTGTATTATAATCACTTCTATGTAATCCTAATTGAAGTATTTTAAAACAACTCCCAAGTTTGTATTTTGCAAATTATGTATTCTCAAAGAAAAATATAAGAGTAAAAAATTTATTACGAATAAACTTAGTTAGTTTTGTATTATAATCACTACTATGTAATCCTAATTGAAGTATTTTAAAACAACTCCCAAGTTTGTATTTTGCAAATTATGTATTCTCAAAGAAAAATATAAGAGTAAAAAATTTATTACGAATAAACTTAGTTAGTTTTGTATTATAATCACTACTTTGTAATCCTAATTGAAGTATTTTAAAACAACTCCCAAGTTTGTATTTTGCAAATTATGTATTCTTAAAGAAAAATATAAAGGTAAAAAATTTATTACGAATAAACTTAGTTAGTTTTGTATTATAATCACTACCATGTAATCCTAATTGAAGTACTTTAAAACAACTCCCAAGTTTGTATTTTGCAAATTATGTGAAAAATATAAGAGTAAAAAATTTATTACGAATAAACTTAGTTAGTTTGGTATTATAATCACTACTATGTAATCCTAATTGAAGTATTTTAAAACAACTCCCAAGTTTGTATTTTGCAAATTATGTATTCTTAAAGAAAAATATAAAGGTAAAAAATTTATTACGAATAAACTTAGTTAGTTTTGTATTATAATCACTACCATGTAATCCTAATTGAAGTACTTTAAAACAACTCCCAAGTTTGTATTTTGCAAATTATGTATTCTTAAAGAAAAATATAAGAGTAAAAAATTTATTACGAATAAACTAATGACTCATTTTGTGTGTTTATTAATTATAATTGGCCTTCAAACTTGAAAAAGGTTTTTATGGGATTTCATCAGATTTTTCTAGCATTAAGCGAAATGTTAATCACATAAAATGGCCCATTTTACATTAAATTAAATAGGAGTGACCGGGACCGGTCAATTTTAATAACATTATCCGATTAATAACAACCGTGATCACATTAAGCGGAGTAAACTGTAATAGTAGTTTCAAATGAAACAGAAATTAACCGGTAGCACTTTTGCCGGTTAATTTCTTGTACTATGATATTTTTTTTGTTTGCCTTTTCCGTTTTTTGAAGAAGCTTGATAGTTTTTTTTGGATTAGCTATACAGGACGCAGCTTTTGTAACAATCAATACAATCATAACACATTTTATAATCCCGAATGACATCGTGATATAGACGTCCCAGGCAAACATGTTACACACCGAGCTAAAAATAAAGATTGGCATCGTTTTAAAAAAAATCACTAAAATTTTGACTTGTACTTACTTGTTTTTAAATGTTATTCTTTTAATATGTTTTTATTAAAGCTTAATTATCTGCGTGGAAAAAGTGTGATGGAAAAGGGACGACTTTTTAAAATACAATAGAAATTTTAGTGTAAATAGGCGATTTTTTTACTATGTAAGGGGTTAACAAACTATAAATTTTCCTAAACTCGAATGTTTTTAAGCAATTTAAAAAATGCATTTCTTGAGTGGAATTTCTTAATTTAACTCTTACTAATACCTACTCTTTCATTTTAATTAGTTTTTGAAAATAATTGTCGGAGTTGAGTCTACTAGCCTGAGAGCTGGATGCAAATTTTGGGAATGATAAGGTGCACGAGATATTTCACCTAGAACATATTCGATTGATGATGGGAAAACTTATGTCACCAACGCCAGAAGGCGGAGTGGAAGCTTTCAGTGTGAAAGGGGGGGGGGTCGAACATGCAAACAGCGCGCGGTCCCTTGCGACAGAGATTTTGAGGAAATCGGTTGAAAATTTGCACAGTTTAAGGAGAGTGTGAGTAACAGATAATGTGGCATTCTCAAAAGTATAAGTTGTGTTTTAAGGGTCGTAGAGAATTAAACGAATTTTCGAATGTTTATATGAATGATCTGTACGGCCGACGAGGTGCAAGGCTGGACATAGGCTTAATGTATTGAAGAATGTTAGTAAAAGTTAGGGTAACACTCCCAGAAGACTAAGTGGAAGACAAAGGGTGGCCAGAAGTCACCAAAGGTGCAGAAAAATCTTAAAACCCGAATCATTCGGAAACTTCTGGCTGTTTGCATATGTATTCTGACATATAGAACAAACTATATGCAAATAGCCAGAAGTCTAAGTGGAAGCGTTCTGGAGGTATTCAGGCACGAAGTACAAAACCGAATAAAAGCGCGCGGTCCCTTGCGACAGAAATTTTGCAGAAATTGGTTGAAAATTTGCACAGTTTTAGGAGAGTGTGAATAAAAGATAATGTAGCATTCTCAACAGTATAAGTTGTGTTTTAAGGGTTGTAGGAAACTAACGAATTTTCCAATGTTTATATATAACAAATGACTTATAACATATAACTTTTCTCTTGCAACAATGACTAATATTACGCTAAAAACCACACTAACAATGACTTTATATTTATTAGGGTATTATTAGTCATTGTTGCAAGAGAATTGCTTTTACTCAGCCTTTTACTTCGCGCCTGAATATCTCTCGAACTCTTCCACTTAGACTTCTGGCTGTTTGCATATAGTTTGTTCTATATGTCAGCTATACATATGCAAACAGCCAGAAGTTTTTGAATGATTCGGGTTTTAAGATTTTTCTGCACCTTTGGTGACTTCTGGCCACCCTTTGTCTTCCACTTAGTCTTCTGGGAGTGTTACCCTAACTTTTACTAACATTCTTCAATACATTAAGCCTATGTCCAGCCTTGCACCTCGTCGGCCGTACAGATCATTCATATAAACATTCGAAAATTCGTTTAGTTCTCTACGACCCTTAAAACACAACTTATACTTTTGAGAATGCTACATTATCTGTTACTCACACTCTCCTTAAACTGTGCAAATTTTCAACCGATTTCCTCAAAATCTCTGTCGCAAGGGACCGCGCGCTGTTTGCATGTTCGACCCCCCCTTTCACACTGAAAGCTTCCACTCCGCCTTCTGGCGTTGGTGACATAAGTTTTCCCATCATCTATCGAATCTGTTCCAGGTGAAATATCTCGTGCACCTTATCATTCCCAAAATTTGCATCCAGCTCTTAGACCATACGGTTTTCTTTTTAAACTTTTGTTGATGAGAAGTAGAACTTTTTTGATAAAATTTGAATTTAAAATTAAAAAAAAGTTAAAATACATTAATGCACCCAGTGTGGTCTACACAAAGTTTCGCTTAAAGCAGAAGGGTAGCCCAAACGAAAGAAAAAAAAGAATATAAAACATTAAATCGTCAATATTAACATAATAATTAAACTGTAATAATTAACTGTAGTAATTTAAACTGTAAAATTTCTCTTTATATAGTATTATAATTAATACTATTATGGGAACAAAATTTTATTTCTATTGGTTCAGTTTAGAACTGTAAAAAATATTGTTATTATGATTAAAGAGGTTTATTTACATTTATTTCATCTAAAACTATTGGTTCCATCATTCTCCCTGTGAAAATAATGTGTTTCATTTTTTAATGTTAAGTTTTTTATTTAAAGTAATTTTTTTCCTTCCAAGAAAGTAATCAGAAGGTAAATTTAGTAAACAATGTTTTAGTACATTGTTTTTAGTACAAATTCAGATTATTTTGTTTTCTTTACACTTAATGTAGGAAGCAAAGAATAAATTATTATAAATGTAAGAATCTAATACCAAACGCAATAAAATCATCACAGAGAAAAAAATATAAATAAATCATCAGTTATTGGTAGGTAGTTTCAGTGGGAGTGCAAAGACCTTTAAGCAAATATTATTTACTTAAAAAGGAATTCCCAATTTCATCTTTCTTAGGTTGAAGTAGGGAAGTATTAAACTTTCTATTTACTCTGTTTTGAAACCCATTGAACGATTTCAATGAAGATAAAATTCGTTTGTTTTCGCCAGAGTGGTGGGCAAATAGATATTGTAATTCGGAAATGAACCAGACGGTAGAAATGCGTTTCGCAGAATCGTACAATAACCGATTTCTATTGTGTGCAACATGTTTCAATTATTTTCATAGTATTGGCGCAATATATGCTACTGTGTGGAAGAGTTTATTTACGAGAATATTTCGTAACAATTCGAATTAAATTTTAAAATATTAGCTGTAGTATTTTCTATTTTCACATTATTTTAAGAGGTAAAAAATATTCACAAAAGATTGAATTTAACAGGTGTTTAAGGGCTATTTTTTTAATGTAAACACTTTGAGTTCAAGATTTTTGTAGTTTTATTGGCATGTTTGTTTTTTGATGGTTTATTTTCAAAGAATGCATCTATGTGGCCTCTGTTAGATTTCAATGGAAATCTAGCACCCATAAAAAATCACAAGTACTTTAAAGAAAACTATTATAGACAAAATTTGTATTGAAATGTATAGACAAAATTGCATTCTTTCTAGTTGAATGATTTTAACAGCTATAAATTTTCCATTTGATGGGAAACGGGGAAACATTTTAAACCTGAAAGATTTACTGAATCAAAGTTGGTAGTAAGAATCTTAAAGAATATTTTAAAGTATAAAGAATTTATAAAGTATTTTAAAGTATAAAGAATTTATAAAGTATTTTAAAGTATAAAGACAAAATAGTTATTTGAGATTAATTTCAAAGCAATATACTTTTATTTTTCTGATCTTTAAATAGGAAAAAGTACTACAACTAAGTATCTAAATATAAATTATCTTTGTAAAACAAAGAAAGAAACTGCATATTTTCAATTAGGTTTAGTATAACGATATTCAATCATGGGACTGAAAAGGAGTTTTAAGCATTAAAAAAAAGTAAATGTATAATAACCATTTAAGAAGCTTAAATTTAAAAAAATCTAAAAATGAAAAGTTATGCCCCATTTAATTACCTTTATTCTCAGAAAAATTGGGTTCTTGGAAATGATGACTTATAAAATCAAAATAATTTCCACACAAGTATCCAAACTATCTTAGCCATACATGCATACACAGTACAAACATAAATGCAATGATTAAATTCATAGGAATCTTCTACATTCGTTTGATGAGGCTATGGTATTAATAAATGTAATTATGTTAAGATGGCTTGGGGGATGGGGGATTACAAACAGAATATTAATGTTTTACAATAATTTGTTAAGAACTAAATATTAATTCCCTCTGCTAGGTTTCTGATTAATATTGATTCTTTAGCAAAGTGAAACTATTTCGCTTTTTCCAAATCTTTTCTTTTCTTTTATGCATTTAAAAAAGTTATTGTGGGTGTGCATTCTTATTAGTAAATGACTTAAAAGCTAATAACTTTAACAAACATGAAAATATAATATACAAGTGTCAGCAAAATTAATACTGCAATTCCAAAGCTTTAAACAACCCTAAAATATATTAATACAAAAACAGATGCTATTGATATTATACAAATGCTATTTAGCATGCTGAAAATGACTGGAAGATAAATCTAGCCCCCAATTTAAGAATAACGCTTTATCACAAACTAAAAGCAGGAAACTTTAAAAGGATAATGTATTTCATCGCATTTAAAAAGCACTCTAAACTATGCTTGTGGTTTAAAACAATAAAAATGCATAAGAGGTAAGTAATGACAACATTAGTTTTCATTTTTCACATGAAAGTTTTGCAATATAAGTTTGGCAACAAACAAAATATGTCCATTAATTTTAGGGAATAAAATGTCGTTGAAATATTTCTAAGCCATAAAAAACTATTTTTTGTACATACTTTTACATCAGAAAGTCATTTAAATAATTTTGAAACTAAAACAATGTTGCAAAATTGCAACTAATTGTAGTTATAATGTATTTTTATAACATAAACTTTGTGACATAACATAAACTTTTCATCTATTACGTTTCGACTCATCGAATATACTCATCAACACCTCGAATTTAATGCTAAAAATTTAAATTACATCAAACCTCGTGAAATATTAAAGAATAATCATAAGTTAGACATGCATCTTTACCATTTAAAGTTAATTTAGTTTTTTTAAAAATTAAATAAAGTTGCTGAAAAAAAGCTTCTATTTATCTGTAAAATTTTTCAAAATTAAAAACTATAAAAACACAGTTATTTTTCTATTTCAATGAATGATTTTTTATTTAAAAGTAAAGAAAAACGAAAACACTAAAAACTCCCAGTAAACTAAATAATCTCATTTATTTAAAATTAAATTATTTTTAAAAATCGAAACAATGTCTAATTGCTTATCAATACTTCCCTTTTCGAAACTAGATGTCCAAATCCAATTCCAATTAGGGAAAACATTCTTGCAGTTACAGTTAAAACTCAAGTCATCAATCACTGTAATAATACTACAGAAGTTGCATTTGAGCATCGAAAATTCCCTAATTATCTCAAAACTCGTAGGAAGAAAATGCAGATTCCCTCTTAACAAGCGAGCATTAGGCTTAAAAAACTAACAAAGCATTTCGGTGACATTTCCTAAACGAAAGAAAATAGATACATCTCTGATGATCTTTCATGCCTGGCAAACGATATTTTACAGCTGTTTATTCGAACCGTTCGTCTTTTCTGATGAGGGTATTAATTCGCTTTATACGCATGAGATAGAATTTTATCAGCCAAACGATAGGTGAAGTCGTAAAAATTGCGTCTAGGGACATTTGCGGTCGAATGCGATTCGACATTTCTCTTTTAACAGCGAGATGTGCTGTCATTAAAATATCGTGAATTATGAGGAGAGAGTCCTCTTCCTTATTTTGAAGGATTTTCAATTTTGTTATTAAGATGATTAAAACCTTCTTTACGGGTGCTAAATTGAATCTCCCTCTGCCTGCAAAAGAAGTATGAGCTTAAGTTGGTAATGTACAAAATTAATAAAAAGGTTTTATAATAGGTTATTGTGAGAAGTGAAAACAAAGAAAGTAATAATTAATCTCTCTATTCTAAAAAAAAGTTTTTGGTGAACGGTTTCCAGAGAAAGGCTTTTTAATTACTGAACCGAATGACACATAACTGGTATCAAAATGTTCAGATTCTTTCCGGATTTCCGAGTAGGCTATTGGATTTTTTTAAAAAGTTCTCAATTTTAAAATATTTCCATTTTTTTAGATTTCGGATAAGGTCACAGTTACAAAGCAAGTAACTATGAATTTTGAAACAATTGAAAACATATTTCACTGGTTTTTTTATTCAAATATAGATTAAATAATAATCTTTCTATTTATAACACGAATTTAAAAAATATATTTTGGGTTATTTTTAACAATATTTATATTTTTGTTGTTCAAACGGTTTTAATTATATTTAAAACTTATGCATAATTGATTTATCTTTTATTTTTTAAATAACAAATTAATATTTTTATATTTATCTTTGTCCTTGTGGCAACCTAATCATTACTATATTTACAATAAAATATAAACTCGCTTTCGGAAATTTTGAGAACTTTTGCATTTATTTTTTACAATAATTATTATTTTTGTATTCTTTTGCAGGTATGTTTTTTAAGGTAGTAAAATGTAACTCTTTATTTCATAATGCCTAAATGCAAGCAACTAGATCATACGGGTGAATGCTTAAGAAATAAAGATAAAAATCGAAAATGTTAAAGTCTAGACATTCGTGTCTTTGCTATGAAACTGATACAACTTCGAAGTTTGTTTGTTCTCATGAAGATAAAATTCTAAATTTTTGCGATGTTTGCGATAATTACTACATTTTTCACAGCCAATCATTACAAATTTTAAGAAAGTTAAATTTATTCCTGGGATGTTTCAGTGCTTCCTTAATGGATCTGTGAAAAAAACATTACCTAGGGGAATGGGTAAAAGAATGTTTACATTGCCCTGTTGTTAATTTTCTTGGAATTATAAGGCGATCCACCAATTCATGTTACCATAAAAGAACTGTTAAAATTCCGCCCCTGAATAAATATCCGCCATTTTTGAAAGAATACCCCGGAGAAGTACTACCCCTGTTTTAAGAATGTTTTATAAATTGAGTAAGTGCAGTGAGCTGGATTTTGGGTGGAATTGCGAAGCGGTCCAAAAGTTTCTTCGTAAGCAGTTAACGGGGGTTGGCGAGCGAAAGCGAGCAGGGGGCGGTAGTCCCCTAGTGAAGTAAATAAAAAATTTTCTTGAAACTGCTTTTTAAAATATGGACTAAAAAGTATAAAATATTATCTATATTTTCTTGTAATGCGAAAAACGCGAAGGTGGGCATGCAATGGGTAATATTCATCAGCTTGGCATCCTGTTTACCTATCTATCCCCAATATAGAGAATAAGCATATATAGTGACCAGAAAAGCTGACGATGTAAGTTTCTAATGCATTATCCCCACGTTTTTTGGTCTCACAAAAAGTTGTTTAATACTTTTAATTCCATTTTCAAAAGTTTTTTTTCATTTCATTCAGTTATTTTTTTTGTATTCTATGCGATTAAATATTTTGCAATTTAATGACAATTTAATGACATTTTCCACAGAAAAACGGGGTCTGTCTTAATTAATCGGGTGTGTACCTGGAAAATCCTTCCATCGTACACAACACATATACTAATTAAAAGAGCAACTCAGCTTATCTAATGAGAAAATACCCTACTGCAAGTAAATCATCTGAAAGCTATATTAAACTTGAAATGCAAACTTCCTATGCTTGAACATTTTGAAAATCATGCCATTTTTGTGAGTGATTTGCCGCTCTAAGGGGCAAGACATTAATGCTAAAACAATGTATCTCTCTATTCTAAAAAAAAGTTTTTGTAAATGGTTTCCAGAGAAAGGCTTTTTAATTACTGATCCGTATAACATGTTTTTGGTATCAAACTGTTCGGATTCTTTTGAGGATGTGCAAAGTGCCTTTAGAATTTCTAAAAAAATTCTCAATTCTGAGATATTTCCATTTTTCTGGATTACGGATAAGGTTGCAGTTAACAGCAAGAAACTGTCGTACAATTTATTATACCTCCAATCACAATGACCAACCGACGCACAGTGGAGTATTTGTGTGCCAAAAAGGCTTAACAAAAAGTTTATTGAACATTAATAAAAATTATATTTTCTGAAAGCTGAATAAATTGTGCATTCATCAGTATACTTGTTTTGGCCATTGGTTTTTTAGTTTTGTTGCTAGCCTCAGTTAAAGTTGAGATTTCGTTGTTATTAAAGGCAATTTTTCATTGATTTTTGGCTTTTTAAGAGGTTTACGTAATAATTTTTTGTGAATGGAAAAATAAACTAATTAAAACGGAATAAAAAGTGTCTGATTACGAATCGCATGAGCTTTATTTACGTATTTTTTAAATTTTAAATAGTTATATTTTTCCTTTTATAAAAAGCGATTAAAATCAAGAATCGGCCAATTTGTTGCCTTTACAACTGCATTTTTTATATTTAGAAAGGTTTTTGAAAGGGTTCCCCGCTTTGGCCCGCCCGAATCAAAGTTTACTGATTAAGTTCACACTATTAGAGAACACTTCCAGTTAAATTTAGGGTGCGCAAACCTGCGTTTTTTTTACAATTATTTTTTTAAAAACTTACCTTGATAAAACGTTTGCATTGTTTTCTTTGTTATGATGAAAGTTTGCACCTGGCTTCTCGAGTCTTTCGTCCACATTCGCTGGGAGTATGGTTTTTAATTAGTACTTTATTAATATCAACTACGCTTTTGTTTTTCTTTTTCTGCTCTTATTTTTATATTGCAAACGATATTTATCCATTTATACTTAATTAAAAACCAAAGTACGGCAACATATTTAACATTTTATTTATTTATGTTCTTGAATTGGTTTACACTTTTTGACAGATGAATTAGGGTTTATCTTTATGGTATTTAAAATAAAGAAAAAGATACACAGTAAGGACAAATTTATTTTCTACTACATTTAATTGCTTTTTATTTCTGTTATTATTCTTGTACACTTTAGGAAAATAATTTAGATCAGTAATTAAATACTATCTAAATTAGATTCTTAAGATAAGCATTTGTATAAAATGTATTTTCTTCGGACACGATATATACTACCAGCCGTTATAAATAAATGGATTTGCACTTTAATTTAGTAAAAAGATGTTTAAATTCTAAAACATACTGATAAATTAGTGTATATACTCATGAAATAAATATTTTAAGTCAAATTTGTGGTTTTTATAATCACAAAATTAGAAAAATAATTTTGACACGGATTTTGGGTGAAATACTCCACTGTGCGACGCTACTCATTAACGATGAAAATAATTCCTTTCACGCTTTGAAAATGCGCTTCAAAATATGTACTTTCTAAATAAAATATTTTTAAAAGACTGATAAGAGTTTTCCAGAAACTCACAGATCTACTATTCAAGTATAGAATTTCACACACCAAAATTAATTGTTTGTAAACATTGAGTGCAATGTAGATTTTGTCTCTTATCATTTTTAATAGCTTAAATAGTATTGTTTAAAAAGTCTGTTTTAAAACTAAAACTTGAATGATAAAACACTAGATATTTTGTAGAGTTACTAGGTACTATATTAAATTTAACAGATTCATTGCTGAACGTTTTTGTAAATATTGAATATCAATAGCACGAGCAGACTTGATGGATATTTTCAAGGAAAACGTGTTGATTAAATTATTGATAATTTAACCAATAAATATTCTAACTTTTAAGAGAGTGTGCTTCAAGAAAGTTGGTTGAAGTTTTTTCTACTAATTGTTATAACGAATGTTTTATAAATAAATAATTTTAGTGAGCAGGGTTTTGTGGGGATTGCGAAGCGATCCGAAAGGCCCTGCGTCAGCAGTTAACGGGGGTTGGCGAGCGATAGCGAGCAGGGAGCGGTAGCTCCCTAGTTGTCCTAAAAAAACTTTAAAAATATCATATTTTTAACTGTATGTATATCTCAACTGATATTTTGTAAATATATCGCTTTTGCGCTCTATTTCATCAAATAAAAAAACGCGCTAAGTTGGATTCTATCAACATGCAAGCAATAAGGGAACTTGATATTTGCCCCTCTGACGAAATGACACAGTGTTAATTTTGACACACTGAGTTTGCCAACCCAGGTTATTATAAAGCACAGTGAGTTAACCTCAAGCAAATCTGTCTCGTTCGCAACAGTGGATGACCGCTATTGTGTCCACTTCCCGAGTGTTGAGATCACCCGCCACTCATCAACACTAGATTAATTTGCGCAGCTACTCGGGTTGCGGCGCTCAATTTCGCTCTGCTAATGACGGTGCTCGGCTTTTAGGAGAGATGACCGAAACAAAAAGATGAACGATGTTTTTGCGGGCAGAGATTTTTCATTGTTTTGCCGTGACATCGTGGCGGAAGGAACAGTTTATTAATGAGTTTATTAAACCATTTAGGCATAATGGAGAAAAGTTTCATAGTCTGAGGTTCAGGAGGTCCCTGGGAAACGATTAACGGTTTTTTTTCAGCGAGGGTGTGGATTTTTTGGAGTGTATGTTCACTTATATTAACTAAAGGGTTATTAATTAGGCTATTAATTGCTAAAGGGTTTTCTTTAAAGCTAAAGGGGGTCTTTGTCTAACCACGGCTTACTAGATACTACTACAGACTGACCGAGTTTTGAATTATTTAAAACTTTTGACAACTTTTTCCACTAGGATCGCCCCAAATCGGTTAAATAACGTCCTAACCAATAGGATAAACACATTGACAAATAAGGAAAAACAAAGGCGTGTTTTCAAGACGAAACTGCTGACTGTTGGCCATAAAGCCAGCCCCGCCTTCAACTCTGTGGATTTGCTATGCTAGATGTGAACTATTGCCATCTACATTTTAAAGATTTCGGCATCTCGGTCAGCCTGTAGTAGTATCTATAGTAAGCCGTGGTCTAACTAATAAAAATTTAATCATTGCTTGCAAGGTTTTTCTAATCCATCATTTCAGTTTCATAGTTTAGAAATTGTTAACTTATTTTAAAAACGTGGTGATACACTTAACTAATTTTGGTCGTTATTTTCACAAATGTTAAGAAAAAATAACACAATAGTTGTTAGGGTAAAAGTTTTCTTCCGGGCAATTAGGCCGTGGTCTATAAGTAGATGTTAAAAGTCCAAACGTTTCGTCGGCAACTTCGGCAGACATTATCAATGGAAATAAAAGATTAAAAAATTTTTAGAAAGTTAAAATTAAATGCCCGGAAGAAAACTTTTACCCTAACCCATCCGGTCGTGAAAGCCTTTGTTCTTATACAATAGTTGTTGCTCATAACTTTAAACTAAATAAATATTTGAAGTCTCAAAGTTTAAAAAAGATATCAAAATATTTCCTCAACACTACGAACGTATTTGTATTCTGATATGGTATTCCTGAAATGAAATCTATCATTTCCAAACCATATATCTTTATTGACGTTTACTGTCTGTTAAAATGGCACATAGGGTTCTTTTATGTCATTCTATACGTGTGGAAAATATTTGCGTTCGGTTTTTCACCAGAAGTTTAAGTACTAGTTTTTCTTATCCCACCTGAACTCAATATTTCCAACTAAAATATGCAATAAGTTTCCTATAAAATGGTAAAATATAGTTTCATTTTCCCGGCCTATGTTTTGGTTTTGAAAAAAAATATTACTTTTAGAAAAAATTGTAATTTCTCGTTTTGAGTAAAAATTTCATTCACCTTTTTTTCCCTTTCACTACAAAAACTATCCATTAAGCTTACATGTAGAATTTTATGCTCTATTTTAATTATTTTAAAATTTTCGAAAAATCTAGGTGCATTTTTTTAACTTACATCTAACCTAGTATCTCCAAATAAAAATATTTTAACTAAAAATACGTATTTATATTAAAATTTCATAAAAAACACCACGAAGATGGCTGAGATTAAAAAACTTTTAAGTAAACTGTTTTTTTTCTCTTTTCTTATTTTGAAATTAGTCTGTTATGGAAATTACCATTTTTTTATAAACCAGTATAATTAACTAAGTGCCTACTAAGTAGTAAGACTATGTTTCATACTACATTGTATTCAGATTAAGTGTTTTCAAGAAATCGAATAACTTTAATTTTTTTAATGCGAAAGGAAGATTTGAATTGAGGAAAACCGATGATTAATTAAAAAGAATCATCTTCGATTAAATTTGTCTTTGGAATTTGTCTAAAAGAATTTATTACTCTCTTCACCTTAAAACTACACCGATGCCGTTAAGATACAACACAAGTAATATATTATTTAGTTAAATACTCCGATTTCCTTCTTTGAAAATAAACTACCCAGCAAATGATTATTTTACTAACTCCAATAAATTCAAGACAAATATCCTTTAAATAAATCATTCTTAACAAACCTCAACATTCCAACCAACTTATCAATTTACCAAGAGAAATAAACTAAACTCAAATAGGGAACTGACATTTTCTAAACATGACTCTCCTTCCATCACCAAAACTTAAAACCATCTAACCCCGAGTCTAAACCAAACAATGGATAACTGCAGTCAAAAATTTTTTTAATCTTAATGTGTTCAGAATGGCCTAAAACCTCCAAAAAATGTTTTCATTTGCTTTTCAAAGCCCAAAAATTTTAAGTTATTTTCAATTAAAAACAGCCTCTTTTGTGTCTGAGCTGAAACAGCTTGTGACGTGAAATGTGCTTTGTTCCCGCTTGTTGCTATAATCCCGCTTTGAAACAATGAGCACTAGTTTTTTTTACAGACTAGTGTATCGATGAAAACGGTGTTTCCCACATTTCCACTGGCACATGTGACGTCACATTGTTAGGAGCTTTCTGTATTAAAATATGTCATAATTACCTTAAAAAAAATTTGTGGGGAAAGACAAGCGTATTTTTGGAATCAGGAGAGAATTTTTAATAAATTAAAATTGAATATTTAAATTTTTAAGATTTGCTGCAGTTCTCCATTGAGAAGAGTGAACAGTGGAATAAGTCCAATATAATAAAACCTTAGACAAACCCGGATTTCTATACATATATCCAAACCGCTATATATAGGAGGGCCTTAGTCAAAAGTTGAATAACTCTCCTGTAAGAACAGCTTGAAATACTCCTTCTACATAGAGACAACACAGACACGTCACAAGAAAAACCATTAATTACTCAAAACTAAGTAACGATGACATACGCCACTGTCATCCTAATCAGTTCAATTGAGTACCGGAATTTATTAGATCCTCGACTAGGGAAGGACGTCGGAAATTTCCGCGACAGTTCGTCTGCAAATGACGCGGTCCTTCCGGGAAAGATGGAATGACTCTGAGCAACATAAATCACTCATTTCACGAGCCCCCTCTTTTTCACGCACTTTGAGGAGACAACAGGGGACTGTTGGAGACAACGGTTTCGTTCCAGCGATGGGCAGGGTGCTAAAATGATGGAGAAGGCCCTCCTGAAGTACTCTCTAACTACTCAGCGTCGAAGGGGGAATAACATGGGGGCTTAGGGAAAGATCGCGATAAAGTTATACAAGATTAGATTTCCAAAGATACATTGTTATATGTTCTTTGTAAGAGTTGGTTCTGTTATTGAGAGAAATACTTTCATATGCTAAAAATAAATTTTTAAAGATTTGAGTTTTTAATACTTTTACCTCGTTTCAAGATTTGGATTTAAATTGATGCAACACAAAACAAACTAATCTACATAATTATTTAAACATGTATTTTTAGCTACTTTAAGGATGCTACAAGATGTTAAACCAATGTTAGATTATTATTAGATTATCAATTATTATAGATTATTAGATTAGATGTTAGATCAATGCTACAAGATGTTATTGATGACCAATCTTCACTATTCATATAGAGGTTTTGGTTTCACACAGGCTCCTTTTCAATTAGCTTCTTGTATCAAAATACTATAAATAAATTGAGGATTCATAAGTATTTAATCCTTACAAAGTCCTTCACGGTGGAAATCAATATTTTAAAAATTGTCCGGGCTAGCTGGGCGTGGTCGATGATTAAGATCAAAAGACCAGCTAGCCAGGAAGATTTTCATAATATTTAATCCTTGGTTTCTCATATAAAATACTGTAAAATGCTCATTCTGTAACTTACCCTTTTCAGTCCTAGACCACCTAACCCTATAGAAAATTTGGAGTGGTTAAGACTAAAAAGGTGAACGGTATGGTTGATTTAGAGCAGGTATGGGCAACCTTTTTGAATCTGCGGGCCGGGCTCAAAGATTAAAATGACTTGGAGGGCCATAGAGTAGATAATAAGTAATTTTGAAAAGGGGGGAGGTTTTATTTAAAACAGAGTTATAGTATTAAAGTTAAGCATTAATCTGGACTAGAATTATGTTATCTTGATTAAGTATTATTATAAGTATAATGCTTGGAGTTACATTAATCTCAGGGGTGTAAATAAAAATTATTATTTAATTAAATTTATTATTTACTGTAGCACTACAGTAAATTTTTGGGTAGAATTTGGGTCTTGAGGAACTTAGAAATAAAGCTCCATCAACTACCAAAGGGGGGTACGAGGGTTCTTCCCCGAAAATTTTTGGAGATTTGATTCCAAACTTGATTCCCACTAGATTTGGTTCATCTAGTACGAATGTTTTAGATTTGCATTTTTGGGTAGGATTTGGATTAACTTTATTGTAAAAGAGTTTTGAATTATTAAATTCAAAGTCTTAAGGGAGGAAATTTTTTGGAAATTATACCTTAAAAAACAGGGTTTTAGCTTGTTCTGGTACTAAAATGTTCCGCGGGCTGGGAGAAATGTCGTGGTGGGCCGGAGGTTGCCCATATGTGATTTAGACAGGGTTGGCTGGTTTGGACCCAATTGGGTTGGACCCAATGGGTTTTTTAAAAAAAAACCATGAGAAAAAACCCACATTTTGGACCCATTTTTGGGTTTTTTCAAGAAAAATCAAGATTTTAGTTCCTTCAAAATTTAATGTGTTTTTCAAAGTTAAGGATATTTGTAAAATTTTAATGTTTTTTTTCAAAAATTAAACTGTTTTAAAAATTAAAGTGGGTTTTTTCTTTATTGAATGGGGTTTTTTCAAAATTTAGGACGTTTAAAGTTAAAACTAGATAAAAAATAAGGAAGATTTTTTAAAATTTCAGTGGGTTTTTTCAAACTATAAAAACTTTGAAAAAACCCACTTAACTGTGGAAAAACTGACATTATTTTGACAGAACACATAGAACAACATAGAAAGAACTCGCTAAAATTTGAAAAAACCCACTTACTTTATAGGAGAAAACCACTTAATTTTGAAAAAACCCACACTTTTTCCGAAAAAACCCAGTTTTATTTGGGTTTTTTCAGGGTTTTATTGAAAAAACCCAATAAAACCCAACCCAGTTGGTTTTTTTAAAAAAAACTCGGGTTTTTGCCAACCCTGGATTTAGAGCTTAAGGTTTTAAATAACTTGTATTGGTTTTCTCATTTTCACTTATTCATCCAGTCATTAAAAAGATTCCTGCACACAACTCCATAAATCCATTTTGCGCCTTTTATGGAAAACACCACATCACACCCAATATTTGAACAAGAGATAAAACTTCCCCAAAAACATCACACAGACAACTAACACCCGGAAAACTTTCACACAAAAATTATCACCCTGCCTACCGCAGTCATAATTACCCATCTTTTCACAGCAGCCTTTATGCCCGATAGATGCTATCTGAGTTGAGTTGAGAGTAAACGCGTGCTGCTGCTGGATTTATAGCGAAAGTTTATTCGGGTATAGGATCCCATCTTTCATTATTTTCAATATTAATTCTCTCTGCTTTGGAGGTCACGCTTGTGATTTATAGGTCCATATAAAACGCCCGGAGGCGGCTCAGGGCGACGAGATATGAAATTGATGTTAATGGAATGCGACAATGCAAGGAGGTTAGGGTTAACGTTAATAAAAAAAATTTAAAGGAGGGTTGACTAGTAAATTTCACTTTGTGTTGATGAATTGAATTGAATGAGGTTAGTTATAATGATGTATTGGAAATAAATAGCAGACCTTTAAATGAAGGATGATGGTTTTGCCTTTTTTGTGCAAAGGCATTATTTATAAGGTACATAATGAATATTTTTAAAATCAATTCTTTAAAAAGGAAATAGTTTATAATCATACCCGGATGATATAATATTATTTACAATAGGTTCTAATTTAACAGTATATCCGTAACCATAAAAATTCTAGTAGTTAAATTATTCCTTACGAAGTAAAAAGGTGTGGCATCATAAAATGTACAGATGATGTTAATTTCTTAAAGGTATAACCTAACCATAATTTGTCACCCCTAAATACACATTAAAACAAAAAACTACTGATTCACATGATGAAAAAGCATTATCCTTCAAACAACTAGTACAACAAAATGTACACAGATGATGTTAATTTCTTAAAGGTATAGTCAAAGTCAAGTCAAAGTCTGCCCGGGCCTAGTGGCCCATCAGGCGGTGCCCATCTCCGTTTCTGTAGCCTTTGGGCCTGGGGTGCTAATTATTAGTGTGTGTCCAGGCCGAGTGGCTAGCCCGACGCTGGACCCCCACCAAGCAAGCTTGGTCCTCATTTATCGACCCCGGAAGGATGAAGGGCTGAGTTAACCCATGACCAGCTACCCAAGCAGGAGCCGCGAGGCATCGAACCTGGGTCGGTAATGCTCGTAGCCAGACACGCTAACCACTGCACCACCGCGGCCACTTAAAGGTATAACCTAACCATAATTTTTCACCCCTAAATACACATTAAAACAAAAAACATTTGATCCACATGATGAAAAAGCATTATCCTTCAAACAACTAGATCAATTATTTTTCTGGTAGTTCTATATATATTTCAGTTTTTCTATTTAATCAAACTCAAATATTACAAGGTATGAAATAAGTAAAAATTATTTCGTCTAATTTTATTTTCAAAAACCCCGTGTCAATGTAAGCATTCTTTCATGAACAATTCATTAGCCAGGTATTGCACAAACTAATTTATATATAATTATCCTGGATGATTTAAATTAAACTGAAGGTGTATACTTATGCATATTTTGCATATTGGAATACACTACTCGCACCTGTATTTGCTCAATAATAAATGAAAAGATAAAAATTCTTATAACCTTTAAATTAAGTGGCTAACCATCATGTCATTTTGACTAAACTATATAAATTAATGACTCCCCAAAACTAATAATTTTTACACTAAAAATCCTTTTATAATTAAGAGTGTCATTATTAACTTATTTTTATCACTTCTTTATTGAACTTTTTTAGAATTCAGTTGAATTAAGAAAGGATTTTAAGGATATTATCTTTTCAATTTTTATAATTAAGTGGTATTATAATTAACAGACCATAAAATTCCTTTTTTTTCATCTTTCGAATGGGGAAAAAGTTATTAGGAAAGGGATTATTTCAGTTCGAAAACAAAAAAAAATGAAATAATTTAAATTTTAGGAGTTCACAATTTGACAGGATATTGCATTGTTCTAAAACTGAAAGAAAGCAAAAAACTCGAGGAATTAAACAAATAACGTGTTTCATTAATCATGAGTTTATCTTTTCACATTTCTTTAAATTAATTAATACTTAGAACTGCTCAAGTATAATAATATCTCATGTCAGTAAAACTTTTTGGGATGGGTATTTAATTACGCTTCATATAAGCTTTAAACTAAATTAATAGTTTCCCTAAAATTGCGTTTTTAAAAATCTATCATGGAAAATGGAAAAGATTAACATAAAGGGAATGAAATTAACAATTCCACAACATAGTTTTTTTAGAAATTTTTGTTAAAAAAGTAGTTGATTTTTTTCATGAAGACAACGTAGTAAAAATATCAGTCTTAATGATACGAATATAAGAGTCATAACATTTCATTAGAAAATCATGGTCAAAATTATAAAATCTTATTTCAATCATCATATTCAGCATCATCAGAAATTGTGGTGGTGTGCTGGTTCGAGACCACTGAAACAGTGCTCAGACCACTATGGTCAGAAATTCACTGGTCCGCAGGACCAGTGGCAGTCTCCAGTTCTAGACGCATTCTTTTTTCTGCGAAACTTATTAGAAGTTATTTTAGTTAAACTTATTTTTGTCAATCAGTTGTTACATTAATATTTAAAAAGAAAAGTACTAATCAAGTAAGATATTTTCTAAATTTTTTGTTTATTTAGTTTGCTTGTTTTGTATGATTGTTTTAATTAATTCACTTTAAATACAAAAGTTACTTTAAAAGAATTGAAATAGTATGTCCTTTTTAATTTTGGTTGAGGACCAGTAATTTTCTTTACCGATTTCTAACGCTGAATTTAAGCCTTGAATCAGATCGTTTTTCTAATCCAAAATACCCCGCACTTATGAACAAAGTCATTAATATTAATAAAAAAACCCATTCAAAGAAGGACCTCCCCCACTCAACACTACTAAGAATAATGAACTCCTGTTAAGTGAGGCACCATCCTTTAACCAGCAGCAGGCGATGAGACCTGCCTAAAGGACGAGTTTTCTGGTTTACTGCCATTGGTGATCGATCTTTTTTTCAATTATAACGGTTGCCTGTCCCCGACTCAACAAGTTTCGGAGTAGATTAAAATCGGATCGGTAAAAGGTATTAGGTAGGTACGATTAATCATGGGATAAGGGATACTTTTTTCTTTTCCCGTTTCGAAGAAAGATGTTGTACAAAATTAGTTTTTATACAGATGTTAGTTGCTTTAGATGTTGGGTATGGGTCTGTTGATATTGAAGCTTGAGGCACGCAAGGTTGTTGGAGAATGGTATCGAGTGGATGGATTTTTTCTCTATATTCACTAGTGTGAGCTACCCGCCTTATTACTCTTCGTATATTTAATTGAAGATTAATGTCAGAAAGTTTTGTGTATTAATTTACATTAGTTTGTAAAGTATGGGGTTTAAAATAGTGCAAACGTTACATATTTTTCATTTACGATTTTTGCATAAATAAAATGGGTGATGTGAAAATAAAAAAGTAAATACTAAATCTACTTGGACTTAATTTTTTGGAAACATCCTTTAACGCCTATAGTCCAAGATCCCAGAGCCCCCAGACATTTCTTATTTTCTCACAAATAAAATATATGGGATAAAGTAGTATTAGTATAAACTTTGAGTGTGTGCATATCCGCTAACTTGGCCCGCCGGCCAATTGACAGGTACCATGTGCTAAAGGTAGGTAAAAACAGTGCTCACTTTTCTCATTTTCTCAAGGATGATTTTTACATATGATACTCGGTGAACTATTTCAATATTTTTTGTAAGCAGCCAGACCAATCGGATGGGCCAAACATCCTCCAGACGCTCTAATAGTGTTGAATAGCGAGAAATGCAGCCAATCCAACCAACCCTTACGATCGCATAAAGCTGCAAACAAAATTGTCGGTTCACTACTAGTCATTTCTCACTAGTTACAATGTTACAATGCACTTATACAGCTTTATGCGATCGTAAGGGTTGGTGGGATTGGCTGCATTTCTCGCTATTCAACACTATTAGTGCGTCTGGGGGATGTTTGGCCCATCCGATTGGTCTGGCTGCTTACAAAAAATATTGAAATAGTTCACCGAGTATCATATGTAAAAATCATTCTTGAGAAAATGAGAAAAGTGAGCACTGTTTTTACCTACCTTTAGCACATGGTACCTGTCGATTGGCCGGCGGGCCAAGTTAGCGGATATGCACACACTCAAAGTTTATACTAACACTACATTATCCCATATATTTTATTTGTGAGAAAATAAGAAATGTCTGGGGGCTCTGGGATCGTCATCTACTATAAGGTATCTCAGAAGCGCATGTAAGAAAATAGCAGAAATTGAGAAACATGCATATAAATTAAAATTTTTTCTTTCGGTCCATGGCTTCAGAATACTGTCCCAAATTCATTTTATTTTATACAAAAGAAATTTTTAAATTTTAATGGCCCAAAATTTTATCTAAACACTCAGTTTTAACAACTTTTATAAAAAAGGTGATAAAGATATCCAAAAATAAAAATGTTTTTATAACTAACATTAATTTTTAACATTACATTATTTTTCGTGGAACAGTTGCCTAAAATATCCAAATAAACGTTCTAAAACTTACATCCTTTTGAATCATATTTTTTTAGTCTCTTACTTCATCAGGTGGAAGAAAATACCTCTAAACGAAAGCAGTTTATCCCAATCCCTCCTAATTGAGTCTTCATTCCAGAAAATTCAGCAATCTTTCCAAAACCTCCCTACAACAAAGCTCCAAAATATCAAACCCACTTACTCACATACATAAACTTACAAAAAAATTTTCCTTGACCCATCCAACAGACCACCCAAAGCAGAACCACGCCATCATCCTAACTCATCCCCCAACATTCCACGCGACATAGCGACCTTCCGAGAAACATCGCGACCTCAGAACTTAATACCAATTTTCGCCGCACGCGGTCAGGAGCTCATAACCCTCCATCACACTGAGGCGGAGGAAAAAGTCCGCGGAGTAAAACACGGCACCAATAAAAAGGGCGAGGACGTTCTCTGCTGTTACAATAAAGCATCCCCGGCGGTACAAATTAAATCTCTTCTACTGGAGGGATGGGATGGGTTGTCAATATTTGGCCCTGGAAATTAGTTTCTAGTCTTTTTGAAGGGACGGATGGATTCGAGGAGCTGGTTGATTCGCTGATATTGATTCCCTCTGTCCGTATATTTTAGAGGGGGTGACTGTTTATATACAGTTGGTTACGGGTTTGGAGATGTTGCAAGAAGGTTTTAAAATTGGTAGTATTAGACGGGTATGGTTGTTTTTTTAATTGATTATTGCGTTTCAACATTCTTCAGTATGTATGGTTTTGGTAAAATAAGTTCAACCAAGAAATGTAAAAAGTCAAAGAATTACGAGTTGAAAAATCCTACACTTTCATAGTCAGTCAATCAATTAGATATGTCGCGTATTTTCGTTTTTCAGACGCAATCATTTATTTAAGCAGTTTCTTATCATGATTTAAGATTTTGCCTTTGAATGAAGGGATAACCAGTTGCCAGTCAGAATTATCTTTTCAAATCTTACAGTTAACTCTGTTAGGGTTTCAGGTAATTCTTGCTGACAAAATTACAGTAGGAATAAGCTTTTTCTTGCTCATCCATCAACTCGCTTAAGTAACTGTGCATAATATGTGCCTAAGAAAAAAGGATGCTTTTATATCCTGTTTTTAAAAAACTTACTAATTAAAATTCAAATTGGTAATCAGATGAAATATTAGCCAGCTCATTAAAATTATTCTCAATGAATTTTAAAGCTGCTATATAATCCCTCACAGCCGATACATATTGAATCGTCAATTAGAAGAAGGGAATAAGTCCAAAAAATGACAAATTGACTTTTTGAGCTGTAAACACAAAAGTATTTGAGTGAAAAGAGGGTAAAATATCTACCCCCTATCAGCAGATATAGCCCCTTGAATTTGCGAAATCCATGTCCTTTCATTGTATTTTTTAATTTAATTTGGAATCAAAGTTAATTTGTCTTTCTTTTCCTATTATTTATAATAGGATATCAAAATAAATATGCTATTAATTTAAAAGTGCTTTCAAACATTTTTTATGCGGGGAATGTTCGACTCCATTTATATTCACTTACTCCATTGTTACTGCTTTAATGACTCATTTTCATAATAATTTTGAATTTTATTTTCCTTAATCTTTTTATTTCCCTTTGGTAGTGCGAATTAAGAAGAAATATGATTTAAATTTCAATTGAAAGGTTTTTTAATATTTTTCTTCGGATAAAATTTCATAAGGTTGAAGAAGGGAATAAGCCCATCAACTTTTTTTAACAGTAAAATATTTTTTAATGTATTCATATCTGGTTTGGTGATTGCTCTGTTTTTTAAATAGGGTTCTGAATTTTCAGTAAAAGTGGTTATACAATGATAATTCCATTACTTATACAGTTCTTTTTCAAATTTCTCCAAACTTGGTTTTCGGACTTATTCCTTTCTAACTGACTATTCAATTCATATCTCACACTTTATGCAAGTATTATTTTCAATATTGGCATGAACAACGGTGATGAATCTCTCTATTCTAAAAAAAAGTTTTTGGTGAACGGTTTCCAGAGAAAGGCTTTTTAACTACTGAACCGAATGACAAGTATAAGGTATCAAAATGTCCGGATTCTTTCCGGATTTCCGAGTATATAATCCCTTCGATTTTTCAAAAAAATTCTCAATTTTAAAATATTTCCATTTTTTTAGATTTCGGATAAGGTCGCAGTTACAAAGCAAGAAACTATGAATTTTAAAACAATTGAAAACATATTTCACTGGTTTTTTATTATTCAAATCTCTCTATTCTAAAAAAAAGTTTTTGGTGAACGGTTTCCAGAGAAAGGCTTTCTAATTACTGATCCGTATAACACATATTTGGTATCAAACTGTCCGGATTCTTTTGAGGATGTGCAAAGTGCCTTTAGAATTTCTAAAAAAAATCTCAATTTTAAAATATTTCCATTTTTTTAGATTTCGGATAAGGTCGCAGTTACAAATCAAGAAACTATGAATTTTAAAACAATTGAAAACATATTTCACTGTTTTTTTTAATATTCAAATAGATTAAATAATCATCTTTCTATTTATAACACGAATTTAAAAAATATATTTTGTGTTATATTTAACAATATTTATATTTTTGTTGTTCAAAGGGTTTAATTGTTATTCAAACGGTTTTCATTATATAATTAATTTATTTTTTATTTTTTTAAATAACAAATTAATATTTTTATATTTATCTTTGTAGTTGTTGCAACCTAATCATTACTATATTTACAATAAAATATACACTCGCTTTCGGAAATTTTGAATTTTGCATTTATTTTTATATCCTTTTGCAAGTATGTTTTTAAGGTAGTAAAATGGTAAAATGTAACTCTTTATTTCATAATGACAAAACGCAAACAACTAAATAACACGGGTGAATGTTTTAGATATAAGGATGAAAATGTTGGAAGTCTTGACATTCGGTGTCGTTGCTATGAAAATGACACAACTTCGAAGTTTGTTTCTCATGAAGATAAAATTCTAAATTTTCGCGATGTTTAAGATAATTACTACATTTTTAACAGCCAATCATTACAAATTTTAAGAAAGTTAAATTTATTCCTGAGATATTTCAATGCTTCCCTTAATGTATCTTTGAAAAAACATTACCTTAGGGAAATGGGTAAAAGAATGTTTGCATTGCTTTGTTGTTAATTTTCTTGGGGTTCAATTCCGTTATAGTTCCCGCTAAATATCGCCAATCTCTTTCGAACGCTCAATATTCAAATGTAAACCACTTTTTCTAATTTTTAATGATAAACTGAATAGTTATAGATCTAATTAAACACTTTAATCTATGAATTTGAAACAATTTAGCAATATTTATACTTTATAGTGTCCAAAAGAGATTGGTGATATTTAGCGGGAACTATAATGGAATTCAACCCCAAGAAAATTAACAACAAAGCAATGTAAACATTTTTTTACCCATTTCCCTAAGGTAATGTGTTTTTCACAGATACATTAAGGGAAGCACTGAAACATTAAGGGAAGCTTCATATTTAGCGGGAACTATATATGAACCTTTCTTGGAATTATAAAGCGATCCGCCAATTCATGTTACCATAAAGGAAATGATAAAATTCCACCACTGAATAAATGTTCGCCATTTTTGAAAGAATACCACGGAGAAGTACTACCCCTGTGTTAAGAATGTTTTATAAAGTAAGTGCAGTGAGCTGGGTTTTGTGGGGAATTGTGAAGCGGTACAAAAGTTACTGCGTCAGCAGTTAACGGGGGTTGGCGAGCGACAGCGAGCAGGGGGCGGTAGCCCCCTAGTAGATTAAATAATCATCTTTCTATTTATAACACGAATTTAAAAATATATTTTGGGTTATTTTTAACAATATTTATATTTTTGTTGTTCAAACCACGTTCAAACGGTTTTAATTATAATTAAAAATAATGCATAATTAATTTATATCTTATTTTTAAATAATAAATTGATATTTTTATATTTATATTTGTCGTAGTGGCAACGTGACAACCTAATCATTACTATATTTACAAAAATATAAACTCGCTTTCGGAAATTTTGAACTTTTGCATTTATTTTTTACAATAATTATTATTTTTTATATCTTTTTGCAGGTATGTTTTTTAAGGTAGTAAAATGTAACTTTTTATTTCATAATGAAAAGTTTAGACATTCGTGTCATTGCTATGAAACTGATACAACTTCGACGTTTGTTTGTTCTAATGAAGATAAAATTCTAAATTTTCGCGATGTTAACGATAATTACTACATTTTTCACAACCAATCTATAAAAATCATTGCAAATTTTAAGAAAGTTAAATTTATTCCTGAGATGTCTCAGTGCTTCTTAATGAATCTGTGAAAAAACATTACCTTGATGGGGAAATAGTAAAAGAATGTTTACATTGCTCTGCTGTTAATTTTATTGGAATTATAGGGCGATCCTCCAATTCATGTTACCATAGAAGAACTGTTAAAATTCCGCCACTGAATAAATATCCGTCATTTTTGAAAGAATACCCCGGAGAAGTACTACCCCTTCTTTAAGAAGTACTACCCCTGCTTAAGAAGTGCAGTGAGCTGGGTTTTGTGAGGATTGCAAAAATTTCTGCGCAAGCAGTAAACGGGGGTTGGCGAGCGATAGCGAGCAGGCGGCGGTAGCCCCCTAGTCTCTCTATTCTAAAAAAAAGTTTTTGGTGAACGGTTTCCAGGGAAAGGCTTTTTAATTACTGATCCGTATAAAACATATTTGGTATCAAACTGTCCGGATTCTTTTGAGGATGTGCAAAGTGCCTTTAGAATTTCTAAAAAAAATCTCAATTTTAAAATATTTCCATTTTTTTAGATTACGGATAAGGTTGCAGTTATAAAGCAAGAAACTATGAATTTAAAAAAAATTGAAAACATATTTCACTGGTTTTATTATTCAAATAAATTAAATAATCATCTTTCTATTTATAACACGAATTTAAAAAATATATTTTGGGTTATTTTTAACTATATTTATACATATTTCTGTTGTTTAAACGGTTTTAATTATATTTAAAACTTATGTATAAAAAATTTATCTTTTATTTTTTAAATAACAAATTAATATTTTTACATTTATCTTTGTCGTTGTGACAACCTAATCATTACCATATTTACAACAAAATATAAACTCGCTTTCGGAAATTTTAAACTTTTGCATTTATTTTTTACAATTATTATTATTTTTATATTCTTTTGCAAGTACTATGTTTTTTAAGGTAGTAAAATGTGACACCTTATTTCATAATGCCAAAACGCAAACAACTAGATAACACGGGGGACTGTTTTAGAAATTAAGATAAAATTCGAAATGTTTGAAGTCTAAACATTCGTGTCATTGCTATGAAACTGACACAACTTCGACGTTTGTTTGATCTCATGAAGATAAAATTCTAAATTTTCGTGATGTTTACGGTAATTACTACATTTTTCCCAGCCAATCGATGAAAATAGTTACAAATTTTAAGAACGTTAAATTTATTCCTGAGATGTTTCAGTGCTTCTTAATGAATCTGTGAACAAAACATTACCTTGGGTAAATGGTAAAGGAATGTTACATTGCTCTGTTGTTAATTTTCTTGGAATTATAAGGCGACCCGCCAATTAATGTTACCATAAAGGAACTGTTAAATTTCCGCTACTGAATGTATATCCACCATTTTCGAAAGAATACCCCGGAGAAGTACTAACCCTGTTTTAAGAATGTTTTATAAAGTGAGTAAGTGCAGTGAGCAGGGTTTTGTGAGGAATTGCGAAGCGGTTCAAACGTGTCTGCGTCAGCAGTTAACGGGGGTTGGCGAGCGATAGCGAGCAGGGGGCGGTAGCTCCCTAGTATTTAAAAAATTAGTTTTTCTTTTTTGCAAGTACCATAATCGATATGATATGTATGACTTGTAGTTTTGAAAATGAATATTACCTCTCTTTTTGTCCAAATAGAGATGTGAAATAAAAGGGAGTGAGATGAGACTAAGATTGAACAGAGAGTAGAATAAAACCTAAGAGTTGAAACTTCTATTGTTATTTATTTTCTAAGCAGCCTAAAAGTCTCCTCTGAAATCTTTTCCCCAACTTCTAGTTTGTTATCGTCTTTCATATTTTTTAAAGTCATTTCATTCCCTTTAGTCCCTCAATCTTGATACAGGGGACTTTATTGTTTTATGGGAATCCCTCTGAGTTACCAACAAGGCAGCAATCACATTATTAAACCAACATTACAAAGGAAAAATTTCATAGCTCTACATCTTGTAATCTTACTCTTTATTCATCCACAAACAGTCGTTAACCAGAAATTTTCAAAAATAAAAAATATATCTCACAATAAAATCTCTTGATTCAATACCATGCTTAACCCTTTCACTCCTAAGGCGCCCGAGATAACCTATAGAATCCTATAGAAACTTTGGGACGTCTAGGTCGGAAAGGTTAAAAGGCATGCCATTATAGAGTTCTATTAAGAATATTAAACATATCTCTTTTCAACAGAGGAGCGTATTTTCAGCAATTCACTTATGCCCTATTCCGTAACGTAATAACAAAATGGACCATCTAATTTCTTCCGTTCGAGAGAACATCAAAGAAATGTTTTCGTACTGATTGAAAGTAGCCAAAGCTAAGCTAGCTACCTTTTCTTTATTCTGCCTATTTATGGAACCTTTTGGGAAATTATTGTTTAAACGACGTTTCTAGGCAATGAGGTTACGTTATCATGGTTTCGGCAGATTTTTTTACAATATTAAGAAGAAGACATTTGACTCTTGGGTTAAGTGCGCTTGTTAATGATTCAGAAATAATATGGTTTAGAATCTATTGGATTTTATGGTTATGAATTTGTTTTTGTTGATCACAGTGTTTTAAGATCAGTTAACAGCTGTTTTTTTGTTATTACCAATCGCTTCTGGGAATGTTATATTATTCTACAACGCCTCTAGATAAAGAAAAAAGAAACTTATTAAAGACGTTGAAACACTTGTGAAAATTCCAAAAGGTGATTAAAAAACTAAAAGATGCATGAAGAGCTATAACGATGAATTCGAAGTACCTCACTGAAGTACCTGTTATTTAGTCAAACATTTATGTAAAAAAAATTGCATGTCAATGGAATGGGGTATGACTTTTCTTTAAAATTCTTCATTAAAATGATTAGAATACCAATAGCCACAAACTCAATTGCATAGTTAACCTAATAATTAAAATATTTTCAAAGTAACTAAAATAAACTTGGTAAATCTCAAAAGCTAATAATGATTTTAAAACCAATCAAAAAGTCACACTTATAGAAACTCAAATGTCTATAAAAGTGAAAAGAGTCCGAAAAACTCATTTTAAAAACATAATTAACTTATTTACTTCATCCCCATATCAAACCTTATTTTGATTGATTGAAACCTCCTGCCACCATGAAAGTTATTCGACACCAAGATGCATAAAATGATATTCTATTACATCATGCAAATCAAATTACCATATTAATATCCAAAACCCACTTACAAATTATTGTAGCTAATTTAAAATTAAACGCCCGTTATAGAATTCCAATTAAACTCCCATTCATAACTGCTAATATCCTCCTCTTCAAGCTGCACCGATCACCCAATAATCAATCAACCTTTGGACCTACCTTCAAATTATTGCCTTACTATCTTGCCATCTCATAAGCATCCCATACCCTTTCAAATCAATCAAGCTTTTAGAGGGGAGGGGTAAGAGGTTTTACCCCTCCCCCTTTCAAGATGCATCTCGAAGAACATGCCCGGGGACAGCGATCGCCTTTCACTCAATGTCGGAAAAAAGTCGATGGGTCGCCCTCAATCCGTCTTGGGCGGTTCTATGGGTTCTGTCTTTGAAGAGGAATGCCTAGTTAACATGGTCAAAGTCCGTGTGGAAATTTAGACGGGTTCTGGAAAAGGGGCGAGTTACTGCCGTACAGTCACTTGCTCTCACTCAGGGTAAAATTCATTGAATGAGGACTGTTTAGTTGGATGGTAAATGGGGGAATTGTGATTTTATTTAAAAGAGGAAAATTCTGTAGATAACGAAGTAACTTTGATGGATAGAATGAGAGTGAAAAAAATCAGTTATTTATTCAATTTTTTAAACTTAGCCAGATTTTAATTTAACGCAAAACTCCTTGTATTTTAAAAAGGTTCTTTTTTACCTACGCCAGACCTAGGCTTTTCCACGATTAGTCTATCACGGGCAGCCAAATATACTCCAGAGACACCGCACGCAAAGTTACAATGGGTAGGGGAGACTGGGGATACTTGATCCCCTCTTTGGTTTTTAATTAATTTCTCAGCTGTAAATCATCACTTTCCAGAAATTTTTGGCATGAACATTGGTAACACTATCCTCTACCCAAAAGACAAAAAAATTACTAGAAAGTAAACAGATACTTTTAGTAAAATTAGTTTTTAATTTTTTTAATAAAGGGATCAAGTATCCCAACACCTAGGGATACATGATCCCTTCGTGGGGGATACTTCATCCCACTCAGAAATTACGTTATTATTCATCATACAAGCAATTTACCTATATATTTCGTTTACTAAATATTATTTTTAAAAATAACCATAATTTTAATTCATTTTCTTAGGTATTAATAACAATACAAACATGAAAATTGTACACAAATAGTAAGTAGTTTTATTAATGGAGCTAAAACTACAACGAATAATGCAAATACTTTGCAATAAAAATTATAAAATATTATTTATTTCTTATAACAATAATTGTATTTGTTGAAAATAAAAGTGGAGGTGTATGCAGGTAAAAGCATTACTTGGAAAAAAAGAAATCTTAGCAAATGTTTTCAAAATCAGAAAAGTCAAACACAAACATTAGAGTTGATGCAGTTCTTAAAGTTCCACTCATCCTAACTGGAGGAGGCAACTTAACACTATCATTTTCCTCTACAACACTTTTGTCCTTTATTTCAGGAAAAATAAATTGGTTGAGTGAGGTACCTTTTCTTTTTAAGAAGTTGATTTCAAATTCTGAAAATCCAACTTTACGTTCTACTTAACCAACATAATGGGAAACCCTCCTTTTTGTGGCAAATCTAACTAAAACAAAATCATTTTTATTTAAAGAAGGATCATCTACTTCAGCTTGTTCAACCTCATCATGTAAGATGAAAGAAGGACCCTCATGTATACCTCGAAGGGGATACTTGATCCTGGGATCATGTATCCCTCGAAAGAACGGGATCAAGTATCCCTAATATGCGATTCATACAAAACATACATTTTTAATAGTAAATAATCAAAGGATGCTCACTAATGAAATTAATTAATTGTTAAAGACAGCCAATACTTTGAAATTACACTTAGTTTAAGTTTTTAAGTTGCATATTACAGACAATACACAAAATAACATTTTATTTTTATTTTTTTTTATTTCCAATGGCAAGTTACAAGACAACTGAGTCATCATAAAAACATTAAAACATTAAGAATGACATGAAAACATTGAAACATTAAAAATGACCTCAGTAAATCTATAAACTCAGGGCGTTTCTTGCCGCCCAGTAGCGCTCCCAAATGGAGATTCGGGGAAGAGCAGGGCAGCGACGGAGATGCTCGAAATCCATATCCTCCCCAAGATTACACAGGGGACAGAGAGAGTCTGATGCGACATTGATACGGTAGAGGTGCTTGCGAAGACAGTCGTGACCGGAGATGAGGCGGAACATAGCCACAGATTTCTTTCTTGGCCATTCGGGCACTTCACGAATCTGCCTTACCCATGATTTTCTTTCGTTAATGGAAGTGAGTTCCTGGAAAAAGGAGGCTCTGAAGCACCTCTTGACCAGTGATTTGATGGAGTAGTAGGGGAGACTAGGTTGGGATGTTTGGAGAACAGCAGCTCCTTTCTTAGCCAAAAAGTCGGCGGTCTCATTACCCTGTACTCCGCAATGGGCAGGGATCCATTGAAGGACAACTTCTTTACCTTTACTTGAGAGCCAATTTAGAAGATCAAAGCAGCAATTAACAATTGAGGAGCGGGAGTCACTCTGTGTATCTATAGCTTGAAGGGCAGCTTTAGAATCTGATAAGAATACAACCTTTGAAAAGAGCCCCAAACGAGGTGCTAACTGCGTCAGGGCTCGGTGGATAGCTGCTATTTCACCGTCAAAAGCGGATGCAAAAGGGCCGATGGGTGTGTATAAAGAAAACAGATCACAATGAACACCTGCACCGGCGTTAGTCGAGTCGTCCGACCTAGACCCATCGGAGTACCTGTTTGGTAAACACAAAATAACATATTTACAAAGAAAAAAGTTTTCCATGCAAGATTCAAACATTCACTTCTTGCGCTGAAATAAAATTACTGAAAAAGATGTAGTGTTGCCAGTTTTTGTGTACAATTATAACTTAAAAATTGTTGCCAGATTTCGAAGATCTAACATTTTATTTTAGTGCATTTTTTGGCTAGGGATCATGTATCCCTAGGGATCAAGTATCCCTAGTCTACCCTATTTCAAAAAAAGTACGAAAACCGCAACGCTGTACAAATAATCTTGCCACTTTCCTTTGAAAATTATGATTGATATTACTGTAACATCCCTTTTATTTCCTAGGAACATCACTTGGAAAACAGGGTCAACCCAGCTGCCCTGTTTTTCCAAAGGAGATGGCAAGATTTTTATCCGAAAAACGTTTCATAAAATTCTTATATTAAATCTAAATAGAAGATAGTTTTACTGAAATGCAACTGTAATCTTTTAGCTTTCATCTCTACAGCTGCTACTGAGCCCAGGGACGGAAATTTCCCACATAGCTGTATATCGTAGCACTCGATCACATTAGATGCCAATAGATCCTCTTATAAGCAATACGCATACTTTCAATCTAACTTTGAACTGTATCTAGTGTTGTTAAAACTTTCAAGTATTAACTTTCAACGCAATTTTTTAAATTCTTTATTAGGTAACTTTTTGCGTGTAATACTCTTGTCACCTGTAGAGACTTGGGCCCCTTGGTGAGCAACATTGTAATTTTTGTTAATAAATTATTTTTCTTCTAATTGAAATAACAAATAAGTCCTTCAGCTTCGTAACTTTCTCTTAAATCATAGTAAGTTACTATATCTACTAGAGCCTACTAGAGCAGGCAAGTTACTCGTACGACCGAGTTACCTCCAACACTCGACTGGGACTCATACACCGGGTTCCTTTCTAAGAATGGCGCTGCTTCTTAATTACCTGTCGCTTCTGCAAGAAGCGCTGATGAGTGATCACTTAATTTCAGCTGATTGGACCCCGTAGAGGCTTTTAAAATCGTGTGCTGTTGCCGAGCTTTTGCCACTCCAGAGAATTATTATCTTTTTATAATATAATTTTGCGTCAAGCTGCAGAAAGATGGAGTGAAAGATAGTTGAGATGTTTTTATTGGTTTCTTGAGCATGTTCTTAAAATTAATCGAATTTCTTGTCGAGTGTGTGAGAACCTTTTTGGCACAGCATCTGCGGTAACTGCTAGTGAAGCTGCTCAAAAACTCATTAGCTTGTTAAGTCGGATGTTAAATTAATTAATCTGGGCATTTAAAAAGCTATTAATCAGCTGTTTGGTTGATAAGCATAAAAGTGTTATCGCTGAGAAAATACTGTAAACTATATGGTGGTATAAGAGTAAGTGAAAAAAGAAAATTAAGCTTTGTGGCTAAAGATCATTATAATTAATCCTAGATACTGAAAAAAACATGTCTGTAGAAGAGCAAATGAAAACGTAACTGGCTAGAAGCCTTTAGTTAAAATATGGTTGTTTTTAATTTTATTTTTTAATTTACAAACAAAACTTATAAATTATAAATTGTTAAATGAAAAAGTCTCTATTATAAAAGGTTTAGATTCCCTCTAATATTCTTTATATAATCATCATGTATTTTACATTATTCTTTTAAGAATTGAAATAGTATACATTCGATTCCGATAGTCGGTCGATTTCATTTTTTGAACTTTTCCTCTTTTTTTAAAAATAAAGAAGAAAGAAACTTTTCTCAGAAAGAAACTCAGTAAGAAACTTTTAAAACATCCCATACTTAATACACTAGCGGAAATAAAAATCCCAACACCAAGAAGAAAAGGAGATATCAAAGTCAAATTTATTTCTATGATTGTATATAGTATCAATGTGAATTTCTTAAAAAATCAGCCTTCCTGGATATTAGGGGGCCGAGAAAATCAGGGAGGAGTGTTGTCTCCATAGGTGTCCATTACCGCCGTCACACGTCATGGTATTGAGTGACAGGGGCTCTTAATGACTTTTGAGGGATTGGAGGACCATGTTGCCTCCTCAGGTAGTCCAAATTCATATGGTGCACCAGCGGACGTTGCATACCGGGCTAGGTGATTTCTCCTCATTGACCGGACTTGTTTTGTGAGCGTTGCTTCTTACGAACAGATTAGCCAGGGTAAAAATGCAACATAGGGGGTTAAGAAGAAAGCTTGAACATTGCATAAAACATGTGTCTGTGCATTTTTCTCTTGAAATTTGTCCCCATGACAGGTCTGAAGGTAAGGACGGACAACCGGCTAAAAAACCTCAATGAAGCAGCTCTGGTTGGCCAAAGTACCGGTAGATCATACTGAGGACAAGGGGCAGTGGGATGGATGTCGTTTGCAGTACTGCGGATTGTCCGTTTTGTCCGCATAGCTTCTTACATCTTTGTCCATAAACAAGGGGCTGAAAATGGGCCTTTCTGTTGCCAATAGTGCACTAAATAAGGAAATGGAAATCCCAATTTCAAGACATTGCGTTTATGAGAGAATCCAGCTTCGGTTTGGAGCACCACGACGGTTGGATATGAGTTTGAAGACACAATGGGGAGAGCGCACTTAGCTGATGATTTTCTAATCGTTCCACGGAGTGGTGATGCAGGGTAACGGAGTGGGGATGCATTGGATTCCATTTCTGCAACTCCTGAGTATGATTCACCAGTACTTTTTCCAACCAGAGCTGCGTCATTGAGATTTTGCAGCCGGTAGACCGTCCTTACCTTCAGATCTATCCTGGGGACAAATTTCAAGAGAAACAAGCATAACCACATGTTGTATGCAATGTCCAAGCTTTCTTCTTAACCCCCTATGTTGCATTTTTACCCTGGCTTATCCGTTCGTAAGAAGCAACGCTCACAAAAAAAGTCCGGTCAATGAGGAGAAATCACCTAGCCCGGTATGCAACGTCCGCTGGTGCACCATATGAATTTGGACTACCTGAGGAGGCAACATGGTCCTCCAATCCCTCAAAAGTCATTTAGAGCCCCTGTCACTCAATACCATGACGAGTGACGGCAGTAATGGACACCTATGGAGACAACACTCCTCCCCGGTTTTCTCGCCCCCCTAACATCCAGGAAGGCTGATTTTTTAATCAATTCACATTGATACTAAGTGCAATCATGGAAAAAAATCTGACTTTGATATCTCCTTTCCTTCTTGGTGTTGGGATTTTTATTTCCGCTAGTGTAAATAGGAAGTTTTCATAAATATAAAAGTTATATACAGGGTGTTTCAAAATTGCGTTGCACGGCTTTTATTCGGAACCAACGCCTTCTAGGGTCACAGAGTATTGTTGCCAACGTTATGAAGAAATAACTAACTAATAGAACTAATTGAAAACAAATTCATGAAAATATCTTGAATATTGGCCGAGATATTAGCATGTGAAAATAGCACTTTTTCAGGGGTCAAAAAAGAAAAAGTTATCATATTTGCAAATTTTTCAGTGTTATTTTGTAGTTTTATATTTTTTTAGTTTAAAGAACTCAAAATTTAATCAAAAATTCAAAAAAATTTGCAAATATGCGAACTTTTTCTTTTTTGACCCCTGAAAAAGTGCTATTTTCACATGCTAATATCTCCGCGAATATTCAAGATATTTTGATCAAATTTTTTTCAGTGAGTGCTTCATGACGTTGGCAACAATACTCTCATTAAGGTTTTTGCTTTATCTCCTTTAGTTTTTAAATTAATTTTTAAATTTTTTTAATTTCGCCGCTAGGGGCGCTGTAAATCCTTTCAATGGATTCTCCAGGCTCACGTACCTAGGGGTAGACCTTACTTCTGTGACCCTAGGAGGCGTTGCTTCCAAATAAAAGCCGTCCAACGCAATTTTGAAACACACTGTATATAGACATAATTTATAGTATAATAGTATATAAATAGAATCTGAAAGGAATCCGGCTTATATTTCAAGTCAATTTCAAACTTCTGTTCAGTTTACATCAACAAACTGATGCTAAGCCCTCGCGTTACTAGTCTAGAATTCTTTCCTCTAAATTTAAATACATTCATGTTGTTTCAGTTAGATACTTTCCATCAAATCCAACCATCTAGATTATTTTAAAGCCTAGGCGAAGCATAATCCAGCATATTGGAACTATGCCTTCTCGAAAGGCATTGAATTGCACTCCGTTTGGCCCTCCGTCGTCCAGCTAACTAGGCTTTAATAAGCCCAAATCGCACATATTAGCCAAGTTCTCGACGGAAACCACTTCTAATGCTATGGCGGCGGTGTTAAGATGATTTACTCCATTGGCCTTCGTGGGTCAAAAGCTAGATTTAGAACCGTCGGATTGTGTGTGTGCGAAGTATACAGTATACTTAATTTTAATATCTGAACGATAATTCGTAAATTCTAGAGTGACGGGTGGATTTAGTGGTCATTTCATGAGTAAACAGAAAGCATGAATTGAAAACCCGAACGATTATGCGGATGTGGATTTAAGTTTATAACATTGAATTTCGACAGTGTTAATGCTTATGCCAGTAGAATGATTGAATACATGAAAAACAAACGCGTAAAAAATAAACTACTTTATTGGTAAAAATTTGAAAGGAAATAACAGAGAAGGAGAATCAGTTATCGTCAACCCTTTGAGCACAGAAAATGTCCGGAATAATACATTAAAAGTTATGTGAGTAAAAGTGTTAATATGAAAAACAAAAAAACCCTTAAAAAATTTATGTTGGATAGCAAGTAGTAGATATATTTGGAGTTGTTTTCAAATTAATTCAGTATGTTTGGTCATAATGTCAGGGTTGGGTTTACCCGTCCAAAACAAGTTTTTCCCATACCACTGGGAAAACTGATAAATACCGGGGGAAAGTGGGAAATACCGGAGAAAAGTGGGAAAAACTTCCAATTGACAAAATAATGGAAGTATTAAGTTATGCCTTGTTAAACATATTGTATAAACTTAAAGTTATTATTAAATACTTACTATTACATACATTATATAAACTTTTGGTTAAAAAAAGACAATTTTTGGGGGGTTTAAAATTAGGTGGTAGAAATATAAGTGAGCAAGAACTACGACATTTAACATAAAATTTGTATGTATTTTTTAATATTAGTGAATTTCTTAAATAAAAATAGAGAATATGTTAAAACAAATTTACTTAAATTATAATATCTGTGTCTTTAATAGAAGCAATATATAGTTTTTTTAATTTAAAGAAACACATTCAAAAAACATTATTTCAAGTAAACCTAAATTTAAAATTTTGTTTTATTTATGTATGCAAAATGTTCTTTTGTATCATTAGCACCTGAAGTCCACCATTCAGTTCTTAAATTACGCTCTATTCTGAAAGAAGTATATTGATTGCAGTAAAACGTTTTTGGTATGATAATCCGAGGAAAAGGGCATCTTTGAGATTTCCCACATCTTTAAAAGATGACATTCCTCAGATACATGATAAAACCCATATTCATAACATAGGAAAAAGCTTATTTAAGGTCATTTTTAAAAAATGCTATAAAAACTTATAAAACATTCATCTATGAACAGAATAAAATCAATAAATAATCAGTTTTTCCCACTTTATTCCATATGAGAAAACCTTGTTTTTCCCTGGACGGTAAATACCGGTTTTTATCATGGTATTTACCGGGGGTGGGAAAAACCTTGCCAACCCTGCATAATGTCATAACCCTTTCAGTTCTAGCCGTCCCAAATTTTTCATAGGATTCAATAACAGATCACAGCAGATCTGTTTGCAATTAGAATTTCAGAACGTGCGTATGATGGAATTTTTCTGAGTGATCAATGTAGGTACGAATACACAGAAACGTTTACTTAATGGTATGGGATTCAACTTGCATGAAATGTTACAGAATATGTAGAAAAGTTATAATTTCTCAACATTTTAGGTTGTCCAGTTTATTTTACCGCCGCTCCATTATATATTTATAAATTGAACACCCTCATTGTACAGTACTGGACCAAGGCTAAACTGGATCCCGTTAACTGTGACCCGTTAACTCGCTAAAATTAAGCTAACTTTTGGACAGACCTACCGTTACGATTAAGTTTAGCCTTGCCTGGACTCTCCTTATCGCTAAATATTTTAAGAATTTAATTCGATTCAAGTAAGTTATACTGATGCCACATAAAATTTACTTAAACCCCGACTTTTATAAACAAACCAGGGTTGGCCGGTTTAAACCATTTGGTTTAAACCATTGGTTTAAACCATGGTTTTTTTATCATGGTTTTTTTACCAAAAAAACCACTTGGTTTTTTTGGTTTTTTTAGAAATTATAAAATATTTTCAGGATATTTTAAAGAAAGTGTTATTAAGTATAATCTTTTGCACAAAATTACAAGGTCAGATTTATAAAAAAATTGACATTTTAAGTTGATTAAAAATCAGAAATCTTTTAATTTAATGGTTTTAATTATTGAATTATCTCTAAACTTAACCTTAAATGCTTAAGTTAAACTTTTTATATTTTGCAAGAGATAGTTCATTTATTAATTTCCTTTAAAATGAAGCATTATTTCAAAGAGTAACTAAACATACACAAAAGTTATGTTTTTCACTGATAAAATATGGCTTGGATTTTAATTAATTAATAAAACCAATTTGTCTTATTTGTCAGTCGTAAAAACCAGTTGGTTTTTTTAGTAAATTAATAAAAACCGTTGATTTCTTTAATGATAAAAACTAAAAACCAGTTGGTTTGTTTATAAACAGATAAAAACCAGTTGGGTTTTTTACTAAATTAATAAAAACCGTTAATTTCCTTAATCGGATTAATTATCTCAATCATTTATCCAATTTCAATTAACATTAGTTGCTTACATTTCCCTTTTATTTATTAAAAAAGTTAAATTTTCTCTTTTTAAAGAAATTTCTTAAGTTCATAAATAATCCATATAATTAATTTGATTATTTTACCATTTAATAATTAATCAAATTAATTATCTTTATCAATTATCCAATTTCAATTAACATTAGTTGTTTACATTTCACTTTTACTTCTCATTTAAAAAATAAAATTTTCTCTTTCTAAAGAAATTTCTTAAGTTCATAAATTAATCCATATATAATTAAGATAAATAATTTGATTATTTGAACCATTTATCCAAGATAAATTAACACTGATTTTTATTCACTACAATAATATTAGATATTCAAATTGGAATATTTTAGAAACAAAAATTATTTTTAAAACAAATTAATTTAATTTTAATTAATTAATTGAAATATACAAATCATTTATCAATTATAAGCAACCCCTGAAATAAATGTCTCATTTACAACTCAATTTCAAACATCAATGCTAAAATAACTTATTCTGATAAAAAAAATTCAAAAAAACTTGGTTTAAACAAAAAAAACCTGGTTTAAACCAAAAAAAACCAAATAAACCCGGTTTTTTTGGTTTTTTTAAAAAAACCCGGTTTTTTGCCAACCCTGAAACAAACTATTATAAAAATGAGGTTTTGGTTCTTGTATTAAGTGTTTAATACTATTACTCAAAAATAAATGACTCCTTACTTTTACAAATCGGAATAGTTTACAACCTGAACATGGAAAGTGCCATGTAAAAGAGTGGAAGTCTTGTAATTGGAAAATAATTTTTTTTAAAGAAGCTATCTCTTTAAGCTTAAAAACATTTTCAAACTTTTTCTCGAAAATTCAAACTCTACGACTTAACCTTCTCAAGTTTTCACTCCAACTGAAAAAAGAAAAAAAAACCTCTTTAAAACCTAGGAAGCTTAATTTCGCGCAAATAACTGTAAAATCACCTTAGTAACCATTAGTTACAGCTGCCAGCAATTTGCATCATCATTTTTCACTTTTGTCGAACAATCTACGACACCGTAAAGAACGACGATAAAACAAACTATAAAAATCCCCTCCGACAAGTCTCAAATTTCATGGCGGCAAAAACGCATCAAGCGAAATGAATGAGATGATAAAAGTTGAGTTACGTTGCCAACCCTAAAGGCTTAATTGTAAAGCGTAAATAACTCATCTTTGAGCAAGCAGGAAATTAATTTCGACTCGAGTTGACTAATCTTTTTGAGAAAGTACTGCTCGAATGATGAAATTTATAAGCGTTTTTTCGGAGGCAGTCGCCAGTTGGATGTTCTTAAAAACCCTTTTTCTGCATTTGTTTGTTGAGTTGTTAACCTACATTTAATTCTCCATATGAGTAATTCTTATCCCTCTCTGGGTCACTTATTTTGCCCAAAGAGTGTAAAAATCTCCAAAAAGTATGATAGAGGTGATTTTAGGCAAGGAAATCCACACTCTCTAAATTTAAATGTTGAGTGGCTTACAAAACTGAAGACCAGACATCAAACACAAGGATTTTCAAAAACAAGGTAGACAAAAAGAGGATTTTCTGCAGTTGATTTTTTTAAATTGATTTCCTATAAAGGCAAATCGAATAACCTTTTCTGAGGCTTTGTATAAATTATCATCATGGATTGTTTTCGGTAATACTTACATGAGTTTTTTTTACAGTTCAATTTTTTTACATCTTAAGTTCATTTTTGAATAACATTCAATTTAACATTTGCCGTCTCTTAAATGAACCTGAAACTTTTGGAACCCACTCAGAAATTTTTCCAGAGTATCCATGCTAAATTCCCACGACAGTTAAATTCACTCCGTTTTAGGACATACAAATACTCCTATTCTACCATAAATAAGTTCCAACAAATAACTCTAGACTCTATGAGTTTTTCCAGATATTCCCCTTTCCATTTCTTTTCAACATAAAATTATTTATTCCAATATAAAACTAATATGATCATATTTAATTCTTGCACCATAAAACAATATCCAAACCAAACATAAAAATAGAATTTGAGTTATGAATCAAACGTCTACAAAATTTAGCTTTTATGTTATTCATCACCTGGTAAACCAACCAACTCAACAAAGGATTCCAAACCCCTGTTCGAACGATCGATTCAATTCACAACCAAACTTTCACCAACACCCAAACCACGGTTTGCTACATTTTCTTAAAATCCCCCTAATCATTACCTAAGTTCTGAAAAGAGTCACACTTAAGAAACTCAATGTGGTCATTTGTCAGAAATTCCGCATGTCTCAAAAGCCTGCGTGCTTGTTTCTTGAGCTTAATTATTCAAGCGTTCTGGGCTAATTATTTTTCGTAATGGACGGTAATATTCATTAAAGGAACATAAGGGGCATCCACTCCTCTAGCAGAGGTTTCAAACTCATTAAGATTGCAAACTAATTGAAGCAAAGAGCAAAACAAGTATTGCTATTGCTTTGAGTATTGGCCATCCCACGCAATGAAAACGAAAAATCCCCTTCCTCTTAAGATGTCAGAATTAAGTTCTAATTTCGCTATTCTGGGGATTTTAAGAAAAGTCAATACATTTTACACACTTGACAAAAAAATCTTTAATTTTGGACCTAATAATCTATATTTTTAGGAATAAGTAGTTTATTACTTTTTAAAATGATATCCGATTAGAAAAGTAATTTTATTCAATTAGTTTTTTAGTTAATTAACATTAAATGAGATAATTAGCATATTTTCGAACAGTTTTTTCTTTGCTTGTAATTATCTTGAAAAGGTTATTCTAGTTAGATATATTAGTTATAATCTTCTCTATGTTTTGGCTTTTACACTTTGTTTCTAAAGTAATTAGCTGATTTTTAAGGATATTTTTTCTAAACAATAGTGAAAAAATCGCTATTTTTTCGACAATTTTACTTTTGAAAAATTCTTTAAAAATAAAGCTTATATAAATTTTGAGACACTGGAAAAGCCAAAACATCCGCTTTATTATGCAGATTATTATAGTATAAAATTCATTGTGATATAGAATTTTCCTTTTCCGTAAAAACTGTTCAAACAAAGGGTTATATCACAATTATATGGTTCTCCAGAAATTGAGTTCAAAGTTCTGAAACATACTAAAATGCGCTTTGTGGCACACTTTGAAACCTTATAAGTCAAGAACCATTCGAGATAATTTAAACTTATTAGTACCTTTTTAAAGCTTAGGAAACAAAGAAGGTTTTAAACGTATAAAATAATATCAGATTATTTCGTCAATTTTGACTATTTCAAGTGTGTATGTACACCTTAGGAAGCACTTCAATAAACCATCAGTATCAACAATATGCTCTACTTATAATAAAAGGTTGTGTTACATTGGAACTGGGATATGAAAGCATTTCTCAGACCGCTTATGAATAACGTAAGAATGTCTCTCAAAAATCTGAATTTCAAAATAATGTTTGGAGAGAAATGCCATGTTTAAACTATTTTTCGTGTCTTATTTCATTATTCTAAAACCTAAAAATTTAGATAGAAACTTTAATTTCCATCTTGATTTTCGAATTTCGCTGCTTTCTATAAGACTGGGGATTTTTATAACAGTCATATTTTTGAAAGGAATACCACAATAAACCAACAATAACAACAATATGATTCTCCCTATTTTTTAATAAACGGTTGTGTTATATTGAGACTAGGATATGAAAACTTTTCTCTTCGTTGAATGACAAAGAAAATGTCCCAAATCTAAATTTAAAACTAACTTTTGGAAAGAAATGTCATATTTAAACTGTTATTGTCTTTTATTTCATTGCTCAAAAATCTAAAAATCAAGATATAAATTTTAATTAGGTGGTGTAAAAGGATCTCTTCGGTGCTGACGTTTGCAGACTTGATTTGTGGTGTCTAACAAACAGAATTCCATTATTTTCTTAAATCGATTTCTTCTAAAGGCAGACAAAGAACCTTAAAAAATCTTTAGTATAAACCTTCTTTAAAATGTAAGATTAGTTTTCTTCCAATAGGGGGTAGAATAAAGGAAGACAACTAGAAAATTCTAATTAGAAATTCTAATTAACTAAAATAATAAAGTAATTTGTATGTCCAATTTTAAAATAACTTTTTTTAAATTTCTTTCTTTCAAATTTTAGTGATGTATTTTTCTTTTATTTTTGTTAATTAAATTCAATTATACGTTTTTAAAAATTAAACTCCATTTACGTATTATAATTGGTTTTATGATTCCTAAATTATTTTCCACTGAAAAAAGTTTTATTAAGCTAACTGCATTCACTCAATTTAAAGACTTTGCGTCTCAAAATTAAAAATATCGACTAATGCCCTTCCATTCACCTAAAAATTAAACAGATACAAAAAATAAAATTTTTACCAATATAATTTTTTAGGCAAATGAGAAAAGACTTTGTAATCTAACATCCCTTAGTCAACAACTCAACAACAGCAATTAATTAATTATTGTGCTAATTTCCTTTACTTTTAGTTTACCCCCACTGAAGTTTTAATAAAAAATAATTTCAAACTATTTTTTGTTTCTAATTTATTGGTTTTGAGATAGTTTTACTATTGAAAGTGAAGTACAGGGTGTTTCAGATAAGTGTTTCATAACTGATAGGAGGGGTAGGGCATACCTAGACCTAGATCAGAATCACATAGAAAAGGGGGGTGTCGGAAACGCACCCCTAGCGACCTAGGGGTTTTTATAATCATGGGAGGATGTGTAATCCACAGTATAAATTGACACGTAACCTTTTAAGATAGGATTAAAACTAGCAAAATTGTTCGATTTTAGCATTTGCTTTAAAAAACAATTTAGGAGCAGAAATTTGAGCTACTTAATTACTTTTATGCAATAAGTACCTGAATCGCTGGTTTTAATTCGATCTTAAAAGGTTACATGCCAATTTCGACTGTGTGGATTGTACAACTTCCCATGCCCGTTTTTAAAAACTCTTACTAGTTTAATAAAGGTGCATTTCCAACCCCTCGTTCCTAGGAAATTCAGAGCTGTAAACACTTATCTGAAACACCCTGTAGAAAGGGTTTTCATTACATCCAACCCCTTAGAACAAGATAATACCATTCTAAAACGATTAAAGTACACTCCTGAAAGTTATTTAACTGACACATCTCATCCAGTTATAAGTTACACATTCCAATACATATATCCTCATGTAGGGATCAAACACATCTTGTCGATTTTCTTCAAACCCAATCAATGCGACCATACCCTTTTAAAACAATTCATTTTTTTGTGTATCGATTTTATATAAGCAAACAAATTCAAAATTCTCTAATAAGTTAAACATTTATCAATTTTCAGGGAGTCTCGCCTTTCCCTTCACAACAAAAAAAAACTCACATAAACTTCCCCCTGACGCTGCCCATAGCAATAATTTCGATGAGCAGATCTTTGTCACTGTCATCGAGACGTTAATAGAAAATCGATGAATCGACTGACACACCCCTTTCACAGGACGCTTATTTACTGCCTAATTACAGTGTAAGAAAAGAGACCTTTTTTATGGTCCGCTTTTAAAATTGGTGGGGACGAACGTCGTTCATGGTTAGGGGAGTATTATCACTTTCTCAGTGTTCGAACAACGGTAATTGCACCATTCTGGAATGTAGCTTATCTGGATGTAGGGACACTTTTTTTGGTGCAATTAGTCTGGCCTAAATTGTTATTCAAATAATGATACAGATGCAAGGGGTGATTTTAGTGTTGTTTTTTACGTAAAGGGATGTGTTAAGAACAACCGGGTATTATAACTGGTTTCTGTTCTTCGTTGTTCCTAAAGGAAGTGGTGAAGTGATCAACTCAATTTTACAAGCTTTTATAATAAGAAGTTAAATGGGCAATTCTAGTTTTTTTTATTTTTAAAAATTGTTCAATAACGATGCATATTTATCTTTTAATTTAATTTCAAATTTGATTTTAAAAAAGGGCACGAAGACAGCATATGGCGTCATTAAATCCTACACTGTTAAAAAAATCAGTTCAACCTTTCACCAGAAACTGGTTCCAATTTAGCTGCAACCTAGGTTCGGTAACAGGTTTCACCAAGTTTTCGGTTTTTTCACTAATGAAAGCACCAATCTTTCGGTATTTTCACTAGTAAAAGCACCAAAAACTTGGTGAAACCTGTTACCGAACTTAGGTTGCAGCTAAATTTGAATCAGTTTCTGGTGAAAGGTTGAAAGTTTTTGGTGAAAGGTTGAACTGCTTTTTTTAACAGTGTAAAGATCATAATAAACCTATCAGGATTCAAAATGATTATTTATTTTCACTTTGAAGTAGGGATGAAGTTGCTGATATTTATTTTAAAATATTCAATTAGCAAATTTTTTTGAAACTTTCCATGTTTATTTTTGAATTTAGAACCATTACTTTTTTTAGTGAAAAATACATTTTTTTCTGTTTTCTAAAAATGCTGGTATTGCCCATTCCGTTAACGGATACGCTTAATATTATCAAGATGTTTTTAACGGCATACAGGGTGTTTCAAAATTGCGTTACACTGCTTTTATTTGGAACCAACGCCTTCTAGGGTCACGAAAGTAAGGTCTACCCCTAGGTAGGTGAGCCTGGAGAATCCATTGAGAGGACTTACAGCGCCCCTAGTGGCGAAATTAAAAAGTTAAAAAAAATAATTTAAAAACTAAAAGAGATAGAGTAAAATCCTCGGTGAAAGTATTGTTGTCAACGTCATGAAGAACTCACTGAAAAAAAATTCATGAAAATATCTTGAATATTCGCCGAGATATTAGCATGTGAAAATAGCACTTTTTCCGGGGTCAAAAAAGAAAAAGTTCGCATATTTGCAAATTTTTTATATTTTTTTTATTAAATTTTTTGTTCTTTAAACTAAAAAACACAAAACTACAAAATAACACTGAAAAAATTGCAAATATGCGAACTTTTTCTTTTTTGACCCCTGAAAAAGTGCTATTTTCACATGCTAATATCTCCAGGAATATTCAAGATATTTTGATTATTCAAGTTAAAACGCCTCCTTATCTTAAAATAAAAGAGACCTTATCATAAAACACCGGAATAATATGGAAAATCAGAAAATACATTTAGGACTTAATAAAAACGCATCGTCCTTTGCATAAAATCAAACAAGAGTAAAGAGCAAATAATACCCAAATTTTTGAGCTTGACTCAAAGGGCTTTAATTGATGTAATATCGAAAAACAAATCTTAACCAGTAATTACGCAAACCAGTAATTCCAATACTAACGTGTGATTTCAGCTTTAAAAAAGCGTTAGAAGTTCTTTCCTTTTTTATAACTTTGGTTTTTCTTTATAGTTAACATCCATAATTATTCAGATTTTTTTATAAACCATACAGTTAAACAAACAGTATTTTAATTTAATTAACCAAGCTGTTCCTAATATTATAATTTACACTACTAGGGAGCTACCGCCCCCTGCTCGCTATCGCTCGCCAACCCCCGTTAACTGCTGACGCAGACACGTTTGAACCGCTTCGCAATTCCTCACAAAACCCTGCTCACTGCACTTACTCACTTTATAAAACATTCTTAAAACAGGGTTAGTAGTTCTCCGGGGAATTCTTTCGAAAATGGTGGATATACATTCAGTAGCGGAAATTTAACAGTTCCTTTATAATAACATTAATTGGCGGGTCGCCTTATAATTCCAAGAAAATTAACAACAGAGCAATGTAACATTCCTTTACCATTTCCCCAAGGTAATGTTTTTTTCACAGATCCATTTCCGAAAGCTAGTTTATATTGAGTTGAGTTGAGTTGGGAAGTCTTGTGTCATTTGCTGCAGAAAACGACTGGCTCTAGTTTATATTTTGTTGTAAATATGGTAATGATTAGGTTGCCATAACGACAAAGATAAATGTAAAAATATTAATTTGTTATATAAAAAATAAAAGATAAATTATTTATACATAAGTTTTAAATATAATAAAAACCGTTTAAACAACAGAAATATAAATATTGTTAAAAATAACCCAAAATATATTTTTTAAATTCGTGTTATAAATAGAAAGATGATTATTTAATTTATTTGAATATGAAAAACCAGTGAAATATGTTTTCAATTTTTTTTGAAATTCATAGTTTCTTGCTTTATAACTGCAACCTTATCCGTAATCTAAAAAAATCGAAATATTTTAAAATTGAGATTTTTTTTAGAAATTCTAAAGGCACTTTGCACATCCTCAAAAGAATCCGGACAGTTTGATACCAAATATGTGTTATACGGATCCGTAATTAAAAAGCCTTTCCCTGGAAACCGTTCACCAAAAACTTTTTTTTAGCGAGGGATTACAAAATGGTAATTTCTTAATTCTTATCACGTCCATAGAAAAATGTTGCATTAAAATTATGTAAAAATGCACAGAGTGTATTAAAATGGAGTATAGAAGGAACAAGTATACACTGTAAAAAATAATCCTGCAAAAAACAGAAACTTTCTGGCAGCAAAAGTTGCCAGAAAAAATTTGTAAGTCGAAAAATCCTGTAAACAGAAAAAAGCTGTAACCTACAGGTAAATACTGTAAAAAGGAACTTTCTGTCAAGTGAGCTACAGATTTTTCTGTTGCCTCTCAGCAACTTTCTGCTTGTGCGCATGCGTGTGAGTTTTTTTTAATTTTAATCAATTAATATCCGGGGATAGAACCCAGGACCTACCGCATGCTAATCGCGCACGCTACCACTGCTCCAAAGAAGATTCAGTATAATGTTGCCAATAGCTGTATTGGTTTTCGATGCAGTAAGTTTCTGTTTTTAGTACAGATCTAATATAATAAAGTTAAGTGTGTGTATATATGTATGGTTGTCTTCTATACAAATCCACAGTTTACTTCCGATCTGCACCAAACTTGGTCTACGTAAAAAAACTCAGAAAAAAACATAGGCTATGTTTCGAAAACTTTAATTGACCCCTTGAAAGATTGATTTTGAAAAGCTTTAATTATTGAATAATTTCACCGAAAACGTTAATTCCTGAAGATATGATTAATTAAGGGATCTAAGCAATTATAAATAATTTTTAGAATACTTTTTCCATGTAAATGTGGAAACCATTCAAAAATTATATTGCTTAAGAACTGAAGGAATTTTAATGCACCGGGAGGAAAAGTTACCGGGAACACCGGAATATGAAAAAAAACGCCTGGGATGCCAGGATGTTTGGTAAATGCTGATTATACAAAATTAGAAATGTGTTTGGGAAAACTTAAAAATAATAAATTTATACTCTGCACCCGTGCAAGGCCGGGCATACCAGCTAGTAAGCTAAAAAAACTAAAAAAAAGCTGTTTTTTTACATAAAATAAATAGAAGTGCGGTGGGAATGTTACATGACAGAATATCTCTGTAAACATAAAGTCATTGTTATTGAAAATTTCTGTTTTTCTACAGTTTTTTTCACAGTGTAGAAAAAAAGTTGATTTTCTTATTATTAGGATGTTCTGCACCCATTATTTAGAATAAAAGAAAAAGTCAATAAAAACTATTTTCTTCGAAACTATAACAATATGCCTACCAGTGAAAAAAACACTAAAAATTGAAAAAAAAAACTATATTTTTAAATGGTTAAATTATGTAATTAAGAGCGTATGATTGATCATTAAATAGATACATCATGGTCTACAGATAAACATATTTATATAGAGTTGATACTCATAAATTTAAAATGCTTTCGTTTTCATTATTTGAAAATAGTTTAAATTTTAACTAAATTGATTTAAATATCGTATATGAAAACAACTTTAATTATCTAGTTAGTAAGATGATACACTAAAAAGATACTTAATGAGAAAACTATACTGAAAGAGCAGTGAATACGTGTAAGCCTATACTGTATGCTATTAATTAATAAATTTCTCCCGAAACAGATATACCTATAAAGCTATAAGATGCTTGTTAAAACAATTGAAAACGTTAACTTTTAACTTGTTTAAAATTAAAAAGACAGTAAGAACCTTAAAGTGTATGCATTACCCATTACAAACTTAAACAAATGTTAAGGACAAAGCATACTCAGATTTCTGATTTTCCATTCATTAAGCCTTAATTGCCGCAGTATACTTCCTTAAATATGTTAATTATTAAGAATGAACCTGGACGTAATATTTTTGTTTCATGTGCTGCATTGTTTGTAGTTCTAATTACGTATATGTATCAAACAAATAATTAGAAACTACTTGTAGACATTCATATTTTTAATTGCCTTTGTATTAAAAAACCAAGTAAATAATGAGAAATCTACAAAGGCTATCGATTGTAATTTTTTTTACCATCCCAGTACCCAAAAATTATGCATTGTGCAACTTCAACCTTTGCTTATGAATACTCATTACCATTATAAGCATTCAATTAAAAAGCGTTTATTACAAAATGCAAATTGATAACAATAAATCATAAAATGTGGAAGTGCATAAATGAAAATCATCAACCGTTGTTTAAAATAAATTAAGAACTCAGATTCGTTACGAAACGCTTTGTGTTTGTTTAATAAAATAGCATTGTGTGATGTCGCTTGCAAAGACACAATCAGTTATCAAGTCATGTTATTTTACAAAATGCGCTAAATTTGAATTAACCGCAAGCTTTTAATGAAAATAAATACTACCGTCTGATAGGTAAAATGACCAACGTGAAATCTTAAAAATTCATTTACTTCCAACAGATACTAACAGATAAAACTATGTTTAAGACATCGAATAACGAGGATAAGATTTTCCTTGGCATATATTTTTCCAGACGAAACCAATTCTTTATCGTTGTTATTAGATATCATCGAATCAAAATAAATAAGTGGACCAATATCGTTTGAGAAAGTATTGCATGAATTATGAAGAAGAAACAAAGAAGTTCGCATTTACTACCCATTTCCATTCTAAAATAAATTAAACTAAGTTATTTTGCATGGAGGAATACTAGATGCAAAGTCACCCATTAGATTTCAGGACTACGCATTTTAAACAAAGAAATACGCATTATATCATAACTTTATTTCCCTTTCAATAAGATTATGCCCATATTGACCCCAAACTACACGCTGTCATTTCAAATTACTACTAAATTAAATCTAATAACAGCACATTTAACTGAACCCAAGTTCCTGAGTTAAGAGTAAACCGGGTAGTTTCATAAACATCTTGTTTCGAACCAACTGCACAACATCATACGTCCGATTCGGTCGAACATTTCTCCTACCTGAAAAGAAAATACATAAAATGTATTTCCACACGATGCTTATTCATCTTAACAAACGTTTTTGTCCTCTGACATAAAATAAGTCATATACCAAATGTCTCCCCCATCTCTGTGATAACACGTTTGATCCTGCTATGACTATCTTCGTAAAAGTCAGTGAAATGATGTTTTGGACTTATCGTGCGTGCAGAACAAGATGTATCTAGGATATTCCAGAAAAGCAGGAGTATTTATTTCCTTTAGGCGTAAATATACTATTTTATGCTGGAGAAAGATAGTTATAAAGTATAGTTTATCTAATATCCTTCTAGAGAAAACATGTCCATGTATTATTTTGCTTAGTTTTTCATTTTAGAACTGTTTCTGTGCTTGGAAACTTACAACGATAGAAAAATACTCCTTTGAAGTAAACCCTCGTTCTATTGTCATTGAAAATAACCTCCCTCAACTGCTGAGGGTATTTCTATAATAAATTGGGTCAACAAGGCTTAGAAGAAAATACTAAACCCTAAAGCTAAGTTAATGTTAAAAAGATATTTCAAATCGACAAAAGTTTTTTTAACAACGCTTTTATTGAAATTTATAATTTTTAGTTAGAGACCTAGAGATGATAAAATTGGTTAATGATGATAGTTCTCATGAATTTATTAGAGTTTGAAGTAAAGTAATTTAAGTTTAAATGTTTAGAATTATTTTTAAAGGAGTATTTATGCCATCCTAATCTCAACTAATTGTGATTTCAAAAATATCCACTTATAAAACTTTTCACTTAAACCAAATGTATAGTGCAGGCAGGCACTTCTTCAGATATTGATGTCAAAATCCACCACATGCTGAAAGGGTAAACTATCATTCTACATTATCATAAAATCGTTTAAAACCTGTAAACCAGCATAAAGTTACCTCCTTTTAGCGGCATACTTTGTAGTGAATCTCTTAAGACAAAGCTTAGAATGTGAAAGCGTTTAAAAATTAATTTTGGGGGCCTTATCTTAACTTAAAACATTAACTCTTGACTTAAAAAAAACTCGCGGGACCCTAAATTATTTCAAGCGGGACGCGGGTTGGCCACTCCTGCACTAGTGTTTTGCAACCTTGAGTGGCAAATCACTCTAAAAAACGGCACAGTTTTTATAATATTAAAATTTAGAAAGTTTGCACTAGCTCAGTGGTCGTCACTACCAAAAAATGTATATATAGACCATAGTAACCACAGTAGTATTATAGACCATAGTGAAAACGTTCCTATTCAACGTCTTTGGAGGCTTGAATGTAACAATACACAGCTATTGATCTTTTCCTTAATGAACGTCCCAGACACTTAACCCCCCAACAAACCAGAAACGGAACCACACGATTAATGCTAAAGAGAACAGAAAGAAAAAAATCAGAGAATCACGACAGGCAGAAACGAAGCGTGGATCATCACCGCAAACGGCCGTTCCTAATCAGGCGCATGCGAAAACGATGGAAACGGAAATGACATTTTTTAACCGTTTTCAGCGACTACTGAGGAATGTATCCGTGTAGAGGAGGTAATTTTCTTCCGCAAATTAGATCCCGAGAATCAAATTATCCTAAAGAATGGCTTCCTCCGCGGTTTGGCGACAGAGCTAAGTTCACGCGCGTTTAAGCAGTTCGGGTTACTTTAGTATTCCACTTATTATTGAAGAAACGTTCTTTCCGGTTCAAAATGCGACTGTTAGGCTGTTATCAGTGTGCTGCTATTATTGCGTTTCATTTGAATAGGTGGGCTGTATTATTTTACGGTATATGCTCGAGAGAAGATGAACGAATCCAAAAAATAATTTTATAAACAATCTAGCATTTGGACAGATCAGAAACACTTTGAAGATCTTTTAGTGTTTTCTTATTCTGAATTAGATTATTAAGTTTCCTTATATATGAGAGAGAGAGAGAGAGAGGGAGAGAGAGAGAGAGAGAGAGAGAGAGAGAGAGAGAGAGAGAGAGAGAGAGAGAGAGAGAGAGAGAGAGAGAGAGAGAGAGAGAGAGAGAGAGAGAGAGAGAGAGAGAGAGAGAGAGAGAGAGAGGTTAAAGAATAAAAGCTCTCTCTCTACAAGTATTTTTTTTGTTTTAGTGTCTCATATTTATAGAAATGTATTTTTATTACTTACTTAAATTATATTTTTTACTAAATTATAATTTTTATTACCTACGGATTTTTGACTGTTACCGATGATAGTTTTTTAATATTCTTTCTACACTAATACGAGTAAATTACACTTTGGAAAACAATTTACAGAGTGATATTTCAACAAGAAAGTACGTTTTTAAAAGGTAAAAAAACAGGTTTCATTATAGCGTCAATCGGTTGTTGTGATTGGATGCATTGATTGATTGAATAATTTGATTGACAGTACTTGCTTTGTAACTGCGACCTTATCCGTTATTTTTAAAAATGGAAATATTTTAAAATTGAGATTTTTTTTTGAAAAATCGAAGGGCCTACTCGGAAATCTGGAAAGAATCCTTACATTTTGATACCTTATATGTGTCATTCGGTTCAGTAATTAAAAAGCCTTTCTCTGGAAACCGTTCACCAAAAACTTTTTTTTAGAATAGAGAGATTATTATCCATTGAAGTACAACATAATTAGGTACCTTAAAATATTTGTTTTGTTCTTAAAATGAATTCTTATAACAAAATTTAAAACATTTAAACTGTTTTATAAATTTGAGAGGTTTATTCAGTTAGGCTTGATAGGCAATCCCAAGCAAGCTTTCCTTTTAAGATAAAGTATTACAATAGTTGCTATAGCCTTATCTTCGTGTTAGTAATGATACATAATGAGCTATTCCAAGGCAGTAAATACGAGTCAAAAGTGTTCCATTACAGAATTACTATAAATTTTTAAAATATCAGCAAGACATTGATGGCCATAGTATATCAAGATAGATCCACAGATATTCAGAGATAGTACCAAATTACATCCGCTACGTGCAGATTGAGCTAACTCAGCGAATTTCCAATTTTCAGAGTCTAATTTATTCCGAAAGACCACATCGCCGCTGATGCCATCCGAAATGGAAAGTGTAGTCTGAAAAATTGAACCCAATTTCTGGGAAGCGCTAAAAGAGGAGTAACCAGTTAGGGAGAGGGGATCTGAATAAAATCAAAGTTCGATTCGAATCTAATTCAAATTACGTTCGAAGAGGATTTTGAAATGGAAAAGATTTCATTAGTTCCTCGAGGTCGTACATCTGGTAACGATGATTAAAATATCGTTTGATGATAACTTTAGGTTGAAAGTTATGGTATAGTGTATGGTACTTTGAAAACATATAATTTTGTTAAATATTCAGGAAAATCCATATTATAAGTGGAAAACAAATATTGTCCTCAATATTTATAACACAGGAATTTAATGTAAAATAACTATTTTAAATGGTAATCAAAATAGATAAGAATCTTTGATCCTGGTAAAGGCAATGCTGATATTTTTTTTTCAACCAATCAATGCAGAAATGAGTAACGGCTCAACTCTGCAGAAACTTTTTATCAAGTATTATAAATCATCCAAAACTTAATTAAAAAGGTAGGTAAATTCAATCAATAGGAAGTTTAAGAAAGAAGAAAAAGCTTGGAATTATCTATGACTTACCAATAAAAAAACACTTTTGAGTTATTCAAGAGTATCCTTGCATAGAAAATTTATATTACCAATATAAATTTCATCAAGAGTGAGTTATACAGTGAGATTATGATATTCGCATTTTATTTTTAAATTAACTATTCTTTCTCGTAAAAGTTACTTTTTCATTATGATCAGATACTAAATATTTGGGGTTTTAAAAATTGGAGAAAATCCTAAGCTATATATGTATATATACAAACCAGAACCAATATCATCAATTTTTTTTCAAAAAAACTTTAACCTTTTTTTGTAACAAAATTTTGTATTTCTTTCTTCCAAGTCCTAAACGTAGTGGATTCATCTTAAGAAGCTTACCTCATACTTGAAGCTTACGGTTGAAGCTGGTTACCAATAAGTGACCATATCAACCATCGAACCAGCAAGAACTGCGAGCATACCAAAAATTGAGAAATATTTCAACTAGTGAAACTCATAAAAATGGTCGCTCTAAAATGCCGCCATTTTTTTTCTTTTCTCGCTCTTTAAGGATCCGAATATTCATTCACTCAGTGATCCTTTTTACGAGCAGTGCATCTGGATGCCAAACGTAAAATTTTCTGAATTCGACAGCAACGGTTTACTGCTGACAGCTTCGGATTAGAATGAAGGATACTTATGTTCGGAAAATAAAATTCTTTCCGAATACCTTTTGGCTATATCGTGACCGTTAAGGTTGCAGTGAACGGAGCTAAGAGTTTTATTTAACGAGAAGGGAATGCCTTCAGGGTATAATTGCTTTAGAACGTTTCAGGTCATAAAACTGTACTTTCACTTAGGTTAACGGTTTGTTTAAGGGATTGAACGAATAGATTTAGTTAAATGTTTCTTTATCTAGTTTGGCATTACTTTTTGTAATTTGTTTATTCGTTTTTGTTTTGAGCTCATGGAAAGTGGATTGGAGTGAAATATTTTTAATGAAATATGAAATATTATTGTGAATGAAATAATTTTTTAAGTGAGTAATAAAAATATATTAAAAGAGCAATTGATATAAGATGGATTAAAATAAATACCCTCTAAGTAGGTTAAGGTTGAAACTAAACTATTATTTTTGGAAATCGCAATATGCAATCAAGATGAAGAGTGACTAAATCGTTATTGTCCACTAAAGGATGTTGCAAAAGTCCATTTCGCGGCTTTCATTTGAAATCTAACACCTCAGTATTGCTGCCAACGTTATGAATAACACTGAAAAAAATCATGAAAATATCGCGAATATTCACGGAGATATTAACATGTAAAAATAGTACTTTTTCAGGCATAAAAAGAAAATGTTCGTTAAGTTTTTTTTAATTCTTTTTTTATTAAATTTTTTCTTTATTTAACTAAACAAAATAAAACTACATAATAGAACTGAAAAATCTTCAAATTTGCGAACTTTTTCTTTTCCATGACCCTAGTAATACGCTGATTTCAAATAAAAGCCGTGAAACGGACTTTTGAAACACCCTGTATATGACTACTACTAGATATAGTATATATTTCCACATATATGATCTCCAACCATCCAAAATTAACCTTTCACACCAATGTCAAACGGATATTCGTACCGTCCACCCTAACGGCATCAATTGCTGTTATCCAAACTAGCTCTCTGCATATCCCAAATTGCTTTCCCGACACTTGCCCCAGGAATCACCACTTTACGAGTACACGTTCAAAGATCGAATCGGAGGCAGAATCGATTTTTGAAGTCGATTACTGAAGTGAATGTTTCATCTCCCTACATCGTACTCAACCATCGTGCAAGGATTTCATTCTGGAAAGTTTATGTGATGCCTAATAATAGTGAAGCGTGTTAATTTATTCACTAAAGGGTGTTTGAAATAGGCGTAATATGTATATGTTTAGAATAGTTCAGAATTGGAAAGGTGGGGATTAGCTATTGATGTACGGCTTCCTGGTTTAGGATATTTTGCATGAGCGGTTTCTGAATACGAAGCATTTACGTGTACAAGCATTTCAATCAATTTATAAATGCCTAACTCCCTCTTTAATAGTGAATAACATACGTTTTCTTTAAAGGTGGCATATGTTACGGGCAAAGTGATTAATTGGGCATTATTAATAATGCCCAGAGTGGAAACGGGCAAAGTGATAAATTTCATTCATGAAATTCGTTTAGTTTATCACATTGCCCGGGCATTATTAATCATGCCCATTTAATCACTTTGCCCGTAACATATACATAGCAAAATTATTCAATATAAGTTAAACGGTTTTATTGTAAAAGGTCTATTTCTTTAATCAGTATTTTAGTCACCATTGATGGAACATAATAGCTTAATTGTGTTAAGGTTTGTATTTAACAAAGCAAATGCCGAATTGTAGATCGTCAAAGGATTTTTTAGTACTGCAGGTATAATATATTTTTCTCCTAGAACAAATGACGACGCAATTGCATAAAAACATATTTTCGTTTTTTTAAATCATTTATAAATAAATACAACTTATTTATATTATTATGGTTTATTAAAAAAGTACACAACAAATATACAAAACTACATCTATTTCTGTAAAATATCATAAACCCTATAAAGCGGTATTTGTTATTCAATAATTGAAATGAATTTAAATTCACAAATATTCTCTTCTCATGTTTTAAAAAATTAACTCTATACACCAATTTCGATTTTTAAATCACTGCATACTTTTGAAGTAAAAATTTGCCAAACATATCCACAATCTAAAAGTTACCAACTGTTAACCATATAATTCCTACTACTAGAAATAACTATAGAAAAATATATTTATTCACTTATTCATATAGTTTGTGGCCAAATAAACTAAAAGGTAAAATAATAATAATAATATTTATGTCAAAATTTTTTAAAAATTTAACTGAGGACTAACAATAAACTTTATTAATTATAGCACCTGAAGATGCAATTATTGCTGCAAAAACTTTAAAAAATGCTGAAAATGCTGAAAATTGAAGCTGAATTTACTGTAGCATATTTGCTGTCCACGGGGCGTAGAATCACAAGCAGAGCAGCTGCCTTATTTAACAGTGACCGTAGCTGAGCTAAAGAAACTAGCTTACATTTCCCGACGAGTTACTCGCAAGTTAGATCCTGAGTATAATAGTGAGGATTTTAATGAGATACTTCTAGACGAAAGACCGCGAAAGGGCTGGCAATCAACAGGGTTTTAAGTGCACCCAGTCTGGGCTCCATGAAGGGCATTTGAGTGTAAGATGGTTCTCTTAAAATTGTTAGATATGCTTGAAGGAGTTAATTGCAAACAAGAGAACTGTGTAATTGCCTGATTATTGTTTTTACTATGGAGAATTCTAAAATGTGATTTTGGAGTGGGAGGGAGTTCAAATGAATGACTCTTCGAACTTTAATAATTTTGCTTGAGTTTTGCCGTTGAGGAAATGACCTGTGACCTTTTTGCCATGTTTAATGTCAATATAATGAATGAAATTTTTCTTCACGACCATTCAGTTTTTCTTTAATTATTCAGTTACTTACTAATTAAACATGAATGAAAATTTGCGTGCTTAACCTTAGGATGTTAATGAAATCGCTGGCCATAGATGATATGTGGAAAAAAATATAATGATAGGATTCACTTTATTTTATAGCGTGATTTCCAATGGCCCCATTTATTTGCGAAGGTAGGTTCTCCCCCGGTCTTTAGGCAGAAGTTGAATAAGCTCGAATCAATTAGCTTTAAACTAATAAGCTCACTAATAACACTAATAAGCTCCACACAAAAATAACACGAAAAAATTCTGGATTACGTAATTATGTATAGATATTATATGTACCTTTAATTTTTGTTTCTATAAGATCGCAATATGTATCTTTAAGGCCATATTTAACCAAACTTTTATAATCCTTAAACAAAATTATACCAATTTTAATAATTTTCATCTTTTAAACCTAGCTATAAATATTAGGCAAGTTTAGAAAAACTATTAAGAGCTATTTATAATAAACTCTTTCAGTTCCTGTGAATTTTCCCCCTTTTTTCTGAGAAGTAAAAAAATTTGTTAACGTTTTTTTATGTTCCAATCCAACTCCGTACATTGCATCAACGTATATAAATGCCTTAAGGATTAATGTAAGACCTGAAATTTTAATTTATATAAAGCGCGAAAAATGTTACTTGGCTATACAAAAAGCTGGCCATATTTTTTTTCTATAAATCTTCCATAAAAATGTGCGTATCACGCGAAACACGAGCACCATTTAAAAGCAAAGCTTAATTAAGCATTTTAAAAGGGTTACGAAAAAGGTAGTTTTGGGGATTTACAACATGCTTTTTTGTTTTCTTACTGGTTCTGCTTCTAAATCCCTTTTACGTATTCCACGTTTTGTTTTAACACCCTTCCCAGAATTACATGATGTTGCCATCTGGTAAGGTAAAAAAATGCGGATTAAGACTCTTTAATATAGCCGCCTCCATTGTGTTTGGGGCCATTCTGTAAATGTTCTAAATCAAGTTTTTTTAGCACGCCGATTCGGCAGGCTGCAAGAGTGCTTCGGTTAATGAATTTCGTTCTTAAAAAGGAACGGCTGTTCATAGCATTTTCTTCTTACTGATCTCGTTTTTATTCACCATTCTGAAAATGAATGGAATTTTTCAACTGAGAAGTATAAGGATTTATTGATTTCCAAATGATCTTTCGGTTTTATTTTTAGAGATGCCAGTTTTACGTTTCCGAAAAGCTTCGCCAGTTTCTAATGACGAGATAAATGCAAGATCTCAAATCCAATATTTTAAAGTTAGTTTCATACAGTAGTCTTGTTATTACACTCATTTAACATAGAACAAGATTAACACTATAGGGATAAATAGAGGTCTTTTTGGGTGACTATCACGTAGTGCTTTTGTCTCTATAAAAAGTCGCGTTTCTCTCACTTTCTATCACTTATATCATCTTTCTCTTCAGTCATATTTATTTTCATTATCTCATTTATTCATAATCAAATTTATGTTTAATACCTACTTACAAACGATTCTTAAAATATACAATCAATGTAGAGAAAATGTAAAACATCCATCAAAAACTATGGAAACATGTTAATGTGTGTAAACATGTAATGGATTTTAATTGGTAGAAAAAAATATCACTGACTCTTATATATTACTGATTCCTGATGTTTTAAGTATAATTCTTTATTTTTAAGAGGATTTTTTAGTTTTTTTATTCCTCAGTTAAGCTCCCTCTTTTGACCATTCTCCAGAAATATCGTGGAATCACGCTAAATTTTAGTTCTTTAGCCATGTTATAAAATTTTTAATTGGACAAGTTTTAGCACCTTAGTTTATATTAGAACGAACAAACAAAACTTCGAAATTAAAATTTTATATGCTTTCATTTCCGAAAAGTTTGAAACAGAAAAATAAAGTGAGATATGCACCACAGGAAACATCAGCAAGAATACTCAAACGGGAGTTATATTACATTCAAAATACACAAACTTAACACTTTACTTTATTTTTAAAATTTTGATAAAAGAAAACCCGTCAACCGTAAATTATATAGTCTTTTGAAAAATGTATGAATGCCCTGTTGTCTGAAACTCGAACGTCTACGTTGCAGTGCATTGTTATTCATTCAAATGCCTTTAGAATTCTGCTGCTTTCACCGGTTTTCAAACAAAGGGTAATGAAGTTCCAATAGTTTTTCGATGAAGTCCGTTGTTTTTCAGATGGGAAGATCCGATGCATCCTGATAGACCGAAATACAAAAAAAACTTTTTTTCTCATAGAAAAACAAAGAATCATTGATTTGTTTCGAAGTTTGTGTAATCCTCATTGATTCAAGGCATGGCTAAAATTATTTATGACTGAATATAGTATTTTGGTTAATCTCATGCAGGCACTGTAATAAATAATGCAACGGTTTCGATCCTCGATTCCAAAGTAATGTTTTTGTTTGTTCAATTTGAGGAATAAAACCTAGAAAATAGTTGTTTATTACCTTCTAATAAAAAAAGGAATACAAAAGTCTTAGAATTACCTCTACGAGTAATAGGTACTCTATTTATAAGAATTTCTCTTACATAAATTAAGAACTATGTTAACTATATTAGTTTAAAATGTTTACATGATTGTGGATGGTTAAAAAAAGAAATGCTTTGAAATTATATGATTTAAATTTTGAGAACTATATGCATCCATAAAATATGTTTTAGAGAAAAAAGAGTATAAACATGTATTAGAATAAAAGAACAACAGCAGAAAAAGAATGAATTAGAACTTTCCTACTCTATCAATACCAATGTAGTACAAATATTAAAATAATGAAAATAAATGTAATTTAAGTAAAAATATTCTGGTATTTTTATTTTTCGTAAAGAATTCCTTTATTTTACAAAGAGCTTAATAAACTTGTACACCATATGTTAAAACCCTACTGAGATCCCCCCACAGGTATTTTTCAAAAAAATTATTTCTTTTAGAGCTTTCAATGTTATTACACATTGAATGACATTTTAAGTCTTTGGTAAGAAATCCTTAAAAAAACATTAAATATCCCATTCTTTAAAAATAATTTCATAATTCAGTTGTAGGTAAATAAGACTCGACATATTCTAAACTAATTAAATTAATATTTAACATAGACAATAAATCTTGTACATATACTATTTCCACAATACGTATATCGAGTATATGCGGAGTACGTTGCTCGTTAAATCTGTGGGTCCGAAAGTCCTGAGGTCGGTCATGGCGCAGTTTACCTTGGGTCCAGGTGTCTGGAGACTATTTCCCTCCCCTTCAGATGCATGGCAAAATTTTGGAGGTGGCGATAGATAGTGGCAGCATCTATCATCTCATGAGGCAGAAGTCGGACTCCTGCCATTTATGGGCCTCACTTTCTCAGGAGCCGCACCCCCTTTGCCTTGAATTCTTGTGGAGCTTGGGTATTCCAAGTGGCACACGACAACATCAACAATACGTATATGGTTATACATACTTAGTAGCTATCTCAAAAAAATTTACTATCAGGAAAATAAATTAAATTATAGGGCATAAATGTAAATTTAAAATGTAAATAGGTGTATTGGTAGTATAACTATACATCGGTTACGAAATTTAGTTATGAAATACTACCTGAATACAACGTAGTATACCTATGATCCTTTATGTTCACTTAATTTTTTTGTATCGTGATTAATTGTAAGATTGGTTGGTTTTCTTCAATTTTTATTCTTTTACATTCTTGAAAGCTTTCTACATTCTTTTACATTCTAGTTTATTTACATTCCGGGGTTAGCATCCCTTAACGGAAACTTTTTGAATGACACTTTCAAAAAAGCTAGACCAAACAAGTTCAAAACTATCCCCTTTGTATCCTCTTTTTAACGTATCTGAAATACCAAGCCCTCAGGGAAACCTTTCGCATAATTTTAGCCCCTTTATTGGAACTTAAGGCAGTGAAAAACCTAAACGACCCTTCCCACGCCACTATCAGAGGCATTAACACCCCCAAAAGTTCCCTCAACGTCGTTCAATCACTCCCTCTACGATGGAATATTCTAAAGTGGCCAAATAAAGCCTGATATGTATTCAGGAGGGTTAAATAAATGAAGTCCGGGGAAGCTATTGCAACTTTTGCCGCGCACGTCGTTTAAGAGGGTTGTTAAAGGATGGGTTCTTTGGGGGAAATAAAGGGTTTTGATCCCGACTTTCAGATTAGTCTCATATAGATAACAGGAATGGCTTGATGGAAACTTAAAAACGATGTCGAAGTTCCATTCCAACAATTGATATTGATAAATTTTTAAATAGACAGAATTAGCCCTGAGTAGGAAATGTTTTAAGTATACATTCTTTTCGTTCTGTTAGTTGAACAGAGCAATCAAAATATCAATTAAAGATAGTCATTTTGATACAGGAACTAGTTTAGAGATGCACAAATTATGTTTGTTATAAGGGAAATAAAAGGGATAGTATATTATGAGAAAAATGTTCTGTGGATTTTAATTGCAGTGATTTATGTGTGTGTGAACATTTGAAAAAACTATTCACATTTAAACTATTGTAAAACTTTTTTTATCACAAATATTATCCCTTTAACCCTAAAAAACGCTTTTTATTTTCAATACGAAAAGTCAACATTTTGTGGTAATTAACGGTATAAATTCAGTTTGCTAGCTTTCGCTATTAATCTGTGAAAAGATCACAGAAAAGAATGCGTGCGTGCGTGTGTGTGTGTACGTACGATGATAATCACCCCGCAACCAAACCTCCATCCCACCATCTCTCAACAAAAAGAAAAACATCCTCCGTATCTTTCACCTCCCGAACAGAAAAAAAATGTCTTTTTATTTATCCCAAACAACACACCTCCATCGGTTCCTGTTTACCGGCAACACTCGCAGAAAAACCACAGCAGCAGAAAAAACGGGGTTCATTCACGGGAAAGAGACTCGGCCAAGAAGCCAGCAACCACCGGGGAATGCAGAAAATGCCTTGTTTGCAAGTTGTCTCTCCTTCTTCCGAGGAGTTGGCACGTGCCGCCACAGTATCAGAACGTGGGTGAGGGAGAGAGCTGTCAGACGGCAGCAACAACGTGGTGGTAATTGGGAGGTTGCCCGTCGTGTTCTTGGGAGGTGTTATTGGATATGGGTTTGGTCAGTTACGATTCTCTTTTGTAACGATCTTGTTGGAATCTCTTGAACAAATGTATGCAGTTAAACCTGCTTATAAGGGTACTGAAGATACTTGAAAATTGTTGTTAATTAACATATGTGAACTGTTTGCCTCTTCGTCGTAACTTATGGGGATATAATATTGCAGATATGGTTATTGCCATTGCGATAGACAGTAGCCCGTTATAGACAGTCTTCATGTAAGAAATTCTATAATCCTTACAGAGTTATTCAGTATACAATATTATTTTTACGGATTTACATTCCTGAAAGGACCGTTTCCACTTTTGTGTTTGGTTGTGGCACGGCGATCTGGCACGACTCATAAATAGTTTTCGAAAGACAAAATGACATCGTTGTCACCCATTCAAAAACCGCAATCAAATGCAAAAGTGGACGAGCAGTCATGCGTCGTCCAAGGTACATTCTTACATCTTACATGGTACATCTAGGTGCATTTGGGTTCTTGCCAGATCACCGTACCCACCGCAACCAAACGCAACAGTGTAAATGGTCCTTAAACCAAAGTTGAGTAATGTGTTGAGTAATTATCTGAAGAATAAACTTCCTTCATTTTCTTCTCTTCTCAAAAGTTATAAATGTAGATATTATTCAGGGAAATTACGTTTATTGGATCATAATTGGAAGAAAAAAACCTACCAAGTTTGATAGGATGTACCCGAACTTTATCCACATGATGGCTACCGTCTCTGGTACGAAAACATATTTCTTCTTTTATCCCATTTCCAAACTAAGAAAAAATATAGTTATTTATAAATAATTCACTTAAATTATAATTTTTTTATTCCATTTTGAAAGCTCAAAAGTTTAGAGGACAATTATATGGTTAATACACAACAATAACAGGAATCTTCAGTCTTCGTCACGCCAATGCTCATCTCTCTTCTCAAACGACATCATTTGATGATGTTTTCCTTTTTGCTTGATAACTTTAACCAATCACGACAGAGATAAGGAACGGCTCAACTAAGACTACAAAAACTTTATACACAATAATACAGTAAATAAAATTGGGGATCCAAAACTAGGCTGGTTTTTAGATCTTATAAAGCAAAAGGAATTTTGGAAGCATAAGGAAATTCATATATTATCCCCTTAACCTACTTTAAAAAGTCAGACTGCTTTAAAAATATAAATGATAGCAATATTATCTGAGTAATCCCATAAAACTGTGTATCGGTAATTCTTTGCTATATCTACTCCACCTAAAAAAATTGATTTTTTGAATATTGAAGATTAGACTTTCCTTCTTTTTAAATGGTTTATATAAGTTTTTATTTCCAATGGAGTTCGTTGACCAACAGACATGCCGTAATTAGTACTTTCTTTGCGTTACCCAGTGGGCACCTGTGGACCGAAGCCACGGAGGTTAAGTACTGTTGCCCACGCCACACACACATTCGCAGACACAACCCCTTTTTACAGGGGGGCCACATTTATTCATCACACACAAGGACAGAAACTAACAACCATGCCAAACGGGGATTCGAACCCCAGACGTATGGCTTCACAGTCAGATGCTCTAAACCACTCGGCCAATACGTCGTATATGTTTAAGAATACACAACTTTACTATTCTATGAATTATTACTACTCCAAAACAGCATTACATATTTTTTAGTGGTTTATATTTAAAAACATTCATTAATATAAACGTAGGTACAAGAAAAAGTATTTCCCCAAGAGGGATTACTAACAAGAAGCAACAAAAAACATACATCCCTTCCCTTAAGCACTTCCTAATACGATTGCCTTTACTGCATTAAATTTTTACCCCTACCGTTCTCGCTGTTTTATGCCCTGACGATTCTAGAATGTCAATGAAGCTCGGGAAAAAGCAAAAAAGAAAAAAATCCCAAATTCGCCTCCTATCTTACATTAAGGTATTTCCCTTACGTTTTGAAAATAAAACTCTATTTTAACTCCGTTTCTTAGTTTAAAACTAATGGAAAATACATAAAATATATTCCTTCACTCAAAAGTGAAGTTAACTTTTACTTAAAGACTATTTTTATATCCAGTTAATTTTTCTTTTAGTTTCAAGCTTAATTAATCTGGTAGGCACAGTAAATTTAAAGAAAAAGCTTTCATATTTTTTTCACTTTTCTTTAAATGATAACAGTTGTCATAGGAAAGTATCAAACAAAACTTACAACTACTATACAAATAATTATTAATAATAAAATCTAAAACTTAAAAGATTGTATGATTATTTTTAGTGCTTGAACTTAAATTGTGAATATGAATGACCGTTTTACTTAAAAAAAAATTAAGGCTTAGAGTTTTCAACGGAAGCGAAGACAAGACTAATACAAAAAATGTTTTAATACTTTTGTTGAGAAAAATATTTTTGCCACATTTGTTAAACTACTACTATATATTAATGTTAGTTTTAGTTGGGACAATCATTAACTATATGAAAAGATAAAGAGTAGTTTATCCTCTATCTATAAAAAATCAGTATGTAAATCATTAATAAACTTTCTTTTGATACAAGAGTAATTTCCCCTCTTGGAATTTTTATTGGTGTATTTATAACGGAAGAGCTGATAGTTGATTTCTTAGCGTGAGCTGCATTAAATTCTTCAAGAAAAGTTCAGAGTGAGAAATTTTAGTTGAGGTATTGAATTAAAAACCGTAGATTAGAAATAGAACACTGTCCAATTATTAGAATAAGATATTCAAATGTTTAGAATATTCTGTGCCCTATCAATCTTAAAAAAGGAGATCGCTTCGATTAAAAATGTTTCAAAAAAATATTGGTGAATTAAGTTTGGTAATTCAACATCTACGTATTATCCCGACATATCTTTTAAGAGCTCAACACTTCCTTAAAATGAGCTCACACTATTTCAACTAATGCTCAAGTTTCAAGACATTTCATGAAATAAATTTATTCTTATTAAGGTAACATTACTCCCTGAGTGCAATTTCTAGCAACTGATTATCTATCTAAGTATTCACGCTCTTTAAACTGAGCTGAGGTATACTTAATTCCCAAAATGAAGTAATGTCTCAATAATTATTTAAAGGGAATTATCAAAGGAAAGGTTAGGTGTGTCATCACTTCGTAAGCACAGATCAATATAATGATACCATTACACACCCCATGAAGTCAGATAAAATAAGCCTTAAATAAAATTGTTGAACACGGTTCTTTAAAATAAATATCAAAGTTGAACGAACGTATTTATATAAAAGCAAAACCACAAGCCTCTAATTCTTAGAAAACCTACCATTAGTCAGAAACGTCAACTCAATCTTAAAAACCTGAAAGTTAGCGGAGATATACGTAAATCAGGTTTCCCTAACCCTTTCCAGTCAATTAAAATCCACTTCGTTTAAAAATACGTCTTGCACTCCAGCAAAAAGAGCGATCAGATCAGGACAGGCATAAGCGTAACACCGCACGGAAACAAACCTGCCAGGCTGCTTATCACCTTCGAAATAAAAACGAATAGCTCTTCGTTTCCTTCCGCGATAAGAAAATGGGAGAAATTTTCTCCGGGACGTTAGACGCAGTGTTGGCATGATAAATGGCTCAACCCTTTTCCATCACTCAGATCTGGTTTCGGGATTTTCGGGGGAAACGTGTTGCAGCTACTGTTCTTATTTCCACATACAAAGTGGATGGAACTGGACTGATGCATAACAGGGATTCTGTTGCCAACAAAACCTGATACCTTTCTCACGCGGGATAGAAGCATTAATCTTCAGTATCGCGTCGACTAAAAATTCATCTTTTAAGAAGCTTTGGGTGTCTGAATCGGCCTTGGTGTACCTGGCCCAGATGTTTCTTGAATAAAAATATTATTCAGATCTCAATGTATTTGCATCAGAAATGGATTCCTAACGTAAATCTCCAAAATTTACAATTTTCAAAATGCTTTAAACCGTTCCATACTTCGAAAAAGGGACGTTCAGAAAATAAATATATGTAGATATTTTACAGGGAAAACGATAGTTTTAATGTAACTCTTTCTAACCTATTTGTTTAGCTTAAAAAATCTAGCAAATAATTTGTGAATTACTTTGTATCCCATCTAAATACAATGTTCATTTTTTCTCTCATGCGTCTCCCTAGAAATGAATATCCCTAACATGCTTATTGTTTTTTTATCATAGTTAATCTCTATTTTTTAATATCACAGAAATTTAGTCCATTAAAAATTGAATTTTAGAACTTCGTTTGTTTTTTACTCCAAATCTCTGCATTATTAAACGCTTTGTTTTAAAACATGGAATGAATTCCGAACAAATCAAAATGTGCTTATACATGCTTATTACATGATAATCTTCATGATAATTTTTAATGAAAACATGGATAACTTTAGAGAAAAAACTTGTCCAAAAGTTTTTTTTCCAATTCTGAAATCTGCATTTCTTATACGCTAAAGTTAAACTGAATGTGCCATATCTTTCAATCAAAGCATTATAAATTTCAATACTTTTAAATAGTGAAATAATTTATTGTATCCGTCAAAAAAAATAAAGAAGTTTTAAAGGCGATTTTAAGAAAACTCTCTCAAGCTCAAACCTTAAAAGAAATCAAAAATGTATTTTGAGAGAAATAGGGAAATGGTTTCCTGAAAAAATTTCTGAAAACTCACTAAACTTTAAATTTCTGAGTGATATTTCCTTTTTTCAAACTCATTGAAATCATGATGTTTGCAGAATAGCTGGTCGTTTGTTTAAAACTGAGAGCGTAAGAATGAAAGTTAGCTTATGAGAACGTATAGGAAAAAATATATCGTCAGCAATAAAGTTTATCTTAGTACACTTTCCAAAAGATTCTTCAGGTCTTTTTAATTAAAACTCAATAAAGAAGGAATAAAGAAAATTGATACATGACGTTCTTGTAACAACGAGTAATTTGTGTGTAGGGTAGGTGGGGGCAAAGCCCCGCAATTATCAGTATTTTTAACATTGTCGTCGAAAGGGGGTAGATAATCCCAAAATTTCAATTGGAGATGTTAGATTGAGATCCTACCTACAAAACCAATCCAAGTTTAAACTCTTATCGATGGTATTTTAGCAGAAATTTACAATTTAGTAGAAAAAAAATTCGCGGGGCTTTGCCTCGCAAAATGGGGCAATGACCCGCACTTGCAAATCTTGGTGCCCAAATGAAATAAACAATGATAAACAGAATTTTTCATTATAAAAACACTAAAAATAATGCTCTTAATGTTGTTTTAATATTTGTAAGCTAACCAACAATATTAAATATAAATATGATCAGTTTTAATGAAAATTGTCAATCTGTTGCACCAATTCATTTCAGATTGACCAGATATCTTTCAAAAGGGAGAAAGGATGGTTTCAGGTAGAGGGTTGGCATCTCGGACACCTTTATTAACCTCTTTAGAGATCAAGTAGTCCCATTTTCCTTTTGGGGCGAATTCCTGAGCTTTTTAAGCTGCGTAGATTTGCCCCAAAACACCTGCGTGGATTTGCCCCGTTTTACTTTATTTTGAAAAACAAGCCTTATTATTTTTAGAGACATGTTGAGGCAATTCTTTCAAAATGAAACTGAAATTGAATTGCTATCTTAACATTGGGCTATTTGTTTGTATTTCTCCTTAAGCCCTATTTTATGTAATTTTTAAGTAAAAGATCAGAAAAATTACATCAAAATGATGAAAAACAAACTTACAGCATTTTTTAAACTCATGAGTGACTTAGGGGTACGAACTTTCGCAGAACAATAGGTCACAGTAAGACAAACCAACCACCTGGTTTTCAACTTTTGAATCGATCATTAACAATTAAAAATAGCGGTGCGTGGTTTTGCCCCGTGCGGGTTTTTACCCCCACCTACCCTACTTCTTTTCAGAAAATATTGAACTAAATTTCATTAAACTTAAAAATTTAATTTTCATATTTTTATAATTTATATTAGGCATTTAAAATTAACTGTTTCTTGATATAAAATAAGTTCAAATTAGTTTTATAAGGTGCAAAAATAAATGTATGAATTTATATGCAACTCACACGTTTGGGATATTTGTTGAATATCTTTTTAAGCAGGAAATTTTAAACAAAAAGTTATCTAAATCGCTTGCGGTGAAGAGATATCACTCAAATAAAACACAACTAATATCATTAACCATTAAAAAAACTACATCATAACAATATTTTTTATAGTTATATTCCTTTATCAAAATCCGAAAAAGTGATATAATAACAAGATAGGAAACCCAGAATTGAAAAACTATCCAATACCGAGATAAAAACTTTCCGAAAGGAGTGGTTAAAAATGGCGAAATGCGATCTCCACAAGTATCGGATTCCGATCCTTCCTCACACTTAACTCGATTGTGGCTGATTGAGTTGCCAAAAATGTCCATTCCATTAAATTGTATTTTTGCCTGCACCACCAAATAGGAATTCCTCCAGAAACACAAAAAAAGCTGGAGGAAGGAAGTTTGAATTCTTCGAGCTTCCGAAACTCTGTAATCCAGTTTTTATTTGTATTGCCAAGCCTAGGTGCTAGTTTTGCTCTTCCAAAGCTTTTGAATTTCACTCTCGGTCCTCCATTTGTTTACATTAGTCGCAGACTGCGTTTTTAGGGTTCCATTACAATGCTGTTTTTTCCGGTTTCGAGGAGATGGAGTGAAAAATGCCGGAGATTTGGGCAAAAGTTCTCCCGGAGAGAGATCTTTTCTTTCTTCGGTTTGTGAGTAAATATGATTGAAGGATTTTCAGGGATAAATAAGCCGTGCCGATGTTTGCGTGAGGTCGGAAGCGGGAATCTCTCGGTGAAAGTTTTTTCTTCTAAAGGGGTTTGGGGGATGAATATTTAAAGCTAATTATATTCCCAAGTTCGGGAAGTGGCGTGAAGGGAATGTTTCAATCAATCTTTCAGTTGCGCTGGCAAAATGTTGTACATGAATAGTGTTGAACTCTATGTTAAGGGAAAGGAGGGTTAGAGTACGCAAAAAAATGGTTTTCGGCTATGAAATCGATAATTTAAAAGCTATAGCCTGAAATATTTACTGAACGTAAGTTAATTGATTCACAAATAACCTTCAAAAAAGGAAAACCCTGGATTTAACGACAGTATAATAAAATCTAAGAGAAAATAAAAATATGAATACGAGTGCTTATTCTACGATAAAGAGATGTGTTGAAAGTGTACAGATAATATTTAGAGTTTCTGGACAAAAAAAAATTTTGCAAGCAGCAACCGAAAAAAATATATGACATCAAGAAATAATGTAATAAAAAATATTAGTTGCAAACATATTCACCCCCAAAAAGTTTGAAACCAAACATAATTTTGTTGGCCAAAAAAATCTTACTATTTCATTTACTCTTAATTTCATACACGTAGTACTTCGATAGGTACTTCATTTGTAATAAGCTTCTATAGTCTAGATCAGTGGTTCCCAACCTGGGGGTGATCGCCCGCAGGTGGGCGATTTGTGTTATCAAGGGGGCTATAAATAAGGGAGGGGTGATTGGGGGGCGATGGGTATTTAAAGAGGGAAAATAAAATAGTACTGTATGACAGACTTTATTCAGACTTAATGTACCAAAACAAGTTAAAACCCTGTTTCTTAGGGTCAAATTTCCAAACATTTTCTGGGGGAGGACCCCCAAACCCCCCATTTGTACTTGGAAACTTTTTTATAATTACTAGTTCATCAAAATCAAAATCCTACCTAAAATATATGTCCGAAATTCGGAAGAGGTTAACTAGTCAAACTAGTTAAAAACCTGTTTTTTGGAGTCTTATTTCCAAAAATTTTCTGGGGGAGGACCCCCGGACCTAAAATTGGTTTGTTTATTTACACATTACTTCAAATAAAAATTAGACATACAATGAGAATGAAAAGGGGGCGATAGGTGTTAGTCAACCTCTAGAAAGGGGGCGATGGGCTACAAAAGGTTGGGAACCACTGGTCTAGATTTATTCATAATTCATTTATAGCTTTTGGTTTTGAAATGTAGCGATTCATTTTTACATACGGAAGACCTTAACCAGACCTTTTGCCCTTCGATCAAAAACGTTGGAGGCCTCTTATCTAGGCAAAGAGCTATGATTCTGACGCATTTCTAGTCCTGAAAAGGGCCCTCTATAACCCCACAACCTGTAAACACTAGAACGGCTGGGCACACAACTTCTGTAGAATTCAATATTTGTCCTGGAGTCATTATTTAGTGCTATTTCTACTCGGATCTTCTCTGCCAATATTTATCGCCTGAAAAAATATCCAAGACTTTGCATCCATCTATTTATCTTCACGGTTTTCAATCATGGAATATTTCTTAAAATTCCGTGCACTCTTCTTCCCCAGTTTTTGCAATGGGCGGTAGCGCATCCGGATAGGTTTTTCGTAGGTGAATATTTTGTGTTTGCTTTGGAAAACAAAGTTTATGAGTTTAAAAGTAAATAAATTCCTTCAAAGCACATATTGCGTTAGCGAATTCTGTATTGGCTTCAGTCAGTTTGCAAACTTTTGAATGCTTTTACGTACATTTATGTATAAGGTATAATTCTCTTACTTGGAATTTTCTACCTAACAAAACAACATTAATTTTCAATTATTTTCTTAAAATTAAAATAGCTTTTTATCGCAGATAACATTCCCTATTTATTTTTATGACTGAATTTTTTATAATTTACCCTATTGGAAAAAAAATTTTCTGGTATTCTATAAACCAGTATGAATTATACTGGATCCAGTATAAAAGATACTGGAACCAGTATAAATGATACTAGAACCAGTATAAATGATACTGGATCCAGTATAATTCATACTGGTTTATGGAATACCAGAAAAATTGTTTCCAATAGGGTACGTAGGGCTAGGGGGAAATTGGAAACAAAAATAGCTACTTTAACTTCTAACTATCACCGCAACCAAGTAAAAACACATAAAACTTTTTCTTTGCATACACTTGTTACTTCATATCTCATTCAATTTCCCAACGTATCAAATAAAAATTTTAATTTTTTATAGGCCTTTGTTTTTCACTTTCACAATTACCTCATAGATTCCCAATTACCCCATAAGGTAGGGGGAAATCGGGAATCTAGCCCAAAATTAAAAGGTTAAAATGACATTTTACGTAATTTTTTTGGAATCTTTGCGTATAATAGCTAGTTAAATATAGATTTTGAGAAAAATTTTAGGTATGGTTTGAAATTCTATTAACTTACAAATTCGTGTTATAAAAATAGGAAAGACATTTCGTTGGGAAGGAAGATTTAATTAGAACTAAACGACTATACCAAAAAAACCTCAATTTCATGCATAAACCCCTCATATAGGCAGAAAAAGATAGGTGTCCACTATAGATGCAAGAGGTGTCCACCATAGATACAACAGCTACATCAAGGTGGCCACTATAGATGCAATTTGGAGTACTTTTTAAAAATTAATTAAAAATACTTTACCCAATCTAATTAAAATTTTTAATGGTAAAATCGAATGAAGAAGATCCAATCAACCTAAAAATAGGTTGATAACCGTTTCCAAGCAAATAGGATAGTATTTATTAAGAATTTAAGCAAAAATTTTCCTTAAAGTGTCCACTATACCCACATTTACCTTAGTTAACTGGAGACAGACTACCTACTTAACAGCCTAACTCATCTAACTTCCTCAAACAAAATCACAAAGCGCTCTACAGTAAGATAACTCACATCGAGAAAGCAGTAAAATGATGAATTGCTCCCGGTTTCATTTACTAGCCCAAACAAACGTGTTTTACTGTGACGTTAACCCGAACTCGGGTCTATAAAGACATCCTCTCCTTATTCATAATTGCTGCCACCCATGTGGAGGGAAACTCTTACAAACCGGGCTTTTAAAAAAGCAATAAGTTACAAAAAAAGGTGCCAGTCAGCAAGCTACCTAACACTTTTTTGGCCGACAAAACAATTCGCTCGATTAATTTTTGTGTTTTTTTTTTCGTGTGTAGGGTGGAGTTTCTCTTCCCTATTTAAAGACCTCATCCAAAAATATCTCGAAAACAGAATCTTTTCGGTGTAATAAGTTGTTACGTTGTCGTGTCAACCAAACCGAGTCGGCCGTTTTGAGCTTCGAGAATTAACAGTGTATGGCAAACATTTTATGTATTTTTGGCCATAAATTTATAATTTTTAGGTTAAATGAATCTATTTGAAAGTTTATCTACGATGAATGGATTTATTGACAGAATTCTGGTTTGGTTTTTTACAGGGTTGGCAAAAACCCGGGTTTTTTTTAAAAAACCCAAGTGGGTTGGGTTTTTTCGGGTTTTTTCAATAAAACCCTGAAAAAACCCATATAAAACTGGGTTTTTTTCGGAAAAAGTGTGGGTTTTTTTCAAAATTAAGTGGTTTTCTCCTGTAAAGTAAGTGGTTTTTTTCAAATTTTAGTGAGTTCTTTCTATGTTAAATGTGTTCTGTCAAAATAATGTCAGTTTTTCCATAGTTAAGTGGGTTTTTTCAAAGTTTTAATACTTTGAAAAACCCCACTGAATTGTAAAACACCCCTTATTTACTGAAACCTGGTTTAAATTTTGAAAAAACCCACTAAAATTTAAAAAATATCCTTAACTTTGAAAAAACCCGCTGAAATTTAAAAAAACTTCTTTATTTTTATATCTAGTTTGAACTTTAAACGTCCTAAATTTAAAAAAAAACCATTCAATAATGAAAAAATCCACTGAATAATGAAAGAACCTAATTTAACTTTAAAAAAACTCCCTGAAATTGAAAACACACCACTTAATTTTTAAAACCTAGTTTAAATTTTTAAAAATAAAACCATTAAAATTTTAAAAATATCCTAAATTTTGAAAAAACACATTAAATTTTGAAATAACTGCCGAAATCTTGATTTTTCTTGAAAAAACCCAAAACTGGGTCCAAAATGTGGGTTTTTTCACATGGGTTTTTTTGTAAAAAACCCATGTCCAATTTTTAAACCCATGTCCAATTGGGTCCAATCCAGCCAACCCTGGTTTTTTATGATGTAGGTTGTTACGGTGGATTGGATCAGAAAAGGATATTATATTAAATAGCATAGTTTCAAAATAATAAATCACTTTAAATAGCATATTTATTCCCCAATTAACCCATTGTTTATTAGTTTTAAATGAGGCTTTTTAACATTTTGAATTGCTTAAAATAATTTTTATACCACTATAGGGAGCTACTGCCCCCTGCTCGCTTTCGCTCGCCAACCCCCGTTAACTGCTGACGCAGAACCTTTCAAATTGCTTCGCAAAACCCAAATCACTTGAACTTCAAGCAAGTTTCATAGCAAACACATGAATTTCTAGGCTGCAAACATTTTCGTTTTATATCTTTACTTCTATAACATCTACCCGTGATATTTGATCTCTTGCGCTTGGTCATTATGAAATTTAAAATATTTTATTACCTTAGAATCATACTTTCAAAAGGATTTTTAACCCTCTAGCCACCCTGGGCCTCATATGAGCCTCCTACTTAAGAGCTCCATTTTTGTATGATGTAAACACGCAAATTTAGTTTCTTTTCATCAGTGACTTCACTGATTCATGTAGATCACATATGAGGCTTCTACATGGTTTCTGAATTCGTTCCTAAATGGCAGCAAGATGATTTATACCTCTAAGTTTACATTTTAAGCTGTGATGCTTGTGAAGAGAAAACAGTTAATGATACTAGCTTCTGTAGAAAGTTTATAGGTTGGTAAATATTTTCTTATTTCGTAACCTTCTAATATTATGACCATTCCTTTTAATTAGTTCTAAACCAAGTATTTTCTGTTGAAATGGAGAAAATGCAACGAGCCTCATATGAGGCTTAACGTTACCAACGGTTGCAATATTTTGCATTCTTACCAACTGTTCCGTGCTAGTTTTTGAAGAATAATACTTTATTATCGACGTGTATTACTGAGTAAAACCGGACATAATGTGAGTGTGACTAAAAAATTCATAAAAGATGCTATATTTGTTGTAAATTGGTTATTTTAGGTATATTTTTATAGAGAAATGGATGAAGGTGGTAATGCTATACCTGGTAAATCTAGAGATATATTCCAAGAATCACTTCAGTAAGAAACAGGTAAAGTTACCAAAGCACCAGAAGAGGTTACAGATGAGAGTGAAGAAGACATTGATAATGATATCAGCTCAACTCCTATTGCTGTTGATCACACAGGTTCAAACCAACGTCTAAAAGCTTTGTGGTTTGCAGAAAAAGATAATGATTTGAAATAGAAGGTTCCTGATTTTACAGGTCATCATAAATCAAATATCTCCGGAGAGATGCCGATAGATTATTTTTCCAAAATGATTCCAGATGACTTTTAGAAGGAATGGAAGTTTTAGGTAAGATGGAAGAAACCACTATCCGGCCAAAGCAGAAAAAAATATGCGGCTAAATACCATTTACATGGTTGTCTGTAAAAAAAACTCAATATATTTGTGATAAATGCATAGAGCCTTTTGTGCCCTGAATGTTTCGAGACATTTCATTCTCGATAAAAAAATTCCTAATTTTTTTTCTATTTCTTTCTTTCTTTACTTGTATAATTCCATAAAAAGATAAAAACATTTTAAGAAACAATAAATATGGACTTAAATTTGAAGTGGTAATAAGAACACATCAACGAACACATGCAACCAAAAAAAATTTCCAGACAAATTATGGGGGCATTTTGGATGTATTGAGAAGAAGAAAAAATATTTTTCACTTTTTTGATGCTCTGGTGCCGAGAGGGTTGAATAAGGTATTGTAATCTCTCTATTCTAAAAAAAAGTTTTGGTAAATGGTCTATAGCGAGCGGGGGGCAGAGCCCCCTAGTAATAATTTCCGAAAGCGTGTTTTTATTGTATTGTAAATATAGAAATGATTGGGTTGCCACAACAACAAAGATAAACATAAACATTTCAATACATTATTTAAAAATAAAAAGATAAATTAATAATACATTAGTTTGAATTGGTTTGAATCTAATCAAAATCGTTTGAATTTCCAAAACATAAAATATTGTTGTTAAAAAAGAATCTCAATAGCATTTATTAAATTCGTGTTATAAACGAAAAGATAATTGTTTAACGTATTTGAATATTAAAAAACAGTGAAATATGTTTTCAATTGTTTTAAAATTCATAGTTTCTTGCTTTATAACTGCAACCTTATCCGTAATCTAAAAAAATGGAAATATTTTAAAATTGAGATTTTTTTAGAAATTCTAAAGGCTTGTTGCTCATCCTCAAAAGAATCCGGACAGTTTGATACCGAATATATGTTATACGGATCAGTAATTAAAAAGCCTTTCTCTGGAACCAATTCACTAAAAACTTTTTTTAGAATAGAGAGATACAGCAATATCTGCATTAACCGGATATCTGCTGAAGCTTTATATAATTAATCTTTGAATTTACTGAGTTACCGAATTAAGATATTTTTGTGCATTGTGCTCTTCAGAGCCCTGCACGCGCTGCCTCAAGATCGGCTATTCGTACTTTTGACGCGGATTACGATTTGGAGAGCTTTTGAGCGGAAGCGGCTTTCCGCATCAGCTTTCCACTCGGCGCTCAACATCCGACTTGGAAAAAAAGCGGCGCGTTTGCTAAAACGCGGCTTTTTGGCACAACAGCGGCGAGTTGGCGAGAAAGCGGCGATGCCGGAAGGAGATCGGCAATTCGAAATCTAAGCTGAAAATAAAAATAGGAGTGTTAAGGTGAAATCGGAAATCGGTTATGCCACAAGCAACTGTGTGGGCTCAATTTAAGGAATAGATAACCTAAAAAAGATAAAAACATACGGTTTATTGAACTAAACTTTCAGCCTGGGAAAGTTTTACAGTCGAATCCGCTTAATGTGATCACGGTTAATGTTATCAATCGGATAATGTTATCGAAATCAACAGGTCCCGATCATTCCTATTTAATTTAATGTAAAATACATCGTTTAATGGGATCAACTATGAATCATTACTCCTCTTAATATTATCAAAATTTGTCCATATTCCCTTTAAAACGACAGCTTTTGAGTTAGAGTTTCATTTTGAAGGTCAATTTTTACAAGTAAACATCTGCCCCATGAGAGCATCCGGCCCTTCTTTTTCTGAAACTCAGTATGAGTAAGATAAAGAAAACATTCCGCATGTATTGAAAGAAAACGGTTATGGGGGTCCGAATCCATGCTTGTGATTGGTGAAAGAAACCCACCAAGATCGACGCTTTACAGATGTCTGATAAGATATTTGAATTTTACTTTGTGTTTAATGAATAAGTTGTCTTTTGGAGTGGAAGTATATTATGAAGTAAGAAAAGAGAGACCTTTCTATACAAATAAAAATACTCAGTAAGCGATTATTTTACTTTTATTAATTGAACTGTTCTTATATTTTCCCCTTAAAATTTTACCTAGTTTAAAAATAGTGTTTTGAGTACATTTATTACGATTACATGATTTTGATACAATCTAGTTACACTGTTTGCGGCTTTTGATATGAGATCGCTTATTGTTATCGATCGGATGTTATCAGTTTAGTCTCGGAAAATTGCGATCACAAGCGGACTCGACTGTATCAGCAAAATCACAAAGTTTTTTTTAAAATTTAACTTAATGGAAAAAATAATAGCCTGAAAACTTATTTCTAAAAAACCAGGGATATATAAAAATAAATAGCTGTTCTGTCACAATTAAACGTTATTCTGTGGTTTAAATCTCAGAAACCGTTTATTTTCTTATTAAATCTTTTATTTTAAAATGCTAAAAACATGAACCTGTGTGTAAGCTTCTCTAACAAACGCATAGCCTCAGAGAAACTGTTAGTTCCAAACAAAATACTTAGCAACGAGCTCGATGTTAGTGCACCCGCGTTGATTCATGAGCGGCGAACTCGGGTGAGCGCATCCGATTCGGATCCAGCGCGGCGATTAGAGCTAGAGCGGCTGATTTCGTTTTAGATCGGTGCAGTAGAGTCGGAGCGGAAGTATGTTTTCCGAGAGCGGATCGCAAAAATCGGATCATCCGCGCCAGCGCGGAACATCCGCACAAGCCGCGCTCAGAAGCGTTCGTGCAGGGCTCTAGTGCTCTTGTATTTATTCTCCTTCCAAGAAAAAGCTTATGATGGTTACATGAAAAAGATAAAACCTCTTTACTCCACTTCTTTTTTTATGTTAAGCGAGGACAATTTATTCAGGTTCACACTAATTTTTAGCCTTATGCAGAAAAACATAACTGAATATTTGTAGCACTTCTAATTTACAACATAAAAATATAGGTGCACTTAAAAACTTCTTTTAACTAAGAAAAATTGCAGTAATTGAATAATTTTTCCAAATTCTCAGCCACCCATATTTCGGAATTCCGCTTGACAGGCTCATTACCGATGAGTGGAATCTATTGTAGTAAGATATTCTATTAAAACGACAAAAATGGGTAAAACAATACCCATTAGAAACATTAGTTTCATACTTGTAAGTTCCCCCAAAACTACTATAGAAGTTTTATTAACAGTGCATTGTATTAGTTTAGTAGCGATGATTTAGGTATACTCAATTCGCTTAAACTTTCGTCCGAATTAAACAAATTTATTTAGAAATTTCCCGGCCATAACTTCATAACCAGTCCCCAAGTTAGGTATCCAAGAACAACTGCACTAAGCCGACAAGTCAAGAACATTAAACATCCATACCAGTCCCACTCGGGGACTTAATCAGCCCTGTCCCGCGAAGCAGAAACCCGCGTTAACGGCCAACTGTTTACATTCTGTTGTTATTAACTCTTCAAATCCTCGGCCGGTTAAGCTGTTGTCAGTGGACGACGACGGTATAATCACTGCTGCAGTGACCTGACGTCTGGTCGTGTTAAGCTGTGGGACACGTGGTGATCGAATTTGCGGCATTAGCCGGTCGTGAACCGGTGCTAATCTCTGGCTATGAAATAAGCAGGGGTTTGGGTGTTGATGGAAAGTTGAGCTGAGTTCAAAAGGCGTGTTGTTTTCTGGAAAGATGTGATACTTTTTTTTGTAGTTATCGGCTTGATTATAATCTGTTTGAAATGGGTAAAGTTTAATTAAAACTTATGGCTCGTGTTTTAGGGAGTTTATTCCATTCCACTCTAATAATATTTTTGTAACTCATGCATATTGTCTTATTCTCTATCCACTTTCTCTATGAGGTTTTATCCAGCAGGTACAGACGGGAACGTTCACAGGCTAAACTCATAGAAATGGACGAAAATTTTACAAGGGGATGACTCAAAACAATTGTTGTGAAAAAATTAGCTGCGAAATTAAGTAGAGAAGCTGCAAAAAAATTTTTTGCAGTTTAGCCTGCTATTGTTTCCTTGTTAGCAATAGAGTGTTTTCAGGTGACGTCACGACCATTTATTCTCTTCCTTGCTGTAGGGAAAACAGTTTGTTGCTAAGGCCGTTGCTAGGTGCGGCGGTATCTGTTGCTTTCATGTGATTGCAAATGCTCCAACAAAAACATTCCATGACCAGTTATTTTCTTTTAACTATTAACTGATGTAGGTAAAATAATATGTTGCTAAGGCCGTTGCTAGGTCCGAGTCATGTGATTAAAAATGCTCTATTTTAAAAACTAAAATAAAATAAATAAAACTAATAAAAATGTACTGACTAATATTTCGTTGTAAATGTAACGACTAATTTTCGTAAAATGAGGAAGTTTCATATTTTTTAAATTTTCGATTTTGGGGTGTATTAATACAATATAGCTAAGATGTGAAAAATCCAAATCTGCAATCCAAATTATCCTCAAAAATTTATTTACTGAGATATAGAAGAAATAAGGCTGAGCGCGCACTGGAAACTTTTGTCTCGGAGACTTAAAACACTAGTCACTCGAGAGCAATGCATTTCTATGAAGAAATTCTTGGTCTAGTGATCTTGGTCTCGTCGCTAGATCACTAGGCCAAGAATTTCCTCATAGAAATGCATTGCTCTCGAGTGACTAGTGTTTTAAGTCTCCGAGACAAAAGTCTCCAGTGCGCGCTCAGCCTAAAAGTTGAGAAAAGTCGTAAACAAATGATGCAATCGCAAACGCTCAAAAATCAAATTTGACGTCACTCGACACTAATCAAAAAGCATTGTTGATGTTTATTCATTATTAAAATAAAAGGTCTTTATGACCTCATGAATCTGGTCTAGTTTCATCAGACCAGATGGGGATTAGTCCCACTTAATAAAAAATATTTAATAATATATTTTCCATAAATATTTGAATTTTAAGGGGAAAAATCTTAAAATATAAGAATGTAATGTTTTAAAATTAATTATTTGATTTTATTTTGGTGTTTTCCTAGCTGATTTAACTTTTAAATTAGCAATTATAGAGCTTTTCTTATTAAAAATATTTAATCCTGAGGTTTTCATATTTAAAATAGTGAGTCAAGCAGATCCACTCTAGTAGAGAAATGGAGAAATAAGCGTTTTTAGCCATAAAATCGTTTATTACTTGTAAATATTCGATTTTCGAACTTGGAAAACTTGGTAGTGATCGTCCTCGCCTCGAGATACGTCTATGTACCGAGTTTTGTCTACGCCGGCTGCATAGTTTAGGAAGAGATGCGAGTTGTAGTCGTTTTGACATGCCGAGTGACATCACAAATCTGAAATCGCTGTTTTTCCCGCCTTTTCCAGAGCGCAAACTTTAAGCCTCAGTAAAAAAAATAAATAATGATCAGAATTAAAAAATATCTCGGTTTTAGGGTTTTCTCGTAAGGTAGGATCGATTTAAAAAATAAAAAAAAAATATGAAACTTCCTCATTGTGCATTTTAAAAGGAAGAAACTATTTTTATGAACTTTATTTGATACTACTTAATAAAAATCATATAAACATCTATAAATCATGGAGTATAAATTTCAGAGATAAATAATTCCAAAACACAATAAGATATTGGGGTCAAAAGTAAAACACTAGAGATGATGAAAGAGTCGCAGGTACACAACTTGTAATTAAAACCGTTATGGCTTTTCAAAAAAGATGTAGTAGTTTGAAAGGAATTCCTTTAGAAATAAGTTACACAAATAAATATAATTATTAAAAGGAGAATCACCACATTCCGTGAAACGAAATTCCACCTCTTCTTTAAAAGTATTTCATGAAAAACAATTAATTAAGAAGTGATGGAAGATTCTTATTAAAAATGCAATAGTTAAATATTTTCGTAAAGTATAAACGATAGAAATATTTTGAGGAAATTTTGTTTTCTCTTCTAAACTGATAAAAATATCAAGTTCTTCGTAAAGTGTATTATACATAAATGTAGCAACAAACTAAAAACTATGAATTCAAAATACCTTGTTTATAAAATTTATATATATATATTATGTTAGTCAACCAAAGAAAGCCAAATTTAAGTATTTTTCAAATTTTAAGCATTGAAATATAATTATTGAAACTCTTTGCGAAATGCCTTGTATAAATTTAACTATTCAGTTTGAATAACTATGAGGATTAAGGAAGAAATATTTACATAGCTAATAATATTCATATGTGAGTATTACTAATACAATTTGGTGAGGGAAACTTAGGACGTGAAATCTATAAGCAAATTCTACATAGTTGAACGTGCGCGTTTAAGGGGTTATTCAAGGCATTTCTCTACAATAGTGTCTATTCGTACTAAATTGAGGTTGCTCTACAACTTCGATAATTGACTAATTTAACAAATCTCTAAAAGTTTTTAAAATAAAAATTACAACTCCTAACATTGGTACTAGGGGGGCGTGGAAAGTTGTCACATCGGATAGGGCACGGTCACTTTACTATACCTAGACATCACTTTTATGACTATATCTGTAGGGGTTCAAAAGTTAAAGGGGGGACAGTTATCTTGGGACACCCGGTATAAAAAACGAATGTAGAGGTAAAACTGATGCAAAGTTTCAGTGACCAAATTGTTGCCAAAATCAGTTCTAAAATACATGAAACCAAAGAAATAGATTTTATAGAGCTATTTAATTATTTCTAGAAAATAGCCCCACTCATATAATCGCTTTCAGACTTCATGAGTAAATAGAGTAGAATTTAAACTAACACAATTTTTGAAAACTTAACAAATTAAAAAATGAAAACGAAGGCTTAAGGGGGCTTTTAATGCTTGATGCAACAGAGCAAGAGAAATAAGTCTAAAACAAGTAGCTAAATACACACTACAGATGCTGCCTGTGGTAAAAGGAAAAAGGCCATACTGTGAGACTGGCTGTTTGGTTTAAGTTCTGATATAGTTCGAGGGTTCCAGTCAAATAATAAGAGTAATAAGCGCGAATAGCACTAAATTTTCTTTCTCAGATACGCATTAAGAGGTCATCCAACCTACCTCAAAATGCAAATTACATTTGTTTTACAACTACAACACACACACGACGCTTTCTCACAACCCAGTAAAAAGGTGTTAAACACTCAAACCAAGAGCCAACGCGAGGAAAATAAAACCTCCTCATCCAAACACAAAGGCGCCATTTTACCTAGCCTTTGCTCCCCAGAGAAAAAAAACACCGCTCATAAACTCCGGCACCCGCCAAAGCGGTCCAAAGTGAAAAATATCTGTCAAGGAAGGCAAAACGAATGGACACAACAACCTGGTGGAGCGGTTTTACGCAGGGTATTAGCGGAGGAGAACAAGAGAGGAGCGCGAGTGCCAAGTAGTTGACGCGTTCCTCGCTTTGTCAGGCGAGGCGAAAAATGTGAATCCCCGTTAAATTTACGGCGATGCATTTATATTTAGGACGGGACGGGGTTGCTTTGTCTTCGTCATTAAGGGAACTGGCGAAGCTTTTACGTGCAGCTCGTTGGACGAGGAATAATAACAATAATGATTATGGTGATTCTTTATTTAGATGTGCTTACGGTAGGGAATCGGGAGTAGTTTAAATGAGAATCGGCATGTTTACTTTAATGAATAAGGATTGATTTTAGAGGGATCTCATTAATCTTTTTATTTTATTGAAATTCATTTGAAAATGGTTTTTACGACGTTGTAATTAAATTAGATTGATATTATTGAGGAAAAAGTGAAACTCATTTTTTGTGGTAAGCAATATGCTTTGACCCTTTAAGTCCTTTAGCCCCTTTAGCCACCCGATATTGAAATATTTGGGGCGGCTAGGACTGAAAGGATAAAATAGTAGTAGGTAAAGTAATTTAAAAGTAGAGTGCTATTCCGTTTATTATCCCGTTAAAAATTGCCAGAATGTTTCACGTGTTAAGACACCAAATACTCAAACGTCAAATTTTTATTGTTAGTATCAGTAAAATTATATATTTAAATCTGTTAGTATTTTTTTATCTTAGGGGTCCAAGACAGCTCAAATGTTTTTGAAGGGATAGATAAAAGAAACATAATTAGGAGGATAGTCTGTTTAAGTAGTATAAATAGACTAGAATAATAAAAGTAGTTATAGGTAGCAAATTTACACTACATTTATGCTCTATATTACTTTGTTTTATCCCTTATTGATTACTTAACACTTAACAGTGTAAAGTCAATAAATAAGAAATTAAACGAAATCGCTTTACTACAGGGTGTCCCAAGAAAGACTGGCGCATTTTAAAAATCAATAACTAATAACTCAAATTTAAAAAAGTTAAAAATAAGCGGTTTATTACCTGGGAGTCTTGGGTAAAGGGTGCAACAAACCATGTATTTTTATCTTATTTAGTTTTCGAGTTATTAGTTATTGATTTTTAAAATGTTTTTAGGACACCCTGTATGAACTCCGCCTTACGTCTCATTCACACTGTTCAGTTTTACTGTTCATCCTGAGTAATTCAGTCCTGTGAATCGCATAGTAGAAAAGAGTGAAACGCCATTTCACACTTTTCCCTTTGGATGTTTACCCAATATTAAAATCAAAAGTGATACGTCTGAATGAGCCTTGTTGTTGTCGTATGCCACTTGGAATATCCAAGCTCCACCGCAAAGCGTACATGATTAAGGCAAAGGGGGTGCGGATCCTGAGAAAGTGAGGCCCATGAAAGGCAGGAGTCCGACTTAAGCCTCGGATGATAGATGCCGCCACCATCTATCGCCACCTCCACAATTTTGCCATGCATCTGAAGGGGAGAGAAATAGTCTCCAGACACCTGGACCCAAGATAAACTGCGCCATGACCGACCTCAGGACTTTCGAACCCACAGATTTAACGACCCGGGACATTCCAATCACAAGGCCGATGCCTTAACCACTAGGCTCCCCACGGCCTATGAATGAGCCTTTACACACGGAAGTACAACAAATCTCTCAAAGAAGCTTAAGCTGTTTCCGTATTCAAAATTGTATGCCTCCTACAATACAATCCATCAACTCAATATTAAAAATCAAACACCCCATCACAACATCAAACCAACAAAACCGGAGACACCACCATTTTTCCCATCCCTCACAACACTTGTCGAGACACATGGAGGGGCGGGAAAGCACCATTGTCGGGTGTTGATCCGACGAGGAAAATAAAAAGAACAGTCGAGTTGTTGTTATCAGCGAGTGCATCTCTGCTTTTTTCTATGTCAGCTTTGAGAAACAGCTGCTATTTAAAGAGCGGTCGGCGTTTTCGCGAAGATTTGTATAATTAAATTGTGGGAGGGGGCTTGGGATGGCCTATTAGCTTTGTGTGTCGCTTTCCGGTTAGGGATTGCGACTTTGCAGTGACAGCAGCTTGTGTTGGCGATCTCCCGCTGATTGCATGAAATACTGGTAATGGTCGTAATAAATCCCTTTTAAGTCGGGGTTAATAGGATCTTCTTTTCTGGATGTAGGTCAGCCCTGGGTAAATTCAGATGCCCTTGTCTTCTATGACCTGATCTATGTTTTATAACGTTCGTTTTTTAATATAAAAATGAGTACTTTAAGCAGATAATACTGTATTTTTTTTGTTCGTGGAAAATCCCCAACTGTTATCAACGCCTAAGGTCGATTAATAGTGAAGTTATAGTTGTTGCTTCAAAATAATTTGTTCATTCAAATTGACATAATTAGTAGAAAGACACGTATCTTATTTTTTTTACATTTCTCTTAAATTTAGGGCAAAGTTTTTTTGAGAAATACATTTAAATTTTTCTTATTTCATGTATTTTCTTTATTGGCAATGAATAAAAAATTAAAATGGAATTATTATAAGAATGAAAAAGGTTTTCCAAGAAATTAGTTGTTATATATGAATATGAGTATAATAATAATCTTCCAAAACATTTTATGAGAGCTATATAGTAAAGATTACCTTTTGTTAGATAATTGATTATTTATTGGCAATTTTTGTATGTTTAACATTCCTTATTAATTTTATAAATGCATTTTATAAGAAGGATTTATGAAAAGAAGGATTAGAGGGGATTTGATTCAACTTTTTAAAATGGTAAAGCAAAGGGACACAGAAGGACTAGATTTCAATACTGGTAATAGAACAAGGGGTCACAATTTCAAATTGAATAAAGTAAAATTTAAGACGAATTGTAGAAAGCATTATTTTCAATAGGTAGTGGATAGATGGAATGCGTTGCCTGAAACAAATGTAAATTCAAGTGGGGTAAACGAGTTCAAGAGGAAAATTGACAGATACTGGGATTCCGGTAGTTAGGGTTAAAAAGATTGGACCAACCTTGCTGGGCTTACGCCTGTAGTTGGTCGACTTAATTTGTATTTGTATTTGTATAAGAATTTATCTCAAACACAAATAAACAGTATATCAACAGAAAACATATATTCCCTCTTTACAAGTTTAAAGAATTGAAACTCTCGACTGATATTAAACGAAGAAATAACTTAAGACAATCAAATTATATGTAAACTTTTTCTATTGATTTTTTTGTCCACAAAAATCTAATTTATTACACAATACTTGGAAATACTGATTCGATACAATGGTTAAAGAAAAAAAAATATCGATAGACAAAACTAAGCAATTATTTTGGGGTAAAAATTTCCACAATAGACAGTGACTTCCAGGAATTCTGTGAAACAGAATAGAAAAGTTATGTGTTATCATTAACCCATTCACACAAAGTGACGGGGATTCGTTGTGTTTCTTGTTTTTTAACGTTAATTTACAAACACATTCAATTGAAAAAGATTGCCTCGTAGATACTATTACATTATTATTGGAAAAACTGAAAATCGTTGAAATCAATATATGGGTTTATATGTATTTAAAAGCACTTTTAAACTCTTGGACTGAAAATTAATGGGAGTATTTACGTTTTCAATAGAAATATAGAAAGAAAAAATATTTTGTTTTATTAAAAGGACTAGATAGTCATTTATATACTTTTTATAACCATTAAAATATAAATATTTTCACTAATTAAGAATTTCCGTTTTGTTTGCACAATCTAATAAAATAAAATTGAATGTGGGTATATCTAATATCATAAAAGTCAATGTGTGTTTGTTTGTTTGTTTGTGTGTTTGTTTGTCTGTGTGTTTGTTTGTCTTCTATACAAATCCACAGTTTACTTCCGATCTGCACCAAACTTGGTATACCTACGTAAAAGAATCCCAGAAAAAACAGGCTATGTTTCGAAAACTTAAATTGACCCCTTATCCCCTTTTTTGTTCTTTTTATGGTCATTTTGCCTAAATAGCTTTATTTCTCCTCCAAAAGAGATCTGTTCACCCCATTGTTACAAAAAAAAACATAATGCAAAATAACAAGTTTTTAAAAGAAAAACTATATATGAGTCTAATTAAAAATCATAACCAAATCTAAAAGTATAATTAAATGAAATTTTAAATTTTAAAACTGGTAAGTATAGTACAAAATATTTTTATTTGAGGGTTTAATTTTCAAATAAAAAGTTTCATAGAATAGCATTGTTGTTAAAATAGTCTCCATGGAGACGAGGATGAAATATCAAATGATGATCATATTGTAGCGTTTAAGGGGACATGGTACCTTTTTGGCTAAAATCTTTATTTTCATTGTTATTTGATACTTTTTGCTGGTAATATATGTATTTGTCTTACATTAGATGCATTTCAAGTTGAAAATACTAAAAAATTTAAAATTTATTAGTTTTTTTTATAAAAAACTTAAAATTTAAGAGGTGTTTTTAAAATGCTACTCCTCCTACAATAATTGACTTACACTCATAAAATTTTGTATTTAAGTATCTCAATCTATGAACAATAAAAGCTAGTATCGGTTAAGGGTTTGTACTATTTTAAGGTAGTAAAAATATTGTTTTTCTTTCATCACTTTAAAAAAAAACCCTAAAAATGCTGAAAATCAAAATTCTGTGATTTTTAAAAAAAATCTACCATGAATATCCAAAAACCCATACTAGCTTCTTTTAAACCCACTTCCACAATAACCAGAAAAAGTTTCAAGATATTTCGTGCAATAGATAAAAAGCCTTAGCATTTTAAACGACGAAAACGTGGTTCTGAGAAAAGCGGACTTGAAGTTTCAAATATCCATAGAGAAGTGAATACGATCAAACATAAAATTAGCCATAACTTGGATAATTTTCAATAAAAAGTTTCTAAATTTTGTAGGATGATAGACAAATGCATATAGATTAGTTTAAATGAAAAGAATTTTTGTCAAAAAAAGGTACCATGTCCCCTTAAGAATATATATATATATATATATATATATATATATATTTTATTTATTAAATTTTATACCAAACATATAATAAAATCATGAAAATACGATTAACTTAGAGTTCTAATTGAGCATTTTAAGTGATTTTGGGAAGAATATTTTTCTAATATTTTGTTGTTTTTTATGGGAATCATGTGGTAAATGCAGAAATCGTTCAGAATTTAAAATGCTTGATTCGACACCTTTCACTCATCAAAATATAGGCACGAATCCAGCACGCCTCCAAGAGGGGGGCACTTTTCCAGACAAGATCCCCATTGGAGGTATAGGGGTCCCCCTCAGAAAAAATTTGAAATTTGACTTGTTAAAGTAGGGTTTAAAATCATTTTTAGAAAAGTTTTTAGTCTAAGGAGGGCACTTTTCAACACTATTACCTGTACTTTTTCACCCAAAATGTCAAAATATTTTGGATTTCCTAAATCACTGAAGATCCCCTTGGTGGTACTAATATGAGAGGTATGGGGGTCCTTCCCCAGAAAAAAATTGGAAATTAGACCGGTAAAAGTATGGTTTTATTCATTTTGACAACCTTTTTGGGTTCCCAAGGGGGGGGGCGCTGTCCAGAGTGTTACCCACTGGATCCGCACCTGGCAGGTAGAAAATGAATTAAAATTTTAAAGAAAAAAATCTCTATCTCCACCCGTGCAAGGCCGGGCACATCAGCTAGTATTTAATAAAACTTATAGCTAGAAAAGTTAATGCATTTTTTGTCACTGCTTAACAAAAGGGGTTTATTCAACCAAAAATTTTCAACTTAATTGATGTTCTTCATCGCTTAATAACCCATAAAAAATATTTTTTGCATCACTAATATCATCCGTAGACTTTAATACATATTTAATGTGTTGTTTTCTTTTTCGAACTTAGTTACTTGGTGTTTTCCAAGCAGTTTAACTTTATTAAGAGTTAATAAATGTAGTCTTATGGCCATTGTTAACCATAAAAAGTAAACTTTGGTTCTTTCCATAATATCTTTTGTTCACTCTTTTTTCCAAAGTAAAAGTTTTAAGTCAACCAGCGTAAGATATTTATAGTTATTTCTACATAATAAAAAAGTTAAAGCATAAAAGAGAAATGAAGAATAGAAGAATAGGTTTACGTTGTAATATATCTTTAAATAATGACTACAAAGATATAGCACTAAAATTATATGGAACATAACACATATTTTTTCTTAAATTACTATATCGTAAAAAGCTATGATTTTATTTTTAAACTAGCGCTGACGTGCTAGACCTGCGCTTCACCTGGGTTTCACTTTTTTTAATAAATATCATCTGATGCGTTACAGATGGGCTTCGCTAGTCCATTTTTTTATTTATTCTGGTGTGTTACAGATGGGCTTTGCGGTCCAAATGTGAAAATAGTTAAATAAAGGAGCCAAGTTTATGTTTATGCTACAACAATGGATTTTAAACTACAACAATCGATTTCAATCTGCAACAATCGAAAATATGCCTTCAACAAAATATGCCTATTTTGCATATGCTCTTGTTATATTTACAACAATGTGGTTTTGCCATGAAGTTAGACTTGAAATATGGGTTTTAAGCATAAAATTGACCAAATTGACCAAAAAAATTGTTAGGATGCATTGATTTTAAATTATTTTTATTCAGAAATCTTCCTGGGAGCGAGTAGATCAACGTTGTAAAGTTTAATAGTTAATGTAGGTGGGAAAACTTTCAAACTATAAAGGATATACATACATACATATATACATACATTCATTTTTATATATGTAGATTAATAAATACAAATTATTTTTAACCTAAATGTGTTAATCATTTTTTAAAAAAGATAACATACCTTCGTTTTTAGCCAAACTAAGATATTATCACAGTAAGGAAAAACGCATAATGTGATATGATTTGATAACAGCTAATCTGAATCATAAATAATTTATGATTAATATAAAGAGGTTATTAAAAATATGGTGGTTGGGGTAATTAAAAACATACTAGTGGTAGTACATGCAAGCAATTGAAGTTGTGAATAATTAAAAAAACAGATACTGATTAATATGTTGTAGTACATTGAAATGCAATAACCACAGGATGCCTTGAGAACTTAAGTTTGATATTTTTATATTGTATATCATTAAATTAAAGTGGATAAAAGAAGATGAGGCCGTGATTATTAAAACTAAAGATAAAATCCGTGGATATTTGAATTAATTATTAAAAGACAACATTTTAGAAAATATGAATGGGATATTTCTTGATGATGATGAATGGATAGTTCAAAGTCAATTAAATAGAAAGGACTTACAGTTTTGATGTGATGGTCTCGTTAATACCTGTTTAAAGGGGAATGGGAATTGAAGACACAGCAGTCATAGTTCAATGATGAAAACTGATATGAGGCACACTAATCTTTATTACTCGATGTATATTCTTTCACTACATACAGATATTCCATAGGCAGGAGGGCAGTATGACTTGAGATACGAATTTTAGATGTATGCATTTTACGGTACGAAATCAAATACTTAAACGCTGAGGTGATGAATAAAAATACACAAACTACACACAGCACACTTTCTCGGTGGTTGCGGGACAGCAGGAAACACCAACCCTATTTCCTTCACTCAGATAATTATCGGACCACGATAAAAAGGTGAAGGCGAACACAATTTGAAGATGAAACGAAGAACAATTTTTAAAATGAATTATTGGTTTTGGTCAATGATGAACTAATCATTTAAGAAATTGTATAACAAGTGTCAAATGATATTTGCTACCTTTGATTTTTTCATATATAATAAAATTCCTTCATTCAAAATTCTAAAGAACTACACCTGGATTGTAGCGGCACAACCTTTTCAACCTTTTAACATTCTTTAATCTAATAACCACTATACATCATTTAAAAAAATTGTTGTAATCCATATTTTTAAAATTAATCACTACAATTAAGATAATAATTCAAATAATAATCAGTAACAAATATTCTAAGCTAAGCTGTATTTAAACAGTATATCAATCAGTTAAATGAAATGATTTTATTTGCTTTACAGCATCTTACCTTTTAAAAGGTAAAATAAAACAATGTACAATATTAGTTTTTATGGTCATTCTTGTTGAGTTTCTTTTTCATAAAAAGTTTATCAAAAATTTTGTTATTAAAGTTTAATCAATGAACTTACCCTTAGTTATAGTAAATGCTATGTTTCTTTATCAATTATAACAACAAACTTAATAAAGCTTGATGTATTACACTTTTAAAATCATTTTTTGCAAAATAAATAAGAATACAGACGAATTTATATGTTGCATCACAACATGTAAGTAAAACATTTTTTACTTAAAGGAAAAAAATTAATTAAAATTTTTTGAGAACTTGATCTAATTAGCTTTCATATGTAAAATATCTCAGGTGCTGACTTTTCTATTTAATAATATTAAATTATCTCTAACAGTGTGAAAAATTTTTGGACATTTTATTAAATATTCTTTCGTATTCTTATTTAATTTTAAATAAAGTAATGTGTGCGAAAAAAAAAGTACATTAATTAGGTTTTAATTAACTTTTTTTAACTAAAAAATGTCAGATTTTAGTTGAGTAAAAAAGCTATGATAGCTTTATGTTTTATCTTTTAATTGAAAGTTCATACACCATTCTTTGTTACAACTAGAAAGCGTATATTTTTTATTAAAGTTAGGATAAAAAAATTATTTAGTTTTTAAGAAGTGCCTCTAAATAAAAGATTTAATCTACTCTCAACTAATAAGTTTTATTATCTTTCGAAAATTACGTTCATTATCCAGAATTATAATTATCATTTTTAATATTGAAGTAATTAAAAATAAACAAAAAAATATTCCAAAAGTAATAATTAAAGTTTAAAGTAAGTATATTAAAGTTATGTTTTAGAAACTTTTTAGCCGTGATATGAGGCTATGAGTCTGATCAAAAGTAGTACCATCAAGATTTTTGTTCCAAACTTTTAAGGATTTTGCTAGAAATAATGTTTTTCAGTTTCTGCAATCATTTCTATTCGAGAAAAATCTTTTGGTATTTAAGTCGAATCCACTTAAGCATTGCTTTCAAAGAAAACATAGAAAGAGCCTCGGGCAAAAAAAAAGAGAAGTAGTTAAGTGAAAAAGTGCGTGAGATAAGGATAAGAAAATCAACCTGAAATCGCGTAAAGAAAAGAGAATAAGATATCAAAAAAATGAAGGAATCTAGTTTGCTTTCTTTCCCAAACATTTTTAAAGGATCTATCTCAAATTCATATAGGCTACAATAACTACGTTTTAAAATAAGAATGCAAATGAAATTAAACTATCATTTGATGGATTTGATATTGGGGGATGAAGAAAGTGTAAAAATCAATTGATATCAACATTAGTTTGTTTATAAACTTTTTGAAACGAATTTAGAAAATTAGAAGAGAAAGGTTATGAATTCAAACAAAATTTGATATAAACACCTAAAATCGTACTTTATTATAAAGGCGAATATCTTTCCGTGTATTCGATATTTTCTTCATTTATACAAAGCTGTTATGGAATAAAAAACCTTTTTATTGTCAAAGAAAGTCGAAAATCACAAATATTTTTGCATAATCTAACTTTTGGATTTAATTGAATATTTATTCTTTTGTTTCTTATTATTAATCCCAAAAAATAGATTTCGAGAGAGAGAGAGAAAGTTTAAAGTAACAAAAATACAAATGGATTGTGTTACCTTGCATTCTTAAAAACACGAAATTTCTATTGTCAACCACGAAGCCGAGAGAAATACTTTTACCAATTTTTATAAGCACTTTTCACTAATTATTTCCTTGTTGTATGTCCTGTAGTTTCACAAGATGAGATGTGTAAGTAATTTATTAAACTTGAGGGTTTTTTAAACTTTGCCTATTCGTATTTTCTATTTTAAAAATTTAAAACTGAAAATAAATTTCTTAAAGCCTAAAAATTTTTTAATAATAAATAGGTTACTATGGTCAGTGTTACTTATTTCGGCACAGCTTCGATAACAGTCTACCTGCCGCCATGTTCACCCACAGATCCAATGATGACACAATCAACCATATTAGATATAACCAGGGCTCGATTTGGGCCGGAATGCCGTTTCGGAACCTCTTTTTCGGAAAAAAAATTTATTTCAGGGGTCTCCTAACTTCGGCCCGCGAGACCCTTTCATCAGGCCCCGGATACTTACTATGTAAGAAAAAAGTCCTAAAATCAATTAAAACCCCGTTTTTATTGTAAAATTTCCAAAATTTTTCTGGGGGAGGACCCCCATGCCCCCCGTTTTGTTAGAACTCAACTAATCTCATTTATTTTCCGATTAAGTTTATAAAAGTGAGAATTCTACCAAAAAATACAAAAAAGGCATATTTCAAATTTTTTAAATGCATTTTTATCTTTTTTTGCAAATGACAATTTTGTGATTTATTTTATAAATTTAAAAATAAATGTTACTTGTATTAAAAAAATTCGCTTTTTCAGTTTTGAGACCAATAATTTTACCGTTCCGGTACCTCATTTATTAAGAATCGAGCCGTGGATATAACTATTAATATCATTATTATAGGACCCTAAGATAATACTTAGTAGATAATTATATTTTAGGATCTAATAATGATGATATAAATAGTTAATTCTTTAGGGTTGTCAGTCATCATTTGAGCTGTGGGTAAATATAGTGGTTGGTAGACTCTTATTGAAGCTGTGTACCCTTATTTCAATATGTTGAGATAATTGCCATAAAAACAAATACCTGTATAATTTTAAAAAGCATAACAATTATTACAGCAATGTTCTCTTTATGAACTTTCCCTTTTTTTGAACAAGACAATGATGGGTGCTTATTTTTTTAATTTACTAGCGCTAAAGCGCTAGACCCGGCTTTGCCCGGGCGTAGTAGCGCTGACGCGCTAGACCCGGGCTTCGCCCGGGTTTTATTTTTTTTATAAATATCATCTGGTGCGTTACAGATGGGCTTCGCCAGTCCATTTTTAAAGAAGATTATTATGGTGTGTTACAGATGGGCTTCGCCAGTCCATTTAAAAAAATTCTTCTGGTGTGTTAGAGATGGGCTTCGCCAGTCCAAATGTGAAAATAGTTAAATAAAGGAGCCACTTTTATGTTTATGTTACAACAATCGATTTCAATCCACAACAATCGAGAATATGCCTGCAACAATTAAAGTTACATCTTCTCTTATGATATTTACAACAATGTGGTTTTGCCCTGAAGTTAGGCACGAAATATAGGTTTTTGAGCATAAAATTGACCAAAAAAGTTATTAGGATGCATCGATTTCAAATTATTTTTATTCAGAAACCTTCCTTGGAGCGAGTAGATCAACGTGGTATAGTTTAATAGTTAATGTAGGTTCGAAAAGTTTAAAACTATAAAGGACATACATACAAACAAACAAACATTCATTTTTATGTATATAGATTTAATTGATTTTTTAATTATCTACCCTAAATTTAAAACAAACATCTATATAATATTAAAATTCATAAAATTAAGAGTTACTCATCGTAAATAATAATATGGAGGTTATTATAAAATAAAGAGTTATTATTGTATAAAGCGTACAAAAAGTAAATAACAAAAAAAATTTCACACCAAATATTCATTTATTGCAATATGGCATTTTTAAATGATTGAGAGTTACTTATCTACACATACAAAAAGTTAGTAATAAAAAATTTTTCACACCCAATATTCATTTATTGCAATGCAGCATTTTTAAACGTTCGAGAGTTACTTATCAAAATAAAAACACATACAAAAAGTTAATAATAAAAAAATTTTTACACCAAATATTCATTTATTGCAATACAGCATTTTTAAATAATTAAGAGTTACTTATCTAAATAATTACACATATACAAAAAGTTAATAATAAAAGAATTTTTCACAACAAATATTCATTTATTGCAATACAGCATTTTTAAATGATTGAGAATTACTTATCTAAATAATAACACATGCAAAAAGTTCATAATAAAAAAATTAACATCAAATATTCATTTATTACAATACAGCATTTTTAAATGATTGAGAATTACTTATCTAAATAATAACACATACAAAAAGTTCATAATAAAAAAATTAACACCAAATATTCATTTATTGCAATACAGCATTTTTAAATGATTGAGAATTACTTATCTAAATAATAACACATACAAAAAGTTCATAATAAAAAAATTAACACCAAATATTCATTTATTGCAATACAGCATTTTTAAATGACTGAGAGTTACTTATCTAAATAACACATACAAAAAGTTAGTAATAACAATCTTTTCACACCAAATATTCATTTATTGCAATACAGCATTTTTAAATGATTGAGAGTTACTTATCTAATTAATAACACACACAAAAAGTTCATAATAAAAAAATTAACACCAAATATTCATTTATTGCAATACAGCATTTTTCAATGATTGATAGTTACTCATCTAAATAATAACACATACAAAAAGTTAATAATAACAATTTTTTCACACCAAATATTCATTTAGTGCAATACAGCATTTTTAAATGTTCGAGAGGTATTTCTCAAAATAATAACACATACAAAAAGTTAATAATAAAAAAATTTCACACCAAATATTCATTTATTGCAATTAATACAGCATTTTTAAATTCGTAAACAATCATGTTGTATACACTACACAGTTTCATTAACTAGATAGGACTGGGAAAATATTAAATGAATTGTCATTAAAGTATATTTCACCCAAAATATCAAAGTTCAGCAAAATACGCTTTTAAAAATTATATAAACATTCAAAATTAATATTAGTGAAAAATTTAAATTAAATCAAAATTAATATTGGTATTCCTTGGGTCGGGTCGGTAACATTTGCCCTCAGAACTATAACTTAACGACGCGATTTTATTATTTATTTTATTGAAAAATGTGAAGTCATGTATGTGTGACAAAAAAACCTACACACAATCATGTAGACAGCAGGTAGTATTTGCAAACACATCCAAATGAAAGTATTTACGTTTTCCTTAAAGCTTTTTTTAGCATAGAACCTATAAAAAGAGAATTAGAATTTTTACGTGACGCCATACATTCTTCTGCAACGCTTATTTCGAACTTTAAATAGGTAGTAAAGGTACTAGTTCCCCACTCAAGGAATCTTGGTGTGCAGAGTTAGGGCTGACTTGTTAAAACACCATATATTAGTGTACTGTAAATTATCAAGTAACATTACATTCACAATTTATGATAAAGTTATTCAAAGTACGAAAAGAAATTTTATTACCATTTCTTAGTGACATCAGCTTGAAGATTAACAAGATGCCCTATTTCTTTCAGCCAATTGAGTAAGAGTTTTCGCGACTATAAAAGGTTCTGCATTCATGAATCTTTTCCATTCTTCCGATCTTAACACTTCTGCATAGTTATTCGAAATAAAATTGTGGGACAAAGTGGTCAGCTCGTCGTCTTGGTGTTTGTCTGCAATGGTCATAATATCGATCAGGTTCTCGATTGATAGGTTGACACTGAGGAAATCGGCGCATTCCCTCTTAAGGGAAGGGACCTGGTATTTGTCTGCCGCGTAGTAGAGCTTGAGGGCGCTCTTCCCCTGTAGCTCCTCCAAGGCCCCGGTGTACACGTAGGTCAAGAAGATGCCGAGCGTGGGGGCGTCCATATCCACAATGTCCATGCAGCCGGACGCTGCTTCCTTCATGTCGGTAGAGAGCATGGTCTTGAAGACGGGGGACCGGGCACTCAGGATGTTCTTGTGGACCGGGAACGAAACATCCCCACACTTGAGTTGGAAGTCGGAAAAGTCCTGGTCCTGGTAGAGGAACATCAAGTCTTTTGAAAGCATATCCGCAGGGGTCTTGGCAGGCTTGAAGGAGACAGTGTCGAGGGACTTGGAAGATTTTATCTCGGAACAGACGGTATCATTGGGCACTTTGCTGATACCTTCGTAAGAGAGCACTTCACGATCGTGTCCTCTAGTGTCGCCGGTTATAATCTTCATGCGCAGGAGTAGGGATACGGCGGCTTTTTCTTTCAGTTCATTGTCAGTCAGCAAATCTGGTAAGTTCCAGTTTTCCCATCTTGCCCCAAACGAGTGTTCGTTTTCTTTATACCTAGTTAGAGAACCGTCACTGCTGATCAGAGTTATGCGGGTTAGCACAGAAACCCTCCCATCAGATCTGCCTATCCCTAATGAAAAAGTCAGGTTTTGGCCACCTGTTGCGCTTAAATATAACATGTCATCACACGAGTACCTGATATCTGCACTAGAGCTTTTCAGTTCTTTTTCAATATCCATTTTGAAGGAAGCATCGATAACTTCTATTTCTGTAAACATATAGAGTTTCAGTTCCCTCTTGTTCGAACGAAACTGAATAATGAGTCTGTCCCCGTGCTCAGCCTTGTACTTCCGGATAACGGAGATGACCTCACCGAATCTGGGTCCGTTAGGAATTTGGAGGTTTTTTCCTTTTATTGGATTCACTGGTTGCTTGGATATGAGGGATCCATTGGGACCGATGAAATGCAGTTCCATAAGTGAATCAAGATCCATCGCCTTGGAAACGTGGACCACCATGCATTCGTCTAAGCCGTTGGGACCTTTCGGGTACAGTTCGTAACGACCATATGATTTAGTCTCACTTACGATACGTCTTCTGTGTGTTTCTAAGCGCCAGAAACTGAAGTTCTCGATTCTCCATTCTGAGTAGAGGTAAGTCTCCGATTCCATACCGAAGCAACTGAAATATTGTAACTTTCGAGAGAAAACAACGCTGGAGCGGTGTTCGAAGCTATCGCCCTTTCTCTGACTTCAGCAAGAATGAGTTTCGATTTCAGTTCTATATTTTAGAGAGTGATGAACGAGCAGGAGCACTGTAATCGCGTAATAACTTCTGGATCTTGCGTCATCCATTTGATCATTCACTTCGAAGGAAAAAGAGAAAAGTTTCAGTTCCGATTCTCTCTTGAAGGTCATCCCGCCTGTTCGCTCCTACCAAGGCTTTAATCCCGCCCTCTCATAGTGATGGATAGATTGAACGGCTGTCAATCATATCGTACATCCTGAAGAAGACTGCTCCAATATGGGGGCATCCATAAATTACGTGAGTTCAAAAAGGGGGGAGAGGTTTGGAAAAATCTCACCAAATCTCACCACGGGGGTAGGGGGGGTCGATTAAAATCTCACGTCAACTTTTTAAGTTTGAAATTAAACGATTTTTTTAAGTTTGACAAAGGAATAATACCCACAGATAAGATACAGTGAGGATTTTTAGGCGGAATAATGTCCTTTTCCCCCACACCATTTATAATGGAAAAGTGTAGGTGCTGTGAAGCACAAAATGCAAACGAATTGGATAAAAAATTATTTTTTAAGGTTGTAGGTAAATCTCACTTGGGGGGAGGGGGGTCCAGCAAAATCTCACTAAATCTCACCAAGGGGGGAGGGGGGTCCAGATTTTGGAAAAAACACCTCACGTAATTTATGGATGACCCCTATCAAAATCTAAAAGAAAAGTTTCTATAGAATAAAAAGAAAAGATATTTAGTATTAGCATGGGAAAATAGCACTTTTTCAGGCCTTGAAAAATTCTGAAACAGCGGCGGCAGCGGTGACAGAAACTTATTTTTTATAGAAGGCTCATTTCATTTAAAATCCCCCAAAATAAAAAATTCTTGTTGCCACCATGTCACGCATATTCCTGAAAATTATATGTGGTAGAGAACATGATGAAAAAAGCCTAAAATAATGTTTTCAGAATTTTTTATATCACAACTTACGTTGTGAGGCCATTTTGAATTTGACTGAGATTCTCAAAATGGCTTCACTAGACAAAGTTATATGCTTTATCATTTAGTTGGTATGCAAAGTTCAGATTCGGATTCAGCACCCTCAAAAACATATAAAACCGTTGAGAAAAAAGTACTGTAATGGTTTAAGTAAGAATATAAGGATTTTTTTCCTAGTTAATATTACAACAATCTAATCCATCTATTCTATGTTTAAATTTTAGATACCCCGCAAGCAAAACCATAAAATTATAGAAAAAAGTTTTTTTTCAAGATCTGAAAAATTAAAAATATATTTTTTTCCTCCATTTGACCTATTCACATTTATTGTAAGTGCTTAATATTTATTAATAGATAAAAACAACCTTCAACCCACCAATATTACTTTTTACAAAACCATGAAAATTCGAAATTAACAAACAACCATTTCATTTTCCTGAAAGCCCTTCGTTTAAAAATTAATTTCTCCATCAACCAAACCATCGCAAAAATCAATCCCACGTCGCATAACAATGAAAAAATCTTTTTCACAAACAAAATACTTAAAAGTTCCTCTTAAATATGCTCTTAAATCCCATTCCCCCTAGCTAGTGATTCGTTTCCCCCTATTCCATTTCCCCCAAACGAGAACTTCTCCGTCTGTCATTACGAAGGAAGTTCTAGTTCATATCGCCCCCAATATCATCGGCCTTACCTCTAATGGTTCTTGCGTCATCATCCATGCGCATTATGTTCTCGTTCTGGAACGGAAAATATCGTTTGATATCTAGTGAGTGGAGAGTTTGCGTCAATTCGTAGAATACTGGGAGTAGTAAATGTTTATCAAGAAATTTATTTTTAGGTGATATTACTATAAAAATGTTTTTCTCCTGAGAGGCAAAACATTTTTAACCACGATTAAAAGAAATCAAATGCCCCCATAATGAGATTTAGGCCGATTCCAACAAGTATGTCATGGTTATCTTCTATTTTAAAATTCTGCTTTGTATCTACATATTATTTAAAATGCACTGTAGCATAAAATATTAAGTGGTTGAAAAACAAATCATAAAACTATCTGGGTATTTTGTTTATACAACAAAAAACAACGAAATAAAAATTTTAATACAACAAACCCAGATAGTTTTACGATTTGTTTTTTAACCACTTAACATTCTGTCTTAAGGACAGGATTAGGTACAAAATATTCAGATGATTTAAATAAAAATATTACTTTTGTATGGTACTTTGTATCTTTTGCATTTTATTAAATTTATGGCATTAGAGTATGAAAATATTTTGGAATTGTTTAATTAGCTATTAAATTCTCAAAAAACATTTCAGCTCTTGCTAATTTTTTCAGTTTTAAATTTTTATAATACAAAATACCAACTTTCTGATACTCGTCATTCCCAAAGTAACCAAACTACTGTCAGCATAAACTATGAATTCATGACTATAAAATTAAACCATGACTAAAAATGCATTTTACATTCCATGAAAATGAGCGAAAGAAATATTAAGACATAATTAAAATAACAAAACAAATGCCGTAACAAATAATAGTTATTCTCTTTCTGATTTCGAACTGCAAAGGGTGAAGTTCAATTTAGATGGGATTATCAAACGGTAATTTTGTAGTGTTCAGTGAACGAGTTTTACTAAAAATCTCCCTTCATGTATAAACGACAGATAAAACATCATGAAATTTCCTCTTTAAATAGCATGGAAATAAAGAAAGAAAAAGAAAAGGATTTTTTGAATTTTCAACTAAATTTCATGAACATTTTGTTCACACTCAATGTATATCTTCCACCAAAAAAACAAGACCAATAAGGCACCCCTAAATTTTGTTCACTAAATTTTAAATTAGATTAAATTCCATATTTTCACCCATCCAGAGTCACCCTCTCAAATCTTATTCTCCATAAAAAATTTACATAAATATCTCGACTCCCTCGATCCCGGCCATGTCAATCTCTCCAGCACCCCAACCCACCTTCTCCACCTCCAACTGACCGCAAACTATTCCGAAATTCTATTTCGCTGACCAACATAAACCAGGACCTGCATTTACTGGCGAGACCGCCTTTTTTTGTTGGCGTGCCCTATGCCACTGTTATTCGGCACAATACTATAGCGGCGGAAACCTCGGTATTCCTTTTCCTTCAATTATGCTACTTTCTCCACTTCCGTCGTTGGATTGCGGACACAGATCTGAGGGCCCATTTCTTTCGTTTCGTGAAGGGTTTTTAATTCGAAATACCTGTTCTAGGGAAAGTCGTCTTAGCTATTGAGAGATGAAAGACCATACTGCTAATTACAGTGATTCAGTTTCAAATGCTACAATAGGGTGTAAGTTCTGTTATCTGTCCTGTTAAAAAATTACCAATGTTAAAATTCTAATTTAGATTAAGAAATAAATTAAATTTGCTATACTTACTATATGGTGAAATTGGTGTACTGATGCCTAATTACGAATCACATTTCTGTGTCGAGTTTAGTATGATATTTTGATTTAATAATTGAGGTCTTATCACCTGAACAAAGCAGTTTTGAGAATAAGGTAAAAAAAATGGGTGACTATCAACTGTTTTAGTGTTAGAGTAAACATAGAACTGCGAAGAAGATAAAGGGTTTTTTCCTAAAAGTTTCATAAATAAAGTTATGTCAATTGCGTTTTAATAGAGGATACATAATGATTAAATTTACAGAAAAATATCCAGCCAGCTGAGAGAGAGCCAGCTGTGTTTTGTATACACGTGATTACCTTAAGTTCTTCCATGGACATGAAACCAACCAACCAACAGAAAAATATAAAACCGCATTATCAACGCGAAATATTGAGTTCAGATTATCAACCTACACACACAAAAAATATTTCTTCAGATTTTCCAAAAGATATTTGTTCCTTCTCAAAACTTTTATGCACTCTCTCGAACTATATTATAGACCCCATTATTATTTTCTTACAGGCGACGAATTATCGGAAATCTTTTAATAAATCCGTACATAACTAAAAAAATATCAACACTATCACCTTTTCACTGCGCTAAGCAATAAAAGCAAATCCAAACGATCTACATGTTTACATTTGGATTCATTTACTTTTTTCTCGGGAGGTTTTCTGTTCTCTAATTGGAGCTACATCTGGCAGCCATTCGAAACTAAGTAAAATGAACGGCAAGGAATTCCCTAATAAGATTTCCGAACCCTCAAAAGAAAATGAAATCTTTCTCTTGTTCTTCACCTTCCTATTACTGTTGCGGTTCGCTCTTGTCGCAGCAGGGATTGGGAAAAGTGGACTTAGTGAAAACTCTTGTTCTGGCTTCCAGTTGATGGCCCAAAGAGGGTTTTCCTAAATTTGAATATTCTCTAGAGACGTAATGCACAGCTTTTAACCAAATTGTTTTTGAGAAGAGGAAAGGTTTTGTTCTCTCTGGCGAAGATTTCAGGCAAAACTAGTGTGTGAGAGTCAAAGAATCTTAGAGGATTGTATCCCTGAAAGGTGCATTCATATTTAATGCCATGCTTTCTTTGCCGCTCGACGATATTTTTCAACTCACCTTTTTATTTCTCGATAGATTTAAAGTGAAATATCTGTTTCATATTATGAAGTAGAAAGAATTTTCGAATGCTTTCAGAGACCTCTGTGTTGGCATCTATGTCGGTGTTTTCTTTGAAATTAGATCTGGTTAGGATTTGGAATAAGATGTTAATTTATTATGCGTATGGTGACATGTTTCGAAATTATTTATATCATAAAGGCTTAAACCTGATAGTATAATTAAATTTGTATAAAAAGGAGACCCTTTACAAATGACGGTCTACTACTATTCGGCGCGGGCCGTTTCGGCGATAGAAATAAAATGATAGTAAATAGAACTTTCCTTCTAAAAATTAGAAATATAACATACTTAATCTTTCTAAAAATTAGAAAAAAAAATTCCGTTCCGTACAAATGAGATGATAATCTTAGAAAATATAGCCAACACACATTGAATTTTAGCATCTAATTATATGGTATTTTCATTTTAGCTCAATCAATAAAAATAACAAAATTGCGACACATTTTCAATTTATTTATAAGTCATAAAAATCCGTTAAAAGGAATGCGTTTTAGAAAATTTGATGGAAATTAATCTTGATTTTGTGTCAGGTTTCTTATTCGTCAGGTCAATTTTCGTACAGTTGTTTTCAGTGCGATGAAACAGCTTCGTTTTTTGAGACATGCAAAATTAACTCGTCTTCTTCTTATCTCCTTACTCAAATAAACCGTAGACTTATCGAAAACTAACAGAGAAGACGAGTAGATGTCCCCTCTGCGAAGTTCCAGACAGTCCAAGATATGGTTGGGAGTAGCCTGATGTAGTTGGCATTTTGGACAAGGGGGAAAGGTTTTCTCGCCTCCAGAGAAAATCAAACACTTAAGGTGGCCGCTAGCGAGACGTGCGAGGCAGGTTTGGGAAGATAAAATTAACTCTACCAGTCCCAACACTATCTCTTAATATTAAAATTAGAAAAGGCACAAACTGATTAATTTCATTTTAAGCATTCCCTCACAACAAGTTTAAATCGTGGCAGTAACTATTCTTGAATCCCCCTTTCTTTTATTTAAAGATACCATTCACGCCTTCTGAAAAGTATCACAGCTAAAGATATGCAAAAGGTGCAACCCATGGTGCAACCCCTTTAAGCAAGAATGGCGTACATGAGCCATCTGGACTGCATCGCTTTGTCAGCAATGCCTCATGCCTCATTGAATCTTGCCGAAGTGTGTTCCACCTCTGGAAACTTTTCGCTTTTGGGACAGTTTAGCCTGATGGATGGTCTTCGAATGAGGTTCCTTTTGTGGAATCGTCCATTTGCATATTATTTCCTCGCTACTTATTTATCTTCGTCATCAACGAGCATTCCGATTGCTGGAGACAAGATAATAATTGTTTTTCGGATGGTGCGATCCCAATCGGTGCTTTTTAACGAAAATAGAAGACTGTGTGTTGCAGGTGAAGTTACAGTTATCGGGAGTACGTGATCGGCGTTGTTAAAAAATGGTTTAGTTCGGAATGACAATTATGCGCGATGGGTAGGCTGTTTGACAGTTGGGAAATTGAAGATAAAATTGAAAAGATATTTTTAGGAGTGTAGTTTTCCCCCGAAAAGTTTTTTAAAAAAATAATTGCACTTTGTTAAGCAAACTCACGGAACTGATTTCCATTACAGCAGTGTAATCGTTTTCTTTTAAAGTGAATGTAAAGTATTTTCAAAATTTTCTGAATGTAGTATTGTTTGGCATAAGATTTTAGGAGATTTGACAGTTAAATATGGTCCATTCCCAATTTCATGATTTATTGCTTATAAAACTGTTTAGCTTATACGAATAATTATTTTAAGCATATTCAATGCACCTATTGGGATTTTCTCAATAAAAATAGATGTTCCAAGAAGGTTTCATTTTTATCCGATAACATTTAATCTTGAATATTTTTTTTCGATTTAGAACAGAAGAAAAAAACATCCTATAACACCATATGTCTGAGCCATGTTTGTTTATTATTTATTTACTATACTCGAATGCAACTTAAGTTGAGCCTGACGTCATGGCCACGGCGGAAGAAAATCTGAGTAAACAGAAAGCATGCTGCGTCGCTAGAAGCTCTTAATGGCTGGCGAGTTTCAGAGCTAGTTGTACTACTACGCGTTACTCCACTTTAAACAATAATAATACTGAACATTTTATGCATATCCGGATGAAAAGATGCTTAATATACGTGGATTTAAAAACTTAATCATTATTCAAAATTGGAGCTCTAAATTTCACTCAAAATTCAGACACCTCGTGGGGAACTACTTTCTTTGGTTGCTCTTAGCATATTTCTACAGGCTCAAGTTAAGTTGCAACTGAGTATAACTATATATTTATAACTAAGTATTTATTATTATATTTCTAAATCTACTAACATCTTTTTAAAAATTCAGTATTTCAAAATTGTGAAACGTCAATTAGGTCAACGTTGACAAAAAATTGGATAGGTTTTTTGAATTCCCTAAGTACTAAAACTTTAAATACTCTCCTTAAAAATACTATTTAGACAACTAGAGTTTTCCAATAGCAAAAAGTCAATACCAAAAGAGCTGTGCTAAGAAACCTCTGCTCTAGTAAAAAAATATTCCCTTTTTCGCAGAGACCATCACCCAATGTTTCACTTCAACCTCAGAGACTACATATCAAAGATTCATATCCACACACACATGGAATGAAATCAGAATATTTCTTCGATCAATACTCCTCATTTTTTTCTTCCTTCCGCCTGAAACTCTACTCACATCTCAATTTTAATCCATCGGGAATGGAAGAACAAATGTTTTATGACGAAAGAATCTACGTGAGAAGGAAAGAAGATATAAATTCTAGTTCTTAAATGTGAAGAGGAAAGTTACAGTCGAGTTAAACTCAAAATTTAAAACACTGTTGTTTTTTTAGGGATGAAGGAATTTAACTTTATTTTAGTGTTTTTAAAGGTTTTTGTGGCCAGTAAAGTAATGGAATAAGAATATATGTCACATAAATACATGGATCTTTAAATTGAAGCAAATAGTTGTTTTACAAAGAAGTGTGAGAAGAGAAATATTTTAGCGCCATCTTCATCTCAACTGTACCATCTTTTAGCATCCCTTTTTGGCAATGTCATCTTTTTGACGTCATCCTTTTGCGACAGTCAACGTTCTACAACATTCTACTTTCTTCAACTTCAAACGACAATCTACCTTCGGTTGGAAGAATTTTTTTTATTCCTGGCTCATGATGACCCCCCGAAGGGGTTTAAACGTTCCATTTTTTCCCGATGAACACTTTGATTATTAAAAAAGACACTACTTATCATCAAGTAAAACAATGATAGTGATAGAAATACTGAAAAGTAATCCTTAGCTTCTAATGTCAAATTATTTACTAATGAAACGAATATTCAAATACAATTTCAAATTATTTTTCAGTAATCTTCATTATTTTTCAGTATTTTCATTAATCTTCAAAACGCAAAAATCCTTCCTCATATTGATTAGAGAAAACAATTAATTTTTAACTCTGAGGCACTACAAGAGAAACAATGATTTAATTAAGTGAAAACTCTTTTTGTGTTTATTTAGCCCAGGGCAGAGCGGTATTGCAATTTTGGCTGCCTCACTAAACACGCATTCGAAAGAAAAAAAACAGCATTTGGTTGCTCAGAATTCAAGACTATTCCCGCCAGAAACTAGTTCTTAGAAAAAGAAAAACAAACTTATTTGAATAAATATGGAGATGCCCCCTCCAGCCTGTGTTTATTCTGAGCGTCTTGGTCAGAAACAACAGCCATCACACGAAGATTATGAGACGCAGGTTTTTTCAGATTACAGTCAACTCCATCTGCCGGTAAAATTAAATATTTAAGCCCCATTTCTTCCCACAGACAAAAGAATGTTATTAAAAAGAAACAAGAAAGCTCATTAAGAGTCCTCTGCGGGTTTTTGAAAAATTGGAAGTAATTAGTCTTGGAGGATTCTTGTTGAAAGCAGCGTTTGTGTTGCCACAAACGCTTATTTTTATAAATACTTGTCATTTTGGTCGTCATGGTGTTTCGCTTAATTGGCCAATTCTTGAGGCGCTATTTAAGAGCAACAGTCGTCATGGATTTTTCAACGGAAATAAAAATCCCTAATTAAAATGAAATAAAAAGAGTTTTGCTTACAATAGCGGTTACAGTTAAACAGAAAATATTATGACGGTTCAGATTTGAGATACTCGATTTTTTTTCGGCAATAAGTGTCTTGTCTCTTGTGGTAAGAATTTTACCACAGGCTATTTAGATTAGTTGAATGAATTTTCTATAATTTGAAACGCATGAATAACATTAAATTTTGTTCATTATTTAACGCAGTCAATTGCATTTAAGGGTGTGATTGATTTCACTATCAAATTTATTCATGAGAGTAAAAGGATATATTGCTTAAGGCATATTTTATTTATTTGTTTTAATACAACGAAGTGTATATTTGGACGGCCAAAACGGCCAGTGGCGCATGCGCTGTAGGTCTCGTGATTACGTAGCAGTCTCGGCGCTTAGGGATTGAACCAATGAAACGCCGAGCTGTAGCCTAGCCGTGGAAATTAGAGTAGAGTTTAGTTGAAATTAGCCGTCCAAATATACAGTGCCTTAATACAATTTCAATATGCATAGCTTCTCAAAAACGTAGCAGGGATAAACTTTATGGTAAGGATTCAGAATTTTGAATTAATTTTATTGAAAATCCATACACACACAACACGTAGTCTTATAGCATGTGCTCACCTCCTCTTTAATTTCTTTTGTAACTTCTGAGAACCCTTTTATGGCCAAACACACGTTTAAAATGAGCACGATAATGACACCGCCATCTCTTCCTCGTTAAATCTAAGCCTTCGTTATAACTGGGTTTTGAAAGATTGTAGTATTTGAAACATTTTTGAGACTTACCAAAGTTACAAACATTTATGTATCAGAAATAAACAATAAAAAATAATTAATAATAGAGTTAACAATAGAACAATAAAAAATAATAATAAACCTTCTATAAGAGTGATTAAAATGTTTTATTTCAAGTTTTTCGCCTTTAGTCAGAATTTACACTCTTGTTTTTTTCACACACATGCCATCTGCTATACAGGGTGTTTCAGATAAGTGTTTAATAAATTTTAGGAGTGGTTTAGGACACACCTAGACGACTCAGAATCTCATAGGAATGGGGGTCGGAAATGCACCCCTACCCTAGCGACCTAGGGGTTATTATATATGCCGGCAATGGATGTTGTGTAATCTGCAGCGGAAATTGACGCGTAACCATTTATGGTTGAATTAAAACCAGCAAAATTGTTAGATTCCGGCATTTGCTACATAAAACCAATTTAGGAGCTGAAATTTAAGCTAATTAATTGGTTTTATGGAATAAATACCTGATTCGATGGTTTTAATTCAATCTTAAAAGGTAACGCGTCAATTTTTAAAGAGAATTTTACATTTCTCCATGCCCGTTTTTAAAGACCCCTAGGTCGCTAGGGGTGCATTTCCAAACCCCTCCTTCCTATGTTATTCTGAGTCGCCCAGGTGTGTCCTACTCCTCCTAGTAGTTATGAACACTTATCTAAAACACCCTGTATAAAATATATGTATAGTTATTTTCGTGTAGAAAAGTGAAAAGTAGTTAAATTTTAGATTGGAGGTATGAATCAATTCAGTAATTATGGCCCATAATAGGTGTCTAAGTCTTATTGTAAAGAGCAAATTTATATATCAGAGCATTTTTTAAAAAGGTAAGAATTATAACTTCTTAACCAACAAGAGAACCAAATACCTATCAATATGTATATTTCAAACGTTGAGAATTTAACAGATTGCATCAAGATTACACAAAAGCAATAGTGTATTTCATACAACTACTGATAAACCAACAATAGTAAAAGGGTCACGTGATTTTGACAAAGCTGGAACTAGTATTTCGGAGGGGAGACAGGGGGAAGTTGAGGGGTAGTTGATCGAAAAGACATTTGCTTGCATACAGGGTGTCCCAAAACGACCGCATAAACTCTGCACAGCTAGATTCCTTGTTGAGAGTATATAAAAACTGCCCAAAGAAGCGTTCCTGTACGATCCATAGTTTACGAGAAAAATAGGAAAAACAAAGTATGACGTCACTGTCGGTGCAAGAAAAAACTCTTTATTGAACATATCAACAGCAGTATTAAGCACAATTTAAAGCAGATGTTCTAAGTATCCGTCGTATGGGGCCATCTCAAGGAACTGGTGTATCAAGACGTAGTGACAACTAACAACACAAATGCACTTAGTTGCTCCATTGCATGCTGCTTGTACTTCATTAGACCCCGCGATGCTGCAACGTGTGATCAGGGCCGGATTACCAAATAGGCAATGCAATGTGGGCAATAGGCAATGTGGGCAATAGGCAATGTGGGCCTAGGGGCCCATTATCAGCTAGGGGTCCGAGCCTAGATAATTTTTTTGAAACGTAATGAGTTAAAATTGAATCTGAAGATTTTTATGTGGGTCCGGTTCTAAAAATAGACAGGATCCATGAATAGATCCTAATAGTTCAGAGAAGATCCTCTAAAAATAAGTTAAAATACTTCTTTTACGGGTGAAATTTCAAAAAACTTTCTGGGGGAGTTCCCTCAACCCCCTCAAAATTTTGGGATTTTTCTAAATCCTAATTTATTCTTGAAAATTCTGAAAGAAAGATCCTCTTCCGGTGTATTCCAATGGACCTCTAAATGACTTAAAACACTGCCCCTATAAGGGATAAATTTCAAAAATAATTCTGAGAACATTTTGGAGTCAAGAACCCTTGCATTGAGGCCAAATAGGTCTCCAAAACTTGAAAAAACTATGGCCATAACACTATAGAAAAAGTTTATCATAAATATTTTTTCGAGCAGGGTCGCTCCCCTCCTTAAAAGTTGCGCTAATCCGTGCCTGAGTAAAAGTGTAATTATGAATAAAATTGCGGTACAGTGGAAAAAACATTGTAGGAGGAAAAAGGTAAGAAAAGGGCCCCGAGACCTGCAGTGCCTAGAGGACCCGACATGGTTAATCCGGCCCTGCGTGTGATGACAGCCATTCCACTGCGTGCTCAAGCCTGCTTCGACATGCACAGCGGACATTTTGAATATCTGCTTTAAATTATGCATAATACTGCTGTTGGTATGTTCAATAAAGTGTTTTTTCTTGCACCGGCAGTGACGTCCTACTTTGTTTTTCGTATTTTTCTCGTAAACTATGGATCGTACGGGAACGCTTCTTTGGGCAGTTTTTATGTATTCCCAACGAGGAATCTAGCTGTGCAGAGTTTATGCGGTCGTTTTGGGACACCCTGTATAGAAAGAAGCAAGACCCCAACTATCACCGGTAACGGTAACCCAACTATCGGCCGTGCAAAGTCTGTAAAAATCACGTGACCCTTTTACTATCGTTGGGTGAACATTATCCTAAGTAACATGAGCTTGACGTTGAATACGAAAATCTCTCTATTCTAAAAAAAAGTTTTTGGTGAACGGTTTCCAGAGAAAAGCTTTTTAATTACCGAACCGAATGACACATATATGGTATCAAAATGTCCGGATTCTTTCCGGATTTCCGAGTAGGCCCTTCGATTTTTCAAAAAAATTCTCAATTTTAAAATATTTCAATTTTTTAGATAACGGATAAGGTCGCAGTTACAAAACAAATACTGTCAATCAAATTATTATGCATCCAATCACAACGACCGATTGGCGCTATATTTTAAGATGAAACATGTTTTTTCACCATTTAAAAAAGTACTTTCTTGATGAAATATCACTAAGACTGATAAAAATATATTCTAAAAACTTACATGTACGCCATTTCATACTAAAATTTCACCATTTTTGTCCAATATTTATAATTTTTAGTCTGATTTTATCGAAATTAATTGATGGTAAACATAAACATAGAGTGATATTTTGTCTCTTTTTATTTTCAATTGCTTAAACGGTATTGTTTAACAAGTCTGGGTTTAAACAAAAATATGAATTATAAACACTAGGCATATTATACTAACGAGTTACTTTAAAATAATGGTTTTTGTTTGGTCCGAATATTGATAAACAATTAGAATTAGTTAGTTTTATAATCATAGATTAAAAATAATTAAGATGAATATTTTTAAAAACATTTCTTTCATATTTTTGATAAGTTCGAGTTAATATATATTTAAACTTTTAAGGGAGATTCATTTATGGAGGGGATTTGGTGAAGTATTTTTGGAAAGTTGGTTGACGTTTTTTCTGTAAATTGTTTTATAAAGTGTATTAAGTTCAGCGAGTTGGAATTTGTAGGAATTGGGAAGCAATTCCAAAAGGTCCTGCGTCAGCAGTTAACGGGGGTTGGCGAGCGATAGCGAGCAGGGGGCGGTAGCTCCCTAGTTGTTTAAATCAAAGTTTCTCTGATGAAAGAAAACAAAGAGATGGAGATACATACATTAAAAAAACAAATAATACGTTCCGCTTAGCTACTTCGTCTTTAGTTTTGGACTGAATAGTTAAGAATCACTTTAAATACAATACTCAAAACTGAAATATTGCTTTTAATTAATTGCCATTTCCCCTTCGGTTGTTATTACAAACCAATAAACAAACAAGCGCCTCCTTCACCTCAAGAATAACTCCGAAAAAAAACATCCACTCACAATCTTCTCCCATTATTTTCCAATATATATAGAAAACTCCTTCCACTCCACCTAAGTCATTGCGAGAGATACCGCCCAAAGACATCAGATCTCTCTCGAAAGCAGTTCCCTTATCGCCTTCCCAACAAGAAATGGAGTTCCCTAAATGCCACCGATATCTTACGGATCACGGAATCGAGTTCTTCAAAAATTCGATCCGAATGAATTCCGAGAGTCTAATGCTGTGTAAATTCGTTTGGCGTAATGGGGGCGGTAAAGCATGGTTTTGTCACGCGTTCCCGAGGGTGGAATGTGCTCCGTTTTGGGGAGAGGAAGAAGTTGTTGGAGTTTGATTTTTTTCGTGGGTGGAAAGAATGGAGATACCACCAGAGTCGAATTACAGTCTGTTCATTTAGAATTGGGGCCTGCATTCCCCCTCGCCAAAAGCGTAACCATAGCTACGCTCTTCGCGCAGCCTCATAGATTAATTCGTTTGTTGTAGTATTTTTCTACTGCAGTTGAGGCTGGCTAGATAATATAAGGCGTATCTTTGGAAGATGTTTATATTTTACCGGTTTACGGAAGTCAGGTGGGAAAAAAGTAGTGAGCCTTCTTCGTCGCTTTGACGTTGATAGTTGCCATGGTTACTGATTCGGTGGTGGGGGAAGGAAATATATCCAGGCGCCTGTATTCAAAATGAATAGAGTATAATACTAGGTTAAGTTAATATAAGGGTAATTCACGTTTTCTGGCAGTATGCGATTGCTATATTTCTCTCTAGTCTTTTTAAGTTGGTTTTACATTTCAACTCTGCTTATAAAAACTTATAATTATTCGTATTGATTCATTGATTGCCTTTTTAATTTATATTAATATTTGTAAAGTGGTTTTCTTGTTTAAGAAACAGAAAAGTATCAAGAAGGATGTCGGTGAGTTTTAACTAGAGGATATAATAGAAACTTTTCTTTTTTTAAAAATAACAATAATGTAATAATACTTCATAAGAAAGTGTGAAAGTAAATTAAAACGACAAAATCTTTGTGAAATTATGTATTATGTGTGTAATTTTCATGTGCGATAAAGTTATGCGGTGTCAAAGATTAGATTATGAAAATTTTTCTAGAAATTTGCTTAAAAACTCATTGCATTTTTTATTCAATAATATCTTAAAATTATGAAATCGTTTGTATGACAATTTCAGGGGTATTTCAGTTCTTCGCTGTAACAGTTTATTTGTTCTTTAATTTGCATTCATGGTTAAATAAATCCTTTGCCTTATAAAATTTTCATAACGGATTATTACATTTTATACACATTTGTATAGTACCTGCGTTTAACTTTAGTAAAGAATTTTGAAAAGGAAAAAACATAATCTTACTTCCTGGTATTAACTGGTTTTTGGCTATTATTTTCAACTACCTTTTTTATTAATTTTTCTACTTCAAACTCTATTCTTCCATTAAAACAAGATTTACTCAAAGGCATCAATATCTTAACATTCCTTGAAAGCTAGCATTTGGTAGGAAACTACCAACGTAAAAAAAGATATTCACACCATAAATTGCATCTTACATTGAAAACCTCTACTCCTAACCAAGCTAAAAACTGCATTCAAATTATTCCCCTCCTCGTTTTCCCTGGAAACCACAAATCCGTTTACTATGCAAATTAATTGCGCATCTGCTGCGAATGAAAACAATAAAGAAAAAACGCCACCTAAGCAACAAGAGCAACACTTTTAGACAACAAAAGTGGCCATTTGTATCTGTAACAAAGTTAGGAAAACAACAATCCAAACAGTCAAAGAAAGCACTTAGGAAATTCGCAATAAACTATAGCCCGGTTTCGTTGGTCCACACAAAAAGTTATGCAAATAGGAATAAGATCCTATTGTGTTTTAGATGTCGGGATCAAAATTAATGGAATGATAATGGAGCTTTCAAAGAACCCTACAAAGTGCATGGAGGTTATTTAGAAAGTGAATTTATTTCTTCTTGATTTGGTTCTTTAGGAAAAGTATTTAATCGTTTCTTTGGAAACAGTAAAACTTTTTTATGTTCCACTTCTCTTTCATCAAAGTTAAGATTTGCTGTCAGACACTTTGGAAATTACATTTTTTAATTTGATAGGATTAAGAAACATTTATGTAATTTTTATCCACAAATAATTATGCTTTATAGCTTGTCTTCTCTCGGCAAACTGACCTCTAAGCGTATTCCAACTTAAATATGAACATATTTGCTAAATAAAATTACTAATAACAATATTATTTTGATGTTAATTTATATTCTATTGCTATTAATATGTTGTAGTTATTTTTAGTTCTTATTTTTATAACTGAGCCAGTTTATGGTTGAAAATGGTAAGATAAAATAACATAAAAGAATTGTTGTTGTCCAAGACAGCTCTGGCCCCATCAATAACCTCCGCCGAATAGAGGAGTTGATGCGGGATATCGAGATGGATTCTGAGGAGCTTCGCCAAAATGGCAGGGTAATCAAAGATATGGCTGGGAGAGAGTTCACATAAAAGAATTAGGTTACAGTTAAAGAAGATAGATTCTTTAACTTTAAATATTTTTATTGACAATTAGTTAAAAGGCTAAAATTCACTCACAGGCAAAATAAATATATTAGTAAGTAACAAAATGAAGAATAGCGAATTAATATTTATAGTGAACTTGGCACCAACAGCTTCAGTTCAGTTCTCAGTTCTCATAGCACAACACAGCAACTAGAGGCTTGGCTCTAGGCTTACTCGCGCTTATAGTTATACGCCTAAGGCGGAGAGTCTAAGGTGGGGAGTTCGAGTAGTCACCATACAACTTTAGGAAAATGTTAATAAGTATATGACATCAATTCATTCAAATTATTAAAAAAAATTTTGTCAATTAATAATATTTCACAAAGATTTCACCGTTAAAATAAGCCACTGCTCAAGATGTTTTAGATTAAAAATTTAATTTAAGATGTTAAAAATTCCCTCTCGAATGAAAATAAATTAAGCGGCTTTGAAAAAGAAATTTCAAGTTTGAGGAGAAACGAATAAAACAACCTAAATAGTATATTTTAGTACTTGCAGACCAACAACTAACTTTAAATGAATAATCGAACCTTTTAACGAGTTGATAAACATTTAACCATTTAAACGCATCACTTTTAAGGCACATCCTGAATAATTAATCTAACGAACTGTAAACTGTTCACTTTCGCAGTGTAAACTCCTCGCTCTTTTAATTAACTATCAATCCCCGATCAATTTAGAAACTGCCTAGAGCTCACTCAATACACTTCTCTAATTTAAGTAGTGGGGGATCAACTCAAAACCACCATATATATTTCCTTAAATAGGTGACATCACAAATCTGAGAGAAGTCTCAGTGGAGGAATCCTAGCACTCCAACCTTTCAACAGATGCTAAAGATCTTTTCTCACATTCGAACTTTTCTGCCATTTACAACCCCCGGCGGACCATTAGAATTCGCTGAAAAGGATTTGAAGAGAAGTTCCAACAAATGATGAAGCATTTAAAGCACTTTGGGGACTTTTCTAACGATAGAAACTATTCTTTTGATTAATATATTTAGGTTTTTACTCGAACGAAGGGATTTGGAGAGCTTAGTGGCCTTAAAGAAACGAAGTTTGAACGCTTTTGCAAATATTTGCCTCATATAAATTCGCAAGCTATGGAGAAATGCAAATATATGATGGTCTTTAATTTCACAGTATTTCATAAGTTCAACGTTTTGCTCTCGCTAAAGTAAATTGAGATCCTCAAATGTGACAAATCTTTCCAAAGACGAATAAGTCAGATATTATGAGTTTGATATCTACGGTGATACTATCTATCTCATTATGACTAGTTTACTTATTATGATTATTTCCTCTTTATTTGCTTTATCACCTTAAGTATTAAATTAATAATTAATAATAACATCAAATGAAATTTTTGAAATGATTTTGATTAGAATTGTTAATAAGTGAGTACTATTAAGAGTATTAAAACGGAGAGTACGCTTTAAATGTATTCAACAAGAGTAAAAGATCGTACTCGTTAACTCTGTAGGTCCGTAAGTCCTGTGGAGGTGGTGATAGATAGTGGCAGCATCTATCATATATCATGAGGCAGAAGTCGTGCATACTCCTTCCATTTATGGGCCTCACATTCTCAGGAGCCGCACCCCCTTTGCCTTGAATCCTTACGGAGCTTGGGTATTCCAAGTGGCACACGACAACAACAAGAGTAAAAGATATCAGAATCTCAGAAACCTTTTTATCCGTATTTACTGCCTATACAATAAATAGAGTCCATAATGTTGCTATATCGTTTTAGTGAAATTTAAATAAAAATACTACTCATCTTATTTATTTAACTTTTTAAATAGCTAGACCTAATTTTTATTAAAATTCTGTACACATTCGTAGATTGCAAAAGTATGTATTAAAATATGTCCATTCCTCCCTTATTTAAACTCCTTCAAATATCCACAACATGCATAAAATTTAAGGAAAATTTACATCTAACTTTAGTCCATTTATTCCGGCAACTTTCCATCAGTTTATGAATCAAAATCTTGAGGTGAAAACTGAAACTTTCTTGGTATTGAGTTTCATGATAAAGCACTAGGGCCCTTTTGTGCCATATTTCCTTCAAAAGATGCTGGTATTTCCCCTAGAATTTCGATAAAACTTCTACCCATATAAAACTCTAACGTAAATATTTTCCTAGGGGAACTCATAATGTGTTAAGGATTCAAAGACAGTATTTTCCTTGTTTAGGTATTAGTATATCCCCCGTATTTTGTAGAATTATTTGTGTTACAGTAAGTAAAGTTTGAATACATGAAAATTCCTGAGTGGAGAGTAATTTAGATCTTTTATTTTACTAATAAGATTAGAGGAAGTTTAGTCTTATATTCTCTTTCATTTTATCCCATTATCTACATATAGTGTAAATTCTTTTTATAAATTTCATTTGCGTCTTATTGTATTTTTCATTCAATTGAATTGAATATATTAACTAATCTGTTAAATCTTCTAATAAATAGAATAAACTATTTAGCATTATTAGGTAGTTATTTGTTTTGTAAAAGGAATATATTCCTTCCTAATTTTTAAACCTGTATTATCTATACCATACATAATATACAACCTTTAAGTAAGTTTATTGCCTTATAATCTGATCTGCTGGTTAGGGACTTAGTATTATCAAAAATATACGTAACCCTTCATTTAAATTTAAGTCATTCTTTGGAATTTTATCACCTAAACATTTTATCAGATAAAAATATTTCAGCAAAAATTCAATTAATAAAAAATTCTAAATATTTTAATAAGAATCCGTGCTTTCAGCTATACGTACTACCGAAACTGCTCCTTCCTGATAGAATCACTATGCTTCAAACCTATAGGTCTCTACTAATGCCACACACTGAGCTATAATATAAATATATACTATACATAGCTCAGTGACTAATACAGATCCTTGCTGAATATTCAACTCTACAATGTAAACAAATCCTCAAAGGGAATTAGATGACAATGAAAATACCAAGTACTAAAAGAAAACCATAAAACAGATAGGGTCAACATATATGTATTATTTTTTACATCATTAACTGCTACGCATGTTTCGCTTATCTCCGAGAGAGAAACCGATTTCGTATTGGTCCATTAGACCTCTGTAAGGTCCTTTCATGACAAATTAAGGGGTGTCAGTCAGAGTGATAATACCATACTTTATGGCATTCTTGGAGACCTACGATTCCTAGCCACTAAAGACTAAAACAAGAGTCAGGCTGTAAGTGGCTCAGAGGGTTGGGGCGATTAGCTTTGTTCTTTTTCTTTGTTTTGGAGCAAGATGGGACGGAAAAGAAGAGATAGGTGGCTTTTAGTGAACTCACGAGGTTTCGTTTGATATATCTCGTGTTTATCATATAACAGTTTGGGTACTCGTAGGAAACACGCATGTTTTATATAAAGGATAAATTTGTTTTTGTTATTACATTGTTGTTTTTATATATTTTCTTTGCCATTCCTTATTTTATCAAATTTAAAAGTTATTGTAATATTACCGATATTTTTAATGCATCTCTTTAAAACAAAAATATTAACAAAACTATAAAAGAAAGCAGTTTCATAAAATAACATTAAAAATTTTTACTTAAAATCTCCATTTGCTTTGAAACTTTTAAAGTAAATAATCATTCAATAAAAAAATTCAACCAATAAATTAAATTTTATTTATAAACATTTGAAAGAATAAGTCCAAGCTGTATGAATTAGTAATAGTATCTCATCAAAAGTTAGTTTAAAAATTCAACTATTATTCGCATTGCATTAAATGAAATGTAAGGCCGTGTTTGTGGAGCTCTTTTCACCTTTTTATTGTTCCATGGTTCTTCATGGTAAATGATGATCTTTAAATAGGCACACCTGGGATACCATACCTCTTCAAGGTCTTAAATACACCCATGTATAAATTGACAATTTCAACACCTTTTTTGATGGCCAAAAAATACGAGACAAGCTTGGTATTCTGTAAGTAAAATCCACTCTACCCCTTTAAAAATAACTTTTAATCAAAAAAACTTTCATTGCTTCGAGTTCAAAATCTGTGAACGTCCATAAAGCGCAACGCTAAATTCTTTGATAAACCCCCAAAATGAATTCCCCATTTAATATTCAGTTCCTCTTTGTAAACTAAATTTTAAATAAACCCCCGGACCGATATGAATAAGCGTGTTTATTCCTCTAGACTTTTTGACAAAAGGTTAAAAACGAAGGTTAAAATAAAAACTCAAACAAGCGACCCGGAAAGCGCGTTGCCATTCGCTCCCAATAGAATGTCTCAAAAAGGGAGCAGCTTCAGATATAAAGCGCTACGCTTTTGAAGTCTTAAAGAGATTCAACCAAGTGCTCGAGCTATTTATTTTTTGGTTTCTTGATCAACAGCAGCAGCAGGTCGCTCATTCAACTCCACTCCGGATCGTCTGCTTATATGTACTAAAGATAAGCAGCGCCATTTTGTTTGGAATGAAAAATTTCTTTCGGGGAGTTATTTTTTTAAATGTGTCCCTTTTCTCTACGCTAAGAAAATTCTGTCCCATTCTTTGGCTAACAGAGATTAGGTTTTGCTGGGTTCTACTCGACTGGAAGTGTTTTGTTCTTGGAGGGAGACAAAATGGAGAAGAGTGTTTAAAGAAAATGGCGGACCACTTTCGACCGAATTTGTTTTGAGTTTCAAATTTCTTTTTCAGATTACGCGTGAACGTGATCTCTGCCGAGAAGTAAACACTGTTTTTCAAATTTTGTTTTCGTACTTGTTCTTTTAATATTGTCAGTCTAGGAAAATAACTTTTGAAATTGACTTTCAAATCCTTTTACATGTTCGAGTACTCTGCTTTGCATTTATTTATATATCCTTCGTGCACTTTTAAAGCAAGACTTAGTTTTAACTGAGGATAAATTACAACTTGAATGTTTGAAAGTATTTACCCCATTTCCATTTTAAATTGAAAATAAGTTGTTCCACGGATCTTTTCTGAAACTCTCAGACTCTGGATGGTAAACACTTATATCGTACGTTTTCTATTAATCCTAATTTATCATAAAATGAAGTAAAGCAAATCAATCGGTATATTTTTAGGAATTTATTAACAAACACCCTATTAACTTCAATTAGAGAACTTACTTCTTTTTAAAAATACTAGGGGGATCTGCCCCCTGCTCGCTATCGCTCACCAACCCCCGGAACTGCTTCGCAGTTCTTTGAAGATCGCTTCGCGATCTTAGTGAGCAGAGCTCGCTTGTTTCATCTCAATTATCCAGTAAAACCTGGAACTTGTCTGCTTAGTAAATGATCATTTAAAAGCGAAACTTTTTATCTCTCTAACTTATCAATAACTTAATGCGGACCATTACTACAAAAATATCAAAATAAAACTGTTACTATACTCTATTCATTTAGAATTGGCGCTTGAGAAATAGTGCTTTCCCCCATGCTAGAAGCGTAACCATAGTTACGATCTTCGAGCAGCCAATATTAAGCCTTCTTCGTCACTTTGACGTGGATAGTTGCTATGGTTACCGATCCGTGGAGGGGGAAGGGAATATTTTCAAACGTCAGTTCAAAATGAACAGAGTATAAAATATTCCTTTTTAGTTTACCAATAATTTAACCGAAATGTTTTCAAAAATATTTAGCAAGTCTACTAATTATCATCAACCATCTAAGAGAGAAAAAATGCCATTAAAAAACTTTTAAATTTATAAAATGCACGTGTGTATCTAGTGAATCATCGGGAATAAGAAATCAGACTCATAAAAGTAATCACATGTTTCTCTAGTAAATGACCAGAAAGAGACGAAAAAATTGAAACTTGGTATCTTAATAATTATAAAACTAATTCGAATTTTTTGAAAAACGAAACGCCAATCTTTCTATAAAAAATAATTGTATGCGTGTTTAAAATATCATAGTTCTACTGTGATTAGTTTTTCTATTATAACGAAAAAAGCGAAAAAGGGTAAAAAATTTCGAAACTTAAGAATTTAATAACTCCAAAAATAATTCGAAATTCGAAAAAAGGGCGACGAGGTGCAAAACTTCATACCTAAGTGTATGTGTCTGCAAAAAATCATGTTTCTGCTGTAAATAGATTTTGCTGGGGGTGAACTCGCATCCGAAAAAAATAATTTTCGACTTTGACATTAAATAACTCCAGAAATAATTATCTAATTAATTAGGTTTGGAAAGTGAAATGACCCTCATACATTTGTCTACCCATGGTCAAAATTTCATAATATTCCTTCAAATAGTTTTTGCGTAGTGATAGTTCAAAGTGTTAAAAAATAAAATTTTCAAAATCAGCGGTGACGGCGGCGGCGGTGACGGTCACTGTTACTTTTTTTTAATATAGAGAGATTAATGCAGTCCTTTAATAATTTAATATCCCATTAATACAGCAACAACTCTCAATTATTTCATAAAAATATTTAAAAAAATATTTTGAAAATTATTTTTTTAGTATACTAGGGGGCTCTGCCCCCTGCTCGCTATCGCTCACCAACCCCCGGAACTGCTTCGCAGTTCTTTGAAGATCGCTTCGCGATCTTAGCGAGCAGAGCTCGCTTGTTTCATCTTAACTATCCGGTAAAACCTGGAACTTGGCTGCTTAGTTAATCATCATTTAATATCGAAACTTTTTATCTCTCTAACTTATCAATAACTTAATTCGGACCATTACTACAAAAATATCAAAATAAAACTGCAACTGAAATATCCTTGTCAATAATCCTTGTTTTACTTGTCAATAATTTAATCGAAATGTTTTTAAAAAATATCCAGCAAGTCTACTAATTATCATCAAACCATCTAAGAGAAAAAAAGCATGCCATTAAAATCTTTTAAATTTATAAAATGCACGTGTATCTAGTGAATCGTCGAAAGTAAAAGAAATCAAGAAATCAGACTCATAAAAATCGGCTGTTTCTCTAGTGAACGACCAGAAAGAGATGAAAAAATTTAAACTTTGAATCTTAATAATTCTAAAATTAATTCGAATTTTTTAAAAAACAAAACGCCAATCTTTTTATAAAAAATAATTGTATGTGCGTTTAAAATATCATAGTTTTACTGTGATTAGTTTTTCTGTTATAACGAAAAAACAGAAAAAGGGTAAAAAATTTCGAAACTTTAGAATTTAATTACTCCAAAAATAATTCGAAATTTGAAAAAAGGGCGACGAGGTGCAAAACTTCATACCTAAGAGTATGTGTCTGCAAAAAATCATGTTTCTGCTGTAAATAGATTTTGCTGGGGGCGAACTCGCAGCCGAAAAAAATAATTTTCGACTTTGACATTAAATAACTCCAGAACTAATTATCTAATTAATTAGGTTTGGAAACTGAAATGACCCTCATACATTTGTCTATCAATGGTCAAAATTTCATAATATTCCTTCAAATAGTTTTTGCGTAGTGATAGTTCAAAGTGTTCAAAAATAAATTTTCAAAATCAGCGGTGACGGCGGCGGTCACTGTTACTTTTTTTTAATATAGAGAGATTTCTTTAATACACTTAATACCAAATGAAAATTAGTAACCCTCATTCAACACAGTATTTACATATTAAAAGTAATGAACTTTAACTCCTTAAAATAAGATCTTATGGGATAGTAGTCCGTGGTCCTGAGACATTAAAAATTCACAACATTTCGTTCGGTGAACATCGTCAGTAGATAAAAACAGAACTGAAGAAATGGAAATGATCACCTGACGAAGAAGAAAGACAAACGTAATGATGGCAGCGTGTTTCAACGCTTTTGAACTTCAACGTCAGTCGACCACATCCTAAGTATTTAGATTTAAAGGTATAATTATTTTAAAGAATTCCTTTTTTATATACCTAGAAAAAACATTTCTGGCCAAAACCCAGTTTGAGCGGAAAAAAACACAATTTAAAAACGATATTTTCGCTAGATTTTCGTTGTAAATCAGCATACTTATTATAAAGCATTAGTTAGTGTTATATCATCATTAGTATTATCACCATCAGTATTTTAAAAAACAAAGCAGTGTCATCATTTTATTTGTCTATGGTTAGTAAAATGAAGTGCTACTTCTCGTCGAATGAACTAATTAAGTTACCAGTGAAATTTATTTCATCAACCATTAATATAAATAATCTTGTTAAGATTTCATTGTGAGATTGTAACTTACATGTTCATAACAATTTTGAACCCCCATTTAAACTACACACGAGCCGCCACTGATACATTTCATGATATATAACGATGGCGTGAAGTAGCAATAAGACGACAACGTTTCGAGCTTACGACTCCCTTTTAGACAGTCTGATGAAAATGTGTTTTGCTCCAGAAAAGGAAACTGATAACAATCTAACGAACCACGATTTTTATGGGGGAGCAGTAAGTACATAAATATTTCTCTTGAGAAAAACAGTTTATATCTCTCACACGAATTTTATTGCCGGAGAGGATAAACGTTCGATCGAATTTAGTAACGTTTTCCAGAAATAGAAATACTACCAAAAACAGTGGATTACTAACATGAACATCATCCACTTGAGGGAGAAAACCAAGTTTATACGCATGGGTGTAAAAGTGGCCTATGTAAATCCAGAAAAAAGCAACTTAAAGAGAAATGTTCTTATTTTAGTTTCCTTTTAAAGTTTCTATCGCTCTTCTTTGATTTACGATTCAAAAGTACAAAAAAAAATATGAATGCTTAGATGGTCAGTTTGATTGCCCCCCTACTCGAAATACAGGTTGAGTCTTGAGAAATGTGTAAGAATATACAACTAATGTCAAATAAAGTTTCTTTCTAAATTTGAATAGTGCTTATTTTATGTACTTTTTATGAAGCATCATATTTTCTCAACATGCACTAGTTTAATCTCTCTATATTAAAAAAAAGTTACTGTCACCGCCGCCGCCGCTGCCGCTGTTTCAGAAAATTTAATTTTTCAACTATTTGAACTCTCATATCGCAAAAACTAATTGATAGAAATTTATGAAATTTGAAATGTTTGTAGAGGAATATTTGGGGCACATTCTCGAACAAAAAACTAACTGATGTGATAATTATTACTGGGTACTGGGTACTATGATAATTATTACTTATTATTTTTTTTTAAAAACTATATGTTATAAAGAAACTATCCAACTACATCTGTGCAAAATTTCAGAATGGGACCGCCATGGGTTCTTAAGAAAAAAATTATTTTGTAAGACGGAAATTTGAAAAAAATCGTTTTTCATGTTGAAACCCTATAAAAAATCTAAATTTTTCTGTTATTGTATTAAGCTAACTGGTTGAGACGCTTTAAAACTGCATATTTATTTAATTTACAATAATTATGAAACAATATTTCCCTATCTATAACAATATTGGGTGGAAAATATCTACAAGGTGTTTCAAAGGTCCCTTTCACTGCTTTTATTTGGAACCAATATCTCCTAGGATCATGGAAGTAAGGGGTACTCCTAGGTAAATGACCGTGCTGAATCCATTGAAATGGATTACAGCGCCCCTAGCGGTGAAAAACTAAAGTTTGAAAAATTAATTAAAAAACTAAAGGAGATAGAACAAACACTTCAATGAGAAATTAGTTACCAATTACAATAGCACAGCCAAAAGTTTCATAAAGATATTTTAAATATTCGAGGAGACATTAGCATGCCTTTGTCTCCATTAGATTCCCTACTCCTCAAAATTCGCTTTCGGCGCTATTCTATCCCTTTTTGGGGGTGTCTGGTGAGAATCAGGTCCCATTTATAGTTCACGAGTTCTGTTCTGGATGATTCAGTACAAACCATCAACCACTGAATCCAAACAGGAGGCCGGCACAGGCCGCCACAAGATAAGAATCTCCTTCTCCCCCCGGGTACTAGACCCTGTGTGTTCAAAAGATGCAAAATTTTAAGTAATTAAGATAGCGAGAAAATTCAAACGGATTCGGAATCGTTGGATAATTTTAGCCCAGTTTCATATCAATTTAGGGGTTTCTTGTTTTTCCTAGTAAAAATTAGGGTGTTTCTCACACCTTAAAAGAGCTGTCTCGCCGTTTTTTATTGCGGTCATGACCCTTGCCCAGTCACTTTCAAGATCTTGTTCTTCGGAGATCGGGTTAAAAACTGCGGAGAGACCCTCACACTTATTTTAAACAAACAATCCCAGCCACACCCCACAGACAACCAATCAGGTACCAGGATCCACAGACTATTTTTTGTTTATCCGAATCCTATTAGTAAAACCTCAGGCCCAAAGAAGAAGGGGGCTTCTTTCTGTAATTCACTTGCCTCCAAAATACGGCCTTCACTTATTCACTTCGTTTGGAACAGATATTGAAAATTCAGAAATGAATTTTTACTAAGTACCTAAGTATAAATAATTTTAATGAAAAGTTACAAATTAAATGTGAAAGTGTACTGCAAATACTATTTAAAATTTACAAAGTTAACATATGTTTTCTCTCTATCTCTCTTTAAATATTTGAAACTATTAAAATAACTTAACTGACTTTTTAAAATAACTGTTTATAAAAAAGTTAGTAAAGTCAAAAGTTAAAGTTAAATAAAAATAGAACATTTATACCTTATGTAAGGCTGCATCTCTTAATAGGTGCAAGATCTCCTCTTATGAAAACTTAAAGATCATGATTGAAAGTGTGTGAATTCAATACAAATACATTTATTTTTCAAATATATATGTTCTTTCTGAAATGTGCTTTTAAATTTTTTTAGTTATCATTATAATGTTCAGTTTTCATATTGATTGTAATGTATGTTTCATATTGTTTGCAAATTAAATATATTAGCAGTTTTTGAGTGTCTCAATCAAATAGCTAAATAATGTTACAAAATAATGTCAATTTTCTATAGGGTTTCAACATCTCCTCGAATATTTAAAACATCTTTATGAAACTTTTGGCTGTGCATTTGTTATGATATTGGCAACTAATTTCTCATTGAAGTGTTTGTTCTATCTCCTTTAGTTTTTTAATTAATTTTTCAAACTTTAGTTTTTCACCGCTAGGGGCACTGTAATCCATTTCAATGGATTCAGCACGGTCATTTACCTAGGAGTACACCTTACTTCCATGATCCTAGGAGATATTGGTTCCAAATAAAAGCAGTGAAAGGGACCTTTGAAACACCTTGTAGATATTTTCCACCCAATATTGTTATAGATAGGGAAATACTGTTTCATAATTATTGTAAACTAAATAAATATACAGTTTTAAAGCGTCTCAACCAGTTAGCTTAATACAATAACAGAAAAATTTTGATTTTTTATAGGGTTTCAACATGAAAAACGATTTTTTTCAAATTTCCGTCTTACAAAATAATTTTTTTCTTAAGAACCCATGGCGGTCCCATTCTGAAATTTTGCACAGATGTAGTTGGATAGTTTCTTTATAACATATAATTTTTTAAAAAAAATCGAAGGGGGATGTATTTTTGCTAGCAAAAAAAATATTTTTCAAATTTAAAAAAAATAATAAAAATATTTTTTTTAATCATCATGCTTTATATAATTTAAAAGCTTGTTTAAAACAGAAGAAAACGACACCTTGTTCATAATTTTGGGTCAAATAGGTTTTGAGCATCAGCTGTTTAAAAATGTCATGTTTTTTCAAAATCGCTCGATTTTTGCCTCTTTAAAAGTGGATTTCTCAAAAACTACTGGCCCCAAAAATCTGAAATTGGTCTTGTTATACTCCTATGGATGAGTACAACAAGCTCACAAAAAATTTCGAAAATCTAAGACCCAAAGGTCCGGACCATTGGTTGATTTGACATGGGAATGACCCTTTTTTGTTTTTAAATTAATTTTTTAACTTTTTAATTTCGCTGCTAGGGGCGCTGTAAGTCATTTCAGTGCATTCTCCAGGCTCACTTACCTAAGGGTAGACCTTACTTTCTTGACCCAAGGAGGCGTTGGTTCCAAACAAAAGCCGTGCAACGCAATTTTGAAACACCCTGTATAGAAAGAGGAATACTGCTGGATGGAATATATACTAAACATTCCCACACTACTAATAGTCTTTTTTTGTAGTTATATCTGAGTAGTGCTTTTTGGAGTAATAGTTTTTAAAATCATCATTCAAGGAAGTAAAGTTAAAGTAATAAAATATTAGAAAACTTAATTGGAACGTTTATACTTTCGGCGGAGTTTCAGTATTGACGGTATCAAGCCAATATTTTTTCGTTAAAATTATTAACATTTATTCGAAATCTGCGCCAAGTTTATTTTATTACTTTACAACCTTATAAATTTTTTTAAATAGTAATGATGTGTCACACAGTAGATATATACAGAATCTTTTTTCAGCATTATTTATATATTTTAAAATTATAGATACATTAATTGTAAAAAAAATCTGATTCATCGATACAAAAAACTATCGCTGGATCCATGAAAGAGAGTGAGGAAAAAATCACTACGCAGTCTTACCTCAAACGTTTTATAACCTATCGTAAATTAAGCTATAAAACGTTCAGATAGGCTAGAAACCAATATGGTTCAGATGCTCTGATAGGGTTTTAATGGGAAATTTATGTGTAGGGTTTTTTAATATACCAACCCTTTTTAATAGTGCTTATTCATTTCTCTAAGTCCGTTTTTTTTCTTGCGAAGGAAATGAAAAGGTTATACTGATTAGGCAAGAAGTTAGCAGTTAATGCTCCTAACAGTTTTCTTGTAATACTTAACAAATTGTAATTGGAAGTTATTTTTTGGATAGAAGGATTTTAATGTGTTATTTCGGGCAATGTGATAAATCGGGCACTATTAATAATGCCCAAAGTGGAAGAGGGCAATGTGATAAATTCAATTGAATTTATCAATGAAATTTATCACTTTCCCCGCCTCCACTCTGGGCATTATTAATAAGGGGCCGTTCAAATATTACGTAAGCACCTAAGGGGGGAGGGGGGTTTGCTCTTTGCTTATTTTTGCTGACAAGGGGGGAGGGGGGATATGAGTGATGCTTACGTAAGATGGTGCATTTTCGAAAATCTCTTGTTTCTTGCATAAATAATTTTAAATTCAACCAAAAATAAATGTAACAAAAAATTGAATTAGGAAATCTGACATAAGCACTTTTTTCTGGAGATGGACCACCCGAACATTTTTGAAATTGTAACCCCGAAAAGTAGTGTTTCACCTCATTTTTGAACCCTTAGGGTACACCCAAAAAGGACAACTCCTTGTACGAGTCACCTAATTTTCAAGGGAAAACAACAGTACTTACTAATAGGGATGTCAAAACTTCGGGGGGTCCGGCAGTTTCTTACGTAATTATGGTGGGGGTTGAGGTTTGTTTATCTTTGCTGACAAGGGGGGAGGGGGGGGGGGGTTAAAAATGACCAAAAAAGTGCTTACGTAATATTTGAACGGCCCCTAATACCCAATTAATCACTTTGCCTGTAACATAAGGGTTCATTTTTTGTTACATACCAAACCGGTATTGTACTCCTATATCAATACTCTCAACCAAAAAAACGTTAACAAAGAACCTTCAATATTGTAATAAATTTCTTATACCTATTGTGCATTAATTGCGCTATGAAAAATTAATAATCATACTATCAATTCTCAATTTTCAAATTTTTATAAAGCATGATGATTACGAGAACTTAAAACATTATATAAGTAAATGTCTATAAGGTTTTTACAAGCCTATAGACGAGTTCAACTATAACACAACACGTTATTTAGACCAAGAATCCCGCTGAGCACTGCCAGTGCTTGTGAGATTCCAGACGGTACATAGTTGGAATTGTCCATACAAAAAAATAGGTAAAAAGTATTTGTTATTAATTCATTATATTGGTTTCAGCTGACATATTGAGTTTCTGTTAGATTTTCGACTATCAAGCATTTTTTAGAATTTGAAAAAATCCCTCTACCCAGGGATATTTTTAACGTCTCTGAGAGCGTATTTCACGCATTGAAAATTAGAAATACGCTTTTAAAAACTAGCCAGGCGTATTTTCACGCTTTGCCTTTTTAACAAAGTTTTCGCTTAAAAATGCATGGCGCCTCACCGAAATCTAAAATATTTTTTCTACTCAAATTTGTAATATTTTATAATTTCATTTAGATTGTTCAATGTAAAGTAAATTATTTTATTCACGGTGCTTAATATTTTCAACTAATACTAACACATGCTAATACTAACTAATACTTTCATTTTTGTCCATTAAAAAAGAAACCGTTTTCAAAATATAATTTGTCACTGTATATGCAGTTTATGTTATTTCCGTATTTCCCTCCTCACAAATGAATTTCACACTTCCTAAAAAAGTCAAGGAGTATTTTTACTGTTCCAAAAAAATCCTAAGAATAACACTGCCTCTACCTAATTTCAATACTTTGACAAAAAATCAATACATTCTAAAAAATTAAAAATAAAATGAAAGGATATGCATATGCCTTTCCATTTCAGATCTTTTTTACGTTCGTGTAACTGTGAGTCGATCTTACCACCAAAGCAAAAATCCAATTCCCCTGCTTGGCTACTTAACTACCACCTCGCTGAAAACTACTCCATTACTCTTGTCCACCATTACCTATTTCTTACCCTACTCGAGTAAGCCGCATCACGAGTAAGCCAATTTACAAAACCCAAATGCCAGCTTTACAAGCTAAGCCCATCACCGACTCAAATAAATTCAAATTAAATGACTTTTTCTACCCTAACCAGGGACTCCAAAATTAGAACGAGGCTAATTTACATATGGTAGAGCGTGAAATTTCTTATTTAAATTCCCTTCGCGGATCAAAGGGGGTGTGAGAGTTTTACGAGAGGCCCACAAGAAGAAGGAGGTGGATCGCTCAACTCAGCTCGATATAAATCGTTTAATTCGAGCCTGATAGGGACAGGTGAGAACCAGAAAGAAGGTTAGGACGTGGAGTGTGTTGAGTTGCTGCAGGAGTGCTGTTGTCGTAAATGGCTTAAATGTCTTGAAAAATGCCCTACATTGTGACTAATACTGTTGGCTTTTTTTTGTGATGAAAAAGGGATTTCTTTGAAGTTTTAGACTTAGAATTGAAATGGTCGCTTACTTCGAATTGTTAAAAGCGTCTTTATTTGTTGACACTGTAGTTGGTAATTTAAAGTTGGTGTATTTCTTTTCCAGCTATGTAGTTTTTTCTGGTAAAGTGTCCTTCAAAAGGAATGCTCAAACTAAAAATCTAATTATCTATCTGAGAATATATGTTTCATTTAGTTTTTACATTATTGAATCAGTTACGGTATTTTTTATTCCTGAACTACGAAACGAAGCAGTATAATATATTGGAATTGGACTGAAAAATTATTAATCCAAAATTGCATTTCTTTAACAAAAATTACCGAGGAAAAATTATCAGATGATAAGCAAATTTATAATTACAAGAAATTATTATAAGGCGTAAATTTTAATTTTTATGAACTATTTAATTTTATTTTTTTATTTAATTTCCTTTAATTTCTTCCCAAAACATTTTTACAGTTTTTCTGACATAAACAAGAATTAAACACTGTTTTGAGATTTTTCAACGATGGTTTACTCGTCAATATCATTCCATGAGCTCACTTCGAATGAATATGTTGTTGTTATTGTTGCTGTTGTCGTGTTCTCGGAGATCAGATGGAGTGGTGCTGAGTGAATATGTGAGTTCTCATGATAAAAATTTCGTGAAATACAGGTGCAAATAGCAATAATTATTTTTTATTTGCATTAAGGGTATTAAGCTTTTTGTAAAACAACTCTTCTAAAAAAAATAATTTTTCCTAAGTTATAACTGTTTAACTTTGTTTTAGAAAGGTAAATAAATAAGATCACAAATATGTTTTATTGATAATTTTATTCGGCTTGCTTTAAAGTAAGTTATTCGAAATTTATGGTTAACATTTTCAAGTGAATTATTTTACTCAGTACATACTGGAGTGATGTATAATCCAGTTAGCATATTTACGAGTATAAACAAAAGGGCTGATTTAAAGACAAATGCAACAACACGAAAACAAGTCAAACAAGTACAAGAATGTACAAAAACTTTCCAACCAAATAAAAGTTGTGTTAAAAAACTGATCCAAGGAGTTACGTTTTATTATACACAGAAAAGTAAACATCACAGAGTTGGATATCAACATTTTTAAAAAAATTTCTGGTCCATTTTTGTGTTGGTTTTGTGATATTTTAAGTCACTTTAATTAAAATATAAAAACACGTTTGTTTTGAGAAAACTCCAGCTCTCAAGCGTCGCCTCCAGCCATGGACCGGTTTCATCCTTGTTAGGACTCATCAGCACGACTAAAGCTCGACTCGATCAGCACGACTAGACTAAAAACTCTCCCTCCGCTCTCTTGCGTTGCCTTCCTATGCCGGGCTGATGAGTCCTAAAAAGGACGAAACCGGTCCATGGCTGGAGGTGACGCTTGAGAGCTGGAGTTTTCTCACACAATCCTCTAACCAGAGGTACTTGTGAATAACTCTTCTTTCCACACGCTTTTTTTTGTTTGTTTGATTTCAAGTTGCATTTACTGCTTAGAAGTAATTTAATTTCTTTCAATAAATAATTTTTATTTTAAGGCTTTTCAGTAAAAGGATAACCCTTGATATATTTGAAAAAAGCTAAAAAATACACATCACACAACAATATCTCAGAGTAAAATCGTCCATCAATATAAACTCAACAGCGAAGAAACTCAAACAAAACACACACAAAAAATCCAAAACAAACACTACTCCCACCCACGAATACACCTCAAGTAAAATGAAACAAAGTCTCTCCCCAACCACAACAAAACCTTTCTTTCCATCGAATCCTTCTGCATCGTTTTTCGTGGTTAAGGTGACGTCCCCCGCAGCCCCTAGAAAAGGTCCTCGACCGGGCACCTCGCGGTGGGAGGCAGCGGTGACCCACATTTCTGACTCTGCCCGAATTGATGGCGTTTCCGGTTTTGCCCTTCTGGAGGTTTATGGAGCAAACAATGATAATGGCTCTCTCTCTCTTTCTCTTGCCGAATTCACGCTTGTTTATCAAAGGGTAGAGACCCGTGAGACTTTTTGTTATGTTAAAGGCTCATTCGCACTGTTTCACTTCATTGTTCATTGATTCAAACCTGTGAATCGCTAAAAAAGTGAAGACTAATGAAGAAGTGAAAAGCCAATTCCCATTTTTCACCTTGGAGGGTTACTACTCCAAAATGAAGATCAAACGAAAAATTTTGAATGATCCGAAGTAATATCGGAGTTTTAATAGAGTCAGTTTAGTTAGAAGTTTGACATTTGTGAAAGTTTATATTTTCAACCGTTTTTATTATGAAGGACTATTTAAAGTCGAACTATTTTGAGATATATTTCTTTCTTTGTTGCCTCCTAACATCTTGATCTTACCTTCAAGATTTATTTTGAAGCAGATAATATGGATTACGTCTAATCATTTCAAATCTTCAAGATAGTTAAGAGTAGATTGTTACATAAATAAAATCAACCATTTTATAGGATTTGTGGTGAAAAGACCAAACACCGGTTAAGAGAACAACAAATCATTTATTAAGTACAAAAATAGTAAACATCTTAAAAATCTAAAAAAGACAAGCCTTTGGCCCCGCGAACTCCCGGTGGCTGGTTCTCACTCCTCACAAACTTCTCGATCCCACCAACCATCCGGAAACCAGCTGTTTATACTCGGCCTACCAGCTGATGCCAGCACAACTATCTGTAAGTGGAAAAACTATCTCGTCCCTCTGGAATCGAGCACTAACTCGGGAATCGAGCAGCAAACCAGGAAACTAAGCCGTTCAGGAAACTAGCCAGTGTCCCTATGGGACATTCTCCCCGACGACAGGAGCAAAAAAAAACTCTCCAACCACCAGGAGCCCACCAGCCAGAACATCTACGTATCCTGGTCACGGCACCAACTGTGGTGAAAAGACCAAACACCGGTTAAGAGAACAACACATCATTTATTAAGTACAAAAATAGTAAACATCTTAAAAATCTAAAAAAGACAAGCCTTTGGCCCCGCGAACTCCCGGTGGCTGGTTCTCACTCCTCACAAACTTCTCGATCCCACCAACCATCCGGAAACCAGCTGTTTATACTCGGCCTACCAGCTGATGCCAGCACAACTATCTGTAAGTGGAAAAACTATCTCGTCCCTCTGGAATCGAGCACTAACTCGGGAATCGAGCAGCAAACCAGGAAACTAAGCCGTTCAGGAAACTAGCCAGTGTCCCTATGGGACAGGATTGGTTAATTAACCACACATGGCATGGTATAACATACAACTTACCGAAATTAAACTATTTTGTATATTATTCTTAATTAAAAGCTTTAGTTTGTTTACTTTAAGTTTGTGGCTTTTAACTTAAACTGGTAGGTACAACTTCATCTTTCAAGTATCAAATTTAAATAAAAACATACCACTCAATACTTTTAAAGAACTTAATTAAATAATTTTAATTCAGTAATTTCTTTTCCAAAACAACCATTGCAGATTGAATTTTCTATCTATTAGTTCAAGTTTCTGAAAATAATTCTAAAACGTATTTACGTTCTATTTCAGTTTTGAACTGGTTAAATCATGCATTTTTATGGGTTTCTCGTTCTTAAATGCAAAATTGAGGATAGTTTGTGATTTACTTGAATACGATGTTAATAATCTTCTATATTTCTTCTTTTACTTAGCGTGGTTGCTGAGAACTTAAAAATTATCTATAAGGTACTAAATTTCAAATAGAAAAATTTTATTAAGGGCTACTTTCTTGCTTATAATCTACATAAAAATAACCCGTGATGTATCCGCCTATAGCTTTTATTGCCCTTTACCACGATAAAAATCTTCGCATTAAAGTTTGTAACATGCTTAAATATGAATAAAGAATACTTGTATTACAAATGTTTGTTGCTATTCTAAAAAAGCTAACGTTTGCATTATAAGGGCTTTAAAAGCTTTTTATCCTTTTTATAGAACTCTTAAATTTGTTATGGTTTTATTTTTAAAGGGCCGTTAATATTTCTTGAGGTTGATTTCTACGACGTGAAGGTTTTTCAAAGTGGCCTCGTGGTATTTTCCATAAATCATTCTTGGTGAATATTTCATAACTACTTAAAAATATTTTCTTATTTTTTGCTGAATGCGTGATTCTAGTTAAAGAGCAAATTTTTTAATCCAAAGCAAACACGCTAAATTTAAACATTGTTGATTTTTTATTGTAATTTAAGTCATAAAATGTAATTGAATAATTGGCGCTTTTATGTAGCAGAAAATGTATGTTTAAACCTATAAATTTTAATCGATGGATAGTTTTTTACCTTATTCATCTTCATAAGAGGCTGAAGGTATTTAAACATAACATTTAATGTAATCATTGCTTTCAAAAAAGACAATTACTTTCAGATAGTTTAAACAAAACACATTACACTTAGCTAGAATAGAAAAGCAAAACTTCTTTAAAATTTTAAGGTTTCTGGCAAAGATCACTTTATCTAAATCAAACTTGGTATTATATTTTGATGGAAAGTAAAAATTTAAAAATTATTATATATTAAAATCATTATGTATTAAAAATTATTAAATATTAAAATTTACGGTGTTCTTATAATCAAACCACAAAATATTGTGATAAAAAATAGTAAAACATGTAAAAATTTACTTACTTATAAACAAGAGAGAAAACGTTGCATAGCTTAAATTGATCTCATCAAAGTTTTCAAATAACCGATAAATTGAAATAATAAATTTATCATTCAGTTAAAAGTTCATAAGCCAAAGCAAAACGTAACTTGTACTCTTAACATTAGGATCATAATTTCTATAACAGCCAGGGAAAAATTATATAGTTAAAATAAATTTTTTCTCTAATAACAAAATAATTTTTCAAAGCTTATTTAATATACTTTTATATTAAATAAGGGTCAAAATTTAGTTTAAAGATGAATGAAAACTGTATGGTAACATGATATTTCTTAGAAAACCTAATAATTCTCATATTTTCAGAATAGAGATGAAAATCCCTGGAATAAACGAAAAAAATAACATTCGGAAAAACTGTCCAATGTGGTTAAGCTTTTCACAATGTGATGTTTATTTTTTTATTTCCTGCCTTAGTTGCTTTTTCACTGACTCCTTACGTAACTTTTTGGGGTAACAAGATTACATCGACTACACATTCGTAACGAAATCTCAACTTTCCACTTCCAGAAATTGGAGCTGGAAACGTGCTAACGATGGAGTCAGAAAATGGGAGCTAGAAATCGGGCAAAAATATAAAAAAGGTGCCTGAGATTTCGGCTAACGGATCGAAAAATATTTTAATTGCATAGCAACTTGAGAAAATGAGTTAGTCTTTTGAAAAGATGAAATTTTATCTTTAAAAAAGCAAGTTTATTTTTACACAATTTAACTTAGAATATTTCTCAGGGGTGTACAGTTTTTCTACTTAGTTAAAGAACAACAAAAAATATAAAAAACTAAGAAAGTTGACCACACTTTTTAATTTAGAACCAAATTCTTATTAGAAAGTGGAATAGTTCAGATGTCAAAGGGAAATGTCTTAAAGAATATTACATTTTATGACCTTATTATATTATATTACATTCACCGCTGGAAATACTATAAGGTATCTCGCTCGATATAATCATAACCTAATCACATAACAAAAAATATACATATTGCTACACAAGACGATGCCTGTTTTAAGTCTTAAGAGAAATTATCTAGTCTAATAGTTGTTTCACGTATATTATGTCATCAAGTCTGTAACTCCACTGTCCACAACAGAAACACTTAAGTTGCAATGAACTACCTGAGTTTGGCAACTTAGATTTCAGGTAGCATAGTTGCATCTGTGTCAAGCAACTTCTTACTTACTTATACAGGGTGTCCCATAAATAATGGGTCACACTTCTAGGGGGGATAGTAGACACCTAGACGAGTCAGAATCACATAGGATTTGGGGGTCCCAGACCAAATCCCAGGGTGTTAAAAATGTAGCGAAACCCCAAAAAAATTATTGAAAAATTTAATTTGAGGAAGAACTACTATTGGTAAAAATGTAATCATGGTCTCAAAAATTAGGGTTTAATATGATCTTTAAAATTATCTCAAAAAATTTGTTTTAATATGAAAAAAGTTAAAAAACCACAAAAAAATGTGAAAATTCTGCCAAAACCTCATTTTGTATTTCGAAATCCTTTCTTTTGATTTGATAATCTGAAAGATCATAGTTGTAAACCCTTAAATCCAAAGTTTCACGTAAAAACCATCAATATTAAACGCTTGATATCCTGTTAAAGATCGTTTTTTGTGTGCGCAAAGTGTTTTCCTATAGCCGTTTCCAAAACGGCACTTTGCGGGCGCAAAAAACGGACATAAACCATGCTTTAACAGGCTCTCAAGCATTTAATTTTGGTGGTTTGGTTTTTACGTGACACTTTGGACTTAAGGGTTTTCGACTATGATTTTTCAGATTATTAAATAAAAGTAAAGGATTTTGAAATACAAAATAAAGTTTTGGCAGAGTTTTCACAATTTTTTGTGGTTGTTAAACTTTTTTTGTAATAAAAAAAATTTTTAACTGAAAACTTTTAAGATAATTTTAAAGATCATATTAAAACCATTATTTTGAGACCATAATTAAATTTTTACCAATAGTAGTTCTTCTACAAATTGAATTTTTCAATAATTTTTTTGGGGTATCGCTCCATTTTTAACTCCTTGGGATTTGGTCTGGGACCCCAGAATCCTATGTGATTCTGACTCGTCTAGGTGTCTACTATCCACCCTAGAAGTGTGACCCAACATTTATGGGACACCCTGTATAAGTAAATATTTTTTGTAACATAGAAGTGATGACAATTGAAAGGAAAAATAATAATAATAATCATTCGCAAATATTTTTATTCAGTCAACTTTTGTAGCCTGTTTTACACCGAATTTTAATGCCATATGAAATATAGTATGCTGAGTAAATTTCAAAAACTCAAAAAGTAAAAATGTTAAACTAAATTTTGTAATAAATTTGTTGAACAAAGACCCAACCAGACAGTTTATCAAATAAATTCAGTCACGGGCCTTTTCTTGAGTCTCTCGAACCCGTACTTTGAAAGATGAAAAAATTCTTTGCGTTTTTTGCGGCTTCCTCTTCATTCTACTTAACCAAAAACTCATTCATTATTTATAAAGCAAGCAAGTCTTTCCTTCCAATGAAAAAAATGATAATTTATGCCACCTGAATTGTCCTTTGAGGTGGCTCTTGGGAAATTAAGAGGCGCGTTTTTAATGAACTGTTCAATAAATAAGGAATAATAATCGTTATTCTCTCTTTTTTTACTAGTAGGAATTTCTTATTTAGGGCTTAATTAAAAGAAAACAGCTTAAAATATATTTAATGATGCTCCAATTATGATTTATAATAGGCTTTCTCTTTCATTAACTTTATAGAAGATGCATCTTACATATTTATTGTCGAAATATTTTTCATACCTACAGGACAAAGTTGTAATTCGAGTGTATCAGAATCCCATGTAATGCTTTTTCCTTAAAAAATTTTGCTTAGTGCAAATTAGAAGGTAACAAGTTAGTTGAAATTTTAAGTCAAATCAGTGAAAAAGAGGTTGCATATAAAGGACATTTTTGAAATTATTTATAACCAATTTAGATCTCATTTTTTCACCAAGATACACAGGTGAAAGAAAGATAAAGGTGGAAATTATTTTTCAGCTTCTGATGGCCAGTAAAATTTTGTTTGGTAGCAGGAATTAACTCTTTCGGTCATGACGGCCGTAATTTTTCTATAGGATTGAAAAGAAATCTCAGGCGGTCTCCGATTAAAAGAGTTTAACATTTGGGGGTTAAAAGTAAGGTTTGAGTATCAATTTTCTTGATTTAACTCTTTTCTAAAATTTTGGAAATAAATTGTCTTCAATTTGTCCGCATTTAGTACTTTATTCCATTCCCAAATCCATTATTCTAAAATGAAAAAAAATTTAAAGCATTAAAATTGACACTCCATTAAAAAAAACGTTTGCTCGGAATATCATCTCTTGCATTGCTCTCGACAGCTTTCATCTACAAAGCTTCAGGAAAGCAATCTCCCAGTTTCCGACGTGATTCTATATCATTTATCCACCCCGTACCTCCATGATCTACCCCTCTTACACTGTAAAAAAATTCTGAAACGTTACTGGGCAATTCCACCGTAACTCACGCTACATTTTTTTCAAAATTGCAATTTCAAATAATTTTTTAATATAGAAATATCTATTATTTTCTTTCTAAAAAAATCATACATATTGAAATTTATGTTAATAATTTAAAATAAGTACTGCGAATCTTTTAAGAATTTAGTTTTTTAATTATTAATTAAAGTAGAGCCGTAACTCACGCTACAAGAAAAAGACATGGATTTAAGAGTATAAAATTCAAATTTGTTTTTCTGCTTAAATAGTATTTCAATAATTCTGTATGCTTGTCAGGTGTTTGAATATACTTCCTTTATTCTAAAATAGCAAGTAGTTTTACTGGGAATGCTTAAGAAAATCAGAAATAAAATAAAATATAGAGAGCTGGTTCGTAACTCACGCTACAGTACTTCGTAACTCACGCTACATGTGTATAAGCGTTCAGTTATTCATGAATATAAATATAATTAAATTACTTTAAACACTTTATTTCATTTTTACTATAAAGTTTATGAGTATATTTAACAAAAAAGTTGTAAAAACTAATTAATTTATTTTTAATTTTCTAAATAAACTATACATTTTTCATTAACAAATTAACCTTTAAAACAAATATTTCTAAATATTGACTTTAAATGCCGACATTCCGATAAAAATAATTTTACACAAAATTTAAGCAATGCAAAACACAATTAGATCCATACTGCATAATTATTCCCTAAAATAATTAGAAAATTTTATTATTTTATTTTTTCATTTTTCTTGATCATGTCCCTGTTCATATGGAATAGCCCTACTTAAAAACTAGGCAGCTGAGCTGCCCATTTTTTTAAGTTATGTTCCTGGAAAATACCAGGAATGTTTCTGTAAAATACTGAAACCTTTCGCAGAAATACCAGTAATAAGCTATCTGTGAACTTTACTGTTAAAATACTGGAGGAAGCTAGGAACTTTACTGTTAAAATACTGGACGAGAAAACAAAATTCAGCATTAAATAAAACACTCGGTACCGGGATTCGATCCGAGGAACTAATGCTCGCGAAGCTGACGCTTTACCACTGAGCCAACTGCGACTCAGTGATGTACATATAAAATATAACTTATTGAATTAAGATCCAAGTAAATTTTGATCGGTTGATACTTTTGAAAATTTTGAAAATTAAATGCAAAAAGATTATTTTAGGCCCAATTACGGCAGAAAAAAATTTTTTTTAAAAAGGTTTGGATGTAGACATGACAGGTTCACCACACTAACTATCCACTTCTGGCAGGATTCAGTGGGATTCAGAAACTTTTCAGAACGAAACCAGAATTTTTAAGTTAAGTGCTAAACTGCTGTAAAAACTCATGAAAAGCAGGAACGTTTCTGAAAATTATGCGGAACGTTACTATTATTTTTACAGTGTAGTTTGTCCCATGAATTTAGAATAAGTCCTGTTCATAGCCTCCCCTTTTGGTCCTGGCCGCACCAACTTTTCTAAAGGGTTCGCATTCATATCTCGGGTGGTCTGGGATTGAATAAAGCCTCGTAACAACGTCACCTAACAACTACCTAAAACGCAAATGCGCGCCATAAAAAGCCAATGGAAACACTCCTTAACTAAGGATTCCGTCGAGTATTAGCCCTTCCCCTTCTTCTGTTGACTTAGCCAATTAGCTAGCCCTAATTGTGTCCCCTTCCTGTCTCTTTTTCCCTCCTTTTCATGTCTTGCGAGAGATTGAGTTAGCCTAGAGAGGACAATCCCGCGAGAGGAGGTGCTATTGTTTGCCCGACAGTCGGCGGAGTTTCGACAGAGTGCTAGAAAAGTAATGGTTGGGGATTCGGAGACGATGTGTTCAGGTTAGGTAAGAATTACTAGGGGAAAAAAACTTGTTTGAAAGTAAAACCTCGGGGTAAATATCTCCAAGAACACCGTTTGTAGAGTTGGGTGTTTGTAAATGACGATTTATAAGAAACCTAAGAAGATTTTTTGAGTCAGGACTTCAGAAACAAATCACGCTTCAAATAACAGGAAAAGAAAATAACAGACTTCTCCTTAAATGATGGAAATAATCAGGCAACAATGCTGCCGGACTATATCCGTTTTCTGAAGAATAATTTTTTTTACAGTGTGCTTCTCTTATTTCAAATATAAATCCAATATTTCTCTTTTAAAATTGGATATATTTTAGAAAACAAATTTTTTGTGAAAATTATTGTAATTATTGTGGGTAAATTATTAATCTGTAAACTCATGGACGAGCTGTGGCTCCTTTGAGATGTATTTGCAATTGTCTTTTTTCTTTTCTTTTCTGTGTAAACTTTTGTGAATCTATGTTTTTTAATTTTGTAAATTTTTGTTTTTGTTAATAAATTTATTGATTGATTGCTTGATAGTTAATTCAAACAACCCGTCTGTTTCATCTCAAACTATAATTTTAACAGGCTTTACTACACACCCATTTCCATAAAACGAACGAGTGTAAGATTGTATCTAACATTTTACGTTATTTGGTACATTTTACATCATTATTGAGCTTAAAAATAAAATTTTTGCATTTCTATAAGCTGACTACCTTAATCTAATAAGCTACCAATATTTCCGATGATCTAACATTTTATCAATACATAGATAATTAAAAATACACAAAAAAATACCATTTTAGCACCGCAATCGGTTTTACTTTTAAAAATAATGAGAAAAGACTAAAAACTACACGCATATATGTTAGCATTTTCAAAAGAAGATACAGATTCACTTCATGACATAGTAGAAAGTTCCCTTTAAAAAAACATTTTCAAAAGTTAAAGTTGATAAATCGAAAAAGAAACCATTTTCTGTCAAATCCTTCCCTATAATCAACTTTTATCAATATCGGAATATCTATTTATAGACTTAAGTCCTCAGAGAACAACTTTCAATAAAAAGTAAAAGTAAAATAACAAAATTACAGTCCAAATGATTAATTCAGATAGTTTAAATCTAGTTACCCTGTCTTTTAGCTGATGCACGCTAAATTTTTCAAAAGTCCCATTAGAGGATCCTAACTGCGGATCGTAGCTGTCTTGTTAAATGTGCCTGAACTGATTCCGGTCTTCTTTTAATGGCTGGCTTTCTGTAGAATGAGGCGGAGAAGAGCTGTGTGTGGAGATTGCTCGAGTAGTTTCCGGGATCAGATATGATAATGTTGTTAGCCAGAAGCTTGCGGATTAGTGCAGCTCAAAGTTAAGTTTGAGAGGTTTGAAAAAGGTTCATTGGATTGGATCTAATGAATAAATAACGATGTTAATATGCTTCGCGACTGATGTAAAACGGACTTAAAGTTTCAAAATGGGAAAAGTAATCTTAGACAGGGGTTGGGATACATTAAATTACTTTTGATGTTTTTTACTCGCGTGATTAAAAGTCAAACATATTCAAATGAAAGTAATATGTGCTTAACTTTATATTATTTGAGTGGTACACAATATCTGAATGTCTCATGTAAAGAGGAACAACAGTAAATTTAATGAAAATAATCAATGTGCACATTACAATTATAAAAAAAGTTATTTTTTATTTTGTAATCTGATCTAACACGTTATGAATGAGGAATTGGTTATTGAATTGATTATTGATTGTTTATTGATGATTGGTTAATGAATTAAGAAATTAAGGAATATTCTACCTTCCACATTGAATAATTATTATTATAAAGTAACGAACGTATTTTTACATAGGTGAAGTACATCAGATATAGATATGATAACACTCATGTAGTAATCGTGTAATTTATTTGGTTTTCAAGTGAACAAAATAAGAAATTGAAACTTACGTGAACTTCTCTTTACAGACGGAGCAACTGACCTTTCTTTGGGTGCTGTTCATCATGATCGTGGCGGGAAACAGTGCTGTTCTCGTAGCCTTGATGCTGTCGAAGAACAGAAAGTCACGAATGAACTTCTTTATCATGCATCTGGCGATTGCAGGTAAGACAAAACTAAAGAAGTTGTAGAACGGAATGTAAATGAATAGTTCATCTAATTTCATTTTATTATTTACTTAAAAGAATAAACAATTTTGTTTTTAATTTATTCCATTCAATTTTCACTGGAAATACTTTTTGAAAAACATTTGATAAAATCAATATTTTGTGTTTATGCTGAGTTTATTTATGTCTGAAAATACCATATTTCAACATACTGGATGAATAAATATGTTAAATCAATATTTCCCAAACTTTTCAATGTCAACATACCCATGAACTCTTTATCTAACTCATTACGATTTTTGCAATTTTTTTCGCGCAAACATTTTTAGTAACTAATTTGAAAATAAAGGGAAATGCATAAATAAAAAAATCATCTTTGGAAAAATTTTATCGACTAGAGCATGCTTGTCTAAAGTGCGGCCCACGGGCCGCATGCGGCCCAAAAGCCTTTAAAATGTGGCCCAAATGCAAATTATGAAAATATTTAAATTTGCACATTTTTATTTTTTAAAAATAATGTTTGCAATATTTTTCATATAAATAGATTCAAACTGAAATAAAAATATTTATGGAAACAAAAGGGGAACCCCCTTGTGATTGAATTTAAAGACGAATATTGGGTTTTAGATTCAGCTTTTATAGTAGACTTAACAGAATATTTGAATGGTTTAAATTTGAGATTTCAAGGGGGGAAAATCAATTTATTAATGATATGTTCCAGAGTTGACATTTTGGCACAATTAAATAAAAGTAAAATATTTGACACAGTTCAGTATTTTGGTTGCACATAAGCCTGTGAATTGCACAAAATATATGCTGCATTAATTTGTGATTTGATTCAAGAGTTTGAAAGTAGATTTCAAGATTTTCGAAAAAAGGAAGATCCTTTCAACATATTTTTACCTCATTTTCTTTAGAAAATAAATTATCTTCAAATAGAATGCATTGAACTGCAAAGCGACATTCAACTGAAAGAAAAATTTGCGAATGTTTCTTTACTGGAGTTTTATAAAGATTACCTACCCCGCAATAAATATCCTAATTTTCCCCATAATGCTTTATTAAAGTCTTCAGCTTTTGGCAGTATATAGTAACTATATTTGTGAACAAACATCCTTAAAATGCATTAAGAATTGCAACCAAGTCTATTAAACCCTATATCAATTTGCTTGTTCAACAAAAGCAAATTTATCCATCTCATTAATTTGAATTAATTTCTATCTTTATGGAATCCAAACTAAATGAAACGAAACTTTTACAAATTTAAATTATATATGTAACTATACATATCTAATTAAAAATTATAATAAAAAGAAGTTAATTTATTTGAATAAAACTACATAGAGTAAATTTTTATTTCAATTTGTTGAAAAATATTGTGTGCGGCCCAGCAAATTTTTTTTCGTCAAATTTTCTTGAGGACACCATACACTGTAAAAAATAATCCTGCAAGAAAACAGAAAATTTCTGGCAGCAAAATTTGCCGGAAAAAATTTGTAAGTCGAAAAATCCTGTAAACAGAAAAAAGCTGTAACCTACAGGTAAATGCTGTAAAATGGAACTTTCTGTCAAGTGAGCTACAGATTTTTCTGTTGCCTCTCAGTAATTTTCTGCTTGTGCGCATGCGTGTGGACTTATTTCAGTTGAGTTTTTTTTTAATTTTAATCAATTAATATCCGGGGATAGAACCCAGGACCTACCGCATGCTAAGAGCGCACGCTACCACTGCTCCAAAGAAGATTCAGTATAATGTTGCCAATAGCTGTATTGGTTTTCGATGCAGTAAGTTTCTGTTTAAGTACAGATAAGCTAAAAAACTAAAAAAGCTGTTTTTTTACATAAAATAAATAGAAGTACGGTGGGAATGTTACATGACAGAATATAACATAAAGTCATTGTTATTGAAAATTTCTGTTTTTCTACAGTTTTTTTACAGTGTATTCCTACAATCTGATGAGTCCATATTTCTGTTAACATCACGTACATACTAAAATTCAGGAGCTTGCAGCAAGAACGAATTAACTTCAACAGCTTTATATTATAGTTAACTCGTTTTTGCTGTATAGTGCCTTATAAGAAGCTGGATAACTGAAGTTTTTAAAATTATTAAAGGAACAGATTATAAAGCTGTCTTAGTAGTCCATATAAAAATTTTAAGTAGTATTTCCACTCAGCTACTTATAACAAATAAGGTATTGATGATCAATAAAACAACTTTTGTTCCTTCATTTAATTCTGGAAATTGACACTTTAACACTTAGGTTTTAAACAAAGACACACTACACAGTTTTTAAATCTTCTGGGGAAGTTATTTTTTAAAAATGCGTCACTGCATAAAAACGACTATTTTAATTGCATGGTAAAGAATTAAAAACACGTTAAAAAGTAACATTCAGGTAGAAAAAACCACAACAGCTTTGTTTGACGCAGGCTTTGAGTAACCTGTTCTCGTCCTCAGAGAATAAACGAAAAACCAGAAAAAGCTTATTAAATCAGATAATTCGCAACCTTTTTCCCTTCCTTAGCTGATTATGCACTGAGGAGAAAAAAATGCTTCTTTCAAAATGTACTGATGAGGCAATTTACTGTCTTTTTTATTTACTTTCTTTTTTTAAACGAATTTATGTTCTACTGGATGGAGTTTTAGTAAAGATAGATCAATTTGGAAACTTGTTGAAGATTCAATTTACTCACCAAAATAGATTTTTTTGCTCCACAAACCTTGTCGCTCATTTTTGAGGTAATCTGTGAACTTTTTTTATGCTGTGGTTTTCCTTGTAATGGAATTTTCCAATAGGTTCTATGGGGTGGCTTGGTTTTTATAAAAATTGGGTGCTTTATTACATCAACCGCAGTACTTGTTTGGGAAACAGCGTGTGACGAATTGACAGGTTAAGAAAAAAAATACTTGAGTGGAAAATATTTTTTACCTATAGGTACACTAGTAACGTGCTTCAAAAAATAACTTTCTGAAGATTGAAAAAAGTGTCTATAGTAAGAAAATAGCTTACACAAAAATTACAACTTACTACAGCAAACGATGGTTACTACAATTAATTAAAAGGTTATCCAACATTATGTTAGAAAGGTATTCGTCAAGAAAATGAATATATGATGAAATAATAAAAGAGGAAAATATTCAAGTTCAATATATGTATCCTATTGAGTCAATTTTTCAAAAGTATCCAATGAAGTTATAAATTGCAGTAGGATTACTTTTCTATCATTGCATACTCTTTAAAAATGGTTAATAATATTTTCCTGTACTATTTCAATTACTAACAGAGCTTAGAGTGGGTAAATTATTTTTCTACTAACTTCTATATATAATTAGAACATACGTTCTATCTCCTTTTTCAGTTTAAAATTTCACGCAGTTTTTTAATTCACTTGAAAACAAGAAACTCAATTTGTATTTAAAAATACAGTTAAATAAGTACTTTGCAAAGAATAAGTATAGTATTTGACTAACTTGCATGAAATTTTTCAAAAAGTCGTTTTACTTTTAAGAAATAATAAAAAATGTATCATCTACTTAAATTATTGTAAATTTAAGTTTTAAGAACAAACTTTTGGGAGTTAAATGAATTATTTAATTTTGTAGTTTTAAAATGCTATGGAACTGCATTAATATTATCAACATTAAAATATGGGTTTGAGGAGTTTTTGGTAATTTTAATAGGAAAATTTTGATAAAACAAAAATTAATTTATAACTATAATTAATTTTATCTTATATTGTAATGGTTAGTTTTGAGTAGCATTCCATCCAGGCTGATGTGAAGAAATAATTATGTAGATGATTGCAGTTCAGGGGAATCATATTCCTAAATAGATGCTTGCATAGAATACAATCTGAGAATGAGCAATGAACATATATCGCAAAATTTAAACATACTCCAGAATAAAACATTTTTTCCATTCAAAATAACCAGTTAAAATGTAAAGGCTTGTAAATTTATATTTTGTCACATTTTTATTTACTTTTTCAGAATAATATTTTATATTTCAATTTAAAAAATCAGTCTCTTTATGACATATTATTTTATCTATTTTTTACGTATGAACAATGAAAATTTGATGATTGTATATAGATCGTTAAAAGGAAAAATTCGAGGCTTAAAAATATCATTTAGTCATATTTGAGAAATATATCCACAAATATATTCTGAACTTTCAAACTTCTCGGTTTCCGAAATTCTTAAAAACGAGTTGAAAACGACACTCGCTCACGGGTCACGAAGCAAGAGCAAAAACCACACATCTTCAGACAACATCCCAACAGGGCTTTTGACACAGATTTACATAAAGAAACTGTGTAAATCATCTTCTGTCACCCGCACAAATCTAGTTTCGAGCCAAAGAAGACGCTGTCAAAACAACGCGATTCCTACAACAACCAAACACCGAGAGTTATGTCACTCCATAAATTTTCGAAATTCAGATGGCAACACACTCACAAGATGCCATCTTGATGACGTCGTCCTGGCAACAGCAACAACAAAGACTTCATCCGAATCCAATTGCTCTCAAGTCTGACGCAAATTTGATCGTCTTTGGTGAAATCGTCCGATTTCGAATTTTCCAAGGGTTTTTTCCCTTGAAAAGCGTCAATGTCTCTATCTGACAGTCCTTTTCCAGGGCACCCTTCGCATTTGAATGTCCCTTTCTCCTTCTTCTTTCCTTTAACAAGCTTCCATTTTTCAAGGGATTTCTCCCAAAAGATAAGCCTGATAAGTGACATAAATGCCGAAGGAAGGGTCTTATCTTGAACTCGGAGAAAGAAAGAAAAGTGGTGGGGTTTGCTCCCTTTACTGGTACACAACATTGATATGCTGATTTATAGATGTGATAGTAACAACTACAGTTTATAAAATTTCTAGTGACTTATTGGTTGCTTTGGTACTAGTCGGGTTAAAGTTTAAGAATTCTTTTCAGCTACAATCTTAAAGATTTACTGCTTTTTAAATATTTATAAACAATATTATTTCAGATTAAGTAAGGATTTCAAGGAGTTTAAATATTATTGGATTGTAAACGAGGCCTGTAAGAACCTTGATCAAAAGTTATTAAAAGGCTGAAGTCATCTTCAAAAAATACGCCGAGTGGTTAAGCTAACTATTTTTATTGAAGATTAAAGACGAACACTAATACATGACGAAACACAAAACACGCGCCGAAGCATATTACAATTATTACATATGAAAACCGAAAATTAGACAAAAACATTCAGAGCACCGCAGCGGCGGGACTCGAGTCTTTTTCGAGCGCCACCTGTGACGGACACTAAAGTCATTACAGGCCCTATTTGTTCTTTCAAATTACTTTTTCCGTTTTAAAAGTGAGACTTTTAAATCTCTCCACCATGGAATGAACTGAGTGGAGAAAGTTGAAGTTGGTAGTTTGTTTTATTACGTGAGAAATTTTCAAAATTCACGTTTTACACTTTGATAGAAAATGAAAAGATTGCTCTGCTTGTATTCCATAAGGTTACACTTCAAAATGAAAATTATATTAAAGTTTATAGTAATTTTAGATAGATTTTTAATAATCAATAATTCAGCATATCTGAGGTATCTATGTGGAACTATTAAAAGCATCTAACTCTTATATAGACATGACAGAACAAATAAAAGTAATCAAATACATTTGAAAAATCACAATAAAATAAGTTTTCTATTCAAAGATAAGTAACAAGAAAACTACATAGGTGCGATACTTATTATCATTTATTAATGAAATTCAGTTAATTGTTCTATCCATAAATTCTCAAAACATAACAATAAAATTTTGCCTCAGGAAGTTACAGCGTGAAAGATGGTTTTGAAAGTGCGCTTTTGATAATAAGTCTTTTTCAATCAAAATTCGTACACCGTTATCAGTTTTATCCTTAAAAACGTTTCGAAAAGAAAGTGAAACTTTTATCAAATAGAATAGACTTAAAGTAAAATATTCTTACCCCTTCACGAACTGTATTTTTATTAAGTAAAGGAAACATGTACATTTGCCCTTTTATAATACACACTCAGTGTTTTTTATAATTGATTTTACTCATTTTTTACGTCTTTCTTCGGACGCCTTTTCATTATAGAATTTTTAATGAGAAAAAATATCCCTCGATCTTGTGGTGTGAAGAAATCTGAGAAAAACATGAAAGTTTTTTTTTCTCACGTCAAAAAAAATAATACATGCGAGTTTCTGCACTTGTATATCTCAAAGCGGAAGATCAGAATAATTTTTTTGATAGATAATGAAGTGAAGAATAGTTTTTCATGGGGTTTTTTTCTCAGAGAGGGAAGTTTGATTGATTTGAGGAGCTTTCTCAGAGAAAGCCTGGTATCGAAAGCTCATCCTTCAAAACTGATTGAATAATTACTTTGATGTGATTTGCGTAAATTAGTTAGGGGAAAGTACCCCAAAACGGGATAGCTTATGTATTCTTCGCTTTATGTCGTATTGTGTACAAGGTACATTCCAAAGTGAGACGTCATTTAAAAGTATACACCTTTTCAACTACTTAAAATACCTTTTTCACATTTGTACAATAATATTTATGTGAAAAATACTGGTTTCCCAAAGTCTTACACGATCCCGTTTATAGTATTGTACCAAGGGTGGGTAAAAAAGGATAGGGATTTGTATGTTATTAGGTTTTTGCTGATTTTACTTTTGATTTAGTTTTTAGAACAAAAATAGGCTACGTTTTTATAGGAAGAAACTTTTTAATTGTAAATTTGAAAAATTACGTAACACAGAAATCGCATAAAAAAGTTCTAGCTATTTCTAGATAAAGTTCGCTGATAATTGCGGGGCATCTTGTATTCTGAAACCAAAATAAATTATTAGCTTTTTTAAAAATTGCCAAAGAAAAAAGTTAAGTTGTGATTAGCTTATGTTTTTATAATATTATAGTGCGCACAACGTGTGATTTTCTGGTTTATCTTTGTATAAGCCGCCCCCCTAAAAATATTTTTAAAAAAATCCACTTTTTTAATTTAAAACTTAAATTTTTGTTCAAAACCTTTTTCTGACTTACAGTTTTAACCTATAACTAAATTTTTTACATAACTCAGGTCAATTATTTGTACCCCAAAAGTAAAGTAAATTATTTTATTTCGAAAATATATTTATTTAAAATTAAATTAAATTGTTGTAATTGATTATACATATTTTAATTCATTACTTATTTCAATTAAAATAACTTTCCAAAACATTAATGAAAATGGTCGGGTGAAACGGGACACATCAAAATTGTATCCCGTTTTGGGCACCCCAAAAGTGTCCCGTTTTGCCCGACCGTGATGATTTTGACAACGTAAATGGCTGACCCCTGAACCGTCACTCACTAGCAATATTTAAATACAGGAAATTGTTTTTAAAAGAGCTATGAACAAAACACAGTACTTTACGGAATTGTACCGAAGGACGGAGAAGCACAAGGATAGTTATTGTTCTGCAGTTAGTAAAAATCTCACTTGAAAACTTTGAAAAAATATTTCTTTGCGAAACAAGTGGCTAGCGTTGAGAGATCAACTGAGAATGCTGTCATGGCGGTCGGGAACCAGTTTAGCCTGTCTCCTGCGAGATAGCACATCCAGTCAAGCTCCGAGGCTCAATATCCCGTTTTTCTCGCCTATCCCGTTTTGGGCAACTCTCCCCTATCTATTTTTAATACTAAGGAAAACTGTTTTAAAAGCTTCTACAGCAATATTATACAATGTATCATTTCAGGAATAGTTTATGCATTTTTATGAAAATAAATATTGGTTTTTAACTAGTTCCAGAGGTTTCCTCATTTTATATGAAAGTCAATTGTATCTACGGCTTCATAACAGGATTAAATCTAGCTCATAAAATCTCGTTTTTATCATAACGAACTTTGTAACCACTTCGTAATGAGATTATTTACCTAACGACCCAAAAAAATCCTTTAAAAAATTCTTCACTAATATATAATTTAGTTTGGCATATTTCAAGGGAGATTTAAATCGATAGCTAAATCATCTAGAGAATACTGTTTAAAATATATCTTACGTTAAAAAAACAGTTAATCGTTAAATAGATAAACAAAAAATATATAGACGTAAACATTAGTGTAAGAAATCAATGTTTTTATATTAAAAAAAGTTAAGAAGTATTGATGGGAAATTTTACAGAGTTCCAGTGTTTAAAAGATTCCTCTTTTTAATCAAACAGAAGAAAATTATCTTTTTTTAATTCTTATACAATCGTATTACAGAAGATTACGATAAATATGAACTCAAAAAACTTAGTGTCCTCTCAAATTCTGTACATGAAGCTATTATTACATAGGTTTTAAAGTATCTTTATTTTAAAACTTCTCCAGTAGGAAATTTACTTTTTAACTTTCATCCAACAAAAATAAATCCACTTACAGCATAAATTAAATAGGTACTGTAAGTAAAATATTTGATACATTCACAGGTTTAAAACTTTCTCTGGTAAGACTTTTAAATAGTATACAAAATGTATAAAAACATCTCCAACACTGAAAAACATGTAAGAAAACCTCCCCTAACTGAATATGAATACCCATTAGTAACACTAAATATTAAGGATTCACCTTTTAACACCCTTTCAAAGTCCCCCGAAGAAAACTTTGCATACACCATGAATGACAAAACTCATTACCATTTACATTCAAAGACAATCCATTAAAATCATTCCATAACGCCGAACCATAGCACGAAATAGATTACCAGCTTCTATCGTAATTAAACCACCGATGGTTTTGGAATGCACCCATTTTCGAGCCCATTATCTTCAGAAAGCGACATAATGGCACGAAATCGGTATTTACAAGACCATGCTTTATTTAACGGGGCTCCAGTTAAAGTTTCAGATGCAGAAAGTACTCTGGTTAACAAGCTGGGTAGGGCAACCTCCCACTCGATTTTCAGTCATTTGTCTTGACCTATTTGGGGAGGCCATAATGTGCATCTGTTTAAAGCTGATAATGGAAATATGGTGGCACTTTTGCGACGGCTGAATTACCGTTGGCGTGATATTGTTCTGTTTGGAGGTTACACGTGTACTACATTGTGTATTATGTGAGTCTAAGACTAAGCTCGCACTAGAGACTTCTGTCGCGGCGACTTTTAACACTAGGGCGATCGAGAGCAATGCATTTCTATGGCGAGATTCTTGGCAATCAGCCAAGAGTCTCGTCGCCTAATGAGCGCACTCTAGCTTCTTGCAATGGCCAGGGTGATAATTTTGTCTCAGTCGCCGTGACAAAGGCTCTAGTGCGCGCTTAGCCTAACTTTCTTCACATGAAAACAGCGTTTGATATTTCTATTGAACCATTATTATATGTATGTTTTTGACAATGTAAGGGATGGATGCTTTTTTTTGGTATTAAAACACTGGGTTTTTTTTGGTTTTGAGATTGAGAAACAAATTTATTTAGGGTAGAAATTTTTTTTAACTAAGACAGATTATAAGAGGTATGCTTATTTTTCCCTCAAAGATCTTCTTTTATTTTGTATGGTTTGAAAGTACTTTAATGCAGAAAAAAGGTGATCAAACAGATAGATTTCAAAACATCAATTCGTCATACATTATTTAGAATTAGATATTCATTTCTTTATTACACTCAAAAGATTAGGTGTACCACAGATTTGGTAATATAAAATATTTCCAAAAAGTCAATTTTTTATTTTTTATTTTTATGTTTTCGAATAGCTGAATGAAAACGGAAAGAAGGGAGAGAATAAGAAAGATGTTATAGAAAGAAGGATAGATATGGCGAAATAATGAGAGAGAGAGTGGATAACATTGATGGCAAGAGAAAAACGTAAGAAAGATAGTAGAAAGATGTGAAGAAAAGATATCAGATGGTGAGATGGAAAGAAAGAATAAAGAAGAAGATAATAAAGATGGATAAAGATGGAATAAGACCAATAGAAGAATTCAATGAAGATCTAAAAATAGAGAGGATGATATATCTTGAAAAGAAGGAAAGGATAAACAGAAAAAACAGAACGCTAATCATACTGTGGGTTCTGATTCTTAAAAAGTATTTTGTGTTGAATTCGACCCCTTTAACCCCTTGATTTCTGACCGCTCCAAATTTTACATAGGATTAAACGGCTTTCGAGGGCGGTCTAGGTTTAAAAGGGCTAAATTTTCAATCTAAAAAAATTATTTTTGTTTTCATGATTTTTTTTATTTTTAGAGTAAAAATAAGGAATTCTCCAAAGTTTGTGTAATGCAAACTTTCTTAAATATTTTTCAACATAACGTTTGAAGAAAAAATTTCTCTTAACCCCCATTCCTCAAATCCTGATCAAAGCAACCAACCTGCCCTAAACCAACCGAATATACTAGTTAACACATTCAACTAACAGATGGCCCTACAGGCTGCTTCACAAACAAATCATCCACCCACACACCATCCGATCCCAATAAGGACCATACGCCAGCAGGAATAAAATACAGCCCCCCCCCCGAATTCAAAAATCACCAGGAGGAAAAAAATCCCCTTCTTCGCAGCAGAAAACTAAAGAAAAATCCTTCATTTTATGAATTTTTGCTGTTCACACGAGATTGAACGGTGGCAGGGAATATTTATTTTTTCTGCAGCCTCCCTCTGGTCGTGTTTTGAATTGAAACCGTATTTTTTACCCTTCTTCGTTTTGATATTTCTCTGGTGATACTTTCAAAGGAGAAAACTCTGCTGGGTGGTTTCACTCAGGAGAGGGAGAGGAACATTAAGAGCTATTTTACTCCGATTTTTTCCGTCCCTCTTGTTTGAAAGGGTGAAAATGGCTTTAGAGAATAATTTGAGAGAAAGAATCTCAAGATCTTATCTTTTAGGAAAATGGGTCATGCTTCCAAAAATTGTCTCTTATTCGTGGTGTGTACTTAGCAGGGACAATGACTATATGGGGTGACTATGATCGGGTTTAAAGATGCTATTTTTTAGAATATGTGACATTTTTACGAACGACCTTTTTGAGTAATTGTTAATCCAAATTAATATTTTCCCAAAAAATGTAGTATTTGTGTTCTTGTTTGATATTAAAAGTCTTGACCAGACAAAGCAGAGATATAATTTAAGAGGGACTTAGGTAAAAATACTTTACATCTACCTATCTCAAATCATGTAGAGTTAAATCAAAATAATATTGTTGATGGTGTGTGAGCAAGGTGTTGACAATGAAACATTTAGCTATAAAACTTATTATTTAAAAAACATATTGTTTATTGCTTAGGTTTAACCCTCCCTAGAGTACCTAATGGAATAAATTGATAAATATTTTTTTATTTACAATGGGCGGGTACCACTGGACATTATCCTTGACCACTGAACTGCCTTAAGAAGTACCTACTTAGCGTTACCAGCAAGCACCTGTGGACCAAAGCCACGGAGGTGAGGTACTGTTACCCGCGCCACACACACACATTCGCTCGCACATCCCCTTTTTACATGGAGCCACATTCATTCATCCCACAAGGACAGAAACTAACATCCATGCCAAATGGGAATTCGAACCCCAGACGTACGGTTTCGCAGTCAGATACTCTAACCGAAATTGATAAATATAGCAAAATTGAAACATATTCAGGATCTTGAAACTATTACAGTTTCGCTTTTCTTCTGTGCTTGTGAGTAGACATTGCTGTTTGGTCAAGTATTTAAGTGTAAATCACCTCTCCAAAGCCAACAAAATACGACTTACAATATATAAACGCTTTGAGTAGGTAAAACATTACAACTAAGAAAGTCGATACGTTTTAACGTTTTTCGTACAGCAAATAAAGTTATAAATATAAAATATTGAATTTAAACTTTATAGCAGTTCTTTAATCACTGTCGTATGAACTAAACTAAAAACTTACTAAAATCCCAATCTAGCAATTAATTAATTATATTTCATTATGAGAACAGACAATAAACCAACTAAGACAAACCAAACGAAGAGGATATATAGTTTTGATCAAATTAACCTTATTTCCTGTTAAAAGGTATCGAGTCAATAACTGATCAGAAAGAACGTCCCACTAACTTTCTTTGTCCCCAAGAGACGTTACTCCAGTTGGAATAGATTGATCATCTCAAAGTACAGCAACCAGAGTTTTCTTGTTTTGTATCAAATGCTCGATCACAAACCTTTTGAAGTGGAGCTCGAGTAGTCACTTTTATCAAAGAAAATTATTCCGATAGCTTAATACTTTGTTTAAGGATGTATGGGAGAAAAAATAATTAATTTTTTTTTATCCGAAAAACACTAAGGCTAATAATTATTAGTTCTTTAATAAAATAATTTAAGAGGCATAAACTATTATTATTATTATTGTTGTTGTTGTTGTTATTATTATTATTGGTCTAGCGCGTCAGCGCTAGTCTATATATCTATATATATAAAAATCAATGTCTGTCTGTTTGTATGTTTGTATGTATGTATGTATGTCCTTTATAGTTTTAAACTTTTCGAACCTACATTAACTATTAAACTATACCACGTTGATCTACTAGCTCCAAGGAAGGTTTCTGAAGAATAATAATTTAAAATCGATGCATCCTAATAACTTTTTTGGTCAATTTTATGCTCAAATACCCATATTTCGTGCCTAACTTCAGGGCAAAACCACATTGTTGTAAATATCATAAGAGAAGATGTAACTTTAATTGTTGTAGGCATATTCTCGATTGTTGCAGTTTAAAATCCATTGTTGTAACATAAACATAAAAGTGGCTCCTTTATTTAACTATTTCCACATTTGGACTGGCGAAGCCCATCTCTAACACACCACAAGAATTTTTTTAAATGGACTGGCGAAGCCCATCTGTAACAATTCAGAATAATCTTCTTTAAAAATGGACTGGCGAAGCCCATCTGTAACACACCAGATGATATTTATAAAAAATAAATAAAACCCGGGCGACTTTTCATAGTTTCATAGTTAATAGTTAGTTTCATAGTTTCATAGTTAAGTTTCATAGTTTTACCATCCTCTATTTTGTAAATTTATTTTTTATATGTCTGGAATTTTTTAAGGTTTTAATGTTTTCTGGAGTTATTTTAGCATATTTCCCGGAAATCAAACTTTTCAAAACTCTTAATACTGTAAGAGTCAAATGATTTCTTTTGACTTTCTTCATAAGTATCAAAATTAATGTTTGCATAAAATACTCATTTTAAGAATAAATGGCGAAAGCCGAAACTTTAAGAGGTATCCAAACTATAAAAGATACTTAAAATTGTTCTTTTACTGAATTCAAAAATGGGTCACGAAATAAGATCTTAAGACCGTATTATCATAACATGATTTTTATATGCTTCAATTTCTCTTCAAAAATAGTACTATTTTTCTTGAGTATTTCTCCCGTACTTGGTAACACATAATCCTAAAATAAATTTTCACGTCTGATATTAGAGGAAAAGTCTGGACTTTTTATTATAGTCCCGATAGTAGAATATTTAGAAAAAATTATATCCTGAAATATATTAAAGCCTAGAGGAGAGTTTGAATCAGTGAATGTAAATAGTCTTTAAATATATTTTAAAGATTTTATGGACATGAGCGATGAGATAATATGGATCAATAGAGGTTTATGAAATGGTTTACACTTTCTGATTAGCTGGGCCAAAATCTCGCTTTACAAATTACAATACACATAACATTATGAAAAAAAACTAAAAGCTACACTGTTATTTACTGTATTTTTATTGTTTTTATGTTTTTTTATTTTGGGGGATTGTCAGAACTTTGGAGCTTGCGATTCGTGTAGCCAAAGTGTAGAAACGTTTCTCCTGGATCTTTCTTTTTTGATTTCTTAAATTTGAAAGGCTTAATTAAGTTATTCTACAGTTAGAATAATAGAATGAAAAATAAGCATGTCATAAAGTATTAAATCAAATCTTATAAAGTTTTTCCAGTATCATTAACACAAGGTAGTACGTTATAAAATAACAAACTCTTCTTACACCTATAACTACCAACAGAGGAAGTTTTCATAATAAGTTCTCTAAATCTAAATGGATGTAGGAATTTTTTTAATTCAAATTCCTTTTAACAAAATAAAACGCTTTCAATCAAAACCTTCTTATTTTTTTAAATTGAAAGTTAAATTATTTAAGATTATATAACGTCTAATTAAGGAAGTTAATTTCTTTGGGTTGACAGTTCATATGTCATTCTTTAAAATGAATTATTTCATATAAAATTCCAAAATAAAAAGCACTGTATTAGAAGAATATGAAGAAAAACAGGACAAGGGAAACAGATTTTGTTTGCAAATAAGATTTCACAGGAGTAAAACCCGTATATTTACTATCGGTAATGTTCAAATGATAGGGTTTTTTTCCTAAAATATCTATTTTAATATTCAGATTTTAATTTGAATTTACCCCCATACCCCCCATCAGTACCAAAATGGGATCCTCAGTGTATATTTTTAGGCAATCCCCAAAATTTTGACATTTTGTGGCAAAAAGTAAAGGTAATAGTGTTAAAAAATCCCCCCTTAGACTCAAAATGTTTCTAAAAATGAGTTAAAACCCTACTTTTACACGTCAAATTTCAATTTTTTTTCTGGGGGAGGACCCCCATACCCCCAATGGGATCTTGTCTGGAAAAGTGCCCCTCCTTGGAGCCGTGCTGAATCCGCGCCTGGTTGTTACAAGCTTATAATATCTTTCTGCGTCAAATATCTTGAAAATAAAAAAAACTCTTACCAAGATCATTGATTTTATATTTAAAAAAACAGCATCCCAAACACAGGGAAAAACTTGAAGTTTTTTCTGAACAGTTAATCTTTTATATTTACTCTCTTCTTCATACTTCAAATACTTTTCCACTAAGTCTAGTTTTAGAAAGTGCGTCAAAATTGCAACTAAAATATAACTTAAACCGAAATATTTCACATCAAAACAAAATGCCCAACAATGACATTTACTTCCAAACCTCTAAGCAACCGAGATTCTAATATAATTAATTTTTTGATTTTGTTTTTTCACCCAAATATCATTTTCAGACCACAAAGTTTAATCCTCGACTTAATCGGATTACAGTCTTTGAATTTCTTTGAATCTTTACAGATTTCAAAAACTTCCACAAATAAGAATCAAAGAAATATATTTGGAACAACACCTTCCGTCATGAAAGAAAGCTTAAAATTCTCCATTTGTTTACTGAGAAATAAATTTTATCAATTATTTTCTTTTTTGATTTTCGCGAGGTATTTAATTAGACTAGAAATTTATCTTCCTAAGCTTGTTATCTAAGAAAGGCTTTATAACGTAAAAATACGTTTCTTCGCCAGTAATAAAAGCACAATTTCATTAAGATGGAACATACACCTATGTAGTTTCAATTAAAATGGGAAGAATGATTAGAATGTTCGAAACTTTTCGAAGCATTGGAAACAGTGTTGTTAATTGGAAAGAAAACTTCTTAAAATAACGTATTTTAGAATGACACAGATAAGAGTATGAAAACTGCCTCCAAACAAATAGATTTAGTTTAAAAATAGCAGAAATAATGTTGCACTGAGATACATTTCCTTATTTCTTGTTCTTATGCACTGTAAAAAAATTCTGGAACGTTACTAGGCAGATGATTTGCCAATTTTTTTAAGTAATGTTCCTGGAAAGTACCAAGAACATTACTGTAAAATACTGATACTGTAAAAGCTCGTAAAAGCAGGAACGTTACTGTAATATATGCGGAACGTTACTTATATATTTTACTGTGTAAGGATTTATATATTACAGTAAAGGATTTGATTTAGGTTATCTTTCATTCAAAAAGTAAAACTTCTTTAAAGTATTTAATAACCTGAACCAAAACAACTTCTTTGATTTTAATACATCTAAACTTTAGTAGAGCAAAGTTATACACCTACTTCATAAACTACCTAGGTTCTATGTAACTTCTGACATCTGTATGCCAGAAAAAATTAATATTCAAAAATAAAATTAATGAAAATACTAATATAACCCAAAAAAATTGTCAAACATCATCTTTCGAAAGAGCATAAACTATTTATTCTTAAATTTTTTCGATCTCTTATTAAAGATGTTATTTAAAAAACTTTTATTCTTGATGACATTTGGGTAAAACAATATGCTTGATGGAGAAAAGTTAAAATAATTTATGTTAAACTACTTTTGAGTGTAAGAGTATGCCAAAAAACCAATGACATCAACTAAGATGAAAAATTCTTCTGATTTTTTATTTAGATTTTTTTTCACATAGATATTTTACAGAGTAACAAACTAATACAAGATTCTACAAACATCAATTAAATTTAAAAATTAAAATCAGTTTGTGCAATTAAGGGTAGTGTAAATTCAATGTGTGAGCAAAATATTTTTTTACCCGTTCCTCATGTGTGTATGTAATGAGAATCAAAAATCAATGTCACAAAAGTATTTAATTTGATTAGCGCATAAAAATAATCCAATTATGTTCATGTTTATATATAAAAAAACAAAAGAAGGGAACAAAATAAAAGCAAGCAAGATGGTATGATTGTATTAATTTCATATTGATGCATTAAGTGTGCAAAACGCATGTTTATAATTGCATTGTGCTCCGATTAAGAAATTAAAAACGTATCAATTTATTCCAATTAATAAAAACTACCCAACATCATGAGTCAAGTTAAAATGAAAACGAATAATAAATTCCTTTGAAAGTCCGAGTGTTCTTAGACACTCTTAGATACTTTTATTTTTATTACCCTTCCAAAAAAACATTTACCTCGTAACTTATGCAAACCAAGGCGACCGACCGTTGAAATACTACTAGGCTCCCTGACACCCTCCAATAATAAAACTGGTTTCTTTATTGCTACATGCGGGCTAGATGGCAAATTCATCTTAAACTTTATCTGCTCTTATTTTAAAATAAGACCGTCTTTTCCTGGTATAAAATATTTTGTACAAATATTGTGAGTTTTATGGTGGTAGATATTTACTTTAGATTTAAAATTAATATTAACTCCCATTATTCTCAACATTTTCAAAAAAAATAGTTTAGATTTATAAAAATATGTTGTAGGAATTTTGGTATCCAATTGATTTTTATGTAAATGATGGCTCTATTAATTTTTAGTAAATAGTGTGGCTAATTCTTTATTACTTATAACCACTAGTAGACAAAATTTTGTATATTTCTTAGGATTTTTGTTCAGTTTTTCGTGCTTGTAGCCTGGCATTCAGCAAAATAAACTGGAATCTAAGGATCAATTTCATTCAACTTCAAAATACTATTCATAAGAACCAGTAACCTTCCAAGTAACTAATTCCTACGCAAAGATTGTAACTGGATAACATCTTTAATTGGATGTCATTGCCATTAGAATAATGGTTTAATTATTTTAGTTTAATACATTTATCATATTCTTTAAAATATTTTCAATATTTTCTTCTACTAATTTTTCTATCGGGTTTCTAATTTTTGTTTTTTCCTTAGATCTCACTGTTGGAATCATCAATGTTCTAACTGATATCATATGGAGGACTACAGTAGCTTTTCTAGCTAACAACATAGCCTGCAAAATTATCAAATACTTACAGGTAAAGATTCAAGTATTGAAATCATTAAAACTTTGTTGTGTTTCTCTACGAAGTGCTCTATTGTTCCACAAAATAAATAATAAATATTAGTCTAATACAGGCAATATCAAGTAGTAGTGAGAGATATTTACACACAAACAATTTTACTTCTATAACTAAAACTAAATTAATTGCTCGAAAAAAAGCTTCCTTTAATTCCCTACTAACAATATTTTCTTATTTCCATTTATAATTTTTGATTATGCAATTTATTTTATTTTTAGATTTATAAAAATATGCTTAAAAATAAATATGAAGAGAGGTCCTATCAGGAGTAACATGCGCGTGTCGTTGGTTCGTTATCTTTTGATTCTTCGAGATCTCTGCAGAAGAAGAGTTGAAGTGTCAGATGCTTCTCCTAAAGGTTGAGTTTACGGGGCGAGCGAAGGCATTTAAATAAATAATAATGAATGATAATAATAATGATAAATTTGATGAACTTTAAAAATTAAATAAACTGCTAACTTGTGGGATATTTTTTGGTTAAAAGGAATATTGTTTTAAGCAACCATAATTGCTGGAAAAGAATTACCAATTACGGTAGTACTCTATTCTAAAACAGCACTTCTACCCCAAGATAGTAAAAATGTCAGTCTTCTAATAGGTTTATCAGTCACTAACCATTCAGTTGAAAAAAATCCCTAAAAACTGGAGCATTTCGAGCGAACTGACCCATCTAAGCGCGATCCCCCTTCAAACCACAAACTACAATTTCCCACCTACTGGCAACAGTAAGAAAAATCCCTTCCATCGGAAAAATCCGCACCGGTTTCAGTTGCAAACCTTTTCATGCCGAAAGAACAAGAGGGAGGGGAAATAACATCGCAAACGAAAACGAGAAAACTTTTCGAGTTTCTGTTTCCCTTTTTCTCTGCCTCACCTCAATTTGCATCCGAGCATTTTCTAGCAAGCGCTCCACCTTTTTGTTGGGCCAATTCCCTTTTTCCGGTCTTCACATTTTTCAAACCTCCGTTTCTCGTCTGACAGAACGATATTCTGCGTTGAGATTTCAGCGGGGGGGAGCGCGGGATTTGATTATCACGTCTGTCAAGTTCGAATTTTCGAAGTTTTTTTTCCTGTGTATCAATTTGACTCGGTAACGGAAAACTCTGACGCCAGTAATTGAGGGTACGGTTACAGTTGTAACGAATTTTTGAAGGATTTCATTTGAAGAACGAGATTTATCACCTAGGATTTTATTAATTTAAATTATACTTATTTTCCTATGTGAAACAGAGTTCCGTTAGTTACACATTTTATTGAAGGGAGTAATACCTTATTATTTATTTTTACTTTGATATGTATACTTTTACTTATAGCAGTTCATTTCTGAAAGCAAATTTAAGAAAAATGTATGTCTGTGGATATTCAATTTTTTCAGAGAAACTTGTTATTTGACAACACGTTACAAATAAAATATCAGGAAAAATCAAAGGAAAACCTTAAAAGTGGTAACGAAGTTTCGAAAAATTATGATTGATTCAATAAATTTCATTGGTGCGTTTCTTAAGTTTCTCAAAGTCCCTTCAGGAAGAATAATTAAGAAGGCAACGACAAAGCATCTTTAACGGCTGTATTCACCTGTAACTGAACTTAAGGTTAACCTGGAATTAAGCTTTTAATTGGTTGTTTAAAAAGGGAAACAAGTTTTAAATCAATCAGAGTTGTCAAAACAACTTGATTCCAGGTTAACCTTAGGTTATATTAGTGGTGAATATGGCCGTAAGACAGCAATATTAAGCTACCCCAATATCAACCCAAACCGCAGAAAAGAAGCTATCTGTGATACATTTTCTGAAGAGTTAAATGTAAAAATTTTGAATCTTAAGAATCCGACAGGTATACCATGGAGTTGAACAAGGGCTACAGCATTATACTATCATCTCCATCAAGCCATAAAAGAGTGCGAAAACCCCTAAAAACCGTTTTGAAGTAAAATGGCTTTCTACATATCTTAAGTGATGCATGATGTTGAAAGTGAAGCAGTTAACTTCTAATTGATGTGGCTGATATATCGTTACTTATCTACCGAGCGTGGACACTATGGTAAACTCTAAGCAACACATTTTACACACCAAATGAATCATACCACTTTTGGTATCATTATTAGTAGCCCTTTTAAGTTTTTCATTTGAATTTCGCTTGTTGATGAGATATAATAGTTGTAACAATAATGCATATAGTTTTCAAGGTAAACTTTTAGTTTATGAATCTAACCTCCTTTTTATATTGTACAGTACCATAGTGTGTGTAAAGCTTGTTTAATTATTACAAGAAAAATAAATGATGACTTAGTAATGCTTTCTTTTTTAAATTTTATTTCTAGTAATAAAAATATAAAGATTTCAAATCTATTATCTTGTTAAGGGTGAATTATGTGCTGGGGCAAAAGGATAATTGATTTTAAGTTTAAAAATAGATTTCTTATCAATGTAATTTTGCTTGTAGTACATTTTATCGAATCATCATTAATATTAAATTCTTTAAAATATAATAATAATATAATAAAAAATAATAATAAATAATTTAAAATATAATAATAATAAATACTTTCTTAAATTTGTTAAGTACTTGCTTTAAATTATTTATACTTCCTATAAATCTACATAAACCTTAATAAGGAGGCGGCTCTTAGCGTCCCTTTATCCATTCCTATTTTTAGACTGTTAAAACATACAGTCTGCATATTTAGCATCCACAAATTCATAAGTTTCAAACTTTAGAATAAGCTTCATCCTACTGAGCCAATTTGCACTTTCCTACTTCAATAAAGAGTTTATAAACAATCAAAAAATCATATTATCAATCAAAATTCCGTCCTGAGTTTCATAATATACAAATACGTAACTTCAAAGTGAAAGCCCATTTACTATATTGTTAACAAGTAATATAGCCTAAAATTGATTTAATATAGTTCCAAAATTTGATTAAGCTCATCTCCTTTTGAGAATTAAGTCCCGGTCTAACATAATTTCGTAAAATAACCAATAACCGTGATAACCGATTTCAAAGCATTCGCTCTATCTAACAAGATTTGAACTCCACCACCGAGTTCTAATTCCTCGACATGACTCATAACTTTGTCAACATCAAATAATTATAATGCTTATGTTCACTTGGTTAATTCTCCAATCTATTGACTACATATAGTGTTCAATAGCCTGATAAATGATATTTGCTATTTGATGGTTGTATATCACAAGGGTGAAATGATTACTGCACGCTAAGGGTGTTAGTAAGTTAGTAAGGGGTATAGTGTAACAGTTGTTTATTCTAATTATATACATTTTGATAACTTTTATACTGTAACAACTGTAAGGAATTAGCCCTGAGTTATTTCTCTCTTTCGTCAACCTAAATATATTATTTTAAGTTTTTAGTAATAATCATGCATAACACAATATAGCTAATGAGGTAACAACTAAAATGTAAGATGAATTTTTAAAGGTTGTTACGCTAAAAAAATCCATACAAAAAATATGATTAAATATAATCAATTTCTTTTCTATGCGTTATTATTTGTCATTTATATATGGAAAAGCTTTGAAAATACGCCTTTTTTTAAGTTCTGAGCTTTTTAATATTTGTAATTAACTGCAAAATAAATTAATTTCATTAATAGTTAGTTCACTTGACTCAATAAATATAGTACGTATTTGTTATTATCAGTATTATCCCTAAAAAAGTAACCTACAAACATGTCTAATAAAAAATTTATTACTATTTTCAACATTTCTTAAATTTTTGCGACAAATTTTTAATTTGAAAATTAATTTACTTTGGGTAGGTTTTCTTCGATTACTACAAAGTTATTTTATAAGCATTTCTGATTAAAAAACATTATAAAAGTATCTGTTCAGATTAACTTTAAGTCCTCTCGAAATCATAGGACTCATAAAGACACATAACAATCAATTTCTCTTAGTGCACAGTTAGGCTGAGCGCGCACTGGAGACTTTTGTCTCGGAGACTTAAAACACTAGTCACTCGAGAGCAATGCATTTCTATGAGGAAATTCTTGGCCTAGTGATCTAGCGACGAGACCAAGATCACTAGACCAAGAATTTCTTCATAGAAATGCATTGCTCTCGAGTGACTAGTGTTTTAAGTCTCCGAGACAAAAGTTTCCAGTGCGCGCTCAGCCTTAGAAGACCACAATGAGGTATTCTCACGTTTTGAGATTAAATTTTATTAAAATAGTAGATCAAAAACCATGAAGAATGATGTTTACATCAAGTATTTTCGTAGCCTAGTTTCTGAGATATAAATTTTTTAAATTTCGTTTTTTGTTTGGGCGCGAAAACACTCTCGAAACACAAATCATGCGCTGTGAGGTCACATCTAATAGAAGCCTGTTTTCTGATCACGTGAAAACCGTAAACACAATGGTTTTCATGCGCTGTGATGTCACATCCAATAGAAGCCCGCTTTCTGATAACGTGACTTTTCTGACGTTTTGGCAAAAATAAATTGAATTTTAAGTTATATAAAACACATTTTTGAACTTAAAAATCAGAAATTTGGGAGTTTTAAACCATAATGTATCAAAAAAGTATAAAATCAAGCAAATCCCTCACTCATGTAAATACCTCATTACTGCATTGGGCCTACAATAGATAGATTTTAAAGTATTAAAATTACTGATCTGATGCAATAAAAAAATCACCAAAATTTCAATTCAAAACATTAAAATCTCTCTATTCTAAAAAAAAGTTTTTGGTGAACGGTTTCCAGAGAAAGGCTTTTTAATTACTGAACCAAATGACACATATATGGTATCAAAATGTCCGAATTCTTTCCGGATTTCCGAGTAAGCCCTTCGATTTTTCAAAAAAATTCTTAATTTTAAAATATTTCCATTTTTTTAGATTTCGGATAAGGTCGCAGTTACAAAGCAAGAAACTATGAATTTTAAAACAATTGAAAATATATTTCGCTGGTTTTTTAACATTCAAATACATTAAATAATCATCTTTCTATTTATCACACTAATTTAAAAAATATATATTGGATTCTTTTTAATAATATTTATATTTTTGCTGTTCAAACGATTTTAATTATATTTAAAACTGATGTATAATTAATTTATCTTTTATTTTTAAATAATTAATTCATATTTATGTATTTATCTTTGTCGTTGTGGCAACCTAATCATTACTATATTTACAATAAAATATAAACTCGCTTTCAGAAATTTTGAACTTTTGCATTTATTTATTACAATAATAATTATTTTTATATCCTTTTGCAAGTTATATTATTTAAGGTAGTAAAAGGTAACTTTGGTAAAATCCTAGTATACGTAACCGGCTTGGCGCGATTTTGAAAAAGTCGCCAATTCTTTAAAAGTTGGCGACTTTTTCATAATCGTCACAATCAAAATGGCCGCTAATTGGCGTGGGCAAAAACATTGAAAAATACCATGTCGAAAATGTAAAAATATAATGAAAAAATAAAATAAATCTTACACGAATAAGTAAACTTGAAATTCAAGCATTAGTAAATTTTAATAGACATAAAAAATGCCAAGCCGGTTATGTATACTAGGATTTTACCGATATTAGAGCTATAAAATCAAGTAAAAGCGAGATCCTCACAAATTTAGTATACGTAACTTTGTTGACTCAATTATCAACATACAAAAAATTAGTCTTTAACGAAAGTAATTTAAAAATAACAAAGAAAATAAGAAATGAAAGTTTAAGTACAAATTATCACATGAAATCTTTAAAAAAAACATCAGGTACTTGCTCCTAAACATTTTAAATCAGTGTCTCAATAAATAACAACTTTTTTGAAACAAAACAGATAAATTTTATTAAATTCAAATTTTAAAAAAATATTATCAATATAACTTACCCTTAGCTATCTTAGGTAATAAAAATGCATCCTGCTTCCACTTTGAATTTGGTTATTTGAATTTTCCCGATGATGCGTTAAACGTGCCTGTGTTTTTAAAAGCTTTTTTTTATCAAATTTAGTTACTAGTCAAATTTTTGTAAATGTCAAATTTCCAGTATTTTGTAGAATACCAAAAATTTGAATTATTTTATACAAGCATTTGTTAAATTTAAATTTATGAATTGCATTAGTTCCGTAATCCTTTAGATTAACTTCGTAATAAAATCTTTATAAAATCCATATTTTTAAAAAATACCTTTTTAAACAATACCTTTTAAGCTTTTAAAAAAATAAGAGACAAAACCTACATGGGTACTCAATGTTTTCAAACATTTTATTTTGGTATCAGATTTAAATCTTATCGCCCTCTCAAATGTCGCCAAACATCGCCAAATCCAATTGGTTACGGATACTAGGATTAAGCCGTAACTTTTTTTTATAATGCCAAAACGCAAAACTAGATATGGCGGGGGAATGTTTTAAAAATAAAGATAAAAATCGAAAGTCAGAACATTCGTGTCATTGCTATGAAACTGACACAATTTCGATGTTTATTTGTTCTCATGAAGCAAAATTCTAAATTTTCGTGATGTTTACGATAATTACTACATTTTTCACAGACAATCAATGAAAATCATTACAAACTTTAAGAAAGTAAAATTTATTCCGGAGATGTTTCAGTGCTTCTGAATGGATCTGTGTGAGAAAAACATTACCTTGGGGAAATTGTAAAACAAAGTTTACACTGCTTTGTTACTAATTTTCTTGGAATTAAATGGCGATCCGCCAATTCATATTGCCATAAAGAAACTGTTAAAATTTCGCCGCTGAATGAATATTTCCCTTTTTTGAAAGAATACCCCAGAAAAGTAGTTCCCCTGTTTTAAGAATGTTTTATAAAATAAGTAAGTGCTGTGAGCTGTGTTTTGTGAGGATGGCAAAGAGATCCTTAAGTATCAGCGTCAGCAGTTAACGGGGGTTGGCGAGCGATAGCGAGCAGGGGGCGGTAGCTCCCTAGTATTTTAAAATAAATTACTTGACTAACCCATTTTTACAATTTCTATCATTTTTAAATGCAAGATGATACTTTCTAATCCACATGAACTCATAAGATTTAATTCGTAAATTTCTCACATTTCCAAAATGCAATACATCTCACTCTAAAACTTTTCCAACCACTTTACCACACTCCTAAACCCAAATCTAAGTTATTCCACGCATTAATCAATCGATCCCGCACATAGCATTGACTCCAAAAATGCCCATTTCACCCCCCACCGACCCATTTTTCAAAAAATCCCACCCACCTCCTTGATAAATAACTCAAAGAGTTCTCAAAAATCCCAACCCTATCTGTGTGCATTTCTCACAACCTGAAACTTGTGAAAGTATGAAACCCCAGAACCATTAATAACGAATACACGTGAAAGGACTTCGGATGTGATGTAACCCACATATAAACCACTGGGTGGGATTTAGACCTTTTTGATACATCCCCTTGGGTCCTTTCGCAGGTAGGGCTATCTTTTCCACTGGGACCCCTAGGGGAAGGGTCATATAATATATGGCTGGATGAGCGCTTTGTTGGATGTATACGTGGGAGGGAAACTCATTGGTGGGTTTTATTGGATTTTGCTATGGTGGGGTAGACGCGCTATCACGGTGAGGAAACTCTTCAATGGATCTTTGATCTATCTGCCAATAATCTGACAGCTGAAGCAACCGAGATGGGCTATGGGTTGCGTATGAATACGGCGGTGTTTGGGGCTTTTCTGATACTGGGAATTTCTTAGGAAATTGTCGTATGCGGAATAAATGCATTAATTAATTATGTTTTAATTGGGGGCCATAAAAGTAATTAAATTACATTCCAAGCTAACAAAATTAGTTTTGCTTTATTTTAAAATGATTTTTAGGGAATAGGGGTAGGGGATAACTTACTAAAGTTCAGATTTAATTTATTTCGAGTAATGACCTATATAAAAATAAACCTTTCAGTCCTTACTGCCTTAAATTCTTCATAAACCGCATTCACTTTAGGACTGTGAAAGGGTTAATAGAAATGTCTTTCATTGAAACTCATTGAGTTGTAGGGTATGATAAGTAATAGGTAAATTAGTAAATCTTATTTACGCCAGCTGTAAGAGAAATAGACATTTATAATGAATTTAAAAAATACATTCACTTAGCATCAATTTTTCTTCGGCATTTGAATAATCCAAAACAATCAAATGCAAGACTAATCGGAAATAAATTTTGATGCACCAACGCATTTGCAAAAGAATGGGGAAAATTAACTACAAATTAAAACAGAGAGAGAAATGGTTGATTTAAGAAAAGAAGTGGTAAAAATACGGGTATAAACTTTTCTCGATCATATGGAACAGGAAATGAAAATACAATTACTGAAAAGAAAATACGGACATTAATAAAGCAATAAATACTTCCCGAAGTTAATTAAATAATAGAATAAACTAGGAAAACCTCGGTTTTATATTCATAGCTAACCATAAAGTCCAATATTTACACAAAATCTTAATTTACTTCAAACGCTTTCCCCCCCTCTTTATTGGAAAAGCACAAAAGAAGCCGCAGCATTTTTGCAAGTTTCTTATCAATTTGAGAAACTTTCCTCGAATGCAAATACCCCTCTCATGACAACTGCCTTCATTTCAGAAAATTTCCTGCTGCTGAACTCATTGCCAAGAAGACTCCGTTTCCATGGTGACATTAAATGAGACCACCGCGTGAAGTAATTGAATTTCGAGAGATGAATGATAATTTCGTTGCCTCTCTCTGGAGCGGTTGCCTCTCTCTGCGACGGTGGCGGTTTTTGAATCTTTTCTTCCTGTTAATTCGATTGGTTTGGGTTTAGTTATGAATTTAAGTTACGTCGTTTTACAACATTAGCTTTTGTTAGTTTTTTACTCAAACTGTATATTTCATTCCGGCGACATCAAATATGGAAATTTTTGATTTCGAAAATATTATTTTACCTTATCAATCGCGTAAGTATAGTCAAACCGCCATTAGAAAAACCTTTGATGGCTTGTATAATACTATTGCGATTTTGACGGGAACGGATGTTTCCACGCAATTTCAAAAGCGACGGTGATTAAAATTAGATAGGTGATGATGATTTATTTATAAACCCTACAAAAAAAGTTGCGTGGCTGTCATTTGGCTTTGCACTTCTTTTCATAGTTTTGGTTTATCTGTCGTATTAAGTTTCAATAAGAAAGGTTAAATTACTGCATAGTGAAGACACTATTTTATAAGCGACCATTTTCCTGTTGTGTTCTCCCAATCCATACGGGGTCGTGGAGGGGTTATCCCAGCTCATCTATCTTATAAAAATCATCAGTTGAGTTTTTTTATGTTATATAGCTATATAACTACAATATCCGTGAAGAAATTACCTTGTCATCAGCCTCAAACGTTTTTTACAAGAATTTTTTTAAATCAAAAAATCGAAAATTTGAAAAAAAATTAAAATTTTTACTGTCCGATTTTCATCCAATTTTAGTATGTCATTATTTAGGTCATTTATAAAGGAAAACAGTTGGAATTACTTATTTTGCAGTTTTTATTGTTGTTTTGAACGATGTTTAAATTTTTTCGATTATACAATTTTTGAATTAATTTTCTTAAAAAGATATTTCAGATTTTTTAAAAAACTTTTTTTAAAAAAAACTTAAATGGAATATTCGTATTCAGCACTGAAAAATAGCCTATAAACATGTATCACCAGTCTTGATTACTATTAATTGTGTTTTGAAATTTTATTGCAGCCATTTTTAAATTTTTTAATAAACAATTATTAAGATTTGCAGAGTGTCATCAACCAGTTTTGAAATCTAATCGACTGTATTAACTCTACCAAAACCCATTAAAAAATTTTTCTTTTACCTGATTTCGAAGTTGCCTCTTTTTTTGGCAATTTGGCCCCCAGACTAAAAGCCAAGATGTATGTACAACAAAATCTTTTCTGATTATATTTTCTAGTAAAAATGTGAATTTCGGTGAAGGTTTGAGAAGTCCTATACCATGCCTTCTCATACAAGGACCATGCAATTATAAAAATATTTTTTTTCTCGGAATAAACTTCTTGCAACTCCTTTGATCCATCCGAAATTCCCCCAAACAATAATGTTTCACCTGAAAAGATATTTTTCTGAATGAACATTCTAAGGAGTAACGTGAAACACGATAAGAAACAAGAAGGACTGACAACTAAAAATTAATTATTTTCCTCTGACCATCCAAGAACAAAATCAGTTGAACACCCCACATCCATTGTTTCCCGTCAATTGTATCAAATATATCTGGAATTCTAAAGAATGTCAAACGAATTATGTTTGTTCAACGCACAGAACGGGAACAAAAGGAACAGACGAACCCACGAAAACTCAAGAGGATTACATAATTTCCCCAACCAGAAACAGTAAGAATACTGAAACCTGATCAACCGAGAACAAGGAATACATTCTAAGCTTTTTTATCCTTTTTTGAACATTTTCGCTAGATGGGCTTATAACGGTGAAAGATCTTTGTGTTTTCTAAAAATAAGAGGAGGAAAAATATGATGGCGGCGGCCATTCCTCTATTTTTTCTATAAATTTTTTCCTCACTTTTCTAAAATTCCTTGTTAGCTTGTTTGTTTCAAACGCGGATGATAAATATATTTGTTCTTTTTTTTAACCTGGAAGTTACAGGGATGTGGAAATGTTTTTGTTCTCCATAGGAATTTCGAAAAAAAATCCAGGAATACTGTCAAATCATTCTTTTTTTCTCTCATTTAACAGTTTTTTATAAACTCTGTCATTCTTTCACACTGATAAAGCCTTCAAGATTTTATTCTGCATTTTTTTTGTGTTAGTTTTTAAAACCTAATGGAAAAAAAATTCTAAATTTTTGTTACTTAGTAATTTGTGAGAAAATTAGTATTCTTGTATTTATGATGGCATCGTGATATCGTGAATTAGCATGTTATGGTATCCCTTGGAACATGATGGCAAGCAAATATATCCGATAAAATACCCTTCAAATAGACAACTTTTTGTCTTCAGTTTTAAATGAACATTATACAGGGTGTCACATAAATGTTGGGTCATACTTTTAGGGGGGATAGTAGACACCTAGACGAGTCAGAATCGCATAGGATTTGGGCTCCCAGACCAAATTCAAGGGAATTAAAAATGGAGCGACACTCCAAAAAAATTATTGAAAAGTTCAATTTATAGAAGAACTACTATTGGTAAAAATTTAATTTAATTATGGTCTCAAATTTTGTGGTATAATATGATCTTTAAAATTATCTTAAAATTTTTCACTTTAAAATTTGTTTTATTTCGAAAAAAGTTAAAAACCACAAAAAATGTAAAACCTCTGCCAAAACTTTATTTTGTATTTCGAAATCCTTTCTTTTGATTTGATCATTTGAAAGATCATAGTTGAAACCCTGAAGTCCAAAGTTTCACGTAAATACAATCAATATTAAACGCTTGAGATCCAGTAAAAAAAATTTTTCGCGTGCGTCTGCATTTATTAAAAGCGTTGTTTAAAGTTTTCTAGACCATCATACAACTAGAAAAATACAGACCAAAATTGTGTTAAGCTGGTTAAAACAGCTGGTTGATTTCTCAAAAGAAATTTCATAAATTTCAATTTTGTTCGCTGAGTGCTGAAAGAAGGATTTTGTGTTCACACTAATGCGACTTTTTTTCTAGTCCAATTAGATTTAGTCTTTCAAAATTTGAAACAAGCCCTTTTGATATCCCAAATTATACTTCTGATTAAATAGAACTTTCGAAACTATTATCTAGTTCTTTGTATTGTTTTCATTGGAATTGTCTCATTTTGTTAGAGATGCCTCAACTTTTTATCTTAAAATGGGATTTTTTTAGACAGAAAAAAATTTACTAAGAAAAGAAACGTGTTTTTTATTAAGAACTCAAAGGGAACGAACATTTTCTCAAGTTTTTCTCTGATGATAGATACTTCACGTTTAATAATGCTAAAGTGATAATACTTCATTTTTCTACAATGAGAATGTAAAAATGTCAGTAAATTTAATTTCTCTTTGGTTCAGATTACTTATTTAGGTTTCCTAAATACCTTATTATAATCATATCTGAGTTATTTAAGTTAAATGATAAAGAAATATATTTAACCTATGTATGTAAGTAAGCGGCATTTGTATGGTCTTATTGGATTGTGATCCTTCCGCTACATAAAATGTTCATTTACAGGCTCTGGTAACGTACTCATCGACCTACGTCTTGGTAGCCTTGAGCGTCGATCGTTATGATGCCATCGCTCATCCTATGAACTTCTCAACCAGTTGTAAGTTTCTTTTCATCACCTGATTTTAAAAAACATATTTCCAATAACTGGTTTCCAGTTAACTATGTTTTATCTTGTGATACCAAATAAAAATGTTATTATATGACGTTTATCTCAGATAGGTAATGGATTTTATATTTGTGCTCTATAAAAAATATTTCGGATCAAATATATGCAAAAGTACTTTAAAGAAGGCATTATCTTGATGTGTGCTTTCATGTTATTGGGTTCCTCCTTCAATCATTCTTTCAATTTAATAGGACTAACTGGAAAGAATTAAACAACATGCTGTATTTTTCTGACTGTTACAAATAAAATTTCTATCCTTTCCTTTTTTTTAATCTAAAAATTTGTGCAAAAACTCGCTAAAAGTAGTCGACATTTCTTAATGAGGCATGGTGAGATTACCCACGGGCAATAAGAAGATTCAGTAAGAAATGATTGAAACTTCATCGAATATATCTTTTTAAAAACTAAGTAAATTTAAGTTAATTCTATAAATAAATTGGTGAACAAAATTATACTTAAACACATTTTTCTTTCATCCAAAAAAGGAATAGCAATAAGTAGTATTATAATACAAGTGTTTCATTTAGGAAAACGTTTGATAAGCCCCTCATAGTTATTAAGCTAAGTATTAATTTCCACCTTTTGTACAAATGTATGCCTGTAACCAATCTCCGGTGAAACTTACTACATCTTTCATTAAATTGCATTTTTCCTTTTTATCTGTAACTATGTTTGTTGAAATAAAGATTAAAGCAGTGGCGGAGAGATATTTATTTAGAGATGGTTCCGAAATTATTCCTAAGCCTCTTCCATGTATGATTAAAAAGTCAATTATTTTCAGGTAGAACTTGCGTCTTAAAGAATTTCATATTAGAAAAGTTGTGAGTGAGAAAGTTCCAAGTACCAAAGTAGGGTCTGAGGGTTAGGTAGGGTGTCTCATTTTTTCGAACTTTGGGAATCTTATCGGGCAATGTCCCAAAAAGTTTCCTTTTGGCACCAATAAACTTCCCTAAAATTTTTAAAGTTCTGGTACAACCCTAACTATTGCCTCAAAGCGGTTGAAGTTACGAGAAAAGCCTGGTCTAGGTTGCAGCGCTAATTTTACTTCATAACGCGACCTATTACGCAACTACTTGCTTTTGCCTTTTTTTATACCATTTTTAGACTGTTTGAATTGAGGTAATGTAATAATCATGTAATAATGCATATAATACATGCCTTTAATATGTCACAGTTTTTTATTGCACTAAATACACACTTTCTATGTTTATGCTCCATGATAGTTTTAAAATTCTTGAGCTAAAGTAGTCTTACCTGCCTTAGAAAACTTAGCGCGATATTTATTAAGGTTTGTAGGAAATTTTGCTTCTGTGCTTCAGTTTTCAATCTAGGGAGGTACTCCTGGGTTAGGGCCACTCCTCGCGCTGCGACATCATTGGTGACTGCCTAGTTGTTGAAAAATATCGGAACCGCTTGAATTCGTCTAAGCTTTCCCATTCAGTAGGAGACTTGAAAATGAAACTTATAGGTTATCCAAATCTTTGAAATAAGTTCAAAGTTCAGTTGTTCCATGGGAGTTAAAAGCGCGCTCTGACCGAAAAAGAGAATGCTTGACGGCGCTTGAGGCGGGAGCTGGATGAAGGCCTCACATGGGGGTTTTATTGAATATTTTTCCTATTTTACTTCAGCTGGCATCATCTGGTAGTCTTGTATCTCATTTTTGGGAAGTAAAATCCTATGTGAGGCCTTCATCCAGCTCCAGCCGCAAGCGCCGGTGAGCATTCTCTTTTTTCGGTCAAAGCGCGCTTTTAACCCTCATGGAACGTCCCCCAGTACACTGCAAAAAATAATCCCGTCAATTAACAGAAAAGTTCTGGCAGCAAAAGTTGCCAGAGCTTTCCTGTACACAGATGAATCCTGTATACAGAAACGCTCTGGCAACTTTTGCTGCCAGACGGTTTCTGTCAATTGATTTTTTCTGTAGTCGACAGAAATTTTCTGTCGATTGATATTTTCTGTCGACTTTCCGTTGTTACGGAGATAATCTGTCGATTGATATTTTCTGTAGTCTACAGAAATTTTCTGTCGAATTTCCGTTTTGTTGTTACAGAGATAATCCGTCGAATGATTTTTACTGTGAAGGAGTTTGGCCTAAACAAGATGAAAGGGTTTGGACTAAACAGGAAGGTGTAGGGGTTTGAACAAAACAAGAAGGGGTATTTCTGAATGTAAAAACGACATTTAACCCTATAAGCCGAACTGACTAACCATCAATAAATTATAAAGAAACCACCATCAGCAGGGTAATGGATTTCGATACCACCTGAAATTGAACCAAAAATCCAAAGAATATATAGAATTGGAACACAATATGATAGATATTTAAAAAAAGAGAAAGAACAGAGCTTACACTGCTGATAAATTATCCATGTCAAGAAAGAGAACCAGAAAACCATCATCAGAACTTATGCCGACAAGTTTGTTTGTTCGGTTCGAGCGAATGGCGGGATATGACACGGTTTTGATGCCAGATGCAAACGAACGATATCAATACGGAAAATTTCTGCTTACAGAAAATTTCTGGTAACAGAAACAAGCTAAATAAGCTCCAGTAGCGTCATCTAACAGAGAAACGAGAGAAATCATCGAGATCTGTAAAAATACAACCACTTTTACAGATATTACAAGTTTCTTTACATCATTATGCAGGTTCAATACTTAAAACTTCTGTTAACCGTAAAATAAGCTAAATTATGTGTAAAATTACAGAAAAACTATTAAAATTCTGCAAAATGTAAGTTAACAAAGTGTAAGCGTAAAGAAACAGTCGATTTAACAGATATCAATCGTTTTTTGACAATTATTTTTTACAGTGAATTTATTGAATTTTTTCCGATAGAATCTTGAGACAATGATGTCCCAAAGATGATGTATAGGTTTTAATTATTGACTGCGTTCAGGCTCATAAAATTGAAAAGAACCAAAAATGACGATATTTTCAATTATTTCCCTATACTTTAACATGGGAAACCTACTTTTGAAAGGCGCGGGGGTCAAAAATTGTCCTAGAGACCTGAAAATTTTCAGGTAATAATGTTTTAGTATTTGTAACAACTTGAGAGGGGGGCATCTCGGAAATTCGAAAAAAAAAATTCCCTATAAACTTTTGAAACACCCTAATAATGTTTCACTCTCTCAGAGAAGCAACTTACCCCTACTTTCACTAGGTTCTATGGAATGTTTACATTCAAGATACGAATAAATATGAAACCGTAGAAAAAAATTTATCTATCATGCAGTAGATGTCTAATTAAGGGTTTTCATTCAGATAGTGTTTTTACTACTTTTTCAACGTTTCGTTTGGATCTTAATGCCATTATTGGAATGACAACCTCTGGTTTTGGGGTATTATCATAAAATCCACATATTTTTTATTTGATAAATTTGATGTTTTAAGGGAAAATTCGGTCAACAGTGACAGTTTTACAAGGTCATTGCTATGCGTTAGTGTTTTAGTGGTAGAGGTTGCTTGCCTCTAGTCATAGATATTTCGCTCTGGTTGAGGCAATAGTCAGGCAAAATTGTTTTAATTTTACAAATGACCTTCTAACACCAAAAGGAAACTTTTTAGCTAATGGCCCGATCACTTTTCAAACTTTTCGAAAAAAACGCACTTTTTGAGACACCCTACTAAGGGTCCTCTTCTTGGAAATTTGACCCTAAAAAGCGTTTTAATTTGGTTTGGTACCTAAACCTAGTCCGAATTTCGGGGGAGAGGGTCTCTTCGCCCCCCCCCGTTATATATATTACAGCCAAAGCCCAAATTCGGCCAGATCGCGAAGTGGCTGGGGAGGATCGGCCAAAGTTGAAAGAAAAATCATTGGCGCGTATTATTGGCTTCATTGGCCATAACTACATTCTTTAAAAATTACTAGCTGCGGTACCCGCAGCTAACTGGTGGGATGTGGGCATTTACGATAAAGTAAAAAATTAAATTTTTAAAATTTTATTTTAAAAACTTGTCTATTTTTTTTAATTAGAATATTTATATTTTTAAATTAAAAAAGAAAACAAAAGGGGCAATATTAGCAAATTAATTTTTAATAAAAAAAATTTAATTCTTCATTCTTTAGGTCATGTGGGCATTCTTGATTGAACACATCGCGTTATGGCCGGAACATCGTAGCCACTTCGCGAATTGGCCAAACCTCTCGGTCATTTCGCGATTTGGCCGACCAATTTGCGAATTGGCCGGACTTCGGGATTTGGCCGTAACTTATACACCCTTGGAATAAAGTCAAAAGCCAGAATCAAGATTAAGCTTAAATTTTTCTAATTTGAACAAAAACTGGTGCAAGTTTTTAGACAAATCTATCAAATATATCGGTATTTCTCACTGAAATCTCCGAACATCTGCGACGCTGAAATCCAACTCGCTATAATTACCCTCAACCAGCATCACATAATAACAAATCATAGACATTTAATAATACACGAAACTCTGACAGAGATAAACCGAGTAACTGAGCCATAAGATCCCATCTTATATCTTCGTGCAACCTGACTCCAGATTGCGTTATAAATAAATCCACTCGAACCGTCCTCAGTCACAATAAGACGAAATCGTCACAGAAAAAGGCGAACCGACATAATTGACGTGGTCCTTTCCTCTCCAATAACGTCGATTGTCTCTCTCGTTCAATATGTGCAATTAATCAAGCTCCAATGCAACGGCAAGTGTGACAAATTCCCCCGCACAAGCAACGGAAAAAGAAAGAATAGATACGATGGGATTAGTGAATATGGTGGGTGCATACGAGAAGTAAAGTTTACTGGCAAGTGAGTTTCTATACAGGGTGCATATAGGAAAGTCACTTTAACTTGAATATACTTGCGAATGGAAAGAACTACAGCTATGCAAATTTAGTTAGGGGATAGTACAGTGACTACACTGACCTAATGCGAAAGACAGCAGCTCCCCTAGCCTAGAAATTTATTAAAAATAAGAAATAGAACAAAAATTTCAATGAGAAGTTTTTTGTCATATATCATCAAAAACACGCAGGAAAAAATTTCATGAAAATGTTTTTACGTAAAAAATTTCATGAAATTTCAAGAGATATTAGGAAGGAGGAAAGCGCTTTTTACAAGTCTAAAAACAGAAAAGGTTTGAAAATTACTCTCAAGCGTCACCTCCAACCGTGGACCGGTTTCGACCTTGTTAGGACTCATCAGCACGGTATAGGATGGTAACGCAAGAGAGCGGAGGGCAAGTACTAGTCTAGACGACTATAACTGAAAAAGTGGTGACCATTGATTAGTCCTCCACTCATCTGCTGGAATGACAATGGCATTGGACTAATGGAGTGGAGGACTAATCAATGGTCACCACTTTTTCAGTTATAGTCGGCTAGACTAGTACTTGCCCTCCGCTCTCTTGCGTTACCATCCTATACCGTGCTGATGAGTCCTAAAAAGGACGAAAAACGGTCCACGGTTGGAGGTGACGCTTGATAGTTGTGAGATTACACCTATTGTCCGCTTAACCAGCAGTAAATGGTGAAATTCTCCTTTCATTTACCTTGCCTTTCTGGAATTAAATCTGTTCTAGGAATGCCATTGTCATTCCAGCAGATGAGTGGAGGACTAATCAATGGTTAGACAGTTTTTTATGTTCTGGTGTTTGCGGAACTACACTAGCGGAAATAAAAATCCCAACACCAAGAAGGAAAGGAGATATCAAAGTCAAATTTATTTCTATGATTGCACATAGTATCAATGTGAATTGCTTAAAAAATCAGCCTTCCTGGATATTAGGGGGCCGAGAAAATCGGTGAAGAGTGTTGTCTCCATAGGTGTCCATTACCGCCGTCACACGTCATGGTATTGAGTGACAGGGGCTCTAAATGACTTTTGAGGGATTGGAGGACCATGTTGCCTCCTCAGGTAGTCCAAATTCATATGGTGCACCAGCGGACGTTGCATACCGGGCTAGGTGATTTCTCCTCTTTCTCCGGACATGTTTTGTGGGTGTTGGTTCTTACGAACGGATAGGCCAGGGTAAAAATGCAATATAGGGGGTTAAGAAGAAAGCTTGGACATTGCATAAAACATGTGTTTGTGCATTTTTCTCTTGAAATTTGTCCCCAGGACAGGTATGAAGGTAAGGACGGACAACCGGCTAAAAAACCTCAATGAAGCAGCTTTGGTTGGCCAAAATACCGGTAGATCATACTGAGGACAAGCGGCAGTGGAATGGATGTCGTTTGCAGTATTGCGGATCGTCCGTTCGGTCCGCATAGCTTCTTACATCTTTGTCTATAAACAAGGGGCTGAAAATGGGCATTTCTGTTTCCAATAGTGCACGAATTAAGGAAATGAATATCCCAATTTCATGACATTGTGTTTATGAGAGAATCCTGCTTCGGTTTGGAGCACAACGACGGTTGGGTATGGGTTTGAAGACACAATTGAGAGAGCGCACTTAGCTGATGATTTTCTAATCGTTCCATGGAGTAGTAATGCAGGGTAACGGAGTAGGGATGCATTGGATTCCATTTCGGCAACTCCTGAGTATGATTCACCAGTACTTTTTCCAACCAGAGCTGCGTCATTGAGATTTTGCAGCCGGTAGACCGTCCTTACCCTCAGACCTGTCCTGGGGACAAATTACAAGAGAAACATGCGAAACCACATGTTGTATGCAATGTCCAAGCTTTCTTCTTAACCCCCTAGTTTGCATTTTTACCCCGTCTTTCCCGTTCTCTAGAACCAACACCCACAAAACAAGTCCGGTCAATGAGGAGAAATCACCTAGCCCGGCATGCAACGTCCGCTGGTGCACCATATGAATTTGGACTACCTGAGGAGGCAACATGGTCCTCTAATCCCTCAAAAGTCATTTAGATCCCCTGTCACTCAATACCATGACGTGTGACGGCGGTAATGGATACCTATGGAGACAACACTCCTCACCGATTTTCTCGGCCCCCAAACATCTAGGAAGGCTGATTTTTTAATCAATTCACATTAATACTATGTTCAATCATAGAAATAAATTTTACTTTGATATCTCCTTTCCTTCTTGGTGTTGGGATTTTTATTTCCGCTAGTGTATTTAACGAACCTAGATTCGAAACACGGAACGAGAGCTCCTTAGGGTATGGTCACTCATAACGCATCAGGTGTATCTCGCCGATCTCTTTGTGTGGTTAGGAGAGGTCAATTAGCGAACAAAAGATTGGGGTAGATATCCCCTGCCCGATAAGATCCGCCTGTTGATCCGCCTGATTCTGAGCTCAGGGGGACCGTGAAATCTCTCATTTCCGTATCATTCTCGTCCCGTTCTCGTTTCTTCTACATGTTTTGTCATTCTGAATAGGGCCTTAAAGGCTCACCCCACACTCACGGGAAAAACGACGCTGAAGTCGTTGAGATCCCTATCAAGAAGAGGGGACTGAGGCTCAACTCCATGCTTTCTTCCCTCTTGATAAGAATCTTAATGACTTCTGCGACGATATCCCAGTGAGTGTGGGGCGAGCCTAAGGTGCCGACATGTAAAATACATAAGGCATTAAATGACACTGAAATAGCCTTCAGACGCTAACTCCATTCTCTGCTGCCCAGGGCGCAAGGCTCGCTGGCTGGTGGCGTCGGCGTGGGGTCTCTCCGCGGTCTTCTCCATCCCCTCCGTCTTCCTGAGCTCGAAAGAAGAAGTGAGAGGGATGTCGCAGTGTTGGATCGACCTGCAGCCGTGGCAGTGGCAGGTCTACATCACGCTGGTGGCCGTCTCCCTCTTCTTCCTCCCCGCGCTCATCATCGCCGCCTGCTACACAGTCATCGTCTACACCATCTGGACCAAGAGCAGGATCATGGGCTACCCCAAGCTCTCAAAGACCTCCTCTGTCGTAGGGGACAGCAAGAAGAGTGAGTATTAGTTGCTTTTATTTCATGGACGTCCATATGCATCGTGGGATGGGGGTTTTTCTTCTTTATTTGTGATCCCCCTCCTTTCCCAGAGAATGCCTGATAAATATCTTCTTCTTCATTGGCTACACAACCCTTTGTGAGGCCGTGGGGAGCCTAGTGGTTAAGGCATCGGCTTCGGGATCGGAGGGTCCCGAGTTCAATTCCCGACACCGCTAAAGACCCATCGAGTATATGCGGAGTACGTGCTCGTTAAATCTGTGGGTCCGAAAGTCCTGTGGTCCGTCATGGCGCAGTTTACCACGGGTCCAGGTGTCTGGAGTCTATTTCCCTCCCCTTCAGACGCATGGCAAAATTGTAGAGGTGGCGATAGATAGTGGCAGCATCTATCATCTCATGAGGCAGAAGTCGGACTCCTGCCATTTATGGGCCTCACTTTCTCAGGAGCCGCACCCCCTTTGCCTTGAATCCTTGTGGAGCTTGGTAATTCCAAGTAGCACACGACAACAACAACAACCCTTTGTGGGCCAAAGCCTTCCTAAGAATCCTCCATTCTGCTCTCTTCTTGGATAGGGTTCTCCAATCTCTAATTCTTATTTTTTTTAATCCTCATCAACACAGTCCACCCATCTAAGTTTGGGTCTGCCTCTTAAACGGGTCCCGATTGGTTAAAACATTCCAGTATCCAAATTTCAAATCCGTAAAACGTTTTCCAAATCGCTTCCGAGAGATCAGCCCGGCGTTTGATTCTTTAGATTTCGTAACGGGACGTTTTTTACAAGGTTGGGTTGTTGGCCCAGCGCTCAACCCCCAACCTGGAGGACTAGTCCCCTGATATTATCCCCAGGGGCAGGGTGCCCGGCTATACTCCCGGACTCTGGGTAGCTGGGTCAGCCCCGGGATTGCCACACTCGTACCCACTCAAAATAGAGAGATCCCCATGAGAGAAATAAATAGCTTAGGATCACTTTTTACACACTAAAATTCAAAAATTTTCTGGGTGAGGACCTTCCCAAAAAACCCTTACCAGAAACTCTGGATCAGAGGTTTCCAACCTGTTTGTTAGCTATAGTTATTAGTACAGATTTGCTTAGTATTCTTTTAAAGATACCCCGATATTTTTTGAACTACTAGAGAAATAAATAATGTAGCTTTTTTGAGATTGTTGCTTGTGCCGATGAAAGGTGAAAGGTAGAGGATATTTTGGGGAAGTTGGTTTTACTCTACTAAAGATTTCTGCTACACGGATGGCAGTAAATTAAACAAAAAGGTGGGGTTTGCATTTGTTATCTTTTGAAAACGAAATTGAAGTTGAATTTAGGCAGTTTCGGATTATCATTCATTCATGACATATGGATTATCGTGCTATTCTGTTCCATCCAAAAATAAATAACAAAATACGACACTACTTAACTGGTTAGTTTTGGGCCATTTATGGCCACTTATTTAAAAAAACAGTGACAATAAAGAAGTTGCATGTGTCAGATTTCCATAAACATTCAAGTGTTTCATATGGTTTTTGTGTGGTAAAATCAAATACCTAGTCAATTTTTCAAAAAAAATGTATAAGTAATAAGGAACTTGCATGATTTTTTTTTATTTTTTTAATCTATTCTTCATGCAAAAATAAGCCACTACACAAAATTTGAGGCCGATTGATAAATTTTTCGATTGCAAAAAAAATTATCAAAAATCATGTTTTTCGAAGCAACTGAAAACGCTTAACAGCATGTACCGTGACGTCACTAATGTTTACCTCGGATTGTCATGTTTGCCGTGGATTTCTGACCGCCACCAGAAGTGTCTAGAAGGTAAATATTTATTAAAACACTCATACCGGACACTTCTGAAAAAAGAAATCATCAACTAAAACATAGAAATTCAATTTTGATTGCAATTTGGCTCGATGGATTCTACGTCACTGTGCATGCAAACACACTTCGCGTTTTCAGTCACGTGTTTTTTTCTCGACTTTTAAATTAAAATATTTAAGTACTTGTACACTTTTTTGAAAATTTGACAAAATATTTCATTTTTCTATACAAAAAACCATACGAAACACTTGAAAGTTTATGAAAATCTGACACATGCAAGTTCCTTATTAATTATTTAATTTATAAGTAGAGAAAAACACAAGACTGAAAACGCTTTTTGTTTAAAACGTACGATGACGTCAACAATCGTACCATCAACTCCTTTGCTTCCCAACAATGGTCACCGTATAATGAAGTCACATCCCAAACTCTTAGCCAATCTCTTATTCCAAGTAGAATAGCTTAAGGGAGATTTTACATTTCACTTAGAAATTTACTTTTTGATATTAAGGCATATAAAGGCAACTTTTCATAAAAGCACGACCTAAATACCCTTGACAGTTTTTGAGATATTGAAAGTGTATCAATGTGCCCCTTGTATCAAATTGCCCCCGTTTTCCCTTACATGAATTATATTCAAATTCCTAATGCATCTTCTGTTATTTACACTCCCACTGGAAGCATTTCAACTACAACACTGCAGTTCATTCAAAAAGGGCCTTTTTCGGAACATTTTAAAGAACATTAAATATTTATTCTTATTGGTTCATAAATATCCAAACATCCTCGCCAGAATGCAATCCCAGTAATTTCATTCACAAACGAGTTTCCTCAAAGGGCGAACATAAGCGGGAATCCCATCAAAATCAGTTCTCGAAGCAGTAATGAGGACAGCAGAAGCCTTTTCCGAGGACCAAAATTGCGTTTATAATGCCTCTAACGAAGAACGAGACGAGACATCCACTTCGGCGTGTATCACTGAAAAGTATAATGAATAAAATTCTCTCTATTACCACTCACCATTTCTCGCTTTTGGAAGAGAATTCCCTTTCAGTTTCTTTAATTATGTCATAATCACTCAGGCTTCTGCCACATCCTCTGCCGATACTCACAGTCGATGTCCGTGTAACTGTAACTGTCAATGAGGAAATGATCGCAGAGCTTTTGAAGTTTCTGTTTGAACCTGCTTTTGAGACTTTCACAGTGGAGTGTGTCAATTCATTTGAAATTTAGAAAGACAGTGGCTTTTAAGAATGAAGAGTTTAGTGAGTTAAATTATCTTTTTTTGGAGTGGGACAACTGTTTCAGTTCAGTCATATGCCAGTTTTCGAGAGTGCTCTTTTGAATTTGAATGAAAATGTTGGTTGAAGTTAATGGTGTTAGCATATTACATCAAAAGATTTAAAATTTCTTTCTTTGGATCGCAGCAAATGAATAATACTATACTCAGTTGCGACTTAACTTGAGCCTGTAGAAATATGCTGAGAGCAACCAAAGAAAGTAGTTCCCCGCGAGGTGTCTGAATTTTGAGTGAAATTTAGAGCTTCAATTTTGTATAATGATTAGTTTTTTTAAATCCACGTATATTAAGCATGTTTTCATCCCGATATGCATAAAATGTTCAGTATTATTATTTTTTAAAGTGGCTTAACGCGTTGTAGTACAACTCGCTCTCAAACTCGCCAGCCAATAAGAGCTTCTAGCAACCCAGCAGGCTTTGTTTGCTCAGATTTTCTTCGGCGTGGCCATGACATCAGGCTCAACTTAAGTTGAATACGAGTATAGCTTCTAAAGAGACAGTTCTTGACACACTTAATAGATGTTTTAATAAAAGTACGAAGTAGGAACTTTATTCGTGAGGGAAAATAAAGAAAAGCATTAAAGTTAAGATAAAGTTATAGATATTGTTAGTTATATGTAGGATAGGCACTTAATTTTTCGCTACTCAAAAATACAGTATCATAATTTTATATATCTTTACTATAAAAAGGTCAAGTAAACAATTGTAGGATTTTAATAAAACTTTTATTACTCTACTGCAAAGAACGCAAAACTGTTTAAAGGCAATGCCCAAAGGAAATCATACGGCACTAATATCTAGTTTATCATTTTTAAAGCAATCCAAATCTGGTAAAAAAAATAATACTTCTAAGCTTTGCGACACTCAAAAAGAAAATCAAAAATACATTTGCAAATACAGAGCTTTAATATTTACAAGCATTTACGCAACTGAGTGAAATTTTTCTTAGCAGGTATCCATCTACCTTCTTATATATCTTAAATCCTTAGGTATTTCAACTTTTTTAAAACACACAGGTATCGTAAGGTACTACAACATACTGGAATCATATTCGTGCGGAAGGCATCTTTTCAATCAATTCAAAGTTGAATCAACGTGACTGGACTTTCACCATTTTGGAACCTCCTGAGAAATAAAATTCCCATTTGCGGCGAGTTCTTTCATTCCCATAATAGTTTTCCTCGAACTGTTCCAAAAGAACGGAATTGAAGACTTTTTCTCAACATAGAAACTCTTCGTTTATAAGAGAAATGATTTCGGCCCATTGATTTTTTTTCTGGGCGATTGAAAACTATTAACTTTTGAGTGTTTTACTTATTTCCCCACTCTTGGAACAACACTGTTGCTTGAAATTGCGCTTTAAAATATTTATGTGTGGGGTTTTTTTCTTATATCCTTTTAAGATGTAACGAAGATTTGAGAGACAATAGAATTTACTTGAATTTCAGTTCTAATATAGTCTATTTTTTATGAATTGAATAAAGAATAATAAATAATTTTTATGATGAAAAAAGAACCATGGGTAATGTGCCCAAAAATATCTCTGAAATCCTATTCCATATGAAAAGAAGATCTAAAAGGCCTAAATAATGGTTTGGCGTAAGATCATCTATATATATAAAAATCAATGTCTGTCTGTCTGTTTGTATGTATGTATGTATGTATGTATGTATGTCCTTTATAGTTTTAAACTTTTCGAACCTACATTAACTATTAAACTATACCACGTTGATCTACTCCCTCCAAGGAAGGTTTCTGAAGAATAATAATTTAAAATCGATGCATCCTAATAACTTTTTTGGACAATTTTATGCTCAAAAACCCATATTTCGTGCCTTACTTCATGGAAAACCCCCATTGTTGAAAATATCATAAGAGAAGATGTGTAACTTTAATTGTTGTAGGCATATTCTCGATTGTTGCAGTTTAAAATCCATTGTTGTAACATAAACTTAAAAGTGGTTCCTTTATTTAACTATTTCCACATTTGGACTGGCGAAGCCCATCTCTAACGCACCAGAAGAATTTTTTTAAATGGACTGGCGAAGCCCATCTGTAACACACCAGAATAATCTTCTTTAAAAATGGACTGGCGAAGCCCATCTGTAACGCACCAGATGATATTTATAAAAAATAAAATAAAACCCGGGCGAAGCCCGGGTCTAGCGCGTCAGCGCTACTGCGCCCGGGCAAAGCCGGGTCTAGCGCTTTAGCGCTAGTAAAGAATAAATATATAATATTATTTAACTTTCAACAAGGAACATCTTTGAGATGTTCTACAGCTTGCGAGTTTATAGTGAAGCTTTTATTCAGGGGAGCAAACTTTAAATCTTTTAATGTGTTAACTGCTTAAGAGTTTCTTTAGTGTATTTTAAATTGATTATGCTACGCTTATACGGCCGGGTTAATTTTTAATTTTTTTCTGGTTTCACATAAGACAAAAGTTTTATACTAGTAGGTATAATAAAATCTTACGGCGGAAGATAAATTGTGTGGATGTAGCATATAAAATGTTCCTCATTTTCAAGAAAATACACTTTCATAAAAAATTTAATAGATTATCATCAAATTACTGATATTTAGCTCAGTTAATAAAAGCTAACAAATAAAATTACCTTCAAAAACTTTTTACCAACTTCAAAAAGGAGGAGGTTATTAGAAGATTTTCACAGTGAACTAACTGTGTGTGTGTCATTGAAAAGCAAGCTTTTATCTTCTAATGTTCTTTTGAGAAAAGTTGATAAAAATATCCTTTAAAAATAGTTATTTTGAAGCAAAATAAACAGTGAATAAAGTATTTAAAAATTTAAAATAGATCGAAAAAGTACTGTCAACTTATAGGAATGAGCAAAAACATGAAAGAAATAGAGGTGAACCTATACGAAACAATCTTAAAGGCGTCATCAATAAAAAGCATAAAAACATACAAGTAGGAAAAAGTAAGTAAATAGAGATTCGAAAGTTGATCAATTAACAATATGTACCAAGTAAATCTAGCTTTTTACGAGCATTTACCGGTAGACCAAGCATATAACTAAGCTTAAGTACATACATAGTTTTTTTTATTTAAATACCTAAGTTTGTTAACATTTTTATTGCTCTTTTATTTAAAAGAAACTTAGAAAGGGTTTTCCACTGTCAGAATAATTCAAATTTCTTTCTATTTAAGAATTCTTGTATAAATTGATACAGATGGATACTAATGACTTAATGCAATATTTATCAGACAATTTTTTGTGTGAGATTACTTAAGGAATGTTTCTTTAGTCGAAAAAGTTGATAAATAATCCCAGCAATAAAGAATTACTTACCAAGTAAGAGAAATAATGTAAAACATTTTACAGACAATCAGGAAAATTGTTAAAGCAATTTATATTTTTTTACAAAGACACATCATAAATGTAAATTAAATATCTTTATTTTTATCTTTCATATTTTTAAATCCTTATGTTTACCAATTTCTAAGTATCAAGGTAACGATCTAAATTATGAAAAATAGTAAGCTTTCTGTTTTAGATTCAGTATGTTTTATTCTAGTATGTATTCTAGTATGTTTTAGATTCGAAAGATGCAAAAGAAGTGGCAATACCTCGAATACCTACAATTTACAAGTAATTATTAAAAAGATATTGAACAGGATGATAATTTTACCGGAAGTTTATAAATAATCACCCGAAAGATTCAACGAAAAAAATAGTAAACGTTAAACAAGACGTGCTCAATTAATAAAGAATTTTTCAATAAAACATTGTTAAAATAAAGAAAGTATATATTTTTAAGGTTAAATAAATAAGTTTTTAGTTATAATAAGATTAACTAATATAAAACCATGCATTTAAGATGAAAAAAGGCTTCTTTGAAAATCGAATCTAATATGGTTACTTTTCATATTCTTATCGTTTTTCTGATAACAATGAAATTTCAAAAGAAATACACCCTCTTTTTAACAAAAGATTCCTGTGTGTACTCGATACTATCAAAAACTTTTGAACCTGAAAAAATATTCACCCGAGTCTAATCCTTTGAATCAAGGCCTATCCTATCGCAAGAACTTTTAAATTTCTTGAACTAGATTTTTTGCGTATCAAGTTATTAAATGTTGAAAGAGAATGTGGCGGCTAAAGTTCGACTACGGTTCGAGTCCCACTTCTAATGTTCTGTAAATTCCAGTGTAATTTATGCAAATGAACTGTTATGAAATTTAGTACATGGGTGTGGCAACACATCCCCCTAGCTTATAAAAGGCGATCACTGTTTGTTATCGTTCTTCTCTTCTCTTCTTGTTGCCGTGCCGGCACAGCCTTTACCTTGATTTTTAATGTTTAAATAAACTTGTTAAGTTTTATCCAATCTTTCTTCTTATTAAAGCCACCTTCTGAACATGAGCAAGTGAACCTGATGAACTGCTTAAGAGGTTGACACAGTGTTGACTGGACGTGAGTTGAACTGAGGATGAGTTTGTTTAAAACCAGGTAACCCTTCTGATTTTCGCACCGCGTGACACCTCTGGTTCTTATAGGGTTTATTAGTAATAATATTTATTTAGTATGAAATATTGTGCCTTTTTTTAATTTTTTTGGAGCCGTCGTCTGTGAGGTGGTATGTCTCAATCTCCCGAAAAAACCAATGCCCCCGTTCCCAACCCCAATGTCCCGATTGATCAAAATGAAGTCCACGCAGTCGGCTTTAAGCCACCCCCTTTTTGGAAATCAAATGTGGTACCATATTTCCACTTTATTGAAGCACAGTTTGCCACCTCCGGCATTAGTGCTGATCAGACGAAGTACTTTTGTTTGGTAGCTGCTTTAGATGAGAGCATTCTTTCTCACGTCAGTGATCTGATTTGCTCTCCTCCTGCTTCGGGGAAGTATGCCGCGTTAAAGAAACGTTTGGTCGATCAGTTCTCTGAGTCTGAGACATCGAGATTGCGGTTGTTATTGCACGATTTGGAACTGGGGGACAAAAAACCTAGTACCTTATTAAGGGAAATGATTGAATTGGGAAAGGGATTTTCGGATGAGTCTGTGAAAACGCTTTGGTTACAGCGCTTGCCGGTGTCGGCTCAGCAAATCCTCAGCGCTTCAAGGGAAGACGTGTTAGCGCAGGCTGACATAGCGGACAAAATTTTGGAGGTTTCTAGAGGTGCAGGGGCTTTTGCGATAGATAGAAAGCCAGATGGTGAGGTTTCCGAGCTAGCTCTATTGCGGAAGGAAATTTCGGCGCTGCGCGAGCAGGTCTCGAGAATAGGTAGATCTCGCAATCGCTCGAAATCACGCGGTAGATTTCGCTCGAAGAGCCCGAGGCCAAAGGATGAAGGGGATAGTGAGCTGTGCTGGTATCATGCTCGATACGGCGAGAAGGCTCGTAAATGCAACCCGCCATGTACCTGGAGGGGTCCGGAAAACTAGCCAACCCGACCCTCGCGACGACGGAGGAGGTCGAGTTTAGCGGCAGTCGTCTCTTTGTTTTTGATAAAGTCACCAAGCTACGCTATCTTGTCGACACTGGGGCGGGTGTTTCCGTAATTCCAAAGGATAAATCAAAAAATTTGAAGCCAAATCAAAACGTTAACCTGTATGCTGCAAATGGCTCGCGCATACGAACTTTCGGCATGCAATTCGTAAACGTCGACATTGGATTGCGGCGTAAGTTTCCTTTTAACTTTCTGATTGCGGAAGTCACCCGGCCCATTCTCGGCGCGGATTTCTTACATAAGTTTGGTCTTATTGTAGATGTTAAAAACAAAAGATTAATCGATAAGGAGACAACTCTCAGCATTAAATCTAAAGTTTTCCAGGGTCCTTCTCTTGGGTTGAGTTTGGTGTCTAACGATTCCCCTTACCATGACCTGTTGCAAGAATTTCCCGAGATTCTAAACGCAAACCTATCAACTACCAACGTATTACATACCACTACCCACTGTATCCAGACGACGGGCCCACCCGTTTTTTCTAAGCCTCGTAGATTGTCGCCAGAAAAACTGAAGATCGTTCGACAGGAGTTTGAAAGGTTGCTCGCGGAAGGCATTGTTGTTCCGGCCAACAGCCCTTGGGCCAGCCCAATACATTTGGTTCCCAAAAAAGATAAGTCTTGGCGCGTTTGTGGGGATTTCAGGCGGGTAAACTCTGTCACCGTTCCTGACCGTTACCCGATCCCCCACATCCACGATTTTTCCCACTGCCTTTCGGGGAAAACAGTCTTTTCAAAAATTGACTTAGTTAGGGCGTATTACCAGATTCCTGTCGAGCCATCCGATGTTTCAAAAACAACAGTAACAACCCCTTTCGGTTCTTTTTCGTTCGTTAAAATGCCTTTTGGATTAAGAAATGCAGGGAATACCTTCCAAAGGTTTATGCACGAAGTGCTTAGAGGGCTGGATTTCTGCTTTTCCTACTTGGATGACATATTGATAGTCTCAGAGGACAAGGGATCTCATAAAGATCACTTAAAGCAGATATTTAGCAGGCTGAAGCAGTACGGGTTGGTTATTAACCCTGATAAATGCATCTTTGGTGCTAGTGAGTTAGTGTTCTTGGGTTATCTCATTTCCCCTGCTGGTATAGCACCCGTACCCGAAAAGGTATCAGCCATAGCTAATTTTCCTCGTCCTGAGACTGTGAAGGATCTGAGACGTTTCCTTGCGATGCTTAACTATTACCATCGTTTCATCCCAAGGGCAGCAGAGATCCAGTCCACATTATACGCGTTCATTAACAGCAAAAAAAAGAACGATCAGTCAAAAATTCAATGGCACGAAGAAGCCATTAATGCTTTTGAGGCATGTAGGGAATGTCTGGCAACATCTACTTTGTTAGCTCATCCAGTAATGGATGCAGAAATTTCTCTCATGGTTGACGCTTCTTCGGTCTCTGTTGGAGCTGTGTTGAACCAAGTGGTTGGTGGGAAAGTTCAACCTCTTCAGTATTTCTCCCGGAAACTAAATTCTGCTGAAATTAAATACAGCGCTTATGACCGAGAGTTATTGGCTGCATACTCGGCAGTCAAGCATTTTCGGCATTTTTTAGAAGGTAGAGAATTTGTAATTTTTTCCGACCACAAACCACTTTCGTTCGCATTTCGGCAGAGATCGGACAAGTGCTCACCAAGACAACAGAGACATTTAGAGTACATAGGTCAGTTTCATAGAGTTAGTACTAATATAGAGACAGCTTAAGCATCTTCTACGCTGTTCAAAGTGTGACCGGTTTTTCGGTTTCGTTCTGCCACTCACACTTGACCCGCCTACGAGAGCTCCCATGTTAAAATTGACTTCCGCCACTCACACAGGTCCGACTTTTTCGACATGCAAGGTTGCCTGACCGAGAAGAGTAAGCTGTCTCTATATTTGTACTAACTCTATGGTCAGTTTACTACCAATATCCGGTACCTACCTGGTGATAAAAATGTGGTTGCTGATGCTCTGTCACGAATTTTCAGTTTAGATTTTCCTAATCAAGTAGATTATAAATTATTAGCTAATAGTCAACTTAATGACCCAGAATTAGAGGTGTTGCGTGGTCCGGGATCAAACCTGGTCATGAAAGATGTTTCGATTCCCGGAACAAATTTAAAAGTTTTTTGTGACGTTTCAACTGGTGTAGATCGGCCGTATATACCAAGAGAGTTTCGTCGTCAAGTATTTGACAGTGTGCACAATCTGGCTCACCCAGGTGTTCGCTCGTCCATCAGAATGGTGAGGTCAAGATTCGTCTGGAAAAATTTACGAGCAGACTGCGCCAAGTGGGCCCGGTCATGTGTGCCGTGCCAAAAGTCAAAAGTTACTAGACATACTAGGTCACCTCTTGGAACTTTCCCCGAGCCGGACGATCGTTTTCGAGTTATTCACATGGACATTGTGGGTCCTCTTCCTCCATCGCGTGGCAATCGTTATTGTCTCACGTGTGTGGACAGGTGGACTCGTTGGCCCGAGGCGATCCCGATACCGGATCAGACGGCTGAGACAGTTGCCGAGGCTTTCCTTTCAGTTTGGATCGCCAGGTTTGGATGTCCGCAGACCATCATCACAGACCAGGGAGCACAATTCGAGTCTCAACTTCTCAAGCAGTTTTCGAACCTTTTGGGAGCTGAGAAGTCTCGGACTACCGCTTACCACCCCGCAGCTAACGGCATGGTTGAGCGGTTTCACAGAGGTCTTAAGGCTGCGATTCGCTGTCAAGCCTCCGAGGACTGGGTTGCGAAACTCCCCTTGATCTTGCTTGGTCTGCGCTCCGCCATCCGCGAAGACTTGGACGCCTCGATTACTCAGTTCGTATTCGGCTCGACACCACGCCTGCCCGGTGAGTTCTTCGCAGAGGCTACGGTCACGCCAACACCTCGCCAGCTTCATGACTGCGTCAAGCGGTTCCGGACAGGCATGAACCTCTTGAAGCCTGTTCCTGTGGCACGTCACTCCAGACCAGATGTATTCGTCCACAAGGAACTCGGTACATGCTCTCACGTGTTTGTTCGGGTCGACTCAGTGCGCCGCCCTCTTCAGCCTCCGTACGAGGGTCCATTCAAGATTCTCCGTAGGAATAGGAAAAACCTTCAAATACAGCGTGGTAACCACAAGGTAACAGTTTCGATTGATCGAGTTAAGCCAGCATTCCTCCTTCAGCCACAGCTTGAGACGGGAAGCTCTCAACATCCCCGGACTGTTCCTGTTCAACCCGCAGAGACTGTTAGTCGTTCCGGAAGGCGAATCCGTTTCAGGATACCCCTTGATCACTGAGGGGGGGTACTGTGGCGGCTAAAGTTCGACTACGGTTCGAGTCCCACTTCTAATGTTCTGTAAATTCCAGTGTAATTTATGCAAATGAACTGTTATGAAATTTAGTACATGGGTGTGGCAACACATCCCCCTAGCTTATAAAAGGCGATCACTGTTTGTTATCGTTCTTCTCTTCTCTTCTTGTTGCCGTGCCGGCACAGCCTTTACCTTGATTTTTAATGTTTAAATAAACTTGTTAAGTTTTATCCAATCTTTCTTCTTATTAAAGCCACCTTCTGAACATGAGCAAGTGAACCTGATGAACTGCTTAAGAGGTTGACACAAGAATCTTTTTCATAAAATTTTAAGGGTTGTGCTTGTTTATAATAAAGCTATGGGTTTTTTTTCTTAAACCAAATTCCCCTTTTGATGGTATATTTATGTATTCACAAGTAGGCTTTTTGGGACAACTTCCAATATGTTTTTACGTGGTTCCAATGTATATAGGCCAAGAGCTATGGTTGAACAAATTGAAGAATGTGCTGTCAAATATGTTGAAAGATGACAATTTTAAAGTAATTTTTGTTTATAGTACAAAAAAGAAAACTCAAATGTTTCATTTTTAAGTCTAAGGGGTCATCCATAAATTACGTGAGGTGTTTTTTCCAAAATCTGGACCCCCCCTCCCCCCTTGGTGAGATTTTTCTTGACCCCCCCTCCCCCCCACGTGAGATTTACCTACAACTTTTAAAAATTATTTTCTAAAAATTATTTGCATTTTGTGCTTCATAGCACCTAATTAAGTTATAAACAAGTTAAAAAAAGTTGACGTGAAATTTTAATCGACCCCCCTCCCCCCTTGGTGAGATTTTTCCAAACCCCTCCCCCCCCCTTTTTGACCTCACGTAATTTATGGATGACCCCTAACATATGTACTGAGCCAATGGTTGATTATTCATCTACTAATACAGAAAATTACCGTTAACTCTAGTTTATAGTTTTTCTAATACACTGTAAAAAAACTGTAGAAAAACAGAAATTTTCAATAACAATGACTTTATGTTTACAGAGATATTCTGTCATGTAACATTCCCACCGCACTTCTATTTATTTTATGTAATAAAAAAATATTTTTTAAAAAACGCTTTTATTGAAGTGTTCTAAAAGGTCAAAAATAATTTTTTCGGTTTGACAAATAATTTATTGGGTAGAAGAAAATAACTTTTTGGTAAGTAAAAAAACTGATTTTCTAATCACTAAAAATAAAACCGTGGGCGCTAGTAATTTTTTAAATTTAAATTTTTTTACAGGACAGTAACAGTAACATCCCTGACGAACGGGGATTCGAACCCCAGACGTACGGCTTTGCAGTTAGATGCTCTTACCACTAGGCCATTACGTCGGCATTTATGTATAACTTTATATAAATAAAAACACCTAATAGAGAATTTAAAGTGAATCCATCCCACTCAAAACTCATGAATGAGAAATTTGTAAATTTAACCTCATAGAACATAGAATAAAGAAGTTAGAATAAATAGTGATTTAAGAATTACTAGCGCCCACGCTTTTATTTTTAGTGATTAGAAAATCAGTTTTTTTACTTACCAAAAAGTTATTTTCTTCTTCCCAATAAATTATTTGTCAAACCGAAAAAATTATTTTTGACCTTTTAGAACACTTCAATAAAAGCGTTTTTTAAAAAATATTTTTTTACTTATTTTATTTTCTACTTTTTAGTCATGGTATTTTTTAACAAAAACTCACAAGAAAAAATGTATTTATTTCAACCATATTTAATGTTATGTTAGGATGGAATTTTAGTTTCATGTATAACAAAAATTTTTCACATATCTGACAAAGTAGAACAATCCTCTGACGACTCAGCAGGACAATCAACTCCAAAGTTAATTAAAATCTATTTAATATTGCTCGGTACGTTATAATAACAAGCTGAGCGGGAAAAATACCTCGCACAAAGAAACGCATCCGCTCACTCGCCGATGAAATCCATCGATATCAAAAAGATTCACAATAAAAAGAAAGCATTCAATAAAATAAAAAAATCAATCGTAAAGAACTCAGAATTAGTGTGTGTGTATCAAGGAGCAAACAGTACCATCCAGTCTTTTCAGTAGTCAATAAATTATAAAAGTAGCATATTTTTCTTCTCTCGACATTCTCGACTATTTTCGGCGATTTCTCGCTCTTCTGGCGATTTTTCGGCGATTTCTCGCTCTTCTGGCGATTTCTTTCTCGCGGTTATTATCTTAAATCGCTAATTATCTTAATTGTTAATTGGAAGGTAAAAAATCACGTTTTGAAGATTAAATATTGTAGTTATATACCTAGTATATTATCTTACAGGTTTTGGGAGCCATTGGCATCACGGAAGTGTCTCAAATATGAATTAATAGGATAACTAAAAACACTCGTTAATTACCTAAATTACGGAGGTTTTGACTAGTTGATGATTGAATATTGCATTGTCATCGAGTTTCCACCACGGTGCAAAGTTTCAGAACTTTATATCGTTTGGAAGTGCCTGAAATTTTATGTACATGAATACGGAAAGAAAAAAAGTGATTAATCGTCTATAATTATCGTAATTACTGGGCAATTCTCGTTTTGACTTTTGAATATGATGAAGTTATGCCTTATAAACAATTGTGCACGGTTTAGGGAGAATAGCCCCTTGGGAAAGGTCTCAAATTCTGGTTTTTCTGTTAATTAAAAATACTCGTTAATTAACTTAATCCTTTGGTTTTTTGACTAGATAATGGTTGGATATTGGAGTGTCATGAGGGTTACACCGATGTGTAAAGTTTCGGGGCCCTGACATATCGGGAAGTGCCCGAAAATCGAGTTTTAAAATTCCACCCGTAAAACGCCGCCAAAAGCAAGTAGAATAAAAGCGTTTAAAAAACAGCTTTTTTTTAGTTTTTTAGCTTATCTGTACTTAAACAGAAACTTACTGCATCGAAAACCAATACAGCTATTGGCAACATTATACTGAATCTTCTTTGGAGCAGTGGTAGCGTGCGCGCTTAGCATGCGGTAGGTCCTGGGTTCTATCCCCGGATATTAATTGATTAAAATTAAAAAAAACTCAACTAAAATAAGTCCACGCGCATGCGCACAAGCAGAAAATTACTGAGAGGCAACAGAAAAATCTGTAGCTCACTTGACAGAAAGTTCCTTTTCACAGCATTTACCTGTAGGTTACAGCTTTTTTCTGTTTACAGGATTTTTCGACTTACAAATTTTTTCTGGCAACTTTTGCTGCCAGAAATTTTCTGTTTTTTTGCAGGATTATTTTTTACAGTGTACCGATGTATTTTTAAATTAGCGATGGTGCGATTTTCCATTTTAAAATTATGTTTTCTCATTTTAAAAATTATGTTTTCCCATTTCTTTTTTTTCTAAAATAATAAGGATTTATTTTATTTTATATGAGAACAAAAAATTCGTCTTGAACATTCTCAAAGAAAAATTTTTAAAAAGTATCAATTTATAGAAGTTTTAATCCTTCCAACCAAACTGGCAGCTTACCTGGTTCGTTTACATTTGCATGTCTGATCGCCCCGAAAAAACTTTTGTAACAATATTGTAATGATAACTTTGGGGAGATAATTTTAATTCGTTAACACTGAAAAAACATGTTGTACCAAATTTTTGTGACTATTTAGATTTGAACTTCTTTTCAAAGTTTTTCTCGTCTCGGTCAGACTTTACGTGTGAAATGGTCAAACTCAGTGGAGTAGTATGCGGGGGATATGAACTGAACATCAATTCACGAAATTCCTAAATAAACAAACAACCAACGGAAGTGACGTCACCAGGTAACTCAATCTTCCGGTTTGTCTGATATTTACATTGAACAACATTACACTACGGCGCGTTTGTTTTTTTATAATTTTTCTTTTCTTATTTTAAAGCGTAATTTAAAGGAGAAACTCAAAATATGAGTTCTCCATACTTCCGATCATTATCTGAAAATTGTAAAAAGAGGTATCTTGATAAGTTATCTGTGAATGGGATTGATTTACCACACATTTCCTATTCCTATTCACAGCATGGGAAAATGCTTATTTTTGGTGATTTTAATTAAAATAAGAGCCAAAGAAACTTTTAAAACAGTTTATACTGGACACAATTACGAACATGTTTATAGGTTATCAAGTGTTTTGAATTAGAAAAATAATTTTAACTCAATAATAACCGATCAAAAATATGAACCTTGAGGTCTACAACGATGTGCTTCAATCTCTCCTCTTATTGATTTTAATTACTAACTTGTTTAAATGTAATTAAAACAGCTGCTGATACAAAGAAAACAAAATATTGAGCAAATATTCAATCATGAAAACTTTTCAGAACATTCTTGTTGTGATAAAATTAATATCGCTGTTCTGCTATGTCAAACTTGAATATCCATTGCATCAAAGTAGTTTATTTATTTAGAAACTGAATTTTTATTGTCTTAAAAATATAAAGTACATAAAAATATGGAAAACAACGGGCTAAAATCTAAGAACTAATTAATTTAATTTAATTATGGATTTATTCAAAATTTTAGTGCATTTACCTTTAATGATCCTACTACATTCCAGTCAGCTTGTTTATTTTTATTTGAGATTCAGAAATAGTATTCTTAAAATCGTCTGTCACTTTAATTATCTTTTTAAATATTTTTATGCGTATTTTTTTTAAATAAGTGGGTGATTGTATTCATAAGTTTTAAAACAAACTAAATAATAGTGGGTTTTCTAACTTCACGAAAATGGGTTTCGCGTGCTTTTTCGTGATTATGCTTAGTGAAAATAGCCATTTTGTTCCTTAGAATCTGTAGTTTACGAATCGCGATGGTGGACACTTCGGGTCTGCGCCAGGGGATGGTGAGAGGCGCAGAAGTGGAAAATCGACGAGTTTCAATTTTGTGTTGTTTGGAGTCAAAATGGTTCCTTTTACTTTTTTAATTTGCTCAAATGCTCCATAATACGAGAGAGGCAAGGGAGGACTGACGGGACATAGAGTTTGGAAAGGATCAGTTCACTCCAGCAGAAGGGGTGGAAGGATAAAGTGGAACGTAAAAATTTGTAAGCCTGTTTTCTCTGAGGCGCAGGCTTATAGTCGTCCATTAACGTAATAAAAGGTGCCATTCTTTTCCTTATTTTCAGGCGAGAAAGAATTGCGATAGTAGAAATCTGGCAACGCTCACTAGGGGTAAGGAGAGAGGCAGGAAAAAATTACGAAAATCAGCAATATCTCCTGAAAAATAATTTCTTTTCTGCACCAACTGCGGTTGAATGTTTTGTAAATTGACACCAAAAATGGGTAAAATGCATTAAACCGATTTTCAAACGATTCTTCTACTTAAAATAGGGCCTGAAAGGTGTAGAAAAAAATAAGGGGAAATTCTCAACTTTTAAGTCTTTTAAAAACTTATTTTTACTCGTGAAGAAGCACTAATTTCAGGCTAATTTTTCCCTTTATACACTTAAGAATACGAAATGCCATCGTAGATATCTGGGACCTGCGATTAAGGAGGGGGGCAGGGGCAGAAAAAAATATTCCTGTTTTTATACTCTTCGTGAGAGTAAAATTCAAAATTTTCTACTTTTAATAGAGTCATAAGTGGTGCAAATAAAGAAGATAGATACCTGACATGTCTAACAGCCCGTTAGAAAAGAGTTCCTCCCATTGGAAGGTGAAATGGAAGGGTTAAGCGGAACATAAGGAATTATATGGGATGTTTTGAAAAAAATTGTGTCTATTTTAGTGAAATAATGTAGAAATCTATTTGAGCAGGTTCTATGTAATCTGTAGAACTGGAAATGCGACAATAAGTAACTTTCATTCTCGACCGAGGATAATCATTAGGGCAGAAAAAAGTTAAAATTATACTTTACTGAGAAAAAGAGTAATTATCCTGTTTAAAAGGTTTTATGGACTGAAATTTTTGATTGGGGTCACTCAAGGTGGTCTATCTGAGAAGCATAAACTCATCTTTGGGGGTTGAATGGATGAAATGGAATACTAATTCGATTTTTTGACAAATGGCGTGAAATTTCTTGGAAGAGAGTGATAATAAACAAATCGATTCCTCTTTCCAACTCTCTCGAATGGGTTACCCGACAATGAAATTTGGGAATCAAGACAAGGGTCCGTGGTCGGCGCAGAAAAATTTTATACATTAAATTTTAGTTTGTATAATTGTGTCTAAATAAGATAAAATATCCCTAAAATAAGAAAATTCATAGCAGACATGAAGGAGACCCATGTTAAAACTGTTTCTTGGAGGGTAAGAGGATAAAATAGAATATTAGGGGGTATTACATTTTACTATTTTACTAAAAAGTGAGTATTTCTCGCAAAAATTGCATTAAAAGGATTCGATTTTCCAATTTTACTCCATGGAATATGATACGTTTAAGATAAATCATTAGTATTAGGAAGGGGAAGGTTAGTTGGGCAAAAAAAACCTGTAATTATTACAAAATTAAGACAAAAAAACTTTATAATATTCTAATTTTTTGAGAAATAATTAAATGTCTTAAATTTGTAATAATTACAGGTTTTTTTTGCCCAACTAACCTTCCCCTTCCTAATACTAATGATTTATCTTAAACGTATCATATTCCATGGAGTAAATTTGGAAAATCGAATCCTTTTAATGCAATTTTTGCGAGAAATACTCACTTTTTAGTAAAATAGTAAAATGTAATACCCCCTAATATTCTATTTTATCCTCTTACCCTCCAAGAAACAGTTTTAACATGGGTCTCTTTCATATCTGCTATGAAATTTCTTATTTTAGGGATATTTTATCTTATTTAGACACAATTATACAAACTAAAATTTAATGTATAAAATTTTTCTGCGCCGACCACGGACCCTTGTCTTGATTCCCAAATTTCATTGTCGGGTAACCCATTCGAGAGAGTTGGAAAGAGGAATCGATTTGTTTATTATCACTCTCTTCCAAGAAATTTCACGCGATTTGTCAAAAAATCGAATTAGTATTCCATTTCATCCGTTCAACCCCCAAAGATGAGTTTATGCTTCTCAGATAGACCACCTTGAGTGACCCCAATCAAAAATTTCAGTCCATAAAACCTTTTAAACAGGATAATTACTCTTTTTCTCAGTAAAGTATAATTTTAACTTTTTTTCTGCCCCAATTATTATCCTCGGTCGAGAATGAAAGTTACTTATTGTCGCATTTCCAATTCTACAGATTACATAGAACCTGCTCAAATAGATTTCTACATTATTTCACTAAAATAGACACAATTTTTTTCAAAACATCCCATATAATTCCTTATGTTCCGCTTAACCCTTCCATTTCACCTTCCAATGGGAGGAACTCTTTTCTAACGGGCTGTTAGACATGTCAGGTATCTATCTTCTTTATTTGCACCACTTATGACTCTATTAAAAGTAGAAAATTTTGAATTTTACTCTCACGAAGAGTACAAAAACAGGAATATTTTTTCTGCCCCTGCCCCCCTCCTTAATCGCAGGTCCCAGATATCTACGATGGTATTTCGTATTCTTAAGTGTATAAAGAGAAAAATTAGCCTGAAATTAGTGCTTCTTCACGAGTAAAAATAAGTTTTTAAAAGACTTAAAAGTTGAGAATTTCCCCTTATTTTTTTCTACACCTTTCAGGCCCTATTTTAAGTAGAAGAATCGTTCGAAAATGGGTTTAATGCATTTTACCCATTTTTGGTGTCAATTTACAAAACATTCAACCGCAGTTGGTGCAGAAAAGAAATTATTTTTCAGGAGATATTGCTGATTTTCGTAAGTTTTTCCTGCCCCTCTCCCTACCCCTAGTGAGCGTTGCCAGATTTCTACTATCGCAATTCTTTCTCGCCTGAAAATGAGGAAAAGAATGGCACCTTTCATGATGTTAATGGACGACTATAAGCCTGCGCCTCAGAGAAAATAGGCTTACAAATTTTTACGTTCCACTTTATCCTTCCACCCCTTCTACTGGAGTGAACTGATCCTTTCCAAACTCTATGTCCCGTTAGTCCTCCCTCGCCTCTCTCGTATTATGGAGCATTTGAGCAAATTAAAAAAGTAAAAGGAACCATTTTGACTCCAAACAACACAAAATTGAAACTCGTCGATTTTCCACTTCTGCGCCTCTCACAATCCCTTGGCGCAGACCCGAAGTGTCCACCATCGCGATTCGTAAACTACAGATTTTAAGGAACAAAATGGCTATTTTCACTAAGCATAATCACGAAAAAGCACGCGAAATCAAGTTAGAAAACCCCCTATAATGAATTTCAATAATATTGGACCCAATTAATCCTGATGTATCTACGATCTGTTGCAATGGCGTTGATTGTATTAGCTGAGATTTTCGTCCAATGGATCGGGTAAATCAATCGTCCCATTCACAGATAACTTATCAAGATACCTCTTTTTACAATTTTCAGATAATGATCGGAAGTATGGAGAACTCATATTTTGAGTTTCTCCTTTAAATTACGCTTTAAAATAAGAAAAGAAAAATTATAAAAAACCAAACGCGCCGTAGTGTAATGTTGTTCAATGTAAATATCAGACAAACCGGAAGATTGAGTTACCTGGTGACGTCACTTCCGTTGTTTGTTTGTTTATTTAGGAATTTCGTGAATACATACCTCACACGATTTCATCCTCATACCACCACAGATTCATTTATACAGTCAACTCCATTTATTCTGATAACGCTTAATGTTATCAAAATTGACCGGTCCCGATCGCTCCTTTGAAAAATGTGTATAGTTTTATATTATCAATACCTCTTAATATCATCCTAATCTGGTGAAATCCCCTAAACACCTCCTTTTTTTCGTTTGAAGACCAACTTTAATACATAATCCTACAAAATGAGTCATTAATTTATTAGTGTTGTGTTCCACTCTAATATTTTTCTTTATTAGTTTAAAAGTTTCCAAATACTTGCTAGGAAACCGTTTTAAATAATTCAATTGGGACTACATAGTTGTAATTTTAAAGCAAACACTCGAGTTACACTATTTGAAACTTTCTTGTATCAAATTGCTTATTATTAACAATCGGATTGCTATCATTCTACTCTCGGACAAAAAGATAACATTAAAGCTGAGTCGACTGTATAACTTAACTTTTTAACAATGTGTATCAACTTGTTGATACAACGTACTTTATTCCCCTTAGAATAAATATCACGGATAAATTCAAATAAATATGCACGATAAGTATCACCGACCCTTATTTTTTGCACACATAACTCACTTTATAACCACACTCCCATCTCGACAAAACGCAGTCGCAATCATTCCCCGCAATTAACCTCTGCCAGGGATTTATTTTGCCTCCATTATTTCCGAAAGAACAGAAACAAAGGCGCAATTTTTCGAAGCATCGAAACAGCCCTTTCACTTGGTTTAACAGAAACGTTTCCCACTCAAACCCCAAGCAAAATTTATTGATCCATGAGGGCCCCTTTTTCTCCCCGCAAAACCTAATTAATCGTGATTACGAGGCCCCGTTGATTACCCCATACAGGTGCAGACGCAGCTTTCGGGTATTAATTGAATTGAATACCAATTTCTGTAATGACTCAATTTATATCTGGTTACTGCTACTAAAACGCAGAATGGGAATAGGGGATAAAAGAGGGAGGAGTAAGAACTGAGTTAATGAGCCGTTGAGGTTCACACCTACGGTAGGTCGATAGCTTTTGTATGAGGTAAAGACGTTGATTTGGGTGAAGAAACTTTATTATGATTAATTTAGTAAGCGATTTTTATGTTATTATTAGTGATATTAAAGTTGTGTTTCAAGACAAATTAAATTTTTAGTTGTGTTGTATAAATGAAAAACCATTGGTTCAATTCCGTTAGAGTTCACGCTAAACATCGCCAATCTCTTTTGAGCACCAAAAAGTATAAATACTGCTAAATTATTTCAAAATCATAGATTAAAATGTTTAATTAGATATATAACTGTTCAGTTTATCATTAAAAATTTAAAAAAAAAATTTTATATTTGAATATTAAGCGTTTAAAAGAGATAGGGGATATTTAGAGGGAACTCTAACGGAATTGAGCCAAACCATTAATCTTATCAAGCATAAGATTTATGTGAGTACTCTCTATCAAAAAACTAATACAAAAGGTGATTATAAATATACTTGATCTACTACAATTTTCATGGTCAGAATAACCTAGGGTCCTCTTTTATTAAAAAAACATACACTTAAGATACGACGATTATTAGGAATATTATAGTCCTAAATTTAAAATAAGAAAATAAGTATTTCATACTTATTTAAATATGTTACACTTATAGAGTAAATTTGTATACAGGGTGTATCTGAAATAGTGCAACAAACTTTCAGGGATGATAGTAGACACCTAGACGAGTCAGAATCACCTAGGATTTGAGGGTCCCAGACCAAATCCCAGGGAGTTAAAAATGGAGTGACACCCCAAAAAATCATTGAAAAATTAAATTTGTAGAAGAACTACTATTGGAAAAAATTTAATTATGGTCTCAAAAATTGGGGGTTAATATGATCTTTAAAATTATTTCAAAAGTTTTCACTTTAAAATTTGTTTTATTATGAAAAAAGTTAAAAAACCACAAAAACTGTGAAAACTCTGCTAAAACCTTATTTTTTATTTCGGAATCCTTTCTTTTGCTTTGATAATCTGAAAGATCATAGTTGAAAACCCATAAGTCCAAAGTTTCACGTAAATACAATCAATATTAAACACTTGAGATCCTGTTAAAGTTTGTTTTTTGCGTGCGCAAACAGCTGTTCTGGAAACAGCTCTAGAAAACTGCTTGCGCACCCAAAAAACAAACTTTAACAGGATCTCAAGCGTTTAATTTTGATTGTATCTACGTGAAACTTTGGACTTAAGGGTTTTCAACTATGATCTTTCAGATTATCAAAGCAAAAGAAAGGATTTCGAAATACAAAACAAGGTTTTGGCAGAGTTTTCACATTTTTTTGTGTTTTTTAACTTTTTTCATAATAAAACAAATTTTAAAGTGAAGACTTTTGGGTAATTTTGAAGATCATATTAACCACAATTTTTGAGACCATAATTAAGTTTTTACCAATAGTAGTTCTTCTACAAATTGAATTTTTCAATTATTTTTGGGGGGTGTCACTCCATTTTTAACTCCCTGGGATTTGGTGCGGGACCCCAAATCCTAGGTGATTCTGACTCGTCTAGGTGTCTTCTATCTATCATCCCTGAAAGTTTGTTGTACCATTTCAGATACACCCTGTATAATGATAACTTGTTTAATATGTACAAACGAATGAGAAAAATCCATGCAGTTTTTGTAAAACAAAAAAAATATATCCTAAGGGGGAAATCATTAGGAGAAGTTATTATTTCTCGTTATAAATGAAAGTTATCGAATAATTTTTTGTACATTATTTACAAGTACACATCTGTTTGACTGCTACAACAGAAGTTTTTAAAAAGTTTAAATGTATCATCGAGTTTTTTTTAATATTTGACATGAAAAGTAAATTATTTTTAGTACTTCAGTTTGCTTCTACCAAGAAGTTTGGTAATCAATCATTATATGGTTTATTATATGGTATCATTATATGGTTTGGTTAAAATCATTATATTTCAGCGAACATCCCTTCTTTAAACTTTGTAAATTAGTTCTTAAGTAATCAAACAATAATTATTTCGAAATTAATCAAAGTAAACGTAAATAGGCTTTTGTGTTTAAGTATTTGTCTTTTAATTAAGTTTTCTTCAGCCTGGCTAGAAGCTTAACTAAAAACAGCAAGAATCAAACAATAAGCTTTCACTATGATATTTGTGATAGAACTCGTGAAAGAGATGAATGATCTGCGTTAGTTCGTTTTTTTCTGTTACTTCTCGGAAACTGAGATCTCCATTTTAGTTATTTGCTACAAGTAATAGGGTATGTTTCCTTATTCTGAGCGGCTGATGGCATTGTTTAATCAAAAGGAAAGTTGATATCGTTAAGAGTAATGGACGAATCTCTTTTCTTCTTAGAGGACTCCGGAATCACAGAGTGGAACATATATTATGATCCAAAGACGTAAAGTAATGCATTGAAGGCTGGGATGTGATGCCTGGTTTATATAGAAAGTTTGTATAATAATAGAAATGATATAGAAGCTACAGAGAACGCGAGAGTAAAACGCTGACTAAAAATCATGAAATATAAGTAATTACATTATTAGAACTATGGAAAAACTTAAAATTATGGTTTGTGCTAAGTTCTACAGATTAAAATAGATATTTTGCACTTATAATATATACAACTTATAATATATGTATATTTTTGACTAGCTGTTATACCCGGCCTTGCACGGGTGGGGTGTATAAATTTATTTTTTAAAATATTTCTTAAAATACATTTATAATTTTGTAAATTAGCAATATTACAAATCATCCCGGTATCCCAGGCGCCTCTTTCCTATCCCAGTGTTCCCGGTAATCTTATCCCGGTGCCCGGTGATCATGGTAATTTTTCTAATCCCGGCTGCGTTCCCGGTAATTTTCCTATCTCAGTGTTTACGGTAATTTTTATATTCCGGTATTCTGGGTGTCTTTATGGTAAATTTCCTATCCCAGTGTTCTCGGTATTTTTTCCTTCCCGATGTTCTCGCTAATTTTCCAATCCCGGTGTTCTTGTCACTTTTTACAATTCCGATGTTTCTGATAATGTTTAATAATATCTTGGTGCCTTTATAAAATAACAAATTTGAAAACGTTGTAAAAAGTCTAGTGAACAAATTAAGAAATTTAAAACCAGTGTTTAAAACTAAAAAAAAAGATCTAGTAAACGAAAAAGTCTAGTGATCTGTGTCTCATTTGAAACAATGTTTTAGTTTTAACTCGTTGTATGACTGGTAAAACAGGTTTTCAAACACGGAAAAATAAGTGAAAAAAAGCAGGAAAAACGGGAAAAAAAAGAATGAAGGACTGATTTTCTCTTTATAAATTATAGCCTATGTGTTATTCTGATGTATAAGCTACATTATGGTAAAATTTCATTAAAATCCATTCAGTAGTTTTTGCGTGAAAGAGTAACAAACATCCGGACAAACATTCACAATTATAATAGTAGTAGGATAAACATTGTAAGAAAACCTTTTAATCATATGTAAAAGAAAAAGATGTCAGTTTTAGTATCTAATTCAAATAGAGTAAACAAATCATTTCCAGGTTAGAGTGGGAGAAAAGTTGAAAAGAGACATTTTCACAATGTGTGGTCTGCTTAAAAAAACGTAATTAAGCTATTTCTCACTGTTAACGAAAAATAAGTATTATTAGTGTTAACACTTTAAAAAATACATGCTCTTCACTTGAAAGTGTTATTATCTTTATGGAATTTTATGCCTTAATCATTGTCTATGATTATAATAAACCTTTTTGTTTTGAAATTCTAGAGTAAGTTTCAGTCCCAATCGTAGCCTAAACTTTATTTTAAGAAACGAATATGAACTTCTCAAAACACCTCTTTCTGAAATATAAATTGCTGTTGTGTATTTTTCAATGTTTTTATAGAAGTTTGCTAAGAAAAGTAGTTTTAATACCAATTATTGAACCCTGCACTGTAAACGCATTATAAAAAAGATATTGGCCTACCTATAATTCAATTTTCCCAATTTTCGTCTTCCTTTTGAGTTATGGTAATAAAATAACCTCATTTGTGATTTGTAGTTGCAACTAAATAAAAGTTAATACACAAAAACCATGATAAAAAGATTGGAGAAAATATGGCTGCAAAAATTTTAAAAAGATTTTCCTATTTGTTTCCATATAACCCTTCAAACTTTTCGAAGTCATGTAAAGGGTTTTTTTAGTTATATCAGAAGCTTTCGTAAAACTAGATTATTGTACGAGTAAGAATTAAATTTCCACTCAAAATAAATTCCATAAACATAATGTCCGAATATTTCATTTGATATTATTAGTTTATCTTATATAAAAGTCGCGCAAAGAAATTGCACTATTCTACTATCTAGATATCTGTAATACATACGAATCCTATGTGAAAGATTACTTCAGATGTGCTATTCGCAAATAATTAAATCGGGGCATTTCGGAGTAAAAACATGACAGGAATTACAAATTTCCCGTCAAGGAAACGAAAGAAACTCTGTAAGCTTCGATTCTCAAAATGATGATGCATTTAAAGAAAAAGACGTGCCGATTCCTCTTTAATCAGAAATTCTTAACTCGACATCGTTGTTTCCAGGTAAAAATTTAAACTTTAATTTCCGTTTCTTCTCATTGCTGACAGCGACATAAAGGAAATTAAAACGCAACTCTTTTGGGCACTTTTTTTTCCAATAGTGAAAAGACTTGCGAGATTGTGAGTGGCATTTCGATTAAACGTTTGAAATATGTTTGTTACATTTAAAAATAGAAAGTAATTATCTATCACCTAAGAATATATTGTTCAGAAAGAGAGGGACACATTCACAAGAGCATGGTATTGCATATTTTTACAAAGAAACAAGCAGAAATAGGGAAAGGTGATTAGCTTTTATTTATTTCATAGTCATTAGACAGCTATCACTGAGTAGACCCCATACTTATTAAAAGTTACAACGAAGTTTAATCAGAAATTTTTTGAACATCTTTTAAATTTAAGCTCAGGTTTGAAATGCTTATTACATTAGTTTTACATGTAATAGACAATATTTCTTTCTTTTGTTTATTTTTTTAAGTAAAACATTATTTCCCATACGTTTAAGACACGTCTAAAACAGTTTAAGATCAACATTAAAAACAATTCTATTTAACTCTCAATTATTTAAAAAAAATACTACTAAACTATATCATCCGTAATTACGTAAAACATAAATGTTTATCCATATCCTCTCCTTAATTCTTAAAATTATCATGTGACACAAGTTTTAAATATCTTTGATACTTTCCTCTTTAAGTAAATTTGTTTATTGACTTAATACTTAAACAAGGAATACTTACTTAAGTTATGCAACTCACATAATTTATACACGGAAAATATCATAGATACATACTTCAGTTTAGGTAAAAAGAGAAGCAATATTTGGTCTTTATGCCTGATTTAAATCCGAAAATTACATTTTACTTCCTCCAAATCTTATTTACCTCACTTTTTTCGGTGTTTGTAGGGAAAGCATTCTCTTTTCCGTGTTATTGATTTCATTATTTTCACATTTATATATTTTCAATAATCGGAATCAAAAATGAACTATCCTGTTTCAATCATAATTTACTTTTAAAGATTTCGATACATTTTCTCTCAAAACTGCCAAATTCCTACCCCCTTCCGACCATAAATTACTTATTAAATTAATTCTCACTTGTTTAGTGAAATTTCTGTACTCGGTATCGGAATTACTATTAATTAAATGCTCATTTGAAAAAATAAAATTTCTTATATGTAAGGATATCTCTTGCAAATAATCCTTTTAGAAATCATCTAAAGCAAAGTTGTATAAAACGAAGGTGATACTGGAAGGAACACGATAATGAGTTGATTTTGTGTCATTATTTTGCACGCTTTTTTTAAACTACTCTCAAATTTTTGATTTGAGAAAAATAACACTAAAATGCATTTTTAGCAAGCCTTAAGAAGGAAAAAAGAAACAGATTCTTTATTAGTTAAATACGAGTTTAATTCTAATGCCTAAATACACATTATACTATAATTTAATAATGATTATAATTAGTAAATAAGTGTAACGAGTTAAATACGAGTACACTCGTAAAAGTGTCGTGTGTGTGTTATCCTAAATTATTATTTTAAGTAATATACTCTGTATACTTTTTAGTAATATTTTGTACGTGCCTAACCTATGTAGTTTAATAATAATTTGAGGTGGTTTATGATTCATTACATATAGTTAAAAACAACATTAAAAACGCGTGAAAAGTTATTGATAGCCGTGTAGATGTCAGCTTTTATTTCAACTTTTTTCTAGAAAAACGTATTGTTTTAAAAAACACGTTGTGTAAATCAAGTAAATCATCAAATTTGTAAAGTTACAATACAGACGTTTTAACTTCAAAAACAGTTTGGTGTAAAAATGAGTCAATTAAGGTATTTAGCATTCTTGAGGGGGCATCCATAAATTACGTGAGGTGTTTTTTTCAAAATCTGGACCCCCCCCTCCCCCCTTGGTGAGATTTAGTGAGATTTTTCTTGATCCCCCCTCCCCCCACGTGAGATTTATCTACAACTTTTAAAAATTATTTTCTAAAAATTATTTGAATTTTGTGCTTCATAGCACCTAATTAAGTTATAATTAAGTTAAAAAAAGTTGACGTGAGATTTTAATCAATCCCCCCTCCCCCCTTGGTGAGATTTGGTGAGATTTTTCCAAACCCCTCCCTCCCCCTTTTTGACCTCACGTAATTTATGGATGACCCCTGATTAGAAGATAAATAAATGATTTATTGACCAATAATATTGATTAAAGACGCTAATTCTTACAAAAGTTCAACAAATACCCTACACATAGATACCTTTTATCTCTTAATGTATCTTTTAAATCATTAATTATTAACTCATATTTCATTTAACTTATTTACCAACCATTTCACTAGTTACGCACTCAAACTATTAACACATTCTTTCAGAACTTCCTTCTCGCATGGTCCGAGTACTTCCTGATGTCAACTCTTGCTCAATACTACAGTCATCACCAAAAGTGTGGGGTAATAAGTAAATTAGTGTTACCGAAACAATCTTCCTTCAACGATTAGTACAAGCCAATCTTCCTTTTAAAGACCCTTCCAGGCTAAACCGTAGATCAAAGACCTCCCGTGGCAACTAACTAAATTAATTTACCCCTTTTCAGACGGACTTTGATGCGCATAAATTAGCATCTCCAAATTAAAGGAAAAGTCACCCGGTTTCTGTGCCGATATCTTGAAAGGGGTACATCAAAGGCTTTCCAACTTCATATTAATTATAGCCAAACCGATAGCTCCTTATCAGTGAAATTGGAGTCACTGTTGGTGTCGCTACTGATCAAATCCATGAAGCTTATAAACCCTGATTAACATGGGGTAAATGTTGTTCCGTTAAGCACTATGGAAGTTGCGAATTTGATCATGATCATACTTGTGTCTCGCCGTATTCCCTAATAGTATTATAATTACATATTAATAAAACATTATTAAATGTTTGAGCTTTTTCTGAAGAAATCATTAGGAATGATCATTCAAAGAAATGTTTTCATTAATCATGTTGTACAATTTGATAGCTAATATTTGGATCTTTATCCACACTCAAAATATTAATTTTCTAAAGATCCATAAAACTCTTAGGGGGAAATATCTATCTCAGATATTTCGGTTCAAAGGCATAAAATTACTTAATCATCATCAAATACTCATAAAAATTTTAAAAACTCTTGTAGTCAATACATAAGTAAAACAACATTCCGAAACTTCGTCTTAACAAACTCGAGTAACATATTTATGGAATACATCATAAAAAGTATTCCGCAAATACCCACTAGAATTCTCGTTAATGAACTAAAAGCGCATAGATCCTCTAATGAGTATCTTATCATGTCCCCTGTCCATTTACTTTTTACGCTTCTTAAATCATCAATCATCCGATCCTTAAAAACTTGTCTTGTGTGTCAGAATGATCAGACGAGGCTGCTACAAAAGTGAAACCCCCAGATTCATCGTAATCTTTCTTCCGCATAAAGTATTTAGGGACGAAATAATCAGTATAACCCTCTCTAAATTATGGTAATTAGGAACAAGATATTTCATGCTCACACTAAACGACTCTTTTTAAAGCGGTCGATTCATAATTTTTCGTAAATTAAATAAAACTTTTAGAGTCACTTCTCTGGGGTGGAACAATACTGTCTTTTAGGATAAAATTCTTCCCACACAACACTGAGAACTTAAACTTAAACATTTAAATGACTTATAGTCCTTTAAATGTTAAAGGAATGCGAGGATAGTTAAAATCAAATAGTTAGTTAGAAATATTTCCAACCGAGAGTTATACTAAAGCCCTGGATACTCTACCTTAAGTAGCCACATCACGCTCAATCGGCCGCCATTATGGGGAGAACTCACTACTAGTCTGGATAGTCTAGCTCAGGGGTTCCCAATAGGTGGTCCGCGGACCCCTGGGGGTCCGCGGGCTGTGTCCAAGGGGTCCGCGAAATGTCACCTAGAAATTAAGTATTTTTTATTTTCCTCAATTTGAAGTAATCATTATCATACTCAGCAGTTCATTCGTTAGTTGCTTTAGTTAATTGTCACTGTAGTACAAATAGATTAATGTAGGTGACGCAGCCTCTGTTTACCACCAAAGATAATCCATGCTTTGTTTTTTGCAATTTTTTATTGGACTAAATTACGAAAGTTTCGGTTTGAAATCGATTGTTGCTGAGGGCAGACTTGCTTTTTGCAGAAAAAAATTTAAGCGTTTAAGTTCAAGGGGTCCTCATCAGTAAATTAGTTGTAAAGGGGGTCCTCGGCAAAATGTTATTGGGAACCCCTGGCTAGCTTATCGTCGCTAGTAGTGAGTTCTCCCCATAATGGCGGCCGATTGAGCGTGATGTCGCTACTTAAGGTTCAGTAGCTTAAGGTCCAGTATCCAGGGCTTTAAGTTATACTTCCTGAAGAAAACTACAGGCTCCTTAATTGTCTGAACAACTAATAACTTTCGGCTCAGTTTGGTATGAATTCTGTTGAATAAAAATTTATTTTTAAAGAGGTTTTCGCTACACCAAATTCTTTCACATCAAAATCGAGAAAATCGATTCTTTTAACTAGATTGACTTTTTACTGACTTCTAACGTTTAAAAATTCAACTATCCAATAATATTAGGATGGAATAACATAAAGTACCTAAAATTATTTTTTGCAAAATATATACTCAATATTAACTACAGTATTCAATCATTTTGTTCTTTATTTTAACTATACAGCACCTAAAACAGTCCAAGAATTCTATATTATCAATATCAGTGTATTGGTTATTTCGTGTTTTTTTTTCGCTGGTAACACAGAACATTTTAAATAGTTAAATGCATTTACACCCCTGTTTTTCTTACAAAACAACATATTTACAAGACTCGGCATTCTGAAAAGTTAGTAAACGTAATTGATGCACAGAGAATAGACTAAATTTTACACTGTGCAGTTGCCATTGATTGAATTAATTTACCTTAAATCTCAGTAAATATTGCATTTGATAAAACTGAGTCGTTTCTTGCAGGTTGCATGAACAAAAGTAAGAGTAGCAGCAGTTCAGATCACGAGATGGACCGAAAAAGAGCGAGTTCCAGAGGAATCATTCCGAGGGCCAAGATCAAGACTGTCAAAATGACCCTCGTCATTGTGTTTGGTAAGTCTTTTCAGTTTCAGTCGAATGTGACATGGATTATTCGATTCCAGAAAGTATTCGTACACCCAACATACAAATAAATTTCTACAGGCAAACTGTTTTAACATTTCCCCCTTTATTTCATACTGTTCCTTTTTAAATTATTAATTCATATTCTCACTTAGCATTAAAGTACACTTAATTTGTGTTTGAAAACTTTCCCAATACAATGGAATGTCAACATCAGCATCCCTAAATATAGTTTTAATTTACCCCTAAATATTGCATTTATAGCATGCATACGAATATAATTATATCGCGATTAAAAGTTTTAAATGATTAAAATATAGGTTATAAATAGACATAGACATGGAACAGACATTTAAAATGAATAAATTTCATCAATTCTTTCATCTTTAAACATTCATAAGATGATTTAAGTAATGAATTATTGAAAAGAGGAATTTATTGAAGAATATACACTCACTAGTGAAACATTTCAAACTTTTTCTTCAATATGCTCGCTCTTTAAAACAAATATATCCTTTAAACCAGTGTTTCCCAACATTTTTACTGTCCATGCCCCACCAAATCCGTTCTAAATTTTCAAAAATGTAAAATTCAATTTAACAAATTAAGTGGTTGATTTTTGAAAAAAAAATTTAATCTTTTTCAGAAAACTAACAATCCTTAATCGAAAATCTTTCTCCTTTATCGAAAGCAAAATCATGCCCCACCTGGGGGACAATTTGGTAGAAAATTTCAAATTGCCCCCTCTAGAAAATCAAATTGCTCCCCACGTTGGGAAGCACTGCTTTAAACAAATCATTCCTTATTTAATGAAATATTTATACAGGTTGGAAAATAAAATTATAAGACTACATACATTAAGAGAAATCGAAATTCTTCGATTAATGAAATAACTTTTACCAATTTCGCAAATGAGAAAGTTATTTAGCATCCACTTTTCTGATTCGTGGAATGTTTAATATTGACAATCAAGTAGAACGAGGTGGTTTTTATCAATTCTATTATATTTGAACTGGAGCTTTTCTTTAAAAGCGATTATTGTAAAAATATTATTGTGAATGTGCTCAACATCCAATGGATTGATCTAAACAGGGTTATTTGTACGATTAAAAGAAAATTAAAAATTTAATGAGGGTTTAAAAAATATAACATTGAGGTCTTGATCAATAAGAGAATCATACTAAAGTACGCTTAAACTTTTTTACATTCTTCTAAATTCTTAAAATTAAATTGAATTAAAAGGGAACCAATTCCTGATACTTGATTGGGGATATATAGGCTGTCGAATTTTCAAAATCAATGTACATTCGTTGTATTTTTAATTAAATTTGGAATTAAGGTTAATTTTACTTTCTTTTCTTATTACTTTTGCTGTAAACTGAGCCAAAATACAATTTGCATTTAACAGAAAAGTATTTATTTATTTTACTTTTTTTTGCATGGAATGTTTGATCCATTCATATCCCTTACTCCATTAATACTGTCTTAATGACTCAGTTTCATAATAATTTTCAATTTTACTTGTCTTGTTCTTTTTATTTTTCTCTTTTGAGCCGTTAACTATGCAAAAACAAAATTTCAATTTCAATTTAAGTGATTTTTAAGGTTTTTCTTCAGTTAAAATTTCCATAAGGTTGAAAAAGGGAATAAGTCCATCAATTTTTTTCAACTATAAAATACTTTTGAATGAACTTATTTTTTTCTATGATTGCTCTGTTTTCTAAACAGGGTTCTGATTTTTCAGTAAAAATTCGGTGGTTATACAACAAAAACTCCATTACTTAAAGGGGTTTTTTTTCGATTTCCTCAAAACTTGGTTTTTGGACCTATTGCCTTTTTCAAACTGATGATTCATTTACTAATAGTACTCTCCTCTTTTGCAACCATAATGATACAAATGTAATATGTGATAAAATTTACTTTAAAACTCCAGATAGGTAGTAGTTTTAATAGAAAAAATTAAACGTAGTTTGCAGATGTAAATAACATAAGTAGTCTGAGACTTTTAAGTAAGTTTGAACACGTCACCCCGACTTGTTTGAAGTTTTAAAACAACTCAATAAGAAGGATGAGTCTTTCATTGTTCATAGTATGCATGATGCGAATTGTTCCAAACGCGAGCATCCTAAATATAGCTGACATTAAATCCTTTATTTAGAAAATCTGGCTTTAATGTAATGCATAATATACTATTCAATGAGTGATCAATTACTGAAAAATGACATTTTTTAACATTACTACATGGGAGAATCTGTACCATACTTAAAAAATCCATAGATTTCAGAAGAAAACTAAATGGTCTAACCAAGGAATAAATCCACAAAAGACCATATCTGTAAGCCCAACCTCAAATATCCCTCCATAGTCACAAAAGTCACTTCAAATACCCTCAAAATGGAAGCAAAATACGTGTATGACTTCGAAACATGTAGAACAGTATAATGTCACAACGGGGATTTCTTCCACGGTAGATCCAGTAGCCTTCGCTTTATCAGTACTGAAGTGACGAAGCCCCTGCCCGTTCCGTTTCAGCTTTCCCTCGTACTCTGGGGAAACAAGAATTTATGCCTGAGCTCTTTTGCATAAACAAATAAAAAACGAGAGCTGACGTTAAAAACCAGACGATGGCGGATAACGGCTAAAATATAAATGCAACGAAAAAGTGGAAGGTGGAAGAGCGGGGGAGTTTCCGAAAGTAGGCTCCTAATCGAACGATTCGAATTTGGAACAAAAAATTCAGGCCTGGCTCTCCAAATAAACAGGAATGGCATTTTGTTCCCAGGCCTTATAACCAAGAAAATAATATCCTTGAATAACCCTAGCGTTTTGTGCCACAGATAAAAGAAGTCTTTCTTCATGTGAAACGAATTCTCTTATCATTGTTGAACATAATAAATGGTATAGCGGTAACCGTACCCAAGGGAGGGACGGTTTCGAACATCAAATTCAGCTTCGTTTAGGAAGTTACTCTTTTCCCAAAGGCGGTGCATTTTTCCGGTGACGTTTTGTTCTAAAAGTACCTTTTTTTACCGGGAACAAGCATTTTTCGTGTTTGGCCACTTTGATCAATATTGCGTTCCTTTGTAATGCAATGCGATCTTATTTTAAAGAACCCTTTTCTCGACGGATGTGGTGCCTTTAACCTTTCATAAATGACACTCGAGTGGGATTGTTGGACCCCAAAGGAGGGGAGAAAGAAAAGTTTCACTTCTTTTCGTACTCTTAGTAAGGAATTTATTTGAAGATTACTCAGCTTGTTTTCAAAGGTAACGCCAATAAGATAACCTTGTTTGTGAACCTCATAGAATCTTACAATAAAAAGAAACTTATAAGATGGTGGAAAAATGGAATGGCCGTTTAGATTTCAAAAGATTTAAGGTTTTTAAAAAGTAATTATGTTTTACATATGCTTGTTTATCATTAATAATAATTAAAATAAATACAAATGAGTCAAATGAAACTAATGGAAAATGATGTATCTGCTGTTAAATATCCGTAATAAGCTAATACAACTTAATTAAGTTTTCAATTACAAAATATGTACCTAAAATAAAATATGAAAATGTCTTATTGAAAGTTATAATTTTGTGTGTTTTTGAATTCCAAAGTGTAACAGATTCAAATCAAAGGAATTGTCTAATAGGCATATGTATTTAATCCCTCAAAACAATTTTTGTTTGTAGCTCCTAAACACTAAAATAGTTATTTTTAAATACATTCCACACAAGGAATACTTAATCCTATTCAAAAGTTAATGTACATTTTATAAATAGAGAAACACAATTTAATACGGATTTGTATTACACCATATCTACAGGGTGTCCGATAAAGTCACTTCTATAAGCTTATGTCATCACTTTTAAATATCTTTTGGGCATTATTACAAAATTTTTTAGTATTTATCCTTGCATGGATTTTATTTTTTGTAATTCTACAGGGTGTCCCATAAATGTTGGGTCATACATCTAGGGGGGATTACACACCTAGACGAGTCAGAATCACATAGGGTTTGTAGGTCCCAGACCAAATCCCAGGGAGCTAAAAATGGAGCGACACCCCAAAAAATTATTGAAAAATTTAATTTGTAGAAGAACTACTATTGGTAAAAATTTAATTATGATCTCAAAAATTGTGGTTTAATATGATCTTTAAAATTATCTCAAAAGTTAATTAAAATTTGTGTTATTATGAAAAAAGTGAAAAACCACAAAAAATGTGAAAACTCTGCCAAAACCTCATTTTGTATTTCGAAATCCTTTCTTTTGATATGATAATCTGAAAGAGCATAGTTGAAAACCCTAAAGGACAAAGTTTCACGTAAATGCAATCAATATTAAACGCTTGAGATCCCCTGTTAAAAATTGTTTTTTTGCGTGCGAAAACAGATCCAGAAATCTACTAGGAGAAATCAGGGAAAATCTACTAGGTACAGATTAATGCTCGCTAAATTTCTCGCCATTATTTGCAATACGAGATTCCTGGCCAACTTTCGCCAACAACAGATCGCCTAAGCTTGCTTGGAGATCTGTAGGAGCTCTTGGCATCTTTCGCCAAATTGGGAGAGAAAAGAAAGAGATTATCTATATGTAACTCGTAGATTCTCCCTGAACGTTCGTTTTCAGGAGCTGATGATTTTTAACAGGAGGAACTTTAACAGGATCTCAAGTGCTTAATATTGAATGTATTTACTTGGAATTTTGGACTTAAGGGTTTTCAACTATGATCTTTCAGATTATCAAATCAAAAGAAATGATTTCGAAATATACAAAATAAGGTTTTGGCAGAGTTTTCACATTTTTTGGGGTTTTTTAACTTTTTTCATAATAAACAAATTTTAAAGTGAAAATTTTTAAGATAATTTTTAAGATCATATTAAACCACAAAATTTGAGACTATGATTAAGTTTTTACCAGTACTAGTTCTTCTACAAATTGAATTTTCAATAATTTTTTAGCTCCTTAGGATTTGGTCTGGGGCCCCCAAATCCTATGTGATTCTGACTTGTCTAGGTGTCTACTATTCCCCCTAGAAGTGTGACCCAACATTTATGGGACACTAGGGTGGTCCTAAGTATAATGGTAAAAAATTTTTTTCGGAATTTTTGAAGTCGCACCCCCTAAATTTTTTACTTATGGGGTAGTAAGTAACTAGTAAAAATTTTATCCGAATCGGTAAATATTAACACGTGCCGCAAAAGGGATGAAAATCTGAAAAAACATCAAAATTCTCAAAACTTTGAAAAATCATAAAATTCATTTAAAATATATTATTCGATTTATTTCAATACTTTTTTTAACAGAAAATGCTTAAACATGAAGAATATTTGACCTTATAGCCTTTGACCCTTTTTTAAAGGTGTTGTATTTGCTCCTCATTATGCGTTAAAATATCGTTTTACACCTCAATGAGTTTGATTCCCCTTTCTGCAGAATCATTTACAACAGATTATTACTGACGACTTTAAATCCTCCCTGATAATATCATCACAAGTTTCACGTTAAAGTAGGATTTCTAGAAATAAAGTCTAAAGATAACTTAAAAACTTTCGAAAAAAGTTTTTTTCATGTTTCATTTTGCCCCAAAATCGACTAGATTTATCTCAGAGTTCTGCCAGTTTTTCACAACTAATTTGCGACCACTCTGATACATGGGTGGATTCTTTCTCTTTAAACTCTTTGGCAGCTCATTTTTGCGTGGGGACAATTGCATCGAAAAAGGCTAAGGCAACTGTCTCCTCCATCAAGAAACCCTCCATGACTAATCATTTTCAATGCTGCCATGCCATAGACATGTTTTCATTAATTCCTCTGTAGAAAAACAGGCCTTCAAGAATTTCAAATCTTTAAATGTGGCTTTGTGAGCCATTTACACATCAAACCAGACCCAATAAATATACTTGTACCTTTTAATCCTTGTAGTTCTCGATTATCCAAATTAACCTCGTTTCTAAAAATAAAAATGTTTAAACAATAAATTGCGTTAGTCATACACCTAGCACAGTGGTCCCCAACTCAAATATTCCGCGGACCACTTCACGTAAATTTGAACCTCCACGGACCATCTCTATCCCTAACTTTATCTTCAAAATTTTAATCATTTTTTCAATGCATTCAATTCTCACAGATGGTCAAAAGTTTTGTCTTTTTTATGAAGTAAGAGAAACCGAGTATTAAGAATGTTTCTAAATTGGAACTGAAAATCAAATAGTAATCTATTAAACTTCAAAGGAAAATTAACATTAATTTTATATCAAATTATTGATAAATATATTCGATTCTTTATTTGCCCCACCCTAGCGCCTCTCAGTTTTAATTCATCTGATGTGTACTTTGCCATATCAATCACATTTCCCCGTATCTACTATGTAATAAACTACTTTGAATAAAGTAAGTGAAACGAACAAATATGATTCATAGGATAAAAGAGAAGATTTTTTTACTTATGACACAGTAGGATTTTTTTATTTATATTTTTTGCATCCATGGTTTTTTACTACTTCCTGAAAAGTGTTGTAATAAGGAAAACTATTTTTTTTAATTTCCACACGTTTTTTTTGGATAAGTTTAAAAATCTTCTCACGGACCACTCCAAAGGCCTCACGGACCACCAGTGGTCCGCGGACCACCTGTTGGAAACCACTGATCTAGCATGATGGAAAGCATCAACGTTGTCTAAATTTAATCATTTCTGCTTCTCGATTTTCTATAAGTGCTATAGTCAACTGTAGAAATCTTTATAGCCATACATCGGTCGGTGTTCAAGAGCACTCAAAGTTCAAACTTAAGAATTTCTTCTTTGTCTCTTCCGATTGTGTTTTTCCCAAGATTTTTGAAAATATTTCAATAAAAGTACATAAGGTCAAAGGGATACGGTAAAACAAGCTTCAAATGGCTTTTTTAACACAAATTCATAAATTAACACTAATTTCAGAAAATTAAAATGTATTATTTGAACTTAAGCTTATAAAATTCAGAGTAAATTTCTATGTAAGGCTTTTAATTATGATGAATTACATTTAAAATATAATTTTCATTGCTTTGAACATGACATTTAAGTTTTGTTTTTTTGTCCCAACCCTCATTGGAAAACCCTCATTGGACCCAACCCTCGTCCACTTTACCTTAAATCCTCCATTGGAATTTACTTATAATAATGAATTACACCCTAAAATATATGCAATAACCATAGTGTAGGAGGTTTTCAAGTTTATCTCAAAATACATGAAGATACCGCGTTTGAAAATGTTTTTGAGAACGCCCGCCAGCGTCTACTGTCATGCGGCGTAAAAGGCGCCGGAGCCGGCTTTTTTCCCTGAGTGGTGACGGACTCTTGCGCTTTTACCGTAGTATAACTTCAATCGCTTTGCGGCACGTGTTAATATTAAAATATTTAAAAAATATTTGGTATACTTTCATTTCATACCTTAAGGAAAAAAGTTAGGGGTTGCGACCGAAGAAATTCCGAGTTTGAAAAATTAGGACCACCCTAATGTGACACCCTGTATACTCTGTTCATTTAGAATAGGCACCTGAGACGTAATGTATTAGAAGTAGTAACTATTGTAATTATCATCTAAAAAATTTTCTTGTGAAGTGACAAGGCAGCCTAAACAGAAGTAGGGGAGAGTGGGGTAATAAGAAATTGGAGGAATAAGAAACATTCAATTTGCAGCTTTGTGTATGGGCATAAAAATATGAAAAATCACAGAATATCTTCAAGACAAATCTTATCAAGACAAGACTTATCCCATAAAAATTATCGTTTTAGAATGATTATTTCAGTAAAAATTCCAGTTTGAAATAATCAGGTCAGCAAAATCATCCACCTAAAGTCATGCTTTTTCAACTATTTCTATTTTTCTTGTTTTTGCTATTAAATTCCTATGGAATTTTATTAGTGAACTTTTAAGGCGGTTAACGGGCTATAGAATTCACCTTTTGTTCTTCAATTTGGGATTGAGGATCATTCTTAAAAGTGTCCTGTTTCTTGTTACCCCATTTTATCAAAATTAGGGGGTAGTAAGAAACACTAGCATTTTATGCATTAAAATTAATTTATTGAATTTTTCTCTTTATTATATTAATATTTTATTGTTATTTCATTTATATCAAGTTAAAAATTTAAATTCAATTAATTTTATTTCTTCCAAATTTTCCTGGAAATAGGTGGGTTGAAAGACAACTTTTACTCACCACTTTAAAGTTCATTGAAAAATTTATAAGTAATTCGATCGACTGTTTCTATAAATTTTACGTTTTAATTTAAGTTATGGTGAGTAAATTAAAATATTAAGTAGTTTTTTTATATTTAATTTTCCGTGAAATTAATTAAAAAAACAATATTGAAACGCTGGGGTGGGGAGTAGGTTCGAGGGGGTCTTCATAAACTTCCTGAACCATTCAAACTTGAAGAAATGGGGTAGCGTTGAGTTTATACACAGGAAGTGGAACCGACCTTAATAAAACTGAGCTTTCAACAAAATTGAGTTGATTTTGGGGGAGAATAACCAATTAGTATCACAAAACGAAATAAGAGAAACACCCTTTAATTAATTTTGTCATGATTTTCAAATATTTTGTATAAAAATATAGCGTTGCTTATAACTTTAAACTTGTACTTTACTTAAGACTAATTTTTAACTAGGCATTTATCGAAAGGTTTTTAATGAAAATTTTGGAAAATTACTGGGGTTATAAAATTCTCTTTAGGGATTATATTAATACCTTCATTTGGTTTTTAATTGTTTTAGTTAGCAAAATAACTGGCTTGTTTCCTATTACCCCAAACGGGGTAATAAGATATAGTCGCTTGGGGTAATAAGAAACAAGTAAAAACTCCCCTTCCCCTTTTACTTAAGAAGTTCATTATTTTTCAAAGAAAGCTATTAATGATGCAAACATTTTGTAAAACAAATTAGCTTCATAAACTTAAAGGAGAATCTTGTGGAATTTTTAATGTTTCCTATTACCCCATTTGAATCTTATTACCCCACTCTCCCCTAGTTAAAATACTGTAAAAGAATCGGTCACTAAAGTTGCGTGATGAGCGTTATTAGTTTCTATTGGGAGTTGTTGAGCGTGTTTCAGCCGCCTATTCAAAATGAATAGACTAGGGTGAACCGACCAGTAGTTGATCACCTACCAGTAGATGACCATTTGAGCATAATTTTGCAAAAGACAAGAACTGTTGTGTGTTTTTTTCTAATCTGTTGCGTTGAAAACAGCTAACATTTTATTAAAAGCTCATGCACAGTCTTAAGTTCCAGTATTGTTCTTAAAAGACGCAATAAATAGTTGAAAACAAAGTTATCAAAAAGCTTCACAGCATGCGCTCTCACTACTAGCTACAATGGTATAGAATATTTAGTTCAATCTCAAATCATCCAGCTAGTTTTTATTCCAATAGTTTATTGATTGATGTATTTTGGTCCTATATATTTAGTTTATCCTATCATTGTTAGTAGTCCTATCATTGTTTATATATTAACCACTAGCTGTTATACCCGGCCTTGCACGGGGGGAGTTTATAAATTTATTTTTTTAAATATTTCTTAAAATACATTTATAATTTTGTAAATTAGCAATATTACAAATCATCCCGGTATCCCAGGCACCTCTTTCCTATCCCAGTGTTCCCGGTAATCTTATCCCGGTGGTCACGGTAATTTTTCTAATCCCGGCGGTCCCGTAATTTTCCTATCTCAGTGTTTACGGTAATTTTTATATTACGGTATTCCCGGTGTCTTTATGGTAAATTTCCTATCCCAGTGTTATCGGTAATTTTTATAACCCGGTAATTTTTTCCATCCCGATGTTCTCGCTAATTTTCCAATCCCGGTGTTCTTGTCACTTTTTACAATCCCGATGTTCCTGATAATGTTTAATATCTTGGTGCCTTTATAAAATAACAAATTTGAAACCATAATAAAAAGTCTAGTAAATTAGTAAGTCTAGTGAACAAATTAACAAATTTAAAACCAGTGTTTAAAACTAAAATAAAAGATCTAGTAAATGAAAAAGTCTAGTGATCTGTCTCATTTGAAACAATGTTTTATTTTTAACTCGTTGTATGACTGGTAAAACAGGTTTTCAACCACGGAAAAATAAGTGAAAAAAGAAGAAAAATTGGAAAAAAAGAATGAAGGACCGATTTTCTCTTTATAAATTATAGCCTATGTGTTATTCTGATGTATAAGCTACATTATGGTAAAATTTCATTAAAATCCATTCAGTAGTTTTTGCGTGAAAGAGTAACAAACATCCGGACAAACATTCACAATTATAATAGTAGTAGGATTTAATTTGATATTTGAGGTGTGGTCAACCACTGGCTGTCTAAAATAGAAAAAGTGCTAGTATTTGGCCAAAGTGGTCAACTACTGGATTCTATTTGCTTTTAAGATTTCTTTTTAAACCAAGAGCAATCTTAAAGATTTTTACCTGCAGTACAATTTTTGCTTAGATTTACTGTAAAAAAGTTACATTTCCAGTAATTAACCAGTATTGTTAATAGGGACTCTTTATTCTATATAACTCTTTCATTGGTTCTTCACATTTCCAACACGTGCGCTTTGAAAATATGTCAATCCTCTCGCTAAGCCCTAAAATACGTACAATACTGGAAAAAAATCGACTCAGACTCTATATCTCCGGAACGACTTGTGTTATAAAGACAAATGAGGTATCATTTTTCATGATTTGAAGTATTCTACATACAGACAAATTTTCAAATTCTTAGGGGGTCGTCTTCATATTAAACGAAGCACCAACTTTCGTTTTTCCTATGGGCGATATCAAATATTATTCCCGATTCTAAAAGAACACCCCCTAAAACTACCCAAAACAAATTTTCATGTCATTTGGTCCTCAAATAAAGTCAGGAGTGGGGGTTGAAGCTCGTCGAATTTACGTTTAAATCTGGTTCTTTACGTTGAATTCTCGATTTTTATCCTTACAACCATCAACCCCACAGGATCAAAATCGAGAATTCAACGTAAAAAACAAGATTTCAACGTAAATTCGACGAACTTCACTTCGACTTCACTAAATTCGACGAACTGGCTTTATTTGGGGACCAAATGACATGAAAATTGGTTTTGGGGGGTTTTAGGGGGTGCTCTTTCAGAATCGGGAATAATATTTGATGTCGCCCATAGGAAAAACGAAAGTTGGTGCTTCGTTTAATATGAAGACGACCCCCTAAGAACTTGAAAATTTGTGTTTAGATAGAATACTTCAAATCATGAAAAATTATACCTCATTTGTCTTTATATCATAAGCCGTTCCGGAGATATAGGGTCTGAGTCGATTTTTTTTCAGTATTGTACCTACGGGTAGTTGGTTGTCAGACATATATGCATTTTTAGTTTTTTAGATAGCCTTCTGTATTAAACGCTGGAATCGAACGTTTCGCGGTGCAAGCGCTCGCTAGGTGGCCTAGGTGGCGAATCATGCTGGTTTACGTTCTACTTCTTGCTTAAAATATATATGATTTTGCTAATACATCTTAAAAATCATTATAATTACTAATCAAGTAGTTTTATATTTTTCTAACAAAGTTTCCCCCGAGATCTTAGTTTTATGTAACTTAAAAAAATGATTGCAAAAAAATGAAAAATAAATGTAACATCAGATTTTCAAATTTCAAACCCTTCTTTGGTTTTTATTGGACCTGATTGAATAAAAATTTTTAAGAATTTTCTAAGACGTATTCAACAAATGGAAGAAATTTTAGTAGGATTCGAACAAACAGTTGGTTTTCAGATCATACGATTTTCTGCCAAACGGCTCTGGTGTTTATAAGAATGGAATATTAGATAAGTTCAAAATTTTAAAACTTTTCAATAAAACAACTGCTTTTTTCGCTTAAAATTGTTAAAAAAAACTATAAACTTAAAAATTTGCTAAAATTTGTCAATTCTTAATTTTTGTGAGTGAATTTTATAATCATCAGATTGAATGAAAGTTTGTGTAAGGGTTTCTGAAACGTTTTATTCAAACGTCTCCATTGCGTATTTTTTTTTCAGCCAACTTTAGGAGGAACACCCTGTTTTAAAGAAATGGGGAAAATTTCAGTGAGACTCGAACAAATAGCTCTTTTGGAAATGATAGGTTGCGTTGCGGATCAGTTGGTTGATTTGTGCTTGAGCTGTATATTTTTATTTTTATTCTGGAAATGGTGAATATGGCATTGGTCAATTACTGGAATAAGGGTGGTCAAATACTGGATGTAAGTGGTCAACTACTGGCAAAATCTCAATTAATTGATTTTAAAATAAATAAATAAAACTCTGTAAAAGTTAAAGGAAAAATGATTATCAGTTATTATTCCTCATACCTTCATTGATATTAAACCACTCAATTTTTTAGAACAATTTTTTTATAGAAAGAAAAATAAAACTTGGAGAATTTTCCACTAACTGGTCAATTACTGGTCGATTCACCCTATATAGTTATAGTCTGTTCATTTAGAATAATTATTAGAATTAATATAATTATATTATTCATTTAGAATTAATATAATTAGAATTATTCATTTAGAATTAATATAATTAGAATCTAAATGAACAGAGACTATAACAATAGTCTATTCAGTTTGAATAGGCACATCTGAGTACATTTCCTTTCCCCACCACTAAATCGGTAATCATGGCAACTATCAACGTCAAAGTGGCGAAGAAGGCTTACTATTGGCTGCGCGAAGAGCGTACGATGGTTACCCTTTTACCCTGGGGGAAAGCACTTTTTTTCAGGCGCCTATTCTAAATGAACAGAGTATAGATATAATACGTCTAATTGTCTATGTTTACTGTTTACATGGCTATCTATAAACCTGGGGCGAAATTACTCACCACTCAAGTATTCAGACTATTAAATTGGGGCATAAATATCGACTGAAGCGAAAATAATTTTTGTAGTATACTTTTGGGAATCGTATGACACATTTGGATAAGTGATTAATCATCTTGACACTAACAGTAAGATGACAATCTGATTACTTTAATTACCTTGTAAGGTATACCGGTAAAAAAATTAAGCCCAAAACCACATACAACATAAACTACTCTTTCATCTCTTTACCCTATTCTTTCAGCCTGGTTAAACTACACAACGCAGCAACACTTACGCCCCAAAAGGCACAGTAGAGTTGCAATACTAAAACTACTACAACTCCATGAATCCTGACTGCACGGTTCCATTTAAACAAACTTTAATAACCGTGTTTCCGCGCCTAATCTCAGGCGACATCTTCAATTTGCACCGAGATCGAATACTCCTCGCGAAATTGCCCCTCCGCTTTGACGGATATAGTATCGCGATATATCCCGATGTGTGCTTCTCCTTGCTTCTCCTTCGCTATATATCCTTGCTTCGGGAGATGAGTGCTTAGGAGATAACTTCAGAATGTCAATAGTCTCTTGTTACATCATGTCACTACTTGAGCGTTCGATAACGGTCTTTATTACAGGTATTAAGAGATGATTCTGTCTTAAATTATTTGGCAGTTGGTTTGGATATGCTACAGTTAGGGGAAATATATACTGCCTTTTACAAATGGTAGCTAATAAAAGATTTATTACATTAGTTTACATTTCTATGGACATTTTCATACTCTAATCACTGGATTTAGATTTTTTAGTTAGGTTAGGTACAATCAACTAAACTTCTAAGACGTCGCTCAACAGTATCTACACCTACGTACATAGGTTTTTTTATTCCATTATGTTTTAGTGTCAGTAAGAAATGATATAGTGCTATTTGATAAACTAATGATTTTTTTTCTGTTATTCATTAATAGTGGTCATAATATACGACCCTACTTTAAAATTTTGTTCAGACGAAACTGCTAGGTAAAAAAACTGAAATTTCAAAGAGGGTATTTAGAAGGGATGGGAATTTTTTGGGGAAAAAATTTATCATTTTCCCTTTATACTGTATGTAGATTTTTCCCTCATTGTGATATATTGAATTTCGTATATTCCAAGTTTAACGTTTAAGTGAAGAAAATCAATTTTAGAAAGCAAAAAATTTCAGTAAAATAATAATATAAAATGTAAAAATGTTTAACGAAAAATATAATATATCGATGGATTAACATAAACTTGAGACACCTGAATTTGAAAATATTACATGTTTCGAATGCGAAAATTTCAGTGGCCCTATGGAAAATGTGTATTTTGAGTAAAGCCTTGAACAGATTTTACATAGGTGGTTAAACAAATTTTTATCTAAATTAGTTTTGATTTAAGAACATAAAATAATTTGAATAATGTTGACTTCAATACTAGAGCTGAAGCTCAGATTTTCGACATCAAAGCCCTCATTAATACGATAGATGGCTGATAGTCTCTTTAGTTATGTAAAGCGTCACTAATGGATAGTTTTATGGCACAAATTTCAAAATTAATTACGGAGCTTTGCCATCAACTCTGGAAAATTGATCTCACTTGATCACTTTGTAATTAGTGCGAAAAGTTCACCCTTGTGTAGTTTTAGATCTGGAGTCAAATTCCAAAAGGAATTATAAATTGCTTCGGACGTCAAGAAAGGGCAAGGAACTTTTCATTAGCTACAGGTTTCGAGTTTTCCGGTATTCTAGTTATCCAAAGAGGAGAATGCGTAGTAAGTTGGCTGTTCATAAACTTGAATATTTACCAGACTAGAAATTTTATAGGTTACTTACCAACGACGCCTTTAAAAAACTTTCTGGCGCAGCTTCAGAAAGACAACCTAATACCCGCCCGGTTCACACATAAAAAGTTAAACTAGTTTAAGTGCCAATCTAGTTTAAGTCGAGCATAAATTACATGCTCGACTTAATCTAGATTGGCACTTAAAGTAAAACGGTGCAAATACCCAGGGGCGTAGCGAAGGGGGGTGTCCCCGGGTCCGGACCCCCCCCATGGGCCCGACCGACCCAGAATTTTTTAACCCTTTTTTAGGCGTTAAATATTCCAGTGCCAACTCAAAAGAGGGCGTCTATGTCCCTTAAAAGTGTCTAAAATCCACCTATTTTGCATGTTAAAATCTAAAATTTTCCGGGGGAACCCCCGGTGTCTCTATAACAAAAGAGTAATACTATACTAAAAGAGTAAACCAAACCCTGTTTTTAGGGTCAAATTTCCAAGCATATTTTGGGGGAGTACCCCCTGACCCCCTTGGGACTTTATTATAAACAACTTTTTTTATGATGAGTTCGTCAAAATACAAAACTCCTAGCAAATAATAAATTCCTGAAAATATAATGTTCGAAATTCGGATTAGGTGTACCAAAACGAGTTGAAAACCTGCTTTTTAGACTTGAATTTCCAAAAATTTTCTGGGGGAGGTTCCCCAAACCCCCCTAAGGTAATTCGAACACGATTATTTTCAACCTTTTTTATATTATATTCGTTGAGAAGATTCAATTTGATTTTCAAAATTCTTAGCCCCCCCAAAACCGAACCCTGGATCAACTATTGCCTCAGAAACGTCCGATTTTCTATTTTTTCCTTTAAAAATTATCTAGCTTACAAGGAGCGGTGTTCCTCGGTTATTACCTCATAAATGAAGTAAAAAAACTCCTTTTAAACTTCAAATTTCCAATATTTTCTGGGGGTGGACCCCCAAACCCCCCTCTTTAATATGGAGCTACTGAATACTACTCTTAATCTGTTTTTTGACGGTCCTCTGTACTTAATAAAAAATTATGTGGATCATAACTTTCAATCGCGAAGTAGTAATACTTAATCTTAATTATTACACTAATTTATTAATTAATGATTAACTATATTAATTAACAAAGAGAAAAAATTAAAAGTAATTTGGAAATTATAACTTTATTTCACTAATTGTAGAAACTTTTTGATATCCAACGGCAAATTTTTCGCACTGGACCCAGGAAAATCCTGGCTACGCCACTGCAAATACCCGCAGCTACAAAACTTTGGGAATTCGCCCCAAAAGGAAATTAGAACCTACAGGATCCCTAAAAAGTTGAATAAAGACTTCCGAGATGTCAACCCTCTACCTGAAACCATTCTTTTGCCTCTTTGAAAGATATTGGGCAATTTGAAATGAGTTGCTACAACAGGTTGACAATTTTCATTAAAACTGATTATATTTATGTTTAATACTGTTTAGTTCACTTAGAAATATTAAAACAATATTAAGAGGATTATTTCAAGTGTTTTTATAATGAAAAATTCTGTTTATCCATCTTTATTTCACTTGGGCACAATGATTCGCAAGTGTGGAATCGCAAGTCTGTGTGAGCGCAAGTCTTTTCTCCATTTTGCGAGGCAAAGCCCTGCGATTTTTTTTCGTACTAAATTGTAAAATTTTTCTTAAAATACCATCGATAAGAGTTTAAACTTGGATTAGTTTTGTAGGTATGATATAAATCTCTAACACCTCCAATCGAAATTTCGGGATTATCTACCCCCTTTCGACCACAATATTAAGAATGCTGAAAATTGCGGGGTCTATCTAGTGTCGCAAAATGCTTTAAAAGTCTATCTTGAGGAATAATTCTTAAAAAAATTTCTGGAGACTACCCCTTATATGAGTTTGCGTAAATAATCATTTTAAGAATATTTTTTATACAAGGTTTCTCAAAAGGTTGGTGCCATACTTAACATGCAGGTCTGCCATTCCACGGCAGATGTTGATTGGGGATCTTATGTTAGAAAATGTATAAACCAAGTTTTATTAGATTCTGCCGGTAATTAGCCAAAAATCACTTCCAAATTTGAAGGAAGTCTGCAAAATATTGGACTGAAATTACAAGGGAAAAAGGAATTTGAAGAATACAAAGATTTTAGGGAGTGCATTGTCCAAATGTTTTCGGACTCTCTATTCTCTTCGGATCTCACCTAAAGTTTCGGGAGGGCTCTCTTCGGGAGTTTTTTTCGTACTAGAATAAAAAAGTTGAACGTTGCTCCTTTTCGCTTGCGAACATTGTCCTCTAGTGGACGCAGTTTAACATTAGCGGACATAAGTTCCTATGAAAATCTTGTTGGTTATATATGGCATAACAGGACCTGCATTTTAAGTTTGGCAATAACCTTTTGAGACACCCAGTATACTTTTTGGCATAGACTGAAAAAATTGCAAGCTATTTTGTTTCCCAAATAGTGTCACTCTTTTCAAAAAGCTAACTGGAGTCGTCTCTTTTTCAGTGTTCATCCTGTGCTGGAGCCCGTACTTCCTGTACGACCTGCTCCAGGTGTACGGCATGATCCCCGACGGCCAGACCTCCATCGCAGTCTCCACCTTCATCCAGAGCTTGGCTCCGCTCAACAGCGCCGCCAACCCCATCATCTACTGCCTCTTCTCCACGCACATCTGCAGGAACTTCAGGCAAGCACCCCCCCCCATAGAAATCATATCATATCGTCACCTTAGATAATCAAAAGCTACTCTCTGCGAAAAAAGGACACGGCTTACTGCTGAACCAACGATAATAAAAGGGTCATGTGATTTTGACAACGCTGGACCTGGAACTAGTATTTCGGAGGGGAGACAGTTGGAAGTTAAGGGGCAGGGGTAAACGAAAGAGGAAGAGACATTTTCTTGTTTATAGAAGCAAGACCCCAAACTATCACCGGTTACCCAACTATCGGCCGTGCAAAGTCTGTAAAAATCACGTGACCCTTTTACTATCGTTGGCTGATCAGTAGTCGTCCAGTTGAGATCGTGGTATTGGCGGTATATATCGGCGTTGAAAAGGGTTGCTTGCAGGGCGTTGTTATCCCTTTTAGTCCTAGCATCTCAAAATTTTCCATAGGATTCAATGAAAATATCGGGTGGGTCTAGTGTAGCAAATCTTTCGTTATCTTGCAATCAAAAATAACAGTGTCTTCTGGTCTGCTGCGGAAATATTCGGAATTGCAAGCGGAGAAGCTCATTTGATTGGTTCGTAAGCGCTGACATCATATAACTGAAAAGATACAGACCAATATAATGAGCTTTTCCAACTATGTGAAGCAGATAGTGTTATTTGATTGGTTGATTGATTATAGGTAGTAGTTTCGATTGGCGTCTGGTCGTGAGTCGCCAAGGATCGGGATTCCCAAATTTTGCCGAACGGAGATAATAGTGTTTGAGTTTGATGTTAAGGGGACGATATCATATACAGGGGTTTAGTCCGTTCAAACTCTGTACAGAAATATTCAATGCGTGGAGTTAGAGTACTGGAAAAATACCCAAAGAACTATATCTACCTCTATGACGACTTTTGTTTTTTGGAAAAATGTGACTTTATCCTTTAAAAACTTGATAATTTTATTTTACAGTGTCGCTTGGAGGCTGAATGCATATTTTTAACATTTTAGTGTGTAAATATGCTTGTTCAGGTTTTCATAAACCTTTTTATAAAACGGATGGGATGTCATACATTCTTCTGCATACATTTTTTTTATTTTCTCGAAAAATTAGAGTCTTAGAGGAAAGTTCTTGGGCATGTTTATGTAGTCTACATAAAGAATCTTACTGTCCAGGACTTTTTGAAACACCCTGTATATGAAATTAATTGCAATTTGAAGAGAGAAAATTCATATTGATTTGAAAATTAGTTAATACACCAGGAATTTCTTTTTTAATATATTGCTACCTATCCATGGAAATAAATTTAATAACAAAAACTTCAAAACAGTTGGAATTTTATTGTGATGATTACTCATTTTTGTATTTTATTAGAATTCATCCCCATAGATTCCCTATTGGAAAAATTTTCTGGTGTTCCATAAACCAGTATCAAATTATACTTGAGCCAGTATCATTTATACTGGATCCAGTATAATTTGATACTGGTTTATGGAACAATAGAAAAAATTTTCCGATAGGGTTATATCCCAGAATAATAAAATATTGAATAAGAAATTACGGTTTCCTTTCCAAATTAATCATTTAACCTAGTGATTCTCTCCATTTTAAACATTCAACATTTCATGAAACCAAGTTTCCTTAACAAATAAAATATTGTATTTCGAGATTCGTAACAATTCGATTTATCCAAAAACACCTTCAAAAAATTAATCAAATAAAACAGTAATCAATTAGGCGTAATAAAACTGCCATAGAAAAAATTCCCGATAAAACTTTTCAGCAAAATTGGGGAACTTTTTCTTCTCAATAGTCGTAAACCCTTTCGCAAAGTTTTTTTTGTCAAAAAAATTACAAAAAGTGTAGTTCTTCATCCAGCTAATTTCTTAAGTAATCCATAAACTGCACATGGCATCTCTCCGTCAGAAAAATTTCACGCTTCATTGGATGTGCTTTTTGAAGGGTTCACACATCTGTTGCAAAGTAATGTAGCCGGATAAGACTCATTTTCTCAGAGACTTTTTCTAGGGGTATTGAATGGTGAGAGATGGGCAGGGTAAATAGTGTTTCGATCGACAATATCTAGAGAATAGATATAAATATTGCACTAACTTAGCGATGATATTCCATGAAAATTAATACTTGCTTTACCAAATAGTGCACTAATGAGATAAACGTAAACATTTTCTACTTATCCCAGATGGAGAATTCAACACAGCAAGAGGAATTCCCTAATGTAGCAAACAGAAACATTGTGAGCCTAGTGAATAGGATATTTTATATTATTATTTGAGCTTCCCTGGGGATGAATTGAGTTTAAGTCCTAACTGAGGTTTAAATGAGATAACTGTGGATATTGATTTCTGTTAAGGTCTTTTGCCTTGTGCGGTAGTCACCTAAGTCAAAAGGGTTCGTAGTAAGCGGTTCGTAGGAAAAACACTGGCGCTGTTAGAGAAAACCTTAATTTTTTCAAAACTACGTTCAGTGGTCTTAATCCCACTTTCATTCTAACTAGCTCATTTATTCAAATATTACTCTTTTAAGTGTGAAGAATTATCAAACAGTAAATGGTCCATATAATCGAATAACTCCTTAAAAAGAAGCTTTTATAGGTTATTTAATGCATGTGAAAATCCATGGTGCTTGTGTTTTTAGGCAAACACGTTGGTTAATTTAAAAAACTTATTATTCTCTTGTGGAGGTAATCCATTGCTTCGCAGTGTATACAAAAGTTTCAGTAAATAAAATCCCGCGCACACTTCACAAGCTTGATCAATTTAAGGCTCATTCACACTGTTTCACTCTCACTGCTCATCCTGAGTGATTCACTCCTGTGTATAATTATTAGTTAGCATAGAAAAGTGAAGGAGTGTAGAGTGAACCGCCAATTTACACTTTTCCCTTTGGATGATTCCTCCAAAAAGAAGGTCAAAAGTGGAAAGTCTGACGGCCGTATTCTGTGCTACTTGATCAGCGGTTAACTACCAATCAAAGAAGGAATAGACGACTCTGATGGGTGGAATCCTACTTTGATTGTTGTTCAACCGTTCATCAGAAAGCACAGAATACGGCCGTGAATGATCCTTTACTGACCAATTTTTCTTTCATCACTTAATGCCGTAGTCACTGGTTTTACCGGCGGTTTAACAGCAGTCAAACTTCTGATTGGCAGAAAGAAGGAAACCTAGTTATCCGCCAATCAGAGGATTGACTCCCGGTTAAACGCCGGTCATATTACCGGTGACTACGGCCGTAAATCATCAAAAAGAAAGATCTTTTGTTTCAACTGCTCAAAAATCCAATGAATGGAACAAGATGCATAGTTGCCACATCATTTCCAGGTCAGGCTACCACAACCCTCACTTTTCCCTCTTTTGGCGACCAACTCGCTCGCTTCAAGACACAAGCACCCCCTCCTCCTTTCCTCGAACCTCATCCCATGTTGTTTCTCGTCCCTTGTAGAGTGCCCCCTTAATGCCTGATGCCAATCCAATTTTGGTCTTTCTTCCCAGAAGGCTTCCCTTCTGCAACTGGATCGCCCAAAAACTGTGCATTTGCTTCCCCTCCCTCCAGCGCCCCCTGGCGGACGGCCACTCCCGAGCTTCCGAGTACACCACCATGACGGAAACGGTGACCACCAGCCACCGGAACAACTGCCACCAGCAGTCCTTCGCCGCTTCCAGACCCTTCCTCCTGCGTCAGCAACACTCAGGGGACCAGCAGCAGCGGAAGAGCGTGGTCTTTGACGACGTCACCAGGAACTCCAAAGTCTGATCATTCTCGAAAAGCTCACTCCTGCTGAAGGCCAATTTCCAACTGAAGAACACTTAAATCTTATGAAAAATGTCCGTTTCCCGTTAGAATGTGTGGCAAGGTGGGTGATACCTACAGAGAAAAAGCATAACAGAGGGTCCAAAACGCTATTTTCAATTACCATCGAGGGCAGCCCTGCAATTCAATAGAGGACAGTCCTGCAAAAGTCTATGATTGACATAAAGGTAGGCAGTTCAGTTTGCAGATCACAGCTGTGATTGGCGGTGACGTGTTCATTCAATCTGTAACCCTCGAAAAGGTATTGGAGGATTCGACGATTGGGATTCTATATCCCCGCCTCTCGTGGCGTAACAGGAAAAGCGCGAGTTTGATGCGATCCCATCACCCCCATGCATTTTCCGATTTCAATTATCGCCTACGGCCATGCATTCTCTGTTTTGGTTCTCTGTGGGTGGTGATACCGCTCCGAATGTCATACGACTCAAAAGTATACTGCGAAATTATAATCGCTTTCATTCGGTATTTATGTTACCGTTAAAGTATGAAATCCGTTATTTCATAGAATACCTAGTTATTTCATGAAATAACTGATCGTGACCGTTAAAGCGTATAATTCTCTTGTATTTCATGGTTTAACTAGTTATTTCATAGAATAACGATTTGCAGCCCGTTAAAGTGTAAAATAATCGGTATCCGGTCAAAATCCCGACAAGCCACTTGCCCGACAGCCGTAATCCTGACAGAGCCGAAATCCCGACACCCCGAAATCCCGACAACCCAAAATCCCGACAACCCAAAATCCCGACAGGGTTGAAATCCCAACACCCCAAAATCCCGAAAGGGTCGAAATCCCGACATCCCAAAATCCCGAGAGGATCGAAATCTCGTCAAGCCACTTTCCCGACAGGTCGAAATCCCGACAAGCCACTTGCCCGACAGGTCAAAATCCTGACAATCAATTGCCCGGCATGTAAGTTGCCAGATAACTCATATTGGTCTCTAATTTTAAGTAAGGGCATTCTATTTAAGTTTTATGTTGCTTGACCACAGGTCAAGATTGCTCTTTTTGGCTAAAAATCAGTGTAAAATAATGATGAAGTTGGTAACTAATATTTTGTATTTCCTATATTTATATAGCATGTCTTTTTGGTTCGGGCTGACCATTGGTCAATCCAGTTAACTTTTTGGTACTGCTGTGCTTTGGCAGTGAAGTAGGTCATGTAGAGGCTCAAACCAAATGCCTTGAGACGAGTAACATTTTGGTCTTGACCACTGGTCAATATATCTTGACCAGTGGTCAATCCAGTTTTTCTCGCTGTTATCAGCTCTCCTGACCTTCTCTTTCTGTCTCGCTGTTTTTTTAGGGGGGGGTCCCTGACCTTGTGTTTTTCCCATTGGACCGTTGGTAACTGTTGAATTTTTTTGACTTTATATTTTAACCAAAACTGACAATATAATAGGACACCAAATTTTTAATTTGTGTTTAAGCGAAAAATGTTCCTATGACTATTGACCAGCTAATTATGCCGTTAGAGAGGCTCCCAGATAAATAATAGTTATTAAGCCGAAAAATTCAGAAATTACCAATGGTTAAATGGGAGTAACACAAGGATAGGGACCCCCCCTAAAAAAATAACAGCGAGACAAAAAGAGAAGGTTGGAAAAGCTGAAAACAGCGATAAAAACTGGATTGACCACTGGTCAAGATCAAAATGTTACTCATCTCAAGGCATTTGCTTTGAGCCCCCACATGACCTACTTCACTGCCAAAGAATAGCAGTACCAAAAAGCAAACTGGATTGACCAATGGTCAGCCCGAACCAAAAAGACATGCTATATAAATATAGGAAACACAAAATATTAGTTACCAACTTCATCATTATTTTACACTGATTTTTAGCCAAAAAGAGAAATCTTGACCTGTGGTCAAGCAACATAAAACTTAAATAGAATGCCCTTACTTAAAATTAGAGACCAATATGAGTTATCTGGCAACTTACATGCCGGGCAATTGATTGTCAGGATTTTGACTTGTCGGGATTTCGACACTGTCGGGATTTTGGGGTGCCGGGATTTAGGGGGTAGAAGCAAAATAATCTCTATATCAAATATCTCGCACGACTAATACATTTACCTTCCATTTACCTACTGCATTTATGAACTATTCCAGGCCACAGGGAATTAATTAATTGTAATTCCAAGTGTCATTTTATTAATCCTCGTTGTAAAAAAGGATTTTATGGTACGTTTCCATAAATACCATTTATACGCTGCATAAAGTAGATAAATTCCTTCTTTTTTCATTTTAATTGTCTACTATATCATTAGTTTAATTTCATTTTAAATAAATTGCTTATTTTACACTTTAACTGTCTATCATTAGTTATTTTATAGAATACCTAGTTATTTCATAGAATAACTAGTTAAAGTGTAAAATTAATAACATATTACACACTTTAACGGACACAATCAGTTATTTCATGGAATAACTAGGTATTCTATGAAATAACTGCATTATATACTTTAACGGTAACATTTATACCCTATTTGAATAATCGGATTCCTGGTGAGTAAGCTCGCCACAAATACGTTTGTGCTAGTATTTGCGTTACGATAAAAGATTCTTCGTAGCATGTCAGAACTTTTTGCCATAGGATTAAAGTGATCTCCAGTTGTAATTTGGCCTCCAGTCGTCATCAATGACGTTGAAGAGTTCCGATAGCGTTCTCTCTGAATTTACGGTCTAAAAGGATCTGGGGTGATGTATCACTGGAGAACGGGGAGACAGGGTTCGTGGTACCTTCAGGATAGGGTACGTGTGATATCCAGAATGTATTGCATTAAGTCGATCAACGAATGCTCCCCATCTCTGATTGTCGAGGTTTCCAGTCAGAGCAATTGGCATCGTTTACACAGACATTAAAATGAAATCTTTCTCAAACACCAGCAGTTCCACGCATTTTTACCCATGAATAAAAAACAGTTTAGGTTGGGGTGAGGACTCTCATGAATCGATCACCCTTGAGCATTTATCGCTAAGCATTCGTTCAACACCATTTCTACCCAGAAAAGTTGTCGAACCATTTTCTTTCAGGGTTAGCAATCAGTTTCTCCGGACTCGTGGTTGGACTGGCAAGGACGTCATAACATTATAAATAAATATTTTTAACGCTCAAAGATAGATTTAGCTAATTTGATACAGTATTTTAGTGTTTTTATGCTTCTGCTAATAGTTCAAAAGTATTTTGATTCTAATAGATGGATACTTCCTTTTCAAATGGGCGTCTTGCAGAATATGCGACATTTTTTTAAAGTCCGTAATGTTAACATTATCTTAGAAAAGTTTAAAAATTTTCTTAACCTAAATCTTTCTAAAATCTTATAAAAGATATTGCAAGTTACGGACTCTACAATATGGCAGAAATACTATGAAATACTCCGAAAACTATTTTACACATTGCGCACACCCATTCATGCGCTAGGTTGTATCAACCACTGATAGAGCCATAATTAATGATACAGAGAAAATACAATTTATTTATCAATCTGTTTCCACCATGAATCATTTTCCACCTTTCTTCCGGTCTATTCAATTTCAAGTAGAGGCTCAAAACAAAAGGAGAAACTTATTTTCCTTATCCTTTACACAAAGCTACGGCAATACGCGTGGAATTTGTTAGTTTATAGGAACTTTTATCCACACTACTTGTATTTTAATATTTTATAAATAGTACTTCTTAATTTTAGCGCACAATATTTAATTCAATACTTTATTTATTTATTTATTTAAATACATTGCCAAACAGAAAAGAAATTCCATTTTCTTGGGCTAGAAAAAGACACAAACAGTACAACAGACTTAAATATACAAGGACACAAAATAACTACAAAATATTTGAAACACTTAAACACAAAGAAAAAACAAAAAATCATGGCGATACACTTTGCAAATAATCAAGTTTCAATTTAGAGAAAGAATCCAAAAACAGATCACTGGTTGTGGGCAGATTATTGACTAAAATACTGAGATTGAGGATGATAATGACCAACAAATTATTTTAACTCATAAATGACGAAAACGCCTTTATACTCGTTTCAAAAGAAGTTTTTTTCCCTTCCATTCTTTATATCAAAAAACAACCAGTCAAACAAAAACGCATTGGCATGGAAAACATAAAAGCTTTATTTTTAAGTTTTTCCAAGAGTGGTGTCAGAAAACTCGATAACTTCCTCTGGTGTCTATCGAAAACCCCTTTCCTTGTGCGCAGTCATGCCAGGCGCTGAAACTGACTTACATTGCTTTTATCTAAAATCGTGTCAATTTTGTGAAAGTAGTTTGGCCTACAGAGCACAAGAGCGAAAAACATTCCTTGTCAGTTCATGATAATATACATGGTATTTCAAAAGTCCGTTTCATGGCTCTTATTTGGAACCAACGTCTCCTAGGGTCATGGAAGTAAGGTCTACCCCTAGGTAAGTGACCCCGGAGAATCCATTGAGATGACTTACCGCGCCCCTGGAAGCGAAATAAGAAATTTAAGAAATTAATTGAAAAAATAAAGGTGATAGAGGGAAAACCTCAATGATAGTATTGATGCCAACATTATGAAAACTCAATGGAAAAAATTTCATGAAAATATCGTGAATATTTGCAGAGATATTAGCATGTAAAAATAGCACTTTTTCAGGCCTGAAAAGGAAAAATTTTGCAAATTTGCAATTTTTTTTTTCATTTTTTATTACAATTTTGTCTTTATCTAACTAAACAAACACAAAATAACACTGAAAAATAACACTTTTTCTTTTTTTGGCATGAAAAAGTGCTATTTTCACATGCTAATATCTCCGCGAATATTAACGATACTTTCATGAATTTTTTTTCCATTGAGTTTTTCATAATATTGGCAACAATACTCTCATTGATTTTTTTGCTCTACTTCCTTTAGTTTTTTAGTTAATTTTTTTAATTTTCTTATTTCGCCGCTAGGCACTCTAGGTCATCTCATTGGATACTCCAAGGTCACCTAGGAGTAGACCTTACTTCCATGTCCCTAAGGGACGTTGGTTCCAAATTAAAGCCGTGAAACGGCTGTTTGGATTTTTATTTCTGTTCTTATAGCTCGTAGAGGGTGCCACTTGGGTCCAATAAGGACGGTTTAAAATATTTTTTCGATTGGATTATATCTTCAGCTCCCGCATCGCACTTTAAGTTTGAAAAATGGATGACTTTTTACAAACAACTAAAAAACAAAAAATTAAACTCTCAAATATTGTTCATGATTTTTATGAGTAACTAATATTGTTATAGACATAATGTTTCAGGTTCCATTCTTCTATCACCCTTGTTTCGTTGGTGTCGTGTTGTGAGCGGACGTGTTGTGAGCGGACACTTAAAAATCGTGTTGTGAGCGGACATTGATAAAAAATCGGGATCGAAAATCGAGATCAAATCGATAAGTTATGCTATTTGTATTCAATGGCTATTTTAATGCTCTCTTTGTGTGATTTGCGTGTTCTGTGTGACATTAAAGAGTACCGAGCCCCCTTTTTACTGAATCGCCATTGTCACTGATTACACCCAAAACGAGTTTGGTTATAATTAGGGCAGGGGGGTTTGGGGGGGCGGCAGCCCCCCCAACCACCATAAACTTTTTACAGTTCTTTTGATGTTGGAATTTGAAATTTTAATACCTAGTTTAGTGCTTATTTTCTTGAGTTTTCTTTTTTTTAAGTTGCCGAATAAAAATGCTTGAATTGTTTCCAAATTTTTGCTTTTCTCAAAGTCGTAAGTAAAGTAAGGTAAGTTATGCTATTTGTATTCATATTGGCTATTTTAATGCTCTTTCTTGTGTGATTTGCGTGTTTTGTGTAACAATAAAGAGTACCGCGCCCCCCTTTTTTCTTAATCGTCACTGTTACTGATTACACCCAAAAAGAGTTTGGTTATAGTTAGGGCAGGGGGGTTTGGGGGAGCGGCAGCCCCCCAACTACCATAAAAATTTTACAGTTCTTTTTATTTGAAAATAGCATAGTGTTGTATAGTTGAGTTGAAAATAGCATATAAAATCGCTAACCGATTCGATCTCGATTTTCAATCTCGATTTATTATCAATGTCCGCTCACAACACGATTTTTATATGTCCGCTCACAACACGTCCGCTCACAACACGGCACCGTTTCGTTAGATATAAATTTTTAATATTCAAAGAAATCTTGTAAAGTTGTTTTTCTTGCATTTTTAAACAGCTAATAACTCCAGAACGACTTAAAAACTAGAAATCAGTCCCATTTTGTTCGTAAATTTTTTCTCTTTGATTTGATGTGTATCATGACCATTATTTTCAAAAAAAATTTCAAAATTAAATTTAATAAAAAAATTTAATGAAAAAAAATTTAATGAAACCTTTTTTTTTTGAAAAACTAATAAAATCCTTTTGTTGTTGTGTGCCACTTGGAATACCCAAGCTCCACAAGGATTCAAGGCAAAGGGGGTGCGGCTCCTGAGAAAATGAGGGCCATAAATGGCAGGAGTCAGACTTCTGCCTCATGAGATGATGGATGCTGCCACTATCAATCGCCACTTTCACAATTTTGCCATGTATATGAAGGGGAGGGAAATAGTCTCCAGACACCTGGACCTGTGGTAAACTGCGCCATGACGGACCACAAGACTTTCGGACCCACAGATTTAATGAGCACGTACTCCGCATATTCTCGGTGGGTCTTTAGCAGTGTCGGGAATCGAACCCGGAACCTTCCGATCCCGAAGCCGATGCCTTAACCACTAGGCTTCTCACGGCAATAAAATCCTTTTAACTCCGTTTTTCTAAACTTTTAATTTACTTTGATTTGACTTGTTAAAAGTAAAAAGAATTAGATATAAACATAAATTTTAGGAATTTTCTGGAGAAATGCATGCAAATTGAATTAACTTAAAGTTGGGCACTAGCATCACTGTAAGATTTTGTACCGAATCTGTTAAGGTCGTATTTTATGAAATTTATATATGTGACATTTTTTGCATGTTTTAAGTCATATGTACACCCTCAATCGAGTTTATGAATTTTCCATGAGTGAATCGCTCTTGTTGTATAATTTTAGGGATAGTTTAGGGACTTGCCTAAACTTCGAATATTTTTATTTTTTTATGCATGATTAAATTTTATTTTCAACTTGAAATTTGGTAATAATGTTCATTTTAAGAGTTAAAAAGCTTTTAATATTTTTATAATAATGGTTTTTTAGTTGTCTTGTAAAAAAGTCATCCATTTTTTCAAACTTTAAGTGAGAAAGAAAAAGTTATTAAGAAAAAATATTTTACAGTCCTTATTGGACCCAAGTGGCTCCCTTTCCACCCTATTAGAACAGAAATAAAAAATAAAGTGTGTTTTCGGCCCACCCTACTGTACATACTCATCATTTTTTTATGCTGAAAACATATACGTTTATTTATATTTTACATAACTGATATAAATACGTTCTGATATATTTCTCTTACTGCCAAAATTTATACCAATATTTTTCATGTGCTGCAAAATTTTCGAAAAAAAGTGTAAGAAAACAAAAAAAATTTCGATTCGAATATTAATCAAAATATTAAAATAGTTACAATGGTTTAAAAGTCTAAGAACTAATTTGATGCAAATTTTACAAACTATTAAAATTCTGAGGATTCAATTAATACGCATATGCTCTGAGAGGTATATACATTGAGGTATCAAACTTGTGCAAATTCTTCAGCAAAATACAAAGCGATATAAAAGAAACTCTTCTGAGAAAGAATATATAAAAGAACTCTTCTGAACACAACCTCGGTCATGCACAAATAATGTTAATTGTTGTTGTAATGATCTTCCAAAACACAAAGCAGTTCGGTTTCTGAGCAGATTTCACCAACATTCCAGCGTTGGCTTTCGTTTAAAAATCCTTTTTTGATTCACTTAACTTCTCAGTATCTAAATCCTTTTTATCCTTTTTTTACGTGTCACAAGGGAAGAATATTTTGGGGATAATTATATATTGCAAAAAAGAATGAGTTATATTATATATTCTTCAAAAATTAAAATATTTTTCCACTTTCTCCAGTGATATTAGCTTCAAAGTGTCAAAGATTTGTAAATATATTTGTTTACTTATTTATTGATTGTGAATATTTAAATTGTTTTTATCTATGTAACTCAATATTTGTTGATACTGATATTGTTTTCTTCCAGATCTATTCCAGCTCAGTTATAGCAGTGTATCGATATCGATAACACTGTGACAAATTTGACCTTCAAAATTTTTTCCTTGATAAAAATAGTAATTTCTTATAGATTTTGGGTCGCTGAATACGAAAATTCCCATTAAAATTTTCAATTGACTCAGGATTTTCGGGCCCCTCCCCCTTTTTACGTTTTCGACGACTTTATAACTTTAAACTCGATTTTCAGGGTCAAAAAGCATTGTTTTAGTCTTCAAATTTCCCCCAGGTAACAAGAAATGTTCAAATTAATAAAATATGATAAATTTATAACAAATGGATAGGTTTAAGGGGTAATTACCCCCCTAAAAATACAAAAAAATAGCTAAAATTATAGAGGTTTCTATACGCTATTTTTTCCTCTTATTTTTTACGCAATTCCCGTTTGAAGGGTCCTAACCCTTCCCCAAGGACCCAAATGTGAAGACAATATGCAGCAATAATTTTTACTAAAAGCTTCTGAGGTGTTAGCCTCCCAGAAGCCCCCGCGGAAGAGTTCGGAAGACTTCCAGAATCGCGAAGGCGCTCGCGAGCTCAGGAATTAATATTGATGATTTTGAAAAGATTACAAATGACGTTTTTCTTATATTTTGGGTCTATCCTAAGTAGAAACTCTTCAGTTCTTTAAAAACTGACCGGTTTTAGGGAGTGAGGATTCCATGTTTCAAGATGTTAATGGATGCACGGCTGTGGATAACAATTAGGGGGCAGCCCCTAAAAACTGAGGGTGATGGAGGAAAATGGGTGTCATACTAGAATTCAGCAGATCCATTTACACAAGAATCAGCTGAAATTCAGTTAGTGGCTTCAAATTTTTTTTGTACAGCACAGTTTAACTCTAAGTGCGACATGGAACCCTTCATTGGGGGCGCTCTCACCTCAACCGCTTTTAGTAAAAACCATTGCTGCATATTGCCATCAAATTTGTGTCCTTGGGGAAGGGTTAGGACCCTTCAAAGTGAATTGCGTAAAAAATAAGAGGAAAAAATAGCGTGTTAAAACCTCTATAATTTTTAGCTAAATTTTTGCATTTTTAGGGGGGTAATTACCCCTTAAACCTATCCATTTGTTATAAATTTATCATATTTTATTAATTTGAACCTTTCTTGTCCCCTGGGGGGTAATTTGAAGATTAAAGCAATGCTTTTTGACCCTGAAAATCGAGTTTAAAGTTATAAAGTCGTCGAAAAACGTAAAAAGGGGGAGGGCCTGTTCCCCGAAAATCCTGAGTCAATTGAGAATTTTAATGGTGATTTTCGTATTCAGTGACCCAAAATCTATAAGAAATGACTATTTTCATCAAGGAAATTTTTTCATTGTTGAACAGTGTAATCGCTAATACATAAATTTAAATTAAATATCCAAGTAATTAAATCCAATGTGTATTTTTAACATTTTACCTGTCAAAAGTGATTGCTTATATAAAGTGAAGCACTTTACAATCAAATTATGTAAAACGTTTCCTTTGTATTAGATTTTTATCATGTGGAACTGATTAAACTCATATTTTTTAATCTATCTTATATAAATAAAATTGATTGAATAAAAAACTCAAATGTAACAATGGTGGAACCCGGTGGAATCTACTTTTTTATAAACCTTTTCTTGTGATAAACTCAAAACAATCAAATAAAAATGTTACAGATTTTACACCTCATTTCTTTTTTCTTTTAAATGTTAAAGTAAAAAACTTTAAATGTACTTTTTATTGATATGCTTTGCATCAGTGGTAACCTAAAATTTAGTATGTTTTCAAACTTAATTCCCTGAATCAATATTTTTATTGATTAATTTAAATAATTCTAATGATAGAAATGATGCAATATGAGTATTTGAAGTAACAACTGATTATGAATTTGAAAAAGTATATAAGAAGCTATTTTTTAAACATTGAAATAGAGTAAAAAGGGTAATTTGAGAGAGGAAAATTTAATGAAATTGATTAAAAATCTGAAACCCCATAAGGTAAATGTGGGTATAGTGGACACTTTAAGGAAAATGTTTGCTTAAATTCTTAATAAATATCAACCTATTTGCTTGGAAACGGTTATCATCCTATTTTTAGGTTAATTGGATCTTCTTCTTTCGATTTTACCATTAAAACTTTTAATTAGATTGGGTAAAGTATTTTTAATTAATTTTTAAAAAGTACTCCAAATTGCATCTATAGTGGCCACATAGATGTAGCTATTGTTTCTATGGTGGACACCTCTTGCATCTATAGTGGACACCTCTCCTTTTCTGCTTATAAGAGGGGTTTATGCATGAAATTGAGGGGTTTTTTTGGTATAGTCGTTTAGTTCTAATTAAATCTTCCTTCCCAAAGAAAATTATTTTAGATCCAATCAAATTAACTTTATTTTTAAAAAAATTTGATAGTTTTCAGCCCAAATCCTACGCTGTATCTGATTTGAGAGGAATTTAGCATGTAATTCAGTGTTTTTGAAACCTTGGTTCCCAAAGCCAGAATGAAACCAAATTAATACAACACTCATTTTAAAGCACGTTCAACAGTTTATGAAGAAAAACTGATTCAAATTAAATATTAATTATAGTTTTATTAGAAGCCATTGCAGTGGCCACTATTGGAAAATCTAAGATTATGTGTTGGTAAAGTGGCCACCCCCATAAATCCTCGTTAAGTCAAAATTTTCAAAAAAAAAATTTATTCCTTATCATTTTATACACTCTTCTTTATCTTAATATAAATTTAAAAGTCAATCAAACGGTAATAAATACAAAAAAATCAGTTCCAACCTACCCGTTTCCTTACGCGATTCAATAAGCAAAATCAAATTTCAGTCACTCGGCAGATGTTGTTATTTTCAAATATTTAAATATCCTTCCCATGCTGATCTGTGGTGTTGGTGGTAATTTACCAGCTTACCTGATTGTACAATCTACTACGCCTATGAATTTTGACGATGTTTGATGCTTCTAACTCGTTCTATTTAAAATTAATCAGCTATGTGGCCACTATTGGTACAGTGTCCACTATACCCACATTTACCTTACATTTTATCCTAAAATAATTATAATTACACTAAAACAAAATTTACTACGAGTCTCTTATCTCTCTAGTGATAGTTTTTTTATGTATTTTGTTAACATTTTGACAGAAGGAGGGAGGAACATGTATGACAAAATATGGCAGTTAAGATTTAAGAAAGTCATCTGTGCATGACAGACTTAAGAGACATATGATCATGATTACTTTTACAGTTTTAAATTTTTTTTAGAGAAAACTAATTTTATCAATGTTTCCTGTCATTATTGACGGCTAATGTGTCATTTTAAACTAAATATTTAAATACGTTTTCCGACAATTAAAAATTGGGGGTCAAGCGTCCATAACTGCAGATAGAATTTATTCTTGAAATAGATGAATTTTAGTTACTTGAATTAAGATGTAGAAATTAATTAATTAATTGAAATTAATGGTCATATAATATTTGTGCTAAGCTATTTTTCTCTTTTATTTATTTAATTGAAAGTTATTTTAATTTAGTTTTTTGTACAATTTGTGATATTTTATCTCTCCTTCTAGGATATTCTATATATGCATATTTAATAAAGTTCAACAAATTTAAAAAAGTTAAATTATGTAAGTTAATGAAGTACTGTTATGTTCTGTATAAAATTGACTTCAATCAAGGAAAGTTAAATGAAAACTCAGAATAAAAAGTGTTTTAAACGTAAGAAAACTTAATAATAAAAAACACAGAAATCGTGTTAAATCTCGTCATGTGAAATTTATAAGTATTTAAAACAAATTATTATCTTTTTATTAGAATTTTCTTAACACCATAGTACTGTTACTTAAAAATTAAGAGCTATGGGTTCAAACAACTTAACATTGAAATTATAATAGAGGTGAGATCATTTAGAAGTCCGAATTTCATAAACTCTTAATTTGATATACGTTTAATAAGAAACAAACGCACACGAACTGAAGCTGTTATGTAGTTTTCTCATTTGTGGAATTACATTAATTCAAAATGTAGTGAGTAGTCACTCAATGGTATTTGTTGTAAGTATTAAATGTATTCCTAACCCTTTTTTCTCGAATGATTCAAGCATATTGTTTGTTATTTATTATCCTTGTATTCATTTTGCTATTGTAAGGACATAAAAGCAGCACCTCTAATGTACGAAATATCTGTAAAAAATGTTGTGGTGTCAAATCTCTGTGAACCCTCTTTTTCCCTGGAAATGTAAGAAACTTACAGTTTATAAGCATAATATGTGTGGATGTTTGAGCGCGAAGAACTATATACTGTGAGAAAATGTATTCCTTTGATATCTGTGTCACACCAAATAAACTATACTAAAAAATTATACAGTGAGAAAATCCTTTTCTATCATAACTAAATACGGTTAAAATGACGTTATATCAGCGTAAAATCCCTTATGAGAACTGCCCAAAAGTATTGCAAGCAATAAAGGGGTAAATAGAACTATCTCGAAATCTTTTTTTTTACAATTTCAAAAATAGAAAACTTCTTCGGTTTCCATAAAAAAATTTCTATACTTTGTTTCATTTTTAAACACTTTTTATACATAAAAATTTAAATAATTTCCATTTCATACAAGTTCTGCTTGAAAAATCTAAAGAAAAAAAACCAAATTTTGAACTTTTATTTTGAAAAAAAAATTGGTTGCTGAACATAAATATCATAAATAATTTAAAGACCCTTTTAACCAACACGGTCATAAACACCGTTTGGAATTAACACTAAAAAAATACTCGTATTAAGTCAGTCATCTATGACTTCTAAGGTAACATAGGTTTTGAAGTTCAGCCAATCAATAGAAAGGCGTTTAGAACTCATTTTTTGGAATAGTATTCAGGTGTTAATGTTATTTTATTTGAGAAGGTGCTATAGTGTTTAAACAACTTTTTCAAATTATTTTACATGCAGCTTGTGACCTGCGGCATATTTTAACAACTAATTAAGTTTTTATTATCAGCATCCTATTCTTCTCATTTTTATTCAGAATTTGTTTACTTCAGCCCTGATTTTATACCTTATATACGATATTAAAATAAGTGTACTAAGGCATAAAATGTGTGCTTATTCATAAATGATTTTCTCAATCATTCCAAAATACACTTATGAAGATACTAGTTAATTTCCTTATCTATATAAGTAAAGCTTTAAAATATTCTGTATTTCTGAAAGAGTTCTTCAACTGTTGATAGATTTTTGTGCTTTATAAATGAATCACCCCTGTTTTCAGTTCAAATAAGAACGAATTATATGTGAAGCATTTTTATGCCCTGTATGACTGTATGTTTTGTATATAAACGTGTCCTGATATGAACACAGCTGGTTTCATAAATGTATCTGCCTGACTGCGAGTGTATTAAATAATTATTCTTCCGATGTTCAGTATGAACACATTTTTCCCATTTTGAATTATTTATGAAAAACTAATATTTTTCTGATTTTTATGTAGAATTAGAATGTTTCTCTTACAGCGATTATTCATGCTTCATAATTGTTTTGTATACGTTTTTGCCATGATAACAATAATAATGATAATTATTAAAGAGTCTAAAAGATACTCAAATTCTCTTTACACTTGAAAAATATAACTAGCTATTTTTAATATGTTATACTTTTTGAAGCTCATTTTAAGTTAAAAATCTCCAACCAAAAAATTCGGAATCGGGACAACTTTTTAAAAGCTTCCCTATAAAAGACACTTCTATAAGCTTATGTCATCACTTTTAAATATCTTTTGGGCATTATTAAAAAAATTTTAAGTATTTATCCTTGCATGGATTTCATTTTTTTGTAATTCTATATAAAAAATTTACAAAATTTATAATCTCATAAATGGGAAGTACGAAAAAAATAATGAAGAACAGTTTGTTCATGCTCTCCTTCTAGTGTTCTTTAGTAAATATCTAGCAAATTTTAGTACTTAGGTTCATTTTAAATAATTCTCCCATTAATATTAAAACAAGATGAAAAGATCATTTCACATTCATTCAGTTATATTTTAATATTAATAAAATGTAAATTTGTAGAATCCTACTTCGTGTGCACAAGCGCTGTTTACTGTTTATTATATACTTCCCCACACATGTATTCAAATTTTAAGTCAAACCTACTCCAATATATTCAGAGGTATACATGAAGCAACGGAGTGATTACATGAAGTGGGAATGAGCAGGTCAACATTAAAATACTGCTTGGGTAGAAATTATGCAACTGGCTACCACAGTCACCACTCTATAAAGTTCAAGTAATTTAAATGCAAAATAAAGGCCAACTGAAACGGTAATCGTTCCGAAGTAGTATACTTTTGAATTGTATGACTTTCGGATTGGACTATAAATTCAAAAGACTACGGTCGCTACACAACTATTTTGATTCTAAAGGTTTTAGATATGATTTACGTAAAAAAATTATCTTGTAAAAAATAAAGAAATATCTTACTTAAACTCTAACAATTATAAAAAAATCAACCTAAGATTCATTCTATTAATAAATAGTACATCACATGTTGTATACTATTACTCTTGAAGAAAACAAAAATGTTTTCTGATGCCAATTTTGCCAAATAGGAATTCTTATGAACAAGAAGGGAGTATGATCATCACGTTATAAAAAAAGAGGATATTTTTCTTCGAGTAATGGGCAAAAATATAATAGAACTCTTTCAATACAAATGATTCCTATTAACTTTAAATATGTTTAATTACGATGTAAAGCACAAGTATATTATTCCTAGATTTCATTCAGTAAAAAATATCTTTCTTCATATTATTCATTGAAAAACATTTTCCAAAAACTTTAATTTATTTAATTTTATCAATTTCGATATTGCGGAATTTTTTCAATGAACAAAGAGGAATGGAAGAAATTTTATCCTTGTACATTGATTGATGAGTGTATATTGTATACCAAAGTGTGTGTACGTATCATATATGTAATGTGTGTTGGAAAATGTAAGTGAATAAATATGTGTCCGTGGAAATCATTTAGTCTAATAACTTAACGATATTTTAACACATTCGGCTATTGAATACATTTATGAAAGATAAAATCTTCTATACACTACAAGGACTTGAATATATTTATAGCCCTTGTGAATCTTATTTTCATCTTTAAAATATTTTATTTCTTTTAAATCTGTCTTCTAATTTTCTTTAGTATATCAAACACTTACGTATATCTATTCTTAAAAAGATTTGGTTCCTTCACCAGTCAGAAGACATTCGTTTGATAGGTAAAAGTATCCCTGGTTTTTTTTTTTCACTTTGTTCTTTAGTGTCTCTCAATCAGAAGTTTTGGTGAAGCATGACAGTCTGAGACGGTCATTTAAAAGAGCTCTCACCGGTATGATGGAGCTACAAAAATAAAGAATATTTAAAAGAATGCATAATTACAATCGAGAAATGAACTATCTCCTGAGCTTAGCAAGCGTCTGTCTGACATCTTGATGAAAAGTGACAAAAGCTCCTTCATGCAGTTTTATTCCTTACGTAGATAATGAAACCACAGCATTAAAAGATTTATGAGATAAAAGGCATTTATTGCTTAAAATATTAAGGAAGTTTTTAAATTTATAATAATAAAATATTTATAAAATAAAAAATTAATTAAAAAAATATTACATTTTCATTGAAACCTTTTGAATGTTCAGAACATTACAGGCCTTGAAAATCGAATTTTGAAATTCAAGGACTTTCAAAGTTTACAATACCTGTAATGCTAATTACACTACGAAATATTAAGTTAATTAAAGAATAAATTTTAGACTAATTAGGGAATTTAAGTTTTTAATAGGGTCACTTGGGTTAAGTGGGTCAACCCTCTAAAATTAATATATATTCAGGAAATTTCACACTTACTTGAACTGATTATGTTATAGTTTGTCACACTGGTGGGTTTTTCACATTATTTGATTTTGTTTAATTTATTTTTAAGATTATAGAACTAATTTAAAGTAGATTCCCAGAATGGATTTTTTGGAGAGTTTCAAGATGCATTTTTCAAAGAAGTATTTCCAGCTAAGTTTTCATTATATTTTGATATTTATTGAACTTTTGTGCAAAGTTTAACTTAAATACTTACTGCAATTTAATTTTTATAAATTTTTAATTTAGAATTGTTTAACGTGGGGTCCCACTTTACCCGTAATTTTAGCCTATTGGGGTAAGTGGGGCCCCTCACTATAGGGTATAGTGAATATAGTCCACTATAGGGGACTATAGTGGGACCCCTCTTTATTGAGTAAGTGGTTCTAAGAGGGTCCCAAATGATATAGGAACTATAACTGAAGACATGGGCGGATTTAAGGGGGTTTATAGGGACAATTTCCCCCAGTATTTTCAGAAAATTTCGATTTATAGTAGCAAGACATTTTACTAGCCAATTCAAAATTAATAAATATAACTTGATCGACATTTTATATCAATGAGAAAAGGTGAGTAAAGTGAAATATCTCATCAATAGTTTTCAGTCTCATTTAGTGTGTCCAATTTCTTTTTTATCTTACAATGTTTACTAATGTGCCAAAATAAATCTTAATCAACCTTATTATGCTTTTTCAACACCATTTTATATGTAAAAGCAAAACATCCCTTTGGCCTTTAAAAACATTCTTTAAAATACTTATTTTGTTTTTCATTCTATTCTTACCAGTGGCGTATTCTTACCAGTATTCTTCTCCTTATTCTAGGATTTGTTTTTCTTTGGGAGGGGGTACTAAGAATTTTGATAATCCAATTTAATCTTCTTGATGTTAATACCGAAAAGGTAGTGAAATATCCTACCCTAACTACTAAAAGGGGGTCTGGGGGTCCTCCCCCAGAAAATTTTTGGAAACTGAAGTCAAAAACCCCACTTTTTCAACTCCTTTTGGTACGCCTTATCCGAATTTCGGATATAGATTTTTTGCGTTTTGACAAACTTAGTAAAATGTAGTTGTAATAACAGAGTTGGCCAAGGGGGGTCTGAAGGTCCTCTACCAGATTTTTTTTAATTTGACCCTCAAATAACAGGGTTTTAACTCATTTTGGTGCATAAAATGTCAAATTACATAAAGTAAAACTTTTCATTTGGGGGGGGACTTGAGCCCCCTAGCCCCCCGTGGATCCTGTAGTGAAGGGGGCTAATGCTGAGTTTAGGATAAAGCTCATTAAATTGTGAACGGGCTAAATCTTTATAGGGGCTAAAACTCAGAGCCCCTTTTAAATTGTGAATCAAATTTGCAAAAACTAATGTAGGGGGCTATAAATCGCTAACAAGCTAAAGCTTTTTAAATTAAAAAACGCAAGAAGGCTAAATCTCATTGTTCCATTTAAATTAAGAATAGAATCTATAACAATGTAGGGGCTAAAGACTTTGTAGTGGCTAGGGGCCATTCATTAATTACGTAAGGATGATTTTGGCTATTTTTGACCCCCCCTACCCCCATGTAAGGGTACGTAAGATTTTTCAAACCCCTCCCCCCCTATTCTTACGTAAGATTCCATTTCGTTCTCAAAATAATAAAATGTTAGCGCACGAAATGATTAACAAAAAAAATTTATCTTTTTGCTTTTGTTTTGTTTCGACTTTTGACAACAGATGGATGGAAGATGGATTCAACAGTTTTATTTTTTATCTTAACTTAGTGCTACTCCAATAAAAAAGATACATCTGATATAACTTCATTTTTTTTAATTTAAGCTTCGATAATATACCAGCTTTTTTAAGTTTTTCTGAGGTTATTCAATAGTAATTTAATTGGAATTTGTTTACATTAATTTGGAAAATCTTACGTAAGAATGGGTTTGACCCCCCCACCCCCCAAGTAATGGTATGAAGATATTTTTCCAACCCCCCCCCCTCCCCCTCGGGACCCTTACGTAATTAATGAATGGCCCCTTAGCTCATTTTCTTTTTGAAGTTATTAATTCCATCTTTATAAAAAAGCAGAGAGGGCTAAAGCTCATCTATCTTGGAGGAGGCTAAAAGCTGATGTGAACCAAATACATAAAAATGCAAGGGGACTAATGCTATGTAGGGGCTAAAGCTCATTGGCTTTTAAATTCTCAATTTATACAAATACACAGGTGCTAAAAGTTTTGCAGGGGATAAAGATCGTGAAATAGGCTAATGTTTTGAAATAGGCTTCATGAAATGGGCTAATATTTCGAAGGGGGCTGAAAATCGTTAAATGGGATGTTTTGTAGGGGGCTAAAGCTCACTGAATCCTTTAAATTATAAATTAATTCTACAAACATGCAGGGGGCTAAATGTCTTGTAGAGGCTAAAACTCTTGAACTCCTTAAATATTGGTGAATTAATAGTCTACAAAAATGTAAAGAGCAAAAACCCACTTTCCCCTAATTGTGCATTGATTTTACAAATTTTCAGGGGCTAAAGATCTTGGATAGGGCTAATGATTATGAAATAAAGCTCTTTGGGCCGTTTGAAATGTAAAACAGCTACAAAAAAATTTTTTGAAGCTTTTGAATTTTTCAAAAAGTTTTTCGAAAAACTTCAATTTTATCTAGTGTGAACTCAAGTCTCCTAAGGAGGGCTATAGCTCCTATAGACCCCCCATAGATCCACCACTGATTCTTACCAGGGCCTTAACTAGACTTTTTTTTCGGGGGGGGGGTTGTCAAAAAATTTTCTTGAAACTTTTCGATTTTGTTGGTGACTTGTTAAGTCCCAAAATTTTCAAGGAATGACTGTTATAATAGATTTCAAAATTTCAAGGGGGGTTGGGGGTTCTCCCCAAGAAAAATTTTGAATTTGAACCTTCCAAGTAGGGGTTTTAGGCATTTTAAGGTGAATTTTTAAGGAAAAACAGTAAGTAAAAAATTGATGTCAAAATTTCGGGGGGGGGGGGGGTTGAACCCCAACCCCCCCTTGGATACAGCCCTGATTCTTACCTTGTCATACTGATTGTAATGTGAGTAGATTTCTCAAACATAGGTACAGTTACAATAAAATATTTTATATTGAAATTTTCTGTACTTTATTAAGTAAGACCCACTTACTTCCTTTCAAGTTTTGCTTGCTTTAAATATAAATAAAGAGTGGGTGACCCACTTACTCCATTTCTTGAGGTTAGTGTGAGTCACCCCTCACATTTTAAAAAAAAAGACCAGTTAAGAAAAATTTAAGCATTATTTTAAAAACTAATAATAAATGTTTGTGTATGGATTAAGTCTTAAATGAAATGAGTCAATAAGTTCAAATTTAACCTGTTCAAAATTTTTCTACTGAGCAACTAAAATGCACTAGGCCAAAAAGGTGTCTCACTTACCCCAAGTGACCCAAATTAATTTTATTTTTTCTTGTTTTAGATAAAATATTTGTAATAAGCAATTGAAAATTACCCTTTAAACATGTAATTACAACTTCCTGTCGATGGCATTAATATTTTTTAAATATTTTTATCAAGAGGTTTTTTAAATGGTTATTTTTATGAATTAAGTTTTTTTACGGTAAAAAAGAAAAATAAAAGAGCATTCTTACACTCTTATCTCGAAGGAATATTTGGGGAAATTTACCCTTCAGACTGTTTTCTATGTATTGATTGAATCAAGTAACTACTACATTAAATTTTAAAAACTTAAATTTGAAATGTTTTCTAATTTTTTACAAGCATATGTTTTTAGTGAAACTAAAAACGAACCTCAGTCAAATATCTTGAAACTTTAAAATTAAAAATAAATTCATTTTTGAGCAATTTTTATGTGTTTTGTTTTTGTTTATTATTTTTTAAGGGAATATTTCTATTCACCACTGAAAAATAGCCGTATGATTCTCAGTTACTATTATTAAAATTTTGAAAAAAAATAATATTTTTTTATGAAAAAATTCAATGTTCAAGTGCACACGGATAAAAAGGTGAGAGGCTCAAGAGCAAAAAGATGCTAGGGCAAAGAAATGATGAAGACTGAAGAAAGGATCAAGATCATACATAAGGTAGCTGAAGAGATGAAGATGTTCAGAACAAATACATGCTTAATAACAAAAATTGATGATGATGACCAAGACCAGAGATTGGTTAAAGTACAAAAAGGTGCTTAGAAATAAAAGATATTCAAAATCAAATTTTTCTCTAAGATCGGAGTGAGGGTCTAGAGCAGGAGTGGCCAACCCGCGGCCACTTGAAATAATTTTGCGGCCCACGAGAAATTTTTAAGTCAAAGGTTAAAGTTTTAAGTTAAGTTAAGGCCTTTCCGAAATTTAAACTAATAAATGTCCAAAACAAGTTTAAAAAAACCTGTTAATTAGATTTTATCTAGAGAAATAGTTTTAATACCGAAATCAAATAGGGCTCAAAAGTTGTGTACAGTCATGCTGATTCATGGAAAAATATTGAAAAAATTCTTTACCAATAATTCAGTCAAGTATTTGCCCTTAAAGTAGAGAAAATTGATAAAACTGCCATCATAAAATGAAAAATTAGCAAACATGACTGTACGCAATCTTTGGAGCGCTATATGGTTTCGATTTTAAAAAATTTATTTTTCCCGTCATAGCCTATTTCAGTGATACGCGCTCTTACTATCTTACAATGCGCGTTATAAATTGAAAATTTCACCCATTCTAGAACTATGAAAGGTTTCAAACTTCTATTGGCCTTCTATAAATAAGAATTCACCCAGTTATGGTTTTAAAATAGAGGTAAAATGGAGTAGAATTATTTTAAAGTCATTTTTATGAAAAATGTGATGCAATTTTGAAATTTCAAAGTGATTTAGGCAACTGAAGATATCAATGGATTTAGCCAAGACCCTCTATATAAAGGCCTCCCAACTCGGCCGTGCAAAGTCATAACTTTCACTCATCTTTAACGTCACTCCATAGACTTAACATGGCAATTTTCACCCACGTCTGACGTCATCACCCGGAGTTGGATGGCCATGTATATAGAGGGTCTTGATTTAGCTCATATTAGCTTGATTAGCTCATTTAGCTTGATTAGCTCATATTTTGGGATATTAATAAGCATCATAATGGACAATTATTCCCACTATAGGTCTTTTCAATTTCGAAAATTTTTGTTTTTCACTCCACCCTACTGCAGGTTATTTAAAGTTTCTTATCATATTGACAAAAAATCAAAATAAAACAAATTATTGAATTGTCCCGAAAAGTAATGTAATAAATAGAGCTGTGTAAGAGTCGTGGGGAAGCTTATATGGGGTACTACTTACTTTCAGGAAGTTAAACAGCAGATGGCAGCACTACAGAGGATCCTCTCTTCGCTCTCTTCGAGTTCAGACTTCAGAGGAGAGGTAAATCAGAACTGCGGAGCAAAGATGGGAAAACTGGGAAACTAAATAATTCTTATTTGTTAACAAAATTCAACTACTTATTCTTAATTTAAACAAAATTCATAGATAAAGATATGAAACATATTCTTACCTTTGTTTGAAATGAGACCAAGATTTTTCCAACTAAAATAAATTAAAGCAAGAGTTTAATCACATTTGCGAAGAAAGGGGAATGAAAAATTTAATTGAATAAAATGTATTGTACAATATTGAGGATGAAAACAAGACAAAAACAAATATACATCATCAACACACAGATGACACACTACACAGCAAAGGGTTGTTGTAATGTTTCGCTAGTTAGTTTTGAGAGTTTATTAAACTGTATGTACGTGGGTTGTTTCCTCCAGAGCAGTGATCTGATCTTCTGTTGCCTTTTTGGTAGCGGAATTTTATTAATTAAAAAACCGGGGCTAGTTTTAAAATAGCAGAGCCATAAAAGTATTAATAGTAAACAAATGACCATTAAATTTTAATCCAAACTCCGTTTCTTCTCTGGACGACTACCAAAATCTCTAACCTGAAGAGTACAGTTATGGTTTGTTTTTAAATACTGTCAACATGATTGTCCAAAGCAGCTGGAAAACATCTGATGACCGGCCTATTACTGACGCTGTAGTTACATCTGCAGAATCAGAAAGGTAGTAAAATTTATTTTACTGGTTATTTTGTGAAACCCACACTTAGATAAATTATAGATATGCTTGCCAAGCGCTGAAAATCAGGTTTAGAATTTCACGCATTTAAAATTGTGATTAAATAAATTTCTTTCATAACGTTGTTAAAGAAGTATCCTCCCTTTCACTAGCGGATCCAGGGGGGGGGCTAGGGGGCTTAAGCCCCCCCCCAAAATGAAAAGTTTTACTCTATATAACATGACATTTTATGCTCCAAAATGAGTTAAAACCCTGTTATTTTAAGGTCAAATTTTAAAATTTTCTGGGGGAGGTCCCCCAGACCCCCTTGGCACTTGTAACTCTGTTATTACAACTATATGTTACTAACTTTGTCAAAACGCAAAAAATCTATATCCGAAATTCGGATGAGGCGTGCCAAAAAGAGTTGAAAAAGTGGGGTTTTTGACTTAAATTTCCAATAAATTTTATGGGGGAGGACCCCCAGACCCCCCTTTTGGTAGATCGAGCAGGATAATACATTACCTTTTCCGTATTAACATTAACATGAAGATTAAATTGGTTTATGAAAATTCTTAGCCCCTCCCAAAACCAAATCCTGGATCCGCCACTGCTCCCTTTATTTTGGTGAACAATGTGATTGGTAATTTAGATCTGAATTTCATTATAACTGGATGGAATGTATCCCAATTAATTTACAGACTGGTCAGGAAACTTTTTAATGAAATTTATGTGCCCAGAAATGTTTTTGTTTCATCTAAGTCTGATTATGCCCAATATTTTTATGCTATGTTTAGGAATCTCTGGAAAAACTATCAATAATGTTTTTAGTGCATTTAAGTTTTCTTAATGCTCTTTTTTTATGTAAGTAATATCAAATTATATCTAGTATTATGTGATAATTTTCTCATCACTACTTCCTTATTTCTGAATTTGTGTTTATAATCTGGTGCCAGTCTCATTTAATGTTGCAATTACCAATTTGGGCAATTTTTGATACTTAAACCTGGTGAAAATATCTCCAAACAGATTATAGAGTAGACTGGGGTTAGTCAACATAGTTTTTGTTTTTGATGCATAACTCTTTTTCCTGTAATATTTAGAGAGAACTAGTTTCATGCAGACCTTAGGGCTTAAAATATCGCGGGTTTGATTTTAATATGTTTTAATGATTGAAATTAAGTAAAGATTAGATTTTAAATTTCATAATGTGAATATTTTACATTATATAGATTGATAAATTTGATGCATATATATTAATAATTTAAATTTCTAGATTTTCCATTTTCAAAAAAAAATTCCTTTCAATTTTTGCATTTTGGTTAGGTTAATTTTAGTGAGTTATTTTATTGACTGCACAGATGGATATTATGATTATATGTTCAGTTTAATCTTCATTGTTGATGTTTATACATTTTATTACGGTTTCAATCTGAATACAAGCACCCTCCCTAATATTGAGAAATACATCTAATTTATATTCTAATTTTATCCTTATTATCAAATAGTGCTGATCTTGAAGATGAAATAATGGTGGAAAACTGTGTGATGCTGGAAGCACCTGAAAAGGGAGAAGGTTCCTATCCTACAGTTCCAGCTTGCCAGTTACTGGTGTCTTGTGAGCCTCCCAACCAAATCTCTCGCATCAGTGTTCTTTGTGAAGCACGGGTGCTGGAAGTCTATGGGCATCACGGGGAATACCTGAAAACTGTTAAAAATTTTCTACTGGAGGAAGCCGAAGACATGGTTGTTTTTAGAGGAGATATTGTGTTAGATGTGCCAGTATCTCTTTGTTCTATTAAAGTGAGTCAAGAGAATAAAATTTTGTTACCTTCTTATCAGGGTTGGCCGGTTTAAACCATTCGGTTTAAACCAGCGGTTCTCAAACTGTGGTCCGGGGACCCCTGGAGGTCCGCGGTACCTTCCTAGGGGGTCCGCGAGCTACCTTGAAAAATTCCTCAAGCTACTTTTAGAATTCCCCAAAGAGTTTCAAAATTAGATGAAACACTAGTTTAAGAGGTAAATTTCAAAAATTTTCTGGGGGAGAACCCCAGCTCCCTCGAAATTTTGACTTCAATGCATAATATTTTCCTTGAAATTTCCAGACCCTCACCTCAGAGACTTGGAGTAATTCAGGGGAGTAATAAGGGTGTGTGGAGGGGCCCTGAAATTTGGATTTGGTGTATCAAAACAAGTTAAAACCCTGTTTTGGGATCAAATCTTCGAAATGGGGGAGGACCCCTGAACCCCCTTTAGTATTTGGTAATTTATTATTTAAAAAAAATTTTTAAAAGTCCATCAAAATTGAAATCCTTCCTAATAATAGTATATAGTCTGAAATTCGTAACTAAGAAATATAGTTAAAATCCTGTGTGTTTTTAGGGACAAATTTATCTAAAACTTCTCTGAGGATGACCCCCAGATACCTTTTTGTTCTTAAAACTCTATTATAAACTATTTTTAACATTAAGTTCATCAAAATGCAAATATTGCATAAAAATTTGTATTCAAAAGATTTTAACTAGGGGTATTAAAACTAATTTAAAATCTGTTTTTCTAGTTGAATTTCCAAAAATTTTCTGGGGGAGTACCCCCCAGACCTCCCTTTGTGGGTAGAACTTAATTACTCATAACCTTTTCATGTTTATTTCCCTAAGACGCAAATTCTAACTTAAAAATGTACTCAAAAGCTACTTTGACCTATGAAATATACATGGAGGTGGAGGGATAATTTTGGTGCCTCCCTAAATAATATATCTCTGGAGTATAGTAATTGTAAAATTTATTATAATTTGTACTATTTTTAATTAATCTTAAACACAGAACAAAAGTCTGGTTACGGCTTTTGGTGTTGGGGGTCCGCGATGCCTGACTTCTAACATAAAAGGGTCCATGACGATAGAAAGTTTGAGAACCGCTGGTTTAAACCATGGTTTTTTTACCAAAAAAAACACTTGGTTTTTTTGGTTTTTTTTAGAAATTATAAAATATTTTCAGGATTTTTTAAAGAAAGTGTTGTTAAGTATAATCTTTTGCACAAAATTAAAAGGTCAGATTTATAAAAAAATTGACATTTTAAGGTGATTAAAAATCAGAAATCTTTTAATTTAATGGTTTTAATTATTGAATTCTCTCTAAACTTAACCTTAAATGCTTATATTTTGCAAGAGATAGTTCATTTATTAATTTCCTTTAAAATGAAGCATTATTTCAAAGAGTAACTAAACATACACAAAAGTTATCTGTTTTTCACTGATAAAGTATGGCTTGGATTTTAATTAATTAATAAATTCAATTTGTCTTATTTGTCAGTCATAAAAACCAGTTGTTTTTTTTTTAGTAAATTAATAAAAACCGTTGATTTCTTTAATGATAAAAACTAAAAACCAGTTGGTTTGTTTATAAACAGATAAAAACCAGTTGGGTTTTTTTAGTAAATTAATAAAAACCGTTGATTTCTTTAATGATAAAAACTAAAAACCAGTTGGTTTGTTTATAAACAGATAAAAACCAGTTGGGTTTTTTTACTAAATTAATAAAAACCGTTAATTTCCTTAATCGGATTAATTATCTCAATCATTTATCCAATTTCAATTAACATTAGTTGCTTACATTTCCCTTTTATTTATTAAAAAAGTTAAATTTTCTCTTTCTAAAGAAATTTCTTAAGTTCATAAATAATCCATATAATTAATTTGATTATTTTACCATTTAATAATTAATCAAATTAATTATCTTTATCAATTATCCAATTTCAATTAACATTAGTTGTTTACATTTCACTTTTACTTCTCATTAAAAAATAAAATTTTCTCTTTCTATAAAGAAATTTCTTAAGTTCATAAATTAATCCATATATAATGAGGAAGTTGCATGATTTTTTTTTATTTTTTTAATCGATTCCTCTTGCAAAAATAAGCAACTACCCAAAATTTCAGGCCGATCGAGAAATTTTTTGATTGTCAAAAAAATTAACAAAAATCCCCTTTTTAAAAGGGCGCGAAAACGCCAAGAGTTTGGATGTGACGTCATCTTATACTAAACATTGTTGTAAAGCAATGGAGTTGATGGTATTATTGTTGACGTCATCTTATAGTTTAAACAATAAACGTTTTCAGTCACGTGTTTTTTTCTCGACTTTTAAATTAAAATATTTAATTACCTGTACATTTTTTTGAAAAACTGACTAGATATTTCATTTTACCATACAAAAAACCATACGGAGCACTTGTTTGTTTTTGAAAATCTGACACATGCAACTTCCTTATTAAGATAAATAATTTGATTATTTCAACCATTTATCCAAGATAAATTAACACTGATTTTTATTCACTACAATAATATTAGATATTCAAATTGGAATATTTTAGAAACAAAAATTATTTTTAAAACAAATTAATTTAATTTTAATTAATTAATTGAAATATACAAATCATTTATCAATTATAAACAACCCCTGAAATAAATGTCTCATTTACAACTCAATTTCAAACATCAATGCTAAAATAACTCATTCTGTTAAAAAAAATTCTAAAAAAACTTGGTTTAAACCAAAAAAACCAGTTTTTTTTTTAAAAACCCGGTTTTTTTGCCAACCCTGCTTCTTATCTAATTTAACAAAACTCAACTTTTTTCTTCAGATAAATTAATGATAAAACAAATTATTTAAATGTCCATTTCAAGAGCTAAAAAAATAGTGGTTTTAACATCTTTACTGTTGTGTCAATTTAAAATTTAAATACATTCCAAAGCTTCAAACACTCATAATTTTTCTCAGTAGATTTATTATATTATTTAATTTTTAAATATATATTAACAAATGTTATGAACATATGTTTTAGTTTAATTCAATTCATGTTAATGAAAAAATGTACTCCAGAAAAACGTTCGGACTCAATCTTACCTACCTAAGATACAAACTATAAATTCAACATCTAACCATAATTAATTCATTTTAAACCATATACTAGAAATCTTTAAAACAATTCCATGTTTTATACAGGCATGAGATTCTTCAGATTTTAGTCAGATTTTCCGTTTTTCTGAGAATTTTCAGATTTTTTCCTCAAACCTCCCACTGCAAAAAAAATTCAGACAAGGTGTTAAAAATAAGCTAAAACCTTGAATTTTAGGATTAAATTTCCAATAATTTTCTGGGGGAGGACCCCCAAACCCCCCCTTTTAGTACTTGGAACTCTATTTTTCAAATCTATTTCATTCTACCTAAAAATATATAGGAAAACAGTATTGAAAATGTTGTTCACACAGGTTTTCAGACTTTTTGCTTTTTTGTCAATCTCATCCTTGTTTATACAAATTTATTGTCATTTATAGATCAGTTATGAGAAATCTTAAGAATTTTAATTGTTAATGATTTTCAAACTTAAATGCCGAACTTTTTCTTTCAGTTTGTTATGTTACGATCACTCAGTGAAATGTGGCTTTATGGAGTAAAAATTCACACAGTCAAAGCAGCTACTGAAAATCCAAGCCCAACTTCTTTTCCAATCGCAGCAGTAGAGCAAAGGCTGGGGCAGATGGGGCTAGCTTTAAGCGACAAAGCTGAAGCCTTTAAGCAGTTGATGCAGAGTTATCAGCAGTCTCCAGTTATGAACCAAGGAATGGGAGATCTCATGACAAATCTACTTCTGAGCAATCTAATCAAAAACAAGTCTCCATCCCCTGAAAAGGATATGGCTGGACTGCTTAAAAGTTTTTCTGGACAATTGGAAAATCGAGACAGCGAAAACAACATCCAAGTTCCTTCAAATGTAGCCCCTGTCAGTAATTCTCCTAAAGCTCCTGAAACAGCTTCCATGTCTACTTCTCCAATCATATTTCAAAGGTAATTTTTTTTGTATATATGATTAAGGATTTTTAATGTAATACCAGTAGCATAAAAACAAATTTATACTATACTGTCTCACAGGGTTGTATGCAACTGGAAAAATAACTATTTGATGCAGAAAAAAAGACTTACCTAAATCCAACTCTAACCATTTACTTTGTACATCTTATCTCAATTCGCATTATTGTTTTTAGGCTTGTAGTTGGTGAAATTTTACTAGCTAAAAAATTTGGAGGGAAAATAATAATGATCATGGTCCTCTTCTGTCCTGAGAACAGAATTCCATCTTAAAATACTGTGAACAGAATTCTGTCCTGGGTTTAATAAAACTGGGAACCAATCGGCACATTTGTACTGAATTCAGCGTGTTTCTGAAAACCCTACCAAAATTTATTAAAAAACATAAGAACGGGTAAAATGAATAACAAGATAGTTCCGTCTTGCATTTTCTGAGGAGTGGCCCCCATGATAATGATAATATTTGTACTTATTTTTTGGCTTAGCAGCATTGTTATTAGGGTTTTTTATGCACGATTGCTTATAGCTTTGCTGATCCGCAAGTTATTGCAGGCTCCTGATAGTTAAGTTGGCTTTTCCTTGCATCATGATCGTATTGCCATAGAGGTGACTTCTTGGAAACCAGTTAGTTTTATCACTTTCAGATTCGTGTTAATGTTTTTTTACTTTAAAGCTTTATAAATGGTGTAATTTCGGTCAACTACTATTTGGCGCTGGCTGTTTCAGCGGCAGAAATAAAATGATAGTAAATAGAACTCTTTCATAATTTTTCTAAAAAGAAGAAAAAAATTTTTTCGCACCGAAATGGGCCCACGCCGAATCGGCCCAATCCGGGTTAGTTATACTGATACTTCAAAATAAAACTATTTAAAAGGTGCTAACCATATTTCCAATTGAATGATAGTAACAATATCAATACACTAAGATTTACAATAATTAAATAGTTGTTGGAGACGAGTTATGTCAGTGAGCCCAAATGCAAGCATGTGAATTGGCTTTTATATGTAAATGTGTGGTACATTTTTAGTATTCATTTGTTTCAGTGTTTCCACTAGTACACAAACTGAAGAAGATTATATTAGCTTGGAAGCTAAATTAAAGACTCTAGTTGTGGAACAAATTGATGAAATTGACAAAAAGATATCTGAAAGATTTAATCAGAGGTTTCAGGAAATTGAAGCAAAATTAATGTGCAAACTCGAAGAGATTGAATCATTTGTAAAGCCTCAAGGCATGCCTTCTAAGTGATGTATGAATTTTTTTAAGTTTTGTAGGATTGTTTCTTGTTAAGTGTTATTTATTAAATATTTTATTTTAAAACTGAAGAATGAAGTTTTATTTACAAACATTCAATTTCATTTATTGATATCTTTTAAAATATTTAATTTTTAATTTATGTTGCATATTTACTCAAAGTATTATTCAAGACTCTGTGAAAAGGCTTGTAGTTTCAATTCTTCTGCAGGATCTGACATCATAATAGCACCTTGCAGCTCCCATACTTGTATACTCCCATCAGCACTACTTGTCACCAGTAAGCTAGGACTGTTGTATACTATGTATTAAAACCAGTAAAAAGAAACACAAATTCTGAAAATTTCTCAGCTTGACAGTTATTTTGTAAAAAAGAAACATCAGATGGGTTTTTTTTCATCTATCAATACAGTTTTCAAGTGTTTGAGTATAGGTAAGTTAAGTTTTTAATTCTTATGAATAAAATTATATATTAAAAATTCTTCCGGGTATAAGGACCGTGGTCTGTGAGTAAAAACGGACGTTTCGTCTACAGCTGCGATAGACATCTTCAGCGAGACTGAATGAAAAAGTTAAAGAACGCCAAAGCTGACAGTGTCACGTGGTAGATCCAGAGGAGAAGAGTCTCATTGGTCAACGTCACTGAGAGGCTTGATTCTAGATTTCCGGAGGGCTGGGTGCCAAACACGTAATTATACACGTTATACATTTTTTTCCATTCACTCTCGCTGAAGATGTCTACCGCAGCTGTAGACGAAACGTCCGTTTTTACTCACAGAACCTTATACCCGGAAGAATTTTTAATAAATAACTCTGAATCTGACCGTGTAAGCTTACACTATTTCAATAAAATTATAATTTTGAGCAAAAATATCCTGCTTGAGAATTTATTACTTAAAATTGAAATAAAGAATATTTCTACTACTTACTTCTCTTTGTTAAACTCTAATGATATCCCACTATCTTTTCCAACTGATAGGGGGCATGATTCAACTGGTGACTTTTCATTGACTAGTAAGTCCCATACATGAAGTTGACCTCTATTTGACACACAACTGAACACAAAAGGTCTCGCAGGTGACCATTGAGCAGTATTTATTCCTCCAAGTGGTAACTGAAGTACAACCAATGGTTTGGGCTAAATGAGAAATTCAAAAATCAAAGCCAAAGTTAAAAATTAATATATTTTTTATTTACTTACAAAACCATATTAATGTACCTACAATTTAAAAGAACTTTATAAAGCTATTGGTCATTTTTGAAAATATTTAATGTAATTTGAGCATAAATCAAATTAAAAAGCTTTAAAAATGTCTGTGTACTGACTTGTAGTAAAGTGTAAATACGAAGTTCACCATCACTTCCAGTAGAAAGAAATATGTTCCTGGAAAATGATGAAAACTGCACTGTGGTAACTTGACCCTTATGTCTTTCAAATCCCATATTTATTGGATTCTTCAAAGAAATTGCACTGTAACTAGAATCTGCAACAGAATTAACCCAAGGTTTTGACCAACAATTAAACTATTTTGAACACTCCTTATTTTTATTAATAATCATCAACCAGTCACAAACATGTACCTATAGATCCCTGGTGACTAGTGCATTTAGGTAAGACTAGGGGGCTACCGCCCCCTGCTCGCCATCCCTCACTAATGCCCGGGAACTGCTGACGCACATCCCTTAGTATTGCTTCGCAATCTTGCTCCCTAAGCGGTTACTAACTTCGTTAGTCTAGCAAGCAGATTGGAAGGTGCTAGTATTCATCTCTATTAATGAGAAAAAAATTTACATATATGTGAATGGCAAAGCACTAATGGAATTGTCTTTTCTCCACATCACGACTCATTGTGCGATTCCTTAAATATTTCGTTGGTGTTACTGATTGGTATATCATCAACTTATTGTAGTGTAAGACAGGAAATCACTTATTGCATAAAGAGTGAATTTTGTATTCGGAAATTAAATTAAAAATAAATGTTTTTACTGAGTCATTAAACTTCAAACCTCGCATAAGCTTGCCTGCTGATTTCGTCGATTTTATCGGCAAAATCAAAACAGCAATATGTATTGCCAATCACTTTTAAAAATTAACGCTCCGTTTTCACGCCTAAAAAAGTTCAATACGCTTTAATTGTACCATCATAATACATTAAAATAGTAACATTTAATCCCTCTTAACACATTTAAACGGCAAATATCATTAACAGCGAAAATCGGAAAAAATTAAAATCAAAACAATGCACTTATTTTGTAAACAAACTGATTGTTGCTGAGTAAAAGAAATAAAGCTAAAATCGGGAGCTACGTAAGAGTATAATGTATGGATTTTATACAGTACTTAATTTGTTAGTTGCACTTACATAATGCTGTCTCGGATGATTCAAAGGAGCACTGAAAAATACCTCCTCCTTCAATGCCAATGAGGAATATAGATCGATCTTTGGTGTTCACTGACATAGATGTAACTGAAACAAGAAATAAAAAGTTTTATTGATATCTATCTAGTACACCCGGTATTGCTTGGGGGAAGGGGTTTTTTATTGCATGTTAAACTACATAAGCATTATTCTCTTTCCACAATGTCATCTAGGGGGCAAGGGCACTGCCTCCCCCCTAGAACATGAAATAAAATAAAATATTCAAAATTTTAAATCGGAAGTCATATCCTAATAATTTTAGATTACTCAAATTATTGCCTCTTCGTCACGACACTTTTTTCCATATTAGGGAATGTACCCATACTATGTGACCCATTTTTGACCCCCCTCCCCCCCTAGGTGACCATCCGTAGTATATGCCAAGACCCTCCCTCTAGTTTTCAAGTAGTAATTCATACATACGGTTTTCAATCATTTTTTGCAAACAGAAAGCTTAAAAAAATTAATTTGTCTAATTTTAATAATTAATTTGGCTTAATTTTGTCGTATTGACTATAAGAAATTGACTACGTGACCAAACCCTAAGCCCCCCCTCCCCCTGTGACCGAGCGTGGCATTTTGAAGACCCCCTCCCTCCCCTGAACGGGTCACGTAGTATGGGTATGAAGTTCCCTTATACTATATCTTTATCGTAATAAATCTCTATTAAACACTACAGCAAGACCATATAATACAACAAATCCCAAAATTTTCTAAATCCATTTTTTGTAAGCATTTCTTTTACCTCGCACCAAAATTATACAATAGTTTACCTTTAAATCTAACCTCCATTAAGAAATATTCAGTTTTCAAAAGAAATTTATTTGAGTTATTAATTAATAACGACGACATGGATATATATTTTTCACTTCAATGAAGCATATTTAGTTAATGGTTTACCAGCTTGCTGCCATCATTATTTAATTATTGTTTTAATACAGTTTTGGGTTTGTAATTTGTAATTTTATTTGTCTATATAATTTATTTTTCGCCTGTATGGGATGTTCCTTCCCGGGGAAGCTAGTGCTAAAAATGCGATTCGCCAAGGGGAAGGATTCCCCTTGGCGAATCACATTTTTTCTGACTTGTGTTTGTTCTGTATGGGTGTAATAATAAAGTTCTAAAAAATAATTATTAACTAGCTTTCAGCAGCTTTGGCATGGGAAAAAGTATGTTGTGGGATTCTTAAACTCTCACAGCACTGGTATCTCTGCTAATAATGGTCCCAGAAAGATGGTGTCTGTGCTGAAATGTAAGTCAAAACACACACTAACATTACGCTTCAATAACTCAGTGCTGTAATTGGAAATATTTGGGGGCTCAGCTTTTTATTTCTTCACTTTCATTTAATTTTTAACCAAAAATCATGATAGTGTGGGGGACCATCCAACACTATTGGGGTGTGCATTGTCCCCTCCCAATATCAGCACTGAACATAGTAATATAATAAAAATACACTTTTTTTTTTAAATAAACTCTTACTTCCAACTTCTGCATTTTCTTTGCGTGTTTTTATTGGAAAAGTTCTTGGTAAATGCTTAGCTAATATTATAAACCTAAAAATATAAAAAAAACAGAGTTAGTACAAGTGTATGAATTTCCTTTTCATGTACTGCCATAAAATATTAAATGCATCTAAAACTTTGAGAGGGAGGATGAGGTCACAAAAGCTTAAAACCAACTAATAATTTATTTTTAAAAACGTTAGCAAATGTATTATTAGACTAATCCACTTAAAGTAAGCTTATCTCTCATCTTCAAGAATTTTCTCAAAACCTTTTTATTATTAAATAAATGCAAATAATGTACTCAAGACATGAAAAGAAAATTGATAATCGTAAAGGGAGACAACTCATTCAGACGAAGGAAAAATTACAATATTTTAAATAAATCGTAAATTTAATTTTACAACTGATAAAAAATGCTTAACAGACATAAATAAACATTAAATATTAACCAAAATAAAGGAACTGTAATCTAAGCAGAAATAATGTTCTATCCTTTTCTGAAAAATGTGAGCTAATTTTAATTTTACGTAAATTTAAAAACATACTAACCCATCAAATGGTTTTATTGATCCATTTTCATACCTCCATAACAGTATTTTACCATCTAGGCTGCAAGTGGCTAACTAAGTTTGCAAAACATAAATAGTTAATAACGTTTACAAAAATGTTAAGATATTTTACTATTAAATTTTTTTAGGTTTCAAAACAAATACCTCTATTTTATTAGACTTCTCGAATTGTGTTAACCAATACAGTCCAGTAATAGGTTCGCGGTGATTACATAAGGATGTTTCAGTAGAGCCTAAAAGTTGGTCATCTTCTTTCGATACATCCCAAAGTAAGATTTCTCCTATACATAAGAGATTTTATTACCAACTTTTACTAAAAAATAAATCATTTTAAACAAGTTAGGAGATAGATCAAGTTTACATTTTTATATCAAACAAGGACCTACAATTAGCTAATAAATTATGATTTATGTAAATGAAATATTTTGGGAACTTAATTCAACCTGCCTGAATGTCTCTAAAATCATAACTGTCTCAATTTTACTGGGATGTACATTGAGTCCAGAAAGTATTTGTACACCCAACAAATTTGCACTAGTATACCTATTACTAATTTATATATTTTTAGGTTTTAATGATTGTTTCACAGTATAAATTTGTAATCTTTACAAACATATTAAGATGGGTATTACAGGGAATATTTGAAAAAAAAAAGATTAAAGACAGCCACATCTCTTGGAAAGAAATTAAGGTATGTCATTTCTACCTGTACAAGGCCAGGCATATGAGCTAGTTAACTTGTTAGTATATTCATAAGAAATTTGTGAACTCTCACCAAATGTATAAATACTATGGGGTGGATTTTAATTACTTCATTTAGTTTATTAAACTACTGTTATTTATAGTTATAATAGCAAATACAGTCTTATAAAGATGTATCCCATGTATGTGACAGGTAAAGTATCTAAAAATGTAGTAGGTGAGTGTTCATCACACCACATTAGATCAATTTAATGACTAAAAATAATGTGCTACATCAAATAATTTTGCATACCATTCAATTTTCCAGCAGCCACTACGGCAGGAATATCTGGATGAAAGCTAACATGACTAATACAACAATCAGTCTCTAAAGTTATATTAGGCTTCTTGGGATCAAAATCCTTGCGACTCAAGCTCCATATATCCACTGAAGAGTTATGCTCACACCAATTATTGTGGGTTATGCAACTAAAAGTAACTTTGTTAAGGAATAAAATTGAGATAAAAGTAATGGAATTGACAACAATAAAAATTTGTTAAATTAAAATATTTACAACTCACTTGGTCTTTACCAGTCTGATTTATGGCATTATTCACTGCCACCTAACTAGCGGTTGACCATCATTTAAAGAATTCCACCAATCAGATTCAGCGAAAAGCACCTTTTCTTTCTTTAGCTGCCTGTTAACCACTGGTTAAGTGACAGTGAATAATGCCATTAGAGACCTAGAATCTGAGCAATTAGAATTGGAGAATTTAGTTATTTATTTTTACACTTAATGATTTCAAAATCAACAATGACATAAATAAGTTTTATGTCTTCATATGAAATGAAAATAAACATCTGTTCATAATTTCAGTTTTAATTTTTTACATTCTCAAAAAATTTAGAGTTTATGAATGAAAATAGATATGATAATTGTAATCCAAATAATTTCTAGGAAACCTAAGTTGAAAGTGTGCATACTATATTTTAAGGATATGCAGTAGCAATAGCTGTTCCAACAGAATTCCAAGACAAACTAGTACAGCAAAACTGAAAATTAAAAAAAAAATTAAAACCAACAATTCCTAAGAATAGAGTGAGTTTAACTGTCAAAATAACTAATTTTAAACATGTTCTTAATAAAATGAAATGATAATAAATAATATTACCTCAGAATCTAAAGGTCTCTCTAATACGTGTAAGAGAGAAATGGATGTAACATCAACATCAGAAACAGACTTGTAACGATCAAAAGCTTTGCTTGCTATGTTCTTTTGAAGGATTGAACAAACACGTGGAGTCACTTTTTTTAGAAATTCTGATATAGTCACTGGATCAAACTCAGCAAATAATACCCCTTGGTTTTCATTGACATCAGTCTGCACCTAACAAATTTTTAAAAGAATAAGTATAATTATTATCTCACTAAAATTGGTAAAAAAAACATTTTCAATGCTAAGTCACTTTCAACTAATAAATCAAAATCCTACAATTGCATTTCCATTCAATCTGAAAAAAATAAAAATTTGGCAATATTTGAATATTTTTGTCTATAACATCTTGGGGTTCAATTCTGTTAATGATCCCACTAATTATTGCCATGCTCTTTTTGACCCCAAAGAGTAGATATGGAAAATTTCAATTGAAATTATTAGTTAGATCAATATCTGTTGAGTTTAACAATAAAAATCAGAAAAATTTGTCGATATTTGTATATATGTTTGAATATATGACATTCAAAAGAGCATGGCGATATTAAGCGGGAACGTTACAGAATTGAACCAATCTTGGTATAGAATGGGACAGTTAACGGAATAGAATTGAACCATTTTTGTGTTCTTTATAATAAACTAGGGTACTTCTGTAGAAAGCCGGCGCAAATCTCGCCAAGCAGATTTTTTGGCGATAGCTCACACATGGCCTTCGGAAACAGAAAGCTAAATAGCTGAAATAAAGCTATTTTTCTAAAATAGCTTTATTTCTGCTCAAAAAGAGATCTGCTTACCCCATTTTTACAAAAAAAAACATATTGTAAATAACAAGTTATTAAAAGAAAAACTATACTATATAAGTCTGTTTAAAAATCATATTAATAATCTTAAAATATATTTCAACCAAATTAAAATTTTAAAACTGGTAAGTACAGTTTAAAATATTTTTATTTGAGTGTTTAATTTTTAAATAAAAAGTTTCATGGAATGGCATTGTTGTTATTTTTTAAAAGCAAAGGGTTACAAACGAGCGGGAATATTCCGTTTGGCACTGGTTGCATCATTATTGGCGACTTTATCGCTTGCGCCGGGATTCTGGAGTAGTATCTAAACTAGGAGTTATTTTCATTTGGACCATTTTTCTATGGCAATTAGCTACTTGTATTTCTTTTATACTATGGCCTTAAATATTCAGTACTTTTTATGATGGGGATACATGAGCCATGATGAAGGGATGCTTGAACCAACTGTATACTTAAGTAAATTTTTAAACTTTTTTAAAGCTAGCATTTAAATGCCATCAAATAATCACTACGTAAGTACTTACTTGAATACTTTCTTTAGTAGGCACTTGACAGTGATTTTCTAAGCATATAGGGGTTTCAGTTTGAGTTCCATTCGATCTAGAACTAAAATGGTTAATTCTTTGTTAATTTATTTTGAAATTAACAATCATCACAAACAACTAAAAAAACAACCTTTTCTCGAGCTTTTGAGGAGAATTTGCCATAGCATCTCCCAACAAGCAACGTCTGCAGCAGCACCAGGGTGTTGTTTATCTTTGGTTTATTTACACTTCATTACCATAGCAACGATCGCATTGTGGTTATAGTTACAATAGAACTTGGTGTAATATTGTTCAATATCAGAAATTTTAGCTAAAAATAAATTTTTATTTTATAGATTTTACTTTCACGTTAAAAATTATTTTGAATATTCTTCATCTTATGACTGACCACGCTGACCAGTGCTTATGACTTGAAATTTTTGAACCATCTACAAGAAATTTATTTTCAAAGCAGCAAGAATCAACTAAACACAAAATAAGGGATTGTTTTGTAAATAGTAAATAAATATACTGCTTTGCAAATTTTGGATTCTGCGGGAGCTTCCAACATACTTATCTTTTCTGGCGTCGATAAAATGAGCTAAAAGTTTCAAAACTGTCCTTCATTTCTATAATTTTCTTTAAAAATTTTGTAATAATTCAATATGGCTTTTATAACACGATCTTCTTATTTGCTAAAACTGCGTGAAGTCACTGTTATCCCATCTGCTACTGCTTTTGTACAAAGAGTTCATCCAAAACCAGAACCTAAAAGAAAGCCCAGATGGTTGCCTATGGCTAAATCTAAGGTTTTTAGAATTCCAGTTCATCCTTATGTTCCTCCTGAAGAAAAGGAATTCATTCTTGAATTACTAGAGGAATATACTAACAAATTTGAATCCTTAAGGTAAAAATTTTACGTTGTCTTATACTAATATTAATTTTAAAATAGCACACTCACAATATGGTAAATTTTAAGAATCTGGGTCATGGCGACTTCTTGGCGACTTCTTGGCGAAATTATTTCTTTCCAATGCTAGCCAAGCACTTTGCGGAACGAACATCGTATTAAAATTTAGGGTTACTGTACTAAGCATTTTGGGCACAGCTGGGATATAGGTCTATATGCCAAATGGGAGCTGAGGTCGCCAAATGGAAGACTAGTTTATCACGGCCGAGATGCCGATCGCCCGTTCCGGCCACCATGTTTCACCACGACTCACTCAAATGAAGATCAACCCAAGAAAAAGGATGTTATAACAAGTTATAACGATTTCAGTATTTTGATGCACGCTCTGTATCTGGGAGATACTTATTCGATCTCCGGCAATTATGTAATTTAAAAATAAGAACAAAATTATATTTTGGACGTGAAGATTTGACGCATGCGTATTTCCGAAGGTTTTCAGGATCCAAAATAAAGGAAGAGAAAGATTATAAATATAATATCATAAAATTTAGTTGATTTAATAATTAACAACAATAAATCAAACCAGTTTTTATTTATTTTTAATTAATCATCCGGGAATAGTGACGGTGACAACGTTCTGAGCAGTCACGTTGTTAAAAGATCTTGTTTGTTGTGATAATGCGGAAGTAAGCAGCGTAGAAATCGGTGAGAGTAACGTTATTTCTTTGAATTCTCTAAATTTTACTAATCGCTTCTTATTTCTTGTTATGATTATTAAGATCATAAAATAAGAACATAATTATATTTTGGATATGAAGATATAACGCATGCGCATTCCGAGCCCGAGGGTTTTCTAGATCTGATATTCGAAGTAAAGGAAGATCAATATCATAAATATAATTATTAATCACATAATTTAATTGATTTAATGATTAAAAAAATTAATTAATCAATTCAGGTTTTGTCTTTTTATTTTAATCATCCCGGAATAGTGACGACGTTCTGCGCAGTCCCGCAGTCTCGTTAATAGATCTTGTTTATTGTGGTAATGCTAGTATGAATAAGTATGCAGCGTAGAAATCGGTAAGCGAAACGTTATTTCTCTGAATTTTATTAATAACTACTTATATCTAGCCATAATTTGATTAAGAATAACATTTAATGTACTTTTGTTATTGCATGCATATTGTGCCTTTGTTATCGCATGATATTTTACTTAAGAGTCATTTTAATAACGATATATGACAATGCGTGATACAATGTTAAGTTGCACGTTTATTTTTTTAGAACCATGCTTTATACAATTTGCGAAAGTCTTATTTACAAGCCTAGTGTATTTCTTCTTTAAATCGGAGCCATCGTAATGCATTGAAGTGTTATCGTTTAAGTCGTGGTAAAACATGGCGGCCGGCCGCCTAGTTGGCGCTTATCGCGGCCGATCGCCCGTTCTAGCCGGAACGGGAGATCGGCCGCGATAAGCGCCAACTTGTTGGCGACCGCGTGAAGTGGTCGCCAAGTTATAGACTCATATCCCAGCTGTGCCGCATTTTGAACTAGAAAGATCCACTTATCGTCTAACTTTCGCCAACACTTGGTGAATGGCCCGAATTGTTAAAATTAACCCACAGTATTTTGATTTGATACAAAATCTATATTCATTGATTATACCTTAGTTGATATTATACCTTTTATTATACTTGAATTATGATATTTTTAGTCGATTTCGTCATCCATTTTGCACTTGTGATAAAAAAACTACTACCTGGGTACTGTTTTGAAAGAACAGGGTCCAATAGTTGTTTAACCTATATAAACCCTCTCTTAATATCAGGCAGTATTGAATTTGACACAAGATATTCTAATTCAATTCCATTAAAGGTCCTCCTAAATATCACCAAGTTTTTATGTAAGCCATATATTCAAATATCGTAAAATTTTTCTGATTTTTATTGATAAACTGAATTGATATTGATCTAACTAATCCTTTTAATCTATGAATTTGAAATTATTTAATAATATTTCTACTTTTTGGTGACCAAAAGAGCATGGTGGACCTTTAACGGAATTGAACCGAAATGCTGTGCAGTGCAGATTAATACTAGCATTTCAGGATTTGTCTTTTTAGATATCAGTTGATTATGCCTGGTATTTGCTACACCAAACTCCCCTTGAAATATTTAGACTAGATTTAGATTTGACTCTGTTAAGGGGATTTAGCGCCATAAAAAATATTTTTGAAATTAACTGATGTGGTTCTATTCCATTATTGTTCCCGTTAAATATCGTCATGCTCTTTTGGATGCCATAAATTAGAAATATTGCTAAATAATTTCAAACTTGTAGATTAAAATGTTTAGTTGGATCAATAATTATTCAGTTTATCAATAAAATCAGAAATGTTTGTTGATTATTGAATGTATGGCGCTCCAAAGAGCAGGAACGTGAACAGAATTGAATCCTGAATTATGATTTCTTTGAGTGATGACTATTACCTTCATTCTTTCTTTCAATAAAGCACTAAAACTGAAGGGTAATCATAACAAAGCTGGCTTAAAAATGGTGATTATAGTGAATTCTAGCAATCCAAATCAATAGTTGAAGTAGAATTGCTTAGTACTCACCAATAAACATTTGTAGGGCTCGACCAATGCATCGGCGCCGATTGTTCAAAAAAATAGCCATGATCAGCGGACGATGTTAAATTGTAAAATAATCGGCCCATGGGCCTAAAAAACATCTAAATGCCGATGTTTTTTGCAGAAAACCGAAGAACATCAAGCAAGACAGATATTCCATGAAAAATGTTTGCTAGACCTAATAGTGATGTAATTTTTTTCTAAAATATTTATAATATGTATAGAAAAAAATTAGCCCCCAATTTCCCTCAGTGTTTCAGCTCATTTTGCAACCCTTTGGGTCAGACCTGGAAAAAGTTGTAACCTTTCCCCCATCCAAAAGGAACAGTTTCCTGTAAATCAATGAATATTCAAGGTAAAAAAATAATTAGGTGTCACAATTTCAAGGGAGACTAGATGTTCTCTGCTAAAAATCTGGGGTTAAATGACGTCCCGCTCAAAGGGGGGAGGGGTTAATCAATTTGTGACAAGGGGGAGGGAGGGGGTTTGAAAGTTGTGACATCACATCCTGCAGCTGAAAATCAACGAAAAAACCCTAAAATTGTTAAAACGACTTAAGATTTTCTCAATTTTGGCCATTATATCGAGTGAAATTTGGTTTTTCTAAGAAAGAAAGGCTTTCTTGCAATTTTTTGGATACGCCGGTGAGTCTAGACGCGCGCTCACCGGTAAAGTTTGCTTCTTCTCGGGTTCCGTTCGCAATGCGGAAAAAATAACTTTACCGAGATTGGAATTCACGTTGATGTTTCATAGCTGCCAAGTACTCCGATTTTATCGGAATTACTTCGGATTTTTATCTTTACACCGAATATCATATTGTCCTCTTTAAACTCCAATCTTTTTTAAATTGTGTAAAAAGAAACTTGGGATTAGAAAGGGAAGTGTACTTTCATCGGGTCATCGGAGAAAAGATGAAAATTGGAGTACTGGATAGCATAGATTGGCAGCTATGATGTTTTTCAGACTTGTTAACGCGGACAGCTTCAAGTTGTAGTTTTGTAATATATAATGAAAAAAGTTTTACGGATGTAAGATTTCAAAAGTTGGCAGGTATGCATGCAATCCTTCTGTCGGGCAATTTCTAAATCTATGAGAATGGCTGGAGGTGGGAAACATTTACATACAGCATTGACGAAGGCATCCCAAAGATTTTCAATTGGATCAAGGTCCGGTGAATAAGCAGGCTACTCCATACACGCAATCCAAGGACTAAGAAGAACTGTCAGAATTCCTCCTTTAAAATGCTTCAAACCAATCAAATTACTAACTAAAGAACTAAAATTCCTTTATCAAGACTGAAAACCTTTAGGCAAATAAAACTATTGCCAACATTCTACAAAAATGATACATTATAATAAGTTATAGATTAAACATAGAGAAGTTGCATATAGTATCATATAATCTTCCTTTAACCTTTTCAATCCTAAACTGCCCATTGAATCCAGTGGGAGATTTGGGGTGGCTATGTCTGAAAAGATTAAATCTATAAACATCATTAGGCTTACCATACGTCCGGGTTTACCCCGGACAGTCCGGGGTTTTTAGTACTGTCCGGGGAAATGTCCGGGGTCGCAATATGTCCGGGGTTTTCATACTTTTACGATTTGCCAGACATTTTTGTGAAAAATCGTGAAAAAACTCTTCTGCGTTGTTTCATAGTATCTAACATCTGTATTAATTTGGAGAACTTACTTTCAGTGAATTTTATAATAAAATTAAGTCAATCAAACAATTTTTGAAAAAATAATGTCGAATAAAGAAATAAAATTTGATATTTCTGTTCAATGTTTATAACTTTGAATGTTTTTTCTTAGTTTTTAATCTTTGATGATTTGATACGGTACTAATTAAGAAATTTCAAAAATATGTCCTGGGTTGGACCCAAGAAAATATGGTAAGCCTAAACATCATCCTATTTCCTTTTAGAAGAATATTTAAGGTCATATCTGGTCAAAATTGAAACCTTAGTTTTCCTTACTTTTAATTAAAAATATTGTAAGTCAAAACCTCAAAACTAGTGGTTTAAGTCTGTCTATCCTGGCAAGGCAGCAATTGTAAACCCAAATGGGGAAGGCCACTCTCTCCCTGGGGTTGGGTAGGTATGGAGAGAGCGCCAAACTGGTTACTTCTCGCCAGGAACTACTCCACCTCCCTTCCCTCTCCTGCGAAGGAGTTGGGTGCGTAAGTAGCCAAGCCAGCTACCCTGACTTCCCGCACCCCTACTCGAACTTGGATTTCCCTGCTTCCCACTGCCTAGTGGGGACAGACAAACTTAAACCGTTTTTTATTTGTGAAGGTATAGTTTTAATACTATATTTTTTTTAATCATTCTGTATTCTTGACTTGTCTTCTGCATTTTGTTTCAGGGCTATGTATAAGAAAGAGGTTGATGAAAAAGCTAAAGATGATGAGAAATCTCTAGCATTTCAACAGCAGGAAGAAAAGAGGTTTCAAATCCGTTTAGAGGAAAACAAGATAGAAAATGAAAGAGTTAGAGTTATAAGGTATTAATCCTCTCATAAATTTATCTAAATAATATAAGAAAAAACTTTGTATGATATTATTTTGTTATTCATCTTGTTGAAAACCACTTAAATATTTTGGATGCTAAACACTCAAATATTTATAACCAAATTTTAGTTCTTTCCATAATTAGTTGTTTTTAAATTTTGAGCGATATTTCTAATCTTGGTTTGGTGGTCGAAATGGCTTGACATTTATAAGCATAATGGATAGTGCCAATTTTAGATTTATGTCTTTAAAAAACGAGGAAATTATTGTTTTCAATGTGTTAATTATAAAATGCTAAATGCTTAGGCTTTGTATAAAGTTAGTACTTTTCTACTATGTGAGCAATTTTCCTCCAGTAATAATCCTGCTGTTTATATTTCTTGGTTATATTTCTAACAATAAAAAAACTAATAAGTGGGTGGGGTGTTTTTTCTTCTTTCTTAAAAATTTTTTACAAAAATACTAAATGGCCCCTCATAACCATAATGGGAAAGTATTGCAGTGTTTTGTGTTGGTGTCTTTTAATTATTTATATTAGTAACCTTGGATTTAAGAGTGCATTTCTTTCATCTCTGAAAATTATTCCCCAATATCTGTCATTTGAAAATCAGTGAACATGCAATATGTATCAAAAATTTATCCATAATTTAGTCAGTGAGTGACGTGGGCTTTTATATGAGAGATAAAAAGAGAGAAAATACCACTAACGGTAATGAACGCAAAAGACAATTAAAGTAATTGTCCTTTTGGGTGCTCTTTTCATCTCTTGGATAATAATATTTTTAATATTTTCCACTCTTTGTCTTTTTTAAAATTATTGATTTATGAAAACTATCTCTCCATTTATAATAAGTTTAACTTATTATACTTTAACTTTGTTTTTAGTCGTTGCTAACTTTTGTATTGTTTTGATTATCCTAGAGAAGAAATGCTTGAAAAACTCTTTCAAGAAAAAAAACAGATGTTATTACAGCAGTTTGAGGAACTAAAAGCTCGTGAAGAAGAAACTAGAAAAATAGTTGACGAGAAAGTAAGGAAAGAAAAGGTAATATAATTTAAATTATTTTTTAAATAACGATCACAACTCGCTGAATGAGGTTATACTGTTTAGAAACATTCACTTAAAACATGGGCTTCAAAATGTTTTAATTTGTCATTTTAGAGGCCAGGCATTAATTGAGGTGCAGTTAGAGTGATGCAGGGCACTTACTAAAGAATTCTGAGAGTCATGTAACTGATAACATTATAGGAACTAGTGTTGTACTATGTAGTCTTTGGGAGGCAGTTTTTGACATGACTGGGAGCTTGTCATGATCTTATGCCATAATCAAAACCAAAATTTATCGTATTAAGCCTAAAGAAGGGGTTTTTTGCAATTAAAGTGTGAAAAGTAAAAAAGTTTTTGTACAGTTTTTAGAAAGATGTTATTTTTACATGAATTAGTCTAAAGTGATCTATGTGAAATGGCGGAAAATGCAGCTTGACTACCCAACTAGCATTGATTAGTCAGCGAGACAGGTTGAAAGTGACAAAATACTGGGTTATTTGATCATGGGTTGCTCTGCTTACAAGTGCTGCATTTCAATTACCAGTCTGCCTTACATATACATGTGATTCCCCCTTTAATTGGTGGAAATCCGTCAATTTGCTTGGTAAAATTAAAATCTGACAATTGCAGTTGCAAAACAAAAATTCTGCTTTATAATTTCTTTTTGATATGCAATAGTTTTTCACTAAAAGACTCTGGCCATAAAAATTAATATTAGCATTGCCAAGTAATGAATTTTAGTAAGATTGACAACAAATCATAAAGTAGTATTAAAAGAAGTTATTTTAACTAAAAAGTCGGACTTTAACCTTTGTTTGTGATTGGATCTCAGGAAATAGCAACCGATGAACCCCCAATGCCCAATAAGGAATTTGCCTGTGCTTGGTTTTTATATAAAATGTGAATTTTCTAAAGGATTTTAGAGGGCTGAATTCGAAAATCTGGTTGAAATTTTCCAATAGCTTATATACAGAAAATTATATATTTTGATTTAAAAATTGATACATGTGACTTAAAATGCAATCTACGTCACAGGTCATGAAGTTGAGTTTTTTTATTTTCACTCATGCTGATTTCAATGCGTGCGTGTCAGAGCTTTTACTGTTTTTGTTTTTTTACTAATCTTAGCCCCTTATTTAATCAGTCATCATGAAAATAGTTTTATTAAGATCCATACTTTCATGTGATAAACGAAGATCATGTCCTGTGATATCACAACTCTTTATCGCGCCATTCAAAAAGGACAATTTTTAATTAACTTTTTCTAATTGAAAAATTGTCAAATCGAGCTGGAATATAGCACTTAGGCCTATTTTTGCACTGAGTATCGATTAAAAATAATAATAAATTGGGCAAATTCCTCATTAACAGCTAGAGCAGGGGTTCCCAAACTTTTTTGGCCCGTGGACCCCCTGACGACATTTTTCGTACCCCGTGGACCCCCGTCTAAGGAACCGTTCAAAAAGTAGCTAAAAATGTTGTTTTTTATAAAAACTTCTAAACCACGCATAAATTTTGAAATTTTTTCAAGTGATTTCACACTTTTACATATTTTTAAAAACCCTTTTTTAAATTTTACAATATTTTTCGATATTTTACACGATATTTTTAAGGAAATTATCTTAACAATCAAACATTCAAAAAGTTTGAAATAAAAACAAATCTAAACTTTTAATATCTCTACATTTCAAGGCACAAAAACTTTTAATTTTAATAAGTTTTGGTCGCAAGCTTGTCATAGTTAATGGCGTATGTTCGAGTTATTCATTCACCAATAATCATAAAAGTTCAGAAACAACTACAATTTATAGTATATGGCATTTTAACAAACAATATTTAATTGAGTTCAACTATGAAAAGAAGTAAAATTGTACATTACAGAAATTAAGTTTTAATTTATGAAATTGAATTATGTGAGGCTGGTCTGGGGCTCTCCACCGCGATAAGAGAAATGATTGTATCACCCCTCCTAGCGTTGCGAGGATTCCAAAGGTGATAACCAACTTTCCATATTACTAAAATTTAATTATAAAAAAGACAAAATTTTTGAAACTTATCAAAGTTTTCCATTTTAATGAAATTTTTCCTGTGAACCTCTGAAAGTTGCTGTGGACCCCCAATTTTCATTTTTATACCCGTGGACCCCCTGGAAGTCGATGTGGACCACTGGGGGTCCATATGTACCACTTTGGGAACGGCTGAGCTAGAGTAATCACATATATGCTTAACCCTCCGTCGGTCGCAATATTAAACTGACATGTTCGGTCGCAATGTGCCAAAACGCACAATCGAAAGAATCGCAATTTTCCACCTTTTAATTTCAATGATAGAGTCTTAAAAACGATAAAAAAAATTCATTGTATTATTCAGACATAAAAATAATTGATATTTGTTTTAAATAATTAAGAACAAAAATTAAAAATAGCATAAAATTAAACTTGCATCATAGTTATAAATAATTCAATATTTTAGTCAAAAAATATACTTAATGATGTGAAACCTGAGGGATAATTAATACTAAATTATAGTTTTTGAACTCATGTCCAGATAACAACCATTCACAAACAAAAATTTTACAGGTAATACTTGCAGGTCCTAGACTGGGCATATTGACCGCTAACAGTCCCTGTAGCTATTGTAAAATAACTCCAAAATACATTATTTTAGCTATAAACTGTGAATTTACAGGCAGTAAACGTAGATTTGCATATTGCACAACATTGTTTTTGGTGAGGTGTGTGTATAAGGTACGATTTTGTAGGTGTATGTTCAACCGCAATAAATCAAAAATAATTAGAAAAATTACATACATATTTAGGAAAATTTAATAATATTGACGTGTAAACACTCATTAAAGAAATAAATAAGCATCAGGGATTCAAAAAATTAATATTACGTACCCTAAGGAACTGAAACACGATCGATCGCAATGTGTCAAATAGTGAAATTATGGTGAAAACCAAACTAAACAAAGCGCGCGAATTTAATGAGTTTGTTGGCGCCATACATCCGGTAAAGATAGGAGACTACCAGGAATTTCAGATTTCTAACCCCCAAAATAACGAAAAGGCGAACGAAAATGTATGAGGTGTGCGAAAAAGTTCAGTTGCGACCGACGGAGGGTTAAAGTCTTGGGCTGGGGCTTTATTTGTTTAAAAGTTTGGAAACGTAGGATTCTGTGATGAAAACTTATAAAAATCATTTAAAAATACTGTTTGTTTAAAACAGTTGTTAAAAACAGGGTTGGCCAGTTTAAACCATTTGGTTTAAACCATTGGTTTAAACCATGGTTTTTTTTACCATGTTTTTTTTACCAAAAAAACCACTTGGTTTTTTTAGAAATTATAAAATATTTTCAGGATTTTTTAAAGAAAGTGTTATTAAGTATAATCTTTTGCACAAAATTAAAAGGTCAGATTTATAAAAAAAATGACATTTTAAGGTGATAAAAAAACCGGAAATCTTTTAATTTAATGGTTTTAATTATTGAATTCTCTCTAAACTTAACTTTAAATGCTTAAGTTAAACTTATTATATTTTGCAAGAGATAGTTCATTTATTAATTTCCTTTAAAATGAAGCATTATTTCAAAGAGTAACTAAACATACACAAAAGTTATCTGTTTTTCACTGATAAAATATGGCTTGGATTTTAATTAATTAATAAAACCAATTTGTCTTATTTGTCAGTCATAAAAACCAGTTGGTTTTTTTACTAAATTTATAAAAACCGTTGATTTCTTTAATGATAAAAACTAAAAACCAGTTGGTTTGTTTATAAACAGATAAAAACCAGTTGTTTTTTTTACTAAATTAATAAAAACCGTTAATTTCCTTAATCGGATTAATTATCTCAATCATTTATCCAATTTCAATTAACATTAGTTGCTTACATTTCCCTTTTATTTATTAAAAAAGTTAAATTTTCTCTTTCTAAAGAAATTTCTTAGGTTCATAAATAATCCATATAATTAATTTGATTATTTTACCATTTAATAATTAATCAAATTAATTATCTTTATCAATTATCCAATTTCAATTAACATTAGTTGTTTACATTTCACTTTTACTTCTCATTTAAAAAATAAAATTTTCTCTTTCTAAAGAAATTTCTTAAGTTCATAAATTAATCCATATATAATTAAGATAAATAATTTGATTATTTCAACCATTTATCCAAGATAAATTAACACTGATTTTTATTCACTACAATAATATTAGATATTCAAATTGGAATATTTTAGAAACAAAAATTATTTTTAAAACAAATTAATTTAATTTTAATTAATTAATTGAAATATACAAATCATTTATCAATTATAAACAACCCCTGAAATAAATGTCTCATTTACAACTTAATTTCAAACATCAATGCTAAAATAACTTATTGTGATAAAAAAAATTAAAAAAAAAACTTGGTTTAAACCAAAAAAACCTGGTTTAAACCAAATAAACCCGGTTTTTTTGGTTTTTTTAAAAAAAACCCGGTTTTTTGCCAACCCTGCTTAAAAAGTATAGCTTTGTCAATATAATTTTAATTTTAAAAAATCATGTTTTTTTTCAACCCTGCATGCCAATAGCTAAATTCAGTTTCTTATATATAGTAAAATATGATGTTTGTATATATTATTTTGAGATTTTTTTCTTTTAGGAAAAATACGAATCATTTATCACTTTAGAAAATATAGATGATGTTATTGAAAAAGTTCTTGATAATCCTCAGAATGTTAACTTTGCTATTGAGCTGAATGGAGGTGTAAAATGGGAAGGTAAACCTCCTTTAAAATTGGAAGAAGAACTGAAAAAAAATATTGAGAGGAGTTTGCAAGCTTGATAAAGCTTAGAATTTTAGCATCACACACATTCTATGAATACCAAATCTGTAACAATAAAGTTCTTTTAAATGTAGTTCTTTCTCTTTATTATTGTTTCTATATGTTTGTTTCTATGATAATGTGAAACTAATTCCTTCATATTCCTTTTAACATTTCAAAAAACTTTCGAAATAAGCTTCAGTGCCAAAAATATACAGGTGAAGACTTCAACTTCTAACAAAGGTTTTCTGCAGTACAATAATGAACTTTATGCTTATACCATAGCTGATTAATCTGCACTGTTAGGAATATAGAATCTGTATATATAATATCTATATGATAACTAAACTGATTCTCTTTGACTACTGTTAATTCAATAATCTAAAACTTTACTTAATATGCTTTCAGTTTGTTTTCTACATTTTACTATATTTATTACATGTATTTAAACTAATAACAATGTTTGAAGTTTCACTTTTTCAATTACACAAATAATATACTCTGTTTTCATGTTAATTTAGGTTTAATTTAGCTTATATTTCAACCTTAGTAGAATAAATTATTTACTTTAGTGGCTAATTATAGATGGAGGATCCCAATCATGATTTGAAAATCCTGATAATTCATTTACAGGTATGAGATAATTTTCTAAATATATGGCAGAGCACAACACATACACTGTGACTGAAATCATTACTCCATGCAAGCCGGAATCAGTACTTACTTCTTGTTACCCAGTGGGTACCTGTGGACCGAAGCCACTGAGGTGAAGTACTGTTGCCCACGCCACACACATTCGCTTACACAACCCCTTTTTTACAGGGGGCCACATTCATTCATCACACACAAGGACAGAAACTAACTTCCATGCCAAATGGGGATTCGAACACCAGACGTATCTAACCACTAGGCCATATTTTCTAAATATGGGGAGTCCAGTTTTTCTTTTATCAATTAAGTAAACTTATTAGGGTCAAGAAATTGATTTTTTAAGGTAAATGAAGCGAATCTGGCCCACAAGCTGAATTTGGCGATTTTTTTGTCTGCAAGTGGAAAACCGATAGCATCCAAGCATTGAATTGTTATCGCCAAAATTTGGTGCTGAAAATCAGCGGGCCGGATTCGCTTTATTTTATTAACCTTTTTTAATTACTTTTACACATGTTGCAAGATTCCACATGTATAATTCATGTAAAAATTTAACTGCTCATCCAAAGGTCATATTACTAAAGAATGTAATTTGAATTTATATTTGCTTCAGTTGGTATTTATACCTCATTTTAATTACCTGACTTTGAGTGGTGAGTAAGGTTGCCACACAACTACTAAGAACACATAAAAATGTTTTGTTTAAAAAACATAAAAAACTTCAAAGAAAAGAGAAAGCTATAGTATCAAAACATGCACGCTCCTTCACATTTGATTGAACCATCAATAAGCAAGGTAATGGTTTCAACCATTTATTTCTTCTTCAAGCCAGTAATGTAAGTTCAGATAAACAGATGCTTGGTGATAATCAACAAATTTCTCACAATTACAAATTAGAGAAGAGAGGGTCCTCCCCATTAGACCAGACCCAAAAATTTTAGACCCCATTTTAGGTGCTATAATCATCAATGGCAACACAATAGAGGACATCTTGAGCGGAATGGGACGATTCGGCGCGAAACCAAAATTTTTTTTTCTAATTTTTAGAAGGATTATGAAAGAGTTCTATTTACTTTCATTTCATTTCTGGCGCCGAATAGTATTAGACCGCATCTTGAGTGTCCTGAACCCCTTAAAAGTGCCTTAAAAAACATATTTTGGGGAAAACTCTAAAACTTTCTGAGGAAACCTTGTGTTTCCCTTATTATGACATTAATGAAGGGTTAGTTTTGGGTAAATGACCAGATTTCCCCCTTTATTCTTTGCCATTTATAATCTTTTTTCAGATTATAATTATCTGCCATGACATCTCGCCAACAGATTTCTTTCCAGATCGATCAGGATTCGAATCTGCGGAATGGGACGATTCGGCGCGGCCGTTTGGGCGCTGGCCGTTTCGGCGCGAGACAAAAATTTTTTCCTTCCAATTTTTAGAGGGATTATGAAAGAGTTCTATTTACTTTAATTTTATTTTTGGCGCCAAATCGGCCAGCGCCGAATAGTAGTTGACCGACGAATCTGTTAGGAGCAAAAGGGCTGCTGTTTCAGCAGCCCTGGCCAAAAGAATGATAGCTTTTTCTCTTGAGATACCTGTGAAAAACAAACTGAGGGAAGAAGAAAATATACGATTTCTACTACTAATAAATCACAATGGCTTTTTAGCTTTTTTCACTCCAACACTGTTTTAATTTTTTATTAATAGCTTTTTTCTTTATTTCAACAGGGAGAAAAAAATCTTTTCGGATGTTTTGGCAGTCAATTAAGATTTATGATTACTTTTTTGTCGCCACGTTTTTGTTTCTTTTTATAATGAAAAAATTGAATTAATGGTCCCCATGGCCAAAACGGCCAGGCCGAATATAATAGATTGAAATTAAAACAAAAAAAGTAAACCTCGATTATTTAAATTAGAAAATTACTGTGAAGGTGGCAACATTTTTGACAAAGGTGATTGTTTACGAAAAAAATCCCATGCAAAAAATGTAGCTTGGTAGCGTCACTTAGTTCAAGGTGTCGTACCAACTTGAAACCACAAAATTCGAAGAAATCAATTAGAATATACCTTCAAAACGATTAAAATAGGCATCTATATTTTTTGAAGTATTTGTGTTTTGATTTTTTATATGCAAGCGCATCTTTCTTCGTGACCATTGTATAAAAAAAACTATCTGCAGTGCAGAGGACAGCCACTACAGAAAATAGTTCATGTTTTATCGACTGTACCATCCTAATTCATTAACTTAAAAGAATCAATTTTGACAAGGTAAGATTGTAATTGAATTTTTTTAATGCAATTGAACCATGTTTTTATTTGCCTTAGTCTTATGTGCGTTAGTTTTTTTTGTATGAATGTCAAGCTAAGTGGCCGATTTGTCTTATTAGTTTTTATAGAGCCGTCTTCGCATAGTAATCATGTACATTTTTTACCTTGGATGAGGTTTCATTTAAAATGAATATTTTATGATTATAAATTGATTCTTCTATAAGTGTAACATTATTTATCTGTTTAAAAATCAATAAATGAACACTTTTTCTGGTGAAATTTTATAGGGGGGTTACCTACCATCAATAATCGTAAGTCTTGTATTAAAAAGGATATCCCTTAAATTTGTCATACCTACTTAGATTTTTCATTTTGTTTTCAGTCTCGTGAAGCAGAAATTTTATTCCTCGACTTATTATTTGATTATTATACTTTTATTCTGATGTTATGACTGCTTTTTTAAGTTTTAAAATTTCTAACTGATGAAAATCAAAGATATATAATTTTTACAAAAGTAGCTTTGGTAGGTTGAAAGAAGCATCAAGCAAACACTGTACCTAGTGCTAATAATTTGGGCACAGCAGCTTCAATAAGAGTCCTCCAGCTGCCATGTTTACCCACATCTCAATGACTGACATAGAGATCTAATTATTATTATTAAATCCTAAAATAAAAATTCCTTATTATTTTTACTTTAGGATCTAATCAGAATAATATTACTAATTATATTATGATTAATTAATAGATCTATGGTTGTCAGTCATCATTTGAGCTGTGAGTAAACATGACAGCTGGAGGATTTATCGAAGCTGTGCCATAATTTGGAAAATAAAAGTTAAATTTTGACTTATTTATATCCAGATCTGTGGTAAATTTAACTACATATTATTTACAAACTTTGCTAAAACCAAAAGTTTTCAAAGCACAATATTTTCTGCAAATTAATTAGTATCCCGTTCCTTTAAATTATGATATGAGATATGACAGTTGTAGTCAATGGAAATATTTGCTATTTTGGAAATATTTGTTACATTCAAGTGTAAGGGAGACCGGGGATGGATGGGACACCTTCAATAAATCTTAAAATTATAAATAAAATTAGTTTTTGAGTGTTCCACCCAGGGTTGGGTTTTTCCCGTCCAAAACTAGTTTTTCCCATACCACTGGGAAAAACTGGTAAATACCGGGAAAAAGTGGGAAAAACTTCCAATTGAGAAAATAATGGAAGTATTAGGTTATGGCCTTTTTAAACATATTATAAAAAATTTTAGTTAAAAATGACATTTTTTTGGGAGGGGGTTAAAATTATTAGGTGGGAAAAATATAAGTGAGCAAGAGAGTTTTGACTTTTAACATAAAATTTGCATATATTTTTTAATATTAATGAATTTCTCAAATAAAAATAGAGAATATTTTAAAACAAATTTACTTTTATATCTGTGTCTTTAAGAGAAGCATTATATATAGTTTTTTTAAATGTAAATAAAAACGTAAAAGTAAATCTTGATTGCAAGATAACTTTTTAACAAGGTATGATAATCCGATGAAAAGGGCATAACCATCAAAAGATGACATTCCTCAGACACTTGATAAAACCCATATTCATTACATAGGATAAAACTTATTTAAGGTCATTTTTCTAAAAAAAAAGATGTAAAAACTTTTAAAACATTCATCTATAAACAGAATAAATTCAGTAAATAATCAGTTTTTCCCACTTTTTCCCATGTGTGAAAAACCTAGTTTTTCCCTGGATGGTAAATACCGGTTTTTACCATGGTATTTACCGGGGGTGGGAAAAACCTTGCCAACCCTCCACCAGGTAAAGCCACCATGGCTTCATACTTGTTGCTGTTTATTATTTTAGTTGTAAGCTCCTACAAGTTTCTGATTGAAAAGGATGGTTTCACTAGCAAAAGTAACTAAGTATTACACTTTTCAAAGTGAATTTTCAATCTTATTCTTGGTTGCTTTCTTAATGGTTTATATTGTTTTCTAAACAGAATAATGTTTTCTTTATGAATATATAGTTGAGTTAAGCTTAAAAGCTACAGTTCTTTTAAAACAGTGGTTCCCAACTCAAATATGTCCGCGGACCACTTCACGTAAATTTGAACCTCTGCGGACCACCCCTATCCCCAACTTTATCTTTAAAATTTTAGCTTTTTTTTTCAATGCATTCATTACTCACAGAGTGTCTGTGGTTGGAATTTTTTTAAGTTAGGAAACATTAAACTTCAATGAAAAATCAATACTTTAATTTTATATTCAATTATTAAACCTACAAATTGCTACTATTGCTTGAACCTACAAATTTTAAATTTAAAATATTTAAAAAATGTAAAATTTCCCAGGGGTTAGTCCAGACAAAAATTGAGGCCCTTTTGCTGCCCCTTCACTAGAGATGGAAAATTTCCGGAAATTTTGGGAAGGCGGAAAAAAACAGGAAAAAAACCGGTTTTTTTCCGGAAAAATTGGAAAAGTCAGAAAAATTGACCTTTTTTGCATAGTAAATAGTGGTTTTTGAATACATATTCTTTTAGAAGCTAAATAATCATTCGTTGTATAAAAATCATTAGTCATTATATATTATAAGTTATTAAATCATTAAAAATTAATTAAAAATAATTCTTCCAAAATAAAAATATGCAGCATTTTACGAGTAATTTTAAAACAAAAAAACTACAGTTTTTATAACTATAAAATAATATATGCAATATAAATATAAAGCATGTGATTGTAATAAATAATAACATTAATATAATATTTATTTATTAAACATAAAGTACTTTTAATGAATTAATTTTGTATACAACATGATCCAATAACAAATAACAGATGTTTGCTATAATATTTACCATACATACAATTTGTACATAATTAATCCTAACCTTTTTCACATAATCATTGCAATTATGTTTTCTTAGAAAGGTTGAGAAGTTTTAATTAAATTCTGCCAATTTAAAAAAATATTGAAGTCATTATATAAAAAATTAAAAAATCGTTCATTGTTTTGTTTAAATATTTTTGGAACTTATTTTTTTATTACTAGGGAGCTACCGCCCCCTGCTCGCTATCGCTCGCCAACCCCCGTTAACTGCTGACGCTGATACTTAAGGATCTCTTTGCCATCCTCACAAAACACAGCTCACAGCACTTACTCATTTTATAAAACATTCTTAAAACAGGGGAACTACTTCTCTGGGGTATTCTTTCAAAAAAGGGGAATATTCATTCAGCGGCGAAATTTTAACAGTTCCTTTATGTCAATATGAATTGGCGGATCGCCATTTAATTCCAAGAAAATTAGTAACAAAGCAGTGTAAACTTTCTTTTACCATTTCTCCAAGGTAATGTTTTTCTCACACAGATCCATTCAGAAGCACTGAAACATCTCCGGAATAAATTTTACTTTCTTAAAATTTGTAATGATTTTCATTGATTGTCTGTGAAAAATGTAGTAATTATCGTAAGCATTGCGAAAATTTAGAATTTTGCTTCATGAGAACAAATAAACATCGAAATTGTGTCAGTTTCATAGCAATGACACGAATGTTCTGACTTTCGATTTTTATCTTTATTTCTAAAACATTCCCCCGCCATATCTAGTTTTGCGTTTTGGCATTATAAAAAAAAGTTACCTTTTACTACCTTAAATAATATAACTTGCAAAAGGATATAAAAATAATTATTATTGTAATAAATAAATGCAAAAGTTCAAAATTTCTGAAAGCGAGTTTATATTTTATTGTAAATATAGTAATGATTAGGTTGCCACAACGACAAAGATAAATATATAAATATGAATTAATTATTTAAAAATAAAAGATAAATTAATTATACATTAGTTTTAAATATAATTAAAATCGTTTGAACAGCAAAAATATAAATGTTGTTAAAAAGAATCCAATATTTATTTTTTAAATTAGTGTGATAAATAGACAGATGATTATTTAATGTATTTGAATGTTAAAAAACCAGTGAAATATATTTTCAATTGTTTTAAAATTCATAGTTTCTTGCTTTGTAACTGCGACCTTATCCGAAATCTAAAAAAATGGAAATATTTTAAAATTAAGAATTTTTTTGAAAAATCGAAGGGCTTACTCGGAAATCCGGAAAGAATTCGGACATTTTGATACCATATATGTGTCATTTGGTTCAGTAATTAAAAAGCCTTTCTCTGGAAACCGTTCACCAAAAACTTTTTTTTAGAATAGAGAGATTTAATTTTCATGACATTAATGTGTTCATTGTTTAATAAATACTCATACACCATTAATATTTTTTTAAGCAACCCCGTAAAAAGCCTCCAATAATCCCAAACTTTGAAATCTGATCTAAATTTTTTTAAAAAGAGAAACTTGAAGAAGTAGTAAGTCATTTCATATGCTTATGATTGTTAGACAATCTGATTTAATGGTTAAAATATTTTTAAAGTGCTGCATTTTATGATTAATATATATGAATACCAAATTTATATATATATATATATATATATATATATATATATATATATATATATATATATATAATATTCTTCTAATCCTAATTGGTATTATTGATATTAATTTGCATTGCATAATTATTTTTGTTTTTAGAGAGTAAAATAAATAACACTTGGATGTTAAAATAATTTATCTTGCAGCTTACTTTTTCCAAATTTGTGTTTTCATGTGAAATATTGAGTATAAAAAATATCAAACAAGAAAACATTAGAATGTGAATGTAGAAAATTTTTCAATGCATACAAACTTAAAAATTTTTAACTTTTCCCGAGTGGAATCCAACTTTTTTGGGAAAAAATGTTTATTATATGGTTAAAACTTCATTTTTAAGTACTTTATTGTATAAGAATATCATCTAAATAATATTTTAATTGATATTGGTTAATATATAAATTCTAAATAAAGTATTTTAAATTAACATTTTCAATTTTTCCGGAAAGAAATAAACCCTTCGGAAAAAAACTGGAAAAAAACCGGTTTTTTTCCCAAAGTTTCCGGTTTTTTTCCGGCCATTCCCATCTCTACCCTTCACAAAAATTCCCCCTCTTTAAATCTGCCCCTTAAAGAAAATAAATTCATAAAAACGCCCCTTTCATGAAATTCAAATTAGCTTCAGGGCAATTCCACCGTAACTCACGCTACATTTTTTCAAAATTGCAATTTCAAATAATTTTTAAATATAGAAATAACTATTATTTTCTTTCTAAAAAAATCATACATATTGAAATTTATGTTAATAATTTAAAATAAGTATTGCGAATCTTTTAAGAATTTTAGTTTTTTAAATATTAATTAAAATAGAGTCGTAACTCACGCTACAAGAAAAAGACATGGATTTATGAGTATAAAATTCAAGTTTGTTTTTCTGCTTAAATAGTGTTTCAATAATTCTATATGCTTGTCAGGTGTTTGAATATACTTCCTTTATTCTAAAATAGCAAACAGTTTTACTGGGAATGCTTAAGAAAATCAGAAATAAAATAAAATATAGAGAGCTGTTCGTAACTCACGCTACAGTACTTCGTAACTCACGCTACATGTGTATAAGCGTTCAGTTATTCATGAATATAAATAATAATTAAATTGATTTAAACACTTTATTTCATTTTTACTATATAGTTTATGAGTATATTTAACAAAAAAGTTGTAGAAACTAATTAATTTATTTTAATTTTCTAAATAAACTATACATTTTTCACTAACAAATTAACCTTTAAAACAAATATATTTCTAAATATTGACTTTAAATGCTGACATTCCGATAAAAATAATTTTACACAAAATTTAAGCAATGCAAAACACAATTAGATCAATACTGCATAATTATTCCCTAAAATAATTAGAAAATTTTATTATTTTATTTTTTCATTTTTCTTGATCATGTCCCTGTTCATATGGAATAGCCCTTCAGTGAAAATTTGCAAGAAAACATTCACAAAACATTTGAATTTTTCATGATTTTCTTGGTTTGTGAGTCAATTTTACTTTTACGCACTCGTCTACTTACTATCACTTCTTCAATTTTTCACAAAAAACATTTAATTTTTTACAAAAAATAATGAAATGGGCCTCAAAATACAAAACCTGGATCTACCCCTGTTTCCATATTAGGGGTGACCGGGGAGGGATGGGACACTTTTTCCAAGAATATTTTTTAAAAATTTAGTTTTAATTTTATAAATTTGAAACTTTCAAACTAAGATCTTGGAACATTTTAACATGTTTAAAAAATATAACCAAAGTGATAGCAAACAAAACTTAGGATTTATGAACAAATTAAAGTAACCTGTAAAAGTGTCCCATCCCACCCCGGCACGGGGTGGGATGGGACATCTTTTTAAATTAAAATTTATGATTACTTTTTAAATATAATTAAAAACCAAACCACAAAGATGGAAGTATTTTACACATTTTAAAGATTTATTACAAAAACATCAGTTACTTTACCCTAGGGATGCACAACCTTTTTGGGAGGGGGGCCACTCACATAGTTGATTGAGACACGGAGGGCCGCAAACAGTAACAGTAAAAATAGGGTAGAATTTGCATCTCAAGGAACTTAATATAAGATGTGAATAATTGAGTTTGTGCCATTAAAGGGTTCTAGGGGTCCTCCCAAGAAAATTTTTGAAATTTAACCCCAAAAAAACAAAGCATTGACTAGTTTTTGCACATTTAGCCCAAATATTGCACATATATTTTAAGATGGGATTTGCATTTTGATTAACTTAATATTTATTTAAAAAATTATAATTATAGAATTCCAAATGTAAAGGGGGGTTTGGGGGTCCTACCCCAGAAAAATTTTGGAAATTTGACCCTAAAAAACAGGGTTTTAACTTATTTTAGAAATCAAGTTCGATTTTTTTTGGGGGGACAGGCCCCCAGCCTTCTGCTATCCCCCTTGAAAGCATATCTGAAACAGGTTATGATCTAATAAGAATTAAAAAAATACACTGCATTATTATCTAATCTTGTTTCAAAGTGATCTTTTTGCAAAAATTTAGAACTTCGGAAATCCTTAAGAAAAATTTGTTGAAAATACTAAATTGATAAAAAAAGCTATGTCAGGTATCACTAGACTTATTAGACTCCTCTGACCACGCTTAAATTTTTCTGCATTGCAATTACAATGTGAAAAGGAGCCAGCTTCAACTAGGCGCCGTAAAAACGTCACTTTCGCGAAAAATCGCTATTTTTCGACTTTTCCGCGGCGCGTGATCCTAAACACCGGACTTCTGGCTTCAAAACATTGTTAAGTTGTTTTTTCCACGTCGCACCGTCGCACAAACAATACAAGAAGAAGCCAACTTCAATTTGGCGCCCGCCCAAAAATCGCGGCAGGAACGGAACACTTCGCGAGCAAAACGAAACTCGAAAAATCGCGATTTTCCCGACTTTTTTCCCCTATAAATCGTCGCTTTTTCTCGGTTAAAATAAGGAAAGTAACAAAAGTTAGGAATTATCTGAAATATCCAAATTCGTTCGCGGGCCGCAGGTTGTGCATCACTACTTTACCCTATATTTACTTCGAAAAATCTAACTTAAGTGAAAAATAACTTAATAACTTAAGTGAAATCTTTAATCTAAAAAAAATATGTTTTCAACTGCAATACTAGTCAGTTTCAAAACAAAGGTATCTAAAGAATTGTATGCAATAGCTTGTATTTAGGTATTGAGAGGAATTGGGCATGTCCCATCCCACCCCAACTCATGGTGTCCCATCCCACCCCGGTAGCAACAGTTTTAAAAAATAGGTTCTTTCAAAAGAACTGTAGCTTTTAGGCTTAACTCAACTATATATTCATAAAGAATACATTATTATGTTTCTTCTTCTTCATCAGCTTAACAACCTGTTGCAGGTCTTAGCTGCCTCGACAGCACGCCTCTTCCAACTCATTCTGTCCCCCGCAACTCTTTGCCAGTTTTTGATCCTCAATATTTTAATGTCGTTTTCGATGTCATCAAGCCATCTTGTTGGCGGTCTTCCTCGGGTACGGGATCCCTCGGGTTTCTTGAAAGTACATATTCTAGTTGGGTTGTTTTCTGGGCTTCTCCAGACATGCCCAAGCCATCTTAGTCGATTACTTCTGATGACTTGAGTGATTTGAGGCTGTTTATACAGCCTATATAACTCGAAATTATACCTGGTTCGCCAGCATCCTTGTTCTTGCACAGGCCCGAAGATGGTTCTTAGTATCTTCCTTTCGAAGATTTCCAGGGCTCGCTGGGTATCTAGGTTTAGTGTCCAGGTTTCGCTTCCATACAGAAGCACAGGTAGTATGAGTGTCTTGTATACTCTCAGCTTCGTTTTTCGGCTGATAAGTTTTGATCTTAATTGTTTCTTCAGCCCGAAAAAGCATTTATTAGCAGATTTTATTCTGGTGGTTATTTCAGCCTTCAGCTTGTTTTGATCGTTAATAATTGTTCCTAGGTATTTGAACTCACTGACCTTTTCAAAGGTATGACCGTTTATGCAAAAGGGGATGTTGTAGTTCACGGTCGAAGATGAGACCTCCATAAACTTTGTCTTTTCTTCATTAATGGTGAGGCCCATATTAGTGGCAGAGATTTCTAGGGCTTGGAAGGCCTCTTTTACTGCCCTTTCGGATCTTCCAATGATGTCTATGTCATCTGCATATGCCAGTATTTGCAGTGACCTATTCCAAAGAGTGCCTCTTCGGTCTAATCCGCTATCTCGGATGCATTTCTCCAATGCTAGATTGAAGAGCAGGCATGCAAGCGAGTCACCTTGACGCAGACCTCGCTCTGTTGCAAAGGGCCGAGATAGATGGTCTTTGATTTTAACCCTGCATCGTACGTTGCTTAAGGTAGCTTTAGTGAGGTTGATGAGTTAAGTAGGTATACCTAACTCAGTCATTGCTTCAAGCAGCTTATCTCTTCTTATGCTGTCGTAAGCAGCTTTAAAATCTATAAATAAATGGAAGGTTTTTATGTTGTATTCCTTAGTTTTTTCTAAGATTTGCCTCAGAGTATGGATTTGGTCTATAGTAGATCTTTGAGGTCTAAATCCACACTGGTAACTTCCAACTATTCTGTTAGTATGAGGTTGGAGTCTTGCAAAAAGTATATTGGAGAAGATTTTATATGCCGTATTGAGGAGTGTGATGCCCCTATAGTTACGACATTCAAGTTGATCTCCTTTTTTAAATATGGGGCAGATGGAGCCTTCTTCCCATTCAATGGGTATTTTCTCCGTTTCCCAAATTTTCATCATAATCTTGTACAGAGCATTAATAAGCTCTGGTTCATCAACCTTTAAAAGTTCGGATGGTATATTATCGGGACCAGCCGATCTGTTATTTTTGAGTTTTTTAATAGCGAGAATTACTTCATTAAGGGAAGGTGGGGGGTTATCCATGTCTTCTATGATGTCAGGTGTATCTGAGTCTTCCTGGGAAGCAGCAATATCATCTGTTCCTTCAAGTAGATCTAAAAAATGTTCTTTCCATACTTCAGACACTTCATGTGGTTCACTAACAAGTTCTCCCCTCTTATTTCTGCATGTGATAGTTCTTGGCTTGAATTCACTTCTCATTCTATTGATTGATTTGTAGAACTTCCGACATTCATTTTGGTTGTTTAAGCTCTCCAAATTTTTTAAGAACTCTTCAAGGAAGGCTTTTTTCTTTTGTCTATGCAATTTTTTCTCCACCTTTCTCAACTCTTTATAATTTTCCTCATGGGTTCTTGTGTGATGTTTTTGTAGCATCAACCTGTATGCTTTATTTTTTTCTTCTGTGGCTTTCCTACATTCGTCGTCATACCACTCATTTCTGATACGACGTCCTAAACCTGGCACGGCTTCCTCTGCAGATTTCAAGATGACTTCCTGTACCGATTTCCAGCTGAAGTCATAACTTGGTTTCCCCTTCTCTAGGGCAATGCCGTTTGACAGTTTCAATTTATATTCGTTGAGTGTATTCTGCTCCTTTAGCTTAGAAGTATCAGGTTTAAAGTTGTTATTCTCCTTCTTTTGAAAGAAATTCCTGCACAGTCTAAATCTGACTTTAGATCTGACAAGTATATGGTCGGTGTCGAGGTTTGCACCTCTGTAACTTCTTACGTCCATTACGTTGTTTCGGTGTCTCCTATCCACAACTACGTGATCTATCTGGTTGGTAGTTACGCCATCAGGGGATATCCAAGTGTACTTGTGTATATCCTTATGTGGGAATGCCGTACTGGCAATAAACATGTTCTCTGAGATGGCAAAATCCACAAGTCTCTGACCGTTTCCGTTTGTGTCATTGTGTATACTATAAGCACCAGCATGGGAGTGAATATATCGCTATCGGCCGATTTTAGCATTAAAGTCCCCAATGACGAGCTTCATATCTTGCGCAGGGCAGGAGTCATAACACTTCATGAGTAAGTCGTAGAACAGATCCTTTTCTGTATCATCTTTTTCATCAGTCGGTGCGTGGGCACAGATTAAGGTGGTATTGTAATGTTTTCCTTTCAGTCTGATTTTACAAATTCTCATGTTAATAGCCTGAAAGTCGATGACTGCGTTACTCAGTCTTTTACTCACGATGAATCCCACGCCGAAATGGTGAGTTTTGTCTTGACAGCTGTAATACACTCTACAATCTTTTTTATCAAGAATTCCTTTTCCCAGCCATCTGATTTCCTGAATAGCTAATATATCAATACTATAGCTAATAAATACATCAATTAAGTTTTTCAAAGCGCCTCCCTTATACAGGGTGCGAACATTCCATGTTCCAATATTCAGGTCCTTTTGCGTTCCGAGTCGTCTGGGTAAGTTCGAGCCGGCTTTAGCTTTCTGTTGAGGTTTCATAACAAGAGTCTTTTTACGGGGTAGGGCTGTTAACCCTACGCCCAACCCCATTTTAGTACGCCTCTTACGACATGCATTGGGATACATTGGTGCTATTCTTACCCCTTGGTTACCAATTGGTCACCGTTGGGGCATCCCGGTCACCACACGGGATATTATTATGTTTAGAAAACAATATAAACCATTAAGAAAGCAACCAAGAATCAGATTGAAATTTCACTTTGAAAAGTGTAATACTTAGTTACTTTTGCTATAGTGAAACCATCTTTTTCATTCAGAAACTTGTAGGAGCTTGCAAATAAAATAGTAAACAGCAACAAGTATGAAGCCATGGTGGCTTTACCTAAGGGAACACTCAAAAACTAATTTTATTTATAATTTTAAGATTTATTGAAGGTGTCCAATCCTACCCAGTGTCCCATCCATCCCCAGTCTCCCCTATATAAAAAAATTTAATTTCGGTATTTGTCTCATTTTCCCCTTTTTTCCAAGCTAGCCTTGCTTTGTTGTTTATCTGCTGTCATGACCCAGCGTCTCCAAGCAGGGCCGGGCCACCCATAGGGAGGGACAAAGCCAGCAAGTGTCTGGGAAAAAATTATTACACAGAATTCCTTTCATTCCAGCATTTTCAATTTCCTAAATGGTCGGGTCGGTCAAAAGTGATCTCTCTTTTTCAGTAGTTTCAGTTCCATAAATAAAAGGGGGTTCTGGGGTCCTCCCTCATGAAAATATTTGAATTTTAACCTGTTAAAAAGGAATTTTAAGCTACTTTTACCCATAAAAATGACATTGAGCACATAAAAGTAGTCAACACCCCCTTTTCCTCTAATAACGCCCCCAATTTCCCTTCAACTCATCACCGCCCCCTAGCATTCTTCAATGCCCCCTAGGGGGCGGTACCGCCTACTTTGAGAACCACTGCTCTGGCTTAAGAGTTTTTAACTATAAGTATGTTCTGTGTTTTAATTATAATTATTTCTTAGACTTATTTTATTTCTTTCAGGATATTGATGTTTTTCAAAGAAAGAAGGTGATTTTACTCATGAAAAATTCCTGACCATGAAGACAGCTTTTCATGTGTTATGCTAGATTTATTCTGCAATTGTGGTTGTAAGAAAACTAATTTAGTCAATAAAATACTATCATTTATGAAGAACTGAATAAACATTAAAATAGGAGATGGTTAAATAATTTTTGTCAGGGCTCATGATCATACTATGTAGTAGTATGATACTGTTAAACAAGTTTTGAGACCTATTTATTTCTGTTAACTTCTTAGTGTTTGTAATGCATTCTTAAATTTAGTTAAGAATTGGGTTCAATATTGGAAATTTGTTTATTTCGCAAACTAGGTTTTATCTCTGCTCTCTGCAGCTTAAAATTTTAAGCGTTCAGGTCATAATCTATAAAAGTGCTGCATTTAAAAACATATAAAGGCTCTTTGAAAAATATTTATATCAAACAACTATTGAAAGCTGATAAAACTTTTCATTTGATGCTGTCTTTGGATTATAGTTTGAGCTTACGAAAAAATATCCCAGAGTGCTAATTCTACAATTTTAAATGTTGAACTTAATTTTTTCCGGAATGGCATTTCAGTCCATTCCCCTCGGCTTGTACCCGCCTGGCAGAAATTTCGAGCAGCAGGAACAGAAACCTCCCATCGGCAACAACCAGAATGCTCCAGTTCCGCCTCCTCAACCCCCACCAATCAGTGGGGAGAACAAGGCCTCGTCGTCACAGCAGGTGACAGTGGTGACGTACGTGTGCGACCAGTGCGGCAAGACGTTCGCAGACAAAAACAGCTTCCACCAGCATGCGCAGTTCCACTCAAAGCCGTTCGCCTGCAAGGTGTGCAAGAAGACATTCAACTCGCAGGGCACGCTGACGCAGCACATGCGCATCCACACGGGGGAGCGCCCCTACATCTGCCAGCACTGCGACAAGAAGTTCAACCAGGCGGCGAACCTGCAACAGCACCTGCGCATCCACACGGGAGAAAAGCCTTTCGTCTGCGAACATTGCAACAAGTGTTTCAATCAAAAGGCTATTCTCCAGCAGCACATCCGCATCCACACGGGGGAGAAGCCCTACACGTGCATGTACTGCGGGAAGAAGTTCTCCCAGCTGACCATCCTGCAGCAGCACATCCGAATCCACACGGGTGAAAAGCCTTACGCGTGCGAGGAATGCGGAAAGCGTTTCAACCAGAAGACGATTCTCGACCAGCACATCCGGCTGCACACGGGCGAGAAGCCCTTCACGTGCCCGTACTGCGGGAAGAAGTTTACCCAGATGGCCATCCTGCACCAGCATGTGAGGATCCACACGGGAGAGAAGCCCTACGGCTGCGAGCGCTGCGGCGAGAAGTTCTCCCAGAAAGCGATCCTCGTGCAGCACATCCGGGTGCACACGGGCGAGAAGCCCTTCCCGTGCATGTACTGCGACAAGAAGTTCAGCCAGAAGGCCATCCTCCTGCAGCACATCCGAGTGCACACGGGCGAGAAGCCCTACGGCTGCGAGCTCTGCGGCAAGCGGTTCCGGCAGAAGACCATCCTGCAGCAGCACCTGCGGATCCACACGGGCGAGAAGCCCTTCGTGTGCGAGCTCTGCGATGAGAAGTTCAGCCAGAAGGGCAACCTGCAGAAGCACTTGCGCTCCCACTCGGGCGAGAAGCCTTTCGTCTGCGACCACTGCGGCCTCAAGTTCACGCGTAAGGTCATGCTCGACCTGCACATCCGCATGAGTATGAAGGATGGCCTGGGCAAGCCGTGCCACTTTGCAGCCCCCGACAAGCCCAAGCCCTACGTCTTCGCTGCTCCCCCGGTGTCTAATGAAAAACTCGTCGTGCACAAGCCGTGCTACATGCCGGCGCCCAGTGATAAGCCAGTTGCTAAGCCATGCCACTTTAACCCCGAGAAGCAGCCTGCCCACACTTCCCTTGCGGCCTGTGTCTCTAGTGCCATAGCTCAGAATGAATGGGCCTTCCCTCAGTAGTTCTGCATGCTGTGGTTGACATTCATGAACGAATGAAGTGACTCCTTGTGTTGAAAAGTTTAGACTTGTCAAACTTGGTGGCCTTTTATGAATGACATAGTTATCCAAAATCTATCATTGTTATTGTTTTAATCATTTTTATCAATCATACTCCTTTATGACAATTGTTGTTTTTCATGCATGCATGGGCTGTATGATGTTGAGGGCATTTACCCTCCAGGGGTTCATCTAGAGAGAATGGTCTTATTATCACGAAATTATAATCAACTAAAAAGAACTCTTCACAAAATTTCCAAAAACGGACTCATCAAAGAAGTTCAAAGATCAAAAATGGGTTGGAAATTGTGTTAAAAATGTATTTCCATCATTTTGAATTTGCCAGATTTTGGGCCCATTTGAAAAGTTATGAACGCTGGGGTTGTACTACAAGCTCTTCGTTTTCACAAAATTTCTATAGCAGGACCCTGACAGAAAAACCTGGATGAACCCCTGTCCTCCATTCTAGTAAATCTGCCCATGTTAACATGTATTTGCTTGTGTTTCAGTGATTCATTAAAAATTCTGTACATTAATCTTTTACAAACCCGGTGATGGATATTCTGAGAACCATTTTCATTACTTGATTCATTATTTGCTTTCGCTCTCTTGCCAAAGATTTTCTTGCTTAGCTATGCAGTGCAGACACAAATTTTTACCCAAAACATAACATACAGAAGCCTTCTGTAATCTTAATCCATTTTAAGAACAGTATATATTTTTGATAACACTGTTCTAACTCATGAATCTCATTTCCATTGTTTTGGCATGACCCTTAAATTTCCAACACAAGGAGTTTTATTCCAAATTTGTAAGCATTATATCAATCATATTTCATGTCTTTTGTTGTATCAAAAACTGTACATTCAAAATTATCTGTAATCATCATTTGTAAAAAAAAAGTTGGTAGAAAGGTAGAACCTGATACTGTAATGCCATACTATGTTCCTGAGTTCTTTTTAAATTTTGCCAAACTCAATAGTCATTGTATTTACTGATGAATTCGTATTTGGAAGACATGATTAAGACAAATTTCTTAAAGAATATATTGTAAAACTTATGAGGCTTCCTTGATTACAGACATTCTTTTGCCCTTATAATTTCTCTAATGTTAATTTATACGTTTCTTTAATTTTCACAAGTAAATCATTATATTTCAATGGTCTTTCCCTGAAACCAAAAAACCTAGATATCTTTTAGAATAGGGAAAGTTTTTGCATTTTTTTTTCAAAAGTAATATTCAATAATGTTTTTAAACATTAAGGAATGTCAATCTTCTCTAGTTTTACTCCCTTGTTGATTGTTTCCAGTTTTAACTGCTTTTAGGTCTGATGTTAGATCTGTGTAAATATGTTATGTTTAAAGGTCTACTGTCATTTTTTTAAAAATAATTTTCCTATTTTTGAGCTTTGTTGTTTATTTTACTTGCTTATTTTAAGTGTATGCACAATCAACCATTTAACACATTTTGTTTGCTAACATTAGTATTTCTGCTATTTAATTTTTGTTATTGTCATCCCAGGTAGGGTAGAAATCAACCTACTTTTATTCAGCTTCTGCTCAACTCTATTGGTTCCTAAATAATTTGGCGCAGATATTTGCTCACAGAGTACCAGAACTGAGGGTCCAAGGCCATAGGCAATAATGTAAACGAAAAAGCATGGGGTTTGCCTTATGATAGGGGCTCTGGGATCACATTCATTACTCGTGCAATTGATGCCTCTTTCATCACTACACAAGAGGTGGAGAAATAAAGCTAATAGTCCTCCAAAAGTTTAGATTGAATGAATAAGTCACATCCAATCACAGCTGGTATTGCCTACTCATATAAATATTGGCTATGGTTGACATTTGCAGTGCTGCCCTCTACCTAGCAATTGGATTTGAAAATAGCATTTTGGACCCTCTGTTCAGCTTTTCCTCTGTGTATTTGCTAAAGTCCCTCAATTTTTGTTTTGCTTTAAATTTGTCATTATAGCATCTTGTATTTTTACAGACTGTACAGTGATAATATTTTTTTGCCATTTTATAGAATAATAGCGTTTTCTGAGCTTAAATATCTTCTATTCCTTTGTATAATATGTTCTATTTAAAACTTTCCAGTAGACTGCTGTACTAACATGCCAGAAATGATAATTTTGCTATTGTGTAAATACGTTTTGCTATCTTATCCTTAAATGCTGAGTGCATTAAGGAGACATGAAACCTTGCAATATGTATTATAATAAGGAAAAAGTGCTACAAACATCTGACAATTTTTGTACATGAAATAACACCAGAAGTCAGCATTTTTATACATAAAAAATCGCAATATGGAAACCTTTTTTCCATTCAAAGAAGACAATCCAACATATGCAACGGTGTGAAAAGAAGATCATTTTTAAATTTCATTGCATGCAACGATGAAACTAATTTACAAAAAAGTTATTCTTTTGATGTATTTTTTCTTTATTTGTCATGCATGGGTGCCAGTCGTCCATTGTGGGGACGGAATTCTGTCCCGGGTATATTGAAACCAAAAGTAAGCTGATAAATTGGCAGCAATTTGTACTAAATTTCAGTACTTATATAGCTAGCTCATTTTGCTCTCAAATAAGACGGTTTTACTCAGGTACAGCTTTAGATTAAAAGTTAAGGAACTATTTAATTGTTCATATGATATAATTTTTTTAGTTTTTCTTCAATTTGAAAAAAAATCACTAGACTGGGGGAAATGGTAGTTTAAAAAGTTCCGTCTTGCAATTTTTGAAGAGTGGAACCCATGGTCATGAGCAGAATTAATTTTATTAGGCATAAAGATCTGGTTACAGGGGTGTATTATAAGGGGGGCTTTGCCCTTCTCCCAAAATTCGGACTGTGTATCAAAACCAAGTTGAAACCCTGTGTGTTTTTAGGGTCAAATTTTCTTATATTTTCTGGGGATGACCCTAAGACTCCCTTTTGTACATAAAGATACAAACCTTATCTAAAATTCTATCTAGGGGTACCAAAACAAGTAAAAAACATGTTTTTTAGAGTCGAATATCCAAAAAGATTCCCCTAGACCTCCCTTTGGTAATTAAATTAATTAGAACTTAATTACTTAGAACTTTTTTGTATTAAGTTGTTTAAGACGCAAATTCTACCTAGAAATGTACTAAAAAGCTATATTGGACCTATAAAATATACATGGGAGGGGTTGAGGAATAATTTTGGGCCCCTCCTGAAATAAATTTCTAGATACACCACTGTTTGCTTATCAATTACTTTTTGCTGCCAATAATGTTGCTATATGTTTTTTAATCATAAGGTTCAACTATTCTTAGATACCCAAATGTATTTGATGCATATAAGTACTAAGAATACAATTCCAGAAAGTAGAATATCAGATAATTATCTTTCTGTTGGTATTTCATACCTTATGGACATCTTCTAATTTTCTAGATTTTAATTAAGGATTTTTGTCAATCCTGGCATTTTTCATCCATCATATGAAGAGTTCTAGGAAAGTTTTAACTATGCAGTCAGACATTTTCCCTGAATGCAATGATGAAATTTGTAAATTAAACTACAGTCAGATTGCAAATTGTGAAACTAAACGAATTACGAAAGATTACATAAATAAATATTATAAAAATTATGCATGCTTCTTTTTTATGGAAAACAACTATCAAAATGATTTTTACTAAGACACAGTGAGGAATATTTATTAAAAAATTAATTTAAACATACTATCTTCAAAATATTCCCCACTCTTTTCCCTTTTATATGTGAGGAGTCTATCAGTACTTAGTTATTTCATTTTAAAAACTATCTGTTGTCTGTAGCACTACCTTCTGAATTTATGTAAAATTGAATCATTTTTGTAAATTGAGTCATTATTTCAATATTATTTTAGTATTTGTGACTATTGAAATTAAGTGAGGTACATGCTGGCATGGCATAGCAGCATGGTAAACCAGTGGTAAGAAGGACCCCTCTGTACCCTAATAACATGGTTGTTGGTAGTGTGATTCAGGGTATTCCGTGGATCTTATATCAGTGAATTTTACATGTTCTTACTGGGTCTCATGGTAGTTAATGTAATGCTTGTAAGCGTGCTTGTAGAAATTATTAGTTTAGCATCTGCCTTGTCAACTATGTGCATATATGTAACAGGCTTGTAAGTGGGAGTGACTAGATTGCTAGTTCTTAACCTTTTTGATCTATGGGACTTGACAGGAGTTGGAATTTTTTGATAGTTTTGCTTAGATAGTTTCTGTGCTGAATGATTTGTTTTATATTTCTTTAAACCTCAATTCTGACCTAAATTTTGTTATGTTAATGCTTTTCTCATAAATAAGAGTACCAGTTGGGGATAAATATACACTACCCTACAATAATGGACCAGACAAGACACCAAGCTGTTATGCCTCAACTGAAAAAAATACATGATTTAATTTGAAGTGAATGACTTTTACGTGCTGCAACATCATTATTGACCTTTCTAGGTATGCTCTCAAAGATATTTTTGAACTCAGTTTTGGAAATTCGTGTTCATTTCTGCCTTGATAATATTGCTATCTCAGTTGTTGATTTTGACTGGCTCCCCATTCCTTAAATGTCGCGTTATGTTGTCCCAAAAAGATTTCCTAGGGTTTGTTTTGGGTCTCTGAAGGGGCCAGAGAAAATATTTCACATCTATACATTGATCCCCATGCATGACAGGCTCAAACATGGCAAGAAGCTTTGCCTTCCGGAAAGTAACTTCTGTCCATTTTAAATTGAAAGTGAGAGGAAGAATCTAACTGTCCAAAATGTTCATCCTGGCATCAGTATTTAATTTACCATTAACAAAAGTTAAGGGTTCCACGAAAAATATCCCCAAACGAGATTACACCATCTCTGAATTTGACAATTTGTGCAATGCATATGCACTCGAGAAAAAGACTTCACTTGGTCATTTTTTAAACTCAAGGTTGCCCAATCGACTGGAGGAGTGTTTTGCGTACCTCGACGCTTCATGAAACAGCTTTCTATTTGTTCTAAGTCCAGTTACGACGTTGCAAACGCCAAGAGAGTCTACCTTCTTTTTTGGATGATGTGATGTTTGGCTTGTTTGCTGCAACGAAACTAGATATTAAAGACTGGCATTTCTTTTTACTCATTGTAGCGGACCTAACCTTTGCAGCCTGTTAATCTAATTTTAAAAATTTTTTGAAATGTTTTTTTTGTAGTTTGTAAGATAATTACACTTTAGGACACGCTGATGCCATTAAGTCACTTTTGAGGGACAAACATCAAGTTCAATTAGTGTCCCAACTCCCGTAATCTTTCTACAACCCCGAAAAGTGGCCGTGACTTTAATAACTCTCCCGAAATTGAACGAATAGACTTGCCTCTTAACCCTTTATGTCCCGACGGGACTTGTAAGTCCCACTTCCCAATGTTCCAAATTCGTCCAATTTTCGTCATGTAAGGCCAAATTTAGTTAACTTATAGTTGCAGTTACGTAAACTTGACATATTTTGGATGATGATGAGGAAAATAATTTGGGGCATAAAGGGTTAAGTAACTATGCTTCATCCCTTCTAAATTCCCAAGTTTATTTCGTTTCGAAATATATCATCACAATTTCATGCTGAACTAAACCAGGAACCTCACCAGGTCACACGTAAGCATTGAAATGTGTAAAAAAAATTGAAATTCAGTCGGATTTCATGCGAATTGTCTGATGTCCGGTCCATTTCGGTTGAGTAGTGTAGTTAGTTACCTTGGGTTGGCAAGATTGAATTTGTTTTCGATAACCAACTTTATGAAGGGTTTATTTTAATTTTTACCCATGATCATTTGGTTGAGAACTGAACATAATAATTTTACCTTCGTGCTATAGAGTAAAATTCCATGTAAAATCTTAGCACTGTAGTTTATTATTTTCTGAAAATATGGTGAGACATTTGACTAAATTAAAAGGATACATACAGGGTGTCCCAACTATCCACCCCCTTTAACTTTTGAATCCCTACAGATAGTCATAAAAGTGGTGTCTATGTATAGTTAAAAGTAGGTTATAGTAAAAGTAGTATAGTTAAAAGTAGGTTAATGTAAAAGTGGTGTCTAGGCTAGATCATGCCCTATTCGGTACGACAACTTACAACGTCCCCTAGCGTCAAGATTAGGATTTTATTTAAAAAATTTTTTAGATATTTACTGAATTAGTCGATGACAAAGTTGTAGAGCAGCATCGATTCAGTACGAAAAGACACCTTGCGCAGGAAAATGGGGCGAGGGGGTACGATTCCCCCGGGCCCCAAAGATTTTCATATTGAGTTCTAAGAGGGATATATTTTTGAATATTTTGGAAATTCACATAAAGGTCCAAAAATGAGTTTTTTCCCAGTTTTCGAGGGACATATTTTCAAAAAATTTCTGGAGGGACCTTCAGACCTTTATTGCTTGTTACTCATCGTATTATCAAAAATAAACGATATTTTTAAGTTGAGTGAAATTCAGATCTTGTCTAGAAATATTCTAAAAATTACATTAAGCCTATAAATGCATGGGGGGGTACTTCAGAAAAATTTTCCCCCTACCTCAAAATGAGAAGTATAGGTATGTCACTAGGGGCCCGACTTGGCTTTCGATGGCCCTGATGGTGTCACTTAACTAGACACAGACACAACTTTTATAATTATATCTGTAGGGATTCAAAAGTTAAGGGAGATGGAAAGTTATTTTGGGACACCCTGTAAATTAAGTTGATTTTTTCTAAGATTAGTTTAATTTTTAAGATTTCTTTCATACATTTTAACTAATATGGTTCATACTTGTATTAAAAATATACGGGGTGTTTCAAAACTCCGCTTCGTGACTTTTATTTGAAACCAAAATCTCCTAGGTTCATGGAAGTAAGGTCTATCCCTAGGTAAGTGACCCTGGAGAATCCATTGAAATGACTTACAGCGCCCCTAGCGGCGAAATGAAAAAGTTAAGAAATTAGAGGAGATAGAGCAAAAACCTCAGTTGTGAGAGTATTGTTGCCACCGTTATGAATAACTCACTGAAAAAATTTCATGAAAATATCGCGAATATTCACAGATATTAGCATGTGAAAATAGCACTTTTCAGACATCAAAAAAGAAAACGAAGTGTATATTTGGACGGCTAAAACGGCCAGTGGCGCATGCGCTGTAGGTCTCGTGATGACGTAGCAGTCTCGGCGCTTAGTGATGGAACCAATGGAACGCCTAGCCGTGGAAGTTAGAGTAGAGTTTAGTTGAAAAAAAGCCGTCCAAATATACAGTGCCAAAAGAAAATGTTTGTAAATGTGCAAGTTTTTTTTATTTAATTTTGTCTTTATTTAACTTAAAAACAAAACTACATGATACAACTGAAAAATTTCCAAATTTGTGAACTTTTTCTTTTTTGATGCCTGAAAAGTGCTATTTTCACATGCTAATATCTCTGTGAATATTCGCGATATTTTCATGAAATTTTTTTCAGTGAGTTATTCACAACGCTGGCAACAATACTCTTACTGAGATTTTTGCTTTATCTCCTTTAGTTTTTAAATATTTTTTTAACTTCTTTATTTCGCCTCTAGGGGTGCTGTAAGTCATCCCAATGGATTCTCCAGAGTCACTTACCACATTACTACAGTGACCCTAGGACACGTTGGTTCCAAATAAAAGCCGCGAAACAGAGTTTTGAAACACCCTGTAGAGAAAGCCTCTCAATTATTATTCATTTTGAAAAAGGTATTTCTCTAGCCAATAGCAAAAAAAATTTTACTTCAAACAAAAATACAGGTGGAATATTTTTAATGAGATATTGTTAAAAGAACAGGGATGTTAGGTCAAAGCTCTCATCTAAAAGCTGTGTTGTGTACTACTCAAAATTTAGGAAACAAATTAATTCACTTTTTAATCTATACAATGAATTAGACTTGTTATGCAATGCAATATTTCATTGCTTTACTGATGTTGTGTTACAATCCTATGAAAAAAAGCTAGACTTGATCTGGTTCTTTGTAATCAAAGTGTTTGTACTAGCATAAACCTTCATGTGGTTACTTTTTTATGATGTTTATTAGTTTGCATTTCGATACTAGTTTAAAATTTCCAGCACTTGAAAACACCTTTCATATTTTTAAGCCTTCAAAAATATTTCAAAACAAAGTGTGTTTAGTCCTTGTATTCCTTGCTGCCAAATTTTCATTGTAACCAAACAACCAACCTTTCTCCAAGAACTTAACTGTAGACTTGGCGAAACGGCGACCTATTTGTTATGTGATATAGCTTGAGGTGACTAATTTAGTGACGTTATTGTACTATTTGAAAATCCCAAAATGTATTTCAAAGGAAAAAAATCGGAGACTATTTCCTGAGTAAAAATATTGGCGCAAGTATTGTTATTTTTACTAGAATTTTTGGGTATGTATTGTAATATTTTGGTTTTCAGTTCATGGTTATTTTAAACTGGTTCTTGTTAATATCCCATTATATTGTATTTATCAGCATTAGATCAATAAAGTGAAAATGGTTTTAGAACTTTTTATATTTCTTTATTTATTATCTCATTAATAACAACACCTTATTAATAACAATCTCCTGCTACTAATTAAACATTAAAGTTTTTTTCAGTTTTTAAAACTAAATCTTTTTATTATTATTAAGAATTTAGGGAAATGATAAAACTTTAATGCAGGACTTCTACAGAGGGGCTTCAGACCTGAAAAACCTGGAATTGTCTTGTCAGGGAAAATTAAAAAGCCTGGAATTATCAGGGAATTTCAGAAAATCTGATAATCAGGGAAATTTTAAAAATTTGATTCGAGATTAGGCAGGCAGACACTTAATTCTTAAACCGCTACGCCACTGGGCGCAGTGGCGGATCTAGGATTTGGTTTGGGGGGGTTAGGAATTTTCATAATCCAATTGAATCTTCCTGTTACTGTTAATACGGAAAAGGTAACTGGGCGTAATAATTCTAGATACCTTCAAAAATAAAGGAAAATAGCTAATAATTAGTTAAAAGAAATCTCCATGAATTTGACCTGTCGGGATTTTAACTTGTCAAGAGGTGAATTTTGCCACAACACTTTAACTTGGTTCCGCCCAATAGACCGAAATCCATCAGACCGAAGCGCCTCTTTCCCGACCGCCACCTGACCGAGACAACGTGCCCGAACCAGGTCCGTAGCTACAGGGGGTCTGAGCCCCCCTGGCATCTTCATTTGCCCCCCCTAGAAAATTTTCAGAAATTCTATCCACAAGCACAGTCCTGGGGTAGGGGTAGCCAGGGGGGAGCAGCTGCCCCCTTCTAAAACACGAGTAGTTTACTTCTAGCTAAGTTAAAACTCAGTTTTTTAAAGTCAAATTTTCAAAATTTTTCTGGGGGAGGCCCCCATACCCCCCCATTTGTATTTAAACCTTAATTATTAAAAACATTTTTATCAAATAACAAGTTCATCAAAATCAAAATTCTACTTAAAAATGTATGTCCGAATTTCGGTCTACAAGTATCAAAAGCAGTTTAAAACCCTGTTTTTAGGGTCAAATTTCCAAAAATTTTCTGGGGGAGGACCCCAAGACCCCCTTTCATTACTTGTATCCCCCACTACTTCAAAACAACTGTTCTTACCATATATAAGAACAGATCACACGAATTAATAAAGTTCCCTTGGGAGAAAATTCAACCCAAAAATGTATATCAAACTACATTAAATCTATTAAATATGCATGGGAGGGGGCTGACAAATATTTTTATTAGGCCCTACGAAATAAACTTTTATATACCCTAACATAGACTGAAAAGGGAGGTTAGGGAAAATTGACATCCTTTATAAAATTATGTCTATTTAAAGATTAACAAGGAGTGATCACCTCGATTTTCGAGTTTTCCTTTTCAATTCTGGAGATTTCATGGACAGTTCCTTCTATACTTTAACCCAAAGGATCTAAAAATGGGCTAAAACAGTAATTTAAGCTTCAAATTTCTAAAATTTAAAAAAGGAAAACCAAAAAGGAAACAGGAAAGGTAAAACTAGAAAAATTTAACACTAACTTTTCCAGAAACAAAAGTCTTGTAACAGCTCCTTAGGCCTGAGGGTCTTATGGGTTTTGTCCCCTAGTCAAACAGTTGAACTTACGCCTATGATACCTCTTGAAAACCCCCTTGCCCCCCCCCCTGAAAAAGTGGGCGCCCCACCAAAGGGAAATTCCTGGCTACGGGCCTGGCCCGAACGGGACGTTAGACCGAATGGGAATGCTTGACCGAAAGGGACGTTTGACCGAACGAGACATTTGGTCCCGACAACTCATTTTGGTCTCTAATTTTTAATATGGACATTCTTCAAATCTTAGTACATAGAACTATAAAAACTAGTTTTGTTTAAAAAAAATCTAATGTAGAATTGCAGCATCTCTTAAAATTCTAAATATTCAATTTTATTTTATTAAAAATTATCTCCTGATTCCAAAAATACGCTTGTCTTTTCCCACAAAATTTTTTTCAGTTAATCATGAGATATTTTATTACAGAAAGCGCCTAACAGGGGGATGTCACGCGTGCCTCTTGTAAATTTGGAAAACACCGTTATCATCGAAACACTAGGCTGTATAAAAACTAGAACTCTGTCTTTCAAATCGGAATGAAGTAATTAGTCACGTTTCGTTCGGTCAAAAGACATGTAGGTCAAACGTCCCGTTCGGTCAAAAGTCTCGGTCGGTCAAACGTCCCGTTCGGCCAAGTTGTCTTTCAGTCCGGTGGTAGTCGGGAAAGAGGCCCTTCGGTCTGATGTGATGGATTTCGATCTAACGAGACACACCCCTATAACTTTCAGTGCACTAATTTAAAACATTCCTGCAAGATCTAATGCATGAAATTGGGTCTAAGTGGATACAAAAAAGCTTAAATCCTACTTGAAATGGTCGAATTTCAAAATATTTTCTGCTCCTTCATTTGAGGAGCCAGATCTCCAAATCAAACTCCTCCATTTGAGACAGCCCACAAGTCCTCAAATCTAATCAAACAATTCGCCAATTGAGAAGCACCTGCAGGGAAAATTTTGAATAAAATTGTGGGGTTTTTTTCAAAGAAAATCCCCGGATGTCATTTTCAATCACCGGTGGGTCGTGGACCTCCCTCGACTTGTCAAGTCTGCTCCTGCTTTCGCGAATTTTCAAAACGATCCGAAGTACGTGAATCGGATGGGAAATTTCCCATCTGGGGTGATAAAGACACCCTTCAGACGTTATATTGTTCTTATCATCTGAAGTGGATGCACTGGGATTCGGGGGACTGTCTTCAGGTAGCCAACGCTGTCCCAGAATAATGGCTCCTCCAGTTCTGTGGTACCTCCTGGTGTGTTCGGTTGCGGCGGCAGAGTCGGGATTGGGGGACCTCTTCAAGGAGGAAGTGATCATTGATGGAGGTAGGATTTCAAAAATATTCAAAATCGTACATTCAATTAATCTATATCGAAACTTTAAAAAAATGAAAATTCTGAAAACTCATGAGGAAATGTATTTTATGGAAAATATCTGATTTTGTGAGAAGAATTTCAAAATTATATAAGTGAATATTTTCACAATAAGAGTAACTCTAAAAGTATTCCACATCTATAGATCACATTAATTTCCAATCTCTTACTTCGGTTTACATTTTTGCATATAAAAATATTTTTTTCCTCCATATATTTTCCTGATTTTTTATTAGAACATTATCCATTTAGAGAAAATGCATCGAAAATTAGCAGCTATGAGTTCAAGTATAATAAATATAATTATTTGATATAAATATATTTATATATCCTCTTGATATTTGATCAAATGAGCGAATATTAACAAAAGAGTAAGGCGAGTAATGTTATGCTAAAATTTTGAACAGATCCTATAGGGACTCCGTATAGGAATGAAAAATTCTGGAAGGGATACAAGATACAAGGAAAAATGAGCTCCTCTTCTTGGGAAGATAAGAAACTCTCCAAAAGAGAGCAAATTGTTCCGGATAGCTATTAAATCCCCCTTTACCCCTGAAAAACTTAGGAAATTGTAATCAATCTTTCATATAAGATTTAGAGCTTACAATTACTTAATTAAATCACTGAATCACTAAGCTTGAAGATAAACTAGATTATATAACTCTTGTAAACTTTGTCAGTGGCGAATCCAGTAGGGGGGGCTGTGGGGCTGCAGCCCCCCCAGGAATAAGACATTCAAGTTTTGGTAATAGTAATAAAGCAAAAAAGAAATTTCAACACGTTGCGGACATTCGGTGGTGTTACCCAAAGGGTCTCAAAATGAATCGGAACCCTGCTTTTAAGGGTAAAAATTCCAAAAATTTTCGGGGGGAAGACCCCCTCGAAATTTTGGAATCTAATAAGTAGGGTTTTTCCTTGTAACTTTAAGGATTTACAAGGAGTGATCCTTTTTGATGTAACCTAAAGTGTCTCAACATGAATTAAAATGCCACTTTTAGGGGGCAAAATTCAAAAATTTTTCTGGAGGAACCCCTAAACCCCCTAGAAATTTTCCTATTCATAATACTATAAACTTTTTTCTTTGAAAATCCTGCGGGCTTACAATGAGTGGTGCTCTTTGGGTGGAATTTAAAAGGCTTCAAAATGAGCTAAAACACTATTTTGAGGGGCAATTTTTCAAAATTTTTCTGGGGGGGACCCCCAGACCCCCTTTTACTTGGAGTTGACATTTTTACACAATTTTGAAATTTAGTGCACTAAAATTAAAACCTTACGAAGTCATATAACCTAAAACTTAGTATTCCTAAGATTAGACCTCAGAAAAGATGTTGAATAACCCCCTAAACTAAAATCTGGCTACGGCACTGGTAACCCCCCCTCCCCCTTTCAATTGCTTACATTAATATTTGAACAGCTAACAGCCCATAGTAGCAATTAAGTTATTTGTGAAACTCAGCCCCCCAGACAAAAATCCTGGATTCGCCACTGCTTTAAGTTCTATTATAAAAACTTCCAGTCCCTAAATACGAGTAACATCCATGAAAAAATTAGAAAAATAAAGTTATCAAGCATATTCTTGCCTTGATGGATAAAAATAATGCACGTGAATTAGTTTTGGCTAAAAAATATTTCCTTGACTAGGGCTTCCAAGTACACCAATGGCCATGTATTCCCAATGGTCTTCTGATTCAGGTTTTACCCATTTCGAGACAACCCAAATTCCAGGAAAATATTGCAAACCGGAACAGTGTCATCCCGGAAACTGTTTGGAGGTGCTGGGACAACCAACATGTATTTGTCCAGCTGGTTTCGATGCCCAAGATGGAAAATGCATAAGTGAGTACAAGCCTATCATCTGCCTTATTCATGCTATAAAATCACTCAAGGAGGCATGCATGACAGTGGGAGGGTGTCATACTCCTTATAAACCCATTATTTTGCTATCGGTCAATGTACAAACTGGTCAATAAAAATCCATCAATAAAAAATTAATTTATTACATGAGTAAAACTAAAAATTGTTTCTCTTTCGTTGACCGTTTTTTTCACATCTTTTAGTATAGGGGGTACTTAATAAGTAATGTAGATCTAAGGTTTTAAAAAGGTATTGAGGTAACTGTATTGAAATCATAGTTCTAAGTTAAAACTGCTCATGCTACCACTGTGCTAATGATAAAAGAAGTTGTGAGATTATTGTGCAAAACCAGCAATATGAACTTCTTAAAAGACCTAATGAAAAAAAACTTTGACGAAATGAGGAAGTTTCATATTTTTTTAATTTTCGATTTTGGGGTATATTAATACAATATAAGATGTGAAAAATCCAAATCTGCAATCCAGATTTTCCTCAAAAATTTATTTACTGAGATATAGAAGAAATAAAAGTTGAAAAAAGTCGTAAACAAATGATGCAATCGCAAACGCTCAAAAATCAAATTTGACGTCACTCGACACCAAACAAAAAGCATTGTTGATGTTTATTCATTATTAAAATAATTAAAAGGTCTTTATGACCTCATGGATCTGGTCTAGTTTCATTAAACCAGATGGAGATTAGTCCCACTTAATAAAAAATATTTAATAATATATTTTCAATAAATATTTGAATTTTAAGGGGAAAAATCTTAAAATATAAGAATGTAATGTTTTAAAATTAATTATTTTATTTTATTTTATTGTTTTCATAGCTGATTTAACTTTTAAATTAGCAATTATAGAGCTTTTCTTATTAAAAATATTTAATCCTGAGGCTTTCATATTTAAAATAGTGAGTCAAGCAGATCCACTCTAGTAGAGAAATGGAGAAATAAGCGTTTTTAGCCATAAAATCGTTTATTACTTGTAAATATTCGATTTTCGAACTTGGAAAACTTGGTAGTGATCGTCCTCGCCTCGAGATACGTCTATGTACCGAGTTTTGTCTACGCCGGCTGCATAGTTTAGGACAGTGGTCCCCAACCTTTTTACCACCACGGACCGTTCAACTTTTGATAATTTTACTGCGGCCCGCTGGGGGGGGCGTTGATTGTTTACATTATAGATTATTTTGATTTATTAATTTTAATTTAATTGTATTTAAACATGCTTTCAAAATAAAATACAGTTACATCAAAAAATAAATAGTATAAGTGATTTATAATTCATTTCATTCATTAATTTGGAGTATAAACCTAGGAATTTAAATTCATTTTCAAAGAAATGGTCGGCCCGCGGCCCGGTACCATTTGATCGGGGGTTGGAGACCACTGGTTTAGGAGATGCGAGTTGTAGTCGTTTTGACATGCCGAGTGACATCACGATTCTGAAATCGCTGTTTTTCCCGCCTTTTCCAGAGCGCAAACTTTAAGCTGCAGTAAAAAAATAAATAATGATCAGAATTAAAAAATATCTCGGTTTTAGGGTTTTCTCGTAAGGTAGGATCGATTTAAAAAATAAAATAAAAATATGAAACTTCCTCATTCTTTCCATAAGATTTCCAAATGACCACATTCACAAAAGCTTTACAAATAGAAATAAAAGTTTTTAACAAACTAGACTAGCATTTTTCATTAAAAAAATTCTAGCAATGTCGTCAGCAATCTTGAAATTCACTCTCTTTTTCTCACAATCTCCATCCCCCTCACTCTCTTCAGATGAGGGGAATTTTATTAATAATAAAAGGTCATTATGGTTTCTCTTTGCGGAATTCGACACTTGTTCTGGACCATAAATGAGTAATTTAGCAAGTGCTACAAGCTTTTAAGTCTTATTGCTAACCTTTTCCTTCAAAGCAAGCTGATGCATGTTAATTTATAAACAAGATCAGTGTTCAATTTCAGGGTTCATATGTTTTGCATTGTTTTAGTGAAGAAGTGCAGTGAACCATACTTGTGCTGGCCTGGAGTATGCATCTTCAAAAACAACAGAGAAAAGTGCTTATGCCCAGAGGGATATTTTTCTACTGTAGGAATATGCAAGCGTAAGCCTTGAAGAATTTGTTTTTTAAAATCTGGGATACAATTTATGACAATTATTAAGTAAACTGATAAAAATAATCTTTTTAACCTTCTTAAAAGTCATCTAATTATCAAGAAAAATATGCTTTATAAGGAAAAATTAAACAGATATTAACTTTTAAAGATTGAAAAAAAATGACAGCACAGATGTAGGTGTCAATTTGCATGGGGTTTTACATGCATTGACAGTAATAACATAAATTTTTATTCTAACCTGATATAATACCACATTGAATATAAATGAAGTCATCATACAAGGGGATCCCTCTGAAACAAAACTAGTTAGGCATGGATGAGTTTTTCTGTGAATTCAAGAGATAGAAATCTTTCCTAGTGATTTTCTTTAAAACAGAAAAACAAAACATAGATAATTAGGAGTAATGAAAGCATCCTTAGTGAATAAAGTTATCTAGTTAATCCTGGAAGGAATTTAACCCTACAATGCATGATTTTTTAAATTCACTTGAAAATCATTTATGTGTCTTCTATTATGGTGTAAAATAGTAAAAAAATACTAAAAAAATTTAATTTAATTTTTTTCTACTTTTAATTGACAAAAAACTTTGTCCTTGTAAAATTAATTTGTGTCCCTTGTGAAATTAATTGTGAAGTGAAATAAAACCAAGTGCTCTAAAAATATAAAAAAACAACTTATCTTTCCAAAACAATTTCTTTTCAAGCTGGAAATTTTTTTTATTTTTAATTTATATGGTCCTTTTATTTTGTCGTTTTCTGTGTCTTGACTTTCGTCTCCCTAGCTACTAACAAATGTCTCAAAATAGTACCCCTGCTGCCATTTGCTGGCAATCTAAAGTGCTAATACAATGAAATGTTATATTTATTGTACTTATTGAATGGTGTTGTCGTTTGGAAATGGAAGTTCGAGTAGAAAATGGGGGAAAATGTCGTGTTGCCAAATGGCATCAGTATGCACTGTAGGGTTAAAATTTTTGCCCATGGTCATCGGTATAATGGGTTATAAATCTCAAGGACAATTATAAGGCATGCCCACTTTTAGAGAAACATATGACATTATCTTGGTCACAGTTACATTACCAAAGAACTCATTCTCTAAAAAGAAAAAAGAGTCTTTCCAACATAAATTCCTTCTGAATAAAATATACACTTCTGAATAAAATATTACTTAATATTTGAAAACTTGGGGAAGAACTGTACAAGTCTATGAAAGCTGATTCTAAGAAAAATGAAAGTACACCTGACTTTCATAGAGTAAAAATTGTAGGGAAAAACCGATTTTCTCTGTTAATGATTGGTCAATGCTCAGTTAACGTAAAAATGCATCAATTGGCTATACATATCTAATGCCATTTTGGTGCAAAATAGTTATAAACCATCCTTCCCCCCATGGCCTTCATTTATATGGTGCTAGTAATAGTTAAGTTAAAAAATAAAACCAATGGGGGTTTCAAGTAGTACATAAATTAAAAGAAAATAAAATCGACATGATATAATTTAAAATCTTCTGATTAACAGGTCTTGAGCAGTGCAAGAGCTCAATCAATTGCTTACCTGGTATATGTTCAGTTGTGGATGGAAAAGAAACATGCTTCTACCCTCCCAAGCAAGCTAAAGGTAATTTCACACCCCCTCCTTTTTTGTTTCTATTTGAGTGCTATTACTTCAGGCAAATGCAAAATATTTTCTTTTGGTGTTAATTTAGAAGGAGGAAGAAAATGCCAGAAAAATAATTGTAATCCTGGGAAATGCATTGTGGAAAATAAAAAGGAAAGCTGTCTCTGTCCTTCGGGATATACATCAAAAGATGATATGTGCATGGGTAAACGTTTTTGGTATCATTTACAAAAATCATATATTTTTTTGAAGTAATACCTACTAATTCTAGAAACATAAAAGAATTTCTGGGAAACTTAAAATGTTTTTATAACTGATACAGCTTTAAGAAATATTTTTTTATAAATAGAAAACCCTAAAATCTAAATGCTTTTTTCCAGAAAACTATATTAATTTATGCAGGTTTATGCTTAAATGTTAAAATTTGCTTAGTGGTTTCCCAATTCAAAATATTCAACATTACCAATATGTAATCTTTAATTTGTAGTTTCATGTTTCCATACTATCTCTAATAGACAAGTAGAGAGGAACAGTATTTAATTTATGAATTAAACTAAATGTATTCTATCTTTTTACAGAGATATCCATCATGCCAGGAAAGATGAGTACAATCATGATGATGATTTTAGTTGCTTGTGCATCAGCTATTTTAACTATATGTATTGGATTAATAGTCTGCTGCATCTTTTCTAATAGAAGATGACGCACTGTTTTCTTAAAATAAAAGATTTTTGTCCAAAAATTAAATTTTAAAAAATTATTTATAAATCAGAAAATATTTCCTATGCACTAATAAATGGAAATAGAGTTATCATTTTATGAGAATGACAAAATTTGAGGACTTTATGATACACATTTTGATAGGCAAATTAAAATAAATTTCAGCTTACCATTCACGAAGGAAAAGTATCTTTGTTAAACAAGGCCCTTTCATGATAGTTCCACTCTCTATTAGTAAAAAGCTGCTAAATTCTCCATTTTTTAACTTTCAAAGGTTTTTTAGAAACTAAATCTAGTAATCTATCAACCTCTGATTATTTTAATTATCTCTAGCTCAAACTTTTGTAACTTCAGATTTATAGAAGATATGGTGGTGTTACTGAAAAATGAAACATCTTTGTGATTTTAAAATATTATATTATAGACTAACAGAACTGTATAACAAATACTCATGCAAAAATATTGATATTTTAATATATATTAAGCATATTAGCATAGTGAAACTATAACAAAGAAATATATACACTTTTGTGAGGAAAGAAATCATTGACTTTTCGGCATTTCATAGCCTGCATTATGGATTTCAGGTTCATATGTTAGGAGAACAATCATAACCCATAGATGTAGAAGCAACTGTAAAAAAATTATGAAACACTTCAGTTGTTTTAAAAATACCCAATACTAATTCAGTCTTTTAAAATCAAGAAGTTTAGGATTTTCTATTAGTTTTAACAACAAGCATCTTTGTATTTTACTTTTCTCAAACTGTTATAATATACTTACCATATAAACAATGACAAAGACTCTAGTTATAGGATATCTTCTAAAAAATACTCCTAATCTGATGCTGTAAAGATAAGAGAAAAAACAATTTACAGTTATTCTGTTTTAACTAATTAATAAAAAACAAATTTCGAATATTTCTAATTTAATTTAAATAAACTAGGTTGCATTGTAAGTGTAATTAATGTAGGAGGTGTCAAAAAGTAGAGGAAAGTTCAAGTCATATACTCTCTGTGAATGTGCCTATTACTCGGTCCAAAGATTTGAATATTTTGTTCGTAAACATTGTATCAAACCATGGGAGCTTCAGACTATACCAACAAGATCCTTTATCAAACCAATGACAGACCACACAAACTAAATAAACCTGCAGTGGCGGCTCGTCCATAGGGGCTGCGGGGCTGCAGTACCCCCAACCAGAATTTCCCAAAATTCCAATTTTTATTAACTTAAAAATATTTCATTTTTCCCTTTATTTTTTCTCTTAATCCCCTTTTTTAAATTTATAATTCTCTGCTATTAGCCGTAATGCTAGTAATCATTCCCTCCCCTTACGCACAACAGTCAAAATACTCCGCCGCCGCGCCGTTTCGCCAATAGATTTCTTTCTGGGTCGACAGCCCCTGGAAATATACCAAACAAGGGTATGAAAACTGTTGAGAGTATTAGCAATATCATATCAAATCAAAATATCAAGAATTTAGCACGCGAATGTATTTTAGGGAAATAGGGGCTGCTTCTCAGCAGCCCTCGGCGCCGAGCAAAAGAATGATCGTTTTTTCTTTCGCAAACATTGTAGAGATAAGAAAAAAAATATCCGATTTCAAACATTTCAAATAATAAATCACATTGGCTTTCTAGCTTTTTTCACACTCTCTTCATTTTTTATTTATATTTTCTTTCCAACAAGAAATAATTCTGTTCAACCGATTCGGCTATTCAATAAGGATATTTTTTAAACTTTTTAGTAGTCAGGGGGTTTCTATACAAAACAAATTGAATTCGCTCTCTGTAGTTTTTGATATCATTCTCAGCGCGCTAGGAACATCTTCTTAGTAAGATGGGATTAATGAGTTAATAGGTAAGTGACATGTTTTTGATTGTTAATTAAGTGTATGGTGACCAGACAACCCACTTTTTTTATTCCCTCTTTTCTAAGTTTCTAAAATCAAAACTGGAAATTTAAAGACCATATAACTTCAATATACAACAATTTAAGATTTATTTTATTTAAATTCTATCATCTAAAAAAGCAATCAAAATTGAATTTCTTCTTAAACTTTATTTTGTGTGGGTTTAATCAAGAATTGAGTATGGAATTTTGGTTTGGGGTGGGGATTATTTATCAAATCTTAAATCTTTAATAAGTTAACAAAAAAAATTTTACATTATTTTCCAGAAAATTCAATTTTAAATGTATGTAAATTATATGTTTTAAACAGCCTTATTTTTTTAAAGAAGTTCCCTACCTTGGCTAAAATTAACAATAATAATACTAATGATTTTCGTCTACGTAGTTACTATCTAGTACCAACTCCTCATAAAGAAATATTTAAAAAACATTTCCAATATCTTTCCGTTATATTTTTTAATAAATTACCAAGGGATATTCAAAATGAAAAAAGTATTCGAATCTTTAAAAAATTAAGCATTTCTTTTATCCGAGACCAATATAACATTGAGGAACTATTTAAATCAGTCAGGTGAAACCAGTGATATTGTATAATAAAGTAATAATAATAAAGTAGTAATAATACAGGTCATTCCTTTGTCAGCCTTGCCAACCCCCTTTTTTTCTTTCTTTATGTATTTTCCCTATGTTTTTTTCTCATTTATTCTGGAATACCATTTTCCCATGGACGAGCTTTGGCTCCTTTGGGATAAACATGTAAAATTTTTATTTTCTTTTATTATTTTTTTTTTCACTTTAATTTGTGTTCAATATGTTATCTTTTTGAAAAAATGTATTTTGTGGTTTATTGTTTTGTTAGTTTAAATAAATTTTGAATTAAAAAAACTTTTGGGGGTAATCTTTCAAAAGTTTTTTATATACTCCTGTTCATAAAAAATGCAACACCATGAAGGACTTGTTAGATTTTGATGAAATTTACACAGCAAGTGATCTTTGTGGATGCAAATAAATGATAAAATTTTCATCAAAGATTCATCCCAAAGTTTGGCCATATTGGCAACATAACACGCATTTTGAGTATGAGGACAAACCAACAAAATTTTAGTCAAGCTCCATACGTGAAATTTTGGATGAAGAAATTTGTCGAGAAATAAATTGTTTTTATTGGATGTAATGGAAGTTTGGAACATTCCAAAAAACATGTGTACGGGATTTGTTCTGATGAATTACAGCTTCAGGATCGCTTTAAAGGTAGGGTATAACTTTTGGCTCCAAACAATTTTAGAATTTTTTTCAAGAAATGAGATTGCCCTCATTTTTTATCTAATGAGGTTGCCCATGGTACCCAATAGTGCACCAGGTCAAAAAACTTAACTTCTTAACCACTGACTCAAGATAAAACACTCCAAAAATGATGATTTTCGGCAGTGTCCAAACCCAATTTAGGTGTCATGTTAACCAAAATTGAAAGGGGATTTGTTTAAAAGGACCATTTGTTATCAGAAATCATGCGAAACTATTTTTTTTCTGGATCCCAAGGTAGCTGTATGCACCGATAGAATTCCATCAATGGAACGCTGTAAAGAAAACGATATTTGGTGAGTAGAGCAGACAATGATAGACCTGTAGCAGTATTCTAACACTTTGAAGCATGTCGATAAGTCACTTAGTTATCCGGCACTGCCATGCGAATGAAGTCTTTTTCATCCCGTGCTGACGTGACTATGAGGGGTCCAGACCCCAATTTTCAACTCGCCTTACCATCTTTGGACCTCTGCTCTCAAACTCAAATCACTATTGTCCTGTTTCCCTTCATCTGAGCAGTGGTAAAACAGTGTGAAAAACACCCTTCCTGGAGGCCTAACATTAATCCTCTTTTAAACTCGGTTAAATGTTCGTATGACATTAGGGTGGTCCTAAGTATAATGGTAAAAAATTTTTTTCGGAATTTTTCAAGTCGCACCCCCTAAATTTTTTCCTTATGGGGTAGTAAATAACTGGTAAAAATTTTATCCGAATCGGTTAATATTAACACGTGCCGCAAAAGGGATGAAAATCTGAAAAAACATAAAAATTCTCAAAACTTTGAAAAATTATTAAATTTATTTAAAATATATAATACAATATATTTCTATACTTTTTTAATATAAAATTCTTAAACATGAAGGATATTGGCTTTTATAGCCTTTGACAGTTTTTAAAGGTGTTGTATTTTGTCCTCATTATGCGTTAAAATATCGTTATATTCTTCAAAAAACTTGATTTCCCTTTCTGCAGCATTATTTACAACAGTAAGTTACTGACGACTTTAAACCCTTCCTGATAACCTCCAATAATCTTCACACGTTTTAAAGGATCCCTAGAAATAAATTTTGAAGAAAACTTAAAAACCTTTGAAAACAGTTTGCGGTTAATTTTGACACAAAATTGGCTTGATTTTTCTTAGAGTCCTTCCAGTTCTACAAAACTAATTTCCAACCACCCTTACACACGGGTAGATTCTTTCCCTCTAAACTATTTGGAAATTGCTCTGTGGGGACAGACTCATCAAAAAAGGCTAAGGCAACTGTCTCCTCCAAGAAACCATATCCATGACTAATCATTTTTCTTTGATGCTGCCTTAGATTATATTTTCATTAATTCCTCTGTAGAAAAAAGGTCCCTCATGAATTTCAATTCTTGAAATGTGGCTTTGGGATCCATTTGCACATCAAACCAGGCCTTTATGTATAGCTTAACAATAATACTCATACCTTGTAGTATTGGATTATCCAAATTAACCCTCATTTCTAAATATAAATATCTTTAAGCAATAAATTACTTAAGACATCCACCTAGAATGATTGATAGCACCAGGCTGTTTAAATTTAATCATTTTAGCTTCATAATAATCTAAAAGTGCTATTGTCAACCATAGAAACTTTTGGTAGTCATCTCTCGATTGGTGTTAGAGCTTTGTTTTAGCCAACTTGTGAATTTCTTCTTTGTCTCTTCCATCAATGGGGTTTCTTACAACTTTATTTTTAATACCTGATGGATACTTTGATTTATAGATAACATCCCAAGATTTTCAAAACGTTTAAATAAAAATCTAGGTCCATGGGATGCAGTAACGCAAGCTCCAAAGGCTGCTTTTAACACTAATTTAAGAACATTAAAATGTATTACATGAGCTTAGGCTTATAAAATTCAGTGTAAATTTTAAATCAAACCTTTAACTATGATGAATAACATTTAAAATCTAATTTTCATTGTTTTGAATATTATATTAAAGTTTTGTTTTATGTCCCAACCTTCATTGGAAAATCCTCTACTTTACCTTAAAACCTCCATTGGAATCCACATATAATAATGAATTTCACCCTAAAATATGTGCAATAATCATAGTGTAGGAGGTTTTCAAGTTTATCATAAAATACATGAAGATACCGACTTTGATGTGATCTTTTGAGAACGCGGCCCGCGCAGCGTCCACTGTTGCGGCGGAAAGTGCGCAACGAGCCGGCATACCTCCCTCAGTGTTACGGAGTCCCGCGCATCTACCGTACTCTAACTTCAATCGCGTTGCGGCACGTGTTAATATTAAAATATTTGAAAAATATTTGGTATACATTCATTTCATACCTTAAGTAAAAAAATTGGGGGGTGCGACCGAAGAAATTCCGAGTTTGAAAAATTAGGACCACCCTAGTATGACATCCTTTAAGGTCTAAGGGGTATAATGACATCTAATGACAAGATAATCAACGGCAGACAATCTTCTTACAACTCCTTAAATGACCCATTACAGCCCCCCATATATACAACTAAATCAGTGGTTGAGAAAACACTGTTCAGTTCAAGCATGCGCTGTAGCTCTGAATTTGTTATCATTTGATAAGCAAACCATAATGAACATACCTTGAAAATTTCAAGTTGATCAGACAATTATTTCTTGGTGTTGCATTTTTTATGAACAGGAGTATAGGTACTCTGAATTATTACCCAATTATGATTTATTTCAAAATTTAAAAACAATTGACTTAATAAGGGTGCTTTTACAATATTCACTTATGTTCTTATAATATTGTTCCCATGTGTTTTGATTTTTTCAACATTTTTGTTTAATAGAAATAGTGTAGCATTGCATCCCCAAGAATTGAATTCTGTGGCTGTAAGTGAACTTCAACACAGCTTAAATTTTCCTTGCTGTCTTATCATGAGAAAATCCTAGTAGTCTTTTAGTTTTTATCCACGATTTTTAGGTTTATTTAGCATTATATCGCTTAAGATACACATTGTCAACTTGGTGCAGCACCCCCTATAATTTTAGCTACGAGCCGCCACTGTAAACCTGTATAGGGTTAGTGTTGATTTGTGAGAAAAGAGACATTTTTTTCATCAACTTTAAAAACTTTGTGTAAATAATAAGTTTTTTATGTAAATTCTTGTACTTAAAGGGGATTTTGATCCAAATGACTTTATTAAAAAGTATAAAAATTTTTAGTTTCATTCAATTATTTATTGTTGTTGGCATGCTTTTGAAAATTAATTTTCTTTCATTTCACAATTTTTAAATTTACTAGTATTTATGAAGCACACATTTTTAGACATTTACAATATACTTATATCAACTTATTATAGGGATCTAATTTACCCTTTAAGAAGTACATTTGAAATTATAAATATATTGGATTTCTCCCTTTTTCATTTTTCTCACAATTAACTAATACTAAAGTACCAAAATTTTCTGTATCATTATACCAATAGACATTTTGCAAACCACCTGAAAATGTTTCATGACCTACAAGTGGTTAGCGAATCACAGGTTGGGAATAGCTAAAATAGACCAATGTGTAAACTATTCTCGGAGCCAAACCTACTGCAAATAATTCATTTATTCCAAAAAAACTATGCTGGTTCAGTTTAAAGTGTTAGATAACAGTTAATAACACATAGCTAACCTAAAATTATATATCCATACCTAAATGCATCAATTGTTCCATAAACTTTCTTTACTCTTCTTGTTAATGGACTATCAAAGGGATTCTCAAGAAACACAGCTTTGGCTTTTCTTTCAGAAACTAAAAATAGAAAGGAAAAACTAAATAAGCAAAAGAATGTAAAATATGACTTCTCAAAAATCAAGTGGCTAATTTAAAAGAAATAAAAGCTGACAGTTTAAAGACATTCAAGTTTTAGCAGATGGTAAAAATTAAAATTTTCAGAATAATGTATCCGTCACAAAATTGACAAACTAACCTGTCTCATTATTATTGATACCAACATAGGTGTGTTGCTGCATTCCAAAGTTTTGAGCTTCTCTTAATTGTTGCTGCAATAGAAAATGAATAGAATACAATAGAGCCCCGATTATCCGCGAGTGCCACGAAATGTTTTTTTAATTACAAACCAAAATTTTTAACTGAATTTACCAATTTTAGAATTTTATTAGTATTAATTGAGATTAGTAACCTCAAATACGCATTGCCCAATACCAAACATACCCATACTGTTTATCGCAGAATTTTTTTAGGGGCAATGCAATCCAATATGGCGATATGCAATCCAATATCCAATATGCAATCCAATATCCAATATTCCAGATAATTTATCTAAACATCAATATAGTCTACAAATGGTACCTAGTTAAGGAATTACATGGTTATAAGTCATTTCCCACTGACTTTTGTATCCTCTATTCTCAGTATAAAATGGGCAAATTTGATGATTTTCCGATTGATGACCAGGCTAAAAACAGGGTAATTTCGCCTAGCTAGGAATAAAAAACGGTCAAATAGGAATTTTTAGATGTGTTAAAGCCCTATTATTCGGCAAAATAATATTTTAAGGAATTTTTAAAAATTCTCGAAAAAATGAGAAAAATGTCAAAATTTCCCAACTTTAGGCCGTTTGAGGCACGTGTTAATATTTTCTGATCGATTTAAGATTTTGCACACTTTCTTAGGATACCAAAAGGAAAAAAATTAGGGGGTGTCGCGAAAGTTTCCCCGACTTTCGATTTTTAAGGGACACCCTAGTGTGAATGTGTGTGTTATGTTGCTATTTTTTAATCCTTTCCAAACTGGCTGCCATTAGTTTTTGATAGGATTACATGTCAATCTTGGTCAGTCTAGGATGGAAAGCAGCTCCAGGAGAACTGTAGTTTCAAAGGTAGTAGTACAATAGGCCTAATCAATAGTTTATATCAGAGTTTCTCAAACTGTGGGTCGCGACCCACTGATGGGTCGCCAGTCAGTTTTTGGTGGGTCGCAAGGAAATTTTTAACTTTTCACAAACGGTGTTATTGACTTTTGAATTATCAAATTACCATACTATATAAAAAGAATAAAAATTTGAGGAAAAACTACACTACTTGGAGTGGAACGGAAAAGGCAATTAATGTAAATACGTACTATGTGTGTCACTTTAATGTGCAGATAATGCAAATCTAGTCGGTTATTCAAATAAGATTTGAAAAAATATTTAGTGTTTCTCCCCATCCACACTGGCGGGGTCAATGCAAATTTTAAGAATTTTCTTGGGAAATGATGCAACTGATGTAATTTATCCCATATTGCTAAAAAAAAAACAAGTTAAACCCATGTTTTTAAGGGTCAAATTTTTAAATTTTCTCTGGGGGAGTACCCCCAGACCCGCTTTATACTGTAGGGATCATTGTTAGACCACAATTAAACTATTACAAACCCTTGTAACTAAATAGTTAGTGATCACCCCCAGTCAGAGAAGTTAAAATTCTGTGGGGAGGAGGCATGAGATAATTATCTCAGTTCAGTTAATTATAAATAACCGAAGTCGGTGGGTCGCGTTAGATTTTGTTTCTCAAAAGTGGGTCGCGATGTTAAAAAGTTTGAGAACCCCTGGTTTATATTTTCTTACAGTTTCAATAAATACTAACCTCTAATCTTTCACGTTGGAGCACCAAAGAATTCTTTTCTGTGCTCAGAGCTTCCACAATAGTTTGCTTCTGAATGAGATTTTCGGTCAAGGCATGCAGACGAGATTCCAGCTCATCTTGACTGACAGAACTCAAGGATTTAGCAGTAAGCTTTTAAAAAAATAAACATAATAAGTATTTGTGGTTTAAATTGTTTTATGTCACAGAAATTTGCCTATACAGATGTTTAAAGTAAATGCAATCTATTCAGATGACAAGCAGTCAGTTGTTGAATATGTAGGGATATCAGTCAGCACCACAGAGTATAGAGATTAACAGAGGATTCATCTCCATAGATGCTATTGGCAACTTTTAACAGGGGTTTTCCCATAGACAACTTCTGGTACAACGAACCGCCTCCTATAGTTCCCCTTCATCCTGCTAAAAGCCTCTGTCATTCGCCCACTGAAGCTGTCACTCAAATCGGAAATGGAGAGATAAGAGCACAGAGTAAAGAGCTAACAGAGGGTCCAAAACGCGATTTTACTCTTTAGTTCTTATGTTATCACATAGTGGCGCTGCGGTACCAGAATAGGCGGGATCAACAGGGTAGGCGGGAACTAAAGGAAACGAGTGATTCTCATTGGATATGGAACTTTGTATGGAAGCTGCATTTTAATTTAGCAATCACTGTTGTTTTTCTCGTTTTTCCCCATAGGAAGGAAATTTTCCCTACAGGTTGCAAGCTTTCCCTCTGTCAGAAGCAAAGTTTTCCTTTTTTTAATTTTATTTTTAAACTTTAATGGCGGCGTTCTCTTCGTTGAAACTTCGATATCTCATCATTAATTGCGGTCGTCGAAATGATTTGCATCATTGTCCAAGTAAGTCGCATTTAGCATTGTTTTGTTCATTTACTTAAATCCTATCATTCATCCATTCATTATAAGAATGCTTTTTATTCTTAAAATGGCTTTCTTTTTGCTTTTAGATCACTGTTGTTGAATAGTAAACAATGACGTCCAGTCAGTTGTGATTTCAGGAATACATCCGATGACAATTTATTGAGGCTTCTGGGTATGAAGATTTTCCTTTAAAAGGATAAAAAAGTAAGTAGGAAATAATTTTATATTGAAATGTTTTGAAAAACTAGATAAATTAAAAATACTTGTTCATCAAATGAAAAAAAGCAAACGATTAAAGACACACTACTATTAATTAAAATTTGCCGATTTTCAAATGGAAGAAAGTAAGCAAAAACGGGTATATTTTCCTTTAAAATGGTCTGAAAGTGATCTTAAACTGTAAATAAAATGTTTATTATTTTTTATTAAACATCGTTTGGTTTAACTATGTTATTGAATGTTACTAATGGCTGAGTACTACTTTGTTTCTTAAATTTACTCCTTGAATTTTTATTAGTATTCAATTTATTATTTTTATAAAGCAACTTTCTAATAGCCAATAAGTTGCAAGTAGGTGTCAATGCTATTCTTGCCTTTTAATGATTTACTTTATTACTGAGTTTTAATGAGATATCTAACTTGTAAAAACAATTAATGTTCTATTTGTTTTTAAGTTATGTTTTTATGAATAATTTAGATCTACGAATATCTTGATATTACTGTTGACTTGTAAATCAAGTCTTTGTTCCTTTCCTTTATTGTATATCCTTCAGTTTATTGATTAATATTTTAAATGAAGCCATGATAAACTTTTTTGGAGTTTTTAATTATTTAAGTAGGTTCAAATTACCTTCACTTTATAATACTTATTTTGAAAATAAAATCTGATGAATTCATCAACTTTCAGGGGCTTTTGAATCTGCGTTGGTTGAATTCAAAGCTTTCAAGAAGATTGCATTATATTACCCCTGCATGGTCAAAATTGTACTTTTTTGAGTTATTCAAAGTTATGTCAGTTTATGTAAAGTTTTAAGTTTAGCTGAGTATTAGTGTGTTTGAAAGCAAAAGCCTTATATCACTCAGATACTAAAATAAACAATAATCTGATAAATTATTTTATAAATAAAGAAAATATGTACTATCCTAAATTCTATTGTGGAATATGTTGGCAAAATCCCTGAAGGAAGTCAAAGCTTTTTAATTTGTTTAACTAAATCATTAAAATTTGCTGTTAATTTTTTAAAAGGAAAAATTCTTTATTTCTAAATGACTTGGAAATCACGAAAAATTATTAATGTGACTAATTTTTCGTATTAAATTCTGTAATATTGTAACTGGGAATTTTCCCACTTGTATCATTTTATTTAATTTCAATGTCTTATATTTTTGCATAAATCCCTTCAACTAACTAGTCCTTAAGATATCAGAAATGCTATTTATAAAACTTGTCCAGTTTGTGTAATATCTGTAAACATCTATTCAATAAACATTTTTTTTGTTACTACTTGCATTCACTGTGTTGAAATTCATATAAAGAATTTTTTCCTATGTTTCTTTTAATCTTTTCACCTTAGAAAATTTTTATCTATTTTTATTTATAAATATTTTTGAACAAATAATTAGATGATATAGATGTTTAGTAGGTAAGTGGTATTTTATTTATTTTTGTAGAAAAACATCTTCATTTTGATAATACTATTGTTTTATTTATGCTTATTAGAATCGTTTATATTATAAATCACTCTTATCCATTTTATCTCACCCTACTATATGGAATTAAGTTCAGTTTTTGAACGTATAACACAATCTAATGCATTTATTGTCAAAAAAAATTGCATTTGTTTATTTTTGGTAGAGTTTCCCTTTTAAAATTTTAAAAAGTAGAGAGACTATGCTAAATATAAAGATTTTTGTTCTGCAAAATGCTAAAAAAATGCAAACTTTGATCATAATCACTCAATTAATCACCTCATTGTTTTAGTTTAATAAAAAAAAATAAGAATCGTCTAAGAAATTATTCAGATCCATCAAAGTAAAAGGCTATTTCCAATTCAGAAGCAGAAGTTGGAGAAATTTCCTCTTTCCCCGGCGCATGCTCAAAAGATACACGAAGCTGTTTGAAAACTGAGGAAATGAATAAAAACTTTTTCCCTCTCTAGCGGGCGAGGTGGGCGGGGTTAATTGAAAAAGGGCAGGTTGCGGAGAGAGAGATTGTATGCGGCTGTAGCTCGATTGTAGAGAGTCAATAACGTTTCGTCCTATTATCTGGTTTAGTTCCTACGTTATCACATAAGGGCGCCACAGTCTATGCGAAAACCCATGTTAAAAAAGTTTCCATTAGCGTCTATGGAGATGGACCCTTTGTTAGCTCTTTACTCTGTGGATAAGAGCAGCACTAATGAAATTAAAATGCCGCTTGATAGAAGTTCCATAGAATCACTTTCACATTTCGCCTTCTCTGATTGGCTGCTAGTGAAATCAATTATAATCTGCGAGCTGAATTGAATTAAGTACCTAAAGAGGAAAACTGCCGTTTGGAATCTCTGTTAGCACTTACTCTGTGGTCAGCACTAAATAGTCGGCTACTTCCATAATTGCATTAGTAATGACAAAGTACAACATAGAGCTGTGTGAACTGAACTATAAAATCTTTCTGAAATACAAAATAATTAAAATATTGGCAATGTTATCACTACCTTTTAGGAGGTAACACAATTAAAAACAGTGCAAAGGTTATCTTATAACATCATACATTTTTGAATGATCTTTAATGTGGTAAATGTATCATGCCCTTCATATTTTGTCACAATAAAGAGTTATAAGTGATCCATGAATGATGCTATTTGAGGTTAGGGGGTCCATGTTTTAAAGGCATGTAAGTAATAAATTTTACCTGCCGTCTGAGTTTATCAATTTCAATTTCTCGATCTTGGAGTCTACTTTGGAAACTTGTTTTTGTTCTGGTTAAATCTTCTCTCAGAACTTGAAGCTCCTAGGAAGTAAGTTTTCATAAAATTAAAATAGGTATCTTTTCACAAAAAGTAGCTTAGATCATAACAAAGAAGTTAATTTAATTTAAATTTTTTAAAGTTAATCTCAATTAATAATATGTGGGTGAGGAGTCATACCACATACATCACTAAATCTCACCAAGGGGGAAGGGGTCCAAATTATAAAAATATAATACACATTTAGGTAATTTATGGATATCCCCATATGATCTATGATCCTTGTATACACACCTCCTTCAGCTGCCCACATAACAGCTGCAGTTCCTCCTTCTGCGTCCTCTCGAGACCCAGCTGTTCCTGGAGCGTTCTGCATCGCTCCTGAGAGGCCTGTGCATCGCTCTGGGACATCTTCTCCAGCTCCTGGATCTCCGAGCGGTACGACTCCACGAGCTCGTTGGCTCGTCGCAACTCGTCCCGGATCAGGTCGCGCTCCTGCCTCACTCCTTCCACCTCCGCGCTCAGCAGCGAGGAGGCTGCCTCGCTCTTCTCGATGCTGTCTGCCTCCAGGTTGCCTTCTTTCAGGCTGGATATAAGCTTTTCTTTGGACTGAAATGGATTGTGAGTTACAGCTGACTCTGCTTAATGTCATCATGGTTCAATCAGATAGTTTCTCTTTTAATCAGAAAATGTCTTTAGCATTCAAACCACAATACTTTTCTAGGCAACACAATTTTTTTACTAATATTTACAGCATTAAATTGATTAATGATAAATAAGAGAAGCTAACAGTAGCCCAAATATTAAGTGCTAAGACTGAATAACACTGTTCAACAAATTTGTCCTTCAAACTTTTTTCCTTGATGAAAATAGTCATTTCTTATAGATTTTGGGTCGCTGAATACGAAAATCACAATTAAAATTCTCAATTGACTCAGGATTTTCGGGGAACAGCTCCTCCCCCTTTTTACGTTTTTCAACCACTTTATAACTTTAAACTCGATATTCAGGGTCAAAAAGCATTGCTTTAGTCTTCAAATTACCCCCAGGGGACAAGAAAGGTTCAAATTAATTATGATAAATGTATAACAAATGAATAGGTTTAAGGGGTAATTACCCCCTAAAAAACGCAAAAAAATCTTTAAAAATAGTAGGATTTGTTATACCCTATTTATTTTGCATATTTTTTACGCAATTCCTCTTTAAAGGGTCCTATCCCTTCCCAAGGACCCAAATTTGGTGACAATATGCAGTAATAATTTAAAAAAAAAGCTGTTGAGGTGTTAGCGTTCCAGAAGCCCCTGCGGAAGAGTTCGGAAGACTCCCAGAATCGAAAAGGCGCTCGCGAGCTCAGGAATTAATATTGGCGATTTTGAAAAGATTACAAATGACGTTTTCTGATATTTTGGGTCTATCCTAAGTAGAAACTCTTCAGCTCTTTAACTACTGACAGGTTTTAGGGAGTGAGGATTCCATGTTTCAAGATGTTTATTGCACGGCTGTGGATAACAATTAGGGGGAATCCTCTTAAAAACTGAGGGTGATGGAGGAATTGGGTATCATATTTGACTTCAGCAGGTCATTTTACACAAGAATCAGCTGAATTTTAGTCGGTGTCATTTTGACTTTTATTTTGCACCACAGTTTAACTCTAACAGTGGCATAGAACCCTTCCATGGGTGCTTTGGGGGCGTTAACAGCTCAACCGCTTTTAGTAAAAATCATTACTGCATATTGCCATCAAATTTGGGTCCTTGGGGAAGGGTTAGGACCCTTCAAACAGGAATTGCGTAAAAAATAAGCAAAATAAATAGGGTATAACAAATTCTACTGTTTTTGTGCATTTTTAGGGGGGTAATTACCCCTTAAACCTATCCATTTGTAATAAATTTATCATATTTTAACCTTTCTATTCCCCTGAGGGCAGTTTGAAGACTAAAGCAATGCTTTTTGACCCTGAAAATCGAGTTTTAAGTTATAAAGTGGTCGAAAAATGTAAAAAGGGGGAGGGGCTGTTTCCCGAAAATCCTGAGTCAATTGAGAATTTTAATGGTGATTTTTGTATTCAGCAACCCAAAATCTATAAGAAATGACAATTTTCATCAAGGAAATTTTTTCATTGTTGAACTATAATTAAAGGCACTATAACTAGAAACAAATATTTTAAAATATTCAATTCACTTCACTACTTCTAAAAGAAATTACTCAAGTTCATTCTACTCTTTGAAAATAACAAAAAAATAGAAGTTTGTAATTTTAATAGAAAAAAAAAGAATTAAATGTCATAAAAAACTCTTAGAAATGCATATTAATAAGCAATAAAATATTTTTAACACTTTACTTGTAAAATTCTCTGAGCCTTTTGCTTGTAATCAGCATATTCTTGTTGCACAGCTTCAAGGTTACTGTTTGATTGCTTCAGTTGCATAGACAAATCTTTGCATTTTTCTGAAAAATCGTTTTTACCACACTTTTATACAAGATGTAAACTTGTCATAAATTATCCAAAGACACAAATTTTAAGACTTTAGAAATAGATAATATACTGCATGCCAATATACATTTAAGTAAATCTTACTCTTTATGAAGTAAAAGTATTGATATAAGGAAAAAAAGTTGATTGTTACCATTTAATTCAGTCCATTTTTTCTGCAAAGAAGAATATGAGTCTGACAAGTGATGATGTTCCTCTTCCATTTTGCTCACCTTTTGCATGTGCTCATTCTAAGGGAAAAATATTCCATACATTAAATTAAATAGACATACATTCTGTTTAGGAAAGAAAGCATTTTTATGCAAAAGCATCACAATTTACCTGGTTTCGACGAAGTAAATCTTGTGTTTTGTTCAACTCAGCCTCGACCTTTTGCAGTTGTTCTTGCATGACTTCAATGGTTTTGTTCTGAAGAGAAGCACTCTGAGCATGCTCTTTGATCATTCTGAAAGTAAAACGTTTTCCTGAGAGACTATAAACAAATAAAAGAAATCGAATACACCAGGGGTTCTCAAACTTTTGAACATCGCGACCACAAAATCTAACGTGACCCCACCTCATTTTCAGTTAATTATCTCTTGCCATTAGAAGAGGAATTAACTTTTTAGAAAATTAAAAGCAAGTATTTTAATTTGAGCGTATGAAATAGTTTAATAGTGGTGTCTATAAGCCCCACAATAAAAAGGGGGTCTGGGGGTCCTCCCTCAGAAAAAATTTAGAAATTTGACCCTAAAAAACAGGGTTTCAATTTTTTTAGTAATCTGAAATAAATTGCAGTTGCATCATTTTCTAAAAAAATTCTTAAAATATGAATTGCTCCCCCGGTGTAGATGGGGAGTTGATTTTTTTAAAAATCTTATTTACATTAACAACTAGTTTTGCATAATACCCCGTTCGCACTGGCAGAAAAAAGACCCTTTATTTTCGTTAGCACTTTGTTGTCATGGAAACACACTAATCAATTCACTAGTCAATTAATAATCTTTTATGTATTTTTACATGTATTTTTGGTGATTTTATTCATTAGTTTTAAGTTTTATTCAGAAATTAAATTTTTAATTATCAATACAACTTAAGACCAGGGTTGGCAAAAAAGCGGGTTTTTTTAAAAAAACCAAAAAAAACCGGGTTTATTTGGTTTTTTTTGGTTTAAACCAGGTTTTTTTGGTTTAAACCAAGTTTTTTTAGAATTTTTTTTATCAGAATAAGTTATTTTAGCATTGATGTTTGAAATTGAGTTGTAAATGAGACATTTATTTCAGGGTTGTTTATAATGGATAAATGATTTGTATATTTCAATTAATTAATTAAAATTAAATTAATTTGTTTTAAAAATAATTTTTGTTTCTAAAATATTCCAATTTGAATATCTAATATTATTGTAGTGAATAAAAATCAGTGTTAATTTATCTTGGATAAATGGTTGAAATAATCAAATTATTTATCTTAATTATATATGGATTAATTTATGAACTTAAGAAATTTCTTTAGAAAGAGAAAATTTTATTTTTTGAATGAGAAGTAAAAGTGAAATATAAACAACTATTGTTAATTGGAATTGGATAATTGATAAAGATAATTAATTTGATTAATTATTAAATGGTAAAATAATCAAATTAATTATATGGATTATTTATGAACTTAAGAAATTTCTTTAGAAAGAGAAAATTTAACTTTTTTAATAAATAAAAGGGAAATGTAAGCAACTAATGTTAATTGAAATTGGATAAATGATTGAGATAATTAATCCGATTAAGAAAATTAACGGTTTTTATTAATTTAGTAAAAACCCAACTGGTTTTTATCTGTTTATAAACAAACCAACTGGTTTTTAGTTTTTATCATTAAAGAAATAAACGGTTTTTATTAATTTACTAAAAAAACCAACTGGTTTTTATGACTGACAAATGAGACAAATTGGTTTTATTAATTAATTAAAATCCAAGCCATATTTTATCAGTGAAAAACAGATAACTTTTGTGTATGTTTAGTTACTCTTTGAAATAATGCTACATTTTAAAGGAAATTAATAAATGAACTATCTCTTGCAAAATATAATAAGTTTAACTTAAGCATTTAAGGTTAAGTTTAGAGAGAATTCAATAATTAAACCATTAAATTAAAAGATTTCTGATTTTTAATCACCTTAAAATGTCAATTTTTTTATAAATCTGACCTTTTAATTTTGTGCAAAAGATTATACTTAATAACACTTTCTTTAAAAAATCCTGAAAATATTTTATAATTTCTAAAAAAACCAAAAAAACCAAGTGGTTTTTTTGGTAAAAAAACCATGGTAAAAAACCAACCCTGCTTAAGACTAATGAATAAAATCTAAATCACCAAAAATACATAAAAGATTATTAATTGACTAGTGAATTGATCAGTGTGTTTCCATGACAACAAAGTGCTAACGAAAATAGAGGCAAAAATAAAGGCCAGTGCGAACGGGGTATTATCAGCATATTAAAGTGACACACATAGTATGTATTTACATTAATTGTCTTTTGCCTTTGACACCAATAAGGATAGTTCTTATTGCTCTAAAAAAATTAATTTAATTAAGAATTATATTTTTTTCCAATAAGAATATAAGCAATAGAATAAACTTTTATCCAGGTATATTCCACATTTAAAAAATTATTACACTAATCTTCCAAAATTAAAAAAATAATAATAATAAAGTGCAAGTGTACAAGTATAATAGCAAGTGCAAGTGTACAAGTATAATAGCAAGTGCAAGTATAATAACAAAGCCCGGCATATTCAAAGATATTAAGGTAATTACAATCTTCATTACTTCTATTATCATTAAAAAATTAAATTATATTCATGTAAGAGAGTGGAAAAAAACCTTACACTTCTCTGATAAAAACGTTTCAAAATAAATAAAATTATTATTTTAACCAACTTAAATTTTTTATCACTGAAAATAAGCTTAGAGTCTTAGCTGATATTGAGGCCAAAAATTTTTGAAATAATTTGAAATTTTTTTTCATAGTATAAAACATCAAATGTACATTTTTTGGGAATGACCCAAGTATTAATTTCTTACCAACCTATCATTTTCATTTTCCAAGTCCCTGACAAGGTTCTTTCTTACAGAGAGTTCTTGATCGGCCTCTTGCAGTCTCACTTTTAAGATAGCCAATTGGGAGTCTTTTGCATCAATAGCTGCTATCATGTCCTTTTCTCTTTCTTTGAGTTCTCGAACCTCTTTGTCATTTCCAGATATTTGAGAATTCCAGTGGTTTAATTTTTTCTGCATTCTCTTCAGTTCTGCAATGTAAAAATTGGACACATTTAAAAAGGATTTTATAGTTTGTATTTCGCATCGTAAAGTGTTTTTTTACATAAGAGTAGTAGAATAATACAAAAAGTCACAAACATGAGTCATTTTATTCTGAGAATCTTGTTTTCTTTTTCCTAGAATCAGAGCAAGGCAGCAGATTTTCATAAAAAAAGCAATTGCTTGTAAAAATTAAACTGAAATTGAATGCCGAAAAAGGGTATTTTATTTTGCAAGGTATGCAGACAAATTGTTCTAACTTTAAGCGATGTGATGATCACATAATACAATGATGATGTCGTGTCCACGACGAGTCCAAATCAAACACTGCCATGGGCGGAGATGACAGTCCTTGCAATCTCTGTAATATTGTCACTGTAGAGGTCTATTTCAGAGAATAAGACCCCAATATAAAGTAAGTCAATAACTATGGCTGGACAATCGAAAATGTGTGCTGGTGTTAAACATAATACAATACATTTTGCATTTTATGTTATAGAGCGATCAGGACCTGTCAATATTGATAACTTTATCTGATTGATATAATTAACTGTAATTATGACAAGTGGAGTCGACTGTATTTTACTTTAGGGGAAATTCATAAATTACTACATGAGGTCAAAAAAGGGGGAAGAGGGGTCCAACAAAATCTCCAGGGGGAGGGAGGAATCAATTGAAATCTCATGTCAACTTTTAGTCTAAAAAATAAATTTTTCTTTTTTGCACGAGTTAAGGAAAAATGTGTTCATTATTCAAAACAGGGAATCAAAAGTCAGTCAGTCATAATTACAATATATGAGATCATTTTTTATTTCAAATTTTCATACAAAAAAACTTCTGCAATCTGTATGTTTAGTGTCAAGCAACAAGACAAAATAATGGTGCTAAGAACACATAGAAAAATTTTATTTATTAAAAAGTTATAACCCTGGCTTCTGGAATTCAACTTAAGCCTTTCTCAGTCAGTCCCACCTTTCTTGTAAGTTTGGATCATGGTGCTGTGAATTGAGATTCAGAACCACTGCTCAATTAATTATACACATGCTAATCATTCTAATTAAAAATATATTTTCTAAGTACTTAAACATACCTCCTTCAGCATGATGTGCTCTATCCTGTACATTGGATAGTTCTGTAGAAAGTGAAGCCTGACCCTCAACAACAGAAGTGGCAGAACCTTGAAGTGTTTCAATTTCTTTGGTAGTTGTTTTTGGCCCAGCCACTTCACTGTTACCTTGTTCTATAGTAGAAGGGAGATTTAGATCAGGAGCAACTTTTTCAGACACTTCATTGTTTGAAGATTCAGTAGGATCTAAAAAATAAACGTAATTTATAAAAGGGGTCATCAAAAAGTAGTGTCAGATGATCAGATATGGGAAGAGAAGGTGGTCCTTAAGTGGGACAATATGACAACGGGAGAGAAAGTCAAACTTTCATGGCATCACAAATTTAAGATGTTTTCCCACTGTTGTTACCATTGCTAAAATACATTTCTATAAAGATGGTTTGAATAAACAGTAATATGATTAACTAATTAAGTTGCTTGGAGGCACCAACAAAGCTATTCTTTAATGCAAAAACCATTGGAGTTATTTTTGTGGATTAAATCTTAAGTTAAGGTTGTTCTAGGTAATTCGCAGATCAAAATCAATAGCATCTTAATACATAGCTGCCAACTGAGTTTGTTCAAAAACCGGAAGATTTTAATATACATAGACGCATTGATATTACTTAAAAAATTTGTCTTCTATGACAGTTTTCTATGAACTGAAATGAGGAACATTTTTTAATGTTTACAATAAAATACACATATTCATTATTTCAACTTTTTGTTTTTTCCTTGATTTCTGCCATAATCGATTACTTTGAATCAGTATCTGAAAATGCAGACAGTATTGGAGGCTAAAATGAGCAAAAAGTAGAGAAAACTCACAAAAATATAAAAATTTCCTGAAAATTGTGAAAAACCGGGAGAAACTAGTTTCCGGCCATAAAATCTGAAAATGATCGAAAAACCGGGAAACTCCCGGGTAAACCGGGAGGATTGGCAGCTATGTTAATATTACTAAAACTATAAGAGCTAGATTTATAATTTTTGGTGTGAAATAAGAATGTTAAACAACATTTTTATACCACAATTTTTGTTTTATTTTGAAGGGCAAATAATTTAAGTAAAATATTATTTATTGTTATCTAAGAATTGCCCCAAAGACAGGGTAGACCCTGAAAACTCCCAGGGCAATTTCTGGAGTATGACAAATTAAGTTCAAATACAAAACTATTTTTAAAGGTATGATTATTATAATCAGAGTAATTTATATTATGACTTTAAACATGCTTGACTAACTAAACAATACTTTACATACCCTTTTGACCTAATTGTTAAGATAAAGTACACAAATTTATTGCTTTCAAAATTTCTTGCATTTTTAAACTAAGTATTTCAGTAAAATTAACAAGCTTTTTAGTCAAACAAACAGAGAACAACTAGTTATTTGCAACTGCTTACTTACTATTCTCACTCTCAGGGTTCACAACTTTTTCAACAGGAATTTCAACAGCCACGTCAGCCTTTCTCAGGGGGGATTCAGATTTCGGCTTGGGCTTCCTCTGAGGTTCGCCATTCGACTCGTTCAGAAACCTTATGAGCTTCTCATCATCACTTTCAGGTTTTCTTTTTGGAGCCAAAGTACTAGAGCTGAAAGCTGGTTTGCGTGCAGAAGGGGGTACAGAGGACAACGTTCTTCGAGGAGTGGAGTATGCAGACTCTGCAATGGAACTTTCTACTCGGGGTCCGCGGTGTGGGCTGCTGTTATTGCTATGGGATTGAGGCCTTTCTTGCTTTTGAAGAGCAGTCGCAGCAGTCTGGTCGACTCGGTTTAGCAGGTCTTCTGCCTTGCCAGCAATTTCAGAAAACCAAGACATCTTTTACCTTTAGAGCTACATAACTAATAAAAAGATTTATAAACTTGAGTAACTTATACAGCATGCACAAATTTTCAGGCTTACCATACATCCGGAATTACCCAGGACAGTTCAGAGTTTTTGGTGCTGTCCAAGGGCGAAAACTTAAGTAACCTTAAATTCAGAGTTAAATGTAACTTCTTTTTTTTAAATAATTACTTTAACAATTTTATATTAAATTGTGTTTTATTTTTACATTATGGTTTAAACCAGGGGTTCCCAATAGGTGGTCCGCGGACCCCTGGGGGTCCACGGGCTGTGTCCAAGGGGTCCGCGAAATGTCACCGAGAAATTAAGTATTTTTTTATTTTCATTAATTTGAAGTAAGCATTATCCTACTCAGCAGTTCATTCGTTGGTTTTGTTATTTAATTGTCACTGTAGTACAAATAGATTAATGTATGTGGCGCAGCCTCTGTTTACCACCAAAGATAATCCATGTTTTGTTTTTTGCAATTTTTTTATTGACTAAAATACGATAGTTTCGGTTTTGAAATCGATTGAAAATTTAAGCCTTTAAATACAAGGGGTCCTCGTCAGTAAACTTATAGTAAAGGGGGTCCTCGGCAAAATTTTATTGGGAATCCCTGGTTTAAATTATTAACTTATTATAAAGTTCAAAAATTTAAATCATCAGTTGCTTGCACCTTCTTCCAGTTGAGAAGACATTATTAACTCAATAATGTTTTAATTGAAAAATATTCAAATTTTCATTTAATATTAAAATTATATTTTAAATTTTTAAATAATAATTCAAAAATAAATTTTATTAATTAAAATTAATTTTTAAATTTTAATTTTTAAATTTTAATTTTTAAATATTTATTTTAAAATGAATTATTAGTTTAAATTTAAAATTTGCAGGTAAAGTAACTGAAGGTAGTCTTAAATACTTTTCATATACTCAATGTGTACCCTATTTAGCTACTTTTTTGAGGTATTTGTACTTAATACTTAGTTACTTTATCTGAAATGTATTTGTACTCAAATACTATTTCAAAGTAACTTTAACAACCTTGTTGAAACTTAGGCACACTTTGGCGCTGCTACTTTGCTTGGCGATTGAACCCACTTCTAGTTTTAAGCCAACTCCATGATATTGGTGGTTGACCTGGGTTTATTTGTTGATGTTTATTTTAGTTAATTTTCAAAATTATTTATGTTACAGATTAGGGCTTGACCGATGCATCGGCGCCGATTGTTTGAAAAAATAGCCATCGGCATTGACATGGGCTGCCGATGCTAATATTTGAAAAAAATTGGCCCATCGGCCTAAAAAAACATCTAAATTAATGCCGATATTTGGCCGATGGTTATCAAATTTTTGAAATAAATTTGAATTGATATTTCAATCTTAAAAAATTTAAACAGAATATTCATATCAGCAGCAGTGAAAAATAGTCTATAAACATCATTCTCAAGTGAAAACCGTTAAAAACTAAATGTTGAAATTTTTACTGGTTTTACCCCTTTTTCCTTTTTTTTTTTTCGTTAGATTTAGTACTGGACTAAATTAGTTTAATGCAATTTTTACCATCGGCCTCGTAAAGACCCATCAGCTTGCCGATGGAAATTTTCGAACAATCGGCATCGGCCCATTGGCCACAAAAGTGCCATCGGTCGAGCCCTATTACAGATACTGGTATAAATGAAGCAAATTCGGCCTGCAGCTGAATTTGGCGATTTTTTTTGTCGCCAAGAGGGAAACCGGTAGGGTCCAAGCATTGAGTCGTTATCGCCAAATTTGGAGATGAAAATCTGCAGTTTGTATTTGCTTCACTAACCCAGATACTATATAATTTAAGTCACACTTTTATTTGTTCTCTATGTGCTTTTCAAAAATTCTGCTTTTTGTATTTATGTTTTTGTCATTTGAGCTTTGAGCCTGGGTAAACATGGCAGCCGGGTTTTCAGTCGGCGCCAACTTGGCTGCGGCTGAAAATCCTATTCTTAAGCTGTTCCAAAATTCGCTGAGATGCACCAACCCGCAAATCATTTCTAGAGTTTTACTGGCAACAGCCCCAGATAGTTTGGATTTAACAAAATTTAACATATGATCTCTGATTTTAAGCAGATCAACAAAATTAAAGTTCTAAAGAAACAATTTATATAAATATTAATTGGCACAGCTTCGATGAGATACGACCAGCCGCCATGTTTACCCAGCTCAAATTAGATCTATATGGTTGTGTGTCATCATTTGAGCTGTGGGTTAACATGGTGGCTGGTCGACTCTTATCGAAGCTGTGCCTATTAATTTACAAATAACAGGAATTTCATAACAAGGCAATGATTTAAATCACTTCACGAAATTCTCCACTGGAAAAAAGGAACGTAAAGTATGAGAAATAAATGAAGTCTTAAGCAGAAATTTTTAAAACTGCTAATATGGAGAAAAAATATGGTTCGATCAAGCTTCAAAACTTAAAAACAAACAAGACAGGGAGTAAAACTGACACGTAAGAGTATCGCACAAGCACAACCCAAAAAAACAAACTAAATATCATGTAAAATAATATTTTCCCCTTTCCGAAACTGTTTAAGAAGCGTTCTATATACAATAATGGCAGTATTTTGCAACCTCTAACTTACCATAAAGATTACTTATATTCTAAAACAGAGATCAGCGATCTCTTACGTCGAAATCAAAACAAAAACAGAGAAAAAAGTAAATGATTTACTTGTACTTTAACTACTTCCTTTATTCATTGCCAGATTGGGCAGACACACACTTATTTAGTTTCGTTTTCCTCATTAAATTAAAAGAATTAATTAAAGAAAACTATTTTCGTCTCTAAGAATAGTTTATTCTTTTTATTGTAAGAATTCTTTTAAAAATTTTGTGAAATAGAATAGCTTTTGTCTGCTTTTAACACTCACTAAGCTAAGCCACATAATATCTAAAATATCAGAAGTGAATAGAATAAAATAAAACTTCCCCGTATCGTTTCGTCATTTGTTATTTGGAGATCGCGTTTCGTCTGCTCTTATTCTTATGTTTTCCTGGAGTTTTGCTTAGATTTGACGAGTTGGGGGGCAAATTTCGCTCCTGACCTTTGATTTGTCCCCTACTCTTTTGCAAAAGTTTTGCCAAATCACTGTCCCATCATTCCAAAACATACTTTCACACATCTGAATGCAAGGAAGATCTTATCAGAAGATATAATAAAACATCTGTGTTCACTTTCGCATATCTTTTTAGCTTGTACCTATGGATCTCGTTACTTCATACCGATCGGAGGAATCGGAAGATGCATCCTTGAAGCAGACGGATATGAAAATGAATCCGACAGTCAGCGATTTGTTTCGCTTGGAGTCCGATTTCATCCGGAATCCCGATGTCATCAAAACGGACATTGACCACAACAAGAGACAGTTCATCGCGCCCGACAGCTTCCGTCCATCAGTACCGAAATCCTCTCCAAAAACCGTCGATTTTCTGCATTTGGAAAGCAGCGACAGTGAGGAGGAACAACAGTACATTCACGACAACATAAACAACCTGTTGAACTCGGCGGCCATTCTGAACGACATCGTTACTGGGCCACCTCGACCCAGTGATCTTCAGATGGTGGCAGAGCCAGAGCAACAACCCCTGTTAAATGCTGGACATTTGACAATGGGGGCTGGCTACGACCTGACAATGACCAAAAGGAGCAGAACTTACGATCAGAGCTTTGAAGCCTCGGTTTCCAACGCAGACATGACGAGAAAGAGACTAAAACCTGAACCTTCTTCCAGTGGCTCTTCAAACAATGTCGCTGTGCAACAGCAAATCAAGTCTTCCACCTATCTGCTCAAGTCGGTGGTGTACCGAGAAGAGGAAAGGGTGGTCTCCTACCTCAGCAACACTTCCTCTCGTATACCCTCCCAAATGACTCAAACTTATTCTGCCCACTCCAGTGTCATCAATGCCCTGAAGTGGTGTGTCCCTCGGTACAGCCACCTGCTCCTGAGTGTGTCTGCTGACGGTACACTGAAGGTATGGGACATCTTTTACAAGAGTCCCCTTCAGTGCTTCTACCACAGCCTGGGGCTGAAGGCTGCTGAGTGGTCGGTTAGAGGAGAAGTGGTGATAACAGGGGGCTATGAAAAGAGAGCGCTTGTGTATGATGTACTGAGTGGTAGGTGGAATAAGAAATGTTCACTAGACAAAGAGTGAAATTTTGATCTAAGATTTCTGCATAATAGGTTTTAACAATATTACCAATGATTTTCTACTTAAAACATTAATGATCTGATAGATATAAAGCTTTTCATCCTGAAGAAAAATCTACTCTTCCAGAAATCTGGCGCAAATCTCGCCAAGCAGATTCTTTGGCGACAACTAACACATGACCAACCGAAACAGATATTCCCTTTGGCGCTGTTTGCATCATTATTGGCAACTTTATCGCTTGCTCCGAGATTCTGGAAGAGTACCGAGAAAATTATTATTTAATTTTGATGACACTTAATAAATTACACAAAAAATATTAAGGTAGTCCAAAAAATTGGGCTTGGTGTTTAAAATGGTGATAATATAGTGGATTTGGGCAACCCAGCCCAATAGATGTTTAGAAGTTGAATAGTTTACTTCCCAATATAAGGCATTGGCAACACCAAAAATATTGCTTAGGCCTGTTTTCTTTAAATTAGAATTTGACACATGAATATTTTGACCTGGTGACCATTCTAGAAGTGTTGCTTGCACTGCTTCGATAAGAGTCCTCCAGCCGCCCTGTTTACCCGCAGCTTAAATGATGACTGTCATGTCAAAGATAGAGATATAACTATTATTATACTAAACACTATTAGATCCTAAAATAATAACTTCTAAGTATTCTTATCTTAGGATCAAATAATAATGATATTAATAGTTAGATCTATATGGTTGTGTGTATCATCATTTGGAGCTGTGGATAGACATGGTGACTTGAGGACTCTTATTGAAGCTGTGCCATTTCCTGACCAATTTCTATGTACTGAAAATTCTCCTATTTGCAGTTATACATATTTTTTCCTTTGAAGAATCAATATTGCAATACATTACCTGACTTTTCTAAAGGTACATTCAAATTTATTTGAATGTACCTTTTTGCTCGTTTTGGAGAAATCGTCCTATGTGAAGCAAGTGACTTGGCATTACACTTTTTACTCTTTCACTTTCCTATGGAAACTAGCAATTCACAGGAGTGAATAACTCAGGATGAACAGTGATAGTGAAAATTTTTTAACTGTGCTTTAAGCTTACTGTGTTCCTTTCCACATGACCTGATATCTTTTTTTTCCTGTTAGGTATAAATATAGTTTCTTACAACATTGGCAACTATTTGTCATGCATAACAATGCATCCAACTCAGGAAGATGTCTTTTTGTGTGGAACTCATAATGAAATTTTAGCTTTTGACCTACGGGTAAACTCTGATCTTCCCATCAGAAGATTTACTTCCAAATGTGAAGAGGTAATCACATTTCTATTTTCGCTTGAAGAGTAATTGCTAAAACTTACTAAAATTGAAATAAAGTCTGTCTTTCCTTTCCAGGCTATTAATGTAACCTTAAATAAGTGAGGCTTTCTCTCCCTAGGGTTGAGAAAGTACATATAAAGAGCCAAACCGGTTATTTCTCCCCAATAACTCCATTCAATCTTTTTTGAAGAGGAAGTTGCTTAAGTAGCCAAGCTAGCTACCCAAATCTACTCGAACTTGGATTTCCCCGTTCCCAACCACCTAGCAAAGAAAGATGATATTAGAATCAAGAAACATTGATGTTTAAAATGGGGTGTTCACAATCCATACAATATTTCCTGATATGAAAAAGACCACTAATCCCCAAAGCAGCGGACCTGGAAAAAGTTGTAACCTTCCCCTGAACATAATAAAATTTACCCAAACCTTATGATTGATCCTATGGAGCTTGGCAGGGGCTTCCCCCGAACGAGGTTCGTAGGTTAGGGAACTTTTTCCAGGTCCGCGAAGCAGTTTACAGAAACTATAGTATTTTACCCAGATGACCCTCATCAGACTCAGGGGATGGTATAGTCTAGGGTTTCCCAAACTTTTTCATACACATCGACCCCTTTGTACCTAGGCCATCAACCCCCTTTCAAAATCTGACTAAATTCTTAAAAGAAAATGATTCAGGAATGAAAATCCAACTAAAATTTTATAGCTGGTTTAATTCACTACATGGACACAAGTTAAATAAATTAGCACAGCTTGAAGGCTAAAGGAGATGGGCACTGCCTGATAGGTCCCTACACAGAAATAAATTTGATTTGACTTTTTTGCCTCCAGTCCATAGTCATGTGGTCATTGCAGGTTTAAAGTAAGCAGGGGTGCATCCAGAATTTTTTGCCAGGGGCCGTTTTTGGGAATTTTGTGAAAAACGGAATTGAATTTTGTGAAAATATTTTTTCATTCTAAAATAAGGTCCTATTTCTGTAAATATATTATTTTTTTAGTAAAATTACAGTTAGTAAAATTACACAAATTTAGTAAAATTACACAAATTTAGTAAAATTACACAAATTATTAAAATTACACTTAGCAAGTTTTTGGGAACGCGAATTTAGTGGAGGGGATGTTTTTGAGGATCGGAATTTTGCGAAGGGGCCGTTTTTGAGGGTCGGAATTTTGTGAAGGGTCCATTTTCGGCCCCAATTTCTTTCTAGATGTACCCCTGGTAAGTAACAAAAGGGTTTCTAGTAAATATTTTGTGGTACTTTTTTTGATAACAAAAAGGTAGTCTTTTTGTAATGACCTTCATATATTTATGTAGGGATCTGGTGTTCTACAGGTTAGTTTACAATCATAGAGGCCAAAAGGGTGCTATTAGTAGAAAAATCCTACAATTATTTAGTTGTCAACATTAATGTTTTGTATAAATTCATAAAATTTCTTCAAAGGTGCTTGATATGGTCTTCTTGGATGGAAACGAGTTTGCTTGCAGTACAAGTATAGTGAGTCGTGACTCAGAAGATCGTACAATTATGGTGTGGGACTTTTCTAGTGGGGCCATTTTGTCAAACCAAATATTTTTAGTAAGTATTTATTTCACTGATTATAACCTATTAAAATTAAATAATTTATAAAATTTAGAAAATAGTTTGTTAGTATTTCTGCCTTTTTATCTACGGAGATGCCAACCATTCTGGATTTTGTGGAATCATTCTGCATTTGGGCCCGTAATCCCTGTGTTGGGTAGGAAAAGATTGGAAAAGAGAAAAAATTGGAAAGAGAAAGAGAAAAAATTGGAAAGTCCATGTCTAAAAAACTTGGAAAATTTTGAATTATTAGAAAATACAGATGATTTAAAATTTTTCCTTAAATTTTTAAAAATAGACCCAATTTCTTTTCTACCTCACATTTTAGTAATTATTACAAAAACCTTTTTTGTTTATTTTTAAAAAATCCATAAATCTTCACATTTTTTGTGATTTATAAGATTTATTCCTGGTTTTAACATTTTTGCCAAGCTCCCAGTGTCTGGCGTGCATTGCTATAAAGTCAATTTTTTTTCAATCCACTTGCCTTACAGTAATTACGTTTTTGAAGGGGAAATGTTTGATGGCAGATGTCCATAACCAAAGGTTGGCATTTCTGTATTTTTGAAAGAGTTCTATTGCTAATTTTTGAAGTTAAAAGATCTTGAACGTTTTTTTTTTCAGGAACGTTACACTTGTCCTACCTTGAAAGTGCATCCTTATAATCGTAGTTTTATTGCACAAACCAATGGGGATTACATAGCAGAGTTTTCATCCCAACGACCATACAAATTGAAAAATAAACGATTTATGGGTCATAAAGTAAGACTTCTATTGTTTTTTTAAAGAGTCCTTTCACTCCTTTACTGCCCGAGATTGTTTTGAATCCTTTTGAAAGTTTGGGGTGCTGGGGAAAGAGTTAACACAGGCTCCATTTATCTGGGTTGCATTGTTTGGGGGTTATAGGATTCACACTCCCAAAATTATTGTGATGATTATTTTGTGCTTTGTTCTCTTGAAAATTTTGTGGAATACGAGTCTGTTTATTCTTGTTGTAACCCTATGGAGGCCTTAGGATGACAATGTGGGTCTTAGTCCATAATCATGGTTCACCACATCCCCCTGAAACAAAAATCTAGTTATAATTTTAAAATATTTAAGTCATAATTTAAATAATTCAATAATATAATAAAATTATTGTGCCTGTATATCAAGCTGTCAACCATATTAAAGATTTAAATTTTGGCTAAAAGTAACTTTTTTAAGATCATACTCTATATAATTTTTTCCTATTGTAGTTTGTTGGGAAAAATAGTAAATAACTTAATATGGAAACTTATTAGTAAATTTTTAAATTGAGAAGAAAAAATGTGATTTATGGAAAGAGTTCTTACTATGCATTTGTTTGTTATTACAGGTTTCAGGATATGGCATTGAATGTGATGTTAGCCTTGATGGGAAGTATATTGCCAGTGGTGATGCTAATGGGGACATATACTTTTACAACTATTTTGATACAAGTCTGCTTCATAAATTAAGTGCTAGGAATGGCATTGCTACCAACAGATTGAAATGGCATCCAATTTTGCCAAGTACCATTGCTTCCTCCACTTGGGATGGACAAATTCAGTTATGGAAGTAGTTTTTTTTGTGATTTCGGATCCTGTGATTTTAATGCTTATAGAGCTATTGTTTCGTACTCTTCCATTTTCAATACTGTAAAAAAATTACCTTTGTACTTGGGATGCCTAAGATAGTGATGTTGTTAAGCTATTGTTGCCATTAGTACAGAGTGTTTCAACAGTTCTGCAAAAACTGTTCAGTCAGATTCCTTGTTGGGAGTGTAAAAAATACCCAGTAAACTTAAATAAAAACATAAAAAAGCCATAAACTGACAGAAACAGGGAGTAAGGCTCCTTGGCCAGGGCAAGATTTCTGAATCAACTTTTAAGAATCTTCCAGAATCAACTTTTTGTGGAACTGAAATTTAGGCTTTGAATTTATTGTAAGCTTTTCCATGGAAAATCTTACCCTGGTCTTGAACGCAAATGAGATTTGTTATTTTTTATATGATTGTTAATTGTGTTACAGTAACAATTATGTTACAATTTATTGAATCTTAAGCAACTTTATAAGCTTGGCAATAATTTTCAGTGGGGATAATGGAAGAGTACCCAGTGTTTTAATGAGAGAAACTGCTATTTGTGATAGGAATGTGTTAGTGCATTTCATTGTCTTTGGAGGAAGTGTAACTACTCCCATATCTTCTATCTAATGTGTTACTTGTTTCGGTTATTTAAAATTTGTTGAAAATTAACTTTACCTTACCAATGTATTTGATGGATGATTGGACTTATAAATGATTTTTTAAATGGCATGAGTCATGATGATATTATTATGAAATGTTAGTGATTTTTTTATCTCTTAGTTTCCATATTCATAAGAGGATTTAATTCAAGATGTAGATTGTACTGTACAACCTTTACATTCATAAAATTGAATTTATCTAGTTTAGGGGTTTCCAACTGGTTGGCCCTTGGTAACCTTTTTTGTGGCCTTCTGAAGTATACTAACTTGTCGGAGATGGTTCCAGGGAGCTCTCAAGAACTCTCCAAAAATAGCTTTAAAACACTTTTTGGCAAGCTAAATTTTGTAAGTTTTTACAGGGGGGCCCCAGACCAACCTTTAATTTTTCGCTTAGGTTATTGAGTATTTTTTAGTTGTTTTTATAAATTAAAATGCCACACTTTTTTTTGTATAACTCCATATTAAAAGAGGTAGAATTGGAGATTTATCTTTTGAAATTGTAAATGACCTCCCTCACCAGAAAAAAAACCTATTAAAGAGTCCTCCACTTCAAAAATTTTATCATGGATACAAAATAAGCCTGATTAATTTGTGGCCTGCCACTGGACTTGTGAAGCTCTTGAGCCCTTAATAGTTGGAAACCAATGATCTATTTCATTCACCCCTCAGTTTTCCTATTTAATCTGTGCAATTACTGCAAAAAAAATTGGTTTTTAGTCATGACCATACTCATATAAAATTTTTTCCAATAATTTACCTTTTTTATACACGCAAACAAATAATGGGAAAAAAATATGTATTAGCTGCCAAGGGGAAGTTTTTTAAAATTTGTGTTTTTAAATCTTAACATTATTTTTTTAATTTCTACTTTTTACTGAAAGCATATAAAAATTTTCACTAAATACGCTTCAATTTTAACTATAATTTAAGTAATTTATTCTTTTTTAAACACCTTTATAACCTGAAAATTTACAAAATACAGATAGTTTAAATGACAAGTTATAACAACAAATATATCAAAAAATTTAATCTGAATATTGAAAGTATGATTCCATAAAATAGTTTTAAAATATATTTGAACATATTTTCTCTGAACAAAAAGAGAAATCATTCCATAAAGGAGAGAGCTGAAATCTGTCTCATTAATTTGTGAGAGGTTTTTGAAACTGTTCATTTTTTAATGCTATTGGATTTTCTAACTAAGTTCCAGTTTTCTTGTTTTGAGAAATAGCTTTCCATAGCCTCAGACACAACAGTCACTTTAGAGAGATTTAGCCCATTTAAATTGCTATCATCAGCTCATGATGAGCAGCCTCCTCTGAATTCTGCAGAAAAATTTCAAAAAAAAATTTTTTTGTAATTTTTCTGCAGATGGCAAAATTTTCTACGAATGCCGTTCGGGCGTTCGTGTATATTATTCTGGACTGGTCGGTCATGACATCTGTTTTTCCTGCAATTTTTTTAACATTTTCCTAAATTTAGTAACCATTGAATATATTGCAAAATTTGATGACTTAAAATTTAACAAGGATTGGAAGAAAGTAGTTTCACACAGTTGCTTTTATTAAAGGCTCGTTTCACACTTATTCATTTTCACTGCTCATCGTGATGCACTCCCGTGAATCGTTAGAGTGCATAGAAAAGTGAAGGAGTAAAGAGTGAAACTCCAATTCCCACTTTTCACTTTGGATAATTCCTCCAAAATCAATATCAAAAGTAATAAGTCAGAATAAGCCTTATTATTTTGCTGAAAAGCTAATTTTTTATAAGAGTCTCAAGTTATTGCTAAAATTCATCTATTCTTGTGTTTTTTAAGAAATCATGCTATTTAAATGAGCTGCTGAGAGAAAAAAGATATAACTCAAAATTTTCTGATTTCAAGTTAGGCTATTCTCGGATTTCCTGGGGTTCTTCCCTTTGCAGACTGAAAGTGGCTAAACCCTTGGTTTAGTTCTGTGTTCAAGAGTTACGAACCTAATCTACAGATATTCCACAAGAAGTTTTCATGTAAAACACATAATTTCTTTAAATTTTTTCTTAAATGCATTTAGACAATTTTTTCTCTCAGCAGCTTAAATGTATATTTGTTATAAATTATTTAATTAGTGTATAGGTGAGGCCTTATTTAATAAGTCTTAGTTGTGGATGTTTTTTCTCTAGCACATTTATGAATGTTTTTGGTTATTCTATCTTAATGTATAAATTTAGATTTATTAGTTTTCTGAGAATTTGGTGGCTTGAAATAAATGTAAGATAATTTATTTAATTCTAAGAAGCTCCCACTCCCTGCCTACTAAACTAACAGTTACACTGTTCCTTTGGATTGCTTTGCTCCCCCTTTGCTAAAATACTTTGGCCTAGCTAAGGCTGCAACAATTACATTATAAATGTTATAAGAATTTGGATGTATTTGATTGAAAGAAAGTACTAAATTGGGAAATACAAACACATTTTTAGTTTAACTTCACATAATTTTCTTCCAATTCTTGTTCACAAAACTTTTTAACTATGAAAGTTCAAGACAATGGTACTGAAAAGTACTTTTTTTAGACTTGTTACACAAAAAAAGTTAAGGCAATCACACAGTAGATCATTGTAGATTTGAAATTGTATTTTTGTACAGATTTCTAAGCATTGAAACTTCCTAGGATTTGTGAAATTGTCTTCTCATGCATGTCTATTATTATAAACGTAGAAGTGGTTGAACAGTTTTATTGTTAGGAGGAAATTTTTTGTGATTTTTCATATCAATCAAGTACATTTTAATCAACTGGATGAATCAACTAGAAGACTCAATGTACAATATTCTTAGCAAAACCATAACATCTAAATCATAATATTTATTGTGCCTTACAAAACCATTGATTTTAATGACCTTGTTTAAATAATTATCACTGCTAATCATTTGAAATAATCCTTTCTTCCTTGTTGACAGTCAAATTTATCTGAAAAATAAGTAACACCATTACTAATTTTCCTTGTTTCAAACTTGTAGTAGAGAAATAAATACATAAATTCTAATGCCAGATATAATCATGTATTTGCAGAATTTAAAAACTTAATGTAACAAGCTTTTATCTGCATTAAATTATTTTGTTTACATGGTCAATTTAAAATTTCACTTGAGAATGGTTACATAGTGTAAATCTGATATTAAACAGCATTAGATTTTAAAACTATTGTTTTAATTAAATATAATAAAATGCGTGGAGTATCTTAATGCCAATGAAAACCTTAGTGATTTTCATTGACATTAAGAATTAAGATTATTTCACCTATCTTTTTTACGTTATTCTTAGTCTTCATTGTTGCCTTGTATTGTGCAAACTACGAACCTTGTATAATAGGGCGGAGCGAAAAAACGATATTTTTTATTTTGATTATGGCCTAGTGCGGAAAAGTTGTGTACTGGTGAGTTAACCACGTGTGCAAAATTTCGGGAAAAACAAAAAATATCTTCCGTCTTTAAAATGGCCTTGAAGTTTCAAAAAAGTGGTGATTTTTTTACAAAACAACTAAAAACCCAAAGATTAAACTCTCAAATATTGTTCATGATTTTTTTATGAAGAACTAATATAGTTATAGACATAATCTTTCAGGTTCCATTCTTCTATCACTCTTTTTTCGTTAGATATAATTTTTTAATGTTCAAAGAAATCTTGTAAAGTTGTTTTTCCTGCGTTTATAAAAAGCTAATAACTCTAGAACTATATAACTTAAAAACCTGAAATTAGTCCCATTCAGTTTGTAAATTTTTTGTCTTTGATTTGATGTGCATCATGACCATAATTTTCTGAAAAATGTTTTTCAAAATTTAAAAAAAGTGAAAAAAATTAATGAAAAAAAAAATTTTTTTTGGAAATTTTTTTGGAAAAATTTAAAAGCCTTTTGATTCATAAATGAACAGTACTACCAAATTTCAAGTTGAAAATAAAATTTAATCATGTATAAAAAAATTTAAATATTCGAAATTTAGGCAAGTCCCTAAACAATACCCAAAATTATACAGCAAGAGCGATTCACTCATGGAAAATTCATAAACTCGCTTGAGGGTGTTTTTTATGACTTAAAACATGCAAAAAATGTCACAAAATGTTCTGAAAATACGACAATTAACAAATTCGGTACAAAACCTTACAGAGCTAATTTTCAACTTTAAGTTAATTCAATTTGCATGCTTTACTCCTGAAAATTCCTAAGAATTATGTTTATATCTAATTGTGTTTACTTTTAACAAATCAAATCAAAGTAAATTAAAAATTTTAGAACATAAAAAATTGGATATAAACACATTTCTTAGGAATATTGAGTTAAAATTCATGCAAATTGAATTAACTTAAAGTTGAAAATTAGCTCTGTAAGGTTATGTACCGAATTTGTTAATTGTCGTATTTCCAGAACATTTTGTGACATTTTTTACATGTTTTAAGTCATATGAACACCCTCAAGCGAGTTAATGAATTTTCCATGAGTGAATTGCTCTTGCTGTATAATTTTGGGTATTGTTAAGGGACTTGCCTAAATTTCGAATTTTTTAATTTTTTTATACATGATTAAATTTTATTTTCAACTTTAAATTTATAAATAATAAATAATAAATAAATAGAACTTTATTATTACACATAGAGAACAAACACAAAAAAGACAGATATGTGATTCGCCAAGGGGAAGAAACTTCCCGTACAGGCGAAAAAGAAATTATACAGACAAATGACATATTACAACAAAAGCAAAAAACTGAATAAAAACAATAGCTAAATAATTAAATAATGATGGCAGCAAGCTGGTAAACCATAAACTAAATATGCTTCATTGAAGTGAAAAATATAAATCCAGGTCGTCGATATTAATTAATAACTCAAATAAATTTCTTTTGAACTCTGAATATCTAATAATGGAGGTTAGATTTAAAGGTAAACTATTGTATAATTTTGGTGCGAGGTAAAAGAAATGTTTACAAAAAATTGATTTAGAAAATTTTGGGATTTGATAAGTTGCTACAGCTCTAGTATTATATGGTCTTGCTATAGTGTTAAATATAGATTTATTCCGATAAAGATAAAGTATAATACGAAAAAACGCGTTGTGACGAAGAGGCAATAATTTGAGTAATCTAAAATTATTAGGATATGACTGCTGATTTAAAATTTTGAATATCTTATTTTGAATAGAAATTAAAGGTTGGAGATTGGATCTAAGTATTGGTAGTATTCTAAGTATTTGGTAGTACTGTTCATTTATGAATCAAAAGGCTTTTAAATTTTTTTCCAAAAAATTTTCCAAAAAAAAAATTTTTTTTTCATTAATTTTTTCACTTTTTTTAAATTTTGAAAACCATTTTTTAGAAAATTACAGTCATGATGCACATCAAATCAAAGACAAAAAATTTACGAACTGAATGGGACTAATTTCAGGTTTTTAAGTTGTATAGTTCTAGAGTTATTAGCTTTCTAAAAATGCAGGAAAAACAACTTTACAAGATTTCTTTGAACATTAAAAAATTATTTCTAACGAAAAAAGAGTGATAGAAGAATGGAACCTGAAAGATTATGTCTATAAATATATTAGTTCTTCATAAAAAAATCATGAACAATATTTGAGAGTTTAATCCTTGGGTTTTTAGTTGTTTTGTAAAAAAATCACCACTTTTTTGAAACTTCAAGGCCATTTTAAAGACGGAAGATATTTTTTGTTTTCCCCGAAATTTTGCACACTTGTTTAACTCACCAGTACACAACTTTTCCGCACTAGGCCATAATCAAAATAAAAAATATCGTTTTTTCGCTCCGCCCTATTGTATAATCTATCTTGCAATCTACAAAACACACGAAACCTTTTGTAATGCACATTGCCTATTTCCAGTACATTGAAATTATTTTTTACTTTTCTTTGTAAATTTACAGATGTGCCTTGAATTTAGTTCAAACACAGTGTAGCTAAAATGTTTCTTTCAAGAATTTAACAAAACTATTTTATAATCAATAGGTTAGTATCTTTTTACCTACTGTATTTGATAAAACTACATTTTGACACGCGATTTTTAATACTCTTTCTAAAGTAATTTTTACAGCCCATATACCAAAGTTTTTTAATGTGATAATCCATACTTAGACTTACTGTATACATCCCATGTATTTAATAAAGGAATGAAATTGAGTGTTAAAGAAGGTTATTTGATGACTATTACTTGTATTAATTTAAAAGATCAAATGTGACCATAAGAAGTATTCAAATCACCCACTTTCAAAATTAAGGGCAAAGTAATTCCAGTTGCATTAATATTATGAGGGTGTGGTTAAAGAACTATTGTGGCTGAGGGTTGAAAAATCTGTAAGAAAAAAATCATTATAATAAAAATATTTATTTAAAACAATTTTTACTAACTACATAAAAATGAAATTGAAACAAAATTTGAACAAACAAAACACAGTCTAGTTCATCTCTCAAGAGGGTGTCGCGAAAAAACCGTTCAATGCAAACACCGTTCAAAAAACAAAAAACTCATAGCTTTACACATGTAATAAATTTATTTGTTTTTATTGAACGGTTTTTTCGTATATCCCTCAAGAGTCAATCATTTACTCAGTTCATCAAAAAATTCATCCTCTAAAAAATCATGCCTCTAAAATTTCAGCTTTGGCACTTAACACTATCAGGTGAAAATTTAGTGAAGCTATGAAGAAGCACACACATCTAGACAAATATTGTACATTCAAATGACATACTGGGTATGAAATCCTTTCATATAAATACTACAACAAGTTTTCCAAAGCTTTAATGCACTTGATTGATTCGAGACACGACACAATTACTTCCTTTCCTAATGTTAAAAATAAAATACTTTTCCAAACATAAATAAGATAAACTTTGTGTGCTCAAAGAAATTTAAAAACAAAATAAGTATCACTAGTTATTCTTTTTTAAACAGTAAAGCTGATTGATGAGTTATAAACTTTCGTTGCACCTTCTGCTCCTTAATTCCCAACCCCCTGAAGAGAGCATATTTTATTGTATGCATAATTAATGGAGAAATGCTTCTGGAGGTAGAGACAAAATACCACATTCCCTTCCATACCTTTCTTCTAATAAAAAGCACCAGAGTTTTAAGCACAAAATTTAAAATTTTTTCCAAGAACCTCAGGAACTGATACGTGGGGGAAAATGCTCTTCAAACAATAAAACCGACTGAAAATTAAGGTATTCTAACCAAGTTTTATAAAATTAGGTTTTAATACGACATTAAGCAGTCGTAAAAAGAGGACATCTCAAGACTAATAAGCAATGCTGGATTAACCCCCCTAAACTATCCATTAGATAAGCAACAATAATATTTAGCACAAGACTCAGTTGAATCACAAAGCAGATAGACTGGTTGGTAAAAATAAGCTTTGATATTGAAGCACAAGATTATTTTTTTCTTTTGCATTCCAAAAGCTTCCCAGAAAATTAAGTTTCTTGACCAATTGACTACAATGATTTCCATATAATAAAAAAAACTGAAGTATATCTAAAATTTATGCAATAAAATCAAAGAAACCATGACATTATAGACTCCAATGAGATTATCTATACAATCCTAAATTAAAATAAGTTACTCCTCACAAAATTTATGCTTAGAAGTTGTATTAACTTAGAACAAAATGGGGAAACTCAAGAAAATATATCGCCAAAAAGCATGGTAAAACCACGAAATTTTCTCTACGAGACAGTGGTTGCTTGTTATTTATGCCCCCCTAGTAAAATTGGTATTGCTTTATATAGCAAGTTACCAGTATCTAACGTGAGATAATAAGTTAGTAGTATGCAACTAGACATTTGCCTGTCATGTGTTTGATTTATTGGTTATTTCCATTGGGATTGTTTTAGCATAAAATAAAGAGACTAATTTTATGATGTACTGTTTAATCTTGACACAATGAGTCATGTTTTTTAGTATTCCCCTCACGCTGATTTTAATTTCTAGACAAACCTATACGTTATTAAGTAAGCCATGACAAACTTGAGCTATATTCAATGATTGTTCTAACAAAATTTGAATTGTAATTTTAACTGCTTAAATAATTTTTTCTCGAAAAATCAGCAATACATTAAATTTATATAACCTACTAGTCACTGAAATGATATAGTGTTTTTATAAAAATAATTTTCACATGACTAATTTTATTATATATACTCCTAATAAATTACCTCTAATTTCTAACCTGGATTTTGTGTTATCATAACACAATTAACTATTTTTGCTGTCATAGTTGAATCATTTTAAAAATGCCATTAGTTATTTATTTATTAAGTTAAAGAGAAGAAAATAAAGAAAAACTTTGATTTTTATGCCTGAAATAATACTAAATAGTGATGACCATTTTTTAAAGTAATTTATAAAAATAGAATAAATGGAATGAATTTTAAATTGATAAACCTAATTTTATACATGTGAAAAAGTATGTTTTTAAAATAAAGTAATGGAAATGCTTTTATCACATTCTATATTATTTTTCTTGCTATTTAAAACATGGATACTTAAATAATTTTAAGAACAAGACTGTTTTTTTTCAAATAATTATCATTAAAAGATAAGGCTTATTTTTGTGAAATTAATTTGGTTTAATGATAATTAAACCAAATTTAAAAATTTCTCTCCAGGTATGCAAACAAATAAAAACAATTTATGTTTTAGTGTAAATTTAGACAGCACCTCAAAACTACCAAAAACTAAAGTAACTTTTTAATATGATTATAAATACTCCATAAGCTCAATAGATTATCCACCATTATATCAAGGTAAAAAAATCCACAAAACATTGGTTCCCAATCTCAAAACTTTGCAGTAAATACAGTAGAACTCCAATTATCCGAAAGTTGCATTTTCATTTAATTAATTAAAAGCTATCTTTCTTTAAAAGAAGTTTTTCTCTCCCATTTTTAGCATACATACAGTAACTAATTAAAATATTAACTTTTTCAGGGGGAAATCCAATTATTCAAATTTTTATCATCCCAATGGCACCCAGACCGAATTGATTCGGATGATTGGAGATCTACTGTATAAAATTTTAAATAATTACAACTGTCAGTCAAGATGATTTATAAAACACAGCTGACACAAGCAATACTTAACTTTAAGTAACCATGAACCATTTATAAACAAAGTACATTACTAAATGCATGAAGTACATTTTTTAAGTTCTGCTCTAAAAAGGTGACTCAAGTTCAGCACATAAATAAAAATTTACAAAATCAAATACAGGATTCCCCATTCAATTTTCAAAATGAATATCTAACTTTCCCAGTTAAGTTTTAAGAGAACTTCATATAAAAATAAAAAACCAGCCAATAATGAATTTTTTTCTTTTTTCAAACACAAAAATGAGATACTGATATAAAAATTAGCTATTTTAAAAGTTCTTTCACGGATATTCCCAGTTTTAATAAAAAATACACAATTTCCATCCCTTATCAGGAAAAACTCCCTTATAATTTCAAGATTTCTCTGAAGCATGAGAACCTTTTATCTATAGAAAAAAAACTGTAAGATACAAATAATATCCTAGATGAAATTCCTATTGAAAGATTGAGAACCACTAGTAAGAAAAACTGATCACAGAAATATGCTATGCATTATACACTGATTTCATGCAGATAGTTATTATTCAAAATAGCCAAGTTAATTATTTACAGAAATGCATCTTGGATCAAGTGAAAATTTCCAAATTTCTTATTACATTTGTTATATACTACAATAAAGGTAAGGAACTGGATTTACATATATTGTATGACTTCCAATCAATATTTTAAGTGGCAGCATAAAGTAAAACCTATTATGAAATAAGATCTGAAGAAGCAATGTAGCTATCACACATTTCATCAAATCTAAAAGCTGTGTTAATGTTATGATAGTTAAAGTTATGATATTTTTGAGTTTTTAATTACATAGGTTATGCATATAGGCTTACCATATTTTCTCAGGGCCAACCCAGGACATATTTTTGAAATTTCTTTATAAGTGCCATACCAAATTACCAAAGATTAAAAACTAAGAAAAAACTATTCAAACTAATTAACATTAAACAAAAATATCAAATTTTATTTTTTCATTTAACGTTACTTTTTCAAAAATTGTTTGATTGACTTAATTTTTATCACAAAATTAACTGAAAGTAAGTTTCCTTAAGTAATACAGAAGTTAGAAAACGTAAAAAACGCAATTTTAAATAGTTCGGTCAGGATTTTTCATAAAAATGTCTGGCAAATCTTAAATGTATGAAATCCCGGACATTTTAGCGTCCCAGGACAGCTCTACAAACCCCAGACTGCCCAGGGTAATCCCGGATGTGAAGTTCCTCTAAGCTCCTGAAGTTCCAAAGGACCTTTGCCTTTGTTCTTGAAGGAGGTGATACTCTCCCACGGATTAACGGTGCCGCACTAACGGTCGGTGGGGGGTATCTATAAAAAGGGTTGGCAAGAGGAGAAAGGAAGCTTTTTGTCTGTTTTGCTTTGAAGGGAGCAGACACGTTTGGGGTCTCGCTCCATGTGTATACTATTTTCCTAGTTATTTATTTATTCAAGACTCCCTGGGTGTTGTTTTATGCTCCTCGGATCTACATTAATCCCTCTTCTCTGATGAACGAACCCACCACCCCTTTTTAAAACGTGGGGTGGCGCATCACACCGGACGTATTGTAAGCCTAGTTATGCATACATTTTCATTGAAATTTCATTATGTGTTACCCCATTAAATTCTAAATCAGAGGTCATACCAAGTTAGAAAATCCAGTTACCCAGCATCTAAAGTATATCCAATCTATTTCGAATAGCACACACAGATTTAATCATTTCTCTCTGAAAATCCTCGAAAAATATCAGTTAGAGACCACTTGATTTTTATTACATTAATATTTTCTTCAACAGATATTTCTTTAAAACAGGACACATTGGAAATGAGCAATTTCCTATCTGTACAAATATGATCAAGATAAAGCATTTTCATAAATAAATAAAATCTTAAAATTTTTTACAACCCAGTTAGTTCAATTACTAAAATCCCCAACTGCCGCATATCCTGTTTTAAAGAAACCTCTTGAGACAAAAAGTAATTGCCAGGGCTCAGATTTCTTGATAAATCTCTTTTTATTTCCAATATATTTGGTTATGGTGAATTGGCTGATTTTTGCAGTACCTTATATTTTTATTTAAAAGGCGAGAATTTTTGGAAATATACATTATACTGAAGTGGGAGGTCGGCTGATGTTTCAATCTACCAACCTGACAAAAGTAGCAGGTTAAAAAAATGGGGATAAGAGAGGAAAACCATAAAATTTAAGACATAATAATTAAGTTCAAATATATATTCCTCACAGTAAAATGCTAAAAAAAATTCTACTAATGCAATATTCATTAAAAGATGAAAATAACTGATATGAAGATTTGATATCGGCTTATATATGGGTTTTGAAGTAGAATGCAAAATGTTATTTCAACATCAGGCACAAAGATAGATAAAAAGAGGGCAATGATCACTCAATAATAGAAAGATTTACTACTGTTTTCCCTTGTTGTGAGGAAGAGTATTTATCTGTATGAGGTATAACCTTGTCCTCAAGATCTATACATAATCACAGGTCAAATAGAATAAAATAAATAAATCAGGGGGCTGTCCAGACATTTTGTAAAGGGTCCTATTTTTGTAAAAATCGACTCGTAATTTTGTGAATTTGAAGTTAGCATTTTTTTTCAGCCAGGTACCTATTTTTGGGAATTTGTGAAAATAGTCCCATATTTGTAGTATTGGGAAAAGAATACTTTGTGAAGAGTAAAGTATTTTTTATAGTAAAATATTTAATGAAGGGTCTGTAAACGGACCCAAATTTCTTCTACACATACCCCTGAAAATCCTCTTTAGAAAGTATACATTATACTTTCATGCCTGAAAAAAATATGAAAATTTAGTTCAAGCCTATCACTCCAGAGTCTATCACACTAATCAGGTCAAACGTAGACATTTCTGTAGAAATCGGAGCCCAAGTTATCAATAAATAAACCCAACGACACTCAGTCGCTCGCTAAATGATGGTCTCCGTGCTTGTGACAGAACCGTTCCTAGTCCTCGAGAGGCTGTAAGTGGAGTCTGTGCTCGAAGAGGATTCGCTCCGGTGCACCAGCGCCAGCCGTCCGTCCCCAGGGGGCCAAGCGGTCTGCGTCCCTCGGTCCCGGCTGCCGAGCGTGTGCCGCCGGAGCCAGCACGCGCGGCACGGCTCCTGCCGCAGGTTGTTCCGCTCGCGCGTGCGCTCCTCCAGCACTTTGGCCAGCACCGCGGCCGAGACGTAGTCCGTGTCCGTCGTGTGGTCAGAGGGGGCCTGCGGCGGTGGGTGGTTGACCGAGTAGAGCATGGCCGTGGGGGGGAATGTGGGGATGGGCACGCGGATCGTCCGCAGCTCTGGGCTGCTCCGGCTGCTGTTGATGTTCTGGTGGAAGTGGAGCTTAACCTTGTCCTGGAGGTCAGAGGGAAACTGGAGAGGAAAAAGGATTTACATCTGGTCAGCTCTTTGTTTTGTATGGTCTTGGGGAAAAACATTATGGTTGGTAATTTAGGTGAAGGATAGGGTTAGAACAAGCAGGGGTCGATCCAGGTTTTAATTTTTGGGGCCTGTTTTTTTTTAATTTTTGTGAAAATTAAATTATTTTTGTGAAAATTAAATTATTTTTGTGAAAATGGATTTTTTTGTGAAAAATATATTTTTTACGTAAAACCCAGAATTTTTTATTTGCTATTTTATCTTTACATTCTTTAAATCGATTTGATATAATACCAGAAAAATTTTAAGTTCTTTACTCTAGAAAATCCTCATATGCTAAAATGCCGACTAATATCAGGATAACGCATGTGATTAGTTCCAATTACATCGCCAATTAGGCGCCGGCGCCCGATGGGAGCAGTCGCGGAAAAAACGGGACTTACACGAAGAATCACAACTTTTTAGCTTTCAAGATCGAGATTCTGTACATCAGACATGTTGGCTTTTGACCATGTTAACTTTGGTTTTTTTCCATTACAATACGGACACGAGAAAAGCCGACATCTCTTGACACCCGTGGTTGTACAAGGAATGGGTTGCTGAAAAAACAGAACATTCCGCGAAAAAAAATCAATATGTATTCCTAGACACAAAAAATTAGTTTGACCTTTTCGTAAGGGTCACATTTTTAAAAAATTTTAGAGGGGAAACCTCCAGACCCCCATCTTTTCAATATAAAGCTAAAAAAAATTTGCAAGTACTTAAGACAAAAGTTAACTCAATGGTTCTGCATCTTATAATTTAGGAAGAATGCTGAAATGTAGAAAGTTTACTTCTTTTTAGCAAATAAATCAAGGCTTGTGAATCCTTCAAAGAAGGAATCCTAAATTCTCGGGCTATTCCTTCGACATTTTCTTCCCGACGAAATCCGTTTGTTTTAGTGATAGCATTATCAATTATTTATATATATATATAAGTAAATTTGATTATTTAAATAACATTGCTTGATATGAAATAGATTTAACAATAATTCACAAAAGTTTTGTTTAATTTAACAATTTAATTAAGATGATATACAACTCAAATTACATATATGCCAAATAACAATTTAAAACTAATAAGTACATTTTTCTCTGGACTTCGATAAAAAATTTTAAAATTATTTGCCCCCGGTGTAAAATTACTTGCTGACCCCTGGGTTAGAAGGATACTTTAAATGCCCGTTTTTATGATTCAATGTATTCTTGAAAATTACAGGGTAGTTACAATTTAACTTCCCCTTTGAAATGGCTATAAATAGAAAAGTACAGGACTAATTATTCTAGAACAGTGTTTCCCAACCTATTTTGGTCCATGTCAGTGGCAGATCCAGGATTTGGTTTTGGGGGGGGCTGAGAATTTTCATAATCCAATTGAATCTGCTTGTTATTGGTAATACGGAAAAGGTAGTGAATTATCCTACTCAAACCCCTAAAAGGGGGGTCCTCCCCCAGAAAATTTTTGGAAATTTAAGTCAAAAACCCTCCTTTTTCTTCTCGTTTTGGTATTCCTCATCCGAATTTCGGATATAGATTTTTAGCGTTTTGATAAACTTAGTAAAATATTAGACATTTTTGGGGGGGCTTTAGCCCGAAAGCCCCCCCGTAGATCCGCCACTGGTCCATGTTCCATCAAAAAATTTTCCATACCCCCGGTCTTATTTGCATATATAGAAATATATTTTGAGAGGGACCAAAAATTATTTCTTAGCCCCTCCCTCCTATGTATATTTAATAAGTCAAATGAAGCTTTTCAGAACATTTTTAGGTAAAATTTGCATGCTAAAGAACTAAATCAAGTTATGAGTAATTAAGTTCTAAGTACCAAGGGGGGTTTAGGGGTCCTCCCCCATCAAATTTTCAGAAATTTGACTCTAGGAAGCAGGTTTTTAACTAGTTTGGTACCCCTGTTGGGAAATTTTGGATATAAATTTTTAGGTAAGATTTGCATTTTGATGAACCTAATGTAAAAATGTTTCAAATATAAGCGTTCTAAAAACAAAGAGATCTTAGGTCATCCCCCAGAAAAGGTTTGGAAATTAGATTCTAAAAACAGGGTTTCTACTGGTCCAGATTTCAGACATACATTCTCAGATAGGATAATAGGATCAGATTTTGATAAACTTCTTTTAAAAAAGTTTTTTTTAATTTTCCCCCTGGATTGGCCCCACCTGGGGGGCAATTTGGTTGAAAATTTTCAAATTCCCCCCCTAGAAAATGATATTGCCCCCCGAAGGGGCATGTGCCCCACATTGGGAAACACTGTTCTAGAACTTCCACACATCAAATAAGGTTGGGGTATTTTTTTTACTTGAAAAATTTTCAGTTTGAAAATTCAGCACAAGAGAAAGATGGTGCTGCATGATGTATTGTTTATTCAGCAGAGACTCCAACTTTCGCTACTGCACTTATGAAGATGGCCCCTCAGAGGAAAAAGGTTTTATAATTTTTCAGAATATGAACATCATGAAAATTGTTGTTTAAAGTATTCATCAAACCCCAGCCATTTGCCTACTATGTCCAATGTAATGTGTTTTTTACAAAAACAAATGACAGACAACAAATGACATAGCTAGACTAAATATGGACATTTATAAAATACTTACAGAGCTAAGTTTTTGTGAGATAAAATTTGAAGGCTTGCACTGCAACAGTTGAATGGCTATGCTACAATCATTTCTATACTGAACCTAGTGATGTAAATATACATACTTATGAAAGCACATTGAAACTATGCAGTGTAAATGGTAAATTTCATTAATTTGTTTCAAAACTACAAACAAAAGCTATTACTTTGATAAAGAAAATACAAATAAAAATGCCTACAACAATTAAAAATGTTTTGTTACTATCTGAAGTACTTACCCAGGGCCGTATTTAGGCAAGGCAACATGTGCACAGGGTGGCAAATTTTGGGGGTGGCAGATTACACCAATTCAAAATGCTACATACTATACAGCTTTGAAAAAAAATGTACACATAGTTTTCACTACGGGAAGATTCTAGGGATTCCGCCATTTACGAGAAAGGGGAGTTAAATGGTGACAGTCAAAGGGAGTTAAAAGAGAGTCCAACAATGATTCAAGAAGAGTTTATTCCAAATAGTGACTTCCAAATCTGATTTTAATACACTGCTTGCTCCTTAGCAATATTCTTTTTAAATTGAATGTTATTTTTTTGGTATGTTAATAGATGACCCCTTAATAAAATTTTCTTAATTAAAAAATTATTTTGCAATTTACTTTTAAAGAGATGTTGAAGTTTTAAACCCCCTAATTGTAATCTGTAGAAAATTTAATCTCCAATTCATGTTAAATAGGACTAAATGCTCGTTTCATCCCACCATTAAGCAGTAGACTTTTAAAAGAGACAGGCGGAGATATTTTCTTGCAACAGAAAATGAAATGGGGGGGGCAATAAATCAATATGCACAGGGCGTCAAATACTCGAAACACGGGCCTGTACTTTCCACAGAAGTTTTAGGAAATAACTTAATATGTAGCACATTAAATGCCATAAATTACTTTATTTTATTCTTTTCGTATGAAAATAAAACACCAGAATATTAAATAAAAAATAAACTTATACTTACATTTTGCTCTTCTAAATCATTAATAGATAAACGTGCTTCTACTAAGCGATTTGTAAGGTCCCCGACATCTTTTGTCAAAGCACTTTTCTCTGTTTCAAATTTATCTACCTAAAAGAAAGAAAAATATTCCGTATTTTTTCTGCCATTACCATCTCTAACAAAGACTTATCTGACACCACAATACCCAAGAACGAGTTTTTAAATAATAATTAAGGATAACTAGCTTTCTCAACAATTTGTTTGATTTAAACTATAATTTTTTCATGATTAAAAACTAATTTTATTCAGCTTAATGTTTTATAAAAATCGTAAACAAAATAATCACTTTGGAGTTAGGTTGAAATTGAATTTATAAATATTTAACTTAAACCCTTTACTTACTAATTTTAAAAGTTTATCTTCTAAACCTTGGTTTACTTTTTGCAGCTTTTTAAGGCTGTCGAATAACCTAAAAAAGATAATGCATTAAATAAACTAAAACTATTTGTTTACTGTGTTATTTTATTAACATTTTCAAGGTAATGTTTATATTTAGTAAAATTTAGCTTTTATATTTAAAGTATATTATGCAGAAATATTAAAAAAATCATTACTTTTTTAAAACAACTTCAGGAAATGGATGAAGGGGAATATTTATTAAGTATATGGCTTAAGGTTGAGGTAAATTGATTACTGATATAATAAGTTGTAACATGGCCAGCCAGCCAAAAGGTTGTGTTTTGGCAGTTTTGATGGATTAGATTAGGTTTTGAAATAGCTTCTAAAAAAAACCTAGTCTATTTATATCTTTCCACAATTGGCACAAGAAAATTCTATTAAAAACTTTAAATTTTGAAAGAAATGTAGACTAAAAAGTAGAAAGATACTAACTTTGAAACTCGCAGCTTTTGAGAAGCCAGGTTTATTTCCACGAAAAGATATTTTCAGTGTATTTTGAAATTTGATCCACCAGTAACATAATCAGATCGATTTTAAAACAAGATTTCAGGAAAAGTTTGATAGCTTATCAATTTTGAATATAATCCTAAACATTAATTATTGATGCTTTCAAAATATAATGCTTACACTATTGATAAAAGCTTACCTAGTTTGATATTTTTATGCATATACCACAAGCCATGAACTATGGAATAATTAACATACAATTAAATGTTCTCACAAATATGATGGAAAGCAAATCAAGAATTGTTCAAATTTATACTTTAATTGGCATAAAAGTAGTGGTAACTAAGTATATAAAACTAGGGGGCTATTGCCCCCTGCTCGCTATCGCTCGCCAACCCCCGGGAACTGGACGCAGTTCCCCTATGATTGCTTCGCAATCCTGTGCTCGCTATGCTCGCTTGCCATAAGCTGGTACAGCCTAGCTGAGTTTCATTAACAACTAAATTTATTGGTTAAAATAGAGTTTTATAAATAGTAATATGCAGCAGGGAAACATTAAATATGTGTATGAAAAATATGCATACAGTGTTTATCAAATTCATGGGTACTGTTGCATTAAGGTGGACACAAATTGGAGCCGAGCGGCGTAGCGAACAGCCACGAACACGCTCTGCGCAAGCGCCGCTCTTAGAGCCTCCGAGTTGCGCGTGCGCAGAGCGTGTTCGTGGCTGTTCGCCTTCGCCGCTCGGCTCCAATTTGTGTCCACCTTTAGCCAAGAAAAGCCACCATATATTAGCCAAAAAATATATCAGATGAGTACTATTAACATGTATATGTTATTATGTTATACTTAAAAGTTGATATAGATGCTTTTACTTACCCCATTTTTTAATCACTCCTCTAAAACTTTTTTGTAAACCTAAACACAATTGTAAATACTCCTGCTTGGAGCTACAACCGTCAGATTGGAATAATAATTTCTAGCTCTACTTAAATCCATCTTATTATTGCTTTTAAATTTACGAAATGTAAACAAAACAAACCAACCGTTGCCAACGGGAGAAAACAAATACCGCCAAATATCAGCATCACGTAAGAGAAATATATATATAGATAGTAAACTTGTTTCATTTATAAAAAAGAGCATAAAAGTTATTGTACTTCAATTATGAAAAAAATTAAATACTAGAGTACCAAGTATTCCCATTGACACCATTTCACCAACATTAAAATAAAAAGTAACTCAGCTTTTCAATTAGACTTCAAAAATTATGGTTAATAAGAAAATAGAAGTATGGTTTATATTTTGTTTTTGCACCTTTCATATTTATCTTTCCAAATCACAAGCTCCTGTTGTAAATGGTCCCACTCTCCATTAGGATATTGCTCTGCATGGTTAAGTACACTTGTTTCCATCTTCAATATGTGGTATTCCCTTTCTAACAGTTGTCTTTTTAGAGATTCTATTTCTTGATGTAAATGCAATCTAAATACAAAATAACTTTGGTCAGAGTGGTGAATATAGAAATTTTTTACGAGAGGGGCCAGATTTCCAAGCTAGATTTTTGCACCAGAGGAGAGGACCTCCAATTACTCCCTCCATGCATATTTAATAGGTTCATATACTTATTTTAGTGGATTTTGCACTTTTATGAACACAAAAAATTGAATAAAATAGAGTTTGAAGCACACAAAGGGGAGTTTGGGAAAAATTTTAAAATGACACAAAAAAAACCCCAGGGTTTTTACTCATTTTGGTACACTTATCTGGGGGCCAGGGCCTCCTCCTCCCCTTTTATTATACACCCCTGCTTGGGACAAAAAAAATTTTAGTTTATAAAAGCAATAAACATTTTTAAGTATTAATACTATAATAGCAAACCTAATGTAAAGCAAAAGAAAAAGTCATTCAAACTTAAAGTGGGCAAGTCTTTCTCAAAAGTTTTAATTAAATCTTTTATTGAGTCAATAAGGATAAAAAATAAGAAATTGGTTACATTGGTGGTTAGAATAGTATTACAGTTGACTAAACTTTAATACTATTAAACGTTAATAAGAACTTAAACTTTTATTGACTCCACTACACTTAAAAGACATTTTGCAGACCCCACCAGAAAGACCCCTCACATATAGAATGGTACAAGTTAAATAAAATAGAAAAATGAAAAACTTACGTGTCAGCACCTATTAAATGCATATCACTCACATTTGGCCATGTCCTGGAACCAAATGAAAGGAATTGTACTTTATATAATTGTCAATTGTCACATACAGTAGAGTAGAACCTTTTTAGAACGACCCCTCATAGGACTAACATTAAAGGGTCATTTTAAGAAAAGAATATTATAACAAATAAAATTAGCACTATGATAAAACAATCGGGACTTTATTAACAGTTGTTGTAACCCAGGGTTTACTATATAATGGGAGGTCATGGTTAAGAGATACTACTTTGTTAATATTATGGTAAAATGTTCCTACCTCACAGAAGTCATGCATTTCTTGCATATACAGCCACATTCCTAAAAATAAAGAGGTTTTATGAAACATTTTAAATTTAGGATGAAATAGGTAAAGAATTTGATGAACAAAACAAACTTACAGGGCATGAAAGCTTTTCAGTCATATTTTCCTATGTTGCAATGCAATGCGATCTATAAAGAATATTTTACAAGCTATAAAAGCGTACATAACGTGCTTTCTATTTCATAACAAGCATCAATAAAAAAAGGTATGAACACAACACACATTCTACTCAAAAAAGGTAAAACAGAAAAACTACTACAGAGTTTGAAGTTGATTATCTGAGAATATCAAGACATTCAGTGATTATAACAGGTAGGATCTATTGATTTTATAGTTAAGATTTTGAACAAATATTTCAGACAATACTCGTTTTATAATTGAGTTCGCCAAACAATCAGAAGAAGAGTAAAGTGAGGTCATACCATGAAATGTATTATTTAGTGTCAGAAAGAATGAAAGAAATCTGTATTTAAATTAAACTAATGCCTAAAATATAAGTAACACGTAGTCGTAAATTATATTACATCTGTACTGCTAACGGCGCAAGTTCAGAGTTGCACCTGCGCCAAGTTTTTAGCGTTAAAGATGACTAATATGGTAACCCTAACTCATGTTAAAAGAGTCATTTGGCTTCTAAATGTGCCGTTAAACAGCCAAAAATCGCCAAGCAGGTGCAACTCTGAACTTGCGCCCTGCTAACACCATGGAGGAAAGAGTAAACAGGAGACGAAATATACATGCGCAGTAGCGCACAAATGAAGCCGGCGATCTCGGGCGGCTTTTCTTTGATGTTCATTTGAGGCGGTCTACTTCCCAGCATCCCTTGCGCGTGGCTTGTTTATGTTTTTTCCTCGTTGTTTTGTTTGTGTTTTCCGTGCAGTTTTCATACAATGCGGCTATACATTGCGTTTTTACCCTAAAATTAAATCAAATTAATAATATAAAAGTCTGCTATTTAAATTGATTGCAGTTTCGAAGTCAATCAAATCGATATTTAAGAAGCGAAATTCAAAGCATTTTCAGAATCGAAAGCGCCTCGCCAGAACAGGGTTTTAAACTGTTTTTTGGAACACGTAATCCCAAATTTGGATACATTTTTAGTTAGAATTTTGATTTTAATTAACTTATTTTAAAAAAGTGTGAGTTATAAAGGTTTTGTAGGAGATGAGGAGAAGGAATTAAGCATTTAGTTTTATTTATTTATAAAAGACATTTACTTAACAATTGAAGAATTTATTGTATGCATATATTCACTCAATCGGAACTGCAGTTGGAATGCCGGCAGCCAAAAAGAACATCAGAAATAAAATCACGACGGCCGCCGGAAGTAAATATAAACATACCCACGTGCTTTAGCACAAAAAGAAAACAGGTAAAAGAAAAATATGCATTGACTCCAACAGGTTACAGGCCACGAAAATTTCACCCTTAAATACTGGGTTTTAACTTAACTAAAAGTAAAGCAACAGTTGATTGAATACATCATGCGAGCGAAATGGCTTCGAAAACTTAGATTTGAACTGGACTGTGTTCTTGTTTTCAAGACCATTATGTGCTCAAAATCGATTATGTGCCTACTCAAATTTAAGATCTTTATTTGTTTAAAATCTACACTCCAGGTACTCAATTTTAAAAACATCCTCTATTTAGAAAGTACTCTTCACATGCTCATTTTAGAGACTTCAATCTTCTTATAATCGACTCAAATTTGTTTATTTTTAAAACCCCCTATTGTTAAGAAAAAACTTTACCTAAAGCTCATTTTTTAGATCTTTATTATTCACTCAATACAAAGCTTTTTGAATTATGAACATCTGTTAACTAACTGCAAATAGCAATGCTTTCTTTCTTAGAAGAACATTTAAAAAAAGACCTCTCATCAAAAAATTGAGAGCATTTTTTAACAATCTACCAATATTGAGACCTGAGTTTCTTATAATATTGAGCAGCTTTCATTTGAAATAAATGTGAAATGAACCCTTAAATCAAAGTTATTCATAAAATAAATAATTATAAAATTTATTTAAAACACAATAAAATGACACTTCACTTGAAATTTTCATAATAAAATAACAGAAAAATATTACATGAGAATTATTCTGGAAATAAGTTTTTAAACACAGAGCAAAATACAACACACAATAAGTTTATATGGAACGTAGGACCAAAATGTAAATCAGCTGATAATTTAGCTAATAGATAGGTAGAATGAGAGAACAGCTTCAAAATAATAAGTTGACATCAAGACATATAAATGTAAAATACAATGTAAATTATTTTTTTTCTTGAAATGATTAAAAAACACACTTATATGGGCCATAGAATATAAAATCCTAATTTTAAATTATGCAAAAACTTTACTCATACATCATTCATGATTTTTCAGGTGTTAAGTCACAGCCATTTTTGTATTTTAAATAGACTTATTTTGCAAGATCAAAGCTCACCAACCCTCAAACATATCAACAGTTAGTTATAAGATGTGCCAATCACCCCCAATTGTTCATGAGGCATGAACTCGATGAAACTGACACTGGGTCCAAACTTGGTAGGATGTTTTACACCCCAAGGGGCATCCCTGTAGGTATTACGACACACTAACCATAAACTCCCAAGAAAATCCCCCCGGAAATTTTATAACTATTGAAATTTCTTATATTTGTCAGCAGAGTAGCACACTGTCTTCTCATCAGTACGAGGGAGGAGAGAGTAAACTCTTTCCTCCATGATCAGAAAGGACTGCAAATTTATATTTTTTACTTCTACCATAAGAAACATTTAAACTTAATTTAAATTATTATTTATTTCAAAATCATAAGTATTGAAATTAATTATTTAAACATTAAAAAAACAGGATTTATTGTATGATTTGGAATATGTGTTTATACAAATAAATCTAACTTACAATTTTACAAAAATATTTATCGTTTTAAAATAAAAAGTTACAAATTGTTACTAAACAAATTTATATGATAGTTTTAAAATTAATATATTAAATATTAGTTCATGATTTAATGTAGATTTTTCCCTTATATATTGCATACAAAAAACAATTTAAATGCAAATAATTAAAAAATAAAACTTCACAAACGAACCCAGGTTGTTTTGATGTGAAGAAAGAGAGTATTCTACTTACTACTTTAATTCATCTGCACGTACAGGATTGTAATGACAGGATAGTGTTAATGTTGCTAATCACAGAATCAAGTGTCAGCTGGTCAGGTAGTGGTGGGTTAAGAGTAGGGAGGGGTCAAAGATGCAAAAAAAGTGAAAAATAAATTCATCTGTTCGTTGATGAAACTTGGTGGAGATGGTAGTTTAGATCTTTCTGATTACAAAAATAACAGTCAGCTGGCTGGGTGGCAGTGGAATGACCTTCAGCTGGTCATGTGAACTAGCAAACAAAAGTTATCTCACAATGCATGAAATTTGATGATGATGTCAATCTTTGTTACATAAGGTAATAACGAGTCACTACTAGTTTTCAACGTTGTTCAATGGTGACTTTCCAAGAGTAAGGATTTGTACTAGCAACTCAAGAATTAATATCTATTGTATTAGTAAGTTGTTATTACTTTATGTAACAGAGTTTGACAACCCTACCAAGTTTCATGCATTGCCAGATAACTTATTTGTATGCAAGTTCACGTGACCAGCTAACTGTCATTTTTGTAATCAGGAAGGTCTAAACTACCATCTCCATCAAGTATCCAAAAGAAAAGTCAAGTCAAAAATGTTCAACTGTAAACAAATATTAATGAATAATTTTGTGAATTTTTGCTTGCGCCAAGCTATTAGAAAAGTACCGCAAAGAGTTGTCAATTAATTAATTAAAGATAACAATTCTAAATCAATCAGAAATTTTAAGTAAACAATTTAAATAAAAGAGAACTAAAGCTGTGTATCCAGCTTAGTAAAATCAAGTTAAACAATTTTTCTATGGACGAAGCATCTAAATCTTTATTAGCAAATGTCTCGATGTATATTAACTGCTAAATTGTGCCTAAACTTCACTGGTACAACAAGGTTAGTGTTTTAAACTAATATACCTACTTATTTGAATTAATGTCTGTATGACTTCCTCATACAAAAAGTCTCATAACAGTATACATATTTTTAATATCTTTACTATCAACTAAATTTTTATGTTCTATTATATAACAGCAAAAATGTTCATCGAATTCACTTGATTCATACATGTTATAAATAATGTACGCATTTTCATCATACATGAACATTTTAACAATTTTGCCAAAGAAAAATTAATCATTTTCACAATTTACAAGTACACAGCTTCATCTTGTATACCAGGTGCCATTATAGCACCGACACTTGATAACGCTGGTAACATTGAGAGCATTTTATACGCTCATGAAGGCATCTGGACTCTTGTTCCCAACTCCGAGGAGAGCGGACGTGCAATTTCATCGCTCCCTGATCAGGGCTTGGGGGGATCGGTAACAGTCTCCGGAGAAAACTATTCAGCGGGAGCGGAGTCTTGTTGGAGATTTCAGTAGAACTCATCACCAGTTCATGGTTTCCCGACGCTGATGGACGAAGGAGCAGAGTTGCAGGTTCCGGCTGAGGATTTTTTATTCGCTATCAGGAAACCAACAGCCGCTGTAGACTACAAGCCAGTGAATCTGGCAGATTTGAAGAAATAAGGGTTCCGAATTCAAGCTGCATCTATAATACAAATTTAGAATACTAATTACTCCAAGAATATGTGAACTAAATTTTTAAAAATGTTTTTCGCAATAGATAATTCTACTGTGTTAGGGGCCATTCATTAATTACGTAAGGATGATTTTGGCAATTTTTGACCCCCCTCCCCCCATATAAGGGTACGTAAGATTTTTCAAACCCCTCCCCCCCTGTTCTTACGTAAGATTCCATTATGTTTTTCAAAACAATAAAATGTTAGAAAACTCTCCGTTTGACGTAAATCAAAGATTTTTATTTTTCAACTGATAAATAATATTCTTGCTGTTAATTACATATTACTATTCTATTATATGATTATCTCTTGATTAGAATAATTGAAATTTGTTTATATTAACTAGGAAAATCTTACGTAAGAATTGGTTTGACCCCCCCACCCCCCAAGTAAGGTTATGTAGAGATTTTTCCAACCCCCCTCCCCCTCGGGACCCTTACATAATTAATGAATGGCCCCTTATACCTTTCAAAGGTTTTTACCTCTAACAATATGTGACTATTTCATATTATCAAACATATTTACATTTATTAGTATGTATTTCTGTTTTTATGAATAACTTTCTCAATTACCTTGGCAATTAATTACTTAATTTGATATGAAAAAAGGCATTATAGGAAGACAAACCTGAATGGAAATAGCGGGTTAAAAGTGACTTAGTAAAAGACTAGCATGACATAGACCGTATAGTCTCACAAGTATTAAAATTTAGTTAATAAATCCATAGGTTCTCAAATTTAAAAGTTTGTGAATCTATGGGTTAGATGATAAGCGGAAGAGATTATATAAGTGCCAACAAAAAACACTAAAAATTTCAGTAACAAAAGAAAATTAGTGTAATACTCAAACTAGGAAGTAAACAAACAAGATCAATATTAAAACTTGAGTAAATGGGCGTAACTTTATTAGTTCATAATAACCCATGGCCCATGGTGGATTTGGAAATGTTTTTGGACATTTTTAGGAAACCTTTTAACTTCTATTAATTATATTATTGCTATTGGGTCCCTTTGCATTTTGGAATTCAAACTATCTAATGACATTTTTCGAAATCGCTCCAAGAGCATGTAACGTAATAGGGGAAATTCTATTAACCTCAAAAGGAAATATAAATCGTTCGTTGAAATACTTATGCCTCTAATTTGTGGGTGAAAAATGGCGAGCACATGGTACTACGTTTACGACCATTACCAAAAACGTTAGTTGTTTACGATTATTCCATCATGCCAAATGGGCTTGTAACAAAATGTTTAATGTTCTTAGAAAAGAGTATCGTAAGATATGAATGGGTAAAGATGTTATGATAAAATATACAATACAAATAACACTATTCTTAAACAATTTAAATTGAAAATGAACGTTACTTACTTTTAATATTTGGGGTATATTCCTATATTCAAGGGATACATTTTCATTTCTCATCTTCTCACCAACTCAAAAGCCGAGGAAGAGGAACCAAAAGTTCTTGTTCTTCATATTAAATAAAGCTGCTTTTGATTTCACGATCGTTTTTAGCATCTGAATTATAACAAAAACAATGTCGCCATCTGAGAGAGAGATGATGAGAGAGATGAAGTTGTTTTTTTGGACATTTGCCTGCCGATGAAACAGCCGCTTCGTCCTTTTTTCCATGCCATTTGCGATGGAGTTTTTCCAGGATGAGCTCAATTTTCTATTATATGTTGCAGAAAAATGGTGATTGCTCCTCACGAAATCTGTTTGTTTATCGTCGAGCGCCTATAGCGCAGCGCATGATGGGAAGCATACCGCTGCGCAGAACTGGCCGAGAGGTGTCAGCACTACTTCATTTTCTCAGCATTACATTTCGTCTCCTGTTTACTCTCTCCTCCATGGCTAACACACATCTGTCAGCAAACAATTTTCCACTTCCACTATTCATTTGTTTTATTGTTTGTTCTGCTGCTTGGTGTTTTTTACATTATTTTGTAGGTCAACAAAAGCCAAATAAAAAGGAAGTACCAAATAAAAAAGGAAGAACTTTGAAAATCCTTTAACTTTAGGTAAAATGAGCCCTTTTTACGAATTTAAATGTATAATCGCTTCATTTCTCCCCAAAACATGAAAAGTTTAAAAACAGGAAGTAAAATCAAGTTTACTTAAATTAACCTATATGAGTGGCAACAGATTTAATTTCGTCTGCTCAATGTTTTGATTTGAGTTTCGATTGTTATTGTTATTTTTTTAGAGCAAGCAAATACCTCTATCACCCCAACTTGAACTTAATTGTTATTTTAAAAATGCCAATTAAAGAGCACGTTGTTCGTTTATTAAAGAAAATATGGACATTTTTAATGTATCCAAATGATTCTGGGCTGTATTTAGGAATTATAGTTCTATTCTTGGATTACCTTTTTGAACACAATATTTGGAAAACTCAAAATAATGGTAAATTTGGGATATTTTTTCTTTGAAGTATTTTTTTAGAAGTTATGTACTTGCCCAATGATTCATTTAAAAACTTAAAGAGATACAATTTATAACTACATTATTTTTCCATTCCACCATATCACAAATATCAACGTATATATCTCATCGTAAAATCCTAGAAGTGGGTTAGGGTTGGCGCCTCTTGGCAAATTTTTTTTGTCGCCATCTTTACTTTCATACTTTGGCGCTACTACTTTCCTTGGCGATTGAACCCACTTCTTGGACTGAGCCTATCTCATCTTATTAAAAGCAATACAATTATAAATAATTATATAAATATCATAAAGCAATACAATTATAAATAATTATATAAATATCCTAAATCCAAATAAATATCCCTTCACTCACTCGCTGTCAAATGCAAACACTAAACAATCCATTATATATACCGCATCCCCGTACCAGCATCAGCTACAACAGTCAAAACTGCTCACCAAAAGGAAAGAGAACCGTTTTTAAAATGAGCAAACATCAATATTAAAAAAAACTGAAATTCTAAGCACAACGTGACAGCCCATTGCTTTAAGTCATCACTCTTCAATTGGCCATTTCAGCAGGCATTGCGTGTGTCATTCCACTGGCGATCCAAAGACTTGGCAATCTGTCTCTTGACTATGTAATCTATCCTCAAGGCAACCCATCAACAAGGACTGATCTGTAGGTTGTATCTGACAACTTGAGTGAGCATTAAAACAGCAGGGACTGGTTCAATTCTGTTAACTTTCACATAAAATGTGTCCCACCAAGCTGTTACAAACATCAAAGATTAGAAATGTCAATATTTACATATTATCTGCACGCAGTTGTTCACAGGTTTTTGAAGGATAAAACAATAGCAAAAAATTAAAAAGAAACCAATTGTCACTAATTAAAGAGTATAAAAACTCAAACAAAACAAAATAAACTTGAGAAACGATAAAATCGATAAATATAGATGTTTAATAGTATGGGTAGATGTAAAAAGTGAGGATGGCAACATTAAATATATATTTGAAAAAGTTTTTTTGGACTGCCCTATTGTTCATTGTGTTCAGAATGTGGTATGAATTATCGTGTCAGCTGTGCTACTCAATCTGAAGATCATTGCCAAATCTCATAGAATGAGCTGATAAATCTGACTGTTGACGTGGTAACACTAATAAGAATTCAGAATGACCACATTTCTGATACAAAGGATTTATATTTGTCTGACTTGTATTTTTACAAAGACTTTTGCATCCAAATAATATGATTAATCCATAATAATATAATTGTTTTGTAAATTTGTTGCTATACATAAATTTTTTACAGCTTTTTTCTTCTTAATTGTAATTTTTTAGTCTTTAGTTTCAAACAAACATTTGTATGATTTTTTTTTTAATAAATAGAACTTTATTACACATAGAGAACAAACACAAAAAAGACAGATATGTGATTCGCCAAGGGGAAGAAACTTCCCGTACAGGCGAAAAAGAAATTATACAGACAAATGACATATTACAACAAAAGCATAAAACTGAATAAAAACAATAGCTAAATAATTAAATAATGATGGCAGCAAGCTGGTAAACCATAAACTAAATATGCTTCATTGAAGTGAAAAATATAAATCCAGGTCGTCGATATTAATTAATAACTCAAATAAATTTCTTTTGAACTCTGAATATCTAATAATGGAGGTTAGATTTAAAGGTAAACTATTGTATAATTTTGGTGCGAGGTAAAAGAAATGTTTACAAAAAATTGATTTAGAAAATTTTGGGATTTGATAAGTTGCTACAGCTCTAGTATTATATGGTCTTGCTATAGTGTTAAATATAGATTTATTCCGATAAAGATAAAGTATAATACGAAAAAACGCGTTGTGACGAAGAGGCAATAATTTGAGTAATCTAAAATTATTAGGATATGACTGCTGATTTAAAATTTTGAATATCTTATTTTGAATAGAAATTAAAGGTTGGAGATTGGATCTATATTCTCCACCCCAAACAGTGACACCATAATTTATTAAAGAATAGAACCAAGAAAAATATAAAGTTTTTAAAAAGGACAAATCAATTTTATTTTTTAGGTGGTAAAAGTTAAATAAAATAAAGCGCAGTTTTTTCCCCAATTCAAATATATGAGTTTTCCATTTCAAGTTAGAGTCTACATTAAGTCCAAGATATTTGTAGCTTTGAACACATTCAAGAATATGACATTGGCAGTTGTTTTTAGATTTACATGATGAAATGTGATATTTTAAGTCAAATGGTGTACTCAGATGGTCTTAAACTGAAATTAATGTATATTTAGTTTTGTTTAAATTTAAAGTCAAATCATTAGCATTGAACCATTTGTCTATTTCGATTAAATCAGAATCAATTTGAGTCACCAGTTCCTTTAAAGTGGAACAAGAATATAATAAGACAGAATCGTCAGCATAGGTTAATATCTTGCCTGAAAGATTTAATTTACAAAAATCATTAATGAAGATTAAAAAAACAAAGGACCCAAAATTGAACCCTGAGGAACACCTCGATTTGTTACCAAGTACTCGCTTAAATTGTTACCAACCCTAACTCTTTGTGTCCTTCCTGTTAGATACGAAATCAACCAATTTAAGATATATCCTCTAAATCCTGCTCTTTCTAGTTTGTATATCAATAAAGAATGGTTGACGTTGTCAAAAGCCTTTTTTATGTCCAGAAAAATTGCCACGGTAACTTTGCTTTTATCCACACTATTCACAATAAACTTAGAAAATTCTAAAAGAACCATTTCAGTAGATCGGCCTTGTGTAAACCCATATTGGTTAGAGGCAAAGAAATTTGTGTGAGACAAGAAATTATACATCTTTTTTACAATAATTTTTTCAATAACTTTAGAGAGTGAGGGTAAGATCGATATAGGTCGATAATTAGAAAGAATATTTTTATCTCCAGATTTATAAATCGGAGAAACAGTTGCCCGTTTTAAAGAGGCGGGAAAATCACAAGTATTGAAAGAGGAATTAATAAAATTTACAAAAAATTCAATGTTATTAGGGGCAATTAATTTTAAGTACTTCACACTGATACCATCATAATCAAAAGAGTTAAGTTTTGAAAAAGATTTTAAAGCATCAAATATATCAAGATCGGTAACTTCATAAAAAACAAAAGATGATAAACAAGGTGATATATACTGTTGACAGTTAGTAAAATCAATATTCGTTGCAGTTTGGGTAGCATTATTATATAACATATTAAACTGAGAAGCTAAGATCGAATTCTCTCAAAGTTGTCAGGCAAGGTGCAATTTTAGGTGCAATTGCCGCAAATCAGACATACCTGAACCCAAATGTTATTACATGATTGTTATTCTAATTTCAAAGATTATAGTAAGTGCTGTTAAAGAGAATCTTTTCGGTTCAATTCTCTTAACGTTCCCGCTAAATAATCGCCTAGCTTTTTTGAACGCCATTTAATTAAATATCGAGAATATTTTTCATTGGAATGGAACCATCTTTTCTTATTATAATGTTGTATTCTAATTTAATCTAGGAGAACTGCAATTTCTTATTGCTGATAAAACAAATGATAACCCTGGACCACAGGGGTAGATCCAGAGTGTTGCAGGCACATTCCCCTCAGAAGAGTAAATATGAATTGGATAAAATAGAAAAGTTTCTAATAATTAACTCAATCATATTTTTGAAGCTGTAAAATGCTTTATTGTGCACGGCTAAAAAAATTGAGGATTAATCGGTTAACAATCCTGCTAAATATTGCCAAGCTCTTCTGAACACCATATATTCAAATATTAACAAAGTTTTCTGATTTTTTTGATAAACCAAACAGTTATTGATCTAACTTAACATTTAATCTCTATGTGTTTGAAATTATTTAGCAATATTTCTACTTTTTGGTGTCCAAGAGAGCTGGGAAACATTTAGCGAGAATTGATCAAAAATTGTTTTGAAAATTTAGTACTCTCGTATTTTTCTGTTGACCATTTAGAGATTGTCAAATTTTGTAATTTTTGGAATCAGTGGCACAGTCAACCGAATAATATTGTAAGAACCTAAATTTCTATGATTTTGTTGAGAAAGGATTTTTAAAAAACTTGGTGCCCATTTTGAAGTCAAACCCAGATCTGTCTTTAAGTACTAATTTAAACTATTTCTCCCAAGGTTTTTAAGCATCAAACTTTCATAGTTACCTCTTTTATAGCCAATTCTTTATTATTAACTTTCTTATCTCTTTAGGCTCAATCCATCTTGCAATCGGTATTTTATCTGCCCGAGATAATTTTGACCAAAGAGCAGTGGCTCGGTCTACTTGGTTGCAGAATCTTTTAAGTGAGAACGACTATAAAACTTGGTTTATTGTTGGCAATTCTTCATGTGACATACCTCCAGAATACAGGTTGAGTGTGTATGGTTGTGAGAAGTGGAACATACGAATTCCTGGTGAGTAGCTATAGTTTGTCCTTCCTTGCTAGGCGGTTAGTGTAACCCCAAATGAATGAGGCCATTTACTTCCTAGGGTTAGGCAGGGGTGCAGAATATGTCCGAACGCCCGAACATGGTTCGGGGGAAATTCAAGCAACTCTGGGGAAATTTTTGCCCAAAATAGAAAGGAAAATAAAAATATCCAATCATCATTAGCTGAGAAACAAATATTTTGTCTAGTAACTGCATCATAATCTCCAATTTCAACAGAAAACAGGGGAGTTATTGCGTTCTTGTTTTATCACATCAATGTTCTTTACTAAAAAGTTGAGTTAATTAAGGAGAAATTTACAGGTAGCTCAAAAGTGAGAAAAATAGAAAATTGTTAATATTTTAAGAAAAGAGGCACTTTTGAGCTAAGATTAAAAGAGTGTAAGAAAGTCTAAAAAAGTATCAAGATTATTAAAATTTAAACTTATGTGAAAATTATTGAATCTGGAAGAAGTTTCATAATTTAAACCTTTTTTTAAGGATATCTCATTCTGGGGGAAATTTTGGAGAAAACAAATCGTGTTCTGGGGAAATGTTGGGTCCTGAAACATTTTCTGCACCCCTGGGGTTAGGGAGGTATAGAGAAGGCCAAACTGGTTATTTCTTGCCAATCACTACCCCTTCCCTCGTCATCGAAGAAGATGCTTAAGTATCCAAGCTAGCTACCTAAGTTTTGCACACCCCTACTCAAACTTGGATTTCCCCGTTCCCAACTGTCTAGCGAAGAAAGACAGACTATATTAGGATATGGTACTCCCAAATGTACTAAAAGTTCATGCCATAAAAATTCTCATTTTTATTGATAATCTTATTTTTTAATTATAATTGTTTAAAAATTTAATGTAGCTATGTTAAATTGTTTAAATTTCAAAATGTCTATCATGTTGGTAATTTTGTTTTGTAATTTTAGATTTGAAAGAAAATTTCATGACTTCTTTTTCTGAGTCTGGAAAATGCATTTCTCCCCAAAACTATTTTTATCAAGGTTTTACTTTTCAAGTAAATATGTTGAATTATATCTAGTTAAACAGTTTTTAAATAATTGGTAGTTTGAACGTTGGCTAAATTGAGTTATTTTTTTCTCCTGTTTATCTTTTTTATATCCTCTTATTCTATGAACTTTTTTTAAAGATTCACAAATATGATAAATACTATATATTTCCCATTCTTTTGTTGATGATAATTTTTAATTTGGGCCAAGAATTATAAAGTAACCAATATGGTTTAACATTGGAGTATGGATAGCTATCAAATCTTAATAGAACCACCTTTTCAGTTTGGTATTCCATTAAATTCACTGCAGCATTTTATGATATTATAAGTAATATTGTCATGAGAATAATCTTACTCCTGGTGCAATTTGGGCTCATAAAGAGATAGTCTCTTGTAATTAGTGTTCGGCAACTACTGGTCAAAAAGTAGTTAACTACCAACTATCAACTAGTCTGGACAAAAGTAGTTGTAACTACTAGTTAACTACTTTTTCTTGAAAGTAGTTGTAACTAGTAGTTGATTATTTCCCAAAGTAGTTAACTACTAGTTAACTATAGTCTATTTAATTTCATAAGATATTTTCCCCCAAATTTTCGATTACTTTTTCTTACCTATAGCAAAAATATCATGGCTAAAGATTTGCCAATTTTTGATAGGTATACAGGTTTTTGGTGTCTTAAAGTTTTCTAAGTTGTATTTATATTAGTTAGTACAGTGTCGTATATAAGGGGGTTAACTAGTAGTTGCAACAAGTAGTTGGTGAAAAAAGTAGTTAAACTACTAGTTCAACTACTCTAAACCAAAAGTAGTTTAACTACTAGTTAACTAGTAGTTGCAACTAGTAGTTAACTACTTTTTAACTAATTTTAGTTAACTAGTGCCGAACATTAGTAATTAGACTTAATTTAATATAATTTTTCTTGAGGCTCTATGAATTTCCCAAATGAGGTATTCTCACGTTTCGGGATTAAATTCTATTAAAATAGTAGGGACAGATTCCATAATCGAGGTTTTCGCCAAACTTGGCAAGATCGGATTTAAAAGCGTGGAGGAAATCCCGCCAACATTAAACATTGTTGCATACAGTAAAATGGTCATCGCCAAAATTTGGCGTAATTTGGCGAAAACCTCGATTACAGAATATTACCCAAATAGTAGATAAAAAACCATGAAGAATGACGTTTACATCAAGTATTTCTGTAGCCTAGTTTCTGAGATATAAATTTTTTAAATTTCGTTTTTTGTTTTGGCCCGAAAACACTTTCGAATCACAAATCATGCGCTGTGAGGTCACATCCAATAGGAGCCTGTTTTGTGATCACGTGAAAACAGAAAACACAATGGTTTTCATGCGCTGTGACGTCACATCCAATAGAAGCCCGTTTTCTGATAACGTGACTTTTCTGACGTTTTGGCAAAAATAAAATTGAATTTTGAATTATTTTAAACACATTTTTGAACTTAAAAATCAGAAATTTGGGAGTTTTCGACCATAATGTATCGAAAAAGTATAAAATCAAGCAAATCCCTCACTCATGCAAATACCTCATTATTATGCCTGATTTTAAAAATAACTTTGCTTTATACTAGGTAAACTATCCAGTTGTCATCTCCAAATTGGGCATTCACTCAAGCCTTCTCATGGAAAACACTCCTACCAAAGTAGCTTTGATGGATGTACAGAGTAAGGTGAGTTTCTTTTAAAATAACTTTAGAATAAACTACTCAGCAGTTTAAATAGCCCCCCCACTAAATAAATAGAAGTACCACAGTGAAGTAAACTTTTGAGAAATGTGAATAAGATGGCAGGGTTGGCCATTTTTTCTGCCCTCTGTTCTCTTTTTCTGTTACCAAATTAGTCTGCTCCCCTACTCCAGTCTTATTTATCATTCTTCCTACTCTCACCATTTAGATATAATATCTTTCTCTAGTTCAGATTCCAGATTTTAAAGCATGCTGGGTAGTTTTCTTTTTTAATGAAGTTGTAATTCACACAAGTGTCAGCTATTTACCCTTGCTGCATCAACTATGAAATTTTTAAACAAAAAATTTTGGTACTTGGTATACTGTCGACCGTTCAACAGCCGTCTAATTCAACGGCTTAGCTATAGAGGAGTCAATGGGATTTGGTAAAATTTTCAAACTCAGCAGCATGGTCGATGAGATACTATATAAATATTAAAATTTTTAACTGTCAAATATAATTTTTATTTTTCAATTTTTTCAGTTCTTACCGTCGACCGTACCGCTTAATCAAAAACATTATCAAATCCCACTGACTTTTCGGTACTTAATTATTATACCCTCAACCGTTCAGCAGCTGTTAAATTCAGTGGTACAGCTATAGGATAGTCAATAGGATTTGATAACGTTTTTGGATTAAGCGGCACGGTCGATGGCATAATATGTAAGAATAGACTTTTCTATTGATGTGCCGCTGAATTAGATGGCCACAGAACGGTCAACGGGATAATACGTAAATATCATTTTCTCTTACATTTTGTTTTTTAGGAAATAGTTGTTCAAAGCATTGTCTTTGTCAATGAATCGAATAGTGAAAAAGGCTACGTTTTTGCTGATGTTGACCCTATTTTGTTACCGAAAGTAAGTTGATTGGTCATATACTTGTGCTCACTCTTTTTATAAAATATTAATTGAATAATAATTTATTAATATCATTTTATTTGCTTACAGTCTGCCAGATTTGTAAAAAGATTAAGTAGTTTTAACTTAAAAATGAAATCTTGCTCTAAATAATTAAAATATCAGATTAGTGAAAGTGAAATGAGAGCTAATAAATTTCATTAAATTCCACATTCTTATAAAGAATTTTTTATAGTTCTTTCTTGTTCAACAATTAACCTTCTAATTTGTAATAGCTATTTATTATACTTCGCTTAAATTATTATTATTATATTCTTCATTATTCATGTTGACCATTTTGATAAGTTTTTCTCAAATTTTAACAAAGTTTTGCAATTTTTGTTTTTCCTTCCCAGCCTCTTTTTCAGAGTTTAAATTAAACTTATATTTTCTTGTCCAGATTCTATTTTACCAATATTTGGTGTTTTTATGATTTTTAAAGTATTTTTGTATTGTATTATTATAAACATTTTAGTGTATTAATTTTTCTGTCCACCTTGATGACTCCCTCGCCAGTGTTATTCTTGGGATTTTTTTGGAAGAGTAAAAATACTCCTTGACTTTTTTAGGAGGCTTGAAATTCATTTATGAGGAGTGAAATACGGAAATAGCATAAACTATGTATGAAGAGAGAAATTTTTTATAAAAACACTTTTTTAATAGACAAACTGAAACAGAAAAAATGAGGATGCTATTTTGGTTTTTAACAATTATAGCATCTGTTAATATAAGTCGAAAATATTAAACATAATAAATAAAATAATTTATTTTACATTTAATATTATGAAATATTTATTTAAAATTACAAATTTGAGTAATTTTTTTTATTTTAGTAGGGTGCCATGCATTTTTTAAGCAACATGTTTGCTAAAAATTCAAAGCGTGAAAATACGCCTGATTAGTTTTTAAAGCGTATTTCCTATTTTCAATGCGTGAAGTACACTCTCAGAAGCGTTAAAAATATCACTGCCCCTTGCCTTTTCAATGTCTTTCTTTTCATGTAAAAATACCTTTTTGATTTATTTCTTTTGATTGTAATGTAGATTTTTTCAAACCTCTTTAGAACTATGAAGGCTTGATACTTGTGGAAGGATACCTGAAAGAACAGGCTTGTTTCAGAACAGTTTGGGATGATGGAGGTGGAGCAATTACTTTCAGAAGGGTAATTTATGTATTTCACTTTCTTATTTTGTTGAAAACTCATATTCATACCATCACAATATTACTTTCATCAAGTCTATGAATGCATTGGTCCTGTTATTCTCCTTAGTGAAATGTTTCCATCAGTGGCGTAGCTAGCCTTGGTGTCACCCGGGGCGGTAGCTCTCGGTGTCACCCCTTTTGGAATTCGGTTAAAAAAAATAATAAAATTTGCGACACCGGTCACCAGTCTAGAACTGAGGGTCTCAGGTGAACCCCCATTTTATATTTGTGTTCTTATCGCATTTAAATTTATTATTTAAAAACTTCAAAATTGAAGGTTTTAATTTACCGTTGCCTTTATAATTTCCCAACTTTGCAACAACGAGTTTTGATGTAAGTTATTCGCCAGTCCAAACCGTATATAGAAAATTATTTCAGGAAGGAACCAAAATCATTCCTCAGCATCTCTCACTCATATTTGATAGGTTTAATGTAGCTTCTTAATACATTTTAGGTGGAATTTTCGTCATGAAGAAGTTCTGAATAGGAAAAGTTATGTGTAATAATGTTCGAACTACCAAAGGGGGGCCTGGGGGTTCTCCCCCAGAAAATTTTAGAAAAATAGACTCAAAAATCAAATTTTTAACTAGTTGTGAGGCCTTTAGCTCGAATTTCGGATACACATTTTTAGGTGGGATTTGCTTTTTAACCTAAGTTCCAAGTACAAAAGAGGGTCTGGGGTCCTCTCCCGAGAAAGTTTTGGAAATTTGACCCTAAAAACAAGATTTTAACTTGTTTTTGTATACAACGTAGTCGGAATTTCGGACTCCCCCCTTTTATACGCCTTTGGTCAATATTCCTAAAGCATTTTTAATAGGCTCAATCTAGCCTTTTCATACATTAATTGTAGCTAGAATTAGCATTTTTCGGAACTTGATATAAAAAAAATTGCAGTTAAAAGAGTTCCAAAATCAAGTAATCAAAGGAGGGGTCTAGGGGCCTTCCCCTAGAAAAATTTTTGAAATGTGATCTTTAAGGTGGACACAAATTGGAGCTGAGCGGCGAAGGCGAACAGCCACGAACACGCTCTGCGCACGCGCAACTCGGAGGCTCTAAGAGCGGCGCTTGCGCAGAGCGTGTTCGTGGCTGTTCGCTACGCCGCTCGGCTCCAATTTGTGTCCACCTTTAAATATAGTGCACAAACTTATGTTTGGATATTTGTGACACTGGGTGACACCCCTGATAAAACCCTTCTTATGTGGGAAAATTAGCAAAACAAGAAGATGAAACAGTTGGGGTAAGATGTGATTTTAAAATTTACTCATTTAAGAATAAAATAAATATCTGATTGACTTTTTTCTCTGCCAACCCTTTACCTTGGTTTTTAAAACTATTCAAACTAGAGTTTGAATTTGAATGTCACCTCCCAGCTAGCTAAATGGGTCACCTGGGTTGAAGGGTTTATATCCCATAGTAGTTTTCAGTTGAATTCGTTTTGTTGAACTACTTGGACCCCCTAGCCAAAGGGGTGACCCCCTCTCCAAATGGGTTGATAACTCATTTAATAATTTTTATTTATTTAATGGTTTTTTCGCTCAATAAAACATTTATGTGTGATCGAGAAAATGTGCATCATCTAAATAAAGCTCGATGGGTGACACCCCAGTTCATACCCCTAAGAACTCTTAATTATTTAAATCAATTCTTAAATTTATATTTAAAACTACGTTCGAAATTTTTAAGCTTGGGTGGGTGTCGTGTCACCCCTCTTAGGTAGCCAGCCAAATGAGTATTTTCCAGGATGATCAATTTTTTTTTATCCAAGGAAGGCATATTTACCAACTTAGAGCTAAAATCGAAGACTTCGGTATCACTCTCACAGAGTTTGAAGCTGACAACCGATTTGTTAAACCCTAATTTATTTCATTAGTAGAGTGAATTCAAAAAAATTTTTCAAGGAAAGCATACAACTTGAAAAAAGAGCCAAGTTTACTAGTTTGGGTGTCACCCCCTCGGGGTGACACCCGGGGCGGACCGCCCCCCCCGCCTCCCCGTAGCTACGCCACTGGTTTCCATTCTTATGTGTTATCCTGTCGACCATTAGTTTTTAGCCGTTCAGTTTGTGGACTTTTTCGTTTTAAGCGGCAGAAGTTCCTAAATTTCTATTGTACTCATTTCTTTGTAACTTTCTTTTTGATTTTATCACAGTGTTGTCCAACTTACAATTATTATAGAGAGTTAGGTGCTTTTTTGTTTTATGGGAATATCTTGGTAGGATAGTCGTAACCGAAGTGGCACAAGCGGTCAAATGGACATAAAAGTTGTTTGAAAGACGGTTCACTGAGCATGAGCACCTCTATCTAAAATGAAGATATGTCTGGCAAATCTTGAATGAATGGGACGTTTAGGGGTGATAGAACGGGCCTTTGACCAACGTTCCTCTTGCTCTAAAGATCGGGAATATCCCCTTATCTTTGTTGAATCAATCATATTCTCTAGTAAAAGCGTTAGGGATTGGGCTTTAGAAAAATGTTGGCTCTGGACAAAGGGGGAACGAATCAGGTAAATAAGATCGTTTAGTAAAACTTCTGGGATCGGCCGCTTGAAGAACATGAGCTGAGGGGAAACGGTTCATTAATCGCTATACATGGTCGATATATATATATATATACGTTTTTTTAGTGTTTTATAGATAAGAAAAATTGCTTTTCGGACTATATAACCAATTTTTGCAATTTTTAACCACACATCCAGCTATTTGAGAAAGCAGGAAATTTTACTAATACATGGCCTCTAATTGAAAGTTGATGTTTTAAAAATTTATTTTGTTTTTATATTTCTATCAAATATAGATTAAAGTCTAGAAAATGATGTTAGCTCCTCCCCATTTCATTTTATGATTTTAAAAAAGCACCAAATGGATCTTTTATCGTACACAAGTACCTTGAGATCTTATTCAAGGTTGGAAAAAATTAGTACTGACTTCCAATATAATAAAGTTATTATTTATATAGCTCTTGACCTGTTATAATAAATCTCTTTAATAACATAACAAAGTGTTTTGAAATAATTAAATGTTATTTTCATGGGTTTTTCTTCTTTTTTTAGATTGAATACATCTATATAATGTTATTTTCATTTTTTTTTCTGATTTAGTCACCTATAAATTGAAATTACATATCTTTCAAATGAGTTCTTAAAAAACATATGTAAAGCTTTATACTGTTATGCATTAAGAGTTTCTTGGTTTTAGATCTACTTAACAACTAACCATCTGGATAGTAAAAAATTTTCTTCTAACTTTTCTGTTGCTACAAGTATTGGATTCTTCATACCTGGTATGATTTCCTTTTAAAATTACATTTAATATAATCTTCCAATTTTGTTAATCATTAAGCAGCTTTATTTAGTTGTATTGTAAAAAGGGATAAATTATAATATTGATTTATCCCATATTTAATATTTTTTTCAAATTTTTCTAGACCAAGCACATTATTGCTGTATATCATGGTTATAATATATATTAATAGTACTTTGTTTAATGTTAATCTATAATTAATTTTACATATCCTTTTTGAAATAACATTCAGAATATTTTTTGACTTTAAGTGTTTCTCTTTATATTATCATTGATTTAACAGCTTTTTAAATTTAGATCTTGAAAATCTAACTAAAATTGCCAAGAATGAAAAAGAAGTAACTAAAACATGGCTTCATCATTTAAAAGTATCAAATAAAAAATTACAAGCTGAGGTCCATAGGGAAAAAGATATAATTATTGTCAATGTAACCGACACTTATAGAAGTTTGCCCTTAAAACTACTCAAGTTCTATCAGTGGTAAGATTATTTTCTAGAATATTGTCTTATATTGCTTTTTCTAATGAATATTTATTTAGTTCTATTCTACCAATGACCAAGATTGTCTTTGGCTCTTTGAAAGTTGGGGTAGCATATATATATATATATATATATATATATATATATATATATATATATATATATATATATATATATATATATTAGGGTGGTCCTTATTTGTATAGTAAAAATTTTTTTTGGGAATTCCGGTGGTGACGCCCCCTAGTTTTGTGTCACTATATAAAATAATAATGTATGCAAAATATCAGCTCATTCGAGTAATAAACACCCGTGCGCAGTTGCCTTGAAGTTTCAAAAAAATACTGATTTTTTCACAAAACATCCCAAAAACCATAGATTAAACCCTCCCATCTTCTTCTTGATTTTTTAATGAGAATCTAATACAATTATTGTTATAATGTTCCAGATTCCATTCTTCTATCACCCCTATTTCGGTAGTAAAAATTTTTTAAAGTTAAAATAACTCCTGTAAAGTTGTTTTTCCTGCATTTTAAAAAAGCTAATAACTCCAGAACCATACAACTTAAAAACCTGAAATTTGTGCCATTTTGTTTATAATTATATTACCTTTCATTTGATGTGCAACATAACTGCCTTTCTTTAAAAAATTTTCTTCAAAATAAAAAAAATGGAGAAAAAATTAAATAAAAAAAATTTTTGAAAAAAAATTTCATTAAATAAATTTTAAGTTTTTCCACTCCCAAAATGAACATATCTGCCAAATTTCAAGTTGAAATTAAAATTTGATCATGTAGAAAAAAATAAAAATTTCCGAAATTTTGGCAGGTCCCTAAACGTTTCATGTAATTTAACAAAAAAAGGTGTTTCACTCATGGGGATTCCAAAAACTCCCTTGAGGGTGTTCATACGATTTTTACCATGCAAAAAAATTCACTTAAATATCAGAAAATACAACTACTAGCCGATTCGGTAAAAAATCTTACAGAGCCCTGTCGGGTACCAAATGGTAGACTGCGTTGTGCGTAGTCATCGGGGTATGATTTTATTTTATTCTTTTATCTTTAAACACTTTTAATTTCATTTGATTTGACATGTTGGAAGTGAAAAAATAACGTAAAAATTTAATTCTAAGGGAAATTCAGGTAAAATATAGGCACATTGAATTAGGTTGGAAACTAGCTCTGTAGGATTTTGTACCGAATCGGCTAATAGCTGTATTTTCTGATATTTAAGTAAATTTTTTTGCATGGTACAAATCGTATGAACACCCTCAAGGGAGTTTTTGGAATCCCCATGAGTAAAACACCTTTTTTTGTTAAATTACATGGAATGTTTAGGGACTTGCCAAAATTTCGCAAACTTTTATTTTTTTCTACATGATCAAATTTTAATTTCAACTTGAAATTTAGCAGAAATGTTCATTTTGGGAGTGGAAAAATTTAAAATTTATTTAATAAAATTTTTTTTTCAAAAATATTTTTTATTTAATTTTTCTCCATTTTTTTATTTTGAAGAAAAATTTTTTTAAAAAGGCAGTTATGTTGCACATCAAATGAAAGGGAATAAAATTACAAACAAAATGGCACAAATTTCAGGTTTTTAAGTTGTATGGTTCTGGAGTTATTAGCTTTTTTAAAATGCAGGAAAAACAACTTTACAAGAGTTATTTTAACTTTAAAACATTTTTACTACCGAAAGAGGGGTGATAGAAGAATGGAATCTGGAACATTATAACTATAACTATATTAGATTCTCATTAAAAAATCAAGAAGAAGTTGGGAGGGTTTAATCTATGGTTTTTGGGATGTTTTGTGAAAAAATCAGTATTTTTTTGAAACTTCAAGGCAGCTGCGCACGGGTGTTTATTATTCGAATGAGCTGATATTTTGCAAAAACTATTTATTTGTATGATGGAACAATTTGGGGGGGGCGTCGCGTTAAGATTTCCAAACTTAAAAAATAAGGACCACCCTAATATATATATATATATATATATATATATATATATATATATATATATATATATATATATATATATATATATATATATATATATATATATATATATATATATATATATATATATATATATATATATATATATATATATATATAATTAGAATTCCATAGTAAATAATTAATTTCACAAAAACTATAATTCAGAAAAGTTTCTTTCTACTTCTCTTCTGTATTTTTTTATTGTTGACTTCTGATTTCTTATTACTCTATATCAAAATTTGGTAGGTTTCATTATGATAAAAACAAGTATGTGTGTGGATAGTAAAATGTGCAGTAATATGTACAATTAATAATGAGTATGTAAATGAATAATCTTATTCATAAGATTTATGAAATAAAAACATGCCCATTTATGTAATTTTTTAAAATTAATTAATTTTAATTTTTTAAACTGTTGGTTAAAGTGTGACAACTATGAAATAATTTAAAGAAATAGTAATTTTTTAGAAAATTTACTTTATTTGGAACTTTATTTGGAATGAGAAGTAAATAATTACATATTACAACCCAATTAACTATATAATTTCGAATATCCTATATTCTCCCCCTTTCATATGATTTTACTGGAAATTCAGCTCCAGTTAAGGGGATTAGTCCTAAGTCTTTCTCACAGTCTTTCCACGGGCTAAATTCTACGGTCTATTTAAGGGTCACAACTGCTATCTAAAATGAGAAAATCACCTTGAATTTAAGAAACAAAGGTGGTGTGAATATTGAGCTACAACAGACAACATTTTATTAGCTATCATGCTGTATTTTTAAACCTCTGTTCTTGATAGCAGTAAACTTAAAGAAATTTTTTTATCAGATTTTATTATATCACTAGGGAGCTACCTCCCCCTGTTCGCTATCGCTCACCAATCCCTGTTAACTGCTTATGCAGGATCTTTTAGAATTGCTTTGCAATTCCCATAAAATCCAACTCACTTAACTTGACACACTTTATAAAACAAATAATTTGCAGAAAAAATGTCAACCAACTTTCCAAAAATACGTCACAAAATCCCCTCCATGAACTTTCCTTAAACGTTTAAATATATATTAATTCTCTAACTTATAAAACATTTAATCGAAATAATAATTTAATAAAATATTCAGCGTAATTAATCTATTGTTATAAAAATAACTATTTTTAATTGTTAATCAATAGTCAGACCATACAAAGGTATACCTAGTGTTTATCATTCATATTTTTATTTAAACCCAGACTTGTTAAACAATACTGTTTAAGCAATTGAAATAATAAGAGACAAAACCTACACACATCACTCAATGTTTACAATTTTAATTTCGATTAAATCAGACTAAAATTTATAAATATTAAACAAAAAGTGTGAAATTTTAGTATAAAATTGCGTATTTGTAAGTTTTTAGAATACTTTTATCAGTCTTTGAATGATATTTTATTTAGAAAGTACTTTTTAAAAGGTAAAAAAACATGTTTCATCTTAAAATATGGTGTCAATCAGTCGTTGTGATTGGTTGCAGAATAATTTGTTTGACAATACTTGCTTTGTAACTGTGACCTTATCCGTTTTCTAAACAAATGGAAATATTTTAAACTTGAGAATTTTTTTGAAAAATCGAAGGGCCTACTCGGAAATCCGGAAAGAATCCGGACATTTTGATACCATATTTGTGTGATTCGGTTCAGTAATTAAAAAGCCTTTCTCTGGAAACCATTTACCAAAAACTTTTTTTTAGAATAGAGATTCTTATGTTATAATTGTTTTAGGTTGGATCTCAACTACAACTACACCCATGTGTTGAAAACTGATGATGATTGCATAATCGATGTAAAGAGTTTACTAAAACCACTTGAAGAGGATCACAACTTAAATTCATCAAAACCTTGGGTATGGAGTAGGTAAGTTATAGTGGGGCTTTTACCAGTTCACTGGTATGTGTGTTTAATATATTAAAATGCATTTTTTAATGCAAAGTTGGGTCTCAAATTAAGTACAATAGCTACTTTCTTATGGAGTAAAAGCTCTCATTTCTTTAAGATACCACTCTACGAGTAAAGGACTAAACACAACTAATTTTTATGCTTCAAAATATTTTAAGTATTAAATACTTTAATTATTTATAAGTTATTACTAGGGCTGTGAATTCTAAAAACAAAAAATATTTAAAACTCGAAATTTCAAAATCATTAGAGAGGTTTGGGGAAAAAAGTTCAAAAAACTAGTTGGAAAAAATTAGATTATTCATGAAAACCTCAAAAGTGGACATCCATAAATTACGTGAGGTCAAAAAGGGGGGGAGGGGTTTGGAAAAATCTCACCAAGGGGGGAGGGGGGTTGATTAAAATCTCACTTCAACTTTTTAAGTTAGAAATTAAACGATTTTTTTAAAGTACGAGAAAGGAATAGTACCCACAGATAAGATTCTGTGGTGATTTTTAGGCGGAATAATGTCCTTTTCCCCCACATCATTAATAATGGAAAAGTTTTAGGTGCTGTGAAGCACAAAATGCAAACGAATAGGATAGAAAATTATTTTTAAATCTTACGTGGGGGGAGGGGGGGTCCAGCAAAATCTCACCAAGGGGGGAGGGGGGTCCAGATTTTGGAAAAAACACCTCACGTAATTTATGGATGTCCCCAAATTGGATAAATATCCAGGAAAATATATATTTATAGTTTAAATATGTAAATGAACTGAAATATGTAAAATAAAAATTATCTGAATCGATCCAAAATCCCTTGAAACGTGTTGAATTTGAGAGATCTCTGCATTATAAGGTTTCTGAAAAGGTATGTAATTGCATGTAAATCCCAGCCCTAGTTGTTATGTATTCGTTCACCTGTATATTGACCTAGAGCAGTGGTTCCCAACCTGGGGGCGATCGCCCCCAGGTGGGCGATACTTGTTATCAAGGGGGCGATAAATAAGTGGGGGGCGATGAGTATTCAAAGGGGGGAAATAAAATAGAACTGACTGACTGTATGCAGACTAAATGTACCAAAACAAATTAAAACCCTATTTCTTAGGGTCAAGTTTCCAAAAAATTTCTGGGGGAGGACCCCCAAACCCCCCTTTTGTACTTGGAATTTAATTTTTCGAAAACTTTTTTTAAAATTAGTTCATCAAAATCAAAATCCCACATAAAAATTTATGTCCGAAATTTGGAAGAGGTGTATGTACCATAACTAGTTAAAAACCTATTTTTTAGTCTTATTTCCAAAAATTGTCCGGGGGAGGACCCTGGACATAAAATTGCTTTATTATTTACACTTTACTTCAAATTAAAATTAGACATACAATGAGAATGAAAAGGGGGCGATAGGTTTTAGTCAACCTCTGAAAAAGGGGGCGATGGGCCATATTAGGTTGGGAACCACTGACCTAGAGTTTCCTAGTGACTGTAAAAGAATTTGTACTTTCTTTATTGATCACATAAAAATAACAACACCCCCAAAAAAATTGTATATTTTGGTAGTAAAAAATGTTTTGGTGCAGATTCAGAAAAGGCTGGCCTGTGAACTACATTGGGAAGTGGGCTGATTATGAATACAGTTCATCCACCTATCCAGCTTTTCCTTGTGGAGCTGCTTATGTCATGTCTCATCCTCTAGTGAAGTGGTTAAGCTCCAATGCCGAATATCTGCACCCGTATCAGGTATATTTAGAAATTTTAAGTTTCTATTATTTCTGCTTTCCTTGAATCATCATTCATTCTAGTTGGATTAGTTTTAAATTTTAGTATCATTCAAAGATTTAAACCTTTTTTGTATTCCTGCTTGGAAAATTATATTGAGTAAAAAGGTGAAAAGGCTTTTGATTACAAAAGTATTCCAATGTATACAGAGACTCCAACTACTACAGATACTCCGTAGTTTCTACGGGTGCCGTCGTTAAACTACAGACTATGGATATTATCGAAAAAGCTATGGAAAATCGGAAATCTATCATAAAAAGCACTTAAAAGCGCAAGGTTTTTCCCAATATGTTCTATTTTTAGGATATTTTCAGTTTTCATAAAACAGGGTGGCGAGCGATCGGGTTTCGTGTCGGCGCATAGTTGAAGCTGGCTTCTTTTCACATTTAATTACACTGTAGGAAAAATATAAGCATAACCAGAGGACCCTAATAAGTCCAGTGATACCTCTCAGATTGCGTTTATATCGATTTTATTCAGTGTTTTCAACTAATTTTTCTTAAGGATTTCATAAGTTGTAAATTTTTAGATAGATCACTCTGAACCTTAATGCAGTATTTCTAAAAATCTTGTTAGATTATAACCTGTTTCAGATATGACATCAAGGGGGATGGCAGGGGATCCACCCCTAAAAAATCAGACTAGGTGTATAAAACAACACTGTTTTTAGGATCAACTTCCAAAAAAATTTTCCTTACTCATAAGGACTACTGACAACCATCTTTGAAAGTTGGAGTCTCTGAGTATACCAAAAACTTTTTTTAGAATAGAAAAGATTCATGCATTTTTAAAATAATCAGTTTTGGATTATGTAATTTTTATTTTTTAGTCAAATATTTAATAGTTAAAAGCTTATTTCAAGATGTTTAGTTTTAAAGTTTTCGTGTTGGTGTCTTTTGTGGTCACAGATTTTTAAATGGGTAATTTTTGAGTAATTTTTCTTGAAAAATTTTTATGCAGAATGTCAGTAGGGTCTTTTTTTAATAAAAAATATTTATTTTTAGGGAGAAGATGTTTCTTTAGGTATTTGGATATCGGCTATAAATCCAGAAAATATTGAAGTAAGTTTTGTTTATCATATCCAAATCAATCTTGATAGAAAAAAACTTTTATATTAAATCCTGAAAAAGTGCAAATTTCTTTTTAAATATTTTGGAATATTATAGACATTTTCTTAAAACTTAGGATATTTTTCACCAGAGTTTTTTTCTACCTCCTCTGGTTTTTGAAAATTTATTGTTTAAATTTAATGTTTTAAATTATTTTTTTACTTTCTTATTTCGCCACTTAAGATACTTGTTAACGAACTCAGTAGATTCATCATGTTCCCCTTCTAATGGATATTATACTATGACTTCACAAAGTTCCTAATCTATAGGACTTTGGAAACCCCCTATATATTTAAGTTTTTTTTTGGTATTTAGGATGTAAATTTTGAATGCGATGCCAGCTGCAAGAAAGCAAGTTATAACCGAGCTCAACTGAATGATAGTCAACTGCACATGGCTTGGAATTCCTTAAATTCTTGCAACAGTTTGTGTAATTGCAAGACATAACTGTGTTTGGTAATAGCATTTTTAAACTTTTGTCATATATCATTGTTTATTTATTATTCATCATTTCATAATTTGTTGTACTGAAATTCCTAAGCTAAAAAGTACATTTTCAAGATTTGTTTTGTAAGTTTCCTAAACAGGGGCCAATATTTTAGGTGCACAAATCATTTAAAAACTATTTATATTGTAGGTAGAAAATCTCTTGAACATGTTTTTCTATATAAAAACAATTTCTAAGGTGGAAATAATAATAGTTAGAAGAGAACTTAAATGAAAATTTTTGAGCTTTGATATGCAGTGTTGGAGGCAATATAAAATAGTCCTCCATTGGGCTTTGTATAGTTTTGATGACAATTAATACTTTATTATAAAACTGAAAAGAAGTTTTTGTGTTTATTATAGTAACATTCCAAAACTGAATGAGACTTGTCTTGCTAAAATAAATTAGTCAATTTTAACATCCTGTTAATTGATTTTATCAAATTATATTTTTACTTAAAAATAGACTTGTCAGTTCTCAATGAAATCAATGATGCCAAAATATAGTTTAGTCCTCCAATCATCTCACTTACTCTCAAAATTTAGAATAGAATTTAAATATTTGTACCATTTTAAATATTACATTAATTATTTTAGTTTTTTTTTATTTCAAATTCATTTATTTCTCTGATTTCATTTAATTCCTTTGTTATATTTTATGCAGAGAATATAAAATAATAATTGGTGAATCTATATAATAAATCAAACTGTTTCTTTAATTATAATTGAACCGCTGAATAGCTGTGAACAATTTGTTGTGTGATAATGTATGTTATATGTATTTGTTCATTTTTCTTTTTCTGTATTCTGTCTTTGGCTAAAGCTTGTCATGCTTAATAAAGTAATTTAATCAGTGAGGCGTTAAGTTGGTTTTTGCCATAATTTTATTTTTATTTTACTGCCGCAAGAAATATTATGCCTGCAACCATTTTAAATGTATTTTGCTACGATTTAAATGTTTTTTTTATTTTGGCTCAAGTGGAGTAAACAAATAAAAACTTTCCATACCATATTAAAAATCCGGATATTTATAGGGAGATCCGCACGTTTTACACCTTTAGAAATAGAACACCTTTAGAATAAGATTTTAGTAAACGTTCCGGATTTTGAAGCATTCCGGAATTTAGGATTCTGGATAAAAGGTTTGTAACTCTAATCAGTTTTTCGGGATTTTGAGTACAAGTCAGCATCACCTCTGAATCATTTTCACACAAGGGCTATTCCATATGAACAGGGACATGATCAAGAAAAATGAAAAAATAAAATAATAAAATTTTCTAATTATTTTAGGGAATAATTATGCAGTATTGATCTAATTGTGTTTTGCATTGCTTAAATTTTGTGTAAAATTATTTTTATCGAAATGTCAGCATTTAAAGTCGATATTTAGAAATATTTGCTTTAAAGGTTAATTTGTTAATGAAAAATGTATAGTTTATTTAGAAAATTAAAAAGTAAATTAATTAGTTTTTACAACTTTTTTGTTAAATATACTCATAAACTTTATAGTAAAAATGAAATAAAGTGTTTAAATCAATTTAATTATATTTATATTCATGAATAACTGAACGCTTATACACATGTAGCGTGAGTTACGAACAGCTCTCTACATTTTATTTTATTTCTGATTTTCTTAAGCATTCCCAGTAAAACTGTTTGCTATTTTAGAATAAAGGAAGTATATTCAAACACCTGACAAGCATATAGAATTATTGAAACACTATTTAAGCAGAAAAACAAATTTGAATTTTATACTCATAAATCCATGTCTTTTTCTTGTAGCGTGAGTTACGACTCTATTTTAATTATTATTTAAAAAACTAAAATTCTTAAAAGATTCGCAATACTTATTTTAAATTATTAACATAAATTTCAATATGTATGATTTTTTTAGAAAGAAAATAATAGTTATTTCTATATTTAAAAATTATTTGAAATTCCAATTTTGAAAAAAATGTAGCGTGAGTTACGGTGGAATTGCCGACAAGTGGAAATAATTGTACGAAATGTAAACAGAAAATTTTATTATCAACACATTTATATTAGTCAAAATGATTTCAGAATTCTTATGGCTTTCACATTATGCTTATTTCCTACAAATGTTTGTGACTAATTTCTTAGATTTAAAAAGTCCTTTAATCACTGTAACACATAAAATATAAAAAAAGATGTACAAAAATGTTCAAACTTTGATTAGGTTATGAATTTTTGAATGATTTTCCAATTAATTGCCCATGTTTTTATAAAGAGTGCATGTCCCACTTCATTACTATCTTTTAAGCAGTGATATCAAACATCATTATCTTAAACAACCTTTAATAAAAGGAAGGTAATTGAGATTTTATCCATTTTAATTTTTAAATCCCTTTCATTCAGAATTTATACCGTCCTGCTTGAGGATTTTGTATATTTACTTGGTCCAACTCATTTGAATAAACTGAATTCAGGATTGAAAATTGTAGATATTTAACAAACCAGTAAAAATAAAATGGAAGACAACAAATTGTGATCAAAAAAAGATTGTCATATAATGAAATAAGTGACATATGTACAGATGTGCAAAAGATGAGGTACAAGTCAATATGATAAACAACAAAATTTTCAAAGCCAAGATGTAGCTAAATCTTTAAGCAGCTGACTGTCTGTAGTTTTTTGTGTCCAAAAGTTTCTTGCCGCACATGGCACAAATTCCTAGAAGAGACAAATCAAAATTTAGAGGTTTGTTCCAGCCTACAATTCAAATTGACACTACTGATAATCGAAAAAGAATCTCCAGATTGCTTTGAATTTTTCAGGATTTTCAATGTTTATGCGAATATTTAACATTTGATTTTACAGACCGATTAGCCAACTTTACTGCCAAATCTTATGCCCGTAGCTGCAGCTATTGATTCGACCTGTAAAAGCGGTCTTAGGTTGTATTGCGGAAAAACAACTTTTATTAGTATCTTATTATCTTTAGTATTATCTTGCTTTTCCTGCAATGCAACCTAAAGATGAAAAGAAGCTGACATTACGGGCCGTAAAGTCAGCTTCACACGTGTGTTGCATGGTGGAAAAACTTACTTTAATATATAAACTGAAAGAATAATCTTACCTTTCTTGTAAGCACAAGCTGAAAAAGAAAATAAATAATTAATAATATAATCAAGATAATTAATCAAGAAGTATATATAAATATAAAACAAAGCTAAAACTGGATATATAACAAAAGCAAATGTCGCTTAATATTTTAAATATCAAAATAAATATTTTAGTTTATGAATATAAAATGGTTTAGATTAGATAGTTTATCTATTTTAGCACTAAATGAGGTGTTTGCTATCAAAACCAGCTCATTCCATATTTTTCTGAAATCCACTTTTTTGCTATTTTGAAAGTTTAGAGGGTCCTTCATAACCTGACGAAGGGATATAGCTCAAATCCAGCTCATTCCAACCCAAAATTAGATGAAAAGGTGAAAACTTTGATCTCAACTGTGAAATTTCAGATCATTTGAAAAAGTTAAGTGAATGTCATTTATTTAAAACTGGTAAAGACACAAATATTAACTGGTAAACTGGAAAACACCAATTTCACACAACTTAATTGAACAAAAAAACTGAAAAAAAGCATGAAAAATCGTGTTTTTGCATCAAAACCAGCTCATTCCAACCTAATTAGTGTAATTACGCCCAAAGTAATGCACCCGGAATGAAAATGAAAAACTAATCAAATTCTAGGCGGTTATACCTACCTACAATTAAAAATTTTAAAAAGAAATTTAGCTTTAGAACTGTGGACGTGAGAAGTTTTTTGTCTCTCCTGTAAAATTTCCAAAAATGGAATGAGCTGGTTTTGATAGCAAACGCCTCAAATATGAAATCATTAAAAAAACCTTTTGCTTAGATCTCTGTTTAGAAAACGTTTTGTGTTCATCAATATTAAAATCACTTCATAAAAATTACCTTGGCAATAATGTGATCCAGACTGATGCACCTTTTGGCGACAGATTTTGCACTGAGAGAATTTACTATCATAAGGAGAAAACCTGTAAGAAAAAAATGCCTTTTTGAATAAATCAAATTGCTTGAAAATACAAAGAATTGATAACAATTGTTGACATAATTTTTTTGAGTTATTATCTTTGGAGTTATAAATTTCGAGGTAAAAAACAATTTTGAGAAAAATGTGAACAAAGATTAAATTATGATATATTTAACACAAATGTGCATACCTAAATTTCTCAGCTTCTAATTGAGGTACAGACAAAACCAAAACTGTTTTGGAAAGCTGAATAAATACTCTTTCCAGTAAGCCAGTAAAAAAATTTCCAAATTTTGACCAAAATGGCCCATTTCAACGTGGTCGGATACCTTAAGTCGTCAATGTCCTAGGCGTCAACGGGAGCCATGTGAGCATTTGACAGTTTTAACGAGGTTCATAGGCCTCCGTGAAGGGGTTTTCAAGTGCAATATTAAAACAGTGATGCGTGTGAGGAAGCACTGAGGAGTAAGGATGGACAAGCTATTAGGTCATCCCGAAAGTTTTGTCGCTCTTGGGAGCATCTGTATATAAGATATTTTTGACACTTTTCCATTATGTGATACCAATATAAACTGTAACTTTATCTACCGTCAACTTGGCCTCTTGGCTTGATTTTGGGGACTGATCGACAACTGGGCTTTCCTTAAATCTGTGGTAACATGATACTTCATTTCTTTTCTGCTCAAAATTTTGCCTTTTTCTTCAAGTTAAGATTTTTAAATTAAAATTAACTGGCTACTTCCCTAAAACAATTAAAGTTTTAAGTATTTTTAACAAGTGTGGAAAATTTAACTTGGATTTAAGTTTTTTCTGAGGCATTCGGAGAGTTTGATCACAATCATCCATATTAAATTACTGGATTGCTACTCCTAACCCTCTATTAGGAAAGATCCGGATGATCATTTGCAGGAATCTAGATCGCTGGAAATTCTAACGCCGCTCTACAAAAGTAGTATAAAATGAGTTTCAATTTATGAAATAAATAAGATCTTCCGTACAATCTTAATATGACTTAAAGTTAAAGTTAAATTCCTTTGAATTTTAATTTTGAAAGTTTTCAATAAATGGCAACTTGAAGTAAACAAAATCTTATTAATCGTAGAAACTAGGAAAGCTGGAAAAGTGAGCCAACAAAAAAGAGCCAAAATTCGCCAAATTGGCTTTAGATAAAAGTAGAAGTACTTTACTGGTTTACCGTAATGGAAAAGTACCAAAAAATACATTTTATACAGATGCTCCCAAGAGCGACAAAACTTTCGGGATGACCTAATATATACTCAACAGCAACGCTTCCTGAACCCAATACGTCACTACGCGGAAGGAGAAAGTGGGTAAACACAAAGCCTGTTAGGTTGTTAGGAGGAGTTTCGGTACGCAAACCGTGATAAAAAGACTATATATACATGGGTTTAACGAAATAATCGTTATTTAAAATTGACGTTCTTCGTTTGACTTGAAATTCAGACACTGCGATGGTAACTACTTTGTTAGTGACGTCGTAGGGTCAACTAACGTTGCTGTCTAGTATAGTTGAAAACTGGGACTGCAGTGCCATTGGGTACAAAAGGATCTTATCAGATAAGAAATGACGGCAATCAATGCATCAGATAATTTTTGGAGTCCCCCCATACCTTTCAAGCATTCATTCCTGGAGCTGAACACATAGAACGTCAGAACAAAGACCATCCACATAATTAGTTAGAATGCTCCAGTGTTTCAATAATACCCAACAAAGACAGTTTCTTCCTGGGCAAAACATCACCCGAAATTCCCATTCCCTTATTCTACTGTAAATTTGGAAATACACAAAAAATCCATTAAATTTTTTAACTAATGAAATTATTCAAGATTTAAAGGAGGCTGCCGGTCAGATGCGGTCCCACTATTTAAAATGAACAAGTAAAAAACCTAAACAAGAGGTCCAAAGAAGACCTTGACTGTATTATGAAAATGATCGTTAAGTAGCATTTAGGTTGTTGGAAGTTGGACTGTCGACTCGACATTGTAAAACAGTGGATGGTATTAGGCTTACCATACGTCCGGGTTTACCCCGGACAGTCCGGGTTTTTAGAGCTGTCCGAGGAAATGTCCTGGGTCGAAAAATGTCCGGGGTTTCATACATTTAGGATTTCCCAGTCATTTTTAGGTAAAAACCCAACCTAGCTGTTTAAAATTGCGCTTATTTACATCTGTTTTACTTCAGAAAACTTACTGTCTGTTAATTTTGTGATAAAATTAAGTAAATCAAGCAATTTTTGAAAAAGTAATGTTAAAGGAAAATATAAAATCTGATATTTCTATTTAAGGGTTATAGTTTGAATAGTTTTTAATCTTTGGTAGTTTTATATAGCACTTATTAAGAAATTTCAAAACTATGTCCTGGGTTGGACCCGAGAAAATATGGTAAGCCTAGGATGGTATGCACTTTTTTGAAATTGTATTTATATGCTCAATTTTATGACTGGAGACACGTGTCCATTTTCTCCCCCCGCTGAATCTGCCCTTGTGTCCATCCTTCCAAGAATTCGTACCGTCGCCAAATGCGCCCCATGCCCGGGCAATTAACAAGGAAAGCGTTAATGGGCCCCCGGCAGAGCCATGCCCTTGGCAGCTAAATATAGCCCCCGCCCGCTGGCAGGGCTCCCCAGGGGGCCCCGATCTAATGAATGATCCCGCAACACCTCCCACACCTGTACATACCGGGATGGCACGGCCGGCCTTACACTTGAACCTCGGCTGCAGGTTTGTTTATATTCATCTCTTTTTCTTGTGTGTGATCTCTTCTTTCTCCCTTCTTATTTAAATTGTTTCTCTTTTGCATATTTCGCGTGTCTCACGCGTAGTTGTCCCCGTGCAAAAGTGAGTTAAAATGCCGAGAGTGCAATCATCTTTTAATAGAAGTACATCACGTGTGTCACAGGGATTATTAGATGTGTGTCCTCAAGCTGTGTCTTTTGGCAAGGTTATTTTAAACTGTACACACATTCTTTTTTTTCTCTTCCGTAGATAGCTAATAAGGAGTAACTTTTGGGAAGTGGTTCAGTAGAACATTCTGGACAGTATTACCAAAGACGCATAGATTAAATATAACGAAAAAAAAAAACGATAGTAAAAATAATTCATTCATAAAAAAAGAAAATTAACGTTTTACAAGAAAATAAATGTTAATAATATTATTTTACAGTTCCTTTTATATTTTATTTGATTAGAACAAAACGCAACATTCGAAATCAAACATATTTGAAGATTTAAAATGCTCCTTTGTGCCCATATTTTTCTTTCTTTAAGACCAGGATACAAAAGATTGTTATACAAATACTGACAAGTTTGGCACAATTTAAAGCAGCGTTTCAATATCTGATATAGATGGTTTGATATAGAGGGCATTCCTCTTTTGCATGCTAAAATTCAACATTTTTCCCAGCAGATGATCTCCGGTTCGTCCATTTACATTAGACTTTAGGAAGTGGGGTAGTTGTACTAGTCATTTTTTGAGGGTGTAGAACGAAAATTCCCGAGTGTGGTAGTGTTTTTTTAAAGTATACTGCTCAAAACAATTAAAGGATTAGACGCAAGCAAATGAAAAATTTCCGATTTGAAGGGATGGAATAGAGCAGCATCTCTCTCTCTCTCTTCAGGAACCGTTTCTAGCGCCCAAGATCCTTTCAAGTTCCTCACGCAGCGCAGGAGAAAACGGGGATAAGTTTACTTTAAGGGATGATTATTGTAGAAAACATTGTGATACCTTAGATAATGATTTCCTTCGGGATGAAGAAATGGATTGACCAGCACGTTCTCCAGGCACGAATCTAGAAGGGAGAGGATTGCTGCCCTTCCAATACCTCTCAAACAGTCCAAACAGAAAATGCTAAAAAGGGCAGTTGGAGAATCTAATCCCCATCCCCTCATTTATGAAACCTAACGAACTTGATGACAAACAGATGCACAACGATGTTATCAGTCCGGGGAAACTATACCCCAAACGAAATGGATTTTCAATTAAGTATTGATAAAATTTTCACTTTTTTTCTTAACCACACAAAATGGGCTCCGCATATATTCAGCTTTTAAATGACCCTGAGTTAATGAAAAATGGTTCAATCACTGCAAATTTTCATTTGTTAGCCAATATGTATCAAATACACCAATATCCTTTAACTGTTTTGAGCAGTGGCAAATTCCCAATTATTTTCCGGGAGATGATCCCCAAGCATAAAATTAGGTATCACCTACAAAATTTCAAAATCCAATGACCAAATGTTTTACCAATGTGCAATTAGCTTTACAAATAATTTAGCTTTTTTACATTTACTTGCGAGAGTTTTTGAGAGTTGTATTTTTAGGAAGTTATTAGAGTAAAAGTTTAAATTTTATTGCAGTACCTACATTTTATGTTACAGTATACAAAATTTATATCATTGCATTTGTTCTAAGTTAACGACTTAGGATATTTATTATCTGCTCGTATATTAAAAATCTAATTTCATGGGACATTGTAAAACGTACTTTGATTTAAAGGAAACGTTGTCTTTCCTTAGAAAAAAGACCGAATGTTTATGTCCCTGAAAGAGATTTCCATATACCTTGATTAAATAAGATTCTAGAAAGATTAGTCTCACAGAATTTTAAAACTAACATTTAGAATATTTTTTTTAAAATTTGGCATTTCTTAAAAAAAAGAGACGTGATTAATCAAAGTTTCTGCCACGGGGGGCGCAGGTGAGAGTGTCTCGTGAAGATCCCCCGGAGTGGGTTGACAGTCGGCGACCCCAGAGGAAAGGAAGTCGCGACATCGGAGACAGACTATGAAAAAAATTTCACACTGAACGTGAACAGACATCACCTATTTCAAAACTAGCCATAATTGGGATGGATGGAACCGTGGAACGGCTTCAAAAAATTATCTAGATATCTCTTTCATTATCTTTTTTGTTTTAATTGCTTCATCCTCCTTCATTCATTTAAGTGCATTCTCTTCCTCTCATTCTCTATCCAACTATTTCATTCTGTATACCATACATACTGTTAAGCCAACGATAGTAAAAGGGTCACGTGATTTTTACAGACTTTGCACGGCCGATAGTTGGGTAACCGGTGATAGTTTGGGGTCTTGCTTCTATAAACAAGCAAATGTCTCTTCCTCTTTCGATCAACTGCCCCTCAACTTCCACCTGTCTCCCCTCCGAAATACTTGTTCCAGCGTTGTCAAAATCGACCCTTTTACTATCGTTGGTTTAGCAGTACTTGCCAACTATTGAAAACTTACATCCGTAAAATCTTTTGCATAACATTACAAAACTACAACTTGAAGCTTTCCGCGTTAACAAGCCTGAAAAACATCAACGCGAATTCCAATCACGGTAAAGTTGTTTTTTCCGAAATTGCGAACGAAACACGAGAAGAAACAAACTTCACCGGTGAGCGCGAGTCATGACTAGTGATGGGCAGGTATCGATACCAAATACTTAAGTACTCGATACCTATAGGTATCGAGTGTATTCGATACCCACAAAAGTATCGATACTTTATTGACATATTTCGTTTTAAATTTTTCAATGAAGTAATCTTTATAATACCTACTGTAGATCAAACGCAGCCTGTTTCCGTTTTCATTTTGCAACACTCAAACCCAAGTCGTTATCATCCGCGAGAGAAATTTGACGCGGCTAGGTTTTCCCCCCGCCAAATCCTTCACCTCTATCCACCTCCAGGCCCGTAGCTACGGGGCTTTTTGATGGATCACTTTCAGTTTTTTTAATATTAGTCTGATTATGGATAGGCCCTAAAAAAATTGTCCCTTCAGGTTCATTTCCCGACATTGAAAAAAAGTACTCGATACCTAAAAGTACTCGATACCTATAAGTATTCGATACCAAAGTATTCGATACCTAAAATTATCGATTTTGCCCATCACTAGTCATGACCCACCGGCGAATCCGAAAAACACTTGCAAAAAAGCCAAATTTCACTCAATAAAAGGGCCAAAATTGAAAAAATCGTTAGGGCAGGGATTAGCAGAGGAATCTGGGGCCTAACCGCGATCGTGTCGCCTATAGTTCCTATCCACAATAGGCGATACGGAGTAGGCGAAAAACATCTCTTTTCTTAGGCGATACGTGCATTTGGCCCGACCGCGAACCGGTTATCCACAAGGAATTTCTGGCGCACCTCGCTTTCGTGGGGAGAAAGGAGCTGGCCAATCAAAAGAGAGCAGCCTATTCGAAAACAGTGTAGCCATCCGCGCGATCCGATTGCTTTTACACTTTTAGTGGCCCGTTTTAATAGTTTAAAAGATCTAAAACAGCTATTTATTACCAAAATAAGTCCTCAGACATTAATATATTACGAAAGTAAAGGACATCTAGTGCCTTACTTGTACTACTTGTGTTACAAGTAATTACTTGTCGTCTTTCTTAACAGATGGCAGCACAAAGGAAGCTATGTGGAAACGATTGAATGAGCTGCTCATGAGATTTAATCGTTTGCGTTTCGTGTAGGTTCCAGGCATGATGATTAATGAAAAAGAGACTTCACATTAACTATCCAACTATTATCGACCAGACGCCTTGAGGTAAACAAAACACTACACCGCATCACTCCTCTACCCAAAGTAAACCGTGCGCATACATAGATAAATAGTTCTCACACAAAATACTTTAAAAAGTACAATAGAAGATTTTTAAGTATACTATAAAGTATGATAAGGTTAAAAACTTAAAAATAACGCCATAATGGTATGAAATAGTAGCGAAAAAAACAATACATAACGTAAAGGACACTATGGACAAGAGCTAGGGGATAGCTCCCGAGGTATCCCTTCGTAGGGGAGGGCGAATCGGCAGTAGGCGATAGTTCTCTAACTAAGCGATAGCTTCGCGGTACGACCATTTGGCCAAAAAAGCAAAATCCGTTATATTTTTCAATCAATCCGTAAATCCGTAATCTAGAATAAAATCTATCTCTCTTTCTCGGTGTTCCTCACTCTCTATTTTGCTCATTGTCTTTTTTTAATTCTCTCATATGCTCTCTTTTTTTCACCGTCTTCCTCATTCCTTTTCTTTTTTTGTATTTTTTTAGGGGGGCTCTCACATTCCCAAACTTTTTTTTCTTCCATCGGATTTTGCACTTTTGTATTAGGGGAAGGTGGGGTAATAAGATACAAATGGGGTAATAAGAAACATTCCAAAATTCTACAGGATTCTCCTTTAAGTTTATGAAGCTGATTTTTTTACAGAATGTTCACATCATTAACAGCTTTCTTTGAAAAAATAATGCACTTCCTAAGTAAAAGGGAAAGGGGGTTTTTAGCTTGTTTCTTATTATAAACAATAAAAATCAAATGAAGGTATTAATGTAATCTTCTAAGAGTATTTTATAACTCGAGTAATTTTCAAAAAAATTCATCAAAAATCTTTTGATTTATGCCCAGTTAAAAATTAGTCTAAAAAAGTTACATGCTGAAAGTTTTGAACAACTCTATATTTTTATATTTAACATTTTGAAAATCATGAAAAAATAATTAAAGTATTGTTTCTCTTATTTCATTTTGTGAGACTAAAATTATTCTGACTGTTTATTTCCCTTAAAATAAACTAAATTTTTTTTAAATTGAGATTTTGTGTCTTATTACTCACCGTTTTCAATAAAATGAAGTAAAAATAAAATTAACTGAATTTAAAGTTTTAACTTGATAAATGATAAAAGAACAATAAAATATTAACATAATAAAGAGAAAAATTAACTAAATTAATTTTCATGCATAAAATGCCAGTGTTTCTTATTACCCCATAATTTTGTTTAAATGGGGTAATAAGAAACAGGGCACTTTTAAGAATGATCCACAACCCTAAATTGAAGAACAAAAGGTGAATTATATAGCTCGTTTTACCTCCTTAAAAGTTCACTAATAAAATTCCATAAGAGTTTAATTGCAAAAACAAGATAAATTGAAATAGTTGAAAAAGCATGACTTTAGGTGGATGAGTTTGCTGACCTGATTATTTCAAACAGGAATTTTTCACTGAAGTAATCATTCTAAAACGATAAATTTTTTATGGGATATAGAGTATGTCTTGAAGTTATTCTGTGATTTTTTTCAAATTTTTATGCCCTCACACAAAGCTGCAAATAAAATGTTTCTTATTACCCCCAGTTTCTTATTACCCCACTCTCCCCTATCTTTTTTAGTCTTTCTCTCGTTCTACTCTCTTTTATTCTTTGTTTTACTTTCGCAGCATCCAGAATTTTGAGTAAAACATATAGTGCCCAAAAGGATTTTATGTTTTTGCTAATATTTTTATTTTACATATTAAGGGCATTTTTGGTTTCTCAATAGCTAATTGTTTAATTACTTCTTTACAGATTCTAAGATTCATCATTTTTACGAATATTTACAAGGATCCAGTTGGAAAGGATGAAACTTCAGAAAAAATTGAAAATTTCATCAGAATGGAAGACTTCACAAACTGCACAGCTTATAGGTATGCTACTATCAAGAGCTCAAAATGAAGAAAATATTACCAATGACTGTACATGGGATACACAAAATTATCAAGCAATTGGAAAGAAGTAAATTTATGTTTCTAATCTTAAAGTATTAATAAACCACCCATGAATTTAAGAAGTTAATGAAAGACAAAAAGGCAGAGTATAAAAATGAGAAATAATAATACAAAATCACACAAATATCAGTTATATAATCGTTAAATTTCTATCCAAGAAAATTTCTAACTAAATTTTCGGTAGCATTAAAAAATTCGTACACTTAAGTTTCTGAAAATTAGTCATATAAAATCATCTTTGTAACAAGAGGCAGTGGAATGTCTTAAGGGAAACTCGAAAAGAAAAGTTAGGCAACTCCTGTACATTAACTAAGATTCCTACCTCTAGTATAGTATGTAGTCACCAAAGTAAATAGTAATCATATCAGTTTTTAGGCAGTATCCGTGTTGATTTTTTAATGTTAACTGGCATTTGTGTAAGGGGACATCCATAAATTACGTGTGGTGTTTTTTCCAAAATCTGGACCCCCTCCCCCCTTGGTGAGATTTAGTGAGATTTTGCTGGACCCCCCTCCCCCTACGTGAGATTTACCTACACCATTTAAAAATAATTTTCTATCCTATTCGTTTGCATTTTGTGCTTCACAGCACCTAAAACTTTTCCATTATTAATGATGTGGGGAAAAGGACATTATTCCGCCTAAAAATCACCACAGTATCTTATCTGTGGGGGTATTATTCATTTCTCATACTTAAAAAAATCGTTTAATTTCTAACTTAAAAAGTTGACGGGAGATTTTAATCGACCCCCTCCCCCCTTGGTGAGATTTTTCCAAACCCCTCCCCGCCCTTTTTGACCTCACGTAAATTATGGATGTCGCCTAAGACCCATGGATAGAAAGGTATATATATTTTTTAAAAGTAGGTAATTGGACATTGCAATACAACGCTACGTAAGATACCAATTCTAACCTTTCACGCCAATTAAGGGAGTAAATGCCCTTATTTTTAAAAACCTGGACAAATTCGAACAATTTGACACCTTTATACCAATTACCGAGAAATTCGGTTTTGTATGAAACCTTACAGCTATAAGATTCACACTATGGGTCATCTGACTGTCTCAAACTTAAACTAAAATTATCTAATAATCTTAACCATCTAACTAAACCAAACTAGTTAACTACTTAACTAACAACTAGTTCAAGATAGGGATTGTTTCCCTGGAAACCGGATTCCTGTTAATTTTTTAATCAAAGCTAGATTTCGTAATTTTTGGGTACATCCGGAAAAAAAACGAATTTTTTAAACTCGCATAATAATACATAAAAAATGGTAAAAAAATTTAAGCAACTAAAAGTACAGGCTTTAAATTGCAAGAAATTATATGTTTAACTTACAGTTTATTCATTTTAACCTTTAACCTCAAAACGGTAAATTAGTAATATCACTGAATGCATGCTCTTGTTAAGCTAACACAGACTTTTCAAATAATGCAAAATCATAAGATTAAAACAAGTTTTTTTAATCCTTTTTTTACTCAGTTCTGTTAAAAGTTTTTAAATTAGTGATACCTTAAAATTAGTACCCCATAAAAATACTCGAGTTGCATTTGAGCAATTTTTAATTAAAATTTTTCAAACACAATTCATGCCTTTTTCATCTTTGAAATTATTTCTTTTATTTTTTGTTTATAATTCTGATTTGCTAACCAAAACTCAGTAATTTTTGTCTTTTTATATCTTAAACCCGGAACAAATACTCATTTGGCAACTAAATGTCACCAAACAATCATCCCTAATTCAAACCCAATCAAGAATATCGCAAAGTTTTACTAATATAAGCACACTACTAAATTTAATTTACACAAAAATGGTGAGTTAACATTTTATTCACTCCCCCAGTACCATTTTTTTAAAAAGGACCAGAATGGGTAAGACCCCTCTCAATTTGACAAGGTGAGTGTTTCATTTATTTTAGAACTTCTTCAATTAAAGTCACTGGCCCAAGTCAGAGGATGGAATGGAGGTAAGTAAAATTGAATAGGTTAGAAGAAATGCGGTACAAAGTGATAATGCGAGGATAACCTCTTTTAATATGAGGTAGGTTGAAAAAGTTTTTTTCTAAGTCGGTTTACACAGGAGAAAGGCACTAAGCCACTTTTGGAAAATCTTTTAAAAGCGTTCGAACAACTCCAACAAACAAGCAAATTCCCAAAATACCGCCAAGCTAAAAAGCGAAGTGTTAAAAAAACCATTGAATACTAATGCCATATTTGGCGTAACCATGTAATAGACAATAGAGTATAGGGGAGAGAGGGGCACATTCGCACAAAAAGTGCATTTCGGCATATTTCTCTGGATCTAGATGAGATATTGAAACAAACTCAGATTCAAATGAAAGTTAAGACCTTTCCCGATATTTTAGAACGATAATTGGTCGCATTCATCTAGAATTTCTAACCTATATCATTAATCTAAAAAACGAGAAATTTCGTGCGAATGTGCCCCAATGGTGGGGCAGTTTCGCACACGTGTGGGGCACATTCGTACACATGCAAAAAATTATACAATAATTATTTTTACAAACTAAAAAGTTTATGGCACTTTAAAGTAAGGGTAATTAAACGAAATATTTGGCATTTGTACATATTTTAACTCTAAATTGAAGATTTTTTTACAAAAAGAAAACAGCTTCAGAAAATATTGAACATCCAAGTTTTTTATGAGGAAAACAATTGTAGTAATGAAGAGTATATTGCACATTGACATACTTCACAAAAAAATAATTAGTTAGAAAAAGTTTAACCAATAATTTAACTGTCAGGTTTTATTCGAAAAGAAAAGTGAACCAACAGCTCGCTTATTTACACCTGAAACTGACGGTTGGGTAACTTGTAATACGATACAGTAAAATCCCGTTATAACAAACTTCACGGGACCGTAAAATTTCTTCGTTGTAACGGAAATATCGTTGTAACCGTACTATCGCTAATTCAAATAAAAACGGTTGGGGACTTTCTGGACTTTCGTAATAATGGGATTTTTCGTTGTATCGGTATTCGTTGTAACGGGATTTCACTGTATTATCTTTTTGTGTGAATGTTGAATCATTACTTACTGGGAAAATAAAAGTTTCGTCATTACTTTTAAAGTTTTTCGTCATTATTTTAAATAAGCACCATTCAATTCCAAATTTTCTATTTGACCAACAAAATTTTCTTTTTAGTAACAAATTCTACTAGAATAAAATCACCTAAGTACAAGTCAATTGGTATTAAACAATTCAAGGACATTTATTTCTTCAATGTTTAAATCTGGGTCTAAATTAGTGATGGGCAGGTATCGATACCAAATACTTAAGTACTCGATACCTATAGGTATCGAGTGTATTCGATACCCACAAAAGTATCGATACTTTATTGACATATTTCATTTTAAATTTTTCAATGAAGTAATCTTTATAATACCTACTGTAGATCAAACGCAGCCTGTTTCCGTTTTCATTTTGCAACGCTCAAACCCAAGTCGTTAATCATCCGCGAGAGAAATTTGACGCGGCTAGGTTTTTCCCCCGCCAAATCCTTCGCCTCTATCCACCTCCAGGCCCGTAGCTACGGGGCTTTTTGATGGATCGCTTTCAGTTTTTTGAATATTAGTCTGATTATGGATAGGCCCTAAAAAAATTGTCCCTTCAGGTTCATTTCCCGACATTGAAAAAAAGTACTCGATACCTAAAAGTACTCGATACCTATAAGTATTCGATACCAAAGTATTCGATACCTATATGTATTCGATACCAAAGTATTCGATACCTAAAATTATCGATTTTGCCCATCACTAGTCTAAATTCCTTGAAACTGAAGCTTTCTTTAAGATGTTATTTTCTATCATCATTAAATTTTGAAACAATTACAATAAAAAACAATTAAACTTCAAGTTATTAAATATACTGCACTTACAAACATATAAATCACTTTCATAATCAAAAATGGGAAAGATGAGGCACATTCGCACTGTCCGAATCTGCCCCATCTTTTGGTGTACGAATGTGCCACATCTACCAGTTCAAGCTTACCACGTCCCAACAAGATATTTATAATTAAAGCAGAGAAATTAAACCTTAACTTACTTTAGTAGTGCCTCTACTGAATAAAATGCTGAATGTCCACTTGAGAGTTATTTTTGATTGATATTTTACGCCAACAAAATGACAAGAAAATTTACTTTGGTGCTTCTAACTCTAGCAAATTTCTAGTACGTATACAGCAAAATGGATCAGGGCTTTGAAAATTCATGCATGAGGTGGTAGTCATGCTTCCATCTACTGGTATTTTTTTCAGATTTTTAGATTAATAAATACTAGGGGAAATGCCGTCTGTCCGAATGTGCCCCATGTGCGAAATAGCCCCACTCTCCCCTAGTTGAGCTAGAAGTGACTTAGGCAGGCTCGGACTGGCCATACGGGCATTTGGGCAAATGCCCGGTGGGCCGCTACTCATCGAGGACCGTTTGTGGGCCGCCTACAACCAAAATATTTTACAGTGTGGTATGAATGAAAAAGATCCTGTAAAAATGAATCCGCAATCCGCAGGAATTTTCAACTAGCGGCCCACGAATTCCTTTTGTGCGGCCATCTAACCCATTAATTTACCAGCAATTAAATTCATCAATGATGGCATAAATTACTTAATTCAAAAACATATTATATTATTTAAAATATTTTTATGAACGAATTTTCCTGGTTTCATCTTTAAAAATTCTACGGCATAAAAGAAGCGGACTTTTTCGGATGTCACCCCAAATAGGGTCCCAAATGAGTTAAAACAGTACTTATAAGAGTAAAATTTCCAAAATTTTTATGGGGGAGGATCCCCAGACCCCCTTTCTATTTTGAGCTACATTATTCACAATTTCTTTTAATATTAAGTTCGTCAAGATGAAATTCTTTCTACCCACTGAATTTACCAACAAAGAATTAAAAGTCTATATTGAGTTAATAACGTATCCAATTAGGGACTTCAAAATGGATTTTAGACTATTTCTTAGGGGTCAATTTCAAAAAGAATTTCTTGGGGAGGTACCCACGATCCCCCCCGAAATTTTTAACTCTATGAAGTTATATTTTTCATAAAAATTATGCGGTGGGCCGATTCAGACTTAAAATGCCCGGACCGAAATTTCTTCCCAGTCCGGCCCTGGACTTAGGACCTTTCTCCAACGATGCATGTTGTTGATTGAAAGTTTCACCTCTCCTGGGTTTTCAAGGGTAGTTTATAAATCATTATGCAGAATATTAAATCACAGGAATATGCGAAACTCACAATTTTATCTCCAACGGATAATATTTAATTTATCGCACATAGTCATCATATGCGATCATGTTAAGTTAAATAGGTGGCGTCACTCTTTGCCTTCTCAATTAGTGGGAAATTTTATATCAGAATAGCAAGTGATTCGTCCAATCGCTGTTGAGAAAGACAATTTACAATGTTATCCATTCTTGTTTAAAATATTGACACCCTTTCTCGATTCTAATTCATTGATGTACAAACTAAACACTTAAAAAAATATGTCCATGGAAGTAGACTGACACCAAGAAAAGTGCTAGTGTGGAAAAGTCAGGCCCGTAGTCTGTGGCTTAGCTGTACTCTTTTTTCCGTTTGGAATTTCAACTAATAACTGCTGGTGAGGCCAAGTAAGGACATAACCTTAAATACTGAATTTAATACACTTATTTTACAAAAAAACAACATTTTAATAAAACAAGATATAGAAATTTTGAAGCATAACAGTTTTTGCTCATATATCACTAATAATATAATAACAATACTGTAGAAATAAGCAATGCAACGAAATTCCCTATTCGAAAACAATACTATGGTATATTCAGTCAAATAGTCCACACTGAAAAACCCTCTGATTTTCAAGGAAATATGCAGGTATCAAAACTTTCATTTAATTTAACTTCAGACATGTCACATGCTCAAACTGGCTCTGAGTGAAATTTACTCAAATTTGAAAACATGCATATACTTATTCCCGAAAATGTGCAGATACTCAAAAAATGAGACATCAATGTGCTGATTTTTTAGTTAGTGCATGGCCAATGCCCATTCTCATAAATCGTAGAATGACGAGTGTCACTGTACTAAAATGCAACGCATCTATGAGGTGGCAAGTCACGCTAAGATTTGAAGTATTTCTAAAAGTTTCCCCAGTTTTCCAATTATCTCTCTATTCTAAAAAAAAGGTTTTTGGTGAACGGTTTCCAGAGAAAGGCTTTTTAATTACTGATCCGTATAAAACGCTTTTGGTATTAAACTGTTCTAATTCGTTTAAGGATATGCAATAAGATCTTGGAATTTCTAAAAAAAATCTCAATTTTAAAATATTTCCATTTTTTAGATTATGAATAAGGTCGCAGTTACAAAATATGGGCCGAACCCGGAAATTCAATATAACAGGCTGAAAATTGGTGGAAATGTAGAGGATAGTGTTCTGATTGATATCCTGAAATTCCCAAATATTCAATCTTGGGGAAAATCCACCATTTTGGAAAAAACACCGCCATCTTGGATTGCGTTTTCAAGCATAGCGACTGAACCAAGAGTCCGATTGAGTTCGTTTTGGTCCCGAATTGCTTAACAATGTGGAATTTAAGCGACAACGTCAAAAAATTCGAAATAAAAATCTTAATTATAGACTAGGTATACTAACGAGTTAATCGGTACAATAATGAATTGAATGGACTATATTCATGCCACGCCCATATTAATCACTTGATCGGTAAAAACAAACTCAACATCAAATCATATCTCACTTATCACCATATCACTACAAACTATCTCGTATACATAACGTTGGCAACATTACTCTGACTGAGGTTTTTGCTCTATCTCCTTTAGTTTTTAAATTAGTTTTTTTACTTTTTTTATCTCGCCGCTAGGGGCGCTGTAAGTCATTTTAATGGATTTTCCAGGGTCACTTACCTAGGGGTAGGCCTTACTTCCGTTACCCTAGGACACGTTGGTTCCACTTGTGACGTATTTTTGGAAATTTGGTAGACGTTTCTTCTGCTTATTGTTTTTATAAAGGTTTATAGAGTGAGTTAAGTTCAGTGACCTGGATTTTGAAAGAATTGCGAAGCAGTTCACGGGGGTTGGTGAGTGATAGCGAGCAAGGGGCGGTAGCTCCCTAGTAAATTAAAAATAAGTATAATTTGAGTGGTGAATATTTATACAGTTTGAAAATGAGTATGTCTGGTGTTTCAAGATTGAAAGTAATGGGTGGTCATATTTGAAACAAAAAGTTTCATACCAAGATGAAAACATTGATAATTTTGAAACTGTCCATTCTCTTAGTGTTGCTATCTTTCCAGGAAACAATAAGGAAGTTGCATGTGTCAGATTTTCAAAAACAAACCAGTGTTCCGTATGGTTTTTTGTATGGTAAAATGAAATATTTAGTCAGTTTTTCAAAAACATGTACAGGTAATTAAATATTTTAATTTAAAAGTCGAGAAAAAAACACGTGACTGAAAACGTTTATTGTTTAAACTATAAGATGACGTCAACAATAATACCATCAACTCCATTGCTTTACAACAATGTTTAGTATAAGATGACGTCACATCCAAACTCTTGGCATTTTCGCGCGCTTTTAAAAAGGGGATTTTTGTTAACTTTTTTGACAATCAAAAAATTTCTCGATCGGCCTCAAATTTTGGGTAGTTGCTTATTTTTGCAAGAGGAATCGATTAAAAAAATCATGCAACTTCCTCATTCTCCTACATGAGGAATAAACCTTAAGTAATCTTAAAAAATTGATTAATTAATTAGTTAATTTTTGAGGTAGGGTTAAAGTCTCTTGCTCATATATCTGTCCCCAGACGACAACCGGCAATTTTTTTTCCACATGATGTTTCAGATGAAAAAAAAACACTTGAAGTGGTTCTGATACAATTACCACATAGTTATAACTAGAAACGTTTACTACCTAATCCATACATCAAGCAGTGAGGCCATGGGTTAGAGGAAAAACTAAAATCCCTACTTCCAACACTTATAAACTGTATTCATTCACATAGCAAAACCTTTTGCATACGTGAAAAGTCACCCTTAAAGGGCAATCCATGCCCTCTTACAGTAATTTAAGTTTTAAAAACCTTGAATCTCGGTACTCAGACTAACTTACACTCAACTTGATTACTAGCCAGTTGCCTCAAAAAATTATTGATGAATAGATCTATGAGACACACGTAAAAAATAATTAATACAGCTATTTTATTTCTTCACTTGAGGTATTTAACAAAATTTTTAAAAGAAAAATTTGTTTCTGTAAAAATACAACGATTTTTAATATTTTTTAGAAAGGTAGATTGTATGGTGCAATTCGTTCAGTGACGTGTAACCTAGAGGAAACATTAAATAAACTGACATTGATAATTGAAAAACATTTGGCTTAAATTTGTCGTTTGAATATCAAAGATATGGTGGGATTCATTTTGAGTATAGTGAAAAATCCCAACTTAAGGTATAAATTTTGCTCATAAAAACGGAATTTATTGAACAGAGGAGTAGCTGAATTTTCTGGGAAAAAAAACTGTACAGCAAACAGACAATAGTTATAAATTTCATTACTAAAATTTTTACTTGATATTAAAATTATATTCGTACATCTAAAATTTTAACAGCAATAACACTGGGGAACAATTTTTAACATAATTTCTGTTGACTTCGATTTTTTGGCTGTTTTAGAGTTCAATGGGCACACTGATTAGAAAACTGTTTTTAGTTTTCTTCTATCACGTCAACTTTTTTGGCAAACAGCCCCTCCCCCTTTTTACGTTTTTCAATGACTTAATGTCTTTGAATTCGATTTTCAAGGTCAAAAATCATTACTTTAGTCTTTAAATTACACCCGAGAGGACAAGAATAGTTGAAATTTCTAAAATATGAAAATTTTTAGCGAATGGATAGGTTTAAGGGGTTATTACCCCCCTAAAAACGCAAAAAAATCGTTAAAAATGATAGTTTATTTTACGCTATTTTTTACACTTATTTTTTACGCAATTCCTTTTCAAAAGGTTCTAACCCATCCCCAAAGACCCAAATTTAATGAAAGTAAGCAGCAATGATTTTTACAAAAAGCGGTTGAGGCATTAGCGCCCCCGAAGCACCCGCGGAATGGTTCGGAAGACTCTCTTTCGCTTCGGGGACGATAAAACCTCAACCGCTTTTAGTAAAAATCATTGCTGCCTATTTTCATTAAATTTGGGTCCTTGGGGAAAGGTTAAGACCTTTTAAAGAGGAATTGCATAAAATTAAGAGTAAGAAAAGCTTAAATTAACCTCTATCCTTTATAACGTTCCTTTTTTGCATTTAAGGGTTTTTTCTCTTTATTTTTTTACTCAATTACTCTTTAAAAGGTCTTAACCCTTCCCCAAGGACCCAAATTTAATGAAAATAGGCTGCAATGATTTTTACTAAAAGCGGTTGAGGTGTTCGCGTCCTCTAAGCGAAAGAGAGTATTCCGAACCATTCCGCGGGTGCTTCGGGGGCGCTAATGCCTCAACCGCTTTTTGTAAAAATCATTGCTGCTTACTTTCATTAAATTTGGGTCTTTGGGGATGGGTTAGAACCTTTTAAAAAGGAATTGCGTAAAAAATAAGTGTACAAAATAGCGTAAAATAAACTCTATCATTATTAACAATTTTTTTTGCGTTTTTAGGGGGGTAATAACCCCTTAAACCTATCCATTGGCCACAAATTTTCATATTTTAGAAACTTTAACCACTCTTGTCCTCTCGGGTTTAATTTAAAGACTAAAGTAATGATTTTTGACCTTGAAAATCGAATTCAAAGTCATTAAGTCATTGAAAAACGTAAAGAGGGGGCGGGGTTTTTTGCCAAAAAAGTGGACGTGACAGACAAAAACTACAGTTACTTTTGGATTCAGGGGCCAAAAGTGATTCAAAAACAAGTCACAGTTCTAAGACAACGAAATGGCTGTTCCCCAGTGTAATTAAAGTCAAATGTTAAGTAAAAAAGTGCAAAGTAAGTAAAAAGCAAAAAGAATTAATTAAGTGGAAATAAGGTTAAAATTAGGTGAAAAAATAAGCCAAAAATTAAGTAAACAATAAGCTCGACTCCTGGAAAAGAATAAGAAGAAACAGTTGAATGCAATATTATCTGTCAGAGAACAAAATACTTATTAAATTAATTTCGGAGATTAGACATTATTCTTTAATTTGGGCGCGCTGATTTCTTAAATGATTGGATTGCCAAAGTTACTGTGTGCGTTGGAACATGTTTCAGAGATTAAGGGGAGATTTCAAACATTTGGATCGTAAATGGCTCTTATCAATTATAAACTACTAGAACCCGATAAATATTGAAGTTAAGCCTAGTCTCTCTAAAAGCACATGGAATGAGTAAAAATGAAGATTTAATTGCTATCAGAAAGTTCAGATTTATCAGTGATTTTTCTCAAAAGGTAAACACCAATTCTTTATATTTGTAAAGTATGCAAATGTTTATGTTACACTTACTTTTAACATTTTATTTCCAAATAAATTTTTTGAGTTACTAAGATTTAATAAAATACTTTTATCAAGTAGTAAACCCTGCCCCTACCTCCCACTGATAGCGGTTCCAGCTTTCATGGTGGGTGGTAAGGGCTTAGATTTAAATACAGGGATTTGTTTTACTATGATTCATTTTGATAAACTAATGTCCAACTGAACCATTTTGCTGATGTCGAAAACAAACTAATTAAAAAGTTGTTATCATTATACATGAGAGTAGCTAAGGGGGATAATTTGGGGATATTCCCACGACACACTGATATTTTCCTTTTGTTTGGTCCCACAGAAAATAACTAAATCTAAACACTAATTAAATAATAATAGCAACTAAATCTAAAAATTTCTTCTTTCCACATGGAAGTTATCACGCATTTTCCTATCTCAATGGGCTCAATTCACGTGACGTCAGCGATCACATGATAGCTACATTTCTAGCTCTCTGTCTACTAGTGAATGCATTACTAGGAGCATAGTCTCAATGAGGAAGTTGCACGATTTTTTATATTTTTTTAATCGATTCTTCTTGCAAAAATAAGCAACTACCCAAAATTTGAGGCCGATCGAGAAATTTTTTGATTGCCAAAAAAATTAACAAAAATCCCTTTTTAAAAGCGCGCGAAAACGCCAAGAGTTTGGGATGTGACGTCATCATACGATAAACATTGCTGGAAAGCAATGGAGTTGAGGGTATGATTGTTGACGTCATCGTTTACTTTTTAAACAATAAACGTTTTCAGACACGTGTTTTTTCTCGACTTTTAAATTAAAATATTTAATTACCTGTACATTTTTTTTGAAAAATTGACTAGATATTTCATTTAACCATACAAAAAACCATACGGAATACTTGTTTGTTTTTGAAAATCTGACACATGCAACTTCCTTGTTCACTTTGTTTTTGTAGCTATCACGTGATAATCAATACTAACGCCCTCTTGCGATGAATTGACCCCATTTAAATGTAAGTCTTAACTTACGTATAAAATTTTCCTTTAGGAACAAAACCAGATAAATCGTGAGTAATGAGCAGGGGGCGAGAAATTTTTTAACTTCATTTTTTGTGTTTTTAAACCTCATTGAAGCATTTTCGAAAGGATGAATTTTTTCACTTCGGAATAAATTAGTGGAGCAGTGCTCCCATAAATCCGACAACAACTGCTATAGTGACGTAGATTACACAGTTGATATTAAAACATAGACACTTGGTGGTTAACAGCAAAGACAAAAAGGGCATACATGGATATCCACACGATGCCACCAACAAGTGTGACTGAACCAATATAGCAACCTCTGAAAAAAATGTTTTAAAGCGAAATTAAACTTTGTGACTGGTTCTCCTGACAGTCACCAATAACCAGCACTCCTTCTTGGAACATTCAGCAAGACTCCTTCTAATTGGACAAGGTGAGTGAAGCCCAAAGAAAAGGAATTTAAAAAAAAATACCACCTCAGCTCGTAGGGAATTCTGTCCCTACGGCAGGGGAAAAGAGGGGCGTCTTCAGAGGGTCTGGCCCCTCCCATCGGGCGATGATTATGTATAAAAAGGTGAAAGCCGCCCAATTTGCTTTTTGAAGCGACCGGGCAATTTGAATGATCAGGTAAGCAAATCATTCCCTTATGAATATTCCTTTCTAATTTTTCCCCCGAGTGAATGTTTTCTATGCTAAAGATAGAGGTGGAGAGAGTAGTGCTTCCTTCTTCAAGAAAATTTTAATAATGATTAATTAGGTTTTTTTAAAGAAAATTATGCTCATTACCAAGATAGTTTTAAACTTGAAAAAACTTGATGATGACGATAGTTTTTAATATTTCGTATGCAGTACTTTAAAGTTGAGTGAATAGATAGAATCTGAAGACGAACCGATCAATTGAAACGGGTTTTTTATCACACTAATTTTTACATTTGTTAGATAACAAGGAAAATTTCATACTTAGATATATTTGAACTTTTTGCAAAAAAATTTCAGTGGATCGCTACTAATACCATCATCATAAGTCCAATATGTTTCAGCGCTATTCTAATATTGTCATTTTAAAACAATCAATGAAACTGAAAAGAAATAAATTTGCTAGATACTGGTATGCACTTAAAAAATTTCTAAATGTTATCGACACAGAACGCTTATTTTAAAAGGATCTAAGTGTGTATTTTCGGAGGAACTCATTTTGCTTTGCATAGTAGCTCTTCGGAAAAATTTCTTTTGTCACCAATGTTTTAAAGGAAGAAAACAGCGGTAGAGTTCAATGAAAATCAGACGATTTCGTTGATAAAGATTTCATTTTTGAGGCTTTTTTTTCTTTTTGAAGAACCAACTTCCATACACACCAGAGACGGAAAAACCGAACACGCTTCTGTTATTGAATACAATTGTGTTTTTAAATTAGTTTCCATTTAAATTTGATGCAAAGAATCCATGTAATAAATTTAGAAAAGATCTGGTCTTTTCTAAAGAATCAAATAATCATTTTTCGAGTTAAAAAAAACTTAATAAACATATAATTTAATATAATATTGAAAAAAGGTTTATGCATAAAAAAGAACAGGTTGAGCACAAAATTCATATTGCGCATATTGTTCATATAAAATTCATATTGTTTCATCCTTTATCTACGTTCAAATATATAATTTTTTGTATTGGAACGTGCCATTCATCTTTATAAAAAAGTATTTTAAAATCGACTATTTTGGCATGAGTGTTAATACGACAAGAAACTTAAAAAATGTGTACTTTTAAGTAAAACTGAACTTAAAGTGTACTAAAGTAAAGATGGGATGCTAGATTTAATTTTTTTTCAATTCCGAATGAAAAAAAAAGTAGCAAACCAAAAGATGGGAGGCGGATCTCTTATCCTTCTCTGATTAGTTGAATAAAGCGTAAATGGCTGGAATCCAGCCACTGATGAAAGAGAGCGGCCCCTTTCATGTTTGTTGCCAAACGAAGATTTATAATTTAGGCGGAGTTGAGGATTTAATCACACCCCGTTCCACCTCCTTATTCGACCTATGACCGCGTTAGGGGAAACGAATTCAGAATTTATTACTTTACATGAAATTAAAATGAAATGACCTTTCACTCAAAATAAAGATAAATATATTTTAAGCAGGAAATAGAAAAGTTTATTCATGTTATAAAGTAAGAAACTGGAAAACTTAATCGCTAAAAGCTATTTAAGATTTTAAGACAATTTTAATTCTACAGAAAGTAACGAAATTATTTGTAGAAAATATTATGAAATTATTTAAAAATATGGAAATATTACGTAGCATTAAATTTTTTTTCAGGCAAGCAAATTTTTATGGTTATAACTCATAAACATTAAATCAAAATCCTTTTGCGTGCTCTGGGCTTATTCAGAAGTTATAAATAACAAGGAACTTTGTTACTTTCTCTATAATTTTACATATAAAGGGCATTCATTCATTAACTTGTTTATATGTGGGGATATTGTTCTAAACAAAACGGCTTACCGCTATGGAATGCTCCGCCCTGCAATTTCTATCAAAAATCGAGTGATGTCACGACATTCCTTAAGCGAGAAAATGTGCATAAGAGATTTGCTTGGAAAACATATTAATGACCACCAGCAACATCGTGTAATGATTTTCCCACCGAATGGGGGAAGGGTGTCCAGATTGCGGGGCGCCCTTCAGGGGGAGGGGGCACTTGTTCGGAATATAGGTCATCCTTTGTTCGCAGCCCCATCCCCCCAAACACACCGGAAGAAAACAGAATTCTCATCTGGGAATCCATTAGCGCTTCTTTTTCTGGCGGTAAAAAAAAGAGGGTACAAGCACCTGTGGAAGATATTAGCCGCTGCTACGGCCGGATCTTCTGGGTCCAAAACACCCGAATTTTCGCTAGAGGGCCGTTGCGGATACAGTTACGGAACGCAAAAAAACCGCATAAAATCCATAATTCAACACGTTTTTTACAAAAAAAAAATGTTCAACCTGGCTTTGGTGACGTAATTACGTTTCAAGTGCACAAGGGGCCATAACCATATTGCCCGGCACCACCCCGCATAGCAAAAGAATGTACACCGCAGTTATACCCGGTTTGCACTGCATCTAGAGCAGGGTCTTTATTAAGTAACTTTTCCAGCGACAGAGAGACGAAGGTTTTTTACATATTGTGAAGGTCTGTATTTTCAAAAATTTGAGGATATACAGGGTGTTTAAAGTCCGTTTCGTGGCTTTTATTTGGAACCAACGTGTCTTAGGGTCATGGAAGTAAGGTCTGCCCCTAGGTAAGTGACCCTGGAGAATCAATTGAGATGACTCACAGCACCCGTAGCGGCGAAATAAAAAAGTTTAAAAAATTAATTTAAAAACTATAGGAGATAGAGCAAATACCTCATCAAGAGTATTGTTGCCAACGTTATGAAGAACTCACAGAAAAAAAAATTTAATGTATCTTGATTATTCACGGTGATATTAGCATGTGAAAATAGCACTTTTTCAGAGCTCAAAAATGAAAGAGTTCGCAAATTTGCAAGGTTTTTTTTATTAAATTTTGCCTTTATTCAGCGAAAAAAAACCACAATACTACACAATAACACTGAAAAAATTGCGAATTTGCGAACTTTTTCTTTTTTGAGGTCTGAAAAAGTGCTATTTTCACATGCTAATATCTCCGCGAATATTCGCGATATTTTCATGAAATTTGTTTCAGTGAGTTATTCATAAAGGTAGCAACAATACTCTCACTGAGGTTTTTGCTCTATCTCCTATAGTTTTAAAATTATTTTAACTTTTTTAATTTCGCCGCTAGAGGCGGTGTAAGTCATCCCAATGGATTTTCCAGGGTCACTAACCTAGGGGTAGACCTTACTCCCGAGACCCTAGGACACGTTGGTTCCAAATAAAAGCCGCGAAACGGACTTTTAAAACACCCTGTATAATGTTTTACCGTTTACCCTTTACAATTTTAATACTAAAGGAAGTCTGTTAATTTACCTAAAAATAGTGTCGCACCTGATTTTTGGATCATTCATTTTGTCTCGTGATAAAGGTTGACCTAAGCCTTCATAACCCCTTACTATGCTCAGGGGGATTTCAGGACATACAATCTCCCTCTCGAGGTATCGTACTTTTAATTTTCACCATAGAATACGAAGCTATTACATAATCTATAAAAATTTTTGAATTAGTTTGATATAAAGTGTTGTTCTGAAGCTACATTTTGGATGGTTTTTAGGGAGCTTCGCGGGCAGCACAGAATGACCTGGCGGGGCGCCAGTTGGATATCCCTTACCTAGAGCAGCGTTTCTCAACCTTTTTACTCTTACGGAACCCTTTTGACAAAGTCCAAGTTCCGGGGAACCCTAGTGTCCATGCAACATTGGCGTATATAGAAATTAATTTCGGGAGGGGCCCAAAAGTATTACTCAACCCCTCCAATACATATTTAAAATAGGTTTAACGTAGCTTTTTAATGCATTTTTGGGTGAAATTTGCATTCAAGAGAACTTAATATCATATAAATTATTTATTAATAAAGTTTTAAGTAGGAAAGGGGGGGTCTGGGGGGTCCTGCCCCAGAGAATTTTTAGAAATTCGACCCAACAAACTGGGTTTTAAATTGTTTTTGGAACATTTAATCCAAATTTTGGACATACATTTTTAGGTGGGATTATAACTTTCATGAAAGCATAATAAAAAATAATACAATTTCATGTACTAAAGGGGGGTTTGGGGGTCCTCCCCCAGAAATTTTTTGAAAATTTCACCCTAAATAGCTGACCCTCAGAAATTTATTTTGAAATTCGCCTTTAAGCTGGTGTTTATCTTCTGTGTCTTATCTTTAGAACACCGAAAGGCTACGGAAGCAGAAGAAAATGTTCAACGGAAAAACACTGGCTTGCATTTGGCTGACTGTTCCTTAATTTAGTTAGGGTTATCCTAAAATGTACTAACAAAAAAAGAGATTTTCGGATCCCTCGCGGAACCCTTGAGGGAGCATCGCGGAACCCCAGGGTTCCGCGGAACCCCGGTTGAGAAACGCTGACCTAGAGGACCCTTTATAGCACTGCGCATTTTTGCGAATAGGGCCCTTTCGTACAAACGGCGTTCGCACTGATAAGGGGCAAATGATCCATTTACTCTGTTAGTCCACTGAAAATAGCGAAAAAAAGGGCCGAACCTCGGACAAATTGCAATAAAAGGTTTCTCAACGGTTTTCACTTAGGAATGACCTCAATAATAACATACTAAAAATCGGCCAAAATCGGCAGGGGGGAAGTTTAATTTTTTTTAATTTTTAAAAAATGGCCGAAAAAATATTTCAAAAAATCAAATTATAAAAATAGAGACTTATGATACATGTTTATAGGCTATTTTTCAGTGCTGAATACGAATATACCATTTAAATTTTAAAAAATTTAAAATTTCAATTTTTAAAAATTAATTCAAAATTTGGAAAGTCGAAAAAATTAAAACATCGCTCAAAACCACAAAATAATTGCAAAAGAAATAATTTAAACGGTTTTCAATTAGAAATGACTTAAATAATAACATACTAAAAATGGAAGAAAATCGGACAGTAAAAAGTTTAATTTTTTTCAAATTTTCAATTTTTTTGGCCTCAAAAATCGACCTTTTTAAAAACTCTTGTTAAAAACGTTTGAGGCATTTACGAAGGTCATTTTTCCATGGATGTTGTAGGTATATACCTCTATAACATAAAAAAACACAATTGGTGATTAAATCATTAGTTAATTAATTAATTTATAAAAATTAACGTTGAAAATACAGGTAAAATTTTCAATCAAGTAATAAGAAAAATATTTAGACAATATTTGGTAATAAATCATTTTAAAAATAATTAAATTGAAAAAGGACAAAATATCTTTCAAAAATTAAAATTTTAAATTAATTTAAAAAATTTAAATTTTTAAAATTTTTTAAATTTTGTAGTATATGCATGTGATACATGTCTCTAGGCTATATTTTAGTGCTGTTTACGAATATCACGCCAACTTTTCAATAAAATTTAAATTAACTGTGGAAAAATTGAAGCATTTTTCTCAATAATTTTGTTTTTTATGCTTCAATTTTTCCACAGTTAATTTAAATTTTATTGAAAAGTTGGCGTGATATTCGTAAACAGCACTAAAATATAGCCAAGAGACATGTATCACATGCATATACTACAACATTTAAAAAATTTTAAAAATTTAAATTTTTTAAATTAATTTAAAATTTTAATTTTTTGAAAGATATTTTGTCCTTTTTCAATTTAATTATTTTTAAAATGATTTATTACCAAATATTGTCTAAATATTTTCCTTATTACTTGATTGAAAATTTTACCTGTATTTTCAACGTTAATTTTTATAAATTAATTAATTAACAAATTATTTAATCACCAATTGTGGTTTTTTTATGTTATAGAGGTATATACCTACAACATCCATGGAAAAATGACCTTAGTAAATGCCTCAAACGTTTTTAACAAGAGTTTTTAAAAAGGTCGATTTTCGAGGCCAAAAAAATTGAAAATTTGAAAAAAATTAAACTTTTTATTGTCCGATTTTCTTCCATTTTTAGTATGATATTATTTAAGTCATTTCTAATTGAAAACCGTTTAAATTATTTCTTTTGCAATTATTTTGTGGTTTCTAGCGATGTTTTAATTTTTTCGACTTTCCAAATTTTGAATTAATTTTTAAAAATTGAAATTTTAAATTTTTTAAAATTTAAATGGTATATTCGTATTCAGCACTGAAAAATAGCCTATAAACATGTATCATAAGTCTCTACTTTTATAATTTGATTTTTTGAAATATTTTTTCGGTCATTTTTTAAAAATTTAAAAAAAAATAAACTTCCCCCCGGCCGATTTTGGCCGATTTTTAGTATGTTATTATTGAGGTCATTCCTAAGTGAAAACCGTTGAGAAACCTTTTATTGCAATTTGTCCGAGGTTCAACTCTATTTTCAGTGGACTATGTGTAAATGCTAATCGCTCGATTTGTAAAATTCGCAGCAATTTAGAGCAATTTCCTCATAGATAGAGGATTCTTTTCCTCTTATTTGATTTTGCGTATAATTTTGCCTTTTTATATAAGTTGAGGAGACAAAGTGTAACTAAAACTAATGTAGATCAAAAGATTAACATTAATAATTGCTTTTAATTTAAAGATTTACAGGAATAATAATTTTCTTCGCTCAGTTTAGAAGGGCATTAATTTATTAGGGGTTATTGTTAAAAAAAAGTGGAAATGTATGTGTATAATTATTTATAATATTATGCGCGACAGGTGGCGCCAGGAGCACACACTTGCAAATACGTGAAATACTTTAGGATGGGACGCTTTTGGCTGCTCTAAGGTTGGTTCGAGGCCAATAGAGGGCAGAGCGGAAAATTATAGGGCCCTATATTCTCGCGGTGCGAACGGGGTATTCAAATCAAAGTTTGCCCGGGCCTAGTGGCCCATCAGGCGGTGCCCATTTCGCGAACGGGGTATTACAGGGGTTTATATTGTACAAGGGGCTGTTTAAATATTACGTTGGCATGTTTTGGGGTATTTTTAATCCTTCTCCTCCTTGTCAACAAATAATAAAATTAATAATCTTTATTGACAAATAATAAGAAACACATAAAATAAATACAAATAAAAAAACATATGATACGCCCAGGGGAAACAAAAGATCCCATACGGGCGTAATAGAAATTAATACATTAAAAATACAATGGAAAATTCCAAAAAAGAGAAGAAAAAAGAAAGACAATATAAAAACACACACAAAAAAAAGAATTTTAGAACAAATTAAAATAAATACATTAAGAGTTAAATATCAATTAAAAATACATTGTGATTCAATAATAATAAAATAAATAAACAAAACAAAATATATTGAAATTAATTATTTTTTGTGTTCTATTGGTAAAGTCTGGCTGCTGCAAATATACTATCGCTTCATAATGATTTTAAAAATAAAAGTCTATGTCGTTTAAATTAATAATAAGAAGAAAAAGTTCGCGCTTAAAAGTAGAACACTGTTCAATATGTTGGAGATCTCGGGGCAAATTATTATAAAATTTGGGTGCTAGATAGAAAAATGCTTACGGAAAATTTCTTTAAAAAATCTAGGAATTTTGCACACTTCATTTGTATAGTATAGGCAAATTGTTTATCCCCCATTCCTTCTTAAGATTACGTAAGCAACTACCCCCCTGCTATTTGTTTTTGTACAGAACTTCTAGAAATGATGCTAAAAATTTAGAACTTAATGGCTTGATATAAAAAAATGCTAGCTAAGTTCCTAGTTATAAATTGAACTTTTTAAATTAAACTATTTCTGAAACTAGAACATATTTTCGAAAATACAGTGCTTTGCAGTTACAGTGCAGTGCAACAAAGCCCTCAATCGATTAGTGCAGGAGTTCTCTACCTTTCAGACAATGCTACGCCATTTCTCTCCCCTTCAGAGACATGGCAAAATTGTGGAGGTGGCGATAACAGGTGGCAGCATCTGTCATCATACGAGGCTTAAGTCGGACTGCTGCCATTTACTACCCTTACTTTCTCAGGAGCCCCCCTGGCTTAATTCCTGTACGCCTATGACGCCTATGCAGATGGGTATTCCATGTGGCATTAGAAAAAACAACAGACAATGCGACTCCATGTCATAGGATAAATATTTTTCCCAGCTCCCTCTCAATTTTATATGCTATTTTTTAAATCTACAACAGTTTAATTTTTTACTCGTAACAATCACGAGTAATCTACTAAGAAGCATCACTAAGTATAAGATGAGTTAATAAAACCAGTACACAATAGCTTTAATTAAAGTATTCCGATTTATTTACTTGCCCCCTGTCTAGTGTCTTAAAGTTTCAAAATTATGTGGTCTCTATAGTATAATTATGCCTAAACAAATAAAAACATTTACAAATCTTATTCGGATAACCCGTAGATCTGAATAAACCGGCATTGAAGTACGTACGGTTAAATAAAGGAAAAACGTAAACCAAGGTTTTATCTTGCAGGTTTAAAATGACCTACTATATGAATCCAAATAGTATTCTCAAAAGGTCATATTCCATCAAAACAATGGCTTCAAATTGAAGAAAGAAATAGTTCTCAAACAAAATACAAGAGGAAACCAACCAAAAATTACAAAGCGCAAGAAGTATAGAGAAAACGTGATGATATCAAATTTATTCGTCTATAAAAGACATCGGTTAAGTGTTCGAAACAAGACTCGGCTTAAACCAAATCGCGGGCTAGTTAGTTACACGGGATCTTGATTTTACGCGTGACCATGGAAATTTGATATAACCCTTCCCCATACCGGTTAAAAAGTTCGTGATTTCCAAGAACCCAAAATACCGCGAAGCACCCTGTATTTCTGTACTTCATTTTCTGACGTCATGTTTGTGACGTGGTTCATAAGAATATAATAAATAAGAGTTGAGGGCCCACAGTCTGTATGTTTTAAATCAACGAGACAAAGGCGACCTACGTGGGGTAACGTATCAATATTTAATGCATTGGTGATCTTTATTTGACAAAGACATCAATATTTTCAATTATCCACTAACATTCACCGCACCTTGTCAGTTACCAGTTTATTTTATTCAAAAACAATTATTTTATTCGATTGCTACTTGATTTTTATAGTTAAAAACATTGTGTTATATGAGCTCCGCATCAGATCTAGCTAACCTGTAAATAATAACCAAGATTTTGCCGTGAAAATCAACAATACCGTGTAAAATGAATGAATACAAGTCATCCGGTGATTCTGGTTAGTTGATTAAAAGAGGAAAAACTTAACATGCAAGAAAACCAACACACCCCAAAAACAGAAGGTTTTTTTTTAGAGAAAATCATATTTAAAGATTGAGTGCAAAGTAAAATTTTCAGTGACGTTATACTCTCAAGTACAAGGAGGTGTTTAGCAAAACGTGCTGAAAACTGAATCGTCAATTTAAAAAAGGGAATAAGTCCAATAACCAAGTTTTGAGAAAATCGGGGGAATAGAATTCTCATTGTATAACCACCAAACTTTTACTGAAAATTCAGGACCCTATTTAGAAAACAGAGAAATCATCAAAAATATAACTGCATTCAAAAATGTACTAAGGGGCCATTCATTAATTACGCAAGGGTCCCGAGGGGGAGGGGGGTCGGAAAAATATCTACATACTCTTACTTAGGGGGTGGGGGGTCAAATCCATTCTTACGTAAGATTTTCCAAGTTAACGTAAACAAATTCCAATTATTCTAATCAAATTACTATTAAATAATAGGGTGTATCGAAAAAAACTTTTTTTGATTTTGATGACGTAATAGTGCGGAAAAGTTGTCTAAGGTGCCAGAGAGTACCTGTGAATTTTTTCAGAATTTTTGGATAATTTCTTAAGGTGCCACATTGGCCCTGAAGTTCCCCATGTTAATCCAATGGAGCGCGCCGCCAAAAAGGCCGAAAATCGGTTTTTCGCCCCTCATTTCTACCCTAATCACACGACGAATGTCTCGTCTCGAGTTATGGACTCTATATGATGTATGCTACCCTAAAAAACTTGATTAATAACTTAAATCTCTATATTATGTTGATTGTGGGCTCTGATTTGAACGAGGAAATACGCGATTTTCGACGAAATTTGAGCATACAAAAAAACGTAATATAGATATTTAGGCTATTATTCAAGTTTTGTCGGATAGCCTAGCCTAGATCATATAGAGTCCATAACTCGAGACGAGACATTCGTCGTGTGATTAGGGTAGAAATGAGGGGCGAAAAACCGATTTTCGGCCTTTTTGGCGGCGCGCCCCATTGGATTAACATGGGGAACTTCAGGGCCAATGTGGTACCTTAAGAAATTATCCAAAAATTCTGAAAAAATTCACAGGTACTCTCTGGCACCTTAGACAACTTTTCCGCACTATTACGTCATCAAAATCGAAAAAAAGTTTTTTTCGATACACCCTATTAAATAACCCCAGATAAACTTAAATCTCTACTGATAAATGGTATTCCAAAGACTAGAGATAATAATATAAGGGTAATATGTAGTTGACAGCAAGAATATTACTTATCTGTTGAAAAATAAAAATCTCTGATTTACATCAAACTGAGAGTTTTAGTGTAACTAATCCTTTTCTAACATTTTATTATTTTGAAAAACGAAATGGAACCTTACGTAAGAATAGGGGGGGAGGGGTTTGAAAAATCTTACATGGGGGGTAGGGGGGGTCAAAAATTGCCAAAATCATCCTTACGTAATTAATGAATGGCCCCTAATAACTCTTACTACGTAAAAGTTCAACCTTGTGGAAATTTTATTTGAAGAAAAATCTTAAAAAACCGCTTAATAATAACAACAAGACAAATAAAATTCAAAATTATAATGAAACTGAGTTATTAAAGCAGTATCAATGGAGTAAGTGAATATAAATGGAGTCAATTATTCCCTGCATAAAAAATTCTGAAAATTAAATAAAAAGAAAATTTTATTTGGGCTTATTTTGCAGCACAAGGAATAGGAAAAGAATGATAAATTAACTTTTATTCCAAATTAATTTTTTAAAAATACAATGAAGGGACTTCGCAAATTCAAGGCGCTATATCTGCCGATAGGGCGGGGAAGATATTCCCCCCTCTTTCCACTACTCATGTGTAGAGCAAAGCTTGGAGATGTTTTTAAGCACAAAAAGTCAATTTGCCATTTTTGGACTAATTCCCTTTTTCAAACTGGCGGGCGATTCAATGCAATCATGCTTGAGAACCAGATAAAAATTTCGATATCAATGCTTTCACTGGCTTCTATAATTAATCAAAACTAAGTTCGAAGGACTTATAACATTGTTACTCTAAAAAGCTAAAATTTTCGACTCTTTAACAAAATTTACCATTTTTTGTTTTGATTTTATTGTGTAAACTAATTTTAGTCGGGTCGATCTTCTTCAGCTACCTTATAAGGTAGCTTATTGTTGTTCTAATGTGTTCTCGTGTTTATCTGCTGTCTTATAAATATAATATTTGTCCTTTTTTTATTAGTTCTAAAACTATAGTCCTAACCTTTCAATAAGCTGCCCTTACCCTAAATATTAGTAACCAAGTTTGAAACGCTTGCCACTTGATTGTAGTTCCTTTTTCAACCTTTTTGTCTTTATCCTCTGCATGAAACTTTAAAAGTTATTCGTTTCTCTAAAAATTATTTCAGAAATTAAATAACTTAGAGTAAAAATTAAGGAAAATATTGACTTTAAAATTAATAAAAAGTTTAAAAACTCAAAATTCAGTTTTAAACTTAAATTCATTGATTTATTACTATTCATTCGAAAACACCAAATTTTTATAAATCCCGAGTGTATATACACATCGCTTGTCCACGTAGCGCCCCTTACAAGGTGCTTGCTGCAACAACGAGATAATGTAAAGCTTCAGAAGAAATTAAAAAGAAAATTAAAAAAAAGTTTTGGAAGAAAATTAAACTAAGAGATTTAGAAAAAAGTATATAGGAATTCAGGAAAGTTAAAAAAGAAAAATTCAAAAGATGAGAAAATTGAAAATGAGGAAGGGACTAGGTGAATATTGGAGCAGCCAGGAAAAAAAGAAAAGGAAATGAGAAAAAAATAAGGGGAAAATGATACACAATAAAAAGAAAAGATAGAAAAACGGGAGAAAAGTAGGATCACCCGCGGGAAACTGAAATAATGGGATAGAAAGATAAGAAACTTTAGGGGGAGGTTAGACTTTTACAATCCTCAGTTTTATGGTCTTCTAATGAAGAGGAAACACTCCTCAGGACACTTTCGGTGACCCCCTCCTTGAACGGAGGTTCCCTTTTGTTGTCTTATCTCCCAATACTACTTGAAGCGGCTCTTGTAAAAATATCCTTCCCCTTAAGCAGAAAAGAAAAAGTAAGAGATGATCCCTTTTGAAAAACTGCTACAAAGCGTTTTGATATTTTGAAAATCCCACATCGCGTTTGAGCATTTTTTCCGCTCAGTGATCAATTTCGGTCTAACATAAATGTTCATCTTGTCCTGTCTCACTCCATTCTTAACTTTTAAGAAAAAACGAAGGTCCATCAAAAGACCGAAAACTTTCACCTTAGATTCCGGTAAATACAAGTTCTTCCGGAACACCTTAAACACCCATAACATTCCCTCTAGAAAATTCCCTCCGTCCCAATTAAACGCATTCCCAATTAAAAGATCTAAACGAAAGCTCCTCTCGCACGCGAAGGTCGGGGAGAGCTGTCCCACTTGCGACACTAGGCGGCGTAATTGGCGCCCCCCGGGGCAGCCAGGCGCAATCGGGCGCGCCGGGGCGCTCGCCAAAATAGAAGCCAGAGTTATTTCGAACGCGCGGTTTCCGGGGCCCCGTGACTCATTTGGACTCACGTGGAGTCAGCTTAGAAGCAGAAAAGAAAAAAAAATGTTGAAGTTCTGGAGTAATTTGTCCACACCTTTCAAGGGCGAAAAAAAAGGACGTTCGGAAAGGCACGCGTGTTATGTCACGTTTTGCGGGGAATGCAACAGGTGCCAGCCTGCTTGTAGACTCCAACCTCCATTGAAAATTTTTCGCAGTACCGTAATGAACCCTTTATCCGGAAATCTAAAATCCGAAATCCCACTCCCCTTATTCGTTATTTCTGATTTTTTAGTAGCCTAATCTTTGTCTTGAAAATATTTGAATTTTTTCTCAGAGGCTGTGGTTGTATATACCCGATGAGTTTTCAATACCGGGAGTTCCGATTGACGTGCAATACGATCACAAAAGGGATTGTTTATTACACATATGATTTTCAAGAATGGGAGTTGATTATAAGGGAGAGAAAGGATTTTTATTTTGTAGAATCTCAAGCAGACCCTGCCATCAGCCGCTATACGATGCACCAGTGTTGGGAGGGTTTCAGTAATTTCCCGATGATTACCGTAAAATGTAATCCGCAGTATGAAAACAACAACAGTAAAACCTACTGATTCTCCGTAGTACTGGGGTCTCTGCGCTTGTAGTATTTTGAGTGTAATAACTAAATGGATTAAATTTCCTAATGGGGCCATAAAGGTCCCCTTTTGAAATTATTTAGGAAGGAAAAATATTATATCGGTCCCTTTTTTTAAAGAGGTAATAAAGTAATTTTTAATATTAGAGACATTTTTCATGGGAAGATATTCGCTATGTAGAGAACACTGTTCTACACTGAAAAAATTTCCTTGATGAAAATAGTCATTTCTAGCAGATTTTGGGTCGCTGGATACGAAAATCCCCATTAAAATTCTCAATTGACTCAGGATTTTCGGGGAACAGCCCCTCCCCCTTTTCACGTTTTTTAACGACTTTATAGCTTTGAACTCGATTTTCAGGGTCAAAAAGCATTGCTTTAATCTTCAAATTGCCCCCCAGGGGACAAGAAATGTTCAAATTAATAAAATATGATAAATTTATAACAAATGGATAGGTTTAAGGGGTAGTTAACCCCCTAAGAATCCAAAAATTAGCTAAAATATATAGAGGTTTTTATACGCTATTTTTTCCTCTTATTTTATACGCAATTCACGTTTGAAGGGTCCTAACCCTTACCCAAGGACCCAAATTTGATGGCAATATGTAGCAATGATTTTTGCTAAAAGCAGTTGAGGTGAGAGCGCCCCCAGAGCACCCACGGAAGGGTTCAATGCCGCACTTAGAGTTTAACTGTGCTGTAGAAAAAAAAATTTGAAGCCACTTACTGAATTTCAGCTGATTCTTGTGTAAAATTATCTGCTGAATTCAAATATGTCACCCATTTTACTCCATCACCCTCAGTTTTTAAGGGGATGCCCCCTAATTGTTATCCACAGCCGTGCATCTATTAACATCTTGAAACATGGAATCCTCACTCCCGAAAACCGGTCAGTTTTTAAAGAACTGAAGAGTTTCTACTTAGGATACACCCAAAATATAAGAAAAACGTCATTTGTAATCTTTTCAAAATCATCGATATTAATTCCTGAACTCGCGAGCGCCTTCGCGATTCTGGAAGTCTTCCGAACTCTTCCGCGGGGACTTCTGGGAGGCTAACACCTCAACCGCTTTTAGTAAAAATTATTGCTGCATATTGATATCAAATTTGGGTCCTTGGGGAAGGGTTAGGACCCTTCAAACGGGATTTGCGTAAAAAATAAGAGGAAAAAATAGCGTATAGAAACCTCTCTAATTTTTAGCTATTTTTTTGTATTTTTAGGGGGGTAATTACCCTTTAACCCTATCCATTTGTTATAAATTTATCATATTTTATTAATTTGAACATTTCTTGTTAACTGGGGAGCAATTTGAAGACTAAAATAATGCTTTTTGACCCTGAAAATCGAGTTTAAAGTTATAAGGTCGTCGAAAAACGTAAAAAGGGGGAGGGGCTGTTCCCCGAAAATCCTGAGTCAATTGAGAATTTTAATGGTGATTTTCGTATTCAGCGACCCAAAATCTATAAGAATTGATTATTTTCATCAAGGAAAAAATTTTGAAGGTCAAATTTGTAGAACAGTGGAATTGAAGCGCTGAATGGCTTTAAAATCTAGTCGACTAAACCGTATAAAAACCAGGAGAGAAAATCCCATAAAAAGATTAAAAAATGTTGATAGGTAAATGGGCTTTATCTTTCATTAGTGAAGAGCTACATTCTTATTAATTTATTAAATAATTGACCCACCAGTTGCGTAAGGTCTAGCTTTCGTAAGATTTTTACAAGCATGCATTCCTTTCAAAACAGTAATTAGGTATTTCTTTCATCTAACAATGTAGTGGGTTTTCTAACTTCACGAAAATGGGTTTCGCGTGCTTTTTCGTGATTATGCTTAGTGAAAATAGCCATTTTGTTCCTTAGAATCTGTAGTTTACGAATCACGATGGTGGACACTTCGGGTCTGCGCCAGGGGATGGTGAGAGGCGCAGAAGCGGAAAATCGACGAGTTTCAATTTTGTGTTGTTTGGAGTCAAAATGGTTCCTTTTACTTTTTTATTTTGCTCAAATGCTCCATAATACGAGAGAGGCAAGGGAGGACTAACGGGACATAGAGTTTGGAAAGGATCAGCTCACTCCAGTAGAAGGGGTGGAAGGATAAAGTGGAACGTAAAAATTTGTAAGCCTATTTTCTCTGAGGCGCAGGCTTATAGTCGTCCATTAACGTAATGAAAGGTGCCATTCTTTTCCTTATTTTCAGGCGAAAAGGAATTGCGATAGTAGAAATCTGGCAAAGCTTACTAGGGGTAGGGAGAGGGGCAGGAAAAAATTACGAAAATCAGCAATATCTCCTGAAAATAATTTCTTTTCTGCACCAACTGCAGTTGAATGTTTTGTAAATTGACACCAAAAATGGGTAAAATGCATTAAACTGATTTTCGAACGATTCTTCTACTTAAAATAGGGCCTGAAAGGTGTAGAAAAAAATAAGGGGAAATTCTCAACTTTTAAGTCTTTTAAAAACTTATTATTCCTCGTGAGGAAGCACTAATTTCAGGCTAATTTTTCCCTTCATACACTTAAGAATACGAAATACCATTGTAGATATCTGGGACCTGCGATTAAGGAGGGGGACGGGGCAGAAAAAAATATTCCTGTTTTTATACTCTTCGTGAGAGTAAAATTCAAAATTTTCTACTTTTAATAGAGTCATAAGTGGAGCAAATAAAGAAGATAGATACCTGACATATCTAACAGCCCGTTAGAAAAGAGTTCCTCCCATTGGAAGGTGAAATGGAAGGGTAAAGCGGAACATAAGGAATTATATGGGATGTTTTGAAACAAATTGTGTCCATTTTAGTGAAATAATGTAGAAATCTATTTGAGCAGGTTCTATGTAATCTGTAGAACTGGAAATGCGACAATAAGTAACTTTCATTCTCGACCGAGGATGATAATTGGGGCAGAAAAAAAGTTAAAATTATACTTTACTGAGAAAAATAGTAATTATCCAGTTTAAAAGGTTTTATGGACTGAAATTTTTGATTGGGGTCACTCAAAGTGGTCTATCCTGAGAAGCATAAACTCATCTTTGGGGGTTGAATGGATGAAATGGAATACAAATTCGATTTTTTGCCAAATGGCGTGAAACTGCATGAAAGAGAGTGATAATAAACAAGTCAATTTATCTTTCCAACTCTCTCGAATGGGTTACCCGACAATGAAATTTGGGAATCAAGACAAGGGTCCGTGGTCGGCGCAGAAAAATTTTATACATTAAATTTTAGTTTGTATAATTGTGTCTAAATAAGATAAAATATCCCTAAAATAAGAAATTTCATAGCAGATATGAAGGAGCCCCATGTTAAAACTGTTTCTTGGAGGGTAAGAGGATAAAATAGAATATTAGGGGGTATTACATTTTACTATTTTACTAAAAAGTGAGTATTTCTCGCAAAAATTGCATTAAAAGGATTCGATTTTCCAATTTTACTCCATGGAATATGATACGTTTAAGATAAATCTGTAGTATTAGGCAGGGGAAGGTTAGTTGGGCAAAAAAACCCTGTAATTATTACAAATTTAAGACATTTAATTATTTCTCAAAAAAATAGAATATTATAGTTTTTTTGTCTTAATTTTGTAATAATTACAAGTTTTTTTTGCCCAACTAACCTTCCCCTGCCTAATACTACAGATTTATCTTATACGTATCATATTCCATGGAGTAAAATTGGAAAATCGAATCCTTTTAATGAAATTTTTGCGAGAAATACTCACTTTTTAGTAAAATAGTAAAATGTAATACCCCCTAATATTCTATTTTATCCTCTTACCCTCCAAGAAACAGTTTTAACATGGGTCTCCTTCATATCTGCTATGAAATTTCTTATTTTAGGGATATTTTATCTTATTTAGACACAATTATACAAACTAAAATTTAATGTTTACAATTTTTCTGCGCCGACCACGGACCCTTGTCTTGATTCCCAAATTTCATTGTCGAGTAACCCATTCGAGAGAAATGGAGAGATAAATTGATTTGTTTATTATCACTCTCTTTCAAGCAATTTCACGCCATTTGGAAAAAAATCGAATTTGTATTCCATTTCATCCATTCAACCCCCAAAGATTAGTTTATGCTTCTCAGGATAGACCACCTTGAGTGACCCCAATCAAAAATTTCAGTCCATAAAACCTTTTAAACTGGATAATTACTATTTTTCTCAGTAAAGTATAATTTTAACTTTTTTTCTGCCCCAATTATTATCCTCGGTCGAGAATGAAAGTTATTTATTGTCGCATTTCCAGTTCTACAGATTACATAGAACCTGCTCAAATAGATTTCTACATTATTTCACTAAAATAGACACAATTTTTTTCCAAATATCCCATATAATTCCTTATGTTCCGCTTAACCCTTCCATTTCATCTTCCAATGGGAGGAACTCTTTTCTAACGGGCTGTTAGACATGTCAGGTATCTATCTTCTTTATTTGCACCACTTATGAATCTACTAAAAGTAGAAAATTTTGAATTTTACTCTCACGAAGAGTATAAAAACAGGAATATTTTTTTCTGCCCCTGTCCCCCTCCTTAATCGCAGGTCCCAGATATCTACAATGGTATTTCGTATTCTTAAGTGTATAAAGAGAAAAATTAGCCTGAAATTAGTGCTTCCTCACAAGGAAAAATAAGTTTTTGAAAGACTTAAAAGTTGAGAATTTCCCCTTATTTTTTTCTACACCTTTCAGGCCCTATTTTAAGTAGAAGAATCGTTCGAAAATCGGTTTAATGCATTTTACCCATTTTTGGTGTCAATTTACAAAACATTCAACTGCAGTTGGTGCAGAAAAGAAATTATTTTCAGGAGATATTGCTGATTTTCGTAATTTTTTCCTGCCCCTCTCCCTACCCCTAGTAAGCTTTGCCAGATTTCTACTATCGCAATTCTTTCTCGCCTGAAAATAAGGAAAAGAATGGCACCTTTCATTACGTTAATGGACGACTATAAGCCTGCGCCTCAGAGAAAATAGGCTTACAAATTTTTACGTTCCACTTTATCCTTCCACCCCTTCTACTGGAGTGAGCTGATCCTTTCCAAACTCTATGTCCCGTTAGTCCTCCCTTGCCTCTCTCGTATTATGGAGCATTTGAGCAAATTAAAAAAGTAAAAGGAACCATTTTGACTCCAAACAACACAAAATTGAAACTCGTCGATTTTCCACTTCTGCGCCTCTCACCATCCCCTGGCGCAGACCCGAAGTGTCCACCATCGCGATTCGTAAACTACAGATTTTAAGGAACAAAATGGCTATTTTCACTAAGCATAATCACGAAAAAGCACGCGAAATCAAGTTAGAAAACCCCCTAATGTATATAACTTTAAAAAAATGCAAGACTACTCCAAGATTCCAGTCTTCCAGCTCAGCGGAGCTGTTTTTTGCGGTAGTGCTGCCCTCTAAGGAAGGACTAGGAAAGCTTCGTCTAAACCCCAAATCGAAGTGGTTTTTTAATAGGATGAAAAAAAAAAACAAAGTGGAAAAACCAGATATTTTCCCAGGCACTGATAAATATTTCTGATTTTAATATTAAGTTTTATTTAAAATTATGTTTCTCGTCAAATAAGTCCAAACAAGTTTTTTTATATAGTCCCTGTGAATTCTTACGAAATCATTTTTTATCACCATGGAGTCAAAATACATAAAACTTAAACTAACTCAAACAACAAAATTTAAAAAGCTTCAAAAGGATTTTTATGACCAATCTTATCAACATATTGTGTAAGAGAATAAATTAACAGCTAACAGGTGTTTAGTTTACTTCTTTTCTGTAAGCAAAATATAATATTGGTTCTCAGTTACCTTTCAAATTTTAATTGCAATTTATCAGCCACAGGTATGGCCTTCTGTCAGCATTATATCGAGCATTATGCGTATTCTATTAGCAATAATCGAGCATTATAAGTATGAAAAAAAAACAGCAATAGCCAATCACTTTTGTAAACATATAAATTAAAAATTAAATTATATTATTGCCTAATCTGTAGCATAAATTAAAACCAGAAAAAGACTAAGGCAAATTTAGTTACAATTTACTCCATCAATGTTAAAACTATGTGAAAAATTGTTGTCAAAAACGCGATATCTCCAAATTGAGAGTGGTTAACTCACGTGTAACTTGGAGATTGGAGATACATTAGAGTATAAAATATCACTTTGCCACATTCAATCTTTATTCCTTTTTCAAACAGGCAAAAATCAAATAATAACATTAAAATTTATAAACTTTCCCACCAGTATGTTAAAAGTTAGTTTCACTGTATACCAAAGACCCTAAAGGAAAAACCAGTTGTACAGGAAGGAAGTGTATTGCAACAAAGACAAAAGGTGAGATAAAAAACTCCTAACAACCGGCTACTTAAGATCCTATGAGTAGTTGAGCATGACCAAATACATGTATAAAAGGCAAGGGAAGCTTTAAGTTCTGCCGTGACGTCACGGCACATAGATAACTCTTTTGCAACAACTCAACTTCACAGTAAAATAAAAAAAAGCTCTACACATCACATATCCTTCCGGCAACACAAACAGAGGAGACCTAACGCAAATTTACGTAGTAGGATCTATAAATATGCGTGGAGTATGGAAGATTTCAGTGTGTTGAGTTATTGGGAAAGATCCATCAATAGTGATGTCACGAGGTTTATAACACATCACATGCAGTGTAAACAAGTTACGGAAAATATCATTAGAGGATGCAAGCATAAGAGCAGGATTCAATAATTAAATCATGTGAATGAAAATAATGACTCTCCTTCATACCCGTAACTAAGAAAATCTTATCGTTCATACTCTTTTACGCAAAAATTTAAGTATTTACAAAATACATAAGAAATTAGTGGGGCTGTCCTGTCCGTGTCCATAAATGAAGAAGGTTTATCAATTGGTGACAGTTTATGACAAGAGGAAACCTTTTACAAGCAGTGACAAAGAGAGAGAGGGGGTCGGGGTACGTTAAAGAGTGACTCCTTGAGGTATAGGGAAGGGAGGGATAAAAAATTTTGAACAATAATGGATGACATATGGTTGACAGGACAAGGGATGTCATTATGGACGGGCTCGTAACGGAATTTGTGAGTAATCTGATACTAGAGACATATTCTGAATGACAATACATTTAGAAGAAACGAGAACGTGACGGAAACAGTGGATTTCAGTGGTTCCGCGTTTCGAATCTATGCAGATTGCTTTTGCACTTTTTGTGGTCTGTTAAATTAATCCACTTATAATCAAAAAAAGTTTTCATCCATTGATATATTACGAAAGTAATAGACATTTTGCGTAGTGGCATTTCGTACTATCTATAGGTGGAAACAAATTGGAGCCGATCGGCGTAAGCGAACAGCCACGAACACGCTCTGCGCACGCGCATTTCGTAGGCAGAACGTGTTCGCGGCTGCTCGCATACGCCGCTCGGCTCCAATTTGTTTCCACCTTATAGTGCAAAAAAATTTGTAAGCGACAGATGACGTCAGGAGCACACACTTGCAACAAGTATACAACAACATTGTACACTATAGATTTCTATTACTTTCATGATATATTAATGACTGAAGACTTTTTTTATAATAAAGTAGCTGTTCTAGTGTTTGAGGAACTAGTTAAAGGGACCACAGAGAGAATAAATTTAAAATAAACCCACAAACCGGTAATGTAGATTCAAATGTTGTTGTTGTCGTGTCCATGGTCATACAAATTTAGATGAGGATATACAAATTACATGCACTCAAAGGCACCGACGACAGCAGCTGCTAGCTTTGACAGCTCAGGGCTGTATGAAGTTAAATGCAGAGGGCGGTAGAGGAGTACCAGGCCAAGCTTTAGCACCTTTACGCCGGGCAATCTAAGAAGATAGAGCGGTAGCTCCTTTGGGATATGCATGTACTGGATCACCAACGTTTGTATTTTTTCTGTTCTGTTCTTTTGTTTGTTCAATAAAAAAAGATATGTCCTGGCGTAAGCTGCACTCCAGGGCAGTTTTTACATAAGGTTTTGGTTTTGTCCCATCCGAATGAGTTCTTATGCCCTGTTCTGAGTCTAGCTATGGTGCTTTTAACTTTCCTGGGGCAGTCAAAGTCCACTACTGGTGACTTCTTGAAAACTTGCAATAAGAGTCTATCTATGCCTTGCGACTGCGGGTAGATTCAAATCTCGGAACGATATATGGGAACGAGAGCATGTTTTGTCATTCTGTGTGAATATGGCCATCTTCTCAAATAATAACCTTCTCTTTCAGCGAGCCACCACCATGAACGACCCAGAACTCTACTCGCGGTCTAACCCGTTTCAGGTGCGCGACGCCAGCCAGATCCTGGGGGTGTACTCGAAGCAGATGTGCTCGCGCGCCTCGGACGCCGTGCTGGACATCGGCTGCGGGTCTGGGGACGTGACCACGCGGGTGCTCTGCCCCGCCATCGGCCGCCGCTTCCGCATGCTGGTGGCCGTGGACCGCGAGCCGGGCATGGTGGGCTACGCCAGCCAGATTCACGACGACGAGGACGTGCACTACGACGTCTTGGACATCGTGGACGGGGACGTGGCCGCTTTCAGAGGGGAGTGGGGAGTGTTCGACAAGGTCTACTCCTTCTACTGTCTCCACTGGGTGAGCCGCTTAATTACATAGTAGGAAAATTTTCCGGACGTACAGGGAGTCCAGAAAGTATTTGTACACACAAGAAATTTGCACTAGTATACCTAAATCTACCGTAAAAAAAGAGTAAAAAATATTAGAACAGTAAGAAAAAAATATTTAAAAAAAGGAAGCGATTTGAAAGCCCAAACAAAAAAATATTTGTATTTCCATAGAATAACATTGAAAACCATTGCCATGGACATTACTGAAAATCCTATTTCGTTCCCAATCCTAATTTAACAGCACGTGAATATAATTTTCTTTCTTGAGATCCATAATGACATCAAAAAGGCGTAGATGCCCTGAAAAAAGCGGCACTCAAGTGCGCCCACACAAGTCCCCAGACCCATTTCAATGAAATCAAAATCTTGGGTTCAATCCTACCATTCAATTAAATGCTGGCTGCACGAATACTTTCTGGACTTACTGAATGTGCTGTTCAGTTCAAGCTCGTTTCGTGTTACAGTAAACGCTCTTATAAAAACCACAACTACCTCACCTTTTGAAAGAGTTAACTTTGGCGAAAGAAAGTCCTTAACACTAGAGAGCCTGTATACGAGAGAGAGGCGACAACTTGCTTAAAAGCGCCTCTGCGCATCCAGTTCTGTACAAACTGTATCATGCCGCTTGTCTCGCGTCCCATGCTAATCCTAATAGAGGAAACCGCCTGTGGCGAACAGAAAACCTGTTTACCGATCTGCGCGCTCTATACTGAGTTGTCGCCTCTCTCTCGTATACAGGATCTCTACTTAACACTAGCCAAGGTGGCCCTATTTTATAGCCGATCTGTACCCAAGCAGCACAAACGCTTAAGATTTTCCCTTTTTTTTTTGCATGGCCAAATTTCGTTCATTTCTAGTTGCAGTTACGTAAACTTAACATGTTTGGCAAGAGCTATTTCGGGAGTCTAATTAGAGATGCTTCTCTCTGCCCAAACAGGTGAGCGACCTGCTGAAGGCGCTGTCCAACATCCACTTCCTGATGCGCGAGGGAGCAGAGTGTCTGCTGGTGTTCGTCGCAGCCTGCCCCGTCTTCGAGATGTACGAGCGCATGGCCGAGCAGGACAAGTGGAGGACATACATGGCGGTACGTCATCAACTGCCTTGCCAATGAGAAATACGCTAAGGAAGATTTTATAATTTATATTTATTATATCCTTATTATACTTTATAGTAAGGATAATGTCCAGTAGTACCCGCCCATTGTAAATAAAAAATAAAGATTTTATAATTTTGGGAAATAATTAAGAAAATAAATTTTTCGAGAAAGGGACACCGGTCGCTTACGGAAGGATCGCCAGGTATTTCGAAAAGGATTTACAGCATTTATCACTATAAAAAATACGGCACTTTACACAAAAAAGTGGTGGATAGAAATCACCTTCCATACATTGAGAGACGTTACACCGCCGATACGGAGGGACCTCCCACCTAGGCTCAGAGGGCCCTCCGAGCATGTATGCCCTCCTCTCAATGTATGGAGGCAATTTCTATCCACCACTTTTTGTGTTAAGTGCCGGATTTTTTTGCAGTGGATAAGAGGGAAAATCGGTGTTTTTTAACCCATTATATACCGACGGTACTTGTAAGTACCACTGGCGCAAGTTTAGAACCGGTGATGGTTGGCGAGTTTTGGCTATTTGGCTCCATATTTAGAAGCCACATAATTCACTTAACATTAGTTGGGGTAACTATATAGCGATTTTTATCGCTAAAAACTTGGCGCATCAGCAGTTCTAAACTTGAGCTGAAAGTAATTTGGTAAATAAAGGGTTAAAAATAGGTCGTAAATGGAGATAAGAAATTCTTAATCTTAACATAATCGTAAACGGAGGTGGTTCAAAAAAAATTTGCTTCGATTAAAATTTTAAAAGTGATCATTGATTATATTTATAATCAGAGAGTAAGCATCAAATAAATTAATATTAGTGGTTAAAGCATTAAGTTAAAACATTTAATGCGCGAATGCCAAAACAATAACCTTAAAGAGTGCACTGCTTTAAGCCTTATTTTTTTTTAAACTGGACAGGATTTGGTACTGTTCGCCCAACGATAGTAAAAGGGTCACGTGATTTTTACAGACTTTGCACGGCCGATAGTTAGGTAACCGGTGATAGTTGAGGTCTTGCTTCTATATACAAGCAAATGTCAACCCCCACTTCCACTTGCCCTCCCTCCGAAATACTAGTTCCACCTTGTCAAAATCACGTGACCCTTTTACTATCGTTGGTTCAGCAGTACTTTAGGATCAGCCGGGTACAAATCTCGCCAATCGGACTTAATTGGCGACGAATTACACGCACACGCACAAAATTAGAAGCAACACTGCTGGTTGGGATATTTTAGTGTTTTTAAATTTTTTACTTGATTGATTTTGGCAATTCATCATAGAATCCTACAATAACCAAGACTAATTTAAGCACAAAATGACAAAAACATCCAACTTAACCACTAAAAAGGTCGTATATAATGTATTACTAATGTGCTCTGTGTGATCCGCAGGACGTGAACGAGTTCGTGCCCCGCACCCAGCACCTCCCGCAGCCCTCCTTCGTGTTCTCGCAGATGATGGAGCAGGTGGGCATCGATCCCGTCAGCTGCAGCACCCTCAACAGGAGCTTCGCCTTCTCTTCCACACAGATGCTTAGGGGTGAGTGCTGGGCCCTCAAACGATTAGCCACCAATTGAGGTGCATTCCCTTCCATTTAAACCAACTGTTAGACGGTTTTAATTGGGGAAAGGGGTTACTTCTTTAATAAATAAAGGTGGCTGATGCCCAAGGACACGCGCTCTCCCCCAAAATAAATCCAATTATGCAAGATAGTTTCAACAAGTCCACCCAAACCCTACACAGATAAAGATTCCTTGCGTCAAGTACATAAAAAATGCCGTTTCATTAATGCATCCTATTGCGTCACAAGCATAGATTACTAAGTTTTCAATGTCTATGAGCATGATTGTAGATAGTATTAAGGTGCTAAATTAAATGATAAAACTGCTGACTTAATAAATATGGTAAATTAAATGGTTGTATCTTTGAGTCATGAAAGGTTTTTGACTCAAGTCCTTACAGAAAAGATCCCAATGTCTCCCAGTTTGGAGAAGACCTCTGATGCAGTCCAAAGTCGGGAGCCCTTTCTAGTCTTATCTTTTTATGCCTATGAGCATGTTGTTGTTCTCGTGTCCATGGAGATACAAATTAAATACCCTCAAAGGATCCGACGACAGCAACTGCTAGCTCTGGCGTCTCAGGGCCATATAAGGTTTTCTGTAGAGGGTGAGAGAGCACCTCTGGGGCAATAGCCTGGAACTCTAAATGAGCGTGAGCTGGCCCCCAGGGTGGTGCAAATGGCGGCTCTTACAAATGGTGGATATATGATCCTGTGATTTGATTCTCCAACAGTAAATCGTCTATTCCCCCAAACAGATTGCATGGTGGCGGTGAACCCTTTCATCAGCCGCATACCCGACCACCAGAGGAACGAATACATCGAAGACTGCATAAGAACGCTCTCAGCCATCAAGATAGAGTCTGGGAACGTCAACGAAAACGAGTCCTGCTGCTTCTCTTACAAGCTGCTGGTGGCGCACGGCATGAGAATCAACTGACGCGTCAGGAAAAGAGTTTATTTTTATATACTGCACTAACCTGTGTGATGCGACATATTTTTATACCTGTTATTTAACAAGGAGGAGCTTACTACCTCTGAGATGCATTCCTAACAATTGTTTTCTTAACACAGGGGTTCCCAATGCCCACTTTTCTATGGGAAAATGAAGTGTCGCTAAATCGCAAGAGCACCCTCTCAATTTGCTGAGAAAACTCTTCTTGCTAAGTTTGAGCTGTGTGTCTTAATTAGAAAGCGATGACCAAAGGACCTATAGTTTTGTAAAGAAGCGAAATTATAAGATACAAAAAGTTTAAGTTGGAATGTGAGTGGGAAGTTTTTTCACACATTTTTCTTAAAAACCAATAAATACTTTATTTGAAATCACAGTTAGTATCATTAAATTATAATAAGACATGTTTTTTAAACATAAGAGTTCTAAAAAAACCCATGTTATACGATGAACCACCATGAAAAAGGGATATACAAATTATTTTGAAATTGAGTCCAGCAGATATATTTTCCTGTATATAAATCGGATATATTTTCTATTTTTCTTAAATTTTTTATTATTATTATTGTTGTTTATCTTTACATTGAATTTGAACTTTCACACTCCTTTTGGTCATCAACTTCTAGTACAAATACAGAGCTTAAATTTTAGCTGTGAATTTGTATTGACTATTCAAAAAAAGTAAAGGTTGCCTCTATCTGAAAAAAGTTTTTGGGGCCACCTTAGGCCCCAATTGTTTTGACAAGAGGACTAAACAAACGAAAGAATACCCAACCAAACGGATGTATCACTTAACTAAGAACTATTAGTCTATGAGATAAATGAAAAATAGGAGCAAATTTTTTATCAGTAGTACTACAACATTAAAATTGAAATGGGGAAAAAACTATTGTAAGAATTTTCAAAGTGGTCAGCAAGAAGTTATTAACTAATAATGATAAACTTAAAAAAGTACCTTAACCCAAATTAATTTAAAAATTAGTATAAAAAATAATGAAAGGATTGATTTGAAAAACTTGAAATTCTAGTTTTTCTTATTAAATACTATAGTATTTACTGCCAGTACAAAGTAAAAAATTAACCAATTAAACAATATAACCAAATTAAAAGCTCATGGAAATACATCTACGCACAAAATAAAGAAATCATCTGGGCTAATGCTCTAATCAAGACCTATTGAAGATCCAAGAGTTGGTTGAACGAGCAGATTTTCTAGCTTATATATAATGAGTGTTAAAAACACACATAATAGCTTGGGGACCCTGACCTTTAAAATATTTCATGCGGATTGGGAAGACAAACATTTTATTTAATATTTTCCTGATATTCATGGTATGTACCACAAAATGATACTTGGTTAAAAGGGACTTTTGGTAGTGCATAATTCAAATGATATTAAAGTGGTATTTTTCTAGTCTAAAGCCAATTCGGTCAACTACATGATAAAAAGGTGAATGAGAAGTATTTGAGTCTGGCATGTCATTTCAGATGGAAGTTTTTAAAAATTTTAAATTTATTCCAATTCTCTGACTGATATTTATAGACAGATTTTATTATAAGTGTACTATATGAAATGAACTCTCTTTTACATTTGAAAGATTTTATCATGTTTATTGTACATTTGTTACCCATAATTAAAAAAACAATTTAAAAAAGAAAAGTTTAGTTTTTTACTTGAAGATAATCTTAAAGTATAAATTTATATATTTTTCACTGAAAAAAATTTGCCTAGTTACTTATCACACAAAAAATGCCAAATAAAATGATAACTTTTTACATAATAAAGGTGTAGTTCAATCAGTAATTCAAGCCAATGTATTATCTGATCATAAGATTATCTATAGGCATAAGTTTTTAAACCAGATTTGCAGCTAAATTAATATTGATGCTAATAATCATGGAAATTGCAAGAGGCAAGAGGCTGACAAAAGTTCAAACTTTAAGGCGATTTAATAAACTCCCAAAATAATAATACTTATCCAAGGCTATAAAACATATGAGGTGCTTGCAACAGCAATTAATTAGCTCCAACAGCTTTAGATTGGAGTTAGCTTTTTTTGCTATCACGTATAATTTTAAACAGATGTGTAAGATTTAGCGGAGACACTGTAGACAAAGAAAGTATAAAAAATGTCTGCCCTTTCTTAATGAAATAAGAAACATATTATCTATAATGGGCCGTTCAAATATTACGTAAGCACTTTTTTGGTCATTTTTAACCCCCCCTCCCCCCTTGTCAGCAAAGATAAGCATACCTCAACCCCCCCACCATAATTACGTAAGACACTGCCGGACCCCCCCCCCCCCCGAAATTTAGACATCCCTTGTAGTAAGTACTGTTTTTTCCTTGAAAATTAGGTGACTCGTACAAGGAGCTGTACTTATTGGGTGTAACCCTAAGGGTTCAAAAATGAGTCGAAATACTACTTTTCGAGGTTACAATTTCAAAATGTTAGGGTGGTCCATCTCCAGAAAAAAGTGCTCACGTCAGATTTCCTAATTCAATTTTTTGTTACATTTATTTTTGGTTGAATTTTGAAGTTATTTATGCAAGAAACAAGAGATTTTCGAAAATGCACCATCTTACGTAAGCATCACTCATATCCCCCCTCCCCCCTTGTCAGCAAAAATAAGCAAAGAGCAAACCCCCCTCCCCCCTTAGGTGCTTACGTAATATTTGAACGGCCCCTAAGCATATATTCTTATTCTTATATTATCCTTAGTTCTCTTTGAATAAATAAACTATACATCTTAGCAGAAAGTTTAGAATTTTAGAAAAACTTAATGCCTATTATAAAAAGTATGCAACAAAAAGTCTTTCCTTTTATGGAAACTAGAATTTTTTTGAGTTTATACATTGTGCCTTATTTTACAAACATTAGTGTTTAATGAGCAGGACTAAAAATTTTTTTATCTGCACGAGTCGACCTCTCTCATAATTCCATAATAACAAGACCCGAAACCACAATTTTGTACTTTTCATACAATTTCACACACAAAGAGTTTGTATTTGATAGTTGAGTAAAGAAAAGGTATATTGCTATTGCATTTGAATAGTGCTACATGTTTTAACCTCGGGCTTCTTTAATTTGTAACAAATGCTGATAATAAAATACATTTTATTCAAAATTGAACACTTCATTTTAAAGTAAAGATTTAACACACTTGGATGCTTTGAATTATATTTAACTTTTAGGAGAAGACCCTAAAAAAGGCCAGGATCGATATTTGACAAAGTCACACAAAATGTCTAGTGTTTGGAAAAACAACTATCAAAAGGAATAAGTGCCCAAGAGAAACTGGTGATTGTTAAATCCTCACTTCTAATAAAAACTGGAATTCAAGATCGATTTGGAACACTTATTGACTAGGTCAGTTGCACAGATGCGAATTTTTACAACACAAAATTTTTTTAGTAATTATTCATGAGATTTAATCCTCAAAGGTTTTATATTACTTATTGAATTTATATTTGCTTCTGCATTTTAATTTCTATGAAGAATTGGAAACATAATATAAATTGAGATGGAAGCTGCTGATTTCCAAACAGAAAAAGAGTTAAGCTTTTAGTGAAATTAATCTTTAAAACTTACAATCATTAACTTCACACTGAAATTAATGACTGAAAATATTTGGAAAATCAGATATTCAAACTTACCTAGCTTTACTCGAAGTCAAGGCTTTATTTTCATTGATTTTCCTTCCGCCTCCCTCTAAATAGCAAATAAAGCCAAGTATTAGAAAACTAAGTGGAAGTTTCTCTTTTCGTGTAATATGATGAGTCATAAAAACTTACAACTTTATGAATGCTTTGCATTTTAAATGAAAAATAAATAAAACAAATTTGTTTCCCGAGTTAAAAGCTTTTCATTTTATAAAAAAACCCTAGAAAACTCCATTTGATTGTGCTTATATGTTTTAAAGTATTTTTGATAGCTATCTTTAAAAATGATAAGGAATCAAAACACAAAACAAAGAAAACTTTAAATTGAAAATACCTTCAACTTCAAAATTATTAATTTTACTCTTTTTAACTCAGATAATCAGGACTCTACTGTATTATTAAGATGGGAATATGTAATTAGAACAGTAAAAATGAAAGAAAAAAGAAGCATACCAGTAGTATTCCTTGCACCAGCTTTCCAAGGATCAGGAGTAATAACTTTTCCTAACTTTTTTTCACCTAATAGAAAGGAAATTCATACATTAAAAATTTAGTTATCATTTTCTTAATGGAAAATTGAATAAAATAAACTAAGTAAAAAGTAAGCTGGATTGAAAGAAAATTTGGAACATAAGTGTTTACATCTTGGCGTGTTGATTAATTGAAAAGTTTTAAGTCAAACATTCTTTAAATTAATAAAAAAACACATTCTGCTTATAATTTGAGAAAAATTACAAAAATAGGTTTGTATCAATGGCAAATCCAGGAGATTGGCATGGAGACACGTTCCCCTCAGAAGGTTAAAACTTTTTATTATTATTATAATTATTATTATTATTATTATTATTATTATTATTATTATTATTATTCAAACTTCATTAAATAAAATGACAACTGAAGATAATTTCTCAATAAATTGTAATTTTAAAGTTTTGAAAAGAGGAACCACACCATAAACATTTGGCAATATTTGGAGAACAAAACAGCTTGTCAATTTTTAACGGGACTTAAAAAAGAATTGAACTATTTTTTTATTTGAAAGCACTGAATAAGAAATTATTGCAATTATCAATGTTACAATACAACTAATATAAGAGTGCTACTGACTTCAACTCAAAATCATGGAAAACTGTTAAGAGTAATGAACTCTTAATACAATATCCCAAATTCTAGAATGCTCCAAAATCCTTTTCAAATCCAGAATTTTTTTTCAAAAGGTATTTTTCCAACAAAACCTACAGCGTGCATGATGAACTGATGAGACAGATTAATCCAGAAAATTTAAACTACAGCCATATGTAAACGCAACATAATCATAGCTACATAGATGAAAAATTTCTTTCAAAATTGTGTAGCCTACTGTGCATTCGAGATTTTAGAACTAATGGTTGACCAGATTCTTCATTAATAAAAGATGTTAATGATTCAGCTCTGGACTTATTTTTTTAATTGAACCTAATTTTGGGCTTTCCTTTTGAGTTTGAAAATTTAGATAAAACCTAGAATTCAGGATTGATGCTGTCGAAAAAACAAAAAGTAGCACACCTGCTTAAACATAGGTAGTACTTTCTTATTATCCCCATATCTGTACCGATGAATCTAAGGAGCATTACTATATCACTGAATAGTCCATAGGATAATACGTTGGAATCAAAAAAATTTTAAAATTTAGTACATAATACAGCACTTGTGAGTGCAATTAACCCAAGTCTACGTTTTTTTACCTTAAGCAAGGGTCTCCGAAGTACAGTCCACGAGGACCTCTAATCCGGCCCGAGGATACCTTTTTATCAATAAAAAATGTACCTGGTGTGTACTCAATCAAATAAAATATCCAAGAACCCCCAAAATTCAGACTCAGGGTACTAAAATGAGTTAAAACCAGTGGCAGCTCGTCCATAGGGGCTGCGGAATTCCTTTTATGGAAAGTGTATTCTTCTATAGTCTGTTCATTTAGAATTGGCGCCTGAAATAGGATCAAAAACGCCCAATAATGCCTAACAACGCTCATCATTCAACTTCAGTGACCGATTCTTTTACAGTATTTTAATTACCACTGTTTAGGCTGCCTTATCATTGCACAAGAAAAAAATTTCGATGATAATTACAATAGTAACTGCTTCTATTATAATACATAATCTAATACTCATACATTTCAGCATTAAATTCCGGGATTCAGAGCAGTTCTAGATCAACTACAGAACTAACCAAATTACGATACCAGGGTCCAAAATCTAACATCTGGATTTACCAATTTATTAAAATAATTAGGATCTCTTCCTAATTTTCACCAAATATAGTAGGGGAGAACGGGGATGAATGGGACAGGGGATGAACGGGACAGCTCAATTTTTTATACCTTAACTTCACTTTAAATTTTTGTTATTTCAGCCATAAGATAGTACCTAGCCTATTCAAAAAATTGTGTTCATTGACATCAGCTTCCATTTTTGTATAAATAGGACAACTAAATGTGTTTTCCCATACCAAAAGGAAAAGTAACTTTTATCGTTTTACTTCGAAAATTATTTATTAAAAAATAATTTAACTAAAGCTTTAAGTTTACTGTGTTTTAAAAGAGTACTTATATTAGTATAGTTTCCAATTTAAATGAAGAAAATCCATGGATTTTTTCCTAGTCTAATTTTAGTTTTCAAAGATAAGTGGGTACGGGGATGAATGGGACAAGAGTTGCGGGGATGAATGGGACAGTTCCATCATCACTTCATTTCCCGTTTCCAAAACTTTCCATCAATAGCTTGCTATTCAACTCATTTAAGTAATTTCTGATAAAGTTAACTAAAATAGTGTGCAAAAATTTATGTTTAAACTTGTATTTTATGTTCCAAACTCATGTGTAAATATTCCAAGTCCTAATTAGCAAATAGTTGCAACTGTCATCTCAAATATGCTATGGTTAAACAATTATTATTCACACAAGTTAGGTTTTTATGCTCTATTTTTATGAAAATTTCCTTCAAAATGGCAGGGAGAATGTTACTGCAGGAGAGGAATGGCTTTGGGGGTTAGGTCCAGGCATCAAAAATTATCTATTTGCACTCCTAAAAGTACAAACCCATAAAAAGCGAGTAGCATTAATAGAAATAACACCAGCTTCAACCACTGAGCTGAAAGAACAAAAGGATTTGCTTCAGTTTATGTGTTAATTTTACTCGTCATAAAGGCGAATAAATGTAGGCTGTTTTTTGCCCTTTAAATGCTTTTATAATTTTTTTCCACTTTTATTCTTTACCATTTATAATCTTTTTTAAATTTATAATTCTCTGCTATGCCGTCTCCCCAACAGTTTTCTTTCCAGGTCAATCAGCACACATTGGCTTTTTAGCTTTTCTCACTCCAACTGTTTTAATTTTTATTTATAGCTTCTTTTTTTTCAACAGAGAAAAAAATCTTTTCGGATGTTTCAGCAAGTCAATAAAGATTTATGTTTACTTTTTTGTAGCCACGCTTTAATTTCTTTTCATAATGAACAAATTGAATTCCAAATGTAGATTTTAGTTTCATTCGCTTTGAGATACTATATGAAATCCACTTCATCTTTGTAATAATCAGCTTCATATAGGTAAGTGCCAGTTTTTTAATGCTTTTTAAGAGTGAAATTGAAATTTATATTGTTCCCATCTTTTCTATTTGGTTTTGTTCAATAGAAATATTATTTGGCATTATATCGCTTAAAATACGTTGCCAACTTGGTACTGCCGGAGCAGCACCCCTTATAATTTTACCTTCGAGCCGCCACTGGTTAAAACTCTGTTTTATTAGGGTCAATTTTCCAAAATTTTCTGAGTAGGGGAGAACGGGGATGAATGGGACAAATTTCACATTTTTGCTAAAATTGAAAAAAATAAAAAAATTTCAATCCTGTAACAAGTTTAAAACCAATAATTGAACTCTTGGTTACATTATAAATGCGTGTATTCAATCAATTACCCATTATTTAAACTCCAAGAAAAGTTTTTATGAGTGCATGTATTTTGTCCCATTCATCCCCGTGGTGGGGATGGATGGGACACCGAGTGGGGATGAATGGGACAGTTAAAAAAAGTTTAAAAATTTATAAAATAACTAAGTTATTTTAAATATTGCACAACGTTTAGCTTTTTAAAGGAACAACACATTTCTATTTTCCAAAGAAAAAAATTAAAAAAGCATTTAAAGGGCAAAAAACAGCCTACATTTATTCGACTTTATGACGAGTAAAATTAACACATAAACTATAGCAAATGCTTTTGTTCTTTCAGCTCAGTGGTTGAAGCTGGTGTTATTTCTATTAATGCTACTCGCTTTTTATGGGTTTGTACTTTTAGGAGTGCAAATACATAATTTTTGATGTCTGGACCTAACCCCCAAAGCCATTCCTCTCCTGCAGTAACATTCTCCCTGTCATTTTGAAGGAAATTTTCATAAAAATAGAGCATAAAAACCTAACTTGTTTGAATAATTGTTTAACCATAGCATATTTGAGATGACAGTTGCAACTATTTGCTAATTAGGACTTTGAATATTTACACATGAGTTTGGAACATAAAACACAAGTTTAAACATAAATTTTTGCACACTATTTTAGTAAATTTTATCAGAAATTACTTAAATGAGTTGAATATAGCAAGCTATTGATGGAAAGTTTTGGAAACGGGAAATGAAGTGATGATGGAACTGTCCCATTCATACCCGCAACTCTTGTCCCATTCATCCCCGTACCCACCTATTTTTGAAAAACAAAATTTAGACTAGGAAAAAATCCATGGATTTTCTTCATTTAAATTGGAAAATATACTAATATAAGTACTCTTTCAAAACACAGTGAAATTTAAAGCTTTAGTTAAATTATTTTTTAATAAATAATTATAGAAGTAAAACGATAAAAGTTACTTTTGGTATGGGAAAACACATTTAGTTGTCCTATTTATACAAAAATGGAAGCTGATGTAAATGAACACAATTTTTTGAATAGGCTAGGTACTACTATCTTATGGCTGAAATAACAAAAATTTAAAGTGAAGTTAAGGTATAAAAAATTGAGCTGTCCCGTTCATCCCCTGTTCCATTCATCCCCGTTCTCCCCTACAGATAGGAAGGAGAAGTCACTTGGGGATCTCTCAAATAACAAGATCTCCCAGGGTTCCACTTTTGTCGGAGGTTCCGAGAAACTGGGGAGCCTTCAAGCACTGCTATTTCCTATTGTCGGATGGGCGAAGAAGTCACTGATTCGATCAACTGATACCCTGCACGAGCCGTGGATGTTCGTACCCAGTCTTTTTCGCATTGGTGAAATACTACAAGATGCAACACATAACTTCCAGACACCAAACTAATAAAATTTCACGTCATACTTTTGAACCAGCCTAGTATATACGTTAATATAATCAAAAAGTAACATAGCTTGATTCATGACCTACTTCAAACATTTACTAGAAAATAACATTTTGGTACAACATGTTGATTTTAGTGCGTTGTAAGGAATAGATTAAAACAGATCAGAGATGAAGTAAGAAAATAGTTAATAAAAGTGCACTATGCAACCTAGATTATATCAAACACTATTATTTCCTCAAAGTTCATATTTTTTATTTTACCTACTTGAGAAGTTCTTAAAGCAACATAATGTGTACCTAGCAAAGCAATTCAGTTTTGAAAGAGAGTAAATTAAAAATGATAGAATAAAAAATTAACTTACATTTGTCGCAAACCATGTTTAAAGTTTAAATCAAATCCGAGAGAACAAGATATAGAAATCAGAAATGCAAATAAATATGTTGTGTAAACAAACAAAAGACAGCTGCCCAATGTTCCCAACAAACTTATCTGATTTTTAATTTATACTGTATTCCTGAAAAAGAAATTCAATAAATACAATGGTCAAAATTTTTTTAAAACTATTTTCTAGAAAAAGGAATTCTTTACACTAAGAATTTATTTTCAAGTTTGAAATTAATTTTACTCTGTGCTAAAAACTAACCAAGCAATGACGGAATTACTTTTTTAAAAATTGGAAGCACGCTGAATGTTGTTATTTACATTTGCATTTTGATTTTGCTTACATTCGGATTCGAGGCATTCGAGCATGCTTGTTGGGTCATCGGTGGTTTTTCATGTTCATTTCGTTTATTAATTTGAAGTAGTTTGAAAGAAATTAGAAACAATAATAGTCATAGTCTGAAAGCGGAATAAACTTACAAAATTTTTTGATTTTATTAAATCAGTTTTGTCATAAACTTTTATCTTAAACTGATTATAAAGTCATATATTTCACAATGACTGGAAACGCGGCTAAGCTTTCGAGCAATCTTCTAGAAATGAAGGTGAGTTACATTTAAAACTGATGTTTGTTTGCTTTATTTAAATATCAGCATTAGCAATTTTTGACAATATTTTCTAAACTGCTTTGTACACAACAGATAATGAGAATCGAACTATTACTATTTTCTTAATTACTACTAAAAATTGTGGCACAGCTTCGATAAGAGTCTACCAGCTGCCATGTTTATCCACAGCTCAAATGATGACACACAACCTTATAGATCTAACTATTAATATCATTAGTATTGGATCCTAAGATAATATGTGAGGCGAAAAGGGACCTCTTGTCGGCGTTCGTCGAAATGGAGTTATAATTTTTTTCTCAATCTGTACAGATATATGAAGATTTTAAGACCATCATCATCCTTGTAGCTCAAAAAATGACGAATCGCAAGTAATTAAAAGTTTTATAATAGAATAAATGGATTTCGCGAAAAACGACCTTAAACTTTCAAAATGTAAAAAACTTTCAAAAATTTAGGTTACTTCCGATTTGATTCCCTTTAAAACCCAATACTATTCGGTTCTAAAGGGTCCAAGGATCGATAATCGAGAGATAAAAAATTCGATAGTTTTGGCCTTCTTCCGGTTTTTTGGCTTTTCTCGAAATCAACTTTGCCGACAAGAGGTCCCTTTTCGCTTTCTGCCTTTTTATTTAGTAGATTATTATTTTAGTATCTAATAATGATGATATTAATTGTTAAATCTCTATTAATATCATCATTTGAGCTGTGGGTAAACATGGCCGCTGGTAGGCTCTTATCGAAGCTGTGCCAAAATTGCTATATGTTATATGGCTCATTTCTAGAAGTGGGTTCAATGGCCAAGTGAAGTAGTAGCGCCTAAGTATCAATGTAAAGATGGCGACCAAAAAAGACGCCAAGAGGCACCAACCCGAATCCGCTTCTAGGACTTTACCTGTTTATATATTAGTACATAAAATTGGTTTTATTATAGTTTATGAAGAAAAGCAAAGAAAAAAGTGAAAGAGAAGCAGAGGAAGAAAAGAGAAAATTCCTTTTTGAAAGTGAACTTCCAGATGAAGTAATTAGAGGAGGGTATGTTACTGATTTTACATCTGTTTGGTGAAATGACTTAGATCAGTGGTTCTTTAACTGTGGTCCACGGACCCCTGGGGGTCCACGGGGCCTTCCTAGGGGGTCCGCGAGTTACCTTGAGGAATTCCTCAAGTTACTTTTAGAATTCCCCAAAGAGTCAAAATTAGATGAAACACTAGTTTTAAGAGGCAAATTTCAAAGATTTTCAGGGGCAAGACTCCCAGCCCCCTCGAAATTTTGACTTCAATGCATTTTTTTTCCTTGAAATTTTCAGACCTCAAGACTTGAAATTTCCCTCCTCAGAGACTTCGAGTAATTCAGGGACGTATATAAGGGTGGGAGAAGGGGCCCTGCCCCCTTCTGAAATTTTGACTTATTGTATGAAAACAAGTTAAAACCCTATTTTTTTTATCAAATCTCCGAAAATTTTCTTGGGGGAAGACCCCCAAACCCCCTTTAGTACATGGTACTTTATTATTAAACACTTTTTAATAATAAGTTCATCAAAATTGAAATCCTACCTAAGAATGTAGTCTGAATTTGGACGAAGTGTATCAAAACCAAGTTGAAATCCTGTGTGATTACTGATTTTAGAGACAAATTTATCAAAAACGTTTCGGAGAATGACCCCCTAGATATATTTCTGTTCTTAAAACTCTATTTTTATAAACAATTTTTTACATTAAGTTAATCAAAATGCAAATCTTACATAAAAATGTATATTAAAAAAATTCTATCTAGGGGTATCAAAACAAAAACTAATTAAAAGCGTGTTTTTCTAGTTGAATTTCCATAATTTTGCTAAATTCTACTTTAGCATGTACTAAAAAGCTACTTGGACCTATGAAATATAGCAGGTAGGGGCTGAGTGATAATTTTTGGCCCCTCCCGAAATAAATTTCTATATTTCCTCTGGAGAAATTCTAAAATTTATTGTGATTTATATACTAATTTTAATTAAAATCTTAAACTCAAAACAAAAGTCTGGTTATGGCTTAAGGTGTTTAAAATGTTGGGGGTCCGCGATGCCTGGCTGCTACATAAAGGGGTCATTGACGATAGAAAGTTTAAGAACCGCTGACTTAGATCATACTGTTCTGATTTCTTCTAAACTGATTTTAAGAATGTGATTTATTCTTTGTTAGTTTTTAATATAATCATTTTTTAGAGACCTGTGTGTTATAGAACCTAGTTTTGTTCCATGTCTTCAACTCACAAGTGGAAGATTTTCTTTCAAGGGGATGAATCCTGAAATTGAGGTAATCAATCTTTAATTGGTATAAAAACTAGGATTGATAACTTAGTACTTACGTATTATCCCGTCAACCGTTCAGTTCCTGTCTAATTCTAATTAATAGAAAAGTCAGTGGGATTTGATAACGTTTTTGAATAAGCGGCACGGTTGACGGTATAATACGTAAGAACCGATAAGTTATTCAGACTTCATTTGTAAATTATAGTCTAACTTCAACGAGAAAAACTTCTGACGCCGTACAATATTGGGGTGATTGTTATGGAAACGGGTTATCCCCCTCAATTTTAGGGGTGATGGTGATTCATGAATGCTGAAAAAATGTTTTGTGCCAAATCTGTGTGACTGACTATCATTTAGATTTAAATTCTTTCCAAGTTTTGTTTTACCGTCTAAGTTTTTCTCTTGGCAGTCAGATTATACAATTATATTATAAACTGTAATAACTTACAAATTTTGATCCTTAAGATATGTTGTGTTGCTTATCCCACCTGGTCAACAGCAGTCATCAGACCAGGCCCATGAATCTGTTATGGGGGATTTACAGCACTACTGTAAAAGCGACATTTTCGGTTTGCGGCAAGAAACGGGAATTTGTTATTCCAATAAACCAATTGACGAGCGCCATCTTTTGTGAGTAGCGGGTACTAAAATATCCCGCTTTTTGCATGACTTGCAGCTAATGCAGCGGTGGTGTAAATCCCCCATTAGTCGTTAAAAATAGAAAGACTGTGGCACCAGGACTAGAGCACAACTGGATCATCTCGCATCCAAAACGAATCATAATATGTCCGAAAGAAATCTTTTATCTTGAATAATTCTCCAATCAGTAATGAATAAAACCTAAAGAAATATTTTATCCCAGATTTTATTCATTAATGATCAGACAATTGAAATTTTTAGGTTTTTTAAACACCTTTCTTTCATTTCAAAGGGTGGTTGTAAAAGTACCAATAATTGGCCATTGGTATAATTGGCCGTTATAATTTATAGTTGGCCATTGTATCTGCAGATCCGAATAAACAAAAGTCTAAGAAAGCTAAAGCTGGCGGTGTCACTGTGGTAGATCGAGAGAAAAGAATCTCATTGATTGACTTGACACGAGGCTTGGTTTTAGAATTCCGGAAGGCGGGCTGCCAAATCCATGGGATTGACAGCCCCTCTTCCTTGGGATTAAAATTTTTCCGGTGTTTGTGAATTTCAATAGCTTCTCTATATTATTCGGATCTGCAGTCTTGCTGATTATGTCTGCCGTAGCAGACATGAACAGACAATGGTCCAACCTGGAAGATATTTTATTGCATTCTGACTCTGACCATGTAAGCCTACACTATTTTAGTTTTATAATGTAAATTTTGATGAAATACAATTTCTTTCATAGTATTTACTCTTATCTTACTAGAAACTAATGATTGAAAATAGCATGAGAGATCCTGATCAACTAAAACGAATGGATGGTATTTCAAATGTAGAAATGGCTAATAGGTAGGATTTATTTAGACATTTTGGAATTGTGTTTTTTATATTTGTGGAAAATTTATTTAGGCTATTAAAAGCTTTATTTGAGTGAATATCCTTACTGTTTTTCTTTTTTGTTTAACTAAGCCTCTCTAAAAGAGAGGAGAGAAATAAAACCAACAGTTTAAAGTAGATTATTTTCTAAATTTATTGACCTGTTTTCTAATTCATTCAATGTACTTTAATCATTTGAGTTTTGTAAATACAGTAGAACTCTAATTATCCGAACTCCGACTATCCAAATCGCTTATTATCCTTATCGTTTTCAGATTTCAAACCTACCCTTTTAAACTTATTGTCAACTTAAAAACGAAGATTGAAGTTCTTCAAAAGCAAATCAATGAATGCAAAAACAAACAAATATAAGAACATGTTGTTTTTAAGTGGTTTTTGCTGAATTATTTTATGGGAAACCCAATTTCGAGTCTAATTCTTTGTGTAAAAGATTAAATCTCAGTGTAGATGCTTGGTTGTTTAACCTTTAAAGTAAAAGCAAGTAACAACTGGCTAAGAATTGCTAAACACCTTTTTTTAGAAAACATCCAATCAACCAAATTTTTGATTATCTGAATAGGGTCTGGTCCCAATAGATTCGTATAGTTGGAGTTTTACTGTATCTGTTGGTAGGGTTGGAAGGGAAGGGGATGATTCGGCATAGGCCAATTCGGCGCCGGCCCATTTCGGTGTGCTACAAAATTTTTTTCTTCTAATTTTTAGAAAGATCCAGAAAGAGTTCTATTTACTTTCATTTATTTCTCGCGCCGAATAGTAGTAGACCGTGGTAGGGTGAATATATGAGAATGAAATCAATGTTTGATAGGTTATTTTATAGTGTGATTTAAGTTTCCCTCTACTTATTTATTATTTGACATGATGATAACACGAGCTTATTTTTCTAAAGATTTTTAAAAACTTCCTGGGAAAAAAAGAATTTTTAAAATTTTTTAAAATTTCTAATGTTTTAAAAAACATTTTTGTTCCATGGGACACTTTTGCTAGTTTTTATCTGCCATAAGCAACTAATTTATCATGGGTTAACTACCAGGAAAAACCAAATGGAATTATAGTTACTCAGTTTAATTGTGTACTCATCAAAGTTGTTATTTTGAACACTATTTCTGTGGCATAAAGTCAGAGTTTCTACCTAAAAACTAAATGAAATGCGTTAAATCAGCAAATCTTTATATTTTCACATATTATTTTCCTTAAATGTCTTTATTTCATTTGAATAAACCAAACCTTTTTTAATTAAACAATTGAATTGAATTAACAGCTTTTCTTAATTAAATGAAGTTAAGGCCTGTATGCTATTTTTTTATATTGAAACTCCCTATGTTGTCAATCTGTAAATGTTTTGGTTGGTTGATTAATTTTTACAAGTTTCTGCAAGAATTGTGCTCTTGCATGAACATGTTTTACTGATTTCTTTTCCAACTGGAACATTTCTTACTTGAAAACCTTTTTTGTTTTCTAGGTACTCTTCACTAGTTGGCACAATGAAACGAAAATTCTCTTCCAAAAGGAAACGAACAAACAATAGAGATGATGATGATAGTGATGTTGAGGAAATCTCTCCAAAAAGTGCTAGTAAAATTAGCTATGTCAATAAACCACTAAAATTTGAAAAACCTAAAGATTAGAAATGTACATAAATTTAAATAATTTTGCATCTTTTTATTTTGATGAATAATTTGTTATTTACTTATTAGTTAAATAACAAAATCTGTGGATTCATTATCATCTATGATGTTCAAGTTGTCATTGTAAAAGGCATGACAGAAATATTTTTATTGATTTTTTTCTGGAGGGTTTTTAAGTATTTTTTATAGTGTACAAGATCAACTTAACAATTGGTTCCTATTCACTTGTCATGAAGTTAATTTCAGTAGCTTATAACAGAATTTGGCTTTGAAATCACCAACCAAGTAATCCAAAATCCTCGTAAACTTTTTATTATTATTATCATTTCTTCCTCATTTATCGCAAACACTGATTTAAAATAGGGTTCCTTATATCGCTCCCACTTATGCTACTTTTTTTGACAAAAAATTTTTAAATTACTTAGTAACTTTTTAAAAAATTTTAAACAATTTCTGTGTTTGCATTAACAACAAGCAATACCTATACATTTAAGTTAGCTCTTTGCTTAGCTTGTGTTGAAATTTTTCCTTTCTTAATTTTCATATTTGGCCTAGTAGGTGTACTTAAAACTGTAAAAAGTAACTTGATAAAAATTCGAAAAAAATTGATTATTGTTTTTTATCAGCCTGTGTGTGCTCTTGTATAAAATACCCTAAGTTGTCTCCAATGTTTTAGTTCTTGTTTAAACATTAAATGTATTGATATGAATAAGAAATGCATGCATATTTGGTTTTGGTGTAAAATATTATGCAAAATAAAGTATCATATTAGCATTTTGTTACTTTGTATCTGTGTATCAAATTCTGTAACTTCAGTTTTGTGGAATAGTTTTAAAGCCTGAAAATGACTTGCATGTTTTCTTTGGTGTGACCCTTGCTCTTTATCCTTATGCTTTTTAAACTTTTCAAAATGGACTAAAATATTTAAAATAATTTTTCTGCATTTTAATTCATCATCTGCTATCTTTATTAACTAGTATATTACCATTTTATTGCTTTCGAACCACATTTTTCAATTTACCAGGAGTTAGGAAATTATAATAGTATTGATAGCCCAATAATAGAGTTTAAAGTTTTTTATAAGTTTTTTTTATTTCATTAATTGTTTTCTGCTTTTTATTTATGTGTGTGAGAGAAACTTTGAAATCGACTTAGGACGGTTCTTGATGGCTCCATTTATTTTGCACATTATTCAAACTTTAAAAAATCGTTTTTTCCCCTTACGAAGAAAATAAATAGGAATCTAATATTGAGCTTCCTGGACATAAAAGGAAGAATGACCAAGAGATATTTATTCTCCATAGCTGATCTGATTCTTTGGCTGGTGAGAGTGAATGGTTGAATCGTAGAAAGATGATTTTCGCCCCTTTAAAATCTCAAAAAATTTGTTTTTAAAAATTAAAAAAAAATTAATTTGGTAAATTATTGAATTAGTTTAACCCTTTCAATACTGCAAGGAAATCAGTTTAGTGCAATATTGGTGCTTGTTTGATCACCTGGGGGACAAGATCAAATCCATTGGATCATGACGCGGTTGGCGGCAGGGCGGTAAATAGGCCCTCCATTGATAATGGAGTTTTATTACACTTTTGGAGCATTGACAGAAACGTCTATGTGACAGGTATTTAACGGAAAATTTTGTTTTTTTCTGAAGAATATTGTTATTCCTAAACTCAACGCATGTTTTCAAACGTGTGTGCTAACTTTAAATGGCTTTTTTAAGCTTTTATTGGGAGATATCGGTCTAATCTTCATTTTTGGCAAGTCTTAGCCTCTGGGTCATTTTTGGTAAGTGGTATCAGACCGTCAACTATGTTATTTAGTAGCTCTTACATGTGCCTGAAGGCGTTTAGGTCTGGGGCCCCAGAAAGTACCCTTATTCTTTCAATATCGTTACTTATGAAAAACTTTAAGATAGCCTAATTGTAATTTTTTGCAGCTTTTTCACTCTTAAAGATAAATCCTTGACCCAAAATGTCTTCTAAAAGGAGCAAATAGGACATGAGAAATACATGTAAACAATTATAGAGATTAGAGAAAAGCTCTGCGGCATATAGGGGTTGTTGAAACGGCAATAGTTTCAGAGAAGAAATTCGATCTCTTAAAAACTAATTTTAAAAAAATAATCGAGATATTTTTAGAGATACATTTCTTTCTTTTCAGACATGTATACGTCCATAAACACTAAAAAATTTTCCTTTTTTGAACGTTAATAACAGATGCTGTTCCTGTAAAACTATAAAATTTTTTGTGCCGTTTCAACACCCCCTATATGCCACAGAGCTTTTCTCTAATCTCTACAATTGTTTACATGTATTTCTCATGTCCTTGCTCCTTTTAGAAGACATTTTGGGTCAAGGATTTATCTGTAAGAGTGAAAAAGCTGCAAAAAATTACAATTAGGCTATCTTAAAGTTTTTCATAAGTAACGATATTGAAAGAATAAGGGTACATTCTGGAGCCCCAGACCTAAACTCCTTCAAGCACATGTAAGAGCTACTAAATAACATAGTTGACGGTCTGATACCACTTATCAAAAATGACCCAGAGGCTAAGACTTGCCAAAAATGATGATTAGACCGATCTCTCAATGAAACCCTAAAAATGCCATTGAAAGGTAGCACACACGTTTGAAAACATGCGTTGAGTTTAGGAATAACAATATTCTTTAGAAAAAACATAAAATTTTCCATTAAGTATACCTCTCACATAGACGTTTCTGTCACTGCTCCAAATGTGTAATGGAACTCCATTATCAATGGAGGGCCCATTTTCCCCCTTAAGTTATTGGTAAAGAAAATTTGTTCTCGCGCCCTGTATTCCCACTAGTTGAACATCTTGTGGTATGATCTTCATGTATGAAAAATAATTCTACTAGGTGTTAGGTTGAAAAAACAATTCCGTGCTTAACTTTTGGAAGTGAGTGTATTTCCAGCCTGGGACAGCATATGTCCTATCCGGTATGAAAGGGTTAAAATTGAATAAATTTTAAAAACAGCTAAAATTTTCAAGATACTACTAAAGCAAATATCCTTCATGTGAAACAATATTTTTCAAAGTACCAGGGGGTTGTACAAAATATTACATAAGTATGTTTTTGGTCATTTATAACTCCCCTCCTCCCTCCCCCTTTGTTAGCAAAGCAAAAATAAATGAACTGAACCCCCTCTCATAAAATTACGTGAGAAAACTGCCACCCCCCAAAAAAGTCAAAACGCTTGAAAATTGTTTTCTTGATCAATATTTTTAAAATTTATTTTTTGTTGAAATTTGAAATTATTTAAAAGAGTTTTGAAAATGCAGTTTTTGTAAGATCTTGCGTACGCATTCTCCGTTTAGGGAAAGAATGATTAACAAAAAGAATCGAGATGATATAACTAGCGTTTGAAATTGTACTGGATTGCTGGTCCGGGACAACTAAAAAACGGCTCGGACCAGTGGAATCAGAAAATCACTGGTCCGCTGGACCAGTGGTTAAAAAATATTTACTATTTGGTACTCACATTCAGGGCAATTGTTACTTTATAATATTTAAACTGGTCCTTTTTAATTTGTCGGACCAGTAATTTTTGTTGCGGACCAGTAAGATTGGTAAAGCACTGGTCCTCAGGACCAGTGGATTTTTTTCCCAATTTCTAACGCTGGATATAACATAGTCATCAAGATTTGAACTACATGTAGCCTCAAGCTCATTGGGAAGTTAGTTAAAAATATATTTCTTAATTCGCCCCAAAGAGACAAAAAAAATCTGGATTTGGATTTCGGATGTATTTTTTCCGTTTTTTGGTTCCATTTTCCGGGTTTTTGGTCACAATATCAATTCAGATTAATGGAGCTTGAGTACTTTGCGGCCCTAAACACCTAAACTAGACTAGTGCTTTCGATTACTGTCCTCTTGAACGTATAAGTTGGGAACCCCTTTTTTATCTCTTGAGACACGTGAGGAGCGGAGAGCTTAACCCTTTATTTACCGACGGTACTTGTAAGTACCACTGGCTCAAGTTTAGAACTGCTGATGGGTTGGCAAGTTTTGGCTCTTTGGCGCCATATTTAGAAGCCACATAATTCACTTAACATTAGTTGGGGTAACTATATAGGGATTTTTATCGCTAAAAACTTGGTGCATCAGCAGTACTAAACTTGCGCCGAAAATAATTTGGTAAATAAAGGGTTAAACCTTTCGTCCACACTTTAGATTTGAATTGAAATTGCGATGTTGCATTCAGTTCAGGCATCTCAGATAGCCTTTTTTTATCAATGCCTAATTTTTTTTATAAATAGTGATAATTTAGTTAATAAGAAGAATTTTTCTTACCTATAGAAAGTAGTGAAGTTAATTTTTGTGTTTAAAATTATTTTTACTTATGTCCATTCGTTAAGTTGCTCATTTAAAATTATCTTCGTTTCATTTGAAATAATTTACTTACATAATAAATTTGACATTGATTTGTTTTATTTTTAGAACATTTGACAGTTAAAAAAATATTTGTTTCACCGATATTCGAGGAATTAAGAGGGGATGGAAAATTTATTCGACGTAAAGTTGCGGTAAGGGGAGTGTTTTATTCTCGTTATTCTAATTTAATTAACTCGTCACCTTTTGCTTTGAATTATTGAACTTTTAATTATGCTAGACTAGATTCTCTTGTAAAAAGATTTAGAAAAAGTTAAAAGGGTGTCGTCACATAATTATTCGGTATAGAATACAACTCAAACCCATTTAGGAAATTAGAATCAATATTATTGACTCCTCCTCATCCTGAACTAACGTGATATTTGATGTTAATTTTGATTCGCTGATCAGATGTCATAAAATGAAATTCTCACGCACGGTACTCAAAATAGCTAATTCAATTAATTTGCTTTTCGTGACATCCTTTGAAAAACCTGAAAAAGCTTTTATTTTTATACTATACTTTCGACATAGCCCTGTTTGTCGACTTGTAATGAAAACTCCACTGAAAGAGCTTCTCACTCTTTTATGTTTATTGATCTTCAAGTTAATGATTTTGCGAAAGATGTTTTATGATTGTTTGCTATCGTGGGGCTGATAGGGCGATAATCAATATTATATGTAAAGGGATTCATAGGCACAATGGATCGAAACTGATCTAGTTAAAGGATAAATCATAAACATGTTTGTACTATTTTTTTATTTCCATATAAATATTTTCATTCCTATCCCTCGTTGTTTGGGGAGCAGTCGTGTTTGTTTCAGTTCCTGCAGTTGAAGGGAGTTTTCATGTTTGTAGCTATTTTTACCACTTTCTGATAATTTATCGATGATTAAAAAATTCTTTGTAATTATGTTATTCTCCAAACAAACCATTTAAATAGGTATTTTGGTAATTTTATGCTGTTCAGAAGGGATACCTGTCTACTGTAAACTACCCTTTACACGACTCTGGACCAGTAACTACAAGCGAGTTTCATCTTTCGAGATTTTTGATCCAATGTCAACTCCATACGGATCGGTTTAAAAAATTAATGAAATTTAGTACGATGTTTTCTTTAAATATTTGTGTATTTTCGGTGTGAAACAATTTTCCAAGAAGATCTGTCTGCCTTTTTACCGTTATAGTATTTAAATGTGGAACAACATTAATTGCGCATTGTTAACACAACTGCGATTACTGATTTACAAGAAAGAGTGTTTATTAACCACAGTATACATTTCAACAGAGCTTTCAATTTAATTGTATTAACTCCATAGATTTACAATTTTAATGAAATAGGATGTGCATCTTTGCTGAGACTTCACAATCAGACGAGTTTATAAGAAGATTTGTAAGTGTTTTTCTGTCATACTTATTCTTTAAGAAGCAACATTAAAGAGAAACTTCAGTTGAATGGATCTTTAAGAAAGCAAGATTTGAAGATTTCCATTGCTTTATTTCCAAAATGCTTAAAAATCTTCTATCTTTTTCAAAGTGAAAAGTATTATATACATGAAGGTACCTGTGGCATGCTTTTATAAAAGATCTGCAAGAAAAATGGCAACCGGTTTGGAAAGAAGTACAGAACAGCATAGGACAATTCAGAGTCTGTACTTTGGAATCATGCTTTAGGTTTTTCTTTTCCATCCAAAATCTCCGCATTCATTCCAAAACTGCTTCACTAATACTCCCCTATGAGTAAGAAAAGATTATACACTATTAAATTTCTTTCTGTGTTTCGGAACTTCTGTACTACCCATATGTTACAACCTGTGATAATTTGTGATGACTTTGACTGATCATAACATAATATAATCATAATCCGTTCTATGTATTTTAATCAATTTATTCTGGAGGTCTCCTCACACTAAAGAGCTGAGTAATGAGAGAACTGCAGTGGAACGAACGAGGCAGTCCTGTCGACAAGGACCAACCTGCGACAGGCGACTGCAGTGTGACTGTACCTTCTAAATCCCCGACCGTGGACGCGTTCCAACCCGTCCTGTCTCTCCTCCTTCTGAGCGGCATCGACGTCCGAGGGTCCTGCAGACGACCTGTCACCCTCTGCCTGTCGCTCCTGTTCCACATCGCCTGCCTGGGCATCATCGTCCTCAAAACCGCCTGCCTGGTGTTCGCCTTCCGCTGGCACGTCCTGGTCACCATGACCATGAAGCTCACCGCCCTGCTCCTCTGGTGGGTGGTGAACTCCAGGAAAGAGCGCCTCAGGCACTTGATTGACGCAGTCGGCGCCGAAGGCGGCGGAAGCTGCTTGTTACTGAAGACAGCGTCGTTCCTGGCCGCAGCCTTCATGTGCGTGCAGCCGTTGCTATTGTCGGTGCGCTTCTTCGACCCGCCTACGCGGGGCGACCACCCCACCTGTGAACTGCTTCAGGTGGGAGGGGGAGGGCAGGTGGTGCTGGTGCTGCTGCACGAGTTTGCGAGCGTCTACGTCAACTGCAGCATCATGTACGCCGTGGCGCTGCTGTACGTCGCTTGCTGCAAGGCCTTCGTGGCGAGGGTCGAGCACTCTCGACTTCCCCTCCTCAGGATGTTCGAAAAAGTCCTACAGGTAGGCATATTATTGGTTCTGTTAATTATTCATCGGATGCTGTAGCATTTGTCTCGGTCTATCTTCATTCTTTAGATTTTTTTGTTTCCTTACATATCGCTGGCATCATCAGATAACTTCGTGTCTTAGATTTGGGGAATGTACAGTACAAATCTGCGGTACAGTACAAGACTGCGAAATTCGTTTCCTAGCGAAACAGATTTCACGAACTACCGAATTGCAAAGGTTCCATAAGCTCAAATGTGTATTTTTCATTAGTTTATTCGAATGCTATTATCACCTTTTAAAGAAATTTGAGAAGTGCTCCATTCACTCTCCAGCTCACAGTCAATTCAGCAGGTGTGGTTGTAACGGAATATTTTCACTCAGTAATATATTTTTATTTTTAAACGTAAAAGGGCTAGTCCTTGCAGTATCATTGATGTTCCCAGGGAAACCACAAAAATCCTCTTTTTTACGTCAATGGATCGGGTTGTATACTCACTACGGTTTTCCAAGGGTTCCGATCTGTCATTGTGGCGTCGTTTGTCGGCATGAACTCACACAAATATATCATACTGTAGATTCCCCAAATCAAAGATACGAGGTTATCTGATGACACTAGCGATATACACTTGTGACTTTTTTAAATGACTTACCTTCGTTCTTAAAGGGGGAAAGTATCGCACAGTTTGTGTGTAACCCCTGTTCTCTACACTATAAAAAATACGGCACTTTTCACAAAAAAGTACTGGGTAGAAATTGCCTCCATGCGGGCCCTACTACGAGTACACGACGGGTTCCAACCCGTTCCGATCGAACCCGTCGGCTAAAAACCCACATCTACTCGTCAAAGAAGAAATGGACTACTTCGAGTTCACCACTTTCCGTTAACGAGTGAGGGTGGAATCGAGGAAGGGGATCTATGAGTTCGAGGCTATTTTACCCGACATGACGGGTTCTCATCGACCAATCACAACGATTGTTTTTATTCTTTGCGTTGTGGTGATGTAAACAAAGACGTTCTCAAACACTGGGAATTAAAATATCATATAATTATTAGTTTTTCTTTGCTCGTAAATGAAGAAATGGTTAGCAAAAACCTTTTTATATTAGGCTGCAAGATAGTCTAATAAATTAATATGGATAAAAAAGTGTTTTGTTCCTCAGTAAGTCAATAGTGATTTCAATAACTTAAAGAGTGCTGTAATGTCATTCTCAATATAAAATGCCCACCACTCAGTTCAAAAAATATTTTGAAAACCTCAAGTTTTGTATTCTTTAATAATTTATTCATTATATTTTGTTCATAACTTTCCTTGAGAAATTTTAAGTTGAGAAGCCTGAAGCCAATTAAATCCTTAAAATCTATGCTATACTAATGCAATTTTAGTTCAATTGAAGCTCAGAAAAGAAGATTCTTGTATTATAAAGCACATATATTTCAAATCAACCCTTAAATGTATTACTTAACTATATCTTACTTTTGAGTTATAGAGAAATGAATGAAAAAAAATAAAATGTAATTTTCTGCTTTCATGTCATAGATGTCAAGTAATGACGAAATTCCTTGTGAATGAAGTCTTATCAAACACATTGCAGCACCCTTTAACTTATTAGAAACACTTTTGTGTATATTGAGGAACAGGGTTAACCATGAATATTTGAGGGGACTCGTCTTTTTCTACTTTATTTGAAATAAAATCCCCATATTTTGAGGGGACACTATATTATTCAGGGAACGGTCACAATATTTTATAGAAAAGTGTTACAGTATACTCTTGATTGGGAAATGTTATTTTTAATACCTCAATTTTTACATTGACGTTAGGCATTCCTCTAATTTACTTGCCTTGCGTAAAACACCAATCCTCTAACTTACCTATAGTTATGCCGAAAACCTTACACCTCGAAATATTTTACCCGTCCCTTCAACTACATCACCCGAGAGTAAGTAATATCAAATATGAAGATATTGCAAGGATTTAAAAAAGCAAGATATTGTGCTCTAGACTTAACATTATACACTTTGCATCAAATACTCACTAAATTCACTCCTATGTCTATCTAAGAGATCATAATTCTTATAATTATTTAGACGTGTAAGGATTTGTTACGTATTCCAGACAAATAAGTCGTTAAAATTGTGGGGGTACGCTTCTTTTGTAAGGCAGTCTACCTCGACAACAGTAAAAAAAGTATTGGGTAATGTCCATTGCATGAGGTCAAAAAGGGGGGAGGGTGTCCACCAAATCTCAGCCCGGGGAGTCAAAATCTCGCACAATTTCTTTTAGTTCATATAATATAATTTTTCTTAAATTTTTTTGCATGAAAACTTGTGCTAAAAAGTAACTAATTAGTAAAACTTATTTTGATAAATTGAACATATTAGTCAAAAAGGATTATGGTTATGTAAAATCTTACCAAGGGGGTGGGAGAGTTCCAAAAATTTAGAAAATAAATTATGTAATGTATGGGCACCCCAAGCATAGGCTTACCATACGTCCGGGTTTACCCCGCACAGTCAGGGGTTTTCATACTTTTAAGATTTGCCAGACAATTTTATGAAAAATCGTGAAAAAACTCTTGAAAATTGCATTGTTTTACAGTATCTAACATCTGTATTAATTTGGAGAACTTACTTTCAGTGAATTTTATAATAAAGTTAAGTCAATCAAACAAGTTTTGAAAAAATAATGTTGAATTAAAAAATAAAATTTTATATTTCTGTTCAATGTTTATAAGTTTGAATGTTTTTTCTTATTATTTCATCTTTGATGATTTGATATGGTACTTATTAAGAAATTTTAAAAATATGTCCTGGGTTGGCCAAGAAAATATGGTAAGCCTACCCTAGCACAATACAGCCATCGAGTTTAACTCTGTAAATTGAATTCTAAGTACCACAGGTACTTTGCAGTCTAATTTAGAAAGAAAATTAAGAACTTATTCCAATATACATTGAAACATTATAGAAAATTTTAGTTACATATTACATATAAATCATTTTATGTGAAAAAAATATTTATGGGGAAGGAATGTTTAAGCTTAAAAAATGTAAACAGCAATTATTTGTATTTTCATTACTATTATCACTTTAATTAACTTCATAACTATTATCAACTCATTTAACCACAAACTAATTATTGTTAAAATTTATACTTCCAGCACAATTATTCCTATATATTTTTTTAACTTGTAAAATATCGCATTACCATTCTTGCAATAATGTATTTAAGCATTAATTAAATAAAAATCTAAGGCCAATAGTTATAAATTATGTTTAGACAAACCAAGTGTATTATCAAATAAGTATTAGGAATGTATCATACAATCATCCCATTAATAGACAAATGTAATTATAACTTTATGGAAGAATCAAAAACTTGTTAATTAGATAAGCAATATTTATTAAATCAATCTTAATCTACTACAGCTTTATTGGCAAAGTAATATACACATATTATACAAATATTTTTAATAATACAAAATATTTTTTAAATAAAAATTTTTATCAAATCTTTCCGATCCATGGTATTAAATAGTTACAATGCAGTTGTGTACATGTTACGGGCAAAGTGATTAGTTGGGCATTATTAATAATGCCCATCAGAGTGGAAGCGGCCAAAGTGATAAATTTCATTGATAAATTTCTTTGAATTTATCACATTGCCTCGGCATTATTAATAATGCCCAATTAATCACTTTGCCCATAAATATAAAAAGCATGTTGTTGCAATATGTTTTACAAATCATACTGCAGAAAAGGCAGGATTCATATGTGGTATTTAATAATTCATGAAATTTTTGTGATAAAAATATTAATTTATTCTTGGGACCTAGATGATGAAACAATTGTTATAGGGCCCAGCTGGCAGTGCTAGAAAAGCCGATGTTGCCTGTGAAATATAATAAGGCATTTTATAAGGTTTTTAACAGTGGAACAAAAAAGCATCTTTTATAACTATTTTTAAGTACTTACCACCTTTGTTGAGAAACACTAAAAGTACAGGGAATCAGGAAAGACCAGCAGTTTCCACATCTTGGAGCATAAGAACCTAAAATGTTTATAGTGTACATTAATTTTTAAATTTGACTAACCCGCTTGTGAAGTTCCTCCACGGTGGCAACCCGACGAGGTTGCCAGCAGCGAAAAAGAAGAGAACGTTTTGATGTTTGTTTTTCTTTTCTATAGGTTGAGTTTGAGCTAGCAGTCCCGTGCACGATGAGATCTTGACTGAGAATGTTAATTTTAATGTTATTAAATAGTTTAAACTCTGACTGCTTGTTTACTGGAAGGAAGAATGAACCAAACAAGAGTATGTTCTTCCTTCCAGTAAACAAGCATTCATAAAATATTTAATTATATTCACGTTAAAATTTACATTCTCAGTCAAGATCTTGTCGCGACCGCCACAAACTCAATGCATAAAAAACAAACATCAAAACAGTACATTCTTTTTCGCCTACGGCAATCTTGCCAGGTTGCCACCGTGTAGAAACTTCATACAGCTTATACTGAACACTATAAACAAAATACAGTTCACTCAGTGGCGAGGCCTGAGTAACAACAGGGGAAGCGCAAAATATACACACAATTTAAGTTTCAAGATATCGAGATTTAACATCATGTGGCAAAAATGTTTAAACAAAACTAAAAATTATTTCACATACATGAGGTCTTGAAGTTCCGTACCTCTAAACACACATTTTGTTCAAATTGGGTGAAAAGAAATTTTGCACCGCCAGTGAGCAGTTTGTTTACATTTTATAGTGTTCCATTTAATTGTTTCTTTAGACCATTTTAGGCAGCTAGATGACTATTACTTTCCTGAAAATTATTGACTGAAGACTTCTTTGATTATCTATTTCTGTTTTGTTACGTATGCTTTTATCAAAGCTTAATGTTCACAAATTTAAATTTATATTAATTTCAATTTTACCAAATAATTTGGCACAGCTTCCATAAGAGTCGACCAGCCGCCGTGTTTACCCACAGCTCAAATGATGACACAACAATATAGATCTAATTTGAACTATGGGTAAACATGGCATGTCGACTCTGATCGAAGCTGTGCCAATAATTTTACTTTGCTTTCATATCTGATAGTTAAGGGGTTTGTTTATGATTTTAACAACTATTCATTCAAGTGGCTCAAAAGAAGCGAGAGGCTCAAGTCTAGAAGTGGGTTCAGTTCCCAAGCAAAGTAGTAGCGCTAATGTGTGCATTAGTATCAAAGTGAAGCAAAAGGCGCCAACCCGAAACAATTTCTAGGATTTTACTGTAGCCAATTGTATTCTCGCCAAATAAAAAAGTCACCAAGGGGGAAAGAGTATGTCAGTAGCTGTTCAGTTTATCAATAAGAACCATAAAAATATGCCGCTATTAGAATTTATGACATTTAAACCAGCTTGGCGATTTTAAGCACGACCGTAAACTGAATTGAACTGGATGGCAGTATATTAGCAATTCCTGTTTTACTTTGAAAAAATTCCCGAGCCAATGACATGAAGATAATATGCTCCATTGGCTCGGCATATTATCTGTAAAGTCAAATTTTTATATTTGCTTTAAACTTTTAACATAACAATTTCTAGAGTTGTAAAAATTGTCTTTCTTTTCGGCAGTAGGGAACAGGGGAAATTCAAGTTCGAGAAGGGGTGCAGGAAATCGGCGAGCTTAAGATACTTAAGCACCTTCTTCGAATGAGAGGGAAGGGATGTGGGGTAGCTATTGGCGAGTATGAACCGGTTTGGGGCCTGGCTTGTTTAGGGTTACACTTACTGCCCTAACGAGTAAAGACAAACGATACTTATACATAAGTACACAAATGTTGTAATGGTACTTTACCTTCATTAAAAGATGACCAGTTGGAGAAAATTGCCATCAGAGAAATCATTCTACAGGGCACATCAATCTTCGTCATTAACAATCATTCGCACATCCATCTTCGTCATTCACATCTTTATAACGGGCTAAAATATAATATGTACACATTAATTTTTTAGTTTCGACACAAAATCCAAACATGAAAAAGAAACTTATACTTTTCCCAATAAAATCAATACCCTCTTGGGTTCTTACATATTATCCACTCGACTATTCTGCTTAATAAGATAACATTATCCGATGATTTCCTATTCTATAATTAAGCTGCTGAAGAGTCGACAGCATAATGTGGTTTTTATTAACACTTTCTTTTAAAATCAAAAGTACAATTTTTCCCAGCTAAATTGATATTTAAATAAAGTAGCGATTCAGTTGTTATAAAACCAAAGTGCAAGACATGTGTACAAATTATCAACCAAGCATCACACATCTTGTCTTATGGGAAACTTGGCTAATTGTTTTTCCTCAAGTTTTTTTACAGTACAAGCAGGATCACAGCTGATTTTAATTTTTAGATGAAAAAACTTAAGAATATCGAGAATGTTCTCAGTATGAAATGTAATGGCACATTATGAATGAACAAAAAGTAATATTTAAACGCATTAATAAGGAATTTTTAATAGATAGTCAAATTTTTAAATGATTATAAAAGAACTACTATATAGCACTCTCACTGTTTACATTCTTTTGAAACTCGATCTTTGTTTACTATTTGTCCTATTCTACACGTACCTTGTAGGTTATCAACACAAAAATTTAATTAACTCTTTTTAAATTATTTTAGTAATACACTATAAGTAATAGCTTTCAAAAGGAATAAACTAATTTTAAGTTTGAAACTAACGATAAAGTAAACGAGAAGTTGGAAATTCCATAGACTGTTTTAATCCTCTAGGGTTGTAATAATAGCACATTTCATAGTTACTTTCAAATATCTATATAGATTTTGTTCCATAAAGGTAATTTCATATAGTTATATAGGATGGAAAATCTCTTACCTTAATGTTTAGTTCAAACTGTCCGCGATAGTTCGGGTCCGCCATGTTAATCCGCTGGTGGGATTGCATTTCACCAAGGAATGAGGTGTTGGGCTGAAACCCGTCGGCCAACCCGATTGCGCGGAAACTTTCCACACTTTTGGTACATCAAAGTAGTCCTAAGGGAAAATCGGGTTGCCAACCCACGTGAGACGGAAAAGAACCCGATTCCACCCGATCCCACATGGATGGTAGTAGGGCCCATGGAGAGATGTTACACCGCGATAAGGAGGGACCCCCACCAAACTCAGAGGAAGGTCCTTCACCGGAGAGGGAGGTTCCACTACGGAGGGACCTTCCTCCGAGTCTAGGTGGGGGTCCCTCTTTATCATGGCACAACATCTCTCCATGCATGGAGGCAATTTCTACCCAGTACTTTCTGGTAAAGTGCGGTATTTTTGTACAGTGTGGAGGGGATATGCTACACTCTTGAATGAAGTGGAGATTTTCCCCACCAACAGGTGTTCAGGAGCATCGAAGACGTGCTCTCCCCATGCATCCTTGTGGTGTTCGCCCACCTGCTGTCCAGCCTGTTCAAGGACATGGTCATCCTCATCTACGTGTTCGAGCACCGCCTCTTCCCCATGACCCCGGCCTACGTCTTGGACTTCGTGGCCAACGGCCTGCTCACCGCCGCCGTCGTCGTCTGCGCCGAGGGCGTCCAAGGGCGCGCCGACGCCCTCAGGGAGGCGCTGCTGGTCGCTCAGGAGCTGCCCTCCTTCAGGCACTACCTCAAGGTGTTGGACGACCGCAGAAGGCTCAGGCTCACCGCCTGGGGTATGTTCGAGTTGAGAAAGCCATTGCTGCTCACCATTGGGGCTTGGCTTTTGACGTACGGGGTGATCATATTGCAGTTTTAGAATCGATTTGGTTGAGTTTAGGGATGGGCAGAATCGATAACTGGAAACAGAGTAGTATCATTTACGGGGTCCTCCCAAAATTTTTTTTTACATATTGACCTTTTAAAACAGGGTTAAACTTGTTTTAAGTGTTATAATTACACATTTTCAAAATCAAATTTTATAAGGGGCTTTTTTTTGGCTGGAAACAAAATATTTTGTAGGGTTGTAGGGATGATGCTTCCTCAATCTCAGCACTAGCTTCAACCTATTCTAAATGAAATCGTGTTCTAAATCATGGGAGTCTAATCCCCTCTTTATGTTAGGTGCCATTGGTAAACTAGTACCATTCTTTATATTATTTAAAGTTTGAGAAACACATTCAGCAAATTTTCGATTTCCCTCAAAAGCTGAAAATAAAATTTTTTAAACAATGTTGTTCCTAATTATTGGGGGACGCGTCCCCCCGGAATCGACGCCCGTGAACATTTGAATCTTTCAACACTAAAAATATTTTTGCTTTATTTTAAAAGTGTAGGGTGGGTTGGGGTAAAATGGGTCAGTTTTAATTAACTCGATATAAATCAAATTTAAATTGAATAATTTTCGCTCATTTTTTTGTATTATTATCTTTTATCTGTTGGCAATATTTTTCGACTGTCAAAAATTAAGATTTATGATTTTGAGGACTGAAAAATATTTAATTTGAACCGTAAATGATGTCATCGAAAAAACAGGGTTTACTAACTGCCAAAATATCCATATATTGTAATAAATTACAGCAGACTTTTGTAATATTTTTCCATAAAAGAAAGTCTGAGAGACATTTAAAGCCAATCAGCTTAGAAAAATATAAAATATTTTATCTTTTATAACAATATTTTGTACTTGGGGTAAAATGGGTCATAGTTAGCAGGCCTTCTGTATTAAGTAAAACAATGTTTTTAACTTATTTCCTTCAAATATACATTGAACTGTCATACAAGTTTATTTTTTTATCCAAACGAAGTATTTTAATTGCTAAATTTGAACAATGTTCATTAACTTCGGACTTTTAACAATTTCATTAAAGTGCAACTTAAAACAAATGTTTTCAGATAAAAACGGCTTAGCCGATTGCCTTTTTTCTTACTTTCATGTATATTTAGTAATAAATATATTTTTGACAACTTTTTGCAATGAGACCCATTTTACCCCACATTGGGGTAAAATAGGTCATTACTTTTGATGCTAAGTTTAACCAACTTATAACTAAAAAATATTTGATAAAATTAGATGAAAATGTTCTCAAGGATTGTAGTGTCAAGATCCAATTGAAAGAAATCATTAAAAAGTAATAGTTTTGATGAAATAAAGCTTAGAATGTGAAGGTACCTTAAAATTGACCCATTTTACCCCAACCCACCCTATATTTTAGTTTTACTTGAAAGTTGAAACTTCAACGCAAAACAAGACTGAGATGGAATCCAAATCTATCTTTCAATTAATCATGTTTTTAGTATTTTTCTTACAATCTACGTTTATACAAAAAATGTAAACTTTCAAAATTGAGTCATAGAGAAAATACAGGACTTTATTGACATAGACTATGTAAGATAATTTACAATCTGAAATATCATATATTATATACAGTTACAAACTAAGTCCTTAGGAAAAATTACACGAACAATATTCTGCAAAAGAAAAACACTGATCGTGTATTTAATGTTTTATTAGTAATAATTGGAAAGTCATTTTTAGGAGGTTAACTGGCTCATCCAAAACTACGTCTCTTTTGCTATGTCCATGATAAAAAGTGTAGCTTTAATGACTATTTTCATAGTTTAGTATAATATTGGGTTGTCCCATAAGTTCTGCTACTTTTTACGAAGTTTTGTCTTTGAAAATTTTTTATGAAAAACTGGTAATAGGTGGAGATTTCAAACAAAAGGGATTTTGATATATGTATATTTATGAACATAATGTGGGATTTTGGTAGTTCTCGGGATATTATTTCTTTTCAAAATGGCGGTTTCAAAAAAAGACAAAAAACGACGATTTTCGCGTAATTTTATTCTTTTGTTTTAAAAACTAGGAAGAACGCATAATTCATGGCTAAAAAAAGTTTTACTGTATATTTGAAATGTTTAGATTACGATGTCATAGTTTCAAGATGATTCGATAAGTTTAAGGTTGGAAATTTTGGTTTTAAAACTTCATATATTGGTAATTTCACGTGTTTTTAAAGCACGCCTATTGTTTTTCTAAGCAGCTGGTATGAAGTAATTAAAGGCAGGTGTTTTTTGAACCATAATGCTTGTTAATGCTTTGAATTGATGCCATTAATGCATTGAAAGTATCTTTTCATAATATCATTCAATTGATTTATTTCTAATTGCCAAGGAGTTATTTTTATTGTTATGTTTTCGTATGAAGCAAAGAAAATTGCTTTGTTCGCTGAGCGTAAGTTCAGCGAGTGTAATTGGGATAAGCTAAAACGTTGCGCGCTTGCATTGTGCACACTATTTTCTGAACTTAAGTTCAGATATAATTTAATATACTGCATATTTTGAATACTTGGGTCTTTCCCAAGCTTTTTTATTGATTTTGATGCTATTTTTCGTAAAAATTTCTTTGAAATGATTAACATTACTGAGGTAAGTTTTTTGCAATAGATGTTATGTTTGGGACCGAAATTTCCTAAGTTAAACTTATCGAATTATCTTGAAACTATGACATCTTAAACTAAACATTTCAAATATATGGTAAAACTTTTTTTAGCCTTGAATTATGCGTTCTTCCTAGTTTTTTTTTAAAAAGAAAAAAATTACGCGAAAATCGTCGTTTGTGGTCTTTTTTTCAAACCGCCATTTTGAAAAGAAATAATATCACGAGAACTACCAAAATCCCACATTATGTTCATAAATATACATATATCAAAATCCCTTTTGTTTGAAATCTCCACCTATTACCAGTTTTTCATAAAAAATTTTCAAACACGAAACTTTGTAAAAAGTAACAGAACTTATGGGCAGCGTTCGAAATTGTACTGGATTGCTGGTCCGGGACAACTAAAAAACGGTTCGGACCAGTGGAATCAGAAATTCACTGGTCCGCCGGACCAGTGGTAAAAATATATCCCTCCCTCCAGTTAAGTTATGTATTAATTTGTGTGCAATATCATTTATTTAAGAAAAGTTCTTATTTTTTGAATTTATCAGTTGATTTTGAATGGATTTTGTCAGTTAGTGAAATATTATTTAATCAAGAAAAGTATTTCAAAATTATTTGATTATTTAGAGCAGGGTTTCCCAAACTTTTTCATGCATCGACCCCTTGATAGGCATTTTACCTAGGCCATCGACCCCCTTTCGAAAATCCGACTAAATTTTTAAGAAAATTTGTTTATGAATGAAAAACTAACTAAAATTTTTCAACTGGTTCCACTCCAACGGTGAATCCAGGATTTGGGTTTTTTGGGGGGGGCAACAAAGAATTTTCAATATGAAAAAATAGTCTTCTAATATCCTTAAGGGGGAGTCTGGGGGTCCTCGACCAGAAATTTTTTGGAAATTTAAGACTAAAAAGCAGATTTTCAACTCCTTTTGTGCACTTAATCCGGATTTCGGACATAAATTTTCAAGAATTTAATTTACATTTTGGTAGTCATTTTGCATTTTGACGAACTTTTTACAAAAAAATTGTAAATAATAGAGTTCCAAGTTCTGGGGGGTCCTCCCCCAGAAAATTTCTGGAAGTTTAATCCTAAAAACAGGATTTTAACTCATTTTGGAGTCGCTTTTCCCTTTTTTAACATCCCTATTTCTCACTGTTAGTTCTTATTCCTTTTGGGGGGCTAAAGCCCCCTAACCCCCCCTGGATTCTCTAGTGTTCCACTCATTCGTAGTGTACAGTTTAATCTGGATAATTTATAGGTGATCCAAATAAGTAATAGACCACCAATGAAGCATTAATCTTTCAAAACTTTGAAATTAAAAATTAGTATTTAAAGAATGTTCAAGGGACTAGAAAAATTCTTTGAATCATCTACAGTAATAAGAAGCTGCTTTCATCAGCAATTTTATTTTAATGACTGTTTAACTTTCATTGACCCCCTACCGACCCCTTGCTTCATCGACCCCCAGGGGGTCGGTACCGACCCCTTTGGGAAACCCTGATTTAGAGATTGCTTACTATTCATAACTTCATTTTATTAATTATTTTATATTAACAACCGGTAACTTATTATTGCATGTCCTTGATTGCATGTATTGATTGTCTTTTTTTATTTGTCGGACCAGTAATTTTTGTTACAGACCAGTAAGATTGGTAAAGCACTGGTCCGCAGGACCAGTGGATTTTTTTCCCAATTTCTAACGCTGCTTATGGGACAACCCAATAGAGCTGCTATCAAAATAAATTTATTCGCTCTTCAAAACTAAGTAAACCACGAAGAGAAAGAACCCCTAAATACTGATATTTATTTTTTCTGGTTTTAAACAATTTCAAAATCACCCCCCTTTGAACTAATTTTGTTTTCACAATACTAAGTAGAATTCATCTGATGGTAAGTAAAAATAGCGGTTTCTTAAAATCTTTTCGGTTTTCTTCAAAGCGGTTTCTTTCAAATTACTCTAATTTTATCTGTTTTAAGCGTCAGTTCATTTGGATAACTATTTTCCAACGTATTTTCCAAAAATGTAAGTTTTGAGGTAACGCCGATATAGTAGTAGGAAATCTAGGTCATTAAAGATTACAAAGAAAAATGAGAATCTCATAGAAAGAAGTTAAACCCGACTGAGAAGGTATTAAACCCTTTTATAAAATTTGTATTGAAAAGACGTTTAAGAAAAAATTTTCTTTAACATTTCCAGTCTTGGTATACGTGCATTTGAAAGATTGGAGCTTCTTTTCTCCTAAGGATCTCTTTTAAGGAGTGACCAATGAGGTAATGCGTTTTACTAAAAATGGTTATAAGGGGTGTGTTCTTATAATACCTGTTGGGGATTAGTCCTTGGCATGGTTTACGTCTTTTGGCCACGCCTATATAACTTGATACTAATTATTCTTTTAGGTTTTTTTCTTGGGATGTTTTTCTTAGTGCGTATTTGTTATCCAGTAAGCTGGGAGTTTGGAAACAAAAGAGACGTTTTATATAATATGCATTTGATTAGCTGGGTTTTAATGTCTATGTCATATACATAATAATAATACAAACATTATACACATTAGCTTATGATAATAAAACAAAAAAAAGTTGAAATAAATGTTTCAAGGAATCGTTTCTTTTTTATGTAGACTAGAAAATCAAGGTTAAGTAATTTGAGAAAAAAAGGGGAATTTATTGTATTCAAAAATAATTTGTTGTAACACTCCCACTATACCTATGTCACTTCTCTCAGTAGCGGGACCAGAACTTACGTGTACTACCTACCTTTTAAACGACAATATGGAATGGTGTTGTTCCTGTTTTACACCTGAAAACTAAGAGCGTTTCACATCACGTAACTTGATTCTAGCAACATGAGTGTTGGAGGACAAGCTATGTTATCCACTTTATTGTGCAAAATGAATTTATGTTAAAAAAAGAGGTTTAACGAAAAGATTTTAATTCGATTCAAAAATGGAATGAATATGGAATGGATCCAAAATAGGTTATTTAGATGGTATATAGGAACTACAACGAAAACTTCAAATGATCAATTTCTAACCCTATGTCCTTTCGTTAAAATTGGGGGTTCATAGGCGTAGGGGTACTCTTTCAGAAAGCGTTTAGAAATTTTACTGAAAAATTGTGCTTTATCCCGCATTTTACCATAATGCCACAACAACCATTTGTTTGACCTCCAAGTGACGTAAAGTACAAACGTTCTATTTGTTTTCAAATAACCCCTTATTCGAAATTCGAATGTAATGACTAGCAGCTCGAATGACCGATTACAACAACGTGTGGAGATTTAGCCCTGCGTCTGGATAACCGAAAGTTACCAGAATCGTAATTCGAAAAATTGTCACTATGGCAGAGCCAATACCACTTTAACACAACATGGCTTCAGAGAAGGCGTTCTGTTTCCTCCGTAGACCGCTTGGCGTCACTGTCGTCGGTGGGGGCAGGTGATTTGGTGGCGTAGCAGCAGCCCGCATGACACCTGTTCCGCCGATGCTGCTCCAGAAGACGAAAGGAGTTGAACCTCCGCTCGCACACGTTGCAACTCAACTCTTCTTCTTCTGGGATGGGAGAAAAAAACAAAGTAATCATAAGTAGTAACTAAAATGCGGAAAATAAATATCCACTTTGTGTACATGGAAAAACATTGGATTGAATAAGTCTGACTGGAAAAAAAGGAATTATAACTGCTGAATTAGCGCATCCTCAAGTCAGAACCACAGTGCCAGAACAGAGAGTCAATGGCTAATAGGCGATAATTGAAATAGAAAAAGCAAGGTCTATGCATTGTAATAGGGAGACTGGGATCGCATCAAACTCTCGACTTCTTTTTGTCACGTCATGGAAGGCGGAGAAATGAAATCCCAATCTTCGAATCCTCTAATATAGAGTGTGACAGATTGAATGAACACGTCAAGCCAATCACAGCTGTGATCTCATCCAAACTGTACTAAATAGCGTTTTGGACTCTCTTACGGCTATATTCACCAGTGGCGGATCCAGGATTTGGTTTTGGGGGGGCTAAGAATTTTCATAATCCAATTGAATCTTATTGTTAATGGTAATACGGAAAAGGTAGTGAATTATCATACTGAAACCACTAAAAGGGGGGTCTGGGGGTCCTCCCCCAGAAAATTTTTGGAAATTTAAGTCAAAAACCCCACTTTTTCAACTCGTTTTGGTACGCCTCATCCGAATTTCGGATTTAATTCTTTGCGTTTTGACAAACTTAATAAAATATTAGACGTTTTGGGGGGGGGGCTTCAGCCCGAAAGCCCCCCCCCGTAGATCCGCCGCTGATATTCACCACTAACTTAACCTAAGGTTAACCTGGAATCAAGCTTTTTTGACAACTCTGATTGGTTTAAAACTTGTTTCCCTTTTTCAACAACCAATTAAAAGCTTGATTCCAGGTTAACCTTAGGTGAAGTTAGTGGTGAATACCAGGGCCGCCGATAGGGGGGGGCAAAAGGGGCACTTTTCCCCGGGCCCGGGGATTTTCCCAGACCTATAGGGGCCCGTAAAGAATCTCCATCTTGGGATACACTACTAAACGTTTTGAAACAAGAATACCCGAACCGGACACCCCCCAACCCTATTTGCGGAAAGGTCTTTCGTTAGCCAGAACAAACAGGAAATGAGGCCCCTTTTCCTCCCCTTGACCAAATGGAAAATACCACAGAGCACAGCGGAAACAATTTTAGTTTCAAGCCATTTACCCATGCAGACCAGGTGGATGTAGTTGTAGAAAGCGTTAGTTAAACGTGTATTCTGTTTATAAAAATCGTCAATTTTTTAAAAAGCAATTAAGTTTTTTTCCCGATTGTTTGAAAGTTACCGTACTACTTGAAAAAGTTGGTAACGTTAGTCTTCTAAGATGACCGTACCGTAGGTCTAGGTGAGTATTCCCTATTCATTTTTTATATAATAGAAATTTCAGCTACCAAATACATTTGAAAGTATTATACATCTTTTTATTTTTCTAGTTGTTTCTGTCTCTTGTTTTACATATGCTGGAGGGTTGTTGTTTGTTTAATTTTCTTTAAAAAAATTGAAGTTTTCGATAATGAAAAGTTTTGTAAACCATAAAAAAATTTACTTAGAGAACAAGAAAATATATTCCATTATTAAATGAAAACAAAATATAAGAATCGGTTGAAAGAGTATACGGATTTTGCATTACACTAGTTGTTTTTGTCTCATGTTTTGTATAATGTTGGTGTTGGGGGGTTTTAAGGGCATTGCTATTTGCTTAATTTTCTTTTTAAAAAAATGAAAATTTTCGATGATGAAAAAATTTAAATCATTAAAACAAGAAAATTTATTACAATATTAAATAAAAATAAAATTTAAGAATAAAGGATTTTAAATTTTGTTAAAAAGTAATGTATATTGTCTGTGTCATTTAACAGGCTGTCCCAAAATTAAATAATATACTCTTACAAAATTAATAAAAAATAAAGGAGATAAAAACATACGGTTTGTTGACTAGCCTGGGAGTTTTTTATACGAAATTTCATACTCCACACCCACAGAGACTTAAAAAATTAAGGGTTTAGGAATGCTACAATTTAAATGTTTCTTATTCACAAATCTATTAAGCTTAATTTGCCAAATTGCTTTAAAATACGCAAAATACGCCAAGAGCTTTACTACGCTCAGTTTTACAGGGTAAAAAAGCATGACAAATTGGGTAAAAAACACCAACAATCTATGTGTTTGAGGGTTCCCCCTTGAACCCCGTTCTAGTAGTGGCGGATCTACGGAGGGGGGGCTTTCGGGCTGAAGCCCCCCCCAAACGTTTAATATTTTACTAAGTTTGTCAAAACGCAAAAAATCTATATCCGAAATTCGAATGAGGTGTACCAAAACGAGTTGAAAAAGTGGGGTTTTTGACTTAAATTTCCAAAAATTTTCTGGGGGAGAACCCCCAGACCCCCCTTTTAGTAGGATAACTCACTATCCTTTACGTATTATCATAAACAAGAAAACTCAATTGGATTATGAAAATTCTTAGCCCCCCCTAACCCAAATCCTGGATCCGCCATTGCGTGCTAGATGGGTCATTTGTTAACTAATTGAGCCATCCATCCTGATCCTGAGTGTTCTTTAGGATCATAAAACTAAGGATGGTAACAATTTAAATTGGATCTAGGTAAGGGGCTTGGACTGGGGGGCCCGCTTCTCAACTTTGTCCCCGGGCCCGACTTGGCTCTCGGCGGCCCTGGTGAATACAGCCGTTAGACTTTTTCTTTGGTGTGAACTTGACTGAAACATGACATGTTTCTACTCCTCAGAAAGCAGTACAATAATAGCTTATGACAGCACTCCGATCGGAGCACCCTATATAAGGTTACAAATTGGGTACAGATCCAAATAGCATGCCAAGTCATGCATGGTTAAGTGTATATTAAGGTGGTCTAATGACTCATGGGGGATTTAAGGGGGTCAGGAGGAGAATTGCCCCCCAACAAATTCCATTTTTATCAGGGAAAATCTTGTTTCCAAAGCCATCAGGAATACCTTGCCCCACCAGGTTTCCCCACCTAAATCCGCCATTGATTGCACCCCAAAATGGTCATGGGGTGTCAAAGGTATGCAATACCCATCTGATCTAAGCACGGGTCTTACCCGTCCGCTGCACCTTGCGTCAAGGCGAATGGCTAGCCCAACACTGGACCCTCATTCCCCAAGTTGATTTTAATACCTTGAAATGTTTTGAAAGTAATGCAGATTTAGATGGGAGACCCTGATGGAGGTACGCATAATATCATTGGGGGCAAGTTTTGTTCCTAACTATTCAACGCTCCATATTATTTTCCAAAAATATGTTGGAGAAATTCCTCATCAGTGAATCTCGTATACAGGGTGTCCCATAAATAGTGGGTCACACTTCTAGGGGGGATAGTAGACACCTAGACGAGTCAGAATCACATAGGAATCGGGGGTCCCAGACCAAATCTCAGGGAGTTAAAAATGGAGCGACACCCCAAAAAAATTATTGAAAAATTCAATTTGTAGAAGAACTGCTATTGGTAAAAATTTAATTATGGTCTCAAAAATTGTGATTTAATATGATCTTTAAAATTATCTCAAAAGTCTTCACCTTATATTTTTTTTAATATGAAAAAAGTTAAAAAACCACAAAAAAATTTGAAAATTCTGCCCAAACCTCATTTGTATTTAGAAATCCTTTCTTTTGATTTTATAATCTGAAAGATCATAGTTGTAAACCCTTAAGTCCAAAGTGTCACGTAAAAACCATCAATATTCAATGCTTGAGATCCTGTTAAAGTACGGTATAAGTCCGTTTTTTTTCGTCCGCAGACTGTTGTTTTGGAAACGGCTATAGGAAACCAATTTTCGCACGCAAAAAACGAACTTTAACAGGATCTCAAGCGTTTAATATTGATGCTTTTTACGTGAAACTTTTAACTTAAGGGTTTACAACTATGATCTTTCAGATAATAAAATCAAAAGAGATGATTTCGAAATACAAAAATGAGGGTTGGGCAGAATTTTCACATTTTTTTGTGGTTTTTTAACTTTTTTAATAATAAAAAATTTTTTAAGGTGAAGGCTTCTGAGATAATTTCAAAGATCATATTAAACCACAATTTTTGAGACCATAATTGAATCGTCAGTTTGAAGAAGGGAATGTCCAAAAATCAAGTTTTGAGAAAATCGAAAAAAACTGTATAAGTAATGGAATTTTCATTGTATAACCGCCAAATTTTTACTGGAAGTTCAGAACCCTATTTAGAAAATAGAGCAATCATCAAAACAAATATAAGTGTATTCAAAAATATTTTACAGCCAAAATAAGTTGATGGACTTATTCCCTTCTTCCACCTTATGAAATTTTTCTGATGAAAAATCTTTAAAAACCCTTAAAATCACATTTAAATTATACTTCTCCTTAGTTTACACCACAAAAGGGAGAAATAAAAAGAATAAGACAAATGAAATTCAAAATTATAGTGAAACTGGGTTATTAAAGCAGTATCAATGGAGTGAGTGAATATGAATGGAGTCAAACATTCCCTACATAAAAAAAAGTTTGAAAACATTGAAATTAAGAGAAAATTTTATTTTAACTTAGTTTACAGCACAAAGAATATGAGGAGAAAGAAAAATTAACTTTAATTCCAAATTAGCTTAAAAAATACAATGAATGGACATCGATTTCACAACTTCAAGGGGCGATATCTCCCTATAGGGGTTAGTTATTGTTCCCCTCTTTTCACCCATGTGTAGAGCAAAGCTTAGAGATTGTCTTGAGCACATAAAGTCAATTTGTCATTTTTTGGACTTATTCCCTTCTTCAAACTGACGATTCAATTAAATTTCTACCAATAGCAGTTCTTCTACAAATTGAATTTTTCAATAATTTTTTTGGGGTGTTGCTCCATTTTTAACTCCCTGGGATCTGGGACCCCCGAATCCTATGTGATTCTGACTCGTCTAGGTGTCTTCTATCCCCCCTAGAAGTGTGACCCATTATTTATGGGACACCCTGTATAAACCTCCTAAACCCGTCTTATTTAAAGTTAGAGAAACGACGATAGAAAAGTGAAAGTTTTAATCATTGAAGTCCCAAGGTGCCGAGTTTGAAAATACACAGTCTCTATTATAGTCTGTTCATTTTGAACTGGCGCTTGAAAATATTTCCTTCCCCCACCACCGATCGGTAACCATAGCAACTATCCACGTCAAAGTGACGAAGAAGGCTTACTATTGGCTGCTCGAAGAACGTAACTATGGTTACGCTTCTATCGTGGGGGAAAGCACTATTTCTCAAGCGCCAATTCTAAATGAGTATAAAAGTAGGTCGTATATACCGTATTCACTGTCCGTTAGGCCGTCATCGTCGGAGTAGTCGCTGCTCGTATAGGAAGACGAATCATCATCTGCCTCAGACCAGGAACTGCTGCGACCTGCAACGAAACAACAATTTATGTATGAAATTAACATTTTGGATTTTATTTTAAATTTTGAGCGAATCTTAACTTTCGATGAATAAAAATGGGGACCAATGCTGACGTCAAATTTGAAACGTCAAAATTAGGTTCCATATAAAAAAGTTTCAAATTTTGCCTCTAAAATGGAGAGGGGCTCACTGAACTATTATAATTTTTGAGGCGGAAGAGGAAAGGGTATACTGATACAATGGTACCTAGGGGGATGGTTTGATATATCAAGCCTTATAAATACCAAGCACTTGCAAGATTCCTTTCTTTGAAGATTTATTGAATTTTTTCTAATGCATAGAAATGAAACTTCCAATATTTTTAATGATAATTAGTTTTGAATTGACTTCTTTATCATCAACTCGAACTTTGTACTACTATTTTATTTACATCAGTTCAATTTTAATTTAAGAACTTCAGATCAGGGTCGTGTTGAATACTGCTCTCAAAACTACTTCTAAAATAGGGAGATCTTATGAAAAATACTATCAAAGTGATGAAAATAATATTTCTATATTTTAGAAAAAAAAAGTAAAAATAACTTTAATTTGTATTTTTTTGCTTGTTTATCAACTTTTACACATTTTATTTATTTAATAAGTAGTTGAAAAAATATTTTATATATTTTATTTGAATTGTTTTACGATTGTGAAAAAAATAACAGGTATAACAATATAATAATAAAAATATTTTTTTGCTTTTTAATATACTAAATTCTGTACCTATGTTGTCTAAAACTATAATTTATATGTTATTGAACCATTTTACGGTAGCTGATAAATTTAAAGAAATTTCCTGGCACTTCTTAAAAAATAGATATTGCGTGGGGAGTTAATGAAACCCCTCGTATCTTATGATCTGTAAGCTTCACAAGTTTCTTCTTCTAAGTTTCAATTATAAAAGTTGAAGCTGAATAAATTATCTACAGAATGAGACCCACTTTGTATTTTTACAACCATTAGTTTGGATTTTATAGCTAAAAACGTGCAAAATTTAGAGTTTTTTTGAAACTTTGACGCTCGGGAGCGGGGTCTAAATATTATTTTTTTGATCTGTAACTCTCAGAATATTAGTTTTATATCAAATGGCACCTTTTGAGGGGGTGCCCCGAAAAAAATTCGAACTTTCGTTTAAAAAAAACCACCCTAGTATACATGCCCTCAAACTTGTGCAATTTATGTATAGCCCATTATACTTAACAGCTTGCTAAAAAATTCAATCTAGAGTAAATTTTTATCCTTCCCCTTTATATAACTTGAAAATACTTGAGCTTTAGAATAAAATCCTTCTTAAAGAACTAACGTACTATAAACCCCGAATGAAATTCCTTCGGAAAGTACAAACGCCTCGTTGCGGCTCTCAAAGCTGTTATGACGGTGATAATCGAAAGCAGAGATTATGCAAAACAGATATCAAAGACGGCAATCGTTTTAAAGATTAAAGTAATAGACGGTGATAAAGCTTAAGGCTAATATTTTCTAATAATATTCTCCAATATTTTCGAGAAGCAAGCTTTTTTTAAAAAATCATTTGGTAAGGCTGGAATGGTGTTTTGTAAAGCATATTAGTTCTATCTTTTATATTAACTTTCTTATTTTATCCCATTTAATACAATATTCTCTTTTATTATCTTTTCCCCAGTTTTTGGAATTTTGAAGACATTAATATTTAGTTTAAGCAACTTTAATTAAAAGAAAATAGTAAAACCGCAGACAAATAAGTCTGAAACTGGCAATGCAACATTAATAAATAATTCCTTATAAATAGATCTGGCAACAGAATTTCCCTGAACAAATATTTAATTTTTTTTCTAAAAAAGAATCTGAAATTTTACAATCAAACTTTCTTTTGAGTAAGTGGGTTTTATAATTTCATTTTTTGCTTACTTGAGCTCATTTATACAATATGCTGACATTTTTACTGTTTTCATATTGTTAAAAAATTTATTATACAGTATCTTTATTTAAAAAAAAACATTTGTACAACACAAGGCAGGATGGTATAAAGTTCAATTTTTTGTGATACCCCGAACCCGAAGAGTTCTTTTCTATAAATTGCCAATTTCGCAATAAACATAGTTTGAGCTAAAATTCAAAATACAACCGTTCTGTAATCACTCATCAATACTTCAATAAATAGTGCATTAAAATGAATAAATGGTTCAAAACAAATTATAAAGTAAACAAAAACTGGTGACTAAGTATAGAGCACAAATCCCTCGATATATGCGCTGCTCTGTTGAAGGCGTTGAAACAATGTTGAAGAACTTTATAAAAATACATAACTAAACGTTTTTTACTTGTAAAAATGACGGAAATATGTTTACATAAGGTACTTTCCCAATAATCTATAATTTTAAACCTTTTGTTAACTCATATAGTTGTCAAGGCATGCGGTATGTGTGACAAAAGGAAGAAGTAGTAAAAACCAAAGATGCAGAAAATGTTTTTACCTTCAAGATTTCCCCCAATCCATACAAAAATTTCCCCAAAATTTTAAAAAATGATAAATACCTTCAAAAATTCTGAATTATCGTCGGTATCAAAAATCTGTTTAAAAGTACAATGACACGAATCGCCACATAAATTTTTATTACTGAACTGAAATTCAATTCAATAGCATACTTTTAAACAAAATTTCCCCAGAGGGCTAAAATTTCCCCCGATCCAAAAACTCCCGTCTAGTGATGATTTGGAAACAGTTAATGTTTTTAGGGTAATTTTAGAGATCTCTAATAACAAATTTAACCATATTTATAAAAAAGTTACAATTTCATTTAATGTGAGTTAAGTAACCACATCTTAAACATATTATGTCGATTATATACTATTCATTTTCATTCAAACTTATTTACATCCAAGAAACAAGAGTGAAAATATCGTTAAAAACAAATGTTATCTGTCCATTACTTCCATTGCTAGCGATAAATGTTATTTCAACAAGTTAATTTTGAGCGATTTCAATGCATCTGTTTCAAAAATCATTCTCCATAGTTTTTCAAAAATAAAGAATTCAAAAACAAAATAGAAACCTTTACTAATGAGAAAAACATTCTTTTTTTCCTTTTAAAAAATTTAAAAAAGAAAAAATGGATAAAATCTTTAATGTCTCTTTCATTTTAAATATAATTACTCCAAAACTAATTCGAAAAAAAGGGCAAAGAGGGTAGAGGTGCAAAACTTCATATATCTAAGAGTATGTAGCTGCAAAAATCATATTTCAAATGGTCAAAATTTCATAAGATTCCATAGTTTTTGCGTTTGTGAGAGTTCAAAATTTTCAAAGTGAAGATTTTTAGAAACAGTGGCAGTGGAGACTTTACTTTCTTAATATAATGTCTCATTTATTAGCTTTTGGAACGAAAATGGCCTTCCTTACATTTGTCTTCAAACGGTCAAAATTTCATAATATTCCCTTGAATATAGTTTTTCAGTAGTGATAGTTCAAAATTATGTGTGTGTTTTGTATTATGTGTATTTTTGTTCTATTTTAGTTGTGTAAAAATAAAATTGATTTGATTTGACAGAGAGTCCGTCGCCATAGGCGCTAATGGAAATCGAAACGTTGGATGGGTTGGGTGGCGCTGCGATCGCAAAACGTCACGAGAGGCGGGACGGAAAAGCCTGATTGGTTGAGAAAAACTTTTTCCTTCTCCTTCGAAATAGAAGATTGCGTGACAGCCAATCACAGGTTTGAGCTCTCTGTCAATCATTTATATTTCCTCGTGGCGCCCTCAAACCCATACAACTTTTGAATATATCGTGTTGGACCCTCTGTTAGGATTCTTCTCTGTGATTTGAACATAGAGAGATATAATTGATGGAGTATTTTGCGCAATCAAAATTTCAGCTTTGGAAAACCTTCAAAAATAAAGCAAGTTTTAATACGGCCAAACTTTTTCTGATGCGATAAGATTTTATTTGGCAATAAAATCACGCTAAAATGTTCAATACAAACACATTTATCGCTTCACAGTTCAATTACACAAATGGAACACAGTTCTCTGAAGTTGTTGGCTAGGTAGCATGTATTGTATATGTCTCTTCTTAACTCATATTAACGGTGAAAGTTCTGTGACATTCTACTGTATGAACGTCGAATTTTATTGCATTGGTCATCTACGGATAATTCCATTTTCTCTCGTAAGGCGATTTATCATCAGACTGATTCATTGTTCGATTTATATTATCTAACTTGTCTTTCGGTGTCTTTCCTTTTCAACGAAATATGCTTTTCTCTTTTACCCTTTTCTCTGTGCACTTTTTCTCATTAATGGTCTGGACTGCATAAAAAAGTTAAATTTGGTAAACTAGATCTGGATTTAGACTCATATTTTGAGATGTCATACTTTATATAACTTTCTCCCAAAAACGAATTTATACATTACTTTCATCTGGATTACCGGTTAACTCTCATGTTGTAGTGTTTTCTTCTTTATTTACATGATGTATAAAAATTTATTTCTATCCCTATTCTATTTATTAAAAATCATCATGCTACATAAATTAAAACTTACATTTTTTTTGAAAAAAATAATTGCATTGTTTATAATTTTTAAAAATTCTATCGTAAAAATGAAGTTCCTACCAGTATTTAAATTTTATGAAGGAAACTTGAACCAATAACCTTTTCTGTTTAATCCATTTGAAACGTTTTTCAATTTTAGTACAAAAATTACCTTCCCACCCACATCCCACACCTTGTTTTTGACTTCATGAAGATTATCGGCTTCGTGGACTTGGTCTAGCCTGCGGCTTAATCCCACACAACCACCAGTACAAGTACAATGTATGCTAAAAGAATGCATGAAATATTATGTTTTTCGAGATGAAAACTGTTTCGTGGGGCCTCGTTGTAACTCGTTTTAATATAAGTTCTATATTTCTATTTTTAAAAAACACCAAATCCTCGGTAATACTGTAATTGTGTAAGTAAAGGATATACATAGGCGATTAGGTATTAATACGAACATTAAAAGTTAACGTTTATAACTTGGAACTAACATCCGTAAACGTTTTGTCTTTATTCCTATAAGAAGCAAATATCCTCAACTAGTGAAGTCAATTCAAACAATTTTGCGAAATTAATATGACGTATTGCCACAATAACAAAACAAGAGAAACCTGAAAAACGCCATATTTGAACTTGCACTTTTTTACTGCTCTAAGGTGCTGTAGATATTTAAAGCAATGATAAGCATCGCCTTCCTCCTCGCGTCCGACAAACAAGATACAATCTTGGAAAACGCAGATTCCCGTACTGAAATACGAATAAACGACCTTCAGGAGTTGCAATACGTGATCGGTTCTTTTATGTCATCCCTATGTCGGACTGCTTTTTTACACTCGAATTCGTACTGAATATATCTTCCAGAACGTTCTCTCTCTATATATATGTTACCGTTAAAGTATGAAATCCGTTATTTCATAGAATACCTAGTTATTTCATGAAATAACTGATCGTGTCCGTTAAAGCGTATAATTCTCTTGTATTTCATGGTTTAACTAGTTATTTCATAGAATAACGATTTGCAGCCCGTTAAAGTGTAAAATAATCGGTATCCGGTCAAAATCCCGACAAGCCACTTGCCCGACAGCCGTAATCCTGACAGAGCCGAAATCCCGACACCCCGAAATCCCGACAACCCAAAATCCCGACAGGGTTGAAATCCCAACACCCCAAAATCCCGAAAGGGTCGAAATCCCGACATCCCAAAATCCCGACAGGATCGAAATCCCGTCAAGCCACTTTCCCGAAAGGTTGTAATCCCGACAGGGTCGACATCCCAAAATCCCGACAGGATCGAAATCCCGTCAAGCCACTTTCCCGACAGGTTGTAATCCCGACAGGGTCGAAATCCCAACACCCCAAAATCCCGACAGGATCGAAATCTCGTCAAGCCACTTTCCCGACAGGTCGAAATCCCGACAAGCCACTTGCCCGACAGGTCAAAATCCTGACAATCAATTGCCCGGCATGTAAGTTGCCAGATAACTCATATTGGTCTCTAATTTTAAGTAAGGGCATTCTATTTAAGTTTTATGTTGCTTGACCACAGGTCAAGATTGCTCTCTTTGGCTAAAAATCAGTGTAAAATAATGATGAAGTTGGTAACTAATATTTTGTATTTCCTATATTTATATAGCATGTCATTTTGGTTCGGGCTGACCATTGGTCAATCCAGTTAACTTTTTGGTACTGCTATGCTTTGGCAGTGAAGTAGGTCATGTGGGGGCTCAAACCAAATGCCTTGAGACGAGTAACATTTTGGTCTTGACCACTGGTCAATATATCTTGACCAGTGGTCAATCCAGTTTTTCTCGCTGTTATCAGCTTTTCTTACCTTCTCTTTCTGTCTCGCTGTTTTTTTAGGGGGCAATTAGGGATCTAGGCAATTAGCAATTTAGGATTGAAATCTCGCACTTTGATGGAAATCCGGATGAAGTAGCGTGGTTCATCAGTCAAGTTCTCGACTGTAAGAAGATAAATGGTTGGACAGAGCCAGTTGGTCTTCTCTTTTTGAAAAGCAAACTGAAAGGCGCTGCTCAGAGATGGTTTGCTTCATCACCAGCCTGCAAAGACGCCACTACAGTAAAGAATGCTTGTGATTTACTGTTAGACTTTTTTTCAACTGAGACAAATGCTACTTCTAAGTTGTTATCTTTTTTGGCCATAACCATGGAGCCAGGAGAGTCGATCAAGAGCCTAGCTCACAGAATAGAAGTCAAGGCCCGCCGGACCTATCCTCAAGTTAAGGAGGCATCGGCTATCAGTCAAATTCAGTCGATGCAATTCATGACTGCCCTTCCTCAAAAATTACGAGAAAAAGTGGCTTTGGAACCTATGGAGGACTTTAAGGCTCTAGTTGATAAAGCCAATGCTCACAACTTAGTGGAGGAGAACCTGAGAATAATGCAAGCTCACTCTATCGTGTCATCTTCCGAAAATGAGATGTCGACACTCCAAAGAAGTATAGATACACTTGCAGAGAAGCTGGAGAAGCAATCTTTGATGTGTGCGTATTGCCACAAGAATCACTTACTTGCTCAGTGCCAGATGTTCAGGAGCCTAACGCAGCCTCATCAAGAAGCAGAAATGCAAAATCGGGAGGACCCTATGGTAGCTCATATCAGTAAAGAAAACTGGGAAAATCCTCCAGACTTATCCATTCCGTGTCTGTTTTGTCACCGGAGAGGACACACGATGGCTTCCTGTCAGGAATTTCTAAATCATCCGGCTTATCAGAGTCATTCATATCCAACGTACAACTATGAGCAACGGCATCAACTCGGATTTCGAACAAGGGAAGAATTTGATGGCCGTAATAGGGGACCATTTTCGAACTACAACCAGAGGTATAGAGGAAGAAATTTAAACGAGCAAAGGAGACGACAGTAGGTGACATGTCGTGCTCTTCTTCTGTGCAGTCACCGTCTGATAAACTATTAGGAAAGACTATGCATAACAGCGAACAGACAGTGAAACAGTTTTTGGAGTCATTCACGAATCATAATGAAGACCCCAAATCAGTAGAAATAGTCTTCAGTGCAATTGATTCCCCTCCACTCCCCACCATTGCCGTAAAATGTGGAAACAGGACGCTTTTGTTCTTATTGGATACAGGAAGCACCATCACCCTGTTGTCACAAAAAGTGTTTGGCACCATCAAGCGACATACTAAGATAAGGTACCTCTCAAGAGCAGTTAATATTAAGACTGTTAACTCAGAGCTGAAGTTCTCTTCCTGTGTTGAAATGCCATTCCATATTGAGAAGATATTTCACAGGCACCCTATGTACATAGCTTCCTTTGAACCCAAGTACTTTCATGGGATCCTGGGTTATGACTTCATTAGTAAAAACGAAGTGCAAATCAACCCCTGTCTGGCTACAGCCTACTGCAAAAAATGGGAAACTCAATTTGTGAATTCATCCTATGCTGTAAATTCACTGTGTGTGTCTCAGAAAGCAAATAAAAATACAAGAGATGCTTATTTGTCCAAGAAATTAATATTAGAACCTAACTGTTCCTCACAAATTCAAGTGAAGGTTCCAACACTTGAGGATTCCTTGGATACTGAAGTGCTCTTTGAGCCTGATATACAAAAATATGAAGTAGAACTACATACTTCCTTGAATAAAATAGAAGATGGAAAATTTATAACTATCATCAGAAACTTAGGTAGTTCAAGCTTACATTTAAATAAGGGGCAAAGATTGGGGCATGTTCTTACGAATATTAATGTACAAGATAATATTGACGAAAATCTGCAGAATCTGGATGAAAATCAGTCACTATTCTGCAACTTCATAGCTGCAACAGAAGAGACTCTTCGTGCTCGGAAAGAGGAGCTTCTTCAGCAAGATTTCATACTTAATCATTTATCGGAAAATGAGAAAGAAGTATTATTGCTTTTACTGATGGAAAACTTTGCTGCCTTTTCCAAGTCCCTTCGAACTTTGGGCCACACCGATCGAGTGACACCTGACCTAAAATTCAGATCAAAGAACCCTATTCGGACCCTGCCTTTTGAGATTCCGCATGCCCTTCAGGATCAAGTAAAAAAAGAACTCCAGGAGTTAGAGGAGGCTGGTCTCATAGAGCGAAATATAGCCGAATGGGCGTGTCCGATGATATTAGTAAAAAAGAAGCCAGATCCGTCAAAACCCAATGAGGCCCCTAAGTACCGCATGGCTCTAGATCTACGACTGTTAAATTCAGTTATAGAACATTCCACTTATCCATTGCCAAAAATTCAAAGTATTATTAATGAAATTTCAAAGTACAAGTTTTTCTCTGTTTTGGATCTAAAAAACGCTTACTGGCAGATTAATCTTCCGGAACGGTTCCAAGATGTCCTAACCTTCACGACTCCATTTGGAACATTCAAAAATAAAAGAATGGTGTTTGGTCTAAAAACAGCTGCAAGCACTTTTCAAGCATTGGTGGACACCCTTATAGAGGAATTAAGGCATGTTCAAGTAATTGGAATCCATGCGTACCAAGATGATATTGTGATAGGAGCAGATAGTTTTGAGGAAATGGTGTTAAAATTGAAAGCAATACTCAAGGTTCTCATAAAGTACAACATAACTTTGTCTCCAAGTAAATGTTTGTTCCACAGTAGTGCTATAAACTATTTGGGTTTCCATATATCTCATAATAAAATAAGACCCATTCAAACGAACATTTCAAAAATAATAGCTTTTAGGGAACCTAAAACAGTTAAACAAGTCAAGAAATTTTTGGGTTTGTGTGGCTTTTATCGATCTCTTATACCGAAATACTCGGATCTCACGGACTGTCTTGTTCAGCTGACCAGGAAAAATGTCAAATTTAAATGGAATCAAGATCATCAGGATGCGTTCGTTCAACTGCAAGGTATATTTTTTTCATCACCTTTTGTGTCACTCCCAGATTGGAAGAAGCCTTTCATTCTGAACACTGATGCTAGCTCAGTGGCCATATCAGCTGTTCTTTTACAAGAACAGAACGGAAGAATGTCGCCTGTTTCATACTTTAGCAGGTCTCTGTCACCAGCTGAGAAGAGATACCCCGCTATCAAGCTAGAACTGATGGCAATCCATAACAGCATAAAAGCCTTTAAAACATATTTGTATAATACTCATTTCACCATATTAACTGATAGCAAACCTCTTTTGCATTATAAAAAGATTACGTCCCCAGCAGATATCGTAACAAGATGGTTGTTGGAGATTTCGGAATACTCGTTTGATTGCTCACATATAAAAGGAGAACAGAATATATTGGCGGATTACTTCTCCAGAATACAGGATCCTGTCAGAAATTCCTCATTGCTAAATAAAGATGAAGAGGATCTAATTCTGCCATTTGTTCATCCCACTGAGGTTCAAGATCCGGGTGTTACAGTGCTAGATGAGGTAGCCAACCACATCACTTCTGAAAATAATTCCGAGGCACATCAGTCCTCACATCCGACTAATTGTTATGCTGGGCTACGACAACTTACAATCGAAGATTTTCTCAACGCCCAACGACTTGATTCCCATATAAAGGAAATGAGAGATATCCTAGTAAAGCCCTCACTTCAAGGTGCAGAAAAAATTAAAAACTTTCACATAGATACGGAAACACAGCTCCTCATGTTGACTGAAAACAAGAAAACTTTGTCTAGAATAGTTGTCCCATTCTCTCTAAGAGCAAAGGTTTTGGAGATTTGCCACTCGTCACATGCTGGAGTGAGCAAGACGTATGAAATTGTAAGGGAGCGTTACTTTTGGAAGGGCTGTTATGAGGACGCTAAGAATTTTGTTTTATCATGTGAATTGTGCGCAAGACACAAAACAGGTAATCCCCCGAAAGTTCCTCTTCAAAAGATGCCCATCCCAGTCAGACCTAATCAATTCATCAGTATGGATATTTTGGGTCCAATAAGGGAGTCAGGATATGTGCTGACTATTATTGATCATTTTTCCAAGCATCTTGTACTCTATCCTCTAAAAAATATTAAAGCAGATTCGGTTACGAAGCAGTTAGTCAATTACATATCTAATCATGGTAGGCCAGCTAAAATACTCACTGATTTAGGAACTCAATTTACTTCAGAGGTATTCTCTCTACTACACAAGGCCTTGGGTATAAAACTGACACATAGTTCCCCTCAACACCCTGCGAGTAACGGACAAAGTGAAAGAGTGAACCCATCCATAAAAGCGGCAGTGTTGGCCCTCAAAGAAGAAAGAGTAAATCTCCCGAATGCATTAGCCATTCATCAAAACCTATATAATGGTACAAGACATCCATCAACAGGCTTCACTCCAAATCTTTTGCACTTCGGAAGAAATATATCTCTATTTTTTGATACTTTCAATAACCAAGTGATACCTCAACAATTAGATACTGCTTACTATGCCCATTCACTGCTGAAAGATCTGAATCAAATGTATACGAAAGCATATGATGAACTCCAAAGGAAGCAGCTTGAACAGAATAAACTTCAGAACTCCAGAGCTAAACACCGAGAACTCAACGTTGGTGAGGTGGTATACCTGTCCTCTCGGGGAAAAATTCAAAGCAAGTTTGTTGGTCCCTTTGAGGTGATTGGAAGGCCAACTGAAGTTAACTATCAGATCAGACCTCTTGATGATATTGAAGCCTCTCCTCAAACAGTACATGTCAATAGGTTACGAAGGGCACCAACAAGAAATTCGTACCTAGTCATCCCTACGAATTTGCAAGCCACAGACAGTAAACAAGAACATAGCTACAATCTTAGAAACAAAATGTAGTGGACGATTGTTTTTCTAGAGGGGGTGGAGAAGTGTTGTGAAGTACAAGTGTTCACAACATTTGTGACTAGTTATCTTATTTAACGAGATTGTTATTTTCTCACGAGTCACGTCTGCTATCAATTTCTTTTATGCATGAGATTGTGTTTAGATATTTTAAAAAAGATTGGGATAGGAGCTTTTGAAATTATTCATTAAAGATGTTTATTTATAATTAAAGGGTCTTTATTGTACTGCACTATACGACAGGGAGTAACACAAGGATAGGGACCCCCCCTAAAAAAATAACAGCGAGACAAAAAGAGAAGGTTGGAAAAGCTGAAAACAGCGATAAAAACTGGATTGACCACTGGTCAAGATATATTGACCAGTGGTCAAGATCAAAATGTTACTCGTCTCAAGGCATCTGGTTTGAGCCCCCACATGACCTACTTCACTGCCAAAGAATAGCAGTACCAAAAAGCTAACTGGATTGACCAATGGTCAGCCCGAACCAAAAAGACATGCTATATAAATATAGGAAATACAAAATATTAGTTAAAAACTTCATCATTATTTTACACTGATTTTTAGCCAAAAAGAGAAATCTTGACCTGTGGTCAAGCAACATAAAACTTAAATAGAATGCCCTTACTTAAAATTAGAGACCAATATGAGTTATCTGGCAACTTACATGCCGGGCAATTGATTGTCGGGTTTTTGTTGTCGGGTTTTGTTGTTGATTTTGACCTGTCGGGATTTCGACACTGTCGGGATTTTGGGGTGCCGGGATTTAGGGGTGGAAGCAAAATAATCTATATCATATATCTCGCACGACTAATACATTTACCTTCCATTTACCTACTGCATTTATGAACTATTCCAGGCCACAGGGAATTAATTAATTGTAATTCCAAGTGTCATTTTATTAATCCTCGTTGTAAAAAAGGATTTAATGGTACGTTTCCATAAATACCATTTATACGCTGCATAAAGTAGATAAATTCCTTCTTTTTTCATTTTAATTGTCTACTATATCATTAGTTTAATTTCATTTTAAATAAATTGCTTATTTTACACTTTAACTGTCTATCATTAGTTATTTTATAGAATACCTAGTTATTTCATAGAATAACTAGTTAAAGTGTAAAATTAATAACATATTACACACTTTAACGGACACAATCAGTTATTTCATGGAATAACTAGGTATTCTATGAAATAACTGCATTATATACTTTAACGGTAACATATACATCCCCAGAGAAAAAGAAATATTTATACGAGAAAACAAGTGGGTTGTAAATTCCGAGCTAGTTATAAAATCGCGTCGAGTTCTAGGTTTTATTACACCATTTTGAGTTTGGAAACTCGAAACTGCACGTTTCAGTGAAATAATGCCTTTGAAATTTATCTCGGCTTTGAAATTCGTATAAAATCACCGTAAGTTGATTCTTAGTCATTCCTTCGTTTGGATGACTTCTTTTTAATGTTATTGGAGAAATTATCTTTATTACGTCCTTTCACATTCCGTTCGTAACGTATTATGGCTTTCAATAAGCTACTCGTCGTAGCATTAGATCAATTTAAATAGCAGTAATTGTATCATAAAATTCAAAGAATTGCAACTAATTCATTCGGCTGAAGTAGTTATTTCGTTGCGTTGGAAAAGTGGGGGTTAGCCCAATATTATATCTAAGGCATCTTCCCCAGGCGTAACGAACAGTTACTTTTTCGTGTTTGATGGTGAAAAGCAAATATAATTATTGCGCTCCGAACCCATCCGATCCCCTTAAACTGAGACAAGAAGAAGCTAAACTTTTGTGCCTTAAATAGCTTTAAAACATTTCCCGATTTTGTTCTGGAACCCCTCTTTTTCGTTAGTTTAGTGGTTCCCAAACCTCGTTCTCTTAAGACACAGTGTCCATAATGATTTCCTTATAGGGTGTCGCAAACACACCACTATACTTATTTCCCCCTCTCAATCCACAAAAAGTTCCATTCAAATGCAAAACACACATTACTCCATTTAAAGGGTTTGTTTGGATTTTCCAAAAACTTTTGTGGGAGAACCCCGAAAACCCCTCCGACACTTACAAGTTATTTATTAATAACAATAACTTACTTCCTCTCTTTCAAACTATGGAGTTTCCTTGCTCTTATAAACCTATGTTTTGTCAAAATGTATTTCTATTTTAAATTTTACCATTAGGTATTGGAGAGTTTGGAAAACAAAATTGATTGACATAATTTGGTTATGCTGAAAGAATGTCACTTTTTCAGTGTATTTTGTGGATTTCAATTTTTGAAAAGAAAATTGAATTTCTAACGGATACTTAATTAAAAATCGAGCTAGATATAGCTGTTATCTATTATACCATAAGTTACTAATTTTATTTGAAAATTAAAATATAATAAACATCCCTCTGTAGCAACCTACTCTTTTTTTTCATCTTCGAGTTGAAGAAAAACTTATTGGAATGCTGGTGAAAAAATGTTTCATTTTTTCTCAAAGCCACTGCCACTAGAAAACGTTTGGAAACTTGACTTAACTTAAAGGGGTATTCTACAACCTTTCGATTCCCCCCATAATTTGTTATATCCTTAAAAACACATCTGCATACTCAGTGGAAAAAGTGGCTATTATTCAAATTTTAAAAACGTTATTTTTAAGGGCACATAAGTTAGGAAGGTCTTCGGTACTTTTTTCGTTGAAAATAAAGCTCTGTGATTGTAGCTTTTCAGAACAATTGCAGGCAATATTAAAATTTTTAAAGTACTAAGGGTCCTTTACTTAGTCCTTAGGAAAGATAGAAGAGGAATTTGACGGTCTCTATACCATTATATAGCGGATCTTGCATCGAAACGAGTTCTAATAAGAGAAAGATCCATTTCATAAATTGCCTTGATTAGGAATATGCCTGACCAATCCCCTTACGAACAACTCTTGGAACTAGGCAGGATCGGACCTAAATTAGAACGGAAGCGATTTGTTAAGGGAAGGGATAATCAAGGGAAAGTACTCTCCATCCCTACACTTGAAGTAGGATGGGATGGGGAAGCTGGAATTACACCAAACAGAACAATGGGATCTTGCATCGAGGTTATCGTTGAGCTGGAGTAATCATGTCAAAAAGTTTGATTTATGCTGGAGTTAAGTGGAAGCTTTGGTCATGAGTCGCTATCTATTCCACTGGATCTTTTAAAAGTTTAAGGTAATTTTACGGAACTTGTGACACACTTCAGAAAATTTTATTTTATGAAAAAGTGAAATGAAATTGGTTATAATTGCTAAAATCCTGTTTAGAATGGCAGTTTTAAAAGAGCAGGTAAACTATTTGTTACATAATTGTCCTCTTTTTTTAAGAAACTAGGGGGCTCTGCCCCCTGCTCTCTATCGCTCACCAACCCCCGGAACTGCTTCGCAGTTCTATGAAGATCGCTTCGCGATCTTAGCGAGCAGAGCTCGCATGTTTCATCTCAACTATCCAGTAAAACCTGGAACTTGTCTGCTTAGTAAATGATCATTTAAAATCGAAACTTTTTATCTCTCTAACTTATCAATAATTTAATGCGAACCATTACTACCAAAATATCAAAATAAAACTGTTACTAAAATATTCCTTTTTAGTTTACCATTAATTTAACCGAAAAGTTTTCAAAAATATCCAACAAGTCTACTAATTATCATCAACCATCTTAGAGAAAAAAAATGCCATTAAAAAACTTTTAAATTGATAAAATGCACGTGTGTATCTAGTGAATCATCGGGAATAAGAAATCAGATTCATAAAATAATCGCCTGTTTCTCTAGTGAACGACCAGAAAGAGAAGAAAAAATTGAAACTTGGTATCTTAATAATTCTAAAACTAATTCGATTTTTTTGAAAAACGAAACGCCAATCTTTCTATAAAAAATAATTGTATGCGTGTTTAAAATATCATAGTTTTACTGTGATTAGTTTTTCTATTATAAGGGGCCATTCATTAATTACGTAAGGATGACTTTGGCAATTTTTGACCCCCCCTCCCCCCATGTAAGGGTACGTAAGATTTTTCAAACCCCTCCCCCCCTATTCTTACGTAAGATTCCATTATGTTTCTCAAAACAATAAAATGTTAGAAAACTCTCCGTTTGACGTAAATCAAAGATTTTTTTTCAACAGATAAGTAATATTCTTGCTGTCAACTACATATTAGTATTATATTATTATCTCTTGATTAAAATAATTGGAATTTGTTTATATTAACTAGGAAAATCTTACGTAAGAATTGGTTTGACCCCCCCCACCCCCCAAGTAAGGGTATGTAGAGATTTTTCCAACCCCCCCTCCCCCTCGGAACCCTTACGTAATTAATGAATGGCCCCTAACGAAAAAACCGAAAACGGGTAAAAAATTTCGAAACTTTAGAATTTAATAACTCCAAAAATAATTCGAAATTCGAAAAAAGGGCGACGAGGTGCAAAATTTCATACCTAAGAGTATGCGTCTGCAAAAAATCATGTTTCTGCTGTAAATAGATTTTGCTGGGGGCGAACTCGCAGCCGAAAAAAATAATTTTCGACTTTGACATTAAATAACTCCAGAACTAATTATCTAATTAATTAGGTTTGGAAACTGAAATGACCCTCATACATTTGTCTACCAATGGTTAAAATTTCATAATATTCCTTCAAATAGTTTTTGCGTAGTGATAGGTCAAAGTGTTCAAAAATAAAATTTTCAAAATCAGCGGCGGCGGTGACGGTCACTGTTACTTTTTTTTAATATAGAGAGAAACCAAAATAATTATTTTGATAGCCTATGATTAAAGGATGAAACCATTTCCCAAATTGTAGATTTTGATCTCTTCAATTCTCACTTCCCTTTCCTTTTTTTAAGGGGACTCAGTACCAAAAATTTAGTCAAAATTTTGAATTTGAGATTTTGCCATAAAAATGAAGATACTACCCTTAGAATTATAATGATATGAGGTTTTTAAATATAAGAATTGTGAAATTTTCTGACCCAAAGAAAGGCTTACTGAAGCATAGCTTTCAACCTTTAAACGGGTTTTTCGTAAAACAAGGTTTTTATCGTTTAAAATCCTAAGGCTTTTTTTCTAATTGTCCAAATCACTTAAAACTTAGTCGTCATTATCAGTAATGTATGTTAAAGACCTCTACGTATGGATTTTAAAATATATTTATTAAAAAATTTTTTACAGAGCAAGAAAGTAGAAACTTAGCATATTTTTTTTCAAAAAAAGTGTCAAATTTCATATTTTCTTTTATTTTTCCGAAACCCTTGTAGATATTTAAATTTCCATACGTAGAGCTAACAATATATGGTGGATTTATGTTGAGAAAAAATATCAAGTGAAAAGAGTGTATATTAAAGGAGGAGTAGCATTTTGAAATAGGGTAATTTTGGCCACACACACTTCTCTCTATATTAAAAAAAAGTTACTGTCACCGCTGCCGCCGCTGCCGCCGCTGCCGCCGCTGTTTCAGAAAATTTAATTTTTCAACTCTTTGAACTCTCATATCGCAAAAACTACTTGATAGAAATTTATGAAATTTGAAAAGTTTGTAGAGGAATATTTGGGGCACATTCTCGAACAAAAAGCTAACTGATGTGATAATTAATACTGGGGTATTTTTAAGGTCAAAGTTGAAGTTTTTCTTTTTTCGCCGCGTAATCCAGTTCAGCGAAATCTATTAGCAGCAGAACTATGATTTTTTGCAGCCTAATACTCTGAAGTATGAAGATGTGCACTACGTCGCCCTTTTTTCGAATTTCGAATTTGGTTTAGAGTAATTAATTTTTTAATTTTCGAAATTTTTGACACTTTTTCGGTTTTTTCTATCTAAAATGAAAACTAATCACGGTATCAATATGATTTTTTAAACACTTATATTCTTATTTTTAAGAAAGAGATTGGCGTTTAATTCTTTAAAAAATTCTAATTAGTTTTGGAATTATTAAGCATCAAAGTTTCATTTTTTTCATAGTTTTAGTAGGTCTTTATCAGACGTGTTTAATGTTTTTAAATTTTATATTTGCCTGTTCACTAGATTGTCGCGAGCACGGATATTTAAATTTAAAAGTTTTCAGGAGCACATTTTTGCTCTAAGTTTGCTAGAGATATAGTATAGACTTGGTTAATAATCTTTTCAAGATATGTACTTCGATATTTTTTGAACTACTAGAGAAATAAATAATTAAGCTTTTTTGAGTGCTATTTATGCCGATGAAAGGTAGAGGATTTTCGATAAATTTTTTTTACTCTGCTAAAGATCGATTTTAGATATTACAGATCGCGAAGCGATCTGTAAAGAGCTGCATAGCAGTTACGGGGGTTGGTGAGCGTAAGCGAGCAGAGGGAGGTAGCCCCCTATCCATTAAATTATTGATAATTTAAAAAGGAATATTTCAGTAAGAGTTTTATTTTGATATTTTTGTTGTAATGATCCGAATTTAATTATTGAAAAGTTTGAGATAAAAAGTTTCGATATTAAATGATCATTAACTATACTCTGTTCATTTCGAATTAGCGCCTGAGACGTAATCTATTAGAAGCAGCTATTATTCTTATTATCGTCGAAAAAATTTTCTTCTGCAATGACAAGGCATCCTAAGCAGAAGTAGTTAAAATACTGTAAAAAAATCGGTCACTGAAGTTGTCTGATGAGCGTTATTAAGCATTATTGAGCGTTTTTGATCCTGTTTCAGGCACTTATTCTAAATGAACAGACTATAAGCAGACAAGTTCCAGGTTGTACTGGATAGTTGAGATGAAACAAGCGAGCTCTGCTCGCTAAGATCGCGAAGCGATCTTCAAAGAACTGCGAAGCAGTTCCGGGGGTTGGTGAGCGATAGCGAGCAGGGGGCAGAGCCCCCTAGTTTTTAAAATTTTTGAAATAAATCAATTTTTGAATTTGCTTTTTGTGCTAAATATGAATTAGCATAAAGTAAATACATAATTTAACACCTAAAAAGATAATAAAATCCTGTTAATAGAGTAAAAAATGGTTTTGGTACTGCTGAGTCCCCTTAAAAGAAAAATAACTTTCTTCCCGTTATATTTGTCTTTGCCTAACTTTTTTTTTCTAGTTCTTCCTCTCATTTTCATTCCTTCTAGTTCCAACTTGATATTCCTTGCGAAAAAATGCGACCGAAGCCCTCAAACGTCAGTAACAACTTCTGGAAGTCTAATTGAATCGTCAGTTTGAAGAAGGGAATAAGTCCTAAAAATGACAAATTGACTTTTTGTGCTCAAAACAATCTCCAAGCTTTGCTCTACACATGGGTGAAGAGAGGGGAAAAATAACTAATCCCTATAGGGAGATATCGCCCCTTGAAGTTGTGAAATCGATGTCCATTCATTGTATTTTTCAAGTTAATTTGGAGTTAAAGTTAATTTGTCTTTCTTTTCCTATTCTTTGAGCTGTAAACGAAGTTAAAATGAAATTTTCTTTTAATTTAAATTTTTTTCAAACTTTTTTTATGTAGGGAATGTTTGACGACAGTCATATTCACTCACTCCATTGATACTGCTCTAATAACTCAGTTTCACTATAATTTTGAATTTTATTTGTCTTATTCCTTTTATTTCACCCTTTTGTGGTGTAAACTAAGAAGAAATATAATTTAAATGTGAATTTAAGGGTTTTTTAAGATTTTTTCATCAGAAAAATTTCATAAGGTTGAAGAAGGGAATAAGTCCATCAACTTATTTTGACTGTAAAATATTTTTGGATATACTTATATTTGTTTTGATGGTTGCTCTGTTTTCTAAATAGGGTTGTGAACTTCCGGTAAAAATTTGGTGATTATACAATGAAAATTCTATTGCTTATACAGTTTTTTTCGATTTTCTCAAAACTTGGTTTTTGGACTTATTCCCTTCTTCCAACTGACGATTCAATTATAACACGATATTTTTAAATAGATTTGGGGATGGTTTATGCAAAGATTTTTTTCATTGGATTTAAGTAATTTGGAATTAAAGAGCTTTCAACAACGAGTTACATTTAAAGAGTTTCTCAGCAACAATGAATTTACTTAGTCTCAGCTTTACTGATTTAAGCTCTTCAGGTATAGTGGTGTCCTTTAAAAAAACCCACTTTTTCAGTTTTCCGTCATTAAAAGCTTAAAAAATATGATAATTTAATCGAACAAAATTGTGTTGTAACGGCTCGTCCTCCTCTACATTTTAGTGCTTAGTAATTTTAATTCCGACTCTCCGTTACAAATTGGCAGACAAAAAAGTAAGAATCCAAAAAAATCCCAATTTTCCTAAAAAAAAAAACATGTACCCTAAAAAAACCCACACTTGAAAATACTCAAAATATTAAGAAAAATATGATTGAAAGGTTTATTTTGATAGAAAAGAGAATAGTTAAGATAATTAAAACCAAGTTCATCACAAATTATTTCTAAAATTAAAACTGTGATAAGTTTTTCTACTCAAGAATTTTGCCTTCAAAACACAACGACAATAGCGTTTTTATTGTTGTATTTTGATGAAAACGACCTATTAAATACAAATGCTTAATACAATTTCTATAAAAAAGCTTAAGAACGGTAATTGGCACTGATATTTTATTTTACACCCGTAACTATTTACTCTCAAAACCCATTTTCGAGTAAAACTCGGTAAAATGCTATATTTTCATGGAAAATGGCTGTTTTTGGTAACATTGAGTTTTTATCAAAAATACTGAAAAAAAATTGAGAATTACCCAAACAACTATTCTATTTGCATAATTAGTTGTATATCATGAATAATATTAAATATTTTGCAAAATTTTTTATTTATTTTATCATTTATTACAAAATGAAAAGTGGGTTTTTTTAGGCACACTATGGGTTTTTTTCACCCCTCATTTCAAAGACTACCGTAGGGTCCCTAATTGGCCGACTGAGCTGAAATTTCAGTATTTTATTCTCATAATAACGGGATAACACAAAACCACGTGAAGAATGCTTTAAAATGTTTATAACATATATTTTTACAGCATCAAAATCTGCATAACTAAATCATATTTTTAGCCCAAAATCGACATTTTCTATTTATTCAAATAAATAAGTAAATAAACGGTTCTTTGACATGCTTTCAAGTTCCCTGACACTCTAAATGGCTTAGGAAGACATGGGAAATGAGAATTTAAAATTATTTTAATTATTTATTTAAAATATCTCGATGGGTTTTTTTTAGGGTACAATTTGGAGTGGGTTTTTTTAAAGGACACCACTATACTACCTTTCCTTTTTATAAAATGAAATTAATTTTTTACACTACTAAGTGAAAGTGTTACCCCCTTATATTTCCACTGGTGATGATGATGATGATGTCGTGTCCACAACGACTCCAAATCAAATATTGCCATGAGCGGAGATGACAGCCGTTTACTAGGGTGTCCCTTATTTAGGCGTTTTTTCAAAAAATTGGGGAAACTCTTGTTCCACCCCCCAATTTTTTCCCTTTTGTTACCATAAGAAGGTGTGCAAAATCTTAAACTGATCAGATAATATTAACACTTGCCGCAAACGGCCTAAAATTTAAAAAATTTGATTTTTTTCTCATTTTTTCAAAATGTGTTTAAAAAATCCGCTGCCGAATAATAGGGCTCTAACACATTTAAGCAATCTTATTTGACCGTTTTCATTACTACCTAGGCCAAAATGCCCAGTTTTTAACCTAGCCATCAATCAGAAAATCATCAAATTTGTCTATTTTATACTGAGAATATAGAAGAATCAAAAAGCAGTGGAAAATGACTTAAAACCGCAAAATTCCATGGATAAACACGATTTGTAGACCATATTTATTGTGGAGATAAATTATCTGAAGCTCAAATTTTTTATGGGTTGCTTAATTACGGACACCATGTTGGATTGCATTAAAACTAAAAAAAATTATGGTTGATATCGGGTAAATGGTTGTTTGAGGTTTCTAAACTCGATTAAGACTTATAAAATTATCTTACACAACTTTTTAAATCTCTTTACGCAATTGTATAGTGTCAGCAGATCTCCTAATACAAGTGCAAACCATGATTTCAAAACTATAGATGGTAAAAAATTCTAAACACATAAAACCGGCAAGAGAAATTCTGGAAACAAGTTAAAAATAAGACTCCATCAGTGTGTCTACGAGTATTTTATTCCGTAAGTTAGTTTAAAAGCTGAAGTTTAAACAAAATTAACCGATTAACCCGCTCTTTATAATGATTGAGTTATACTCTCACAGAAGATAAGCAACTAACCATGCTTATAGAAACTGTTCATGTATTTTATCATAAATTTATGCATTAACAAAAAAATACATGCAATTCAACAAATTAGTGTCATTGGAAACTAAGACACTTATGTTGGCTACGTATATCCATAAATTTTAATAACAGTTTCTTAAAATCCCTCCTTCTAAGTCTATTTTTAAGTCAGAGCTATCCTTCACTCTGTAAGTTTAATACCTCTATACATTCTCAAATGAAGCTTTGATGGTTTAAAATAATTTAATTTCACAAACAATTTTCACGAAAAATTTACTCGAAACCTAATGGCTTCTTCATGGACGTTAACTGATTAAAAGTTAAGAGTGAGAAGAAAAACTTATTTAGTCCAGTTTTATATGAAACTGGACTAAAATTTTCCAACGATTCCGAATCCGTTGGAGTCATTCCGCTATGTTAGTTAAAAATTTGCGATTTTTGAACCCACGTGGTTTAGTACCCCGTGGGGGGGCAAGGGGGAGAATCTTGTGGCGCCGGCCACAAGTTTGGATTCAGTGGTTCATTCGATCTCTGAAATCTATAGAGAGCTCCAAACCAGAAAGAAACTACTCACAGCTGGAATCCGAGACGACCATGCCTTCCTGCAGGGACTTGGGCACCCGCGCCAAGGGGACGACCTCCACCCCTACTCGGGCACAGCGCCCCTTGCGCTCGAGGTCTCGCGCGATGTGTAGGTAGCTGTTGTTGAGCGCGAACCACGCTCCGTCCTTCTCCGCCACCTGCACTTTGGGGATCCTACCCCCCTCGAACTGCAGGCTGAGCGCGGCCAGCGACGCTTCGTCCAGCGTCAGACCCTGTTGCAGGAAGTGGATGTCGGAGGGCGCCAGGCTCAGCATTTTCATGCAACAACCTTCACTTACTAGAAGTTTTTCTAGTTGACATTCACTAGAACCGCTGTGAAGGAAAGTTTTTCTAGTTGACGTTCACACTAGAACCGGTGTTAACGGAAGTTTTTCAAGTTGATGTTCACAATGAATAGGCTTGGAAGAACCCTTTTGAATGAATTAATGTTCAAGAGGGTTTGAGGTAAAGAACTCTTTTAACTTGGTGTTCACGGAACCCTCCACACAAGTTTTAAGAACCGTTTTGAGATGATATTCACAAGGGATGGTTTTTCAAGAACCTCATTGAGTCAGTGTTTAAAATGCACATTTCAAAGTGAAGGATGATGGATATTGACATTAAGTTTCAAGTACTATACTTGGTTATTGGCTTTTGGCACTTCCGTGGAACGTTTTTGGCCGACTTTTAGTGTTCTTTATCAGGACTCATTCAAGAATTTACTTTTACAGAAGTTGATATTTTCAGAATGAATGTAGGATCATACATGAATTATTTTTGGTCGATGCTTTAAAAAACGGATGTACTTTGGTTGTATTTAATCTTACTCTTCTTGTTGCATTAAAATGGCGATTCCCCTTCAAGTCTAAGTAAGATTTTCGGGCGAGTTCACAAAAGAGAGGCTTCAGAATCGATGTCCATAACGTTTGTTGACAGTGCACACAGATCGTTCGTGGCAATAGAAGGGAATACCATCGAAATGTGTCACAATAGATGTCTGGAGGGAATCTGACATGTGACGCTGTAAGATATACTCCTTCGGTTTCAGAATGGAGGCGATGATTTATTCAGTAGCGCTTCTAACAATGGGAGCACGCTTTGGTGTCTGAAAGGAATGCACATAAATTACTATGCGGGGAATGGCAACGGTATCCTCCTATCAAAAAGCCATAAAAATGTGTTCAAGTAGAATAATCTAAATTATTCATTGTATAAAAATATTTACTGAAAACTCTTATTGATAAATATTTTAAAGAATAATTAAAGTTTTATTTCTCTCAAGCTTAAAAACTTTTTAGAAACTGGCAAGACGTGGACAAAAATTTCTGAAGTTATATTAATTACTTAATATAGATTTTAAATTATGCTCCCAATATCAGTGAAAAAACATACGGTTCTTCCATAAGTTTACTGGATCTTCTAAATGCAGTAATATAATAGGAAGTTTTCTCAATACTGATACCTTAGCTCTTACTTTCCGATTCTCACAATAGACAAGTTCATAAGAAAACAGTTCTTGAAATTCCCACCAAATTATTTGAACTGAATTCTCAAAGCATATACAACAAGCAAATTCAGTTGAGTAGTTTTAGAATTCACAGTAATTATATAACTAAGATTCTAGAAAATCCCTTATTGAGACACTTCCGCTCTTGAATTGGATTAAAATCCATGGATTCCCTTCTTGGTCAGTTCAAAATAGTTCATATTTTGCTATTCTCACAATAAAAAATTCATAAGAAAACAAGTATTGAAATCCACACAAAATTACGAGCATCCAAACTGGTAATAGTCTTAGGGGGAATGCACAGTAGTTCATGTGTAATAATTAACTTTCTTGAAAATCACCAATTGACGCTATCACTTTTGAATTGCAGTATAATCCATGGATTCCCTTCTTTCAGGACACTAAAGATCGCAATTTTTCTGCTCACAAAACTCTACACAACCATCAGTTCTTTAATGCACGAAAAAAAATCTCCCAGAAGTTTGTTTGAGAAAGTCTTGGGAACAAAACACAAGCCTCCATCCGGTGTCGTGATGACACAATATTACGTGGTCCGTAAATCAAAGGCGCATGGAACAATGGTTCTTCGGCGGCGGCGTGTGTCGCAAGCGAGGCGGCGCGGCGGGGGAGGAATGGACTCCAGCGCGCGATCCCACGCGGCAGCGGTCTCTGAATGCCGCCGGTGGGTGCCGTCGTTGCTTCTTCGCCCTTGCTTCGGCATCGGAGGAAGAGCTCCTTTTGCGCCTGCTCCGGGACTTCACTTTCTTACTGTCTATTCGTTTTGTCACCCACCCCCTTATACTTTTGTAAGAGAATACGAAAGTTTCTTAAAAATAATACGGGCACATTGACAATACTTTCAATACCTTTCTATAATAATACTTTCAATGACTTTCAATACCTCAAAAACTATAAAGGTTATTTAGGTCGCGTTTTTACGAAAAGTTGCCTTTACATAGCTAGACATAACATATGTCACCGTTAAGCTCTGTTGTAGTAAGTCTATAAGTTTTAGTGAAAGAAACTAAATTTTTTTGTTCAAAAATTTCCAAATGTGAATTTATAAGTAAAATGTGTAAAATCTTCCTGAAGCTATTTTACTTGGAATACAGAGATCTGTAAATTAAACAAACAAGTTTTATTTGCCAATTTTTTAAATAAAGGTTCAAGAACAACAAATGAGGCATATTTATATACTTGGATGTGGGGTACTTTGACACACTCGTGGGGCACATTGATACAATTAAAAGTTCCCCTATTCTGCGTGGAGATAAATGTTAGAGAAAATAACTTCATAATGAAATATTTGATAATGTAAAAACAAGCGAAGAAATAAGGTTATGATTTGAAGATGGGTTAGGTTGAAAGATAAAAGCAATTGAAAAGAAAAAAAGAGGAGTGATTGGGAGTGATGCATTATTAAGAAAGTTAAACAATTATGAATGGAAAAGACTGGGCAGACATAAGCATATAGGCAAGAGAGACAGTAAAAGATTGAAGATATTGAGATTAAATTAGGAAAACAAATTTATAAGGCATAGAATTTTAGATAGTTAGATTTCTCCCTCCACATTAAATGTCGAAGTGATGGCCGAGAAGAAATCTGGGATTCTCGGCTGGCGCCAAACCGCGCCAAATCTTTAATTCCCAAAACACCTGCCGACGCTCCTGTGTCGGAGCTCATCTTTTTTTAATGATGTAGTTCTTCGCGATATCACTTTTTTGCGCAATCTCTCTCAAGGTGTATAGCCGTGACTCAACACGAGGAAGCGCGTGCTTCTTGTTGTTTGTCGCAGAATCATCTACATTCTACAACAATCGTGGAGCGCGGAGAGGGGGATAATTCGAATAAGCGGGAGTTTTCGAAAGAGGGTGCCGTGGTGCCGTTGTGTCACGGTCGTTCACTGTCTGCCGTTGTGAATGCTGATGAAAGGGGTTACGTCATGTTATGTAATGTGTGTTCGTGATGATAACCGTCTGTGGAAGCCTATTCTTAGAAAATATGGTGGTATAATATCCGAGGGAATAGAATATCCTGCTTTTTTGTGGGGTTTTCCTTAGTTTATTACTAAGGAGATATAACTCGTGGGTAGATTTTCGGGGGGGGAAGGCAATGACCGCAAACTTTTTCAGGATATTCCTACCTTTTTTGATTATGAAGGATTTTTTCATAATTAAACATTTAAAAAATGAAAATGAAAAACTTTGATTGAAGGAAATGCCAAGAGAAGTCTTGGGGTTCAGAGTCATAGATGTTTTCTGGAAGTTCTGTTTGTTCTAATGTTAACCTGGAAGAATTTACAGGGGTCCATGGGGTATTAAGTAAGGCTCCCAAAGTCCCCTTAGGTCCTCTTTCTAAATATCCCATAGAATAATGTTTTCAGAGCAATCAGGGACAGTAGGTCCCTCCTGGGGTTTCCTCCTAAATCCAAAATTAAACCTACCATGCCTTTCTGAAACCCCCATCATGCACATGAATTATAGTACGATCGGATAATTAGGACAAAAGTTATGCCATTAAGAGAAAGGGACAGAACACAATACAGATATCAGCACTAGAAAAATATTTCTAAAACTTTTGAAGTTTTCTTAACCCTTTTACTCTTTATCTACATACGGTACCCGACCCGCCAACTTTAAAATTACATAGCATAATCATTCCTTACTAATATACTAACGATACTTTGCAGGAACACTCTTTTAGGTTTGGTTTACTCTTCCGGGATTAAAAGCAGCAAAGATTCTATGATGAGTATTTTAGTGGGAAATGCGAATAGATTGAACTGAAGTTGTGCTTTCAGCTGCCATTTCGATCGAATTCCATGATTGTCATTTTGTTCCCAAAAAAAGTAATTAAAGTCAAAAGTAAAAGTGTATTATTTTTTAAGACTTAAAACTGCGATAAAAAAGTCATGTTTTTTTTTGTATTGTTAGAATATTTCAGCCCTCATTGTAGTTACAGTACTTAAAAGTATCAATTTAATTAATTGACTCCAGCGGTTTGAATTTTCCAAAGATGATTATTTTATTTATGTATATTAGGGTGTATCGAAAAAAACTTTTTTTTGATTTTGATGATGCCTTAGTGCGGAAAAGTTCTCTAAGGTGGCAGAGAGTACCTGTGAATTTTTTCAGAATTTTTGGATAATATCTTTAGGTGCCGCCAAGGCCCTGAAGGGGTTCTACCCCTAAATCCCGACAGACAAAATCCCGACAAGCCACTTGCCCGACAGCCGTAATCCCGACAGAGCCGAAATCCCGACACCCCGAAATCCCGACGGGGTCGAAATCCCGACACCCCAACATCCCGACAGGGTCGAAATCCCGACACCCCAAAATCCCGACAGGGTCTAAATCCCGACACCCCAAAATCCCGACAAGGTCGAAATCCCGACACCCCGAAATCCCGACAGGTCGAAATCCCGACAAGCCATTTGCCCGACAGGTCGAAATCCCGACAATCAAATACCCGGCATGTAAGTTGCCAGATAACTCATATTGGTCTTTAATTTTAAATAAGGGCATTCTATTTAAGTTTCATGTTGCTTGACCACAGGTCAAGATTGCTCTTTTTGGTTAAAAATCATTGTAAAATAATATTGAAGTTGCTAATTGATATTTTGTATTTCCTATATTTATAGCATGTCTTTTTGGTTCGGGGTGACCATTGGTCAATCCAGTTAATTTTTTGGTACTGCTATGCTTTGGCAGTGAAGTAGGTCATGTGGGGGCTCAAACTAAATGCCTTGAGACGAGTAACATTTTGGTCTTGACCACTGGTCAATATATTTTGACCAGTGGTCAATCCAGTTTTTCTCGCTGTTTTCAGCTTTTCTGACCTTCTCTTTCTGTCTCGGTGTTATTTTTTTAGGGGGGGCACTGACCTTGTATTATTCCCATTTGACCGTTGGTAACTTCTAAATTTTTCGATTTTATAACTCTATTATTTATCTTTGAGCCTCTCTAACTGCATAAGTAGCTGGTCAATAGTCACGGGAACATTTTTCGCTTAAACAGAAATTAAAAATTTGGTTTCCTATTATATTGTCAGGTTTGGTTAAAAAAAGAAGCTATTAAGTCAAAAAATTCAAAAGTTACCAGCGGTCAAATGGAATTACCCAAGGTCAGTGACCCCCCCCTAAAAAAATAACAGCGAGACAGAAAGAGAAGGTCAGAAAAGCTGAAAACAGCGAGAAAAACTGGATTGACCACTGGTCGAGATATATTGACCAGTGGTCAATACCAAAATGTTACTCGTCTCAAGGCATTTAGTTTGAATCCCCACATGACCTACTTCACTGCCAAAGCATAGCAGTACCAAAAAGTTAACTGGATTGACCAATGGTCACCCCGAACCAAAAAGATATGCTATAAATATAGGAAATACAAAATATCAATTAACAACTTCAACATTAGTTTACAATGATTTTTAGCCAAAAAGAGCAATCTTGACCTGTGGTCAAGCAATTTGAAACTTAAATAGAATGCCCTTATTTAAAATTAGAGACCAATATGAGTTATCTGGCAACTTACATGCCGGGTATTTGATTGTCGGGATTTTGACCTGTCGGGCAAGTGGCTTGTCGGGATTTCGACCTGTCGGGCAAGTGGCTTGTCGGGATTTCGACCTTGTCGGGATTTTGAGGTGTCGGGATTTCGACCCTGTCGGGATTTTGGGGTGTCGGGATTTCGACCCTGTCGGGATTTTGGGTTGTCGGGATTTCGACCTTGTCGGGATTTCGGGGTGTCGGGATTTCGGCTCTGTCGGGATTATGGCTGTCGGGCAAGTGGCTTGTCGGGATTGTGGCTTTCGGGATTCTGACCGGATACCCCTGAAGGTCCCTATGTTAATCCAATGGAGCGCGCAAGCCAAGAAGGCCGAAAATTGGTTTTTCGCCCCTCATTTCTACCCTAATCACACCACGAATGTCTTCACTCAAGTTATGGGCCCTATATGATCTAGGCTATCCGACAAAACTTGAATAATAGCCTAAATCTCTATATTACGTTTTTTTGTATGCTCCAATTTCGTCGAAAATCGCGTATTTTCTCGTTCAAATCAGATCCCACAATCAACATAATATAGAGATTTAGGCTATTATTCAAGTTTTGTCGGATAGCCTAGATCATATAGGGCCCATAACTTGAGTGAAGACATTCGTGGTGTGATTAGGGTAGAAATGAGGGGCGAAAAACCAATTTTCGGCCTTCTTGGCTTGCGCGCTCCATTGGATTAACATAGGGACCTTCAGGGCCTTGGCGGCACCTAAAGATATTATCCGAAAATTCTGAAAAAATTCACAGGTGCTATCTGCCACCTTAGACAACTTTTCCGCACTAAGGCATCATCAAAATAAAAAAAAAGTTTTTTTCGATACACCCTAATGTATATCCCTCAATTTCCAATTTAGTGACTCAAAAAAAAATTTGCAGAAAAAAAATTGTAGAAAACCATAATGCAGTAGATAAAGGGTTAAATGTTCATCCAAGAAGAATCTTAAGGTCCAGTTTGAATTAATGTCTCTCAATGACTTTTGTCACCATCGCGAAGAGCGTTTACAATTACATGTTCAAAATGGCACCTCAGGATAAACCAAACAGCTCGTTCGAAAACCATAAAAGAGATCTGTGGTCAAGGTTCGCCCAATTTGCCCCGCTAAGCCTCTTCATCCCAGCCCTGCTATTACTGACATAATGAGAACGATCAGTTTCCCTAGGCAGGGATGAAAAAGGGATCTTTTCGGCAGAGCCTCATCAATTTTCCCCTCTCTGTTGCCTCATTGTTCCTTAGGGGGAGGCCGGATTCCGTATTCTGGAGGAATTACGATAAGAATTAAAAATTATTACCCTAACACCCTCCTCGGTGATTCTGCATTGCTAGGGAGGATATTACCTTAGGAACAAAGATTTGTTGTTTCCTTCTTAGTAAATTTAGAGTGTTTCTTTCAGGAAGCTTTTTGTTACAGAAAATTGTAAAAAAATTTATTTGTTCATGTCGTAGGAAATGTGTATATTATGTGATTGTGTGTAGTTAAAGTTTTATAACCTTCACTCTTTTCCAATAGTTCTCATCTTCTGCTGAAAGAAGATACTCTAACCCACTGTTTCCCAACGTGGGGCGCACACCCCACCGGGGGGCAATACCATTTTCTAGGGGGGCAATTGGAAAATTTTCAACCCGATTGCCCCCCAGGTGGGGCCAATCCAGGGGAAAAATTAAAAAACACTTTTGAAAAGAAGTTTATCAAAATCTGATCCTATTATCCTATCTGAGAATGTATGTCTGAAATCTGGACCAGTATGCATCAAAACCAAGTTGAAACCCTGTTTTTAGAGTCTAATTTCCAAACCTTTTCTGGTGGATGACCCAAGATCTCTTTTTTTAAACGCTTATATTTGAAACTTTTTTACATTAGGTTCATAAAAATGCAAATCTTACCTAAAGATTTATATCCAAAATTTTCCAACTAGGATTACCAAACTATTTAAAAACCTGTTTCTTAGAGTCAAATTTCCGAAAATTTGTTGGGAGAGGACCCCCAGACCCCCCCTTGGTACTTAGAACTTAATTACTCATAACTTTATTTAGTTCTTTAGCATGCAAATTCTACCAAAAAATGTTCGGAAAAGCTTTAGACTTATTAAATATACATAGGAGGGAGGGCTAAGAAATAATTTTTAACTCCCTATCAAAATATATTTCTACATATGCCACTGAGACCGGGGGGCATGGAACATTTAGAAAGGCTTTAGTGGGGCATGAACTGAAAAAGGTTGGGAACAGTGGCGGCTCGTCCATAGGGGCTGCGGGGCTGCAGCACCCCCAACCAAAATTTCCCGAAATTCCAATTTTTATTTGCTGTACAATATTTAAAAAATTATCTATTTCTCCCTTTAATCTTTGTCCTTTATAATCCTTTTTCAATTAACAATTCACTGCTATGCCGTCTCGCCAACATATTTCTTTCCGGGTCGATCAGCCCCCGCAGATATACCAATCGTGGTATAAAACCCTAGCTCTATCATATCAAATCAAAATATCAAGATTTTAGCATGCGAATCTGTTAGAACAATGGTTCCCAACAGGTGGTCCGCGGACCACTGGTGGTCCGTATGGCTTTCAGAGATGGTCCGTGAGAAGATTTTTAAATAACTTATCCAAAAAAAAATTTGTGTGGAATATTTAAAAAAAAGTGTTTTTCTAATCACACATTCAAGAAAATAGTAAAAACAATACAGATACATAACATAAGTAAAAAAGTCACACGTCTCATAAATAAAAAATGCTATGTTCTCTTTCTCTCCTATGAATCATTTGTTCATTTTTATTATTTTGCACAGTTTTATTCAACAGTAGTTTATTTCAGAGTAGAAACGAAATGTGATAATGTGGAAAAGTATTGCATCAGATTAATTAAAACTGAGAGGCGTCGGGGTGGGGCTAATAAAGAATCGTATGATCGGACTTATACTTGGTTTGATACGAAGCGAAGCGTGGAAGTGTTGAAAGATACTTCAAACTGGGATGCTATGGTCAGACAGGGTCTTACAGGATCTCATTCGTTCTGCAGTTTAATTTAAAGCTAAGTACTTTCTTTCAAATTTAAATCTACCAATAATATATTACCTTATTTGTTGGTTATGAAAAAGAAGAAACATAACTATTTTATACTGTTGGGTTTTTTTAAACTTGTAACTTTTGTATAGGTGTGAACTCTTCCAGGGTTAAAGGTAATTACCTTTAATTAGTTAACCTTTATTAATATTAATATAAATAGATAATAGTAAAATAGATAAAGAGGCTAGATAAAAATGGTAAAATGGTCTTTTATAAAAGGTATATTTTTAAATAATTAGATATAAAATTAATATAATGTTAATTTTTCTTTTAAGTTTAATAGATTATTTGATTTTCTAAGTTCTATTTAGAAACATTGTCAAACTCGGTTTCCCTTACTTCAGAAAAAAGTCAAAATTTTAGACCCTCCATGAAGAATGAATCTCTCTATTCTAAAAAAAAGTTTTTGGTGAACGGTTTCCAGGGAAAGGCTTTTTAATTACTGGTCCGTATAACACATATTTGGTATCAAACTGTCCGGATTCTTTTGAGGATGTGCAAAGTGCCTTTAGAATTTCTAAAAAAAATCTCAATTTTAAAATATTTCCATTTTTTTAGATTACGGATAAGGTTGCAGTTATAAAGCAAGAAACTATGAATTTCAAAAAAAAATTGAAAACATATTTCACTGGTTTTTAATATTCAAATAAATTAAATAATCATCTTTCTATTTATAACACGAATTTAAAAAATATATTTTGGGTTATTTTTAACAATATTTATATTTCTGTTGTTTAAACGGTTTTAATTATATTTAAAACTTATGAATAAATAATTTATCTTTTATTTTTTAAATAACAAATTAATATTTTTACATTTATCTTTTTCGTTGTGGCAACCTAATCATTACCATATTTACAACAAAATATAAACTCGCTTTCGGGAATTTTGAACTTTTGCATTTATTTTTTACAATTATTATTTTTATATTCTTTTGCAAGTATGTTTTTTAAGGTAGTAAAATGTGACACCTTATTTCATAATGCCAAAACGCAAACAACTAGATAACACGGTGGACTGTTTTAGAAATTAAGATAAAAATCGAAAATATTTGAAGTCTAAACATTCGTGTCATTGCTATGAAACTGACACAACTTCGACGTTTGTTTGTTCCCATGAAGATAAAATTCTAAATTTTCGTGATGTTTACGGTAATTACTACATTTTTCACAATCAATCGATGAAAATAGTTACAAATTTTAAGAACGTTAAATTTATTCCTGAGATGTTTCAGTGCTTCTTAATGGATCTGTGAAAAAAACATTACCTTGGGGAAATGGTAAAGGAATGTTACATTGCTCTGTTGTTAATTTTCTTGGAATTATAAGGCGACCCGCCAATTAATGTTACCATAAAGGAACTGTTAAATTTCCGCTACTGAATGTATATCCACCATTTTCGAAAGAATACCCCGGAGAAGTACTAACCCTGTTTTAAGAATGTTTTATAAAGTGAGTAAGTGCAGTGAGCAGGGTTTTGTGAGGAATTGCGAAGCGGTTCAAACGTGTCTGCGTCAGCAGTTAACGGGGGTTGGCGAGCGATAGCGAGCAGGGGGCGGTAGCTCCCTAGTGCACTAAAAAAAAGTTAAAATTTTGAAGATACAGTTAGGGATAGAGATGGTCCTCGGAGGTTCAAATTTAAGTGAAGTGGTCCGCAGACATATTTGAGTTGGGAACCACTGTGTTAGAAGAAAAGGGGCTGCTTTTCAGCAGCCCCGACCAAAAGAATGATATATTTTTCTCATGAGAGAGCTGTGAGGAAGAAGAAAAATAAACGATTTCTACTACTAATAAATCACATTGGCTTTTTTCTCACTCCAACACTGTTTTAATTTTTTATTTATAGCTTCTTTTTTTTCTTTCCAACAGAGAGAGAACGGAGAGAACAAAATATTTTCTGATGTTTCGGCGGTGACGCGAAAAAACCGTTCAGTGCAAAAACCGTTCAGACGAAAACCGTTCAAAAAACAAAAAAATTCATAGCTTTACACATGTAATTAATTTGTTTTTATTTTATTGAACGGTTTTTGCATTGAACGGTTTTTTCGTATATCCGTTTCGGCAAGTCAATAAAGATTTATGTTTACTTTTTTGTAGCCAAGTTTTTATTTCTTTTTATAATGAACAAATTGAATTCGAAATGTTGATTTTAGTTTCATTTGCTTTTGAGATACTAAATGAAATAGACTTCATCTTAGATTCTACATATTCGTAATAATCAAATCAGCTAAATATAGGTAAGTGACAGTTTTTGAATGCTTATTAGTGTGAAATCGAAATTTTATGCTGTTCCCATCTTTTCTATTTAATGTTTTCCACGGTTTTGTTTAATAGAAATATAATTTGGCATTATATCGCTTAAAATACGTTGCCAACTGGGTACCACCGGAGCAGCACCCCTTATAATTTTACCTTCGAGCCGCCACTGGTTGGGAAACACTGCTCTAACCTAAGGGACTAAAATTTAGTTTACATCCTTTCTTATAAGATACAGGGTGCTAATTTTAGAGGGTAGTTAAGGAGTGAAATACAAGATGGTGTTTTACTTTTGTTCAGGTGCATTACGTGCTGTAATTCTAACTTCCAAATCTATTCTCCTAACTCCGAAACCTTTTAAGAAGGATGCAGCAAATTTATAAGGTATTAGGAGAACTTACGATTGTTCAAGTGTGTGTTTTATATTTGGTTTTGGGGATTCTTTGTTTGGAAAACTATCCCTAAGATAGTATGCAATTTTGTTGAGTAAGGGGATATAGTTATAATTTCTTTTTTCATAAAGTGTCTGATAGGATAGTTTGAATAAACATTTACCTTTCAGACTTCTGGTGACGGTCTGAATTCCAAGCCAAAAATTTAAGTAAATTTATAAATTTACTAATTTTTTTGTTTCAAAAAATTTCCATCCCTTTTAATGATCTCTTTAAAATGTTAGAATATTTTTACCTATAGTTTCATCTGTAAAGAATTTTAAAGTAGGGACGTTATTTTATATGTATACTTCCAAAACTATTCTACCGCTTCTTGGTTGGTCATTTTCCTGTCAGTAAACAGCTCGTCTCCTTTGCTCCGGCAGTCAACCCCTCACTCCATAACTCCTCTGAGGGGAAAAGCAGCATGCCAAGCCCCCTCTCTAATTGATTTCTTTTAATCTGCCCCTTCCCCTGGAATGTGGGTCGCTGCCATCGATCGTCGACATCTCTGTTCAACCCCCCTTCCAAAACTTTCCAACCTCCCCAAGTATCGTCTCTGAGAGAGGCAAGAAAAACAAAGCCTTTTGTTTTGGAACACGCTATCTTTTCCTTGTCATTTCTAAGGGATGGGAGTAGGCGTATTGGTTGGCCCTTTCATCATTTCTGGATTATCTACTATATAAACCGATGAGAATATGATTAAAATAACTGTATTATATTCCCTTATATTATAATATTTAAAGGCTACTTTGTGCTTCTAAAATTTGATTATTTACTCGTTTACGGTAATAGAAATATTGTTGCTTCTTGTCTTTATTAAAAGTAAAGTCTTTAATTAAGAAAGCTTTCCATATAATTTTTGAATTCATTTTATGGTGCTGAGATTATTTTGAATGCAACACTAAAAAGAAGTATTAGCATTGGTTAGCTGAATGTGAAAAAACCACGTTACTTAAACACTTGTTTAAAAGGATAAAATATGTGATGGTAAAAAAACATATTAAATTATCAATGAGCAAGAGAAATTAAATGGAATGGGCAGAGCTCCAGCGTTAGTAAAGTGCAACAACCTAGCTTCACTTAGTCAGATCACGAAGCGATTTGTTAAGAACTGGGTAAGCAATGTTGAGAATTGGAGGTGAGAGATAGAGAACCGAAAAAAAGAGCCTCACTACTTTGACAGATGGCTATTTCTGGTGAACTAGAATTCTTGAGAGTCCGAGGGAATTAAATGGCTTTTTTCTCATTCTTAGTAATCTTCCCAGGGAACTACAATAACATTCTGAAGTTTAATTGGTTCAAAGCGGTTGCATTAAGTTTCACTTTGCATTAAGTCTCACTTTGAGTATTTCTGGAGAAAAATAACTAAATGACAAAACAAACTGCGGAATTTTAAGCCAAAAACGTTTTCAAAAAATTTTTTGATGAATAAACGATCCACATTTGAAAGTCTAAATTCAATTTTTAGCTATTATAAAAATTGCTAGGGATTTTTTAAAATTTGTACTTAAGTGTCTTCTTATAGGGTTTAACTAAGAAAATTAAGTAATGAGGAAGTTGCATGATTTTTTTTTTATTTTTTTAATCGATTCCTCTTGCAAAAATAAACAACTACCCAAAATTTGAGGCCGATCGAGAAATTTTTTGATTGTCAAAAAAATTAACAAAAATCCCCTTTTTAAAAGCGCGCGAAAACGCCAAGAGTTTGGATGTGACGTCATCTTATACTAAACATTGTTGTAAAGCAATGGAGTTGATGGTATTATTGTTGAAGTCATCTTATAGTTTAAACAATAAACGTTTTCAGTCACGTGTTTTTTTCTCGACTTTTAAATTAAAATATTTAATTACCTGTACATTTTTTTTGAAAAATTGACTAGATATTTCATTTTACCACACTAAGAACCATACGGAACACTTGTTTGTTTTTGAAAATCTGACACAGTGAAAGAGTTCTCCCATAAAGCCTAAGTTACCCAGTCTTAGGTTTTATGTATCGGGTTTTCTGTGATTTGTAGATAAGAAATACGACGAAAACAATCTTAAAAAAGGGGGGATGATGAGATTTAAGAATATTAAGTACTTTTAAGTCATTTTATTATTAGTCATTAAGGAAACATCTTGATATATTTTAACGCTACTTTGCTAAAAGGGAATTGTATAAACTTTATCAACCACGTTAAATATTGTACTACTACTATAAATAAACGAATAATTATTGTATCACCAGACATATTAGGGAAGTTGAAACGATAATGATGATGTTATCAGCAAGCAAGGTCATCGTCCACCGGACCCACATCCCATCAGGGTAAGAGGGATGGAGTTGGAACGCGCCCAAGAAGACCGTCCCTCCCCCCTCTGGAGCATCTTTCACAGCCGAGGAGGGATCACGGGAAGGGGGATGTTGGTCGCATTCCAAACGAGGGACGTCTCTTGTCGTTTGTACGCTTCGACGACCCCAGAACGTATACTTTCCCCCATGACTGTTCACTGGGAGGAGCGAGGAGAAATGGTATTTTTTCTTTCAAATGTTTTAAATAGAAATTTATACAGTCATAAATGAACTACAGTAATAGCGAAAAAGTGGATCAAGGTTTTATCGCTAGTTTCGCAACTCAAAAATCTTACATCTTACAGGAGTACAGGAGTATACCTCGATTAATCTACAGATTTGGTTTTGATTGAGGCATTGAGGTCCCAAGATTTGTTGAGTTTAGAGTTCCTTAAAAAGAGGGAAAGAGAGGCAAAAAAGAAAGAAAAACGAATGAGAGGGGTGAAGAAAGAAAAGAGAAATGAAGAAAAGAAGAAAGAGAAATAAAGAATTGAAAGAAAGTAAATAGAGGTATAAAGAGAGAGAAACGAATGAGAGGGGTGAAGAAAGAAAAGAGAGGAAGAAAAGAGAAGAACGAGAAATAAAGAATTGAAAGAAAGTAAATAGAGGTATAAAGAGAGAGAAACGGATGAGAGGGGGGAGAAAGAAAAGAGAGAGGAAGAAAAGAGAAGAACGAGAAATAAAGAATTGAAAGAAAGTAAATAGAGGTATAAAGAGAGAGAAACGAATGAGAGGGGTGAAGAAAGAAAAGAGAGAAAAAGAAAAGATAAGAAAGAGAAAGAAAGAAGTGAAAGAAAGTAAATAGAGGTGTAAAGAGAGACAAACGAATGAGAGGGGGGAAGAAAGAAAAGAGATAGGAACAAATGAGAAGAAAGAGAAATAAAGAAGTGAAAAAAGTAAATAGAGGTGTAAAGCGAGACGAATGAGAGATGTAAGAGAAATTGCCTAAGCAGAGAAGGGAATTGGGGATCCTCACAAAATTATCTTTACTTGACTAAAGAAAACTAGTATTAAGATTACTATGTGTATCCCCCTAAACTCCAATATATCTCAGAATTTTTTAGATTTCAATATATTTACACGAATATATTTTTAAATACTAATTTAGCATGCATATACTAAGAGTAGAATTAGGGTTTATTTTTGGTATTTTAGAGACAGTGGTTTTATGCTCTAGAAATAGGATTTCATTAGAACTCTTGTGTGACACCTTGAAACCTTTCGTCCACATAATTTTCAAGGTAGTAACCAAAAGTGCACATAACGTTCAGCCCCCCGACAAAATTATTTCTTATATTCATTTAGCTGATATCCGTGACCTATCGGAGGGTGAAATCAAAAAAAAATAAAGTAATTGTGGAAGAGAAAGAAAAAAAGGAGATAGTACAAGACTGACGGTACCTATAAGAAAGGGGGTCTCTCGGAAACTAAAAAGTTCCTTAAATAAGAAATACCAGTAATTAAAGATCAAATAAGTTAAATAAAAAATGTCGAAACAATTTAAAGCATAAAAATTTTTTTCCTGACTGGCTCTTCATTAATTGAGAAGAGTCCAAAATCCTCATGAGAAAAACGTCTCACCCCATCTGAATTCCGTAATAAGAGAAAATAAAATCCCTCCATATTTTTTCTCCGAAAAATGCTGGATTTCTGAAGCGTGACAACAAAAAAATCGAAAAGGGGGAAAGATCAAATATCGATTGGAATCCACTCGTTAATCAGCCCTCCCCCAAATAGGAGCGTAGAGTTAGTTCGTAGACTGAGAGCGCGAGTGCTGCAACCCTGCATGCCAATATGGAGCGGGATGTCAAAAAGAAATCTGCAACATGGGAAGTCTCATAGATAGAGGATATTTAGGTGTAAAGAAATCTCTATATCTACCTCTTCATTTTTCGTATGAAATACAAACAAATGAGAAAACTATTGATTCATGTACTTTTCGTTTATGAGGAAAATTTCCAGTTAAAATATTTCAAACTGTCTCTTGAAGCACACTTCATACCAAATATGTCAAGTTTATATAACTTCTACTAGAAGCTTAATGCAAACGAAATTAGTCCATACATGACGAAAATTGAACGGACCTTAAACGTTTGTCCTGCTTGGGGTACGTGACTTAAGGTTCTTGTTAATCCATTAAATTCCTTGAAACGAGCTATATTTGAGGAATCAATTGGTTGTTTTAAGAGAAAATCATGTTTCTAAAGCCATTAGGGACAGCTCCCCCCAAGGAATCCAGTGTGCCCCTCAGGGTTCACCCTCTAAATCAGCCCATGTCCCAGGGTATCTCTGCTAAATTAGCTTACTGTCTTATGTCTTTACTTATTGCACAATTCCCGAATAGGTTATCTGCTGGAGGGGCTCTAGAATACAAAATAGTGTAAGTAAAGGATAATAGTGAATACTAAAAAGACCAATTAGCAATTTTAGTAGAAAAGTAGCAATTTTTCACCAATTCTATAGTAACAGGCTCTCTAAGGAGTGACAGAAGATATTGGCACGGTCATTCAATGGGTTAATATTTGGACGCGTGCTCTAGCTGATATTGCCTCTATTATGTTCAGGAGACGTCACCGGCAGATGGGACCGAAAAGTCCCTGGAATCGGAGCAAGAGCATTCTTATGACAGAGTTACAAATGGCCGAGGAATAATAGGGGAGCTCTTTCTCCTTTTGAAATGCGAGTTATTTATGGTGATTGTTTGGAAAGTTTGAGAATGGGACAATTAATAGGCCGAGTAACTATTGAAATTACTTTAAACTCGTTCCGCTTTAACTTCAAGTGGAGGGAGTTGCAAATTTAAATGATAAAAAAAGGGATTGCATTTGCAAAAAATGTAATTTAACTCAGTGATGGGTACTTATTGGTACTTGAGGATATAGGATAGGTATTTAAAGGTATATGGGCCTTATACTGAAAATACTGATGTATCAGTAATGTATCACTGGAATGGAAAATAGTACCTTATTAGAAGAGTATCATTTTAAACACCCCTAAACGACTTGGATAACTCTACCACAGGCCATTTTTTAAGGAATTTTCACTGCGGAGGCAATAAGTCAATAAATTTTTCGTTAAAGCTCTATTGTTCTTTTAGATTGACATTGAGGGGGCATTGAGAGTGATGCAGGGATCCCTCTATAGCCATACCAGCATACCTGCCAACATTGCGATTGTAAAAAAAGGAAGATTTTAAAAATCAAGGTACCCATGGCATTTTTTTCTTAATCAAAGTCTGGACTATCTACCATAGTTACTATACATAAGTTAATAGGTAGCATGAATGGATTTCTTTCCGTTCAAAAATCGAAGAAAAACAAATTTAATATCAAATGAGCACACTAACCTACCTAATTTTACACCAGGGGGGGCCCATCAGCTCTCATTTTGCGTTCAGTTTTGTGACGTCACTGGTTTGAAAGTTCTCCGCCTACCGAACTGAGTGGCCAATCAGGATTGTTAAGGAAAATCACGGAGATTTTTCTGAAGTAGAAAGGGAGAAAAGTAAAACTCAGGGAAAATATAAACAAGTAGTTTTCTTCTTCTTATGGAAATAAATGCTGAAATTAAAGCAATATTTGTTGTTGCTAGCAGCCTACGCTCTGTGTTGTCGTCGGTTCAATTACAGCCTTACCCTTTCCCTGGACTGGGTGTATTTTCTCTCTCTCTGTCAGTAAAGCAATTATGTTTGTGCCTTGACGAAGGATTATAAGCGGATCCTTAGGATCAAGCAGACAAACCGAAAAATATATGTAACACCAATCCATGTTATCGCTATGGATACATAGTTTTACTGTATTTTTTCTTATTAAATTCTAGTAAAACTTATAATCTGCATCATATGATGATTATTTTGTTTCCTTTTTGTTAGGATCAAAATATTTTAGATTAAATATTGTTATGGAACTAGTGTTTGAGACTTGTAATGAGATTACAAAGATACTCTTGACGGTGAATTGGTGAATTGAGATTATGTATAGAAAAATATAAGTATGAATTCATTGAACACTTTCTATTTATTACAGAGTATTGTGTAATTTAGTTAAGTTAATACTTTATAGTTAGTAAAAGTTTGATTTCATTGTAATATTTTTAGATCTCTAAAAATAATGACATTATAAGCTATTGATGCTTCGTTGTTAAATATTTCGATGTTTCCTTTCATGAATATAGAAGTAATAAACTACATATTTGAAAGTATTTATTCAATTTTCCGGGATTGGATATAGCTGAAAAAAGAAACAACACAGTATGAAGAGAAAAGTGCAGCACATGAAGATGCGGATTTGTGAGGTACGAAGAAATTCTTTTGAGGCCCCCTGTTAGTGCCTTGGGTGCCAACAAGTAGCCTAAATTTTCAGAAATAAGAAGAAATAAGTCTACTTCAAAAGAACTTTCTTACTTAGGCATTGTCGAAGATATCCATTTTTTGGCAATCCCTCATCATATCTGAATTGAAAAACTCTTTATGTTCGGACCGTAACGAAATCCCCACCCTACAGTTGAATTGAGAAACCGTAATAGCCTGCGGCGGTAAAAATTCCCTCTCGGCCAATCAGAAACTATCAGTGCGTTGTCTCCCCTCTTCCAACTCTAGGATCTCAAGTTTTAAGAATTAAAGATATAGTATTAGAATTAGATTGGAGTTACATATATTTTCCGGATTGTTTGCTTGATCTCAAGGATCCGCTTATTCGTAAAGAAGACAAGCATAATTTTTATTGACAGATGACAGAGAGAGAGAGAAAATACACCCAGGGCAAGGCCGGAATAGAACCGACGACAGGTACAGAGCGCAGACTGCTAGCGTATGTATCGCATCATTAAAGAGAAAACTCCTAACATAGAAAAGTCGTACAACTAAACCTGTTGAACCGAAGATGAAATATCCCTCTCTGAAACAAAAAGTCACTAAAACATAGTGCCTCTATTTCAGTCCCACCCAAGTGAATGGGATTGGTTAGTAAGACGAAAACCACTGACGTCATTGGTTTGAATCTTACACGCCCCTTGAATTTTTCTTTTCTATGAGAAGAGCCAACCTAGTATTCTACTAACCTTGATTTTACACACAAGTTAAAAAAAAACTAATTTCAAATCCATACAAATCTATTTCTTTTTAAATATTATTATTAATGTTACTTTTTGAGGCCTGATGCGCAAGATTCTGCCTTTTTTAGAAAATTTTTATCTGTCCTTTGCAAAAATAGGCTGCTTAAATTATTTGGACAAAAAAAACGGAAGAAATTGATTGAAAAACGGATGACATAAGATTCTCTTAAAAAACGGAAATCTTCCGGCTAAAACGGAAGAGTTGGCAGCTATGTACCTGTTAAAAGGGGATCTGGGGGTCTCCTATCTCCCCTTGGAAAATTTTGAAAACTAGAAGCAAAAAGGCGTTTTTAGGTCCAATTGAGAAAGCAAAAATTTTAGGGAAAAGGTTTTTCATTTAAAATGTAAATATACACCAAATGAAATTATATTGTTCTGATCAAGTATTGATTGAAACAAATTTTGGTGCAGCTATCAGTTTACATTTTAGGCTTTGGGGGCAAACTTTCATCACTGCTGGGGCAAAATAGACCACTGCGGGGACATTTTGCCCCAAACTTCATACTTAAAAAATGGCCTGCTCTACCGTCTCTAATTCAAAATATGTAGTGGAGGATTCTGGTATTTCTGTCTCTTGTATAATTATTATTAAATCATTTTTATTTTTTGATTAGAAGGTTTTTTTGTGGTTTCTTTGCCATTAAACCATTAACCACAACTCGCACTCTAATACACCATAAAAATCCACACACTTAACTGACAGAAGTCTTTCGTAAGGCCGAAACCAACCGTATGAGACCTTTGACTTCTTATAACTTCTTTGACTTCTTATATTGCAACTTCTTACAACGTGAATTCCACTGCAAAAAATGTGTCAGATTCGTGATAGATGTGTTATCAATACGAAACCTCTGTGTCAACAAGTTGACTTCGTCAGATCAAATCCATCAGGAGCCTGACATGGCAGAGTGACTGCCCAGCTGCAACGTGACGAAGGAATCATGCATATGCATCAGGTATAGTAATCCTTTTGGAGGGTGTACTGTACCTGATCACTGATCCCCGGGCAGATAAGTGTTGTATATGTGGTGGTATATAGGTGTTTGTGGCTAAAACTGATTGAATTTCGACACGTGGCGAGCCAGAACGTACCTGTTGGCTTAAAAAAAATTAACATTAAATTACTCTCTTCTTCATTCGCTACCTTCCTCTTTTCAGTCTCATTAGAACAATCAATTTTTCTCTTATTCTGTCAATATCACTTTTCGTATTTTCATCTAATTACATCTGTTTGCCCGCTTATTTTCTCTTCCTATTGTGACTTTTATTACTATCTACTTCTTCTCTCTTCTATTCTCTTAATCAGTGTTTTACTCTCTCACTTCTTTCTCTAATAAGAGCCTTTGAGCAACATAAAACTTCCAACTACTGACTTATTACCTACCTTTCTCTTTCTCTCTTACACTTGCTTGTTGAAAAAAAATCTGCTCTGCGCCTTTTCTGTTCGAAGGTTTCTATAGCAACTAGCATGACTTGCAATAGCACTGTATCCAAAATAAAATTCCTAATTTATGGAAGAATTTAGGTGAAAGACCCTTAAAGGAGCAACTTGGAGAGAAAAGCTCTGCTCCTGAGTTCATAGGCAATGCTCCCATGTGAATCCCTTTACTAAGGCCGAGAACAAACTAATTGAGTAATAATTTGTGTTTTTCTTTAGTTTATCATAATAGAGACAAACGGAACACTACCGTTAGGGCACGCAACCAAATCTCTCACGCCTAAAACAAAAAAACAGCTAGATGTGACCAAGATCCAGATCCTCACCATACCTTTGATGTCACAAACATTTTTCTTTTAGCACACTTGTTTTGAAAATTTTCCTAAGCCGTTTAAAATAGCAGGAGAAAAGAAAACCTGCACTAATTTCATTGTTTACATATAAAAATAATAATAATAAAATCTCTGTTACGCGGATATCATGCAAATTTAAAGAAATAGAACTGGCGTAAAAGGAATGAAATTTTGATACAAAGTGAAAGAATATCAGCCTCGAAAAGATCTTTTTTAGAATCAGAAGCTTTAAAGTACTTTTTTGTGCGTGAAAAAAACCCTTCCTCATTGGCTTAACAAAAACCGATCACCGATGGAATTATGCCCTTTTATGGCGTCAGACCTAGTTTTGTATGATCTAAATGTAAAGTGATAGTCTTGATATGACGCACTTCATACTGGAACTTTGGCAATAATTTTCCATTTTGTCACATCTAATGCGTCAATCGTCTCTGATGGTTTCCATCACCGACCCATCTCCCCCAATCAGTATTCCGTATTAAGACCGCACCGGCGCCACACAAAGGGTTAAAAAAACCTCATCTCTCCAACTCCGGAGAAAGAGGAAATCGCATCAAGACCACTGTTTCCCGTCCTCTCTCAATAATTGAATCCGCACTCCAATTGCACTCTAAGTAATCGCCTCCATTTCGGACGAGACCGGGCAGGAAAGGACAATGCCGCGAAGAAAAAAACTACACCCCAGCCAATGTCACGTATAATGGGCTTTTAAGGCCCCCGTAATTACAAAAGCAAACACACATGGGATAAGAAAAAAATAGCGCTACAAATTGAGACAGGAAGGGTTTTTTATCGTCTGTACCAGTGGACAAAGAATGGTGATTGCTACCCCGTGGAATCGACCCCCGGGACGATTGCATTTCAGTCGTGTTCGGAATTTAAACTGAGGGTGGGGAATTTTTTTCTGGGGGTCCTACGTGGATGGAAAGTTGGAAAGTCTATTGTTGGATAGAGTTTGAATCGATTCTGAGCTGAGTGAAGAGGAATGATAGGACGTATGTTCGAAACGGAGAGAGAATTGGGATCGAAGATTCGAAAGAAATGGAACCATGGGATTTGTAAGGTTTTATGTTGCTGTTTCAGAATAAGAATCAATTCCAGAATCGCTTTGTAAGTTTAAGTTAGTTAAGTGCGAGTGAATAGATATCGATTTAAAGAATCAAATCCAAGAAATGAAGTATGATCGATTCGGATTTTGTATGAAAACTAGGTACTGAATAACAGGATGATCTGATCAAGGTATTAAAAGATCAATGAGTATACTAATGTATGGCCGTTGAATTCCGACCAACAACGAAGACAAACCAGTGGGGAGAACAGGCGTGGATTCAAAGGGAGGCACTACTATCTGGAAAGGACCTCCTTTGAACCCTCATTCACAACATTCGGAATAATTTGTGTTCCTTGCCCAACCAGACAAAATCAGCTTTTAGCAGGATGAACCGAGAAACGAGAGGAGTCAGATTTGGAGAGGTGGTGTGATATGGTATAGAGCAGCATCTCTATCTATGGATTAACGACCCCCCCATCCTCAGAGTTCTAAGGCTATTATAACTCTGGTTGTCCCTCACGCAAGAGGAAACGGTGATAATTTTACTTGAAGGGATGATAATTTCAGATATCATTGTGCTACCTTAGCGGATGATTTCTTGCAGGTAGAAGAAATTGCAAGAATGGGATTGACCAGCTCTCCGAGCATGAATCCAATAAAACACGTTTGAGACATGCTTGCCAAAATGTATCAAATCCACCAATATCCTTTAACAACTGTTTTGAGCAGTGTATTAAAAATCTATCTTCCAGAATACCGGCGCAAATCTCACCAAGCAGATTTTTTGGCGACAGCTCACACATGACCTTCCGAAACGGAAACAAACACATTGACGACTTTATCGTTGATTTTGGAAGAGTACCAAATCTATTTTTCTCGTATTGTTGTGGGGTTATTTTGTAATTCAATCACTCAAATTACTTTCAAACGTAGGGTTTAAAAAATATTTTCCATTTGCAAAACCCATTATAAAGGGTTACATTAGAAATAATCTTAAGCCAATGTCCCCGAAACAAAGGCTACGAGTCTGTCTGAAGCTATACTTTCAGTTGTATGAAACCCGCTCAATAAATAGAATACTACATTTTTTTCATCCCAACATCAATTAATACAATTTCGAAATAGCATAAAGCCAAGCCCCAATAAATGAACATCTTCTCTTTTTCTGAAAACTCCTCCACGGGGCTTATTATTCTCTTCATCCCAGCTAAGAGAGGGAGGGGGACAGACAGTATCTTTCATCGATCTGTTGTCGCTGATGAAGATATCTGGCGATGTCACTCCAGCTGGAAAAGCGAGTTTTCACCAATTAGAGGCCTCAGCTCTTCCATCATAACGAGAGGCCTCCACAATGCTCACCGCTTTTTTATTTTGCCTCTCCTCCGCCGTATTATTATTTGCTCTGCTTCCTAACGACGGCTTCGGCTGCAGCTGTCACTTGGTAAACGAGTTTATGTTGTTCCTCCACTAGAGTCGATGGCTTTATCGCTTTTGCCGATAAATGGATTTTATAATCAGTTCATCAAGGGTTCGTTTTTTTTGTACTAAGTGGGAGGGGCGGGTTTGGAAAGAGGGGTAGCACTGCTGTGGGAGGCAAGGAATGACCACTACGCGCAAGAATAATTATTCAACACTTCTTCCAATGAAGTGGAAGAAAAACTACCATTTTCCCGACAGAAATTGCTAGTTTCTGATGGATTGATTAAATTATCGTGAGGAATTACCCAATTCATTTTCATTAATTTTCTGTGAAGGATAATAGGATTCATTTGTCAATGGGTATATAGTATATATTCTGTATAGAATCTGAGAAAAGCTATTGTTGTTCCCATTATTGTAGTACTGAGTAAGCCAATTACTTCCTTAGAGTCTTTCTACCAAGTTGGTGTGGGTGGGTGGGTGGGTGGGTGAATGAGAATTTGGCGTTTTCTAATCTTCTATCAATTTCGAGATGTTCACAGTTATAATATATACAGCAGCGGTTCTTAAACTGTGGTCCGCGGACCCCTGGGGGTCCACGGAGCCTTCCTAGGGGGTCCGTGAGTTACCTTATTTCTTAAGTTACTTTTATAAACCCCAAATAGTTTCAAAATGAGATGAAACAACAGTTTTAAGAGGTAAAATTAAAAAAAAATTCTTTGGGAGATCCCCCAGCCCCCTCGAAATTTTGACTTCAATGCATAATTTTTTCTTGAAATTTATATGGTTTCCAATGAACTATTCTTTTCAAGTGTAAGAAAAACCTACCTTAAAATGAGCATTAACTCTACTTTTTTAGGTCAATTGTCAAACTTTTTCTGGGAGAGACCACAGATTTGGAGTAATTCAGGGGCGTATATAAAGGTTGGTGAAGGTGCCCTGCCCCCCCCCCTGAAATTAGGACTTGGTGTATCAAAACAAGTTAAAACCCTGTTTTTTGGGTCAAATCTCCGAAAATTTTCTGGGGTTGGACCCCCAAACCCCTTTTAGCACATGGTACATTATTTTTAAAAACTTTTTAAAATAAGTTCATCAAAATCGAAATCTTACCTAAGAATATAGTCTGAAATTCGGACGAAGTGTATCATAACCAGTGGCGGATCCAGGGGGTGGCACTCTGGAAAGTGCCTCCCCTTGGAGACCCAAAACGGTTCTCAAAATGAGTAAAAACAAAAATCCAACTTTTTTAAGGTCTAATTTCAAAATTTTTTCTGGGGGAGGGCCCCCATACCCCCATTAGTATCAATATGGGGTAATCATCAGTGTTTATTTTTCAGGAAATCCTCAAAATTTTGACACTTTGGGTCAAAAAGTAAAGGTAATAGTGTTGAAAACTGCCCCCCTAGACTCAAAACGTTTCTAAAAATGAGTAAAATCCTACTTTTACACTTCAAATTTCAATTTTTTTTCTGGAGGAGGACCCCCAAACCCCTAATGGTACCACAAGGGGATCTTGTCTGGAAAAGTGCCCCCCTTGGAGCCGTGCTGGATCCGCGTCTGATCATAACCAAGTTAACCCTGTGTGTTTTTAGGATCAAATTTATAAAACTTTTCTGGAAATGACCCCCCAGATACCTTTTTGTTCTTAAAACTCTATTGTTTTTTTACATTAAGTTTACATAAAAAATTTATATTCAAAAATTTTTAACTCGGAGTATCAAAACTAATTAAAAACCTGTTTTTTCGAGTCGAATTTCCAAAAATTTTAAATTCGTAAATTTGCAAATTTTTTTTGATTTTTTATTAAATTTTGTCTTCATTCAACTAAAACACACAATACTGCACAACAACATTGAAAAATTTGCAAATTTAACTTTTTCTTTTTTGAGGCCTGAAAAAGTGCTATTTTCACATGCTTATATCTCCGCGAATATTCAAGATATTTTCATGAAACTTTTTCTGTGAGTTCTTTATAACGTTGGCAACAATACTCTCCTTGAAGTTTTTGTTCTACCTTCTATAGTTTTTAAATAAATTTTTAACTTTTTTATTTCGCCGCTAGGGGAGCTGTAAGTCATATCAATAGATTCTCCAGGGTCCACCTGGGTAGACCTTACTTCCGTGGCCCTAGGACACGTTGGTTCCAAATAAAAGTCGCGAAACGGACTTTTGAAACACCCTGTATCTGCGGTCCTGAGATACGTTGGATTTAGTTTGGATACTATTTTATTGGTTACCCAGGTTACGTTATTGGATACTATTTTGTATGACAATGTGCTTCCTACTTTGTGGCAGTTTTACGGGGTGAACCCCTGTTACTTCCAAGACGACAATACCAGCTGTCATGTTGAGAGGGTCACCGGTTGGTATAGTGCCAATGGGGTTAATCCAATAGACTGGCTTGCCCAGAGCCCTATCGAGAACCTCTGGGATGAGTTGGATCGCCGAATTAGGGGGTGCACTACCTGTTCAAAATCGGTGAAGGAACTTACGTGTCTTCTCCAAGCCGAGTAGAAGAAAATACCACTAGCCGTCACACAAGAACTTGTGGAAAGTATGCCCCCGAGGGTTCAAGCATGTTCACGCTGTAATTACCTCTCGTGGAGGCTCTACCAACTATTAATTATAAATAAAGTTTGTTTTTCTTTTCTATCACAGGATTCACAGGTGTCCAAATACTTATTGGTAGATAGTGTATAATAAACCTCCTGAAAAATATGTAACAGAATTTGTGAATGGACCCCCACCAAGGACTTCAACAAAGATTAGTGTTGTTCTGGCGATTACAAGGAGCTGCATACGGTCAGCTTTTTCAAAAACCTTGCGGAAAATCGCTCTTTCTATTCTAAAAGTTTCGAAACGGGAAGGATATGGAAAGCGTATGACGCGTGGGACGTCATCACTCATATCTGTCGGCATGCCGAAGCGGAGGGGCAATTCCACTAAAAGGGGGCAAAAACATGATTGATTCGAATTTGCTTTGAATAGACGGGGCTTTAAAATTCTCTCTCGTCCATCTTCCGGTCGCCATTATGGGTTGGAATTGAAGTCGGCATTCCAAAGGGGTGGGTGGGTTTTCGGAAAGGGAATTTTTATTAAACTTCCCCAATTTGAAAGCATTGTGAGAAGTCCGTTTTGACCTAAGTTATCTCTACAGAAATGCAAAAGAGATTTAAGATGGTAGTCTATAGCAATCGAGTCGTCAATAAAAAAGGGAAAGAATGGGTTCGTGTTCGAACAGATTTGTTCTAACATTCTTGCACTCTATTTTAATTAAAAATAACATCCTTCTCACCTATTCAACAGGCTATTACCAAGAATATGGATTTTTGGAAATTCTACCAGTAAAAGTAGTATTTTAGCTGATTTTTAGACCCTTTATAGGTTACACACCCAAAGAGGACCAATCCTTGTAAGCCGCAAAATTTTCAAGGAAAAAATGTTTTCTTAAAATGTCAATTTTCACAGAAGTTTGAGGGGTTCTCCCCTGTAAACCTTTTAAAAGCTCATTTTTATAGTGAACCTTTTATAGGCTACAGAAAATTTAAGGGAAAAAACAGATTTTAAAATAGGCGTCAAAATTTCGAGGGGGTTTGAATGCGACCCTTCTGTACAATAAATAAATAATAAAATGGAATAACGCTTTTTAACAGAACAATATTTCCATTTTTAAAAGATTTTAAATAGGTGTTTGAATCGGAACGCTTCGAAAAATATGTCAATTCCTCTTCCTGCGCCAGTGAAAATTTCTTTTTCCTTTGAAAACTGTTTTTGCTTATTGAGTTTATGCTTCCTTTTAATGGCTGATTGTGTAAAATCCGTCGCCATTTGACCTAATAAAAAGTCACCAAAAATAAAATCAATAGCTCATAAAAGTTGTTATTCATTGAGGAATTGAAAAACAAGACTTCAATATTTTACTCCTTTTTCGGAAAATAGCGTGAGTGTGCCTTTTTTAAACTAACTCACTCAAATTTCAGTCATATGGCGTGTCATTTATATTTGAACACAAAATCATACGGAGGTAAATTTTCAAAAAAAAACCTTCACTTATACTTTTACTATCCACGAAATTCACATTTCCATCCGTTCGAAACAAATCAGAACCATCACGCAGAGTTAGTTAGTTCCGTTTGAATTCACCAGCGAACATTCCATCTGCCCTCGCGTGCCTTCATTTTCGGACAAACCGCGGAACGTTTGCCCTTAATTAGGAACTAAGTAAATGCGTTTTCCCTGCAAGACAGAAGAGCATTGCAAAGAAGCACTCGGGATGGAAGCCAACTCTTTACTCATCAGACACGCCCTCCAAATATCTTCGCTTTAAACGGTTTTTAGGCGTTGTTTGAGTTAACTTGAAATCGTTTTGGTTTGATTTAGAAACTGGGCGTAGTATTCCTCAAAGCAAATTATCCAGACTAATTTCATGAAGGAATGAATTATTCAAAATGACCATTTATTTACAACAGAAGGGAATCTTTCAGTTTTGAAAGATATTTGGGACTAACTAGTACGAAGGACATTTTAACTACTTTAGCATCTTAAGTCAAAGTTACAATGCACAGTCGAACAGACATGATAACTTCTTAAGGAATTCTCAGTGTGATCAATATATCAAACCCCTTGGCCTAGAGAGGAAGGGTCCAAGGATATCCTAAAAGGGATCAAAGAAGTTAAAAGGATTCATAGGCTTTATAGTTATTTTACTACAGTAAGTTGTCGAATAGTAAACATTTTGATAAACGTTCAAAATCATCGTCATCCTTATCGCTATCCCTTCAACTCGACCTCCTTCAAAACTTTTACCATATCCATATCGATTGTGATTGACTGCCTTCTCCCAACTCGAAGAAACTGATGACCATATGGCCTTCAGTATCATTATTTAGGGACAAACCTTACATGTATCCCTTTGCTTCTTAGTATCCCTTTGCTCTTTAGCATCCATTTTTTTCTTCGGTATTATATTGTGCTCTTGAACTTTTCTTTGCTCTTGCGCATATACCTTTAATATTTTATTTAACATACCTTGCTCTTGCGCATATACCTTTAATATTTTATTTAACATACCTTGCTCTTGCGCATATACCTTTAATATTTTATTTAACATACCTTGCTCTTGCGCATATACCTTTAATATTTTATTTAACATACCTTGCTCTTTGCACAAGGACTTATTTTAATATATCTGAAAGAAAAACTTAGGATATTAAATATACCTATATTTTTATAAGTGTTCTAGCACCTCACCTCTTCATGGACCCCTTTCACTGATCTCACGGACTACGGTTGATGCCATGGAAATCACTGACTGCATTATGGGCTTAGAAAAGTATGCAAAGAATGTCTTCCAAGTACTTCGTCATACAGAACAGTTTGTTATCCCTGGTGTGCTTTTTCCTAAATAGTTCCGATAATACACCGGAATTGGTTTTCTGATTTCTATTTACTCCACTTTTGAAATCGATTCCAATCCATCCAAACTTCCATCCGATTCCAGAAATCAATCCCCCAGAACGGCGCAATCAAAACTCCGCTTCCGATTGAAATAAAGAGTCGGAACATTAATTAAAGGGCGATCCCCCATGGTGGGGGTTTCCCTTCGATCCTCCACCAGGGATTAAGGGATCAGCAATCGATTCAACCGCTTCTGGAACTGTTTTAAGGGAGATAGGGGTTGTTTGCTGGGAAGTAACTTTTAATTGCTATTGATGAACCGTTTTAAATGGGAAGGAGGGTTTCAGTAAATGCTGTAGGGACAATTAACACGACCTCCCAATACCATAACAGTCCGTTTATTTTAAGTTTGATATGATGTGGAAGTAAATGGTTGGTAAAAAGTTGCTCCTTTGGGATAAAAAAATTATATTGGGGGTATTTTTTTCCTCTTTTTTTCTTTTTTGTCCTAGTGTTTTTGTGTTTTGTTTATTGTAATAAATTTGATTTGATTTAAAATGGACTTCAGTATTGCTAAAACAAGACTCAACTGTGATGCTTTATTGATGGGATACATCAAACATGGATGCTTCACATGTGATACATCAACTGGTGTGATACATCATGATCATGTGATACATCAACTGTGATACATCAAAATGAAATGTGATGTGAATGCCTAGGCTTACCATATTTTCTCGGGGCCAACCCAGGACATATTTTTGAAATTTCTTTATAAGTGCCATATCAAATTACCAAAGAATAAAAACTATTCAAACTAATAAACATTAAACAAAAATATCAAATGTTATTTTTTCATTTAACACTACTTTTTCAAAATTTGTTTGATTGACTTAATTTTTATCACAAAGTTCACTGAAAGTAAGTTTTCTGAAGTAATAAAGACGTTAGAAAACGTAAAAAAGGCAATTTTAAATGAGTTTGGTCATGATTTTTTCATAAGAAAAGTATGGCAAATCGTAAATGTATGAAACCCCGGACATTTAGCAACCCAGGACATTTCCCCGGACAGCTCTAAAAACCCCGGACTGTCCGGGGTAATCCCGGACGTATGGTAAGCCTATGAATGCCACCGTCCATCGTTACACAAGGATTAGGTCCAAAGAGTGGTTGGTTGTGAAATATTTGGTGTCTTAAAATATTTTTGCGACTGGACTGCATTGCTAATTAAGGTATTGGGTTGGACAAAATTGACCACAAATTGCTACTTTTATTTCAGAAGTTTTTAGGATGATACGTTCCATAGAATGTATCTTAAAACTAGTTGTATCTGAAAACATGTTTTAAATCAAGTTTTATGTTTTCCAAAAGCCTTTTTTAAAACATATTGACTTGATAGGGTGGGTTGGGGGAAAATGGGTCATTTTTAGGTACTTTCACATTCTAAGTTTTATTTCATCAAAACTATTACTTTTTAGTGATTTCTTTCAATTGAATCTTGTCATTACAGAACATTTTCATCCAATTTTATCAAATATTTTTTGTTGTTTTATCAAAATTTTTACTATTAATTTTAATTTTTATATTATTATTTGTTGTTTTATCAAAAGTAATGACCCATTTTACTCCAATGGGGGTAAAATGGGTAACTTTGCAAAAAGATGTCACAAATATATTTATTACTGAATATACATGAAAATAAGGAAACGTTGTTTTACTTTAAACTGTTATAACTAAATTTAAAAAAACATTGCTTACAATTATTACAAAATAGATCTTCTAAAATTTTACATCACTCTTTTCAACTATATCAGTGTCCCTTTAAATGAAAAAGATAATAACATATTTTTTATTTAGTTACAAACTAATCATGCATGTCATGACCATCTACATATGTGATTTGTCCAACATAAGTTTTTATTGACTTTTCCCCTACATATTTAATAACTGCCCATTCCATCCAGATAAAAAATTCTCTGAGGGTAATCGGCTAAGCCGTTTTTATCAAAAAAGAACTTTGTTTAAAGTTGTAAATAACTATTCTTAAAACTTTGCAGAAAAAGTTGCTGATCTTGATTTTGTCAAAAGTTCCGGCTTCCGCTTTGTCACTTGACTTTTCGATCTCTTTTCGAAACCTCTGATCCATTCAATGCCAAAGCTTGCTATATTCAATGATATATAGCAGTGGTGCCCAACCTTTTTTTTCCCGAGGGCCAATTTGCTTTTGAAGATTTATCTCGCGGGCCACATGAAAACACTTTAAACGATTTTTCTAAACATGAAAAAAAATTACAAACCCGTTTTCAATGAGAAGTTTGCATCTGTTTGGAGGATACTAGTTCTTGTAAATTCGGCTCCAATTTTGTAACACTTATCCTTAAAACTGAATTAAAATGATTATCTGTTTCATTTCGTAATGCCGGTTGTTCGGTTTTAATATCGTTTTCGGTTTTAATATCGTTTATGTTCGGTTTTTGTTTTTAAGATTTAACGAGTCCACGGGCCACATGGATCAGCATCGCGGGCCACATTTGGCCCGTGGGCCGTAGGTTGGGCACCACTGATATATAGTATTGATGTGCAATGCTTAAAACATCTTGATTATCGAATGGGAACATACAGTCACCAAGGATTTTCAGAGAAGCCACAAAGCAATGTTCTTCATCTCGAGTTATAACTGGTAATCTTCCCGACCCCTAAAGTTCAGGAGGTTCCTCAATGTTTCACAGGATATGCTAACTATTTAATCAAACCTAGTAATTAAAATTGTTTATTCACTTAAACTGTAAACTTTAATTAAATTGCAAACACCCCAAGTTAATGAAAATTGTTCAAATGAAGCTTAAATACTTCAGTTAGAGAAAAAATAAACTTGTTTGACAGTTCAATGTATATTTGAAGGAAATAAGTTGAAAACATTGTTTTAACTTAATACAGAAGGCCTCCTACAAAAGGAAAAGAATAGATCAGCCATACCTGCCAACCGTTCCGATTAAATCTTATTTGTTCCGATTTTTCACTGTTGTTCCGAAAATACGATTTCAGTACCAAATGTTCCGTTTTTACGTCCCCATGTCCCGCCATTTTCGACCGACTCGAATTGTGCAATTATAAGGCGTTTAGTCTTAGTGAAAGGGTGTTAAGTCTAGTTCGTAAGAACAAGACTGACTCTCAGAGTTCCATGGACTCTGATACTCTACAGTCTACAGGCATTGCTAGCTGCGAAAATAGTAATTCTGATCCATGCTATAATAAATCTTTTAGTGCTGATCTATTAAAAAGGGCAAAATCAGCTACTTTTGTAGCACTTAATAAAGAATAATTTTTCTATTTTCCAAACAATGTTTGCTTATTTCACTGTTTCATTATATTAGTTATATATCATTGTTATTCTAATTGCAGAAATTTAAGCCCAGATAAAAGGAAAAAAATATTATATCCTAGTATAAACGTAGATAATTATTAGTCAGAATATAAAGGTATATAAAACACTTAGTCCTCTTAATAACCATAAGATACCTTAGATAAGAGATAAAAGTTATGAATTACAAGCTCTTTTTTAATAATATCCCTTTAACACATTCAAAATCTGTCGTGCGTGTTGTTCCTATTTCTGTTTCTGAAATGTTGGCAGGTATGGATCAGCTATGCCTAACTATGACCCATTTTACCCCAAGTACAAAAATTTTTATAAAAGATGAAATATTTTATATTTTTCTAAGCTGATTGGCTTGAAATGTTTCTCAGACTTTCTTTTATGGAAAAATATTACAAAAGTCTGCTGTAATTTATTACAATGTATAGATATTTCGAAGTTGGTAAACCATGTTTTTCTATGACTTCATTATGGTTCAAATTAAATATTTTTCAAAGTCTTCAAATTCATAAATCTAAATTTTTGACAGTAGGAAAAGGTTGCCAACAGATAAAAGAATGTAAAAAAATAGGTCAGAATAATTTACTTTAAATTTGATTTATATCGAGTTTATTAAAACTGACCCAGTTTACCCCATGACCCCACTTTACCCCAGATCACCCCATTCTTTTCCAAGTGCACATCATATGTGTGCATTTTAATGGAGGTATTTTTATTTGATTAAAATCTTATTTTCTGTGACTTTTAACATTGCGAAATATATCATTTTATAATGGGACCTTTGTTGAAAAATTTCTGAAATAAATTGTTTTGTTACTTAACGATAATTGCAAAATCTTCTTGCAAGACATTTTGCGCTGTTGTGCAGAAAAGGGTAAATAAAATATAGTGATTATAACAACTTAAATAGATATAAGAAGCTGTAGGTCCCCTCAAATTCCGCTCTCGAATATCGCCCTTGGTATTGCGAACGGGCATTGTTTTCGCATAGCTAAGCTGATGAAAATATTCATCCATCAAAAGTGCATCTTGAGGGCTATTGTTTCGGGATCTAGTGATGAATTACGGGCCTATCTGACGCGTTTCATGCGAAATGCATTGAGATGCATTCGATGCTCTGCGAATATGGTTCAGAGTCGGGCTGATTAGGAGTTATTTCTGGACCTGGAGATAGTTTTCCGAATAGGTATAATCAATACTTTTATCAGGGATTAAAATGGATCTCATTCTTAAAGTTCTATAACTTTTTGAATCAAATTGTGCTTTAGATGAGTGGTTTTCTACACGAAGAAGTCAGCGCATCACACTTAATATCAAATAGCATCATTCATGCGTGTTGGCCTGCATCTCTGACATCCTTGGGTCATGGCAAAATTGAAAAAAAGTATTTAGTACAGCATTTAAATGTTTTAGAAAAATAATATTAAAACTAGTATTTATGTGTGTTGTTTATAATCAATCACCCCCCCTGAGAAATTGAGGCCCAAGAATGGCAGGAGTCCGACCTAGGCCTCGGATGATAGATGCCGCCACCATCAATCACTCTCTCCACAATTTTGCCATATCTCTGAAGGGGAGGGAAATGGTCTCCAGAGGACCCATATATATTATACTGCGGATATAATATGGACCCATATTATACTGCGTTATGACCGACCACAGGACTTTCGGACCACAGATTTAACGAGCACTTCAGGAAACACAGATTTAACGAAACTCAGATTTAACGAACGAGTACTCCGGGTATATACTATACAGGGTGATTCTAAATTACGTGGACAAACTTCGCATGGAGGTAGAGGGGACCTAGACAAGCATATTTCGCATAGGAATGGGGGCGCATCCTTACCGTTAAGAGCTAGGACCTAATGTAGTGCGAGCGCGTTTCAAGAGGCCGTTTTTAGAAGGCCCGTGTGACGAAACAAAACATAATAAAATGAAAAACATTATTGCATGAGGTACAGGAGTATCCGTACAACTTAAATCCTCAATGTGATAGAAATTGGACCACTTGCTAAACCGAGGGGTTATAGTATTAAAACGTGCAAATATTAATCTCTCAGTCAAACAATGGAGTTCCCTTAATGGTATTTAGAAAAATGATGATCGGGGAAGGAATTTTCAATGATCAAACAGTTTCAATGATCAATGTTACGATCATTGAAAATTCCTTCCCCAAACGTCATTTTTCTAAATATCATTACGTGATGTCCATTCTTTGACTAAAAGATTAATATTGTACTTTTGAAACTCACTCCACGGTTTAGAAAGTGGTTCAAATTGTATCGAATTCATGTTGTAAGTAGTAGGAATACTTCCTTACCTAATGCAATAATATTTTTCATTTTATTATGTTTTGTTTAGTCACACGGGCCTCCTAAAAACGGCCTCTTGAAACGCGCTCGCACTACATTAGGTCCTAGCTCTTAAACGTTAAGGATGCGCCCCCCCCATTCCTATGCGAAATATGCTTGTCTAGGTCCCCTCTACCCCCATGTGAAGTTTGTCCACGTAATTTAGAATCACCCTGTATAATATACTATGCGGGTCTTCAGCGGAGTCGGGAATCGAACCAGGGACCCTCCGATCCCTAGGCCTTAACCACTAGGCTTATTCTCAAGGCCTGATTTAGAAAAACGATATACCCTTTGCTTTTTAAAATTGCGTCAGCTATGTATATTCGATACCTAAAAGTGATTGTTATCCAAGTATCGATTCCGCTTATCAGTGAGAAGCTTCCCATATACCATCTTTAGTCAAACAGATGGCACCGTATATTATTGCGCTCGTTTATTAAAGAGGCGGGTATTGAGCACCGATATAATGCATGGTGATTCGGCGAGGAGAGAATATGCATTATTGCTCGAACGGCTTTGAGAAATATGAAGGCAGATTCCGGTGTTGAGCGCTGAATAATGAACACCTTCACCCGATCCGAATTTCCGGCTTTTCTGTGGTGTGCTGCAAAGAAGGGATATCTTAGGAGGGGACGTCAGAAACCTACTTTTTAGTTTGAAGAGATCTTCTTTAAAGGGGGTATGAAAAAGCGGCCACAGAAAGAGGTGGACTCATAACACAAAAAGGCCAAATGATCATACTTTTTTTCTCTTTTGAAAAATCTGTTGATATAGGAGAAATTCTCTGAGAAAGTTGAATCAAAACTGTACAGAGAATGGTTGTTTTTGGTGTTTCTGACCTTTTTGGATTCTCATATCTTTCCATGAAGGTAATAAACAAACGAAAAAAAATTTAGTGTACCGTAATTTCGCACGTATAGTCCGCAGACACGATTTTATGTAAAAATTTTTTTCAAAAATCGTCAGATAGTCCGCACCACCGGATAGTCCGAGGGCTATACGTCCGAAATTACGTTATTTCATAATACGGCAATATTAATGTATTTTAGAAATAAAAGAACTAAGTATAAATAGAAAAAGTACTTACATACTAATATACCTTCAGAAATAAAACGCTAAATACAAATAAAAAACAGTGCTTAATAATTAATCATATTTTAATTAATCACACATTCTACTACATTAACGAAAACCTTCGAAGTCCGATTCATCGGTATCAGAATTAAACAGTTCTAATATACAGGGTGGTCCTAAATTCGTAGAACAAACTGGGTAGGGTAGGTAGAGGGGACCTAGACAAGAATATTTTGAAAAACTAGAGGGGGCGCAGATGCACCGTTTAAGAGCTAGGACCTAATGTAGTGCAAGAGCGTTCCAAAAGGACGTTTTGCCAAGGCCCGTTTAACGAAAAAAAACATAATAAAATGAAAAAAATTATTGTATGAGGTACAGCAGTATCCGTACTACTTACACCATAAATTTGATAGAAATTGGACCACTTGGTAAACCGTGGGGTGAGTTTTAGAACGCGCAGTATTAATATTTTATCCAAAGAATGGAGTTCCCTTAATGGTACATATTTAGAAAAATGATGATCGGGGAAGGAATTTTCAATGATCATACATTGATCATTGAAACTGTATGATAAAAAAAACTGTATGATCATTAAAAATTCCTTCCCCGATCATCATTTTTCTAAATACCATTACACTAATTTAAAGGAACTCTATTCTTTGGCTAAAAGATGAATATTGCATGTTTTAAAACTCATGCTCTGGGACCGGAAAGGTTTAATTCTTGACTTTTTTAAAGCCTGGTGCCGAATTACTATCCCACGTATCTGGCACCCGGCTTTAAAAAAGTCAAGAATTAAACCTTTCCGTTCCAGATCCAGGGACTGAGTGACGCTTATTTGGGATTCGAACCATCATCGCTGCATTGTCATCGTTACTTTGCCTATTTTGCCATTATTATTTTTCCCGCACATCAGTTGGCATCTTTACCATCAGTAGAGTTTACTTCCACGTGTAAACATCGACGTTTTCAATCATCATTTCTTAACTTTTAAATTTTATCCACTGATGATGACCCCCGTAGAAGGGGTCGAAACGTTTGGATTTCCTATGTCTAGACTACGGCCTATAAGCCCGGATGACTCCATTTTCATGTTATAATAAGGATAATAAACGTTCTATTCCACTAAAATATAAATATGGATGTGACCAAGGTATATAAACTAACAAGGTATGCTCTTCCGGCGAAAAAGGAGTGGCTTTTGAAAATGATGTCACCCAGGATATATTTCCTATTCACAGCATGGGAAAATGCTTATTTTTGGTGATTTTTATTAAAATAAGGACCAAAGAAACTTATAACAGTTTACACTGGACACAATTACGAACATGTTTATAGGTTATTAAGTGTTTTGAATTAGAACAATAATTTTAACTCAATAATAGCCGATCAAAAATATGAACTGTGAGCTCTACAACGATGTGTCTCAATCTCTCTGCTTATTGATTTTAATTACTAATTTGTATAAATGTAATTAAAACAGCTGCTGATACAAAGAAAACAAAATATTAAGCAAATACTCAATCATGAAAACTTTTCAGAACATTCTTGTTATGATAAAATTAATATCGCTGTTCTGCTATGTCAAACTTGAATATCCATTGTATCGAAGCAGTTTAGATTTTTAAAACAAAAAATATTCAGTATCTTAATAAATCAAGTACTTGAAAATATGGAAAACAATGAGCTAAAATCTAAGAACTAATTAATTTAATTTAATAATGGATTTATTCAAAATTTTAGTGCATTTACCTTTAATAATCCTTTTACAGTCCAGTCAGCTTGTTTATTTTTATTTGAGATTCAGAAATAGTATTCTTAAAATCGTCTGTCACTTTAATTATCTTTTTTAATATTTTTATACTAATTTTTTTAAATAAGTGGGTGATTGTATTCATAAGTTTTAAAACAAACTAAATAATGAATTTCAATAATATCGACCCAATTCAAGGTATATAAACTGACAAGGTATGCTCTTCCGGCGAAAAAGGCGTGGCTTTTGAAAATGACGTCACCTAGGATATATTCCCTATTCACAGCATGGGAAAATGCTTATTTTTGGCGATTTTTCTTAAAATAAGGACCAAAGAAACTTTTATAACAGTTTACACTGGACACAATTACGAACATGTTTATAGGTTATCAAGTGTTTTGAATTAGAACAATAATTTTAACTCAATAATAGACGATCAAAAATATGAACCTTGAGCTCTACAAAGATGTGATTCAATCTCTCTGCTTATTGATTTTAATTACTAACTTGTATAAATGAAATTAAAACAGCTGCTGATACAAAGAAAACAAAATATTAAGCAAATATTAAATCATGAAAACTTTTCAGAACATTCTTGTTATGATAAAATTAATATCGCTGTTTTGCTATGTGAAACTTGAATATCCATTGTATCGAAGCAGTTTAGATTTTTAAAACAAAAAATATTCAGTATCTAAATAAATCAAGTACTTGAAAATATGGAAAACAATGAGCTAAAATCTAAGAACTAATTAATTTAATTTAATAATGGATTTATTCAAAATTTTAGTGCATTTACCTTTAATGATCCTTTTACAGTCCTGTCAGCTTGTTTATTTTTATTTGAGATTCAGAAATAGAATTCTTAAAAATCGTCTGTCACTTGAATTATCTTTTTTAATATTTTTATACTAATTTTTTTAAATAAGTGGGTGATTGTATTCATAGGTTTTAAAACAAACTAAATAATGAATTTCAATAATATCGACCCAATTAATCCTGATGTATCTACGATCTGTTGCATTGCAATGGCGTTGTATTGGCTGATATGCTCGTCATTGATTGGTCCGTTATTTTATATCCTGGGTGACGTCACTTATGAGCCTACCTTGTTAGTTTATATACCTTGGACCCAATTAATCCTGATGTATCTACGATATGTTGCATTGCAATGGCGTTGTATTGGCTGATATGCTCGTCATTGATTGGTCCGTTATTTTATATCCTGGGTGACGTCACTTATGAGCATACCTTGTTACTTTATATACCTTGGGATGTGAGATGTGACCAACAATCATACTTGCCAACTTTTAAAAACTTACATCCGTTAAACTTTTTGAGTAACATTACAAAACTTCAGCTTGAAGCCTTCCGCGTTAACAAGCCTGAAAAACATGAACGCGAATTTCAATTTTGGTAAAGTTGTTTTTTCCGCATTGCGAATGGAACACGAGTAAGCAAACTTTACGGGAGAGTGCGCGTCAAGACTCGCCGGCGAATCAGAAGAAAAGTTTCAAGAAAGCCAAATTTCACTTAATAAAAAGGACAAAATTGAGAAAATCCTAAGGGCTCATGGATTAGTAAAGGAATCTAGTTTTGATGTAAAAAGATACAATTAGAGAAAATCGTTCGCGTCGCGGGTATTTTGCGTTTTCACGGGTAGATAAGTAGTCAAAAAGGCAAAATCCGTAATATTTTTCAATCAATCCGTGAAACTTAAGAAAATCCGTAAATACAACAATCCGTAAAAGTTGGCAAGTATGCAACAAAGTATGGCTGAGCTTTTCCCTACAGAACCTTAAGGGGAAAATATCAGCGATACTTTGTTTATGTGGAATTTATCGAAGGCATGAGAGAACTCCTCGATGTCCACGGTCGAATCAAAAGTGACACTTTAAAAACTAAAAACCGCTGCTCTCGGAATCAAGTAAGTGTCGAAACAGTTAAAATCCCACTTCTAATCGAAGTGTCGAAATCCCGTTTTTATGCTTCCTCTCAAAATCCCGAAGGAAAATCGATTTCTCTGTTCCGACACGTTCTTCTTCCTTTCTGGAAAAAAAGGAGCAGAGAAAAATACATGGAGATATTTCTCGACTTTTGAAAAGAACAAAAAAACCCGAAAAAGGGGGAAGGAGGGTCTCCCCTCGCAGGGAGTCACATTAAATATCCATTAAGCAATCCGTGGAAAAAAGAGCTACTTAAAAAGACATTTCAGTGAAATGTAGAACAATTTGAAACGGGCCAAAAGTCGATTAACGCTTCATTAAAAAATGCAATTCGTTCGGAGATTAATTTACATTGTAAGCAAGTTATTATAAGAGATCCCATTCATTCATAGAGAGGGATGAATTAATTACGCATTTCACGCTACCATGTATTGATCGCTCGTGTCTGAGGACATAAGCCGCACGAAAGTTTTGGAGGGAGAAGTTGCCATAACCTTGTTTCTAATGACGAGAGCAGGGATGGAATTCAGAGATAAACATAATGTCAGATTCGTTAAAGAAGAGTAAACGTTCAGAGCAGCGGTTCCCTTAAAGTGGGCACATAATACAAATTTCTAGGGGAAGACAAAATACAACCATTGAGAAATTATTTCTTGGCTTAGATAAATAGTCCATCAGTTAAAAAGCTTTTCAGATGGAGGGTATGAAATAACGTTCAGGGGGTGGCAAGAGGTAAGTGCAGCAGGGTATCTGATAAAACGAGATTTTTCAAAGTTTTACTCAGTTGGATACATATCATCTGGTCCTGGAGCTTTAGTTATAGCTTCATACTTCTTAAAAGATGTATTTTATTTCCTCCCTATTAAAACTACAGTCCGGAATTTCCCCCTTTCCATTACACACTAACGCGTAGTTACAAATTAATTTAAAGTTCTTATTAAAAACCTTCAGGGTCGTATTTAGGCACGTGTACAACATGTGATTGCTAGTTGAAAAAGGCAAACTCTTTTTAAAGTAATCAGGTTTGTCAAAAGTTAAGTGTGATCTCACAATCTAAAAAGATCGAGGCTTCGAGCCATTAACCTTTTCTGCGAGCTGCCGCCTGGGAGGTGTCTTTGTATTTGCTTATGTTTCTGCATTACTTGTGGCAACAGCATTTTATTATAATTTTGTAAGTATATAAGGTTGTGTATGGAAACTTCGTGTGATGAGATGGATTATGTAGTAGGGTGGGCCGAAAACACACTTTATTTTTTAATTATATTCTAATAGCGCGGAAAGGGTGCCACTTGGGTCCAATAAGAACGGTGCAAAATATTTTTTCGATTGGATAATATCTTAGGCTCCCGCATCGCACTTGAAGTTCGAAAAAATGGATGACTTTTTTACAAAACAACAAAAAAACCAAAGATTAAACTCTCAAATATTGTTCATGATTTTTTTATGAGGAACTATTATAGTTATAGACATAATGTTTCAGGTTCCATTATTTTATCACTCTTGCTTCGTTAGATATAATTTTTTAATGTTCAAAGAAATCTTGTAAAGTTGTTTTTTCTGCATTTTTAAACAGCAAATAACTCTAGAACTATACAACTTATAAACCTGAAATTAGTCCCATTCGGTTCGTAAATTTTTTGTATTTGATTTTATGTGCATCATAACCATTATTTTCAAAAAAAAATTTTGAAAATTTAAAAAAAGTGAAAAAAAATTTTATAAAAAATTTTTTTTTGAAAAATTTTTTGAAAAAAATTTAAAAGCATTTTGACTCATAAAATGAACAATGCTACCAAATTTCAAGTTGAAAATAAAATACAATCATGTATAAAAAAAATAAAAATTTCGAAATTTAGGCAAATCCCTAAACAATCCCCAAAATTATAAAGCGAGAGCAATTCACCCATGGAAAATGCATAAACTCGCTTGAGGGTGTTCATATGACTTATAACATGTAAAAAATGTCACATAAATTTCTGAAAATACGACAATTATTAGATTCAGTACAAAACCTTACAGAGCTAATTTTCAACTTTAAGTTAATTCAATTTGCATGCATTACTCCTGAAAATTCCTAAGAATTATGTCTATATCTAATTGGTTTTACTTTTAAAAAGTCAAATTAAAGTAAATTAAAAGTTTAAGAGCATAAAAAATTGGATATCAACACAATTCTTAGGAATATTCAGTTAAAATTCATGCAAATTGAATTAACTTAAAGTTAAAAATTAGCTCTGTAAGGTTTTGTACCGAATCTAATAATTGTCGTATTTTCAGAAATTTATGTGACATTTTTTACATGTTATAAGTCATATGAACACCCTCAAGCGAGTTTATGCATTTTCCATGAGTGAATTGCTCTCGCTTTATAATTTTGGGGATTGTTTAGGGATTTGCCGAAATTTCGAAATTTTTATTTTTTTTATACATGATTATATTTTATTTCCAACTTGGAATTTGGTAGTATTGTTCATTTTATGAGTTAAAAGGCTTTTAAATTTTTTTCAAAAACATTTTCAAAAAAAAATTTTTTATAAATTTTTTTTTCACCTTTTTTTAAATTTTCAAAAATTTTTTTTGAAAATTATGGTTATGATGCACATAAAATCAAAGACAAAAAATTTACGAACCGAATGGGACTGATTTCAGGTTTTTAAGTTGTATAGTTCTAGAGTTATTAGCTGTTTAAAAATGCAGAAAAAACAACTTTACAAGATTTCTTTGAACATTAAAAAATTATATCTAACGAAGCAAGAGTGATAAAATAATGGAACCTGAAACATTATGTCTATAACTATAATAGTTCCTCATAAAAAAATCATGAACAATATTTGAGAGTTTAATCTTTGGTTTTTTTGTTGTTTTGTAAAAAAGTCATCCATTTTTTCGAACTTCAAGTGCGATGCGGGAGCCTAAGATATTATCCAATCGAAAAAATATTTTGCACCGTTCTTATTGGACCCAAGTGGCACCCTTTCCGCGCTATTAGAAAATAATTAAAAAATAAAGTGTGTTTTCGGCCCACCCTATTATGTAGCTAGCTCTTTCTTATCTTATTCGATCGTTGATGTTACTCTGCTTAACCTCGGTTTGAGGTCTTTTATATTTTGATGATCTTTGTTCCAAATAAATATTTTACTATTAAACTATCATGCCTACCTTTCATTTTTCAGTCCACTGCCCTCCTTAAAACCCCCAATATCAAAGAAGCTTGATGCCAGGGTAACCTTAGGTTAAGTGGTTAAAACAGCCGTTAAACCCTAATTAATGTTAAATAGGATTAAATACTAATTTCACCTAGGCGCGGATCCAAGGGGGGCACTCTGGAGAGTTCCCCCTCTTGGACCCAAAAATGTTCTCAAAATGAGTTAAAACCCTACAATAAGTCAAATTCCCACATTTTTTCTGGGGAAGGACCCAAATTCCCCCTGCCGTTTCACAAGGGAGTCTTGCGTGACACTTTTGAAAAAATCCCCGAAATTTTGTGTCAAAAGGTAAAAGTGATGGACTCAAAATGATTTAAAACCCTACTTTTACAAGTAAATTTCAAAATTTTTTCTGGGAGAGGACCCCAATACCCCCAGTTGTACCCCCTTTTATCTATGGATGGAGATATATAAGTAATTTAAGGGATTTTTAAGATGAAAATATAGGAAATTTTCAGGTAAGGATACTCAATTTCCTTGGACGGAGCAAGGCCCTGGTATCGTACAAAGGGGTTCTGTATATTTAAAATTAGGTAAAAGAATTATTTATGTATGAAATAAAAATGGAATTTTATAAAAACTAGATAATGAACCCGATTCATTTTTTACAATTACCTTTTATCTACTCAAACGCCCTCCACGTCATTATAATCTTTGATTCGGCCCGCAGATTCAAAAAGATTGCCCATACCTGCAGTAGACATTTAAAAAAAACAAGGGGGTATTTTCTTGAAACATCAGGAAATGAAATAGAGGGGGCGGCAATAAATCTATATGCACAGGGCGGCAAAAACCCTAAATATAGGCCTGAAAAATCATTTAATTAGTTATACTGGAAACATTTATTAAGGAAAAATATTCTCTTTCTATTTTCAGGGATGAGTTTGTCCTAAGATGATAAAAGAGGAAAAGCGCACGAGAGCTTAATTTTATATACAATTCTTTTTAGTGGGATACTAATAATTTTAGCAACAATTAACTAATTTAATAACAATTTACCTGGGTTATATTTTGGAGGATTTTAATAACTTAAACTTGCATAAAACTAGTCATTAAATATGAACATGATTATTATATCCATACATAGAATTCATATTTCAAGTAATCTGCATAAAAATAACCAAAATGTAAATAAAAGGAAAAAAGCGGAGATTCCGCATGCCAGTGTTTTCAAAAAAATGGTGGTAATGCCCATTATCCAATAAAAAAGAATAGTTACGGAATAAATCTGTTTTAAACTTTTGACCCATTATAATCATTACATATAAGAATTATAACAAATTAGGTATAATATCTTATATTTTGAACGTGAAATACTTCACCATCATTACTTAAATATATTTTTTACCATTAAATATAAAATATTGAAGACTTTCCTTGCTCTTACAGAAAAATGTCATCCCAGTTTTAGTAAAAAGTTTTTTAAAGTAAGCCTTCAAACTTCTTTCAAAAAGTTATGAAGAAAATAGAAAAACAGTGTCACCCCATTGTCTTATCTAATTTATTTACCCGCCTTCAAACTCTTAAGTGGCAAGAAAGTTTGACGGCATCTCACCTAATGAAGTACAAAAAAATCCAGCCAACGCCAGTTATCGTCACTTTAATCAAATAGAAAGTTCATTTTAATAAGCAGTTTTAATTAGCTCGTTCCAGCCAGAATTCTCAATAGAGAGAGAGCCTTCCCGCCATTTTTTATTATTTGCCTCTTGTTCATTAGGCTGTAAAATTTCTTCGTCGAACACAATCGGGTTAAAAAGGATTTTTCTAGAAGCCTGATGAAATTCTTCTGTCGTATAATGCCGAACGAGGGCACTTGGGTAGAAAAACGGAAAAAGTGAGGTTTCTTCGCTTTCGAAAATTTTTTAAGAACCTGGCGCATTAAATAGGCAGACATGGGATTAGTAAAAGCGAGATTCCGAGATACCATTTATAGAAGCTCTCGGGCAAGGTAATTGTGTGAGGAGACGTTCGTAGAATGAGACGAGAACTTTTGATTAAAGGGGACTATACTCGGGGATTACTGAACTTTCGCCTTTGACGGAACGTTCGAATGAAATGAATCCAGCGATTCGAAGAATATCTAAATTCACTGAACTTGAATAAGTTCATTATTCTTCATTTGAATCTTTACTAGGTTCGTATTAACTCAATTATAAAGTAAATGTATTGGAATGGCGTACCAAATTAATTTGATAGTTGTACCATAAAAAATGATACGATCACTTTTACATTTAATATATATTATATAAATGTTACGGACAATGTGACAAATCGGGCATTATTAATAATGCCCGAAGTGGAGGAGGACAATGTGATAAATTCAATGGCATTTAGAAATGAAATTTATCACTTTACCCGCCTCCACTCCTGGGCATTATTAATAATACCCAATTAATCACTTTTCCCGTAACATATGTTCACATAAAAAATTAAGTCAATTGAGGAGAAAAGCCAAGAAAAATATTTGTTTAGTATGATTTAATGCAGCAGTTCCCAACTCAAAGGAATCCGTGGAACACTCATACTAAAAATAAACTTTTAAGACCACCATTAATAACTTAGAACCCGAAATTGCAAGATGCAAGTTTAATTGAATCACTTATTTCTAAAACATATCAAATGCCACTTTTCTTGGTTTGAGATAAACGAGAAAAACTGAATAGAAGCTTACTGCATTTTTATGAAGATGTTAAGTAATTTTTTTATTAAAGTAGACCTTATTTGGATATTTTACAGACAAAAAGAATTTTTAATGCTTTTATTCTTTTCGTAAAAAATTATTGAAATATTTGCATTTGACAGGTTTCTGCAATAAACAGAGTATTCAGGCCTATTTTCATAGCTTAACTCTAATTTATTTTGGATTTGGTAATAAAAGTGGGAATATTAGTTGAAAACAACATTTCCTTATTTATTACTAATAGAGTGCCTAGATAGTGACAAGAGAATTACTAACCTCGCTTTAAGCGAGAGAATCTGCCTGTGGGGTAGAAAGGATTAGAAATTTTGTTCCCCAAAATTAAATTTTAATGCAGCGGAGTACACATATTATTGACTGAAAATCATGCACAATCTATCCTCCACCAATTTTAAAAGACGTAAGTGTTAAAGATTTGAAATCATTACTGCATTCTAACACAGAGATCACTGCATACATAATGAAGTTCTCCTGCCACACTCAAGCGGTTGAGGGGTGCGTTAAGCTTAAAACTGAAGAATCGACAAAAGTGTGTGGTCAGAAAGCAAGAGATGGCTTCATAAAATCAACTTTATATTCAAGATCAGTAATGCCAGATTTTTTGAAGAAAAAAAAACGGAATTTAAATTTATTCCTGTTTAAAATTTAATTTTTTAAAAATCACAAAAATTATGGTTGGTTGGGTAGGGGTGCAGGGGCGTAGCCAGAGGGGGGGATTTGGGGATATATCCCCCCCATGAAACTCGGAAAATTTCCTTTTTGACCATAGAAAACCAATAAAAATACCCCATATCCCCTCCCGAAATATCAACATCCCCCTCCGAAATTTTTTTCTGGCTACACCACTGTAGGGGTGGGTGGAACTCGACGTGCAGCCACCACCCCGAGGTGAGTTCTGGGCTGTTCTTACAAAACGGGCAAGAGCTGCACAGTGAAACAAACTAACCAATGATTCGCAAGTTTCGCATTTTACAAGCAAAATTGCGCACCCAAATATGTATAAAATAAGCATTAAAATTCCTCTTTTTACTTTTTTAAGCTTTTATGAAGAGGTTACAAGCGAGAATAATTCTATAAATTTTATTTAAATATTATATCTTAAAAATTTCGGAAAAGGGTCATTTTTATAAACTTTGAGCTCGATGCGCAAACTGAGATATTAACGATTTCAAAAATTTTTGCGCGGTTTTTTATCTTATTACATAGGACCACTTTTGCCATAGGTATCTTTTTGAATTTCGAAAAAAGTTTTTTTCACTCCACCCTATTGGTCGTCAACCTGGGTCATCAATTTGCGAAATTTACAACCAAGTTGGCTGTCTGTGGGGAAGTTGATGATTTACGGCCATATTCACCTCTAACTTAACCTAAGGTTAACTTGGAATAAAGCTTTATCGACAACTTTGATTGGCTTAAAAGTTTTTCCCTTTTTCAACTACCAATTAGAAGTTTAAGACTATCTTTCTGTGAAATGGCTTTTGTTTCATGGCTATAAGTTACACCAGTTAGGAGTCATCAGCTAATGTAAACCCTTTAAGTAAGGTCGAAAAAATCAGCAGTTTTAAAACTTTGAAGGTGCCATCGAAATCCCTCGTACCAATTTCAAAGAAAAAGTGTTTTGGGACTAATGATGTAAGAATTAGCCCTCAAAAAATTATTTGATTGTAAAACGAAGAGCAGCAATTGCTATTTTTTCTGTACCCAAATTCATAATTCCAATTTTCTGTTAACTTAAATTCGTAATCTATTCGTACCAGTCGTAATGGAGGGGTCGCTAATTGTGGGGAAGGTTCATTTATACTACAGTTCAAACTAGAGAATCTGTTCTCATTGGTGGCAAGCTGATGTCGGGGAAAATGTACCAGTTGCATACACTCCAACATTGACAACCCTTCAATTAGTCCATTTACCCACAAAATGCATCCATATTAGTGATTTATTTTACTTAATAAACAATATATTTCATGCGTAATCATCATTAAATATAAAACTAAAAAAACCAGCACACTAAATTTTAATTCACAAAACTATTTTATTAATCTAAATTTTAAAGCACTGAACAAACCTTTATGCTTAAAGCACAGTAAAGCAAGCATCCTAATTTAAAAATTAATTCCTGAAAAAAAAAGAAATTAGAGCAAATGTTATACTTTTAACTTAAACTATGATTTACACCATTAAAATGTTATTAACTACGTCACGACAGAGGAGATGAAACAAGTTTTTTCCAGAGCAAACGCAGCGGGTTGGTTAGAAAGAAGCGATAACCGGAAGAGGGGATCGGCGATAAATATTTTGAGCTAAATTCGTAGTTTTTAGTACATTTTCGTAATTTCCACTCAATTTTCGTAGGGACTACGGAAATTTCTTAGTAGTTGGAGTGTATGCAGTTAGGCAACTGATTGTCAGGATTTTCAACCAGATAAAGATATTCTATCATATTATTGTTTACATTAGTATCTTAAAATTCCATTTCTAATTTAATGCACCCTTTATTTACCGACGGTACTTACAAGTACTGCCAACTTTAAAATTACATAGAATAACCATCTTTGCGAATATATTGACGATAATTTGCAGGAACACTCTTTCAGTTATCCTCTTCCAGGATAAAAAGCAGCAAAGGTTCTATGATGAGTATTTCAGCAGGAAATGCGAATAGATTTAACTGAAGTTGTAACTTGTAAGTTTAGCTGCCATTTCGATCGGATTCACATGATTGTCATTTTTGTTCCCGCAAAAAAGTAGTTAAAGTCAAAAGTTAAGTGTATTATTTTTAAGACTTATTACTGCGATAAAAAAAGCTGTTTTTCTTTTATTGTGAGAATATTTTAGCACTCCGTGTACTGACAGTACCCAAAAGTATCAATTTAAGTAATTGGCTCTAGCGGATTCAATTTTACAAAGTTGATTATTTTATTTATGTATATCCCTTAATTTTCAATTTAGTGACTAAAAAAAGTATTTGCAAGAAATTGCAGCGAATCATAATGCGGTAAATAAAGGGTTAAAACACCCTAGGAGTTCACAAACTACCGGTTGAGAACCAATGTCTTGCAACATTGAGAAAACAAGCAGGCAGATATGGACTGTCAAATAAAAGTTTTTATTGAGTTAATATTATTGCTTACAAAAATTAATAGAACTCAACACATGACACTTTTAGACAAAATTTAGTACTCCAGTTTGTATGCATTTAGCAATTTTTAATATCTATTGTCTTTGAAAAATCAGCTTGAGAGAGCAGAGAAAGATAAACTAAAGACATGTATAAAAAACTATTTATAACCGGCAATAGCCTAGGAAAAACAAGCTTTTTTATTCTTTTCACTGTCAAAACTTATTTCTAGGTTCATTCAAAGAAATGACTAGGAAAGGCAAGGAAAATAAAAGAGTTTAGGAAAAAAAGGTTTCAATCCAAAATAAAGCAGACTTGGTGACACAAAAATGAAAAGTAAAAACAATAGATTAAAAATGAGAATGAAAGAAGCAAGTTTTCCTTTTAAAGGAGAGTGTATCATTATAAATATACCCCACAGGGGTAAATTAGCAGCAACTAGTATTAGCTGTGTAGGGTTATATAACTTATGAATGCATTTACTCTACCACTCAAACCAATTTTTGAATTTAAACACTGATACAAAAATACAGGGTGTCCTTTTAAGTATGGTAACAGCTTTTAAAAGCAAATGTGAACAGAACTCATGGTCAACTTCATAAACACTATGTTGGATATATGCTGCCCACAAGTATGATAAATCAACATACACATGCTTACCAATTAGTGCTAGGCAAAGATTGTACACAGTGATATTAAGGTGTCCAGTAATTTTGGATAACCTGGTTAGGTTTCTAACAGTATTTGAATTTCAAGTACTGTTAGACATCTTAAAATATTTCACAACTATTTAGTACCTTAAAGTATTGGTTGTCATTGCAACCAATATTATCCATGCTCTATTCTAGTATCTCCCTATAAGTCCTTAAAAACCTTTTCCTCTATCTTCACTGGGAATAAGATGGCAAAACCATAAATGACTCATACCAGTAATTCATTAAAGTCATGGCAATATTTGATAGCACTTGTTAGGTGAATCACTGATACCTGGAATAGGAACAGCTCTGATTAATACAGCAAATTCCATTTATGTAGTAATACCATTAGGGGTTAGTTCATACAATGAAATGTATGTAATAATCCCTTTAATACGGTGCATTGGAAACACATATTAAAGGAACTCACAGATTTAGAATACGCAACAAAACTGGTCAGCACTGGTCAGTTATGTCAGACCACCTAATAGATTTAGCGTTTTTTGCCATACTGTATTTAGCATTCTTGTTACCATAGTAAAAAAGTGCTTTCTTATATTAGCTTTCGGTTTGATAAATACTTAGTACTGGTCAGTTATGTCAGACCAACTTATAGATTTAGTGTTTTTTGCCATACTGTATTTAGCATTTTTGTTACTATATAGTAAAAAAGTGCTTTCTTTTATTAGTTTTTGGTTTGATAAATACTTAGTAAATTTCAAAATTACTTAATTTACATGGGGAAAACTAATAAAAATAGCTTGGTTTTAACTATCAATTGATGTAAAATGTATTAAATATTTAATTAGAAGTTTATAGAATACCCCAGTTTATAATTCCATAGGGTTGTGAGGGAGTTAAATTGACTGGTAAAAAAGAAATTCATAGTACAGTTTAAAAATGTGCTTTTGAAACCATTTTAAGCAGTGGTTTTGACCATTAAAGTAGATAACACCCTTTTGGAAGTTACACCAGCTTAATAAAAATTTTATAAGCAGTCCTATTTGGTAAGCACGAGCATGAATCAAAAATTAACTAAAGCCATGAATGAGTAAGGGAGAAAATTAATACTGACAAAAAAAAGAGCAAGATTCTTGAGTAATCTAATTCAATAAACCCGGGTAAGAATTTTATGACACCCTGATGTACCAATCATACCTCATGATCTACTTACTCATAGATGAATGTCATGTTTTGGAGTTGAAAATGAGACTGTGATCCTCTCATCCCAATAAAATATTCGTACACACAATTCAAAAACCGTGACAAGTAAAAATTATGGTGCTTGCAGTCATCATGGAAATACACATATATAAACACGTCCGCAGACGTTCAATATCACTGTTTAAAATAGCTCGCTAAGTTCGAAGGAGAGATCGGTAACGTTAAATAAAATTTTAAGCATAGGAATACCTTTAGAATCTGCACAGAAAATATTTGATATGGACCATAACATGGCCTCCACATTACAGAAAAATTAAAGCAGAAAGAAACGAATCTTTGTGGTCAGATAGAAGTTGCGATTAAACGAGTGCAATCGAAACGCTAAAATGCCTCTATGGATACAGGGAAGAAAACGAGAAGCCATATGGTCAGACTAATACAATCAGACAATGTATCATTCCAGCAGCCATTGAGTCCATTTGCAAACCATGAAGTGATGTTTTATTTACAGCCACAGACAACCCAATTTTCATAGAAGCAGGCCACTAGGGCCGCTACACACACAACAGAGCATTTTACACTTTCAAGCACCAGTTGCTGCAAAAAAAGGTCGACAAGTTGATTATCTACAAAATATGGGCATATGATGTTTGCATTCTTCCCTCAGTTATACACACATACTGTTCTAAAAATTTCACACTCAAAAAGAAAGGTTCTCAGTTATAACTTAGTAGATGAAACGATGAGAACATGGCAGCGGCGGAGAGCAAAGTTAGTCCTGCATGTCTTCGGGGATTTCGTGGGGGTTGAGGATACCGGGCACAGACAGCTGGATCTTCCTCTTCTCCTCCTCGGCAGAGCGCAGGGCGGCCTCTCGCTCCTCCAGGAACAGGTCGCTGTCGTCTTCGCCAGCAACCTCCTACACAAGAAATCACATTTAGGAACCAGAATGAAAATCATACAGCCATTGGACTCTCTCTAATACTACACAGGGCGTCCAGTCTTAAACCTTATCACGGCCTTTACTCTAGAGCCCCTGGAGCTTTTTTCATGAACATGGTACCTACCCCTAGTAAAACGCCTACCCTCTTTTCGATGACACCACTTTTAACGCCTTCTAGTGGCAAGCTTAGGAACTAGAGTGAATATCTCAACAAAATCTATTCGACACAAGAAAAATGTCAATTGTAAAGTTGTAGAACAGCATCGATTTAGTACAAAAAAAAGTTAAAAAAAATATTTTTTTAAAATGCTTTTATTGAAGTGTTCTACAAGGTCAAAAATAATTAATTCGGTTTGACAACTAATTTATTGGGAAAGTAGAAAACAACTTTTTGGTAAGTAAATAATAACTGATTTTCTAATCACTAAAAATAAAAGCGTGGGCGCAAGAAATTTATATATTTTTCAAATTTAAATTTTTTTTATTTATTTTTTAAATTTGTACAAATTCACCTGAAGGTATGGACCCGTATATGTAAATTCAAGTTCAGTAACACTAACATCTATGCCGAACGAGGGTTCGAACTAGTGATGGGCGATTCAACTCTTTTACAAGATCAGATCTGAGTAACTCACTCACCTTAAGGAGTTAACTCTTTAATGTAACTCAGTAACTCCCAAAATCTATATACATAAATGAATGTTCGTCTGAATGTATGTCCGTTATAGTTTTAAACTTTTCGAACCTACATTCACTTTTAAACTATACCAAGTTGCCCTACTCGCTCTCAGAAAGGCTCCTGAAGAATAATAATTTTAAATTGAAGCATCCCAATAACTTTTTTGGTCTATTTTCGGCTAAAAAAACCCGTATTTCATTCCTAAAACCATGACATCATGGCAAAACCACCAATTGTTCTAATTAAAGGTAATATATAATATTAATTGTTGAAGGTATAACATCGATTGTTGTAGTATAAACATAAAAAATGCTCTTTTTTACATTTGGACTGGCGAAGCCGGTGTCTAGCGCGTCAGCGCTAGTATTATACAGGGATGCAGAATATGTCCGATCCGGCGATCTAGGATCGGGGGAAATTTCAGCCATCTGGGGAAATTTTGAGGAAAAGTATAATATTGAATTGAATTTTAGTGCAGTAATAAAAATTTACCAGCTGTTGATACCGACAGTAATTCAGAATTTTTGTAGGCCATCATCACTTTAAAAAGTTTTGGGGAAATTTGTGTATGGATTGGGGGAAATCTTGGCAATAAAAACATTTTCTGCATCCCTGGTATTATATAACTTCTTAATCTTAACTACCTACATACATTATATAAAATATTAATCTCTGCACATTGGGGCATATTTCAGTATTTTTTTAATATATTAATCAGCAGTACTAGGTATATTTCAAAAGAAAAAATACTCACTTCAAAAATAACCACATATCTTACAATTCAGGCATCCAATCCAATTTAATCCGCGACCATTCTACTGCAAACTTTAAGTATTCTAAATTTACTGGAAAGTAATGGTCACCAGAATGAAAAATCAATACAATTTTTCTAATAAGTAATCTAGTTTTAATCACTCATTCATCTAAAAAATGGCGGGTTTGAAACAAAAAACACGCTACTAAGAGCAAAAGGTTTTGGCAAGACGCCAACGTTCTCGCTTCCCGCCCTTTGGAGCCACCATCATAGCTGGTAGAGGTAGACAAGCATAGCTCGTGTTTCAATTCTCAAAAATCAGTTGAAAATTTAATTTTTAAATCCAAATCAATCGCCTCATTAATCAAGTAAAACATTGCTCAACCATTAAAATATTAATCTATACAGCAAGCCTTTTGCTCAAGATCAAGTATTTTTTATTATCAACAAGTATTCAAATAATGATAATGCTCCGTCAGAAATAAATGCATGCTTTTCCATAATGGCAGCTTTCGTTTCACGAAATTCTTCTTCTCGCAATCTTTTTTAATCGTAGACATTTTTAATGAAGTATCTTAATATTAAATGATTATTAGAAACTGAGAATAGGGAAAACATAAAACCATAATTATTTTTTTAATTGCGAGCAGTAAATGTTGTTAATAATCATCCTAAACATAGTGATTAAGACAATGTAGAATCTCGTTCAGTGCCGTACAGAAGATGTGTATAATAAACAATCATGGCCTCCATCGAACTTAAGAAACCGCTGGGAGGGAGGAACTAACTCGTTAAGTCTCTGATCCCTGGGAGTGGGATAGTGGGAGTAAGGAATAACTCTATAAACTCTCTGATCCCCGGGAGTGGGATCGTGGGAGCGGGAAGACCGATCTGAAGTCACTTGCTCCCCATCCCAACTCCCCGGGATCGAAGGAGTTGAGAGCACACAGCAGATAACTGCCAAAGAGGGGAGACCAGAAGCAAGCAACTCTGATAACTCTGTCAGCTCCTTTCAACTCCTTTAAGGAAGACGTAACTCCTCGTGTAGTTTTTCGGATCAAAGTGGGTTGTTATGGCAACGGATTACGTAAAGGGCTCGCTCATACATGATGATGTGCTGCCATCTAGTGTTTTTTGGAGGTAACATCACAAGGATTTCAAGTTAATATCGCAAATTAAATCTTAAAAAGGTGCATTTTAAAAAGTACAACTGAGCTACCACTCTTTTTTCCCCACTCCTTGATCCTTCCCTCAGTTTAAGGAGTTAGTTCACTGAGTTACCTCCTCAAAAAATCGCCCATCACTAGTTCGAACCCCAGACGTACGGCTTTGCAGTCAAATGCTCTAACCACTAGGCCATTAAGTCGGCATTTATGTATAATTTTGCATAGAACATAGAATAAATGGTGAATAAATAATTACTAGCGCCCACACTTTTATTTTTAGTGATTAGAAAATCAGTTATTATTTACTTACCAAAAAGTTATTTTCTACTTCCCAATAAATTATTTGTCAAACCGAATTAATTATTTTTGACCTTTTAGAACACTTCAATAAAAGCGTTTTTTAAAAAATATTTTTTTTACTTTTTTTATTTTCTACTTTTTAGTCATGGTATTTTTTTAACGAAAACTCACAAGAAAAAATGTATTTATTTCAACCATATTTAATCTGATGTTAGGATGGAATTTTAGTTTTCTACATGATGGTGAAATATAACACTCATCCACTCACTCGCCGATAAAATCCATCCATATCAAAAAGATTCACAAGAAAAAGAAAAAGCATCCAATAAAATAAAAATAACCAATTGTATGGTAAGCCCAGACAAAAATAAAACCCAGAATTAGTGCATCAAGGAGCAAACAGTACCATTCAGTCTTTTCAGTAGTCCATAAATTATAAAAGTACGTAGCAAATTTTTCTTCTCTCGCGATTCCTCGGGATGGGACACCAATTTTCGGCGATTTCTCGCTCTTCTGGCGATTTCTTTCTCGCGGTTATTATCTTAAATCGCTAATTATCTTAATTGTTAATTGGAAGGTAAGAAACCACGTTTTGAAGATTAAATATTGTAGTGATAGACCTAATATATTATCTTACAGGTTTTGGGAGCCATTGGCTTCACGGAAGTGTCTCAAATTTGAATTAAAAGGATAACTAAAAACACTCGTTAATTACCTTAATTACAGGGGTTTTGACTAGTTGATTATTGAATATTGCATTTTCATCGAGTTTACACCATGGTGCAAAGTTTCAGAACTTTATATTGTTTGGAAGAGCCTGAAATTTTATATACAAGATCTTGTAAAAAGAAAAAGTGATTAATTGTCTATAATTATCGTAATTACTGGGCAATTCTCGTTTTGACTTTTGAATATGATGAAGTTATGTCTTACACACCATTGTACACGGTTTAGGGAGAATAGCCCCTTGGGAAAGGTCTCAAAATCTGGTTTTTCTGTTAATTAACTTAATCCTTTGGTTGTTTGACTAGATAATGGTTGGATATTGGAGTGTCATGAGGGTTACACCGCTGTGTAAAGTTTCGGGGCCCTAACATATCGGGAAGTGCCCGAAAATCGAGTTTTAAAATTCCACCCGTAAAACGCCGCCAAAAGCAAGTAGAATAAAAGCGTTAAAAAAACACTTTGTCCAGAGAAATACTTTGAACCCCTAAAATGTACACTCAATTAGGAAGAATTTATACGTCCTAAAATGCTCCCCCAACGATCATAAAAAGGAAAAATTCTCCTTTTTGGGTCATAAGGACATAAAAACTTAGTAATTCTACATAATTCTATTCAAGGTGCACAAGGTGTCTTTTCGTACTAAATCAATGCTGTTCTACAATTCTGTAATTGACATTTTCTTGTATCTCCAATAGATTTTGAGATAGACACGCAAGTTCCTAAGTTTGCCGCTAGAGGGCGTTAAAAGCAGTGTCATCGAAAAGAGCATAGGTATTCTACTAGAGGTAGGCATCATGTTCATGAAAATAGCTAAAGGCGCTCTGGAGTAAAGGTTGTGATAAGGTTTAAGACTGGACACCCTGTATATCAAGTTTAAGAGTTTTTGGAAAAAAATCCAATACTTGTAGGGGTTTTATCTTATATGCAGATGTGAAAATGTTGAAAAAGTAGCAGGCATGGTTGACTGACCATTAAATAATTTTTTTCAGAAACTTGTCAAACACTATTTTTTTGTTTTAAAAACACCTGCTTGGAAAGTCTACATTTTTATGAAGGTTGTTCAGTAATTTTTCTCCAAGTAAACTGTATTTGGATATTTAACAGACCAAAAATAATAACTTTTGTATTTGACAGGTTTTTCTAATAAACAGAGTTCAAGCCTATTTTTATAAAAAGCTTTACTCTATTTTTAAAAGATTTGGGAATGAAATAGTGAATCTGAATAAAGATTGACAGTGACTTAAATCAAACTACTAAAGTTATTTTATAAGTCATTATTTTTCCTGTTTTTGTTAATGAATGATATTGATTACTACTCGGTTTCATTAAATAATTCAACTATGCACTCATAAATGTAGTCTGCCATTTCTGAATCTTAGTTTAGAAACCTAGAATTTGTCTACACTTAGTTATCTATTTAAGCCTGATATCTATTTGATTAATAGAAAGTTAACTTACTCGAATCTGAACTAGGAAGTCTCTTAAATGTTCTTTGAATGCTGATATATCTTGATCTAAATTGAAGAAACCCTGCACTGTGATCTTAATCTGTGCACTAAAAATCAATTAAAAATAAACATCAGCTTCTAAAAAGAGCATCACAAGCAGGTTAAAAATACTTAAGAATTTAAAATTAAACATACACCTTTTAAAAAAGAATCATTCCTCTAATAATTAGAATATATACATGTGCTTTTTCACTGAAAAATAAATCCAATTTTTTTTCAGTTTTATGGTGAGTACTTACTCAGATAAATGACTGAAGGCAGTCTTGAGTAGATGTGCAACAAACTCCTGTACATATATGATGTTTGGCTGGCCATTAGCCTGCTCTACAGGGTTCAGAGGAATAGTTATTTTTCCACTCTCTACTATGGAAAACATGTAAGCGAGAATGTTAGCCTGCATTGTCAGTCCTGAAATCAAACAGAAATATTTAATCTTAAACAATACAAGAATATTAAATTTGTCTAATCTAAGAATAAATTGCATAATTTCCGATTTTTTTGTTGGTTATAATAATACAGAAGAACCTCTTTACAACAACCCCCAATATAACGACCGGAAAGAAAAGTACTGATTGCTTTATCCTAATTTTACTCATTATAATGACAGCATGCTGTTGGTCCTACGAGTGGTTGCTCTAACAAGGTTTCACTATTTACCTAAAAGCAGTGACAAGGAATTGAGATGTTTGCTCCAACAAGGATTTAACTCCAAAATCAGAATTACATAGTAAACAACGCTCATCCATAATCACCCCCCCCCGAGTGTGTGCCTGTGAACGCAAAATAAACACCCACCACGACCGACGCCATGCTTTCTGCATGTGGAAGAATGGCCAAATCTTGAACAAATATTTTGATAAATTTTATAAAAGTCCTGAAAACATAAAATTTGAGAAAGGAATTCCTTAGGAGACAGTTCGGCAACTCTCCCGACGGTCTTCGAGCACCGTGAAGTTGCTCGTGCACACAAAACAGGGTCATTGGTTTTCCCCTATAATTCTGATTTTTCTAGGCTGTATATTATATTTCTTCTTGGATTTCAGTTGCTATGGTTTTTGCAAATAAAGTTTACTAATTATCTAGCCACTGTACCACTTCTAATTAAAACAGAAGTAAACAGGTAAGTCTACTATGCGGAAAAAAACCCCAGATCGTATGTTTTCAGAATCTCAGCAAAGAAAAAAAATAATCATTTTTTCTCCCATGAATGATCCATGCAGATTAGGATATTCCGATTGATCCCCCTTCTTATTTATTGCCAGGGTTGTTACGTTTAAAACACTTTGTTTTAAACATGTTTAAAACAAAGCAAAAAAAAACATTGTTTAAAACACATGTAGTTTTTAGCAAGTTACTCTCTTTGTTTAGGCAACAAATTCACTATTTTCATGTATGGATCACCCAGATCCTAAAAAGATGGTGCGAAGTATAAGGCTTGGGTACAAACCACCAAATTGCCATGACATAGGCAGTACATTGCTTGAAAAAAGAGCATGATGTTGTGAAGAAAACTTACCAAAATAATTTGTTTGTGGTGTAATTAAAAGTATAGCTTTATTAATCTAATTTCGATACGAAAAGTTAAATTTTTAAAAATCATGGATTTTTTTTATCATTTCTATGTCGAGGGAAAAAAAACAAAAAAACGTTTTAAACAAAAAAAACACGTTTAAAACAAATAAAACATGTTTTTTTGTTAAAAAAAAGTTTTTTCCAACCCTGTTTATTGCCCATCTCATCAGTTACTAGCAACTAGTGTTATCGTTTTAATTCGCAATTCTAAGTTTAAAAATATGTATGGAAAGGATTGAAGCTAAAAGCAGAGAATTGAGTAGAAACATTTAATACATATTCTTCAAAATATAATTAGTGTACATAATAATAATAATAAATATAATTAGTGTAATTTTACACCTATTGTCCGCTTAACCAGCAATAAATGGTGAAATTCTCCTTTCATAATTAGTGTAGTTCAGGCATGTGATTGCTCAAGAAAGAAATTATCTGAAAATTTTTTAGAAGCGTCTAGATAAGTTACAGTGGTATAGAAATTTATTTTGGGAGGGGCCTAAATTCAAATCCTTACATACAATCAAATCCCATACAATAGGTTCCATTTAGCTTTTTAATACTTTTTAGATAGCATTCTCATCTTACTAAACTCAATCTCAGAAATAATTTTTTGAAATTTGTCCCTAAAAAACAGTTTTAAATCGTTTTGGTACACTATGTCCACTCAGGAAACAAATATTCCGATTTTTTCCCCGTTTTGAAATATTAATTTCGCACACAATTGAGCGGAATTCCTCTCAACACCTCTAAAATTAGCGGATTTCCACTAATTAGCGGAAAAATCACATGCCTGGTAGTTTCCATAGTTTTTCTAGCTTTATCCGTAATTGTGGAATTCAGGGCTGAAATGCGGAATGATTCCGCAAAATCCAGAATGGTTGACATCCCTGACTTAGTCTAAAATACCTGTATATTTTTCAAAAACACTTATTTAAAAGTTAGTAGGACAACAGTTCAGACAAAATGCCAAGCTATCTTACCAGCAGTATGAGAAGTATCAGTAACCACAGAAAACAGATGTTGCAGAATATCTGTATAGAATGTTTGGTAAAAACTTTGAGCTGCTGCTTCCTCATTTCCAATATTTTGTAAAAGCTGGAATAAAATTTGAAGCCCTGTGGAACAGAAAAGTATTAGAGAAAGTGAACTCAATGTTAGTAGACGAATCTTGGATACACTTTTCAGGAGTTAGAGGGAAAGTTCAGGAGAATTTTTTTGGGAGTTTACAGGGCCCTTAGAAAAATAAAGCAAAATGCAGGAGTTTGAATTCTGCATGAATATATGATTCAAATTTCCACCATTGAGAAATTGAGACTTTACAAAATCATACCAACAACTTTTAATATCCTGTGATATTAATATTCAGATTATCTTTTAATTTCCAAGAAAACTTTCCTGAACAAAGTAAAATCATTCTCTTTTACTGTTGAAAATAAATTTAAGTATTTCTTAATTCAAGGAGTTTCATTACTTTAAATATGTGTTCAGAATTTATACTATATTCATCTATTTCTTACCAGTATCAGCAACATTTCGCATGGTATGCTTGAAAGCCCAAACAATGGAGTCCAAAACCAGTTTGAACTGCGCAGGAGGAATATTTAGCAAAGCTAGAAAAAAAGAAGCAAGTTAACCAACTCTGTGCATATTCAACAAGGCAAGGTTCAAAACTCAAACCTAACTTTACCTGGGAAGCAATGAGTAATTGCAGCTTGTAACAAGAGAAAGAAATTTGTTCGATGTTCAGGGAATTCTTCAAAATCCTACAGAAAGAAAAGAATTCTTAGCTATCAATATAAATTCAATCCCAACTTTATTTCCAGCGCGACAAAAATTAATACCAACATACCTTGTTGATCATGTCAAGAGTGCATTCAAAGAGAGCATCAAATATTTTTGGTATTTCAGGGGTAATGTGGGACTAGAAAAGAAAAGAAACATATTTAACTAAAAAATACCAATAAAAAACTACTTTTAAAAAATTAAAGAGTTGCCAACATTTTAAGGGTTATGATACAATTAACTTGATTTCTAATTTTAAGGAATACCTCAAGCCGATTCACAATAGTAGCCATAGTTGACAGAACTTCTGGTTCTCTGGCAGCAGGAACATAACACCTCTGGTAATCGAGTAAGACAGCATCCAACAGAGGAGGGATGAAACTATCCAAGACCTAAAATAAAAGGAAATTGCTTCAGTAAAGACTCTAAAACACAGCCTAATCTTATCTTCACAATACTTAAACATCTTTGAAAACATTGAAAATCAAGGATTTTTCAAGGACCTCAACAAAATTTTTCAAGGACCTTTTTCGCAGACATTTAAAAATTAGTTGTTTTTCAAGACAAGTCATTATTCCTGCATACCATCGGAATAAGAGAAGTCGCTCTTCACTGTCAGTTTGTAAAACTGGCCACAAGTTATGTTCATAAGAGCAGGGGTGCAGAATATGTCCGAACGCCCGAACAAGGTTCAGGGGAAATTCAAGCAGCTCTGGGGAAATTTTTGCCCAAGATAGAAAGAAAAACTAAATAAATCCAATCATCATTAGCTGACAAACAAATATTTTGGGTAGTGACTGCATCATTACCTCCAATTTCAACAGAAATCAGGGGAATACTGCGGAGTCACGAATGTTAAGTGGGAAAACTACGGTTCTCTGCACTACAAATCTTAGTTTTCTATAGGTGAATACCTGAAAGTTGACTTTTCCTTGCTTTCCGATTGTTATGCAGAAAAAACAATGTATTCATGGTAAGATGGGTAGTTTTTACGATAATTACGTTCTTGTTTAATCACACCGATGTTCTTTTCTAAAAAGTTAAGTCAATTGAGGAGAAGTTTACATTTAGCTTAAATTTGAGAAAAGTAGACAATTTTTCATATTTAAGAAAGGAAGCACTTCTGAGCTATAAGATTGTAAGTGTGTAAGAAAGACTAAAAAGGAGAGTCCTTAAAAATTAAAATCCTTAAAATTTAAATCTATAGATTATGTGAAAATTATTGAATCTGAAAAAAGTTTAATAAATGGAAAAAAAGCTACTTTTTTCAATGAAATCTCATTTTGGGGGAAATTTTGGAGAAAAATATGTTCTGGGGAAATTTTGGACCCTGAAACATTTTCTGCACCCCTGCATAAGAGTAGTTTTAAAGAAAATTTGTAGAAAAAACTAAGAAAGATCTGAAAAAATTAAGTTCGATTAGTGGCTGAGTGAAAATTCAAGGACCTAAGTCATTTTTCCAGGACCTAGAACGTTTTTCAAGGACTTTCAAGTACCTAAATTTAGCCTTAAAAAATTCAAGGATTTTTAAGGACTTTCAAGGACTGTGGGAATCTTGTTATATACCGAATCAGATTCAACTCTAAATTGCTTTTAATCCTTCTAGAATAGATGTTTGGAATGATTATGAAAGGGAAGGTCATGGGTCTTCAAAAAAGACTGAACTTTTTCCCCCAGTCTAGCAATTTTTTTCAAATTGAAGAAAAGTATAATATGAACAATTAAATAGTTCCTTAAATTTTAAGCTAAAGCTGCATCTCAGTAAAATCGACTTATTTGTGAGCAAAATGAGCTATATAAGTACTGAAATTTAGTACAAATAGCTGCCAATTGATCAGCTTACTTTGGGTTTCAATATACTGGGGACGGAATTCCGTTCGCAGAACTTTTTAAAAAGACGGAATTCAGTCCCCAGAACGGAAGAGTGGCACCCATGGTGAAGGTTAAGTACTAACGAGAATTTTAAGCAATGGGATTTTTTTGATGTTTTAGGAGCTCTTTTACTATCTACTTCCAGGGCATCTATTCCTAATTGCAATAAAAACAGCATGTAGAAGTGGAAGTAAAAGAACAGCCACAATAAACTCAATTTAATCTAACACATACCTACATTGTCTCAAATCAATTCCTTCCATTAAGATTTTTTTAACAAAATAAAATTCAAACAATCAAGCCAATATCCAAGAGAAAATAATACCATTTGAGGATCTGTAGATCTGCTGACCCAACCAGAAATCAACTTGAGGGTTTCTTTTTTCACCGTTCTCATTCCTCGAATTTTAGGTTGCTTCATCACTGATTCACTATCCTTCCCAATGTAGGCAATAATGTTCTCGCTCATAACTTTATACACATTTAACATGTCCAGATAGATGCGGCCAAGCTGAAAAAAATTACTTTGGTTAGAGGTGAATATCAAGAAACAGTATAAAAATAATTAACCTAATATTTTCAAAACAGTAAAAGCAGTTATGGTTCATGGAATAACTATCTTAGAATCGGTTATGTAAAAATAGAAAAAAGTTCTAAAAAATAAAAAAGAAACATACCTGTATGACATATGGATGTCCTAGCGCATTGCACGCTCTAACATTGGTTTTCAAAATGTTGGTGAGCCGTTTTACAGCTTCATCGTCTTGCAGAATACTGACAGTCTAAAAAATTATCATTTTTTATTGACTTTATAAGAACAGAAGTTTATTAAGCTTTCTCACCCCCCCCAATCACATCCACAATTACTTCACCTTGTTAAACCCAAAGATAACCATCAGGTGAAAATAAATACAGCCCAAGATTACTTTATTTAAGTAAATAAATATATCCTTTTCTCAATTCAAATTTCATACCTATAAAATTGCAGAAAAAGCAACAAAAATAAAAGGCCTCAGAATATTCTTTCTCCATTAGGCAATATCAGCACACCCAAATATTTTAACTCAAGTTTTAAAAATGAAGGCAGTGATACAGGGCAGTCATTAAAAAATACCTTTGTAGCCTGTTGGATTATAGCATCCCACACTTCATTGGGCAGCAACATATACTTGTCTATCAAGTGGTCTCGAATAGCTGGGTCAGTTTGAGCCCCAATCATGCAACCAACTGCTTCATAAAAGGTGTGAACCTGAAGTAAATATTAATCAATAAATCTTTCCATTTTCAGTTTCATCAATCCTATTTACAAGTTCAAATATTGCAATTTATTTTCTTATTAAACAAGAACATCATTGAAGCACTAAAGGAAAGAATCTTGAGCAAAGCATTTTAAAATTATAATTTAATCAAGTACTCTTCATTATTAATATTTAAAGTGTATAGTATAATAAAATTTTTCCCAGTTAAAGTATCGGAAAAACTGCTTGCCAAGTAACATTCGAGGGACATTTTTCTTTCAAAATAATGAACCTAAAAATATCAACTCAATATTTAAAAGAATTGGCAAAAATGTTTAGGGGAAACAAACTAAGTAACATTAGCTAGTAATGATGACAAATTGTTTATTAGCATAGGTGAAAGTTGGAAAATTTTCCAGGAGAGAGTTGAATTAAACCTTATGGAAACCAATGATTTTATTATTTCCCAATTATCAGTGGGTTAATTTTCTGTTCAGAAAAATATTGCTAGAAAAAGAATGGATTTCCGTCTAGACTGAAAACTCTCACTCAAGTTTATTAGTATTGGCAAGATTTATGTCTATTGAGATTTTTCAGGCACAAGAGCCAGATTAGGCCATTCTATGCCACCAGGTAAATGGAAAACAGTCATTTGGTGTACTTGCCTGCTGAGGTTGAAGATCACAAATTATTGTATTGATGCTGTTTAAGATGTCCTCAATGAATGGAGAGACTTCACCAGCTTGCACCTAGGAAAAAAAGAGGATTAATTATAAGGAGATTATTTAATTTGAAGAGTAAAGATGTTTTTAAACCAATTATAAATCTGAACTTAATACATAAAACCAGAAATAATGTGGAAATTAATCACCTGAACAAAATGCCGCCTGCATTTCTGGGCAATCTTTATAAATGTATCACAAGCCATGTCTTGGACTCCATCATGGGTTTCTAAAGAGAAATATTGGGTTTTAGAGTTAGAATGAATAAGTCAATAATATTGGTCAAAAATAAATGTGGATCTGAGTTAATTTTTTAAGAGATAATTTTTGGTAAATTATGAATGCTATTAATAGTTTTAAAAACCTCACAATGCTGACTGACTTACTAATGAAAGAAAACTTAAAGGGTAAATTGAGTGCTTTCCCTCCAAATCTTATAACACAAATAGGAATCTATCCCAATCCGAGAAGCAATTTCAAAAGTTATAACTTAAGCGATAACATAATAAATGTAGAATAGAGGAGGATAAACTGTCATTTTTAATACAAAAATAGAAATGATAAGATTTAAAAATAAAAACTTGTAAAGGGCTGTTTAATGCAATGAGTGCAAAAAAAATTAACACTGCATTTAAAATACATTACTTTCTATAACTTGCTTATGTTGGTAAGATGAAACAATGTTTGATGAAATATAATTTTCTAACTTGATTATTTAACAAGTATTAAACTACTGTTGAACCAATGGTAGTAAAAGGGTCATGTGCTTTTGACAACGCTGGAACTAGAACTTCGGAGGGGAGACAGGCGGACCTGGAAAAAGTTGAAACCTTCCCCCAAACCTAATACAATTTCCCCAAACCTTATGTATTGCTCCTATGGAGCTGGCAGGGGCTTCCCCCGAACCAGGTTCGGGCCCTTTTTCCAGGTCCGGAGACAGGTGGAAGTTGAGGGGTAGTTGATTGAAAGAGGAAGAGACATTCGCTTCTATATAGAAGCAAGATCCCAACTATCACCGGTTACCCAACTATTGGCCGTGCAAAGTTTGTAAAATCACGTGACCCTTTCACTATCGTTGGTTCAACAGTATATGTAAGGTTAAATCTTACATTACTTAATTAACATGTTAATAAAGTATTAAAAAAATTTGGGGGAAGCTTTAGCTTAAAAAAGAATGATTTGTTATTGAGTTAATATCAGAATTGGGTATGGTTTAAATTCATTGGATGATTGTGTACATTAAATTCACACATATCCCAGTCCAATGGCTTCATAATACATATAATGAGGGTTCCACCTACCATGCATGAACTCAAACAGTTTGTTGACCACTGTCTTTAAAAATTTCCAATGGGCCCTCAAGAAGCGTGGATACTGGCCTACTACATACATAATATTCGATGCAATGATAGCCTTGTTATCTTTCCCCCGCTTTTGTTCACATAGACCTAGTAGATCCTAAAAGAAACAATTAACATAAGAATGGCATTTAACCAATTATTACTCCCAAATTATTTTTTTAAGATATTATGTAAAAACTATTTAGAAACTTGAACTGATAATAGAAAATGTTGAATTAAAAATTAGAGATAGTATAATTAGAAGCAGATGGTAAAAAGTAGAGTAACAATAAATAAAAGTATTTTAAATTTCAAACTTAGCACCAGAACAGATGAGAAAACTATCTTACTTTGATGACTGTGACTAGAAATCTTCTTTCATCCTCTTCGTGCATTGCTCCACTGATTGATCCTATGGCCCAGCATAACTAAATAAAAATAAGATTTTTAGTGTAAAGAAACAACATTTAATGACCAATTTCACTCGTTCAGCTTTGAACTTACTGTGTTCAAGTTCTTCCAAGACCATTCCGAGCCATTCACTTGGTTGTGCAGCTTCTCGGTCATTATTCTTTCAGTGTCAACGTAATCAAGATGAGTTAGATAGACTGAAAGAAATAAGTTGTTAATTTAAAAGATTTTGAATTCAGAAAAAATTATGAAAAGATTTCCTTAATTTCAAGTTTTTTTAACATAAACCCTGAATGAAAATGAATTATTAAAAAACTACTTAGTATAAAACCTAGGAATCTGTCTGAAGAAAATGTAAAAAAGTCAAACATTAAATAGGAAACCTTAAGTCTAGGAACACAACCATTCCCGCTAATGTTATATTTAAAATAATATTTTTTTTGGTATTTAACACAAGGTTTTGCTTTTCAGACTGAAAGTAATGGCAACATAATAAAGCAATCTCACCAAGTGTTTCCCTCATGTTCTTGTACAGCTGAATGGAATCCGTGTCCTTCAGAAATTCTCTGACCACTTCACCTTGCTCATTCTCCACAACAAGGACCTCTTCTGGTTTGGCCATACGGTTAATCATGGTGTACCGCAACTAGGGGAAGAAAATACATTAACATTTTACAAGGGCAAAAGTTTGAAAACTTTCCAGGAAAATTGGATTACAACTTTTTTATTGAACTCGCATTTCTCTTATTATTTCCAAACTACCTTGTGTTAATTTTTCTGTCCTGTTCTAAAGAAAACCACCAAGGTGGGGTTTTTTCACAAGATCAAAAACTTGCAACCATGAAGGGGGTTGTTAAGTTTGAAATGGAATATCTTAATCATCCTTAATGCCACTGTTGATTTACAAATCATGATATAAAATACAGTAAAATCCAATTATAACAAACTTTGCAAGGACCGTAAAATTTCTTTGTTGGTAACCGCATTTCATTAATTCAAATAAAAATGGTTGGGGACTTTCATAACAGGATTTTTCGTTGTATCGGTATTCGTTGTAACAGGATTTCACTGTATCTAAATCCATGGATTCTTTTCATAGGGCAGGGTATCTGTCAAAATGAAAATTTTCAAATCTGATTCTCTACAACTTTCCCTCACCATGGCAATGCCTTTCCGAGACTCATTAAAACTTTACTTACGTACTTTTTGACATAAACAGTACTTCTCTGCAGGTTTTTCAATCAAGTACAGAAAATTTGGAATTTAAAAACTGTTTTAGTAACCGGCGAGCCAATACAGGCAATATGTGGAGGTTCGGCAATCATGGAAGAGGCCATTTGAGCAGTATTATATTTTAGTCATTTTTGAGTTTGGATATTAAAATCCATGACTCTATTAAAAAATTACTCCAATTCATGACTTTCCAGGTGTGCGAAAAACCTCGTAGGATAAAATATTTTATCAGGATTATCTATGAGACTGATCCAATTCATCTGGTTTTTAATTTATCTTTAGAATGTAGATTCATTAGTGCAACAAAACAATTATTTAAACAGACTTTAAATATTTAAGTAACCTTATTACCTTGGTCAAGACAGGCTGGTACAGTTGCCTTCGTAAAGGTATATTAGGGGAGTTTATTGTATTGTTAGGACCATTTATAAGAAGAGGAGTAGAAGACCCTCCAAGAAAAGGACTCTCTCTATACAAGTCGGCAGACAAAGCATTCCAATACTCCAAGCATATCTTAAAGATTTCCACTTCTTCAACTTCAGATATTAAAAGTAAGTAGTGCAATGCCTAAATATAAAGAGATATACACCATTTATTAAAACATTAAACACTAATGTTCATATCAGAAATTTACAATGTATTCAAGTTGTTATGATAAAAACTTCCTTATAACTTAAAACCCATGAAACTCATTAAAACTTAAAATAAACTAACAAATTTCCCACATTGCATTAACCCCTGAAATAAGATTTATTTTAATCCTTCACTACTTCTTGAAAAATTGGTCTATAAAACTAAGTGCTTTCACAGACAGTTTTCAATAGTGATACCGAGTCTTGCTTAAAAAGATTCTAAAAGACCTGTTAAACTTTTAAAAACAAGGATTCTTAAGTGGTGTGGTGGGCCAAGGCAAAACAAAAAGCATATTTAATTATCTGGATTTTGCATTAACTGCAGAGTATTCAGAAAAAAACAGAAGGCTTAAATGAGCCTTTTTGGGTAATTAATCAAGGACTTAATGATAATTTGAGATGAATCATTTACAATGACCCGGAGAGTCAGGTATGGAAAAAGTTCAAACTCACTTGAAGAAAAGTGTCGTGTAGTTCTGTTCTCTTTTCAATCAATGAGCCATGTTCCTTGAGGTAGGCGCACAAGAACAAACTGAGGTTCTGAATGAATTTCTGCTCCTCATCTTGACCACTGGCGTAAGCATTTTTAATTACTGTCTGTGGAGGAAGCATCTAAACAAAAAGACCAAAGTTAGATGGGATGAAATGCTTCATGGCAACAATAAAAACAGTGTTCAATAGTGATGTGAATGCTAAAAAACACGATACCTGCTCTAGTTGAGCCATTGTTTGGGTGAAGAGGATCACAAACATTTCATTATAATGAGCTGCAGAAACACCAGCTAAGGAAATAAACTCAACTTAGTATCTAATGAATTTAAAGAAACCACTATACTGAAAAATGTAAATTAAAGTCTTACCAATTTCTGTTAAACATTTCAAGCTGACATTACGAAACATGGGGACATTAAAGAACTAAAAAATAATTGACATTAATGAGTAAAAAATCACATTTTCATCACAATCAAAGAAAATAAGTTCAAAAACATGACAATCCTTAATATAAACCATTTTATAGCCAATGATAAAATTCACTCAAAAACATTAAAAGATGATAAGGTGATAAGGTTTTTACCTTATAAATCAGAGTACTGATAAGTTTTGTCTCGAATATGTAGCCTAAAGGAATCCAGTTCAGGAATCTCAGTAATGTCTCCAGGGTGGCGTGCACCAACAGTGCATTTTGTGAGTTTTCCTAAAATCATGCAACATTAGATAGAGCCATAGAATATGGTTTAACATAACACTTAAAATACATACAGAATTTTTTCCTTAACATACCATCACAAAATTACAAAGCTGGAAGATCTGAGAAAACTCAATACACATGGTATCCTTCAGATGCTTGGCTTTTATTTGTGTCATCTGACCACTCGAGAAGTCAAATACTTCCTCACTGCAAAATAAAGCTTGTTAAAAAAAACTCCAGGAGTAAATTTATCACACATCATGGGAAGTGAAAAAAATCTTACCTGAGAAGCTTCAAAATTATCATGTTGTTTTGACACAAGCTTTCATTGGTTTTGCTAGCCCCCACAATATCACTTATAAAGTTGGGCCAATTTTTAGGCCACTCTCTCTTCAGAATCTGAAAGTAAATTGGAAATCCTTGTTACAATTAAAATCACACAAAACTATCTTTTTTACAGTCAAACACTCATGCTTAATAAAAAGGAATAAAAAGACCAATCAATTCCCCTAGTACAGAACAACCTTTCTTCCCAACAACCCATAGATTGAAGTTTTTATATTATCACAATAGTATATTAAAATCATAATTTATACAAGTTCTTGTTTATTTAGGTTATATTTGGCTTATTTTATTTAGGTTGCTAATATGAGCATGAATTTTTTTTCAATATGCTCTTTTGCCTACCATGTAAAAATAAAGAAACAGTTAAGCAGGCCCGTATTTAGGGTTTTGCCGCCCTGTGCATATTGATTTATTGCCGCCCCCTTTTTCAATATCTGTTACACTTTCAAGTAAATGCCGCCTCCCATTTGACTCTCTTTCAACTCCCTATGACTGTCACCATTTAATTCAATCTTTCTCAGAAATGCTGGAATTTTCCTGTTTTTCCTTTCATAAAAATTGTTTTGGGGGTCTGGGGGCACCCCCCAGAAAATTTTTGAAAATATGCCCTTAGAAAACTGGGAATTTACTCATTTTTGGCCCTTCATGTGAAAACTATGTGGTATATTTTTTTTCAAAACTGTATAGTATGTAGCGTTTTGAATTGGTGTAATCTACCGCCCCCCAAAATTTTGCCGCTCTGTGCTATAGCACATGTTGCACGTGCCTATATACGGCCCTGCAGTTAAGTGATTAATTTATTAGTCAGAATAAAAGAATAAGTTGGTTTTTAAAGAGTTTAAATTAAAATGAACACAAATAGCCCAAACAATTTTAACTCTCGGGATTTTTTAAATAATTTTTTTATCTTATTAAAAATCAAACTATTTTGAACACCAAAGATTCTATCTTAGGCACTCAAAATAGTATGGATATTTAATCATTGGAAGTTACGCAATGATAGAGCTATCTATTTAAAACCAGAAGTGCAGAAATTTTTTTAAAATCCAAATATTTCCCCAAACACTACTAACTTTCTCCAAAAAATGTGTCTCCATATTTTCATTCCAGTTTATGTTACAAAAGTAGTTTTTTGATGATTTGTTTAATGAAATTAGCAATTATGCTTAATCGCTGAACTTCTGTAAGGGGCCATTCATTAATTACGTAAGGGTCCCGAGGGGGAGGGGGGATAGAAAATCTGTACATACCCTTACTTGGGGGTGGGGGTCAAACCCATTCTTGCATAAGATTTTCCAAGTTAATTCAAATTATTCTAATCAAATTACCAGGTTGGGAAAAAACCTGTTTTTTTTCAAAAAAACAAAAAAAAAACGGGGTTTTTTGGTTTAAACCAGGTTTTTTTTTTAAAGCCAGTAGTCTTTTTAAACTTTTTTTTGTACACGCATAAATATAGCTACTTAGTTTTTTTTCTGTTATAAATCCATTGAATTAATAGTTAATCAATTCAGCTATAAACCAAGTTATTTAATTAATTAACTAATTAAAATTAATTTTTTAAAAAGTTAAATTTATATGTAAATCAGGATTTTTTGCTGCATATAAAACCCACTGGTTTTTATTGCATCGGAAAAGTGTTTATATGTGTACATTTTAGTAAGATTTTAACTATCTATAATAATAAAAGAGCTTTACGGTTCATTCACCTATCAACGCACAGCAAAATCTACCGGGGCTAAAGAGTCGAAACTTGGTGTGGTGGAAGACTTTACAGTGTATACGCGCACTAAGAAGGGATTTTTCGAAATTCTTTTTTCCTGACCCACAGGGGTGCTTGGAGTGTTTTCTACTTTTTTGAGCCTAGCACCGTTCCAAATGACCCTAGATCTTCGTAACTTTGCAGGAAGGTACCTAGCCACAATATCTAGAAAGGCATTTTTAGAATTTTTGATATTCGAATTTTAAGGGGTCTAAAAATTTCAAAAACCCGATTTTACTGAGCATAAACAAAGTTTTACATTTTAGAAGAAAAACATACTAATAATTTGATATTTCGAAGCGACCGGTTAGTAATATCTTCTTAAGAATATTTCAAAGAAAGTAATTTCTGGATTTTTTGATACTTCATTCTGGTGGGGGTGCACGGGGGTTTGAATATTTACTCCGGTTTTTAGTTTTTGCTTTCTATCACCCACCTTATTAATGCGATTGGTATGAAATTTTAGCATGTTGTTCTTCACATAATTGGGAAGGTTTTCAAAAAAGAATTTTTAAAATCAAAGCATTCCAAGCAGTCTTTTTTGGCCCTTTTCTAAATTCTTATGCGTAGCTTCAACGTTAAATTGATAACGGTTATTGCTCATTCCAGGTGACGCAAAACCTCTATTGTTAGAAATATTTATTTAAAAATATTTTATAGTGAGTAGAATTTAAAGAAAAAATCTGATAAAGAAATAATTTGTGATAAAATAATATTTTACAATAAATAAAAACTGTATAACCCATTCAATAAAAAATTAAAATAACAATATTTCATCAGAAGCATTTTAGATGGTTGATGTCAATATTTCAAATGATGTCTACTTTTATTTCATGTTTGAAAACGATTTCTTTAATGAATGAGTTGGTAATAAGTCAACCAAGGGGGGTTCAGGGGGTCTCCCCCTGACCTTTTATTAAATTTCAATTTTAAAAACCGGTTATAAACACTGTAATTTGAAGTTTTTTTTAGGTTTTGTTTTAGATTTCAGGAAAGTATTTATTTTTATTTGCTTTGAATTTTATGAAAACAGCTGGATGAAGGGAGGAATAAATATTAAGTCAGTAGAAATTAGCTGTTTAAAAATAGACCTTTACTTCCATTTGGAAGTTGGAAGAATTTGCTACAACAAGGCATTACCAATTGGAGAAAAGGATGGAGTGAACAAAGGATATTGAAGAGAACAAAGATATAACACCTTTAAATAGGGGGGTTAAAAGGGGATCCCTCCAACATTTTTAAATTTTAAAATATCACTCTTAAAATTGGGCATTTCACACATTAATTCTAAACAGGTGGTAATTTTAAAGCTTTTTACATCTTAAGGGAAGTATAGCATCAAAGAAGAACCCCAGTGGGAAGGCAGTTGACCCTATTGCCCCTAAATGACGCCCTGTAAGGGAATATAGTGAAGAAACTAATTATCTTATTTATTTTAACACACAATTTGAAAAGCCTTTTCCCCCCGAGCAACGGCGGGTATATCAGCTAGTTATAAATAAAAACCAACTGATGTTTTATAATGGATTCAAATATATGGGGTTTATATGGTAAAAACCATATTGGTTTTTATTTAAAAAACAAATAGTTTCTTTTCAAAGTAACCAAAACCAAACCAATTTATAAAAACCAAGTGGTTTTTATAATACATACTAGTTAAATAGCCGGTGGTGAGTGAGTAAAAAATTGTTTTTTAGTGCATTAAAATATCCTTTTCTTATTGAACTAAAAAAAACATGAATTTCTTTTCAAAGCAAAATATCAAGTGGTTTTTATTATTGGTGTTTAGTGAGTTAAAAAATCCATTTGGTTTTTATAGTGCAAGGTGCAATAAAATTTCTTGTTTTTAAGAAATTAAAAAAACCATACATGGTTTTTATTGAATAACACCATGGAATTTCTTTTCAAAGCATGAAAAAAACAAGTTCTTTTTTAATCTATTAATATATATAATAAATACATTTGTATTGATGAAAAAAATAATATATTATGAGATAATATTTTAATAAATAAATTACTTTAACAAACCCAAAAGTTTTTCTTAAAAAAATTGCAATTTTCTGGAAAAAAACCATTTTGGTGGTTTTTTTGAAAAAAAAAACCATTTGGTTTAAACCATGCCAACCCTGCAAATTACTATTGAATAACACCAGAAAAACTGAAAAAAGCTGACCACCTAGGTATATTATCGAAGCTTAAATTTTAAAAAAACTGAAGGTACATCAGATGTATCTTTTTTTATTGGAGTAGCATTAAGTTTAGATAAAAAATAAAACTGTTGAATACATCTTCCAGTTGTCAAAAGTCAAAATAAAACAAAAGCAAAAAGAGAGAAATCTTTATTAGTTTTGGTTTCAACTTTTTTTGTTAATCATTTCGTGCACTGATGGTTGCCTTGGCACCATACGTTTTCATATCTGTTGAATATTACTTATCTGTTAAAAAATAAAAATCTTTGATTTACGTCAAACTGAGATTTTAGTGTAATTGATCCTTTTCTAACATTTTATTATTTTGAAAAACGAATTGGAATCTTATGTAAGAATAGGGGGGAGGGGTTTGGAAAAATCTCACCAAGGGGGAGGGGGGGGGTCGATTAAAATCTCACGTCAACTTTTTAAGAAATTAAACGATTTTTTTAAGTATGAGAAAGGAATAATACCCACAGATAAGATATACTGTGGTGAGTTTTAGGCGGAATGTCCTTTTCCCCCACATCATTAATAGAAAAGTTTTAGGTGCTGTGAAGCACAAATTGCAAACGAATAGGATAGAAAATTATTTTTAAAGGTTGTAGGTAAATCTCACGTGGGGGGGTCCAGATTTTGGAAAAAACACCTCGTAATTTATGGATGTCCCCTTACGTACCCTTACATGGGGGTCAAAAATTGACAAAAACATCCTTACAATGTAATTAATAAATGGCCCCTAAGCGGACCTGGAAAAAGCGCCCAAACCTACGAACCTGGTTCGGGGGAAGCCCATGCCAGCTCCATAGGAGCAATACATAAGGTTTGGGTAAATTTGATTAGGTTCGGGGAAAGGTTACAACTTTTTCTAGGTCCGCCCCTAAGATTCAATAATTAAATCAATATTATTTAGTTTAATTTTTATGGACTTCATACCTTCTTATATACATGCCACCTTAGCTAAAAAATTTTCTTGTCTTAAAATATAATCTCAAGTTTGAGTTGAGCCAACTTTCAGGTATTCACCCAGGAAATTTGTTTTTCTATCTGTGATGTAATCACCAGACAAAATATTTGATACTAATAACTATTTGGAAATGTAGAGTTTTTTTCTTTATAAACTAAGACAAAATTTCCCCACAACTGCCCGAATTTCCCTCGAACCATTCAGACATATTCTGCCCCCCTAACTATTTGGTAAAATTTTAATCAGATCCAAAATAACTTGACAAAATTGGAACCTTTGTTTTTATTTTATAGCTTCGCAATTCCAATATTAATTTTTTAAGCTACTCTTTCCAATTCTTTAAATAATTAAAAAATGGCTTATTTAAAGCCTTAAACATGTGAAAGAATTCAAATTTTATAAATAAAAAAGTACATTAAAGCACAAGAAAACAAGCTTTAATTTTGACTGTCTTTAACCCTTTCAGACCTAAGGAGATTTCTATTGAATCCTATGGAGTTTAATGCAATCAGGACTGATGGGATAATCTAGACCCAAGTTCTTACAATGAAGAATTATAAAGAAAACTTAAAATCAGAGATGGGATTTAAAATTCATGTCATTATTTACCTGAACAAGAATCATGTTGAGTTTGTTCAAGTAGACCTTTTCACTTTCTAAGCTTTCAGGATCAGATGAAGTCTTAATTATCAAACCAACAATGTATTTCTTAATGCCTGTCAAAGAAAAACAATCATGTAAGCAATTATCTACCATAACTCAAAAGGTTAATTTAATTAAAACCAAGATCCCCCTTGGTAACTTAAAAAGATGAATAGATAGAAAGCTTGGATTTAAGACAAATCCTTTTAAAGGTTTAGCAAAAATCAGTGATGTTGCACCACATTGAGCATTTTGTAGCAGTTTTTGTAGCAGCGAAATTTTAAATTTGTAGCAACTTGTAGCAGATTAATTTAAAATTTGTAGCAGAATAAACCATTTTTGTAGCAGCCGATTTTAAATTTTGTAGCAACCTATCTTAATTTTGTAGCAGGAACAGGACGAATCAACTTTTTGCAACAACCAAAATTAAAATTTATAGCAGGGTTAATAGTCCTTGTTACTAAAATATACTGATAATTTATCCCAACTATTAATCTTAAAACTAAGCATGATTAAGTAAACTATTAAAAATTGATAAGACGAATTACGCAAAAAACGGGTGTTTGAACAGCTAGAGATCTCTCTAAGCAAAATTGCAACCTTTTAAAAGTACCTTAGAAAATTTACCATTTAAAAATAGGAACATTTACAAATTCAAAAAAAGAAAAAAAAGTACCTTCACAAAATAGATTTAAAAACCTCTGATAAGCCATTTTATCTTAAATTTAAAGTTAAATGGTAATTTTGAACAAACTTCTAATTAATTTTTGATGTTTTTAAAATAATGTTATTGTTAATGATAATAGTTTTTAATACAATTTTTAATTTTAATAACAAAAACGCCAAATGTAGGGTTCATACAAATTTTCAGAAATCAAAATCAAGGAGTATTCCAGGAGTTTTCAAGGAGTGTTTTAAAAAAATTCAAGGAGTACTTTTTTTACTTAAGAAAGACAAATTTTTACACTGCTTCAAACACACACTATGCCAATTATATTCCTGAATCAGGTTTTAAAACCACTTTAAAAGTCAAAATGTAACTAAAGTTAAATAAAATAAAGTAAATTAGTTAACAGAATTTTTATTTTTTAGGTAATAATATTAAATTGCAAAAACGATATTGTCAAAAAATTTTGGTTAAGTAGAGCAAAAAAGTAAGAAATTAGTAATTTTGAAGGTATATTTAGAATCTTAAATCAGATAAAAAAAACACTATACTCATCTAAGTTGCTATAAAGCGACCTTTCAGTGAAAATTTTACAACTTAGAAAATCATCTTAAGTTGAAAATACTGACTTAAACAGAGAAAAGATAATCTTGTTAGAATTTTCAGGCTGCTCTGACCAAAGTGAAGTTGTTTTTTCTGCACCGCCGTTGGAGCTAACTTCAACAGACGTCCGTAGGAAAAGCAGTCGCGGAAAAAACGGAACTATCGCGAAAAATCGCTATTTTCCCGATTTCCGGAACACCAGACTTGAGGGCTTCTGACCACGGTAAAACTGTTTTTTCTATATCGCAATAATGACGCAAGAAGAAGCCAACTTGAATCGGCATCCGCGGCCGTCCACGAAAGTCGCGGGAAGAACGGAACACTCCGCAAAAAAACGAAAAAAATTGCTATTATTCCCGACTTCCGGAACACAGGACTAGTGGGCCTCTGACCATGGTAAAATTGTTTTTTCTATATCGCAATAATGACGCAAGAAGAAGCCAACTAGAATCGGCACCCGCGGCCGTCCACGAAAGTCGCGGGAAGAACGGAACACTCCGCAAAAAAACCGAAAAAAGTCGCTATTTTTCCCGACATCCGGAACACAGGACTAGTGGGTTTCGGAACACGGTAAAGATTTTTTTTCTACATCACCATAACGACGCAAGAAAAAGCCAACTAGAATCGGCACCCGCGGCCATCCACGAAAGTCGTGGGAAGAACGGAACACTCCGCAAAAAAACGAAACTTTGCGAAAAATCGCGTTTTTTCGACTTTTTAACTGACTTAACGCAGCAAATTGAGCGTCATCGGTTTTGAATTCAAGTGGTAGAAATGTGGAAAAGATTCCATAGACGATTTGAGTTTTTTTTCCCGAAGGATGAAGGTATTCTTCGCGTGAGAGGAGAGTTTGATAATTCGATTTCAAGAAAATCGTTAATTGGCGCAGTTTAGGCGCAATTTTGCTCAAAATACGGTTTTTGTAGCAGTTTAGCACATGAATTAGGATTTGGCGCAGTTTGGCGCAATTGGCGCAGCCGCAACATCCCTGAAAAATATAAATAAATAAAAAAAAAATTTACTTCAACACATAAAAACTACAAGATGAAGCCATTACCAATTTTTTAAGTACCTGACAAAAAAAACAATTGCAAAATAAATCAAATAAAAAAATCCTGCAAAATAAAAACCTTACCATCACATTGAGTGCGAGGCAAGACCTTCCACCTGGTTTTTATCACAGTTTCCAAGATCTGCAATCCATAATATTTGGTTTGCTGATTTTTCGAGAATTCCAGAATGGTGTCCACTCGGGTCCAAGCATCAGGATGCTCCTTCAAGGCAGTCAATACTTCCTGAGCCAGTTTTTGCTAGAAGCAGAAGTTGCACATCATTTGGAATCTCATTACTAAATTTAGTAAAAGGGGATACAGAAATTAAACTTATTTTAAACTATTTCAGGAGTCTTTAAACACCAACTTACATTTTTAAGATGTACAAATGAAAATTCTCTCATTTTTTGATAGTTGAATTATTGCACACATTATATGCAACTTAAAATTTATGTTTATTTAACACAAACAATGAAACTTGAATAAATTGAAGCTGGATGAACCACTATAAAGCTTTGAATTATCCTAGAATTTGAATTACAGAGTTTATTTTTTACCTTTAATTTCAGGTTTAACTGAATGATTGAAAATATTAATTTCTCTATCCCCGAAGCTTATTTTATTAAGAAATTAAATTTCTGTTTAGAACAGGTGGTTTACAGAAAGGTATAGTAAATAGTGTTCACAGTTTTGAGGGACCTATTCTTTTCATCGGAATGGGGGGAACTACTAAGACCATACCTAAATAAACCCAAAACCTCCTTGTAAAGTCAAGACATGGCGTTTGTCATTCGGATGATCATTGATTTTTTAAACTATGATAAGTCAAAAGTAATAATGATTTAAAATTTGATGTTTTTATTAAAAAACATTAAATTTAAGAAATTAACTTTAAATTATCTATTATTTTTCAACATTGGGTTATCCAAGTTGCCCATTATAATCAAATGTTCGTTCTTAAATCCCTTTTGAAGTTTTTATTCTGGACTCTTGTAAAAAGTAGGTTCTCATATGAACTTACCTCAGCACCCTCACCTACATACATACAGTTCACAACGTTATCCAAGAGGTTGATATCCAACTTTTGGTTGAAGTCCAAAAGCCGTGCTGCCTCAGTAACCATAGTCGCCATGTTCCCATTCACTGCAAAAGTAATGGCTATCAAAACTAGGGAAGATAATTTTAGGAAAAGCAATACAGGTAAGAATTAAGTAGAGGATAAAGGAGCTTATATAAATTGCTTTGGGATACAACAAGAGGGTATCCAATCAATATAACCTCAGAAAGCTATGTGCTTCACAATTTTGTTGGCCTTTTTCCAGTGGACAAATATTTTAAGTCACAACCATGGAAATATGAAGATAGGGAACTGCTGTGGTCTATCTCGCTAATGGATTTTCCAGGCGCCAAAGATCGCAACCTTAGAGGAGTGAAGACGATGGGTATAGACATGTGTTGTCGATTGGAAAAGCTGAATATGTAACCAAGTAAATCACAGACCGACTGAACTGCAAAAATAAACCATGTGTACTTAAAACTTTACAAAATCACATTTTCTATCCTGCATAATCACTTTCTCAGTTATTTTTATTTCTGTGAATCAGACATGGAAAAAGTGCCCGAACCTACGAACCTGGTTCGGGGGTAGCCCCTGCCAGCTCCATAGGAGCAATACATACGGTTTGGGGAAATTCTATTAGGTTCGGGGGAAGGTTTCAACTTTTTCCAGGTCTGCTGTGAATTGGGAATCAGGACGACAAACCAGCTCCTAGTGAGCAAGCACGTCTCTAATACTCCGAGCATGTGGCTCCCTCCAGGGTCACAATCATTGGCGCCAGGCAATCCTTTTCACGGGAGTCCCTATCTTCCTACTTCCATGGTCACAACACCACACTTTGCATAGCTAAGATTTTTTTGTGAGCTTTATGGATAGTTGCAGTTTTAATTTAAAAATGCCACAATTCTTTATTGGGAAATGGGGTAGTCAAGTAGTCTTAATAAAATATAAATGCTTAAATAATACTATAACCATATACTCATTTTATCATTAAATGACTTTTAATCAAAGTTGTTTTCACAGTATAGTGAAAAACAAAATAAAAGCTTAACTGTCAAATTTTTCAGGGGTGCAGAATATGTCCGAATGCCCGAACAAGGTTCGGGGGAAATTCAAGCAGCTCTGGGGAAATTTTTGACCAAGTTAGAAAGAAAAACTAAAAAAATCGAATCATCATTAGTTGACAGATATTTTGGGTAGTGACTGCATCATAACCTCCAATTTCAACAGAAATCAGGGGAATACTTTGGAGTTACGGATGTTAAGTGGAAAAACTACGGTTCTCTGCACTACAAACCTTAGTTTTCTATAGGTGTATACCTGAAAGTTGGCTTATCCTTGCTGTGCGATTGGTATGCAGAAAAAACAATGTATTCCTGGTAAGATGGGTAATTTTTACGATAATTACGTTCTTGTTTAATTAATTACACCGATGTTCTTTTCTAAAAAGTTGAGTTAATTGAGGAGAAACTTACATTTGGCTTAAATTTGAGAAAAATAGACAATTTTCATATTTTAAGAAAAGAAGCACTTCTGAGCAAAAGATAATGTAAGAAGGACTAAAAAGGAGTCTAAAAATCATTAAAATTTAAATCTATGGATTATGGGAAAATTCTTGAATCTGAAAGAAATTTAATAATTTAAAAAAATACTTTTTTTTAATAATCTTGTTTTGGGGGAAATTTTTGAGAAAAAAAATGTGTTCTGGGGAAATTTTGGACCCCGAAACATTTTCTGCACCCCTATAATTTTTTACAACTATAAATCTTAGAACTTTTTAAATTAAAATATTTCTTAACAGTTGAACCAAAGCGTTAGATGTTTGCATAAGTCACCAACCAATAGATTTTTATAATTTAAGATGGAAAACTTGTCTAGTTCAGTACAATTAAAAATCAACTCTTAACACAAAGCAGCCCAGGGAACCTATCACTTGGGACATTGTTTAGATTTAAATAAAAAATAGCACTTCATAAAAATACTTCAGTTTGCTTGTGTATGTGAACACTATGAAATAATTAGTATGATCCAAGAAAGCAAAGCATTGTGTTAAAATAACAGGTTGCCAACAATATACAAAACAGAATAAGCTTCTAAGCAAACAATTATATCAAAATCAAAGGTAATTTGGCATTTGCAAATGAAGCCCTTAACCCCCTTCACCAACATAAATCTGCCACCAAAAAGTAATTTCAACACTATACTGAACTATGTAGCTTTCTAAGTTTTGACAACAGTTTTAGCATTGTCAAAATGGGTAGTAAATTTGTAAAAATTCAGTAGGGAATTGAATTAAATTTTCCTTTGAGACTTTTAGAAATTAAATTTTAGGACATTTTCACTTTTTATTAATGCTGGGGCAAGAGTCACTATAACGTTTATTAATTAATAATACCCATTTGAAATCTTACAGCAAAACCTTTAAAACTACAGAACTTGATGGTCATAGATGTAAATATGTTTACTTTTATGTTTCATGATTCTTAAAGTACACCACCTTTAGTCTAAAATTAAGCTCTTATGTGTGAATGACCAGGTAAATCTACTCTATAACCTTCAAATTTCACTATTTTTTAATAAATGTTCCAAGTTATAGAGCTAAAATTCAACAATAAGAGAAAAACATCCCATCTGAAAGTTCAAATTAGAGCCTCAAGTTGAAAAACCTATAAAACACAAAGGAAGGCATGCAAGAACACAAATAAGTCATGAATCAAGTTAAAACAAAGAAAAACAAGTGTGTTTGGGACATAAAAAATAAAAAACCTCTCCATCCCCAACAGAAAGCAGACAAATTAATGCACTAAATATCCAAGTTTTACCTGGGGTTTCAAATGCAACCGGCTGCTTCATCCCATCCACTATTACTGATGTCATAAAGTGTTGTTAACTTAATATATTTCCACCTACAAATAACAATGGAGTCCTTTACTCAAATATGGGTTTACACAATAACTTGGAACACTTGTGAGTAGTGTAAAATAAAAAGCTTAGTTGTGCTTTCAAATGACATTTGGATAAGCTACAGTATACCTCAATGATAAACCAATTATAGTAGAGTTAAAGGAAGTAAAATGTTGTATTTTTATGTGTTTCAGTCTGTCACGAAGTATTTTTAACTAAAAGTGTTAGCAAGATGTTTGAAAATCTTCACCTCCTAAGTAATTAGTTAGGGGCCATCCATAAATTACGTGAGGTGTTTTTTCCAAATTCTGGACCCCTCTCTCCCCCTTGGTGAGATTTCGCTGGACCCCCCCTCCCCCTCTCGTGAGATTTTTTCAATTACTTTTTGACTAATTTTTGCATTTTTCCAGTAGTTTTGCTAAAAAATTTAAAGAAAAAACGTGTATTTTCTAAATTAAAAGTTGACGTGATCTTTTAATTGACTCCCCCCTCCCCCAGGTGAGATTAGGTGAGATTTTGCTGGACCCCCTCCCCCTTTCCTCACGTAATTTATGGATGTCCCCTTATGACCATTGTAAAGTTGTTTTTTCTACAATGTAAATACAATAGTGAAAGGAAGCCAACTTCAATTAGGCGCCGCGCCGGTAGGAGGCAATCGCGGATAAAACGGAACTTTCACGAAAAATCGCTATTTTTCGGCTTTTCAAGATCGTGATTCTAACCATCGGACATGTTGGCTTTGACCATGTTAAAGTAGTTTTTCCTGCATTCTAATACTGACACGAGATGAAACCGACTTTAACTTGGCGTCCGCGGACGCCGAAATTAGTTGCGGAAGGAACGGAACACGAGGCGCAGGCGCACACAACGAAACTTTCGCGAAAAATCGCGGCTTTTTCCGCGATTTACCCGCGTTTCCAAACGCCAGGAAAAGGCAGACAAGACTTGAATTTGGCGCAACAAGATTTGTTTACGTTTTCCCGGAGGAAAAATGCAAAAAACGTAAATTCTGTAAAAATTTCGGGTCGATAAGTAAAACCGTAAATTTTGGTGCAAATCCGTAAATTTTACGGACAATCCGTAAAACTTAACAGCTATGTGAAAAGAAGCCATCTTCAACTACGTGCTGGAAAAACGGTACTTGCGCGAAAAATAGTTATTTTTCGACATTTCCACAGAATGCGATCCTAAACACCGAACGACGGCTTCTAACCACTATAAAGTTGTTTTTTCCACATCGCACTAACAACGCAAGAAGCCAACTTCAACTTGGCGCCCGCTGGCAGTCCAAGAAAAAATATCCTAAAAATAGAGCATAATTGGGAAAAAACTTGCGCTACTAAGTGCTTTTTGTGATAGATTTCCGATTTTCCGTAGCTTTTTTGATGTTATCCGTAGTTTAACGACGGCATCCGTAGAAACCTCTGAAAATGGCGCAGTTTTGGCGCAGGAGCTGGTAAAATAGGCAATTTGTATCAGTATGTATCAAAATTTGGTTTTGGCGCAAATGGCGCAGGCGTGTGAGCCCTGCCCGATAGAAATGGGGTTTAGCTCCTCCTCCCCCACTTAGAAAACCTTCTTTGTGATGTAATAGAGAAAGTTTGCTAACAGTGGCAGATTCAGAAATTTGTATTGGGGAACGCTAGGGGGAAGGCTAACGTAAGCCCGGGCATGTATACATGGGTTGATCCAGACAAAAATTAGGGTCCCTTTAGCTGCCCCTTCACAAAAATAAATTCATAAAAACGCCCCTTTACATGAAAATCAAATTAGCTTTAGTGATAATTTGCAAGAAAACATTCTCAGAATATTTGAATTTTTCATGATTTTCTTGGATTGTGAGTCAATTTTACTTTTACGCACTTATCTGCTACTATCACTTCTTCAATTTTTCACAAAAACAATTTCTTTTTCACAAAAAATAATGAAATAGGCCCCAAAATATAAAACCTGGATCTACCCCTGGTATATATGCGATGAAGCTGGTATTTAACTCTGCTTCCTCTTTCGAGGGAAAAGGTTCAATTTCAATCCTAGTTGAAAGCAGGGGTGGGGTGCAGAATATGTCAGAACGCCCGAACAAGGTTCGGGGGAAATTCAGGCAGCTGTGGGGAAATTTTTGCAGGGTTGCTGATTTTTTTTCTTTAAAAAAGGATTTACTTGATTTAAATCAGATTTTTTATGACAGTACACAGTGGCCGGAAGAAATCACACCAAACAACTTACATTGGCGCTGCATCATTATTTGTGAATTATCACTTGCGTCGGTATAATGGAAAAGTACCGTTTTTTTTTAAACAACCAAACAAATTATAGGTCTTATACTTAACAACAACGTTTTCTGAACCCAGTACGTTACTACGCAGAAGGAGAAAGTGAGTAAACAAAGCCTGTTGGGTTGATATGAGGAATTTCGATAAAAAGACACTATTTATACATGGGTTTAACAAAATAATCATATTTTAAGACTAACGTTATTTGTCACAAATTTCAGACACTGCGCAATGGGAACTACTTTGTTAGTGACATAGTAGGTTCAACTTAAGTTGCTGTCTAGTATAGAAGGGATCACTATCAAGGTTCTAATGTTACTTACTTATGTGACTATGAAACTAATGCACCAAGAAAGTTTGGAGTGAAAATAAACCTTTGAACACAGGATTTTTGAACTGAATGTGTACCTTTAGACTATCTTTTCAAACTACTTCAAGAAGAATTAAATCATCCATTAAAAAACCTGGATGGTCAATTGAAAAACCATGGAGATAGCTGCCAACTTTTGAAAACTTGCATCAGTAAAACTTTTCGTGCGACATGTAAACCACAATTTTGATTCCGACAAATAATGTGCTTAAAGTCAATCCATTATACTTAACTTAAACCTCTACTCTATGATCAGCTTCTATCAAATTATTTTAACCTTATCAATTTTAATTTACCTGAGATTATTAGGTCTAGTGATGATATGATAATGATATTTCACCTATAAGGGATTAGTTCTGACCATAGTAAAGTTGTTTTTTCTGCATTGTAATTACAATCATAGAAAAAACCACCATCAATTAGACGCCTGTAAAAAAAAATTGCCATTTTTCGGCTTTTCAAGATTGTGTTGTTTTTCCTACATCCTAATACTGATTGCAAACTCCCCATTACTAACCGCCTAGAAAAGGCACAGACTTTAGTTTGGCGCAACAAGTTTTGTTTACGTTTTCTTGGAGAAAAAATGGCAAAAAAGTTATATTCGGTAAAAATTTCGGGTCGATTCGTAAAGCAGTAAAACTTGACGGAATCCGTAAAAGTTGGCAGCTATGCATAGATACGCTCTGAAGCACTGTCACCCAGTCCGAGTTATACACTCTAACTACATAAAAAGCTTTTATTTTAAAAGGATGACATTTAGCAAAAATAGCTTTTCAGGAATCTGTATCAACCAACATAACTTACAAGATATATCGAAAAATAATTACCTTTACTAAGAGATTCTAAAGGTACAGCAATGTAAACCACCAAGAATGAGCCGTCTACCTACAAAGAGAATACAACTTAAATCTCTTTTAGATAAACACCCAAATTTAGCTTTGAAAGCAAATATAGAAATATCAATCAAATGATTATTTTCCTTAGCCAAGGTTACCCAGGACTTAATTACACTGTCTAATGCTGTCAGCGCAAGTACTTTATAAAATAAGGAGCTGTATTGCCTGCGTGTTCCATCAAATTGTAAAAGGTGTGCTCACCACATTGATAATGAATGATTTTAAATGTTATTTTTACTAGTACTAATCATCGTTGTATGAATTTCTATCAGTTTATTAAAGGACTAGGAAAGGAAAATTGTTGAACATCTTTACTTGCAAATTGCAAAATTAATACACCACACCATGAAGGCTCCTTTACCAAACAAAACATTCCTATAACCCAACACATTAAAAAATGCTACATGATTGTCGCTTGAATTCAGCTAACACTAACAACTTGATACACGATTTTCATTATTTCAAAAAGAAATATAGGAAGTTATATACCTATGTTTAAATGAATTTATCAGCCAAAGCAACCATCAACAATGCATGACATCATTACAATTACAACTCTTCGCCCAGTACAATAAAAAGGGAAAAGAGTAAATTGGTAAAAAGAATGATTCGAGTTGAGGAAAATATAAATGTATTGATGAGAAAATGTCAAAAGATTTTGAGATCCCTAGGTTTGGTACCGTTAAGTAAACAGATTTCTCGCGAAATAAAACAAACATAAGAAATGCTTGAAATCTGATGCAAAAATGAATAGTGATAAAATAAAGGAATAAATAAATTTACAAATCATTACTAAACTAGATAAGAACGCTCAATAAGAATGCAAGCTTCTGGGCTTAGCTAGTGCGAAGTAGACAAAGACAAGGTATGTATACGGTACAAACTATGCAATTTTACAATTTTGCACTTACTTATAAAACTCGATTCCTTAAAGATGATTATTAGTCAATAATTGTATAAACACACGAAATCTTGTACAAAAACACTAACTCAAAAACCACGCTCGAATTTGCAATCACATTTCACAGTAATATCTCACCTTCCTTTCTGTAACCGGTTTGAACTGGTTTGCTTACATTTATTTCGCGGTTCTCCGAGTGGGGTGTAGATCAATCAAAAACTGTATGCATTTAACTGTTAAAGAAATTTTTTATCGAAATACTTTTCAAGGCAATTTTTAAACGAAATCAACCCATAATTTTTGCAAAAACATTTCATTTAAAAACAGCAATACCTACTAATACTGAATACAACAAAAGCATATGCTAGTATTCATTTCATTGGTCGGTTAGGTCGTCTGCGCAGTTGCAGTATGGTGGGATGAAGAGTGGTTTATGTGTGCATTTGCCTTAACGCCTGATTAATAGTGGTTTCTACAATTTTTTTAACTAAGTGAAACACCTTTTAGAATATTTGAATAAACATCCAGATTTCACCAAAATAATAATTATAATAATAAGGCACTGTCTAAATCCACGAAAAAAACACAACTCAACTCTAATGAATTTCGTCTATACTTTAGCATGGGTCAACTTTCGTGGATTTAGACACTTCATAATAAAATAAAACTGTTATAAATACTACTATTTATAACAGCTATATTTGTAAATGAGTTCAAGCCTAAAATTTCATATATGAATCATTAATTGGAATCTTAATCACAGGTTTTATAAAATTGAAGCAATATTAATTTAATATTAAGATCTAAAACCTTTTTAAACAAAACTCCAGGAAATGAAGAACATCCTGTTCTTTCGAAACTGTTATTTTAAATCAGTTTTTTGAAAAGACAAAACATGTTTCAGCCCAAGGTACATAAACTAAGCTCATAACTCTCGCTGTGTGACGTCACCCAGGATATAAAATAACGGACCAATCAATGACGGGCATATCAGCCACCATAATACTATAGTAATACAATAAACACCATTGAACAGATCGTAGATACATCAGGATTTAGGGCCACATGCAGCTGCCATCGAATCGAACCGAATATCGAATATTTGTAATGGCATCGTAAATCGAAAAAAGCGATTCAGCAGTGTCACAATCGTTTTTCTCCATGACGTCGGCGCTCACAGGTCGACCAATGGAACTACCAGTATTACTAACGCCATCTGGCGATAAATTGACCCCATTGGACTCGCTTCACCTGACGTAAAGATGACGTGCTAGCTACCATCCAATCAGAATTCACTTCGATTCACGTGACCAATATTCGAGACCCTCCGGAGGTATCGAGCTCGTTTTTGACCACGTGACTCGATACGAGTAGCAGAAGTAACAGGTTGATAACCTGTTATTTCGATATACGATGGCAGCTGCATATGGCCCTTATTGGGTCGATATTATTGAAATTCCTTATTTAGTTTGTTTTAAAACTTATGAATACAATAACCCACTTATTTGAAAAATTCCGATAAAATATTTAAAAATATAATTAAGGATACAGACGATTTTAAGAATACTATTTCTGAATCTCAAATAAAAATAAACAAGCTGAGTGGACTGTAGTAGGATCATTATTTAAGGTAAATGCACTAAAATTGGCGCAAGTTCAGAGTTGCACCTGCTTGGCGATTTTTGGCTGTTTAACGGCACATTTAGAAGCCAAATGACTCTTTTAACATGAGTTAGGGTTACCATATTAGTCATCTTTAACGCTAAAAACTTGGCGCAGGTGCAACTCTGAACTTGCGCCCTAAAATTTTGAATAAATCCATTATTAAATTAAATTAATTAGTTCTTAGATTTTAGCTCATAATTTTCCATATTTTTATGTACTTCATTTATTTCAAGAACTCAATATTTTTTGTCCTTAAAATCTAAACTGCTTCGATACAATGGATATTCAAGTTTGACATTGCAGAACAGCGATATTAATTTTATCACAACAAGAATGTTTTCATGAAGTTTTCATGATTGAATATTTGCTTAATATTTGTTCTTTGTATCATCAGCTATAATGTTAATTACATTTATACAAGTTAGTAATTAAAATCAATAAGCGGAGAGATTAAAGCACATCGTTGTAGAGCTCAAGTTTCATATTTTTGATCGGCTATTATTGAGTTAAAATTATTATTCTAATTCAAAAAACTTGATAACTTGTAAACATGTTCGTAATTGTGTCCAGTGTAAACTGTTTTAGAAGTTTCTTTGGCCCTTAATTTAATAAAAATCACCAAAAATAAGCATTTTCCCATGCTGTGAATAGGAAATATATCCTGGGTGACGTCATTTTCAAAAGCCACGCCTTTTTCGCCGGAAGAGCATACCTTGTTAGTTTATTTACCTTGGTTTCAGCCATGGTTTCAGCTCATATTAAACGCGCGTTGATCAAGTTTATTGAACTTAAAAATTGATTTAAAAAATTTTTATAAAGGATTAAAAATATTAAATATCTGAATCGTTTCTTAAGCCGCACCCAGAAACTGTTATTTGGGGGGGGATTGGGAATTGTCATTGGTCGCATATTCTCCAGCTTGCGTGCTTGATCTGATATCTGAACCACCTTCTTCAAGCAAGACAGACACAAACAGAACTTTTTCTGGCCCAGAGAGAGAGAGAGAAAATACACCCAGGACAATGGTTGAATTAGACCACACCGGCCCCTTAACTGTTATTTCAGCATATGCGTTTTTTAAAAAATAGTGGAGTTCAAGTTATCTGACTGGTATTTGATACCGGTATCCGGTCAGAATCCCGAAAGCCACAATCCCGACAAGCGCTTGCCCGACAGCCATAATCCCGACAGAGCCGAAATCCCGACACCCCGAAATCCCGACAAGGTCGAAATCCCGACACCCCAAAATCCCGACAGGGTCGAAATCCCGACACCCCAAAATCCCGACAGAGTCGAAATCCCGACAAGCCACTTGCCCGACAGGTCGAAATCCCGACAAGACACTTGCCCGACAGGTCAAAATCTCGACAATCAAATGCCCGGCATGTAAGTTGCCAAATAACTCATATTGGTCTCTAATTTTAAATAAGGGCATTCTATTTAAGTTTCATGTTGCTTGACCGCAGGTCAATATTTCTCTTTTTGGCTAAAAATCAGTGTAAAATAATGTTGAAGTTGCTAATTGATATATTGTATTTCCTATATTTTTAGCATGTCTTTTTGGTTCGGGGTGACCATTGGTCAATCCAGTTAACTTTTTGATACTGCTATGCTTTGGCAGTGAAATAGGTCATGTGGGGGCTCAAACTAAATGCCTTGAGACGAGTAACTTTTTGGTCTTGACCACTGGTCAATATATCTTGACCAGTGGTCAATCTAGTTTTTCTCGCTGTTTTCAGCTTTTCTGACCTTCTCTTTCTGTCTCGCTGTTATTTTTTTAGGGGGGGTCACTGACTGACCTTGGGTAATTTGACCGTTGGTAACTTTTGAATTTTTTGACTTTATAGCTTCTTTTTTTAACCAAACCTGACAATATAATAGGAAACCAAATTTTCAATTTCTGTTTAAGCGAAAAATGTTCCCGTGACTATTGACCAGCTAATTATGCAGTTAGAGAGGCTCACAGATAAATAATAGAGTTATTAAATCGAAAAATTCAGAAGTTACCAACGGTCAAATGGGAATAACACAAGGTCAGTGCCCCCCCCCCTAAAAAAATAACAGCGAGACAGAAAGAGAAGGTCAGAAAAGCTGAAAACAGCGAGAAAAACTGGATTGACCACTGGTCAAGATATATTGTCCCGTGTCCCGTGGTCAAGACCAAAATGTTACATAACCTACTTCACTGCCAAAGCATAGCAGTACCAGAAAGTTAACTGGATTGACCAATGGTCACCCCGAACCAAAAAGACATGCTAAAAATATATAGGAAATACAAAATATAAATTACCAACTTCAACATTATTTTACACTGATTTTTAGCCAAAAAGAGCAATCTTGACCTGTGGTCAAGCAACATGAAACTTAAATAGAATGCCCTTATTTAAAATTAGAGACCAATATGAGTTATCTGGCAACTTGCATGCCGGGCATTTGATTGTAGAGATTTTGACCTGTCGGGATTTCGACCTGTCGGGCAAGTGGCTTGTCGGGATTTCGGGGTGTCGGGATTTCGACCCTGTCGGGATTTTGGGGTGTCGGGATTTCGACCCTGTCGGGATTTTGGGTTGTCGGGATTTCGACCCTGTCGGGATTTTGGGTTGTCGGGATTTTGGGGTGTCGGGATTTCGGCTCTGTCGGGATTACGGCTGTCGGGCAAGTGGCTTGTCGGGATTTTGTCTGTCGGGATTTAGGGGTAGAACCTTTGATACCAAAGGAGGATTCATCTCCATGAACGCTAATGGCAACTTTTTTAACAGGGTTTTTCCCATAGACAAACTTCCAACCAAACGGACCGGCCTCCTTTAATTAATACCACGTCATTTCTGCTAATTCTGTCATTCGCTCACTGAAGCTGTCACTCAAATCCAAATCGGAACTGGAGGGAAAAGAGTAACACCAATAATTGGCATGTCCTGCACCAGTAAACTGGCACTTTGAAATACCTTTGATAAATCATAGGGGAGAGTGTTGTACCTTTGGACAAAAATCACGTTTGGATTTTTCCAAGACAGGTAAATTCACATTTTTACCATTTAAGTGCCCAATCTATAGTCCTAACCTTAGCAAACAGGTTAATATTTTTTGTTAGCTAAAATATTCAAAATTTGATTTTTAATTCATTTTAATAACTTGACGAAATTTGTGTCCATAGGTACAACAACGTGCTCTCTCTATGGACAGACCCAGTTGTACCTGTGGACACCCTTAAAAAGGAAAGTTTTAGTTGAAAAAAGCTTAAAATGAACATTTTTATTGGTGAATTACCTTTTAATAAACAATTTCAAGCATTTTTAAAATTGGAAATATATTTCAAATCAAATCAAAATTTATTTTTACTTACATAGTTAAGGTCAAAACAAAAAATATAAGGGAAAATGACAAAAATACACGTATGAGACACCAAGGAGTCAAATTGACTCTTACAGGTGACCGAAAATTATACATCAATGGGTTTTCAAGAAAAAGAAAAGATAGAAAGAAAGGAAGAAAAAAGTTTAGATGAATAATTAGTAAAATACGGGTAATCTCAAGGCATAAATCTAATTGTGATTATAAATGATAGTGAGGTGCTGTAGGGTGAAATAGTGAATGAAGAATTACTAGCGCCCACGCTTTTATTTTTAGTAATTAGAAAATCAGTTATTATTTACTTACCAAAAATGTATTTTCTACTTCCCAATAAATTATTTGTCAAACCGAATTAATTATTTTTGACTTTTTAGAACACTTCAATAAAAGCGTTTTTTAAAAAATCTTTTTTTACTTTTTTTATTTTCTACTTTTTAGTCATGGTATTTTTTTTAACAAAAACTCATAAGAAAAAATGTATTTATTTCAACCATATTTAATCTGATGTTAGGATGGAATTTTAGTTTTCTATAATATGATGGTGAAATATAACACGCATCCGCTCACTCGTCGATAAAATCCATCCATATCAAAAAGATTCACAAGAAAAAGAAAAAGCATCCAATAAAATAAAAATAACCAATCGTATGGTAAGCCCAGACAAAAATAAAACCCAGAATTAGTGCATCAAGGAGCGAACAGTACCATTCAGTCTTTTCAGTAGTCCATAAATTATAAAAGTAGGATATTTTCTTCTCTCGCGATTCCTCGGGGTGGGGCACCAATTTTCGGCGATTTCTCGCTCTTCTGGCGATTTCTTTCTCGCGGTTATTATATTAAATCGCTAATTATCTTAATTGTTAATTGGAAGGTAAGAAATCATGTTTTGAAGATTAAATATTGTAGTGATATACCTAATATATTATCTTACAGGTTTTGGGAGCCATTGGCTTCACGGAAGTGTCTCAAATTTGAACTAAAAGGATAACTAAAAACACTCGTTAATTACCTTCATTACGGAGGTTTTGACTAGTTGATTATTGAATATTGCATTGTCATCGAGTTTACACCATGGTGCAAAGTTTCAGAACTTTAAATCGTTTGGAAGTGCCTGAAATTTTATGTACAAGATCTCGTAAAAAAGTGATTAATCGTCTATAATTACCGTAATTACTGGGCAATTCTCGTTTTGGCTTTTGAATATGATGAATTTATGCCTTATACACCATTATGCATGGTTTAGGGAGAATAGCCCCTTGGGAAAGGTCTCAAAATCGGGTTTTTCTGTTAATTAAAAATACTCGTTAATTAACTTAATCCTTTGGTTGTTTGACTAGATAATGGTTGGATATTGGAGTGTCATGAGGGTTACATCGATGTGTAAAGTTTCGGGGCCCTAACATATCGGGAAGTGCCCGAAAATCGAGTTTTAAAATTCCACCTGTAAAACGCCGCCAAAAGCAAGTAGAATAAAAGCGTTTAATAAAAACAGAAACCCGGGCAAAGCCCGGGTCTAGCGCGTCAGCGCTAGTAAGCTTATAATTACTAACTAGGCTAATTAGTATAAATGCAATGAACAACAGTTACTGATACAAGGAAAAGAAAATGTTAAACTTAAAAATCTAATTATGAGAACTTTTCAGAGCATTCTTTTCTTTTTATGATAAATTTATATCGCCTGCTATGTCAAACTTCAATAGCCATTCTATCGAAACATTTTGATTAGATTGTTGTGTTGTTGTTGTTGTTAGTCATCCCCCTGGTGTATGAAAGCCTATACACCAGGTCCAAAAGACCTCGTCGCATCAGAGAATCATAAATCCTATCCTGCTCAACCTCCAGTTGCCTCCAGAAGGCTCCTAAACAATTGAGGAGGTGAGCAGGATTAGCAGAAAAGGAACAGGAACAAGGAGGAAAAATATTTTTCCCTTCCTGAAATCTCATGCATCTTAATTAGTACCCACTTCTAAATCTGGCCAAGGCCGATTGAAGAGGCCTAGGGCCACTGCACGACAGAGACAAGCCCGGTTCCTTTGCAGCGTACCAGCTATGAGATGGTGGGAGGCGCCAAGTAGCAAGTAGTATATTCCTTTGGAGGGAGTGGATCTCCAGAGTTGTTAGCTTTTCAGAGATCGGCAATATATAGCAGCCCATTTTGGCTAGAGAATCAGCAGTCTCGTTGCCGTACACCGTGTGACGGAATCCACTGAAGGCATACCGATTTCCTCTGACCCAGTTCAAAGAGACGCATTAGAATATCCTGGTCAGGTTTATTATAAATTTTCGGCCAATTCTCTAGGTCAGGGGTTCTCAAACTTTTTATGTCGCGGAGCCCTTTTCAAGAGACAAATTCTTCGCGGAGCCCTTTTCCGAAATAAATTTTTCAAGGTATAAAAAGCAAATTACATAAAACCTATTGCTTCTAGAAATAAAAGCATAAATGCAGTAGTGTATATAGAATTTTATTTCCGGAGGGGTCCAAAATTATTCCTCAGCCCCTCCCATGCATATTTAACAGTTTAACGTAGCTTTTAAAAGCATTTTTAGGTATAATTTGCATCTAAGATAATTTATTTGTGAGAAAAAATGTGACTAATTAAGATCCAAGTACAATAGATGGTCTGGGGGTCCTTCCTCCCCAGAAGGTTTTGTGAAATGTGATCCTTAAAAACAGTTTTTTTAACTCATTTTAGGTACATCATTGTCCAAATTTTGGACATTCATTTTTAGGTAAGATTTTAATTTTAACGAACTTATTATAAAAATTGACAATAATAGGGGGTTTTGGGGGTCCTCCCCAGAAGAATTTCGGAAATTTGACCCTAAATAATATGGTTTTAACTTTTTTAGTTATAGGTAGCCGGAATTTCCGGGGGGGAGGCAGGGCTCCCTCGCCCCTCCTATATACAGCCCGGGATATATGGAATATTTTTAACCAATTATATTTTACCATTGGATAAAATGTAAATCTTTGTTTTAAAGTTCTGAATATTAAAGCTATCACTTTTTAATCATTATGTCCGAGATGCATGAACAAAGGATTCATACAGAAATCTGTACATCAGTAAATTTTGTTTTCCTAAAAGTTACTTCTTTTGAAATAGAGAGCTGTTTTGGGGGGCTGCTAGACCATACGTCAGAGGTACATATAGAAATTTATTTACACCTAGGAGCCCAAAATCATTCCTTATCCCCTCCCATGACATAGGATCAATGTAGCTTTTTATAAATTTTTTGGTAGAATTTGCATCTTAAAGAACTTAATGTAAGAAACGCTTTGAGTAATTAAGTTCCAAATGCTATAAAGGGGGGTTGGAAATTTGACTCTTCTAAAAACAGGTTTTCACTTTATTTTGGTACATCTACTCTGAATTTTGGGCATACATTTTTAAGTAGGATTATGATTTTGCTGAACTTAATAAAAAAGGGTGCTGAGGAATAAATTTTCGAAGTGGGGGATCGGGGTTCCTCGATGTGCTAATACTATTCGGCGCGGGGCCATTTGGGCGCGGTCGTTTCAGCGGCAGAAATAAAATGAAAGTAAATAGAACTTTCATAATTCTTTAAAAATTAGAAGAAGAAAAATTTGGTGCCGAAACGGACCGGCGGCCCAATCGTCCCCATCCTGGGGGTTCCTCCCCCAGAAAAGTTTTGGAAACTTGACCCTAAAAACAGGGTTTTAACTTGTTTTGATAATTCAAAAAAGACCTGAAAAAGACAAAAACCAGAAAAAAACTATAATCAACAGAGCTCACTTAATTGGAGGCTCCACACCAAATCCACTTTAATTTAAGGATGATTTTACAGCTCTAAAAACTTGGTTAGGAAGGAGCAAAAGTAAGTTCTTAACAAGAAACACCTAACAGAAAGTTATTTATAAAACATTTCAGAGCAACGCAAATTAGAAATTTTCAGCATATTTATTTCAAATTTCTTCGCGGAGCCCCTCGAAATGCTTGGCGGAGCCCTAAGGGCTCCGCGGAGCACAGTTTGAGAACCGCTGCTCTAGGTATTGGATAGCACTTTAGCTGCCAGTCAAAATCCAGACGCTGCTTATATCGCTTGTAAGGGCATAATCAAGAGCATTTAATTAGAGCTTTTGATTAGATTTACTTAGATAAAAAGATTCAGTTGGAAAACGTAAGAGTACTATAGATAAAAATATGGAAAAATGTACTAAAAACTAAGAACTTATTAATTTAGTTTAATAATGAATTTATTCAAAAGTTTTTTGTTTATTTACCTTCAAATGATAGTGGATAATATCTAACTGATCCAACTATAGTCCAGTTCGTTTGTTTTGTTTTTGGGCCATATGCAGCTGCCATCGTATATCGAAATAACAGGTTATCAACCTGTTACTTCTGCTACTCGTATCGAGTCACGTGGTCAAAAACGAGCTCGATACCTCCGGAGGGTCTCGAATATTGGTCACGTGAATCGAAGTATCTTCTGATTGGATGGTAGTTAGCACGTCATCCTTACGTCAGGTGAAGCAAGTCCAATGGGGTCAATTTATCGCCAGATGGCGTTAGTAATACTGGTAGTTCCATTGGTCGACCTGTGAGCGCCGACGTCATGGAGAAAAACGATTGTGACACTGCTGAATCGCTTTTTTCGATTTACGATGCCATTACGAATATTCGATATTCGATTCGATTCGATGGCAGCTGCATGTGGCCCTTTATTTGAGATTCAGATATATTTTTCTTAAAATCTTCTGTCATTTAATTAATTATCTTTTTATAGTTTTATTTATACAGGGTGTAAAGGAAAGTCCCTTTACCCTGTAATAAATTGCTAACGGATCAAGCTAAAGCTATACAGTTAAGGTAAGTAAGCTATACAGTTAAGCTATAGTAAAGTAACTATGCGCAACCGAATGCAAGCAACCTTAATGCAATTAAAATTAAAACAATGCAAGCAAAATTAATAAAGAATTATTAATTTTATTTTAAAAAATATTAGGAATTTGGTAAAATAATCAATTACAAAGTTGTAGAACAGGAAAAGACACCTTACGCAAAAAAATATATTGAATAGAACCCCTAAAACGCACGCTCAATTAGGTTGAATTTACGTAAATTTTACGTCTTAAAACGCTTCTCAAGAAGCGAAAGTGAGAAATTTTCAATTTGATTTTTTCTGAAATTTTAACTTTTAAAAATTCATAAAAAATAATTTTTAATTTTAAAGAAAAAACAAAACTCACAAAACATCTGCTATTTTTTACAGATTATGATGATAAAAAAACATCACAATTTACCAATTTACTGATGTGCAATCATGTTATGAATGAACCATAGTATGAGAAAAACACAATTCTTCAGAAATTGAGTTTTAAGATGTTGATAACATGCAGTTTCTATATGATAAGCGCGATGTTTAAGCCTTCATAAAATAAGAAGTATTGCACGCATTTTCTTGATCTTGGTATCATATTAAAGCTAAAGAATTGTAGAATACTTTTAATCCACAAGAAACATTTGGATATTTTGTCCGATTTTCGTGATTTCAAGTGTATACGTACGCCTTAAAATGATAAAGGGATTCATAGAGTAAATGTAAAAAGCAAATTTAAAATTAGACACAAAAATATAACCTCAACAACAGAACATTCACAGCGTGAACATTATCCAACGACAATGAAAGAAATTAAAACAGAAAGGGTTTCTCGGCAGGAAACATGCAAATGAAGATTTTTCGGGCTAAATTGCCGAGGTCTAGCTGGTAAAAACTCAGACGTTTCGCCTGACACCATCTAGTTACTTCAGAACTAATTCTAGACTAGACTAGAAACTTCTAGTTCTACCTAGGCCCCTAGGCGTCTACGTTTTCAGTGAAAATGATTTCTCTCAATTAAACGTCGCACCGCGGTCATCAGTGGAGCCGAAGTCAGCACGCTGCGACGATCTCAACAAATGTTCAAGTGATGACTACTAGATGGCGCGCATTTAAAAATCATAATCAAACCATCCTACATTTCTATACTCTGTTCATTTTAAACTGGCGCTTGAAAATATTTCCTTCCCCCACCACCGATCGGTAACCATAGCAACTATCCTCGTCTATACTGTATTCATTTAGAATTGGCGCTTGAGAAATAGTGCTTTCCCCCACGCTAGACGCGTAACCATAGTTACGCTCTTCGAGCAGTCAATAGTAAGCCTTCTTCGTCACTTTGACGAAGATAATTGCTATGGTTACCGATCGGTGGTGGGGGAAGGAAATATTTTCAAGCGCCAGTTCAAAATGAACACAGTATAAGTGACGAAGAAGGCTTACTATTGGCTGCTCGAACTATGGTTACGCGTCTAGCGTGGGGGAAAGCACTATTTCTCAAGCGCCAATTCTAAATGAATAGAGAATAGAGTATAATGCCTTAAAGACAATTAGATATTTTAATACAAAATAAATGTTGTCTGAGTAAAACTGAGTATATTTTAAAGTAATATTCCAAACCACCATTCTAAAATTTTAATGTTTCTAGGTTAGTAAGCAGTCACCACTTTTTAAAGAAACATTATATATTACCTATGTGTTTTTTCTCAAAATTAACTTTAGCTTTGCGCAGGAGCAGTGTCATAGCCAGTGAGGTTCTACCGAAGCGTGACTATTGCTAGTTGAAAACTTTTCCCAATACCCCGCCATGTCGACTTCACAGTCGGCATAGGCAATTTTTGGAAGCCTCACCGAGGCTTATATGAGAAATAAGGAACAGCATAATTTACAGTAGGGTGACCCAAAAGGACTAGGCCGTCTATCCGAAGGCACCTACCAACCTAGAGGGCCGTTCCATTTTATTCGCGGTTGGCGAAGGATAGAGTGAGGAACTTAGCGTTTTTTCGGGAGCACGTGTTTATGCGTTCATTGAAAAATGCATTCAGAGTTGCTTGATTTTAATTGTGATTTTAATCATGAATAAAATCATTAATTTAATCAAAATTCTTAAACTAAAAAAATTCATGGAAATTAATTAACTGTATGCTGTATGTAAAATTGGTTGGATGATTTACAATTTAAAAAAACTGCTTGTTTTTTATCTATTGTTCTGATATTTTCTTTATGCTTAATATAGCTTAAGGACTATAGAAATTAATACATAAAATAGATTAGAGTGGGATTTTAAGTAATAAAAAGTAAGTATAATGATAAGTGAATTATTATTAGAAAAAATAACATTAACTTGTTTTAAATTTATTTCCAAAAGTATTGAACAGTTAATTCATTATATCATAGTTGCCCAAAAAGATCATTTATTAAAGAGTTGTTTTACTGTTATACAAAATCTAAATAATTTTAAGTTATAACAATTTTTGATGTGATATTTTATTTCATTTTAAAATGAAAAGCTTAGATAACTTCTATTTACAAATTTTTTTAAAATTCAAATACATCAAGAAAATCTACCATAAAAAATATTGCATCTGCCAGGGCACGCGCCGCACACTGAAAGAGACGCTTATCTGATCAACCTACGATACTACGTATCTACTTTCCCCACCCGCGAATAAAATGGAACGGCCCTCTAGGTTGGTAGGTGCCTTCAGATAGACGGCCTAGTCCCAAACTACGCCACTTTTGAAAGAATTAACACTCTCCCCCAAAATATGTGCTAGCTGTGAAAATAAGGCACTGTGAATTTTTTTTAGAATTTTTTAAAAATATTTAGAGGTCCCCAAGGCATAGCTGCCAAGTACTCCGATTTTATAGGGAGTTACTCCTATTTTTGGTTTCTTCTCCGATAATCCGATTTTTCCCTAAAAACTCCGATTTTTTTTAAAAAATACTAATGTTTCTATTGTAAATAAGAAGTATGAAAAGTAAGATGAGTGAAATATATGAATTCAATTTTATATTTTCTTTTAAGTTTTATTTTTCCAGAAAATGCATTAATTTCTGTTATGGTTATAGAGCAAGAACCATGATTAAATCGTTTTGGACGCCTTTAGTTATAACTTATGGATGATTTTGTTTTCATCTACTTTAATTTGGATGTTTTTGTTTCTTCATAGACATAGTTTTAGGTTTTTATCTAAATTATTTGTGCTTCATAGTTCTACTATGAACTAAAAAAGCGGCTTGAGTTTTAAATCGTGACTGAAGAAAAGGTGGGTATGCTTCCATGTGTAGTCCATAGAAGTACTCCTATTTTTCCCCATCAGGTTGGCAGCTATGCCAAGGTCATTGAACTTTCAAAAAGGGTAAAATTTAATATTTTTCATATTATTTTTAAAATAACCATTAATGTTTAAAGGGCATTATTTTCATTTGTTAGAGCTATTTATACAGGGTGTTTCAAAATTGCGTTGCACGGCTTTTATTCGAAACCTACGCCTCCTAGGGTCATGGAAGTAAGGTCTACCCCTAGGTAAGTGACCCTGGACAATCCATTGAGATGACTTACAGCGCCCCTAGCGGCGAAATTAAAAGGTTAAAAAAATTAATTTAAAAACTAAAGGAGATAGAGCAAAAACCTCAGTGAGAGTGTTGTTGCCAACGTCAAGAAGAACTCATTGAAAAAAATTTGATCAAAATATCTTGAATATTCGCGGAGATATTAGCATGTGAAAATAGCACTTTTTCGGGGGTCAAAAAGTAAAAAGTTCGCATATTTGCAAATTCTTCAGTGTTATTGTGTAGTTTTGTGTTTTTTTAGTTGAAAGAACACAAAATTTAATCAAAAAATCAAAAAAATTTGCAAATATGCGAACTTTTTACTTTTTGACCCCCGAAAAAGTGTTATTTTCACATGCTAATATCTCCGCGAATACTCAAGATATTTTTATCAAATTTTTTTCAATGAGTTCTTCTGGACGTTGGCAACAATCCTCTCATTGAGGTTTTTGCTCTATCTCCTTTAGTTTTAAAATTAATTTTTTTAACTTTTTAATTTCGCCGCTAGGGGCGCTGTAAGTCATCTCGATGGATTCTCCAGGGTCACTTACCTATGGGTACACCTTACTTCCATGACCCTAGGAGGCGCTGGTTCAGAATAAAAGCCGTGCAACGCAATTTTGAAACACCCTGCATATTGTTTTAAACAAATTCTGTACTAATTATCTAGGTGGGAAATAATATGCATTGGTATTAAAATGAAGAAACATGCGATTTTTTCAACTTGTGTATTAAGTTTTTACAGCGATAAAAATAGTCATTTCTCATAGATTGTGGTTTTCTGAACACGAATATCACCATTAAAGTTCTGAATTGACTCGGAACTTTCGGGGAACAGCCCCTCCCCCTTTTTTACGTTTTACGTTGACTTAAGGACTTTGAATTCTATTTTCAGGGTCAAAAAGCATGTTAGTCTTTAAACTAACTCCCAAGGGGACAAAAAAGTTTGAAATTTCTAAAACAGGAACATTTGGAGCAGATGGGTAGATTTTAAGGGGTTATAACCCCCCCTAATAATGCAAAAAAAATCTTTAAAAATTATAAAGGTCAATTTACTCTATTTTTTCCTCTTATTTTGTACGTAATACATATTTAAAGGGTTCTACTATTCACTAGAATCAGCTGAAATTTCAGTCAGTGGCATTTCGACTTTTTTATAGCAGTTTAACTCTTAAGTGCAGCATTAAACCCTTCCGCAGGTGCTTTGGGGGCGCTAACATCTCAACCGCTTTTAGTAAAAACCATTGCTGCATACTTTCATTAAATTTTGGTCCTTGGGGAATAGTTAGGACCCTGTAAAGATGAATTACGTAAAATATAAAAGAAAAAAAAGCGTAAAATAACCTTTATAATTTTTAAAGATTGTTTTTGATTTGTAGGGATTTTTGTGGTGGGGGATTAATCCCTTCCCTCTTAAGCACGGCTTCTCACACGTGCTGAGCCTATGCTTAGTCTAAGAATACTTTTAGTCATTTACTTAAAATGTCATAAAAATGAAAATTTCTCATTTTCGCCATGGAGGAGCGTTTTAAGACGTAAAAACTACGTAAATAGACGATATTAGTGTGACGTCACTTGTTTGGATACTTTGATTCCATCCGTGATTGGTTCCGTACGGAATTACTTCCAATCACGGATGGAATCAACGTTTCTAAACAAGTGAAGTCATGACTAATATCGTCTATTTAACCTAATGAGGAAGTTGCATGATTTTTTTTTATTTTTTTAATCGATTCCTCTTGCAAAAATAAGCAACTACCCAAAATTTGAGGCCGATCGAGAAATTTTTTGATTGCCAAAAAAATTAACAAAAATCCTCTTTTTAAAAGCGCGCGAAAACGCCAAGAGTTTGGATGTGACGTCATCTTATATTAAACATTGTTGTAAAGCAATGGAGTTGATGGTATTATTGTTGACGTCATCTTATAGTTTAAACAATAAACGTTTTCAGTCACGTGTTTTTTTCTCGACTTTTAAATTATAATATTTAATTACCTGTACATTTTTTTGAAAAACTGACTAGATATTTCCTTTTACCATACAAAAAACCATACGGAACACTTGTTTGTTTTTGAAAATCTGACACATGCAACTTCCTTATTGAGCGTGCGTTTTAGGGGTTTTATTCAAGATATTTTCCTGCTTAAGGTGTCTTTTCCTACTGAATCGATGCTGCTCTACAACTTAGTCATTGACTTTTTCACATACCTTTAACAGTTTTTAAAATACAAATTATAACTTCTAAAGTTTCCGCTAGAGGGCTTTGAAAGTTGTCTCATCGGGCCCAGTATTTGTGTATGGTGTATGCAGTATGCAAATGAACTAAATGGCAAAACAAAATGGTAGTTCTAGTTGGATCTATATTAATTCAATACAAGTAATTTTGATTGAAAAAAAATTAACAAATAATAATTTTTTTCATTTATTTGAAAGATAATCACAAAAATCATTGGAAGTACAAATACAATATGGTGCAAAAATTAAACTGTCTTTGGCATTATTACTGGAACAACTGGTACTACCGGTATTGATGGAGGTCTGATTATGCTCACTGCAAAGAAATAAAACATAATTAATAATAATTCATGTAAACTTATATCACTTATGTCGAGATAATCAGTAACTCAACAATATCCTCTTAATATTGAGAAGAAATTATATCTTTTTTACAGAAAATTTCTCGACTTTTTTAAAATTAGAGAGGTTTCTACCCAGTGGCGGATCCAGGGGGTGGCACTCTGGAAAGTGTCCCCCCTTGGAGACCCAAAAAGGTTCTCAAAATGAGTAAAAACCCAACTTTTACAGGTCTAATTTAAAAAATTTTCTGGGGGAGGACCCCCAAACCCCCCATTAGTATCAAAATGGGGTATTCAGTGTTTATTTTTAGGAAATGTCCAAAATTTTGTCATTTTGGGTCAAAAAGTAAAGGTAATAGTGTTGTAAAGTGCCCCCCTTAGACTCAAAACGTTTCTATAAATGAGTTAAAACCAGGGTTGGCTGGATTGGACCCAATTGGGTTGGACCCAATGGGTTTTTTCAAAAAAAACCCATGTGAAAAAACCCACATATTGGACCCATTTTTGGGTTTTTTCAAGAAAAATCAAGATTTTGGCAGTTCCTTCAAAATTTAATGTGTTTTTTTTCAAAGTTTAGGATATTTTTAAAATTTTAATGGGTTTTTTCAAAATTTAAAGTAGGTTTTTAAAATTAAATGGTGTTTTTTCAATTTCAGGGAGTTTTTAAAAAATGTTAAATAGGTTCTTTCCTTATTCAGTGGGTTTTTTCATTATTGAATGGGGTTTCTTCAAAATTTAGGACGTTTAAAGTTCAATCTAGATATTAAAAATGAAGATTATTTTTTAAATTTCAGTGGTTTTTTAAAAAGTTGAATATATTTCTTTCAATATTGAATGGGTTTTTTCAAAGTTTAGGATATTTTTAAAATTTTAGTGGGTTTTTTAAAATTTAGACCAAGTTTCAGAAAATAAGGGTTGTTTTTTCAATTTCAGTGGGTTTTTCAAAGTATAAAAACTTAGAAAAAAACCCACTTAACTGTGGAAAAACTGACATTATTTTGACAGAACACATTTAACATAGAAAGAACTCACTAAAATTTCAAAAAACTCACTTACTATATAGGAGAAAACCACTTAATTTTGAAAAAACCCACTTTTTTCCGAAAAAACCCAGTTTTATATGGGTTTTTTCAGGGTTTTATTGAAAAAACCCGAAAAAACCCAACCCACTTGGGTTTTTTCAAAAAAACCCGGGTTTTTGCCAACCCTGGTTAAAACCCTACTTTTACATGTCAAAAATAAAATTTTTTCTGGGGGAGGACCCCCATACCCCCAATAGTACCACAAGGGGATCTTGTCTGGAAAAGTGCCCCCCCCCTTGGAGCCGTGCTGGATCCGCGCCTGATTCTACCTTCCTTGTGTGAAAAATACTTGCTTAAATACCTTTTTGGCTATACCGTAACAAATAGTTTTCACTTTTACGATCTTATAATGAATGAGAAGCACAGTGGCGTAGTGGCATCTCGCTGCCCCACCCCCACAGGCCCGAGTTCTGTTCCCGGGGGGAGTAGGGCCAGACTCTGCTTTCATCCATCCGCGGGGTCGATAAAATGAGGACAAAGTTAACTTGGGGAAACAAGGGTCTTTCCCCTCAGCTGACTGGGACTTTGACGTTCTGTAACAGCTCTACTCATGTCCTCACCCTGAGATTGGTTATTGTAGAGTTGGAAGATCTAACGACCTAGGTACTCCTTCAAGTATATCCCCCCTTCTCTTAATTGAATTAAGACCAACACTGCAAAAAAAATTACGGCATTGAGCACAAAAAGTGGTATAAAGAAATTGCCTCCACACATTGAGAGATACTTGTCTGTCTTCGGAAGGCGGCTTTTATTGCGAAATCTTGTATTGTGGAAGGCACGTTGTACTAACCGCCTACCGAGGATGGACAATGCGTGCATCTAGTGTTTTATGATACCAACCATCCTTCGGGGATTCGGGGGAGATAAGCAGCATTGATAATCTCCCCCATCTATTTGTGTGGTTAGTGGGTTTTCCACAGAGGAGAGGGGAACCTCTTTTGTTCTTTAATTGACCTCACCTAACCACATAAAGAAATGAGGGAGATTATCAATGCCGCTAATCTCCCACGAATATACCTGAAAGATCATCGCCATCAATATCATAAAACTTTAGATGCACCGCCCTAACTATATAAACACCGCCCACGTAGACTCGGAGGGAGATCTCACGCCATGAAGGACTAGGACGTCCCTCCGAGTCTAGGTGGGAGAGGGGAGGTAATTTTGAACATAATTTTGTTGTGATTCATCTAGTTATTGGTCTTGCTGGATTGTCTGATGGGATAAGTATCTACCTGTCTTGTCCATGGTCGTGCAGGGGGGCACGTAGACCTGCTTCTGCTCCACCGCGCACACGAACTGATGCTTTTCGGCCGGCCTGTCGTCATACTCTTCGCAGAAAACGTCGCAAACGGCCGGGCCGGTCCCGGGTTCGGTGCAGCTCAGTTCTCCTGGGGCAGTCAGCACCAGGCGGCAGTGAGCATAGGCTGCAGAAAAAAAACAATGCTTTCACATAGACGGAATTGTTTGATATGAACTGTCCATCCAACATCTTTCTCCCTCTCTTGGGCAAAAAACCGCTCCAGAAACTCTACTTACAAGGAAACATTCTTAGGGTGAACTCACAGAAATGCACGAAAATTTTACAGGCATAAGAAGATGACTCAAAACACTTACTGTGAAAAAATTAGCTGCTGAATTTCAATAGGAGAGGAGTTATTTAAATTTGAAATTTGGGTTCTGAGTTGCCAAACACATTCATTTAGCACCACTTGGCGACTTTCCAATCGGATGGAATGAGAAATTTGATTCGAAGTGTCTAAATCCACGAAAGTTGGCCCGTGCTAAAGTATTAGCGAAATTTGTTAGAGTTGAGTTGTTACTTTCGTGGATTTAGACCGTGCCATAAAATATATAGTTTCCAATGCATTTTTAAAAAGGCACTGTATATTTGGACGGCTTTTTTCAACTAAACTCTACTCTAATTTCCACGGCTAGGCTACAGCTCGGCGTTTCATTGGTTCAATCACTAAGCGCCGAGACTGCTACGTAATCACGAGACCTACAGCGCATGCGCCACTGGCCGTTTTGGCCGTCCAAATATACACTTCGTTTTAAAAAATATGCGGCAAACAGATAACTCCTAAAAATTAAATGCTAAATAGATGTTGGATTCTTTTTAATTTGCAGGCATTTAGTTTCCAATGCATTTTTAAAAAGGCACTGTATATTTGGACGGCTTTTTTCAACTAAACTCTACTCTAATTTCCACGGCTAGGCTACAGCTCGGCGTTTCATTGGTTCAATCACTAAGCGCCGAGACTGCTACGTAATCACGAGACCTACAGCGCATGCGCCACTGGCCGTTTTGGCCGTCCAAATATACACTTCGTTTTAAAAAATATGCGGCAAACAGATAACTCCTAAAAATTAAATGCTAAATAGATGTTGGATTCTTTTTAATTTGCATATAATTTTGTATTGCTTCATGCGTTATTTATTTTAATTTTCCTTCTTTAATTAATTTTTATTCCTGTTTTGCATTTGATGAACTTTTTTTTATTCGCTCATTTATAAGTGGCAACAGAGAAAACGCGGCCAGTTCATTCTACCATTTGGCGTTCTCTCTGCGTTTCTCGCCTTGTAGGGTTACATTTGGCGTTAAATATGACAATTTTCAATAATTTTTTACAGCTTTTCTACTGTAATTCAGCAGCTAATTTTTTTTACAGAAGGTGTTTTAAGTCATATACTAACCCCTGTAAAATTTTCGTCCAATTCTGTGAGTTCATCCTGAGAATGTTTCCTTGTTAGAACTCTTCTTCGTTTCTTTTTGTTTATATGATAAAGCTACTTTTCTCGAAATCCGTCGTATATTTCTCTATTATGCTTTAAGTCAGTAACTTAATTTATCTCATTAAACCTATTTTTAGTATTAACGGATCATTATTATTCCACATCTAAATGGCAGCAGCGGTCCGATTGATATACAACTACGATGGAAGAATTGATCGCTTCACCCACGTAGGATGTAGGCTTTCTTAAACTTATGAGCTACGGAGTGTAATCTGAATTCGGCCCTAAGCCTTTAACAGAAAACACGTTGAAAAAACGAGAACGGAAACGGTTGATTTCAAACTGTAACTCAGGAGTTGTCGTTTGAAATCTTGAAAAACTCAGTTAGGGTGTAATTCTGTATCTAAAAGTTCTCGATATTCAAATATATATTGTCAGTTAATACGACTCACGTTTACAATCAATCATGTTGGTCGGATGCCATTGATTTTCAGAATTTCTACATTTGTAGTGCTTTGAAGTGGTGGTGCCAATCCTCGAAGGGATTCCATAGCCATAAATGCATTGCTGTCTGCACGTTCTGTAAAAAAAAGGCAAATTTCAAAGTGAATGAATTTTTGTATCAGCTGTAATAATACAGGGGGTGCTCGAGGTAAAATTATCCAAAAGTTATGGCTTATTTTTATAGTAGGATCGTAATACTGATAGAAATTTTAAAAAAATTAAATACACAACCATCAAGTTTTTATATCAATAAGATTTTAATGCATATGCAGTGAAGAATATTCTTTTGCAGTTATTTTGCAATATTCTTTTGCATCAGTTGTCCCTCTGGCTACACTCCTGTTCATATCAGTACTTAATTTATGAGTTAAAAAATCTGCATCAACCCGATGTTCGCCTGGGCCAACTTTTTTCAAAACTACCAAAGGGATATTTTAGACTTACTGGTAGTTGGGCCATTTCCAGCATGTCACCTCTGCGTTCGCGAGCTCAGGCACTTGACAAGGACGGTTCCACTGTCCAGCTTGTCTCCTCTGTCGGAGCAACAGACCTTCTGTCATTCGAGCTTAAGTAGAAAAAATTATTAATTAAGAAGTATAAAATCTAATAAAGTATATCTAAAACAAGAATCATTCACACAAATTCTATCCCTCAATATTCAGCGCAGCGGGATTTATATCCTTCCATCTCCTTCAATGGTCACATTTCAATGACCCTATATTAATGATGCCATGATTTTTGAAAATTTCAGAATTAAAATCAAATTTCAATTCTTAAAACTCATAATTGGGTTTGTATTAGAAAAAGAAGAAATATTTCTCCTTTAATTAAGGAAGGTTCTATTATCTGACATTATATAAATACCCTCCATAAATGAAAATGGGAGATATTTTAATTTGGGGAAACATGGGGTTTCTTAAGTCCTTTTCTATGCTTAATTCTAAGGTCAATGAGATGTAACAACTTGTGATTAGGGGTTTAACACCCCTTGAAAGTAACTTATAAATGATCCCTACCACAATTTTAAAACTTTCAACTAACTTTTTCTGTAGTGTTTTTGTGTTTAAAATTTTACGGTTTCTTCATCATAAGAACTATAATGTATAGGTACACTACACCTATGATTATAGTCCTCGGCCTCGCTACAAGCTCGCTGATGCTACTTAGTAGCATAAACAGCTCCTTGATAGTAGTACTATCAAGGAGCTGCATGCTTGGCAATAAACCATACATATTGGGGAGTTAGGCTCTACACACATTGTGCTAACAATAATAAAAGTAGAGAGAGTAATTGCGGGAAAATCTTAAGTTAATAAATCTCCATTTGAAACTTGCAAATTAATAAAAAGGAACTTACATGCTCTTGGGTATTTGTACTGAACAGGGTACTCTTCGTGATTCGATGAGTTCAAACCACCTTCTAAAAAAAGCAATTTTATTATGGCAGGTTCAAATCTGTTCTACCGACATTACAAGGCCGTGCTTCATATTACGTCACTATACAGGGTGATTCAGAAATAATCATCAATATTTTGGGGGGAGGTAGAGGGGCCCTAGACAAGTATATTTCGAATAGGGATGGTGGGGCGCAGCCTTACCGTTAAAGAGCTTGGACCTAATGTAGTGCGAGCGCGTTTCGAAAGGCCATTTTAGAAGGCCCGTGTGACGAAACAAAACATAATAAAATGAAAAACATTATTGCATGAGGTACAGGAGTATCCGTACTACTTAAATCCTCAATGTGATAGAAATTGGACCACTTGGGGTGAGTTTTTAAACGCGCAATATTAATCTCTTAGTCAAACAATGGAGTTCCCTTAATGGTATTTAGAAAAATGATGACCGGGGAAGGAATTTTCAATGATCAAACAGTTTCAATGATCATTGTTACGATCATTGAAAATTCCTTCCCCTATCATCATTTTTCTAAATACCATTAAAGGAACTCCATTCTTTGACTAAAAGATTAATATTGCACTTTTGAAACTCACTCCACGGTTTAGAAAGTGGTTCAAATTCTATCAAATTCAAGGTGTAAGTAGTAGGGTTACTTCCTTAGCTTATGTAATAGATTTTTTTTATTTATTATGTTTTGTTTCGTCACACGGGGGTTCTAAAAACGGCCTTTTGAAACGCGCTCGCGCTACATTAGGTCCCAGCTCTTTAACGGTAAGACTGCGCCCCACCATCCCTGTTCGAAATATGCTTGTCTAGGGTCCCTCTACCTCCCCTCAAAATATTGATGATTATTTCTGAATCACCCTGTATAGAGAATCAACTATCTTTCCCAATGCAATTAAGTATCAGAAGAAATATATCTTTTCAGGATTTGTATATTTAAGTGACCATAAAATGAGTTACACTACTAGTATCATATGAAGTTTCAATAAGTATATGTAGCATTGAAACTTCATGATAGAGCTTCGTAAGTCCTACGGCCTTGTACTTTAGGTAGACGGGAAAATACAAGTAGCATAGTACTACTCCATGCATTAAAATACCTTTGAATTTTCTCACCTGATTTTGAGAGGTAAGTGAAATCCTCGTAGTCGGAATCGATAGAATTGGATGGAGAAATGATTCTTCCCTCTAAAATATAAAAATTTTTAAATTAGCATTTCATCTGACAACACATAAAGGAAGGAATACTAAGTACCCACACAAAGCAAACCCGTTGAAAACGTGTCCACTTTTTCCAAAATGCGTTTACTGTTGGTCCTGGTTTGATAAATTTTATTTAATTGCACAAAGGGGCTATCCATAAATGATGTCACACTTTTTTTTGCCCATTTTGGACCCCTTCCCCCCCTTTGTCACAAACTGTCACACTTCCCCATACCCCCTCCCCCCTCTGTCACATGTCACGCTCTCAAACCAACAATGTCTAATTCACGAATTTGAAACTGCCCGGAACCAACTTTTTTACTTTATCTTAATTTTCCCCGTTCTTGATAGTTTCATTTCTATCAACCTTTAAGATGCCTTTTGAGAGAAAAACAAGTCTATCGTTTTAAAAATTTTAGGTTTTTTTTTCCGTTGATTTTCAGCTGCAGGATGTGATGTCACAATTTTTAAGCCCCCCTCCCTCCCCCTTGTCACAAACTGTCACAAATTGATTAACCCCCTCCCCCCCTCTGAGCGTGACGTCATTTATGGACGGCCCCAAACTGTACTGATGAGGAAATCTAAAACTTGAAATTTGTACCACTGAATGATATTTTCTAACAAGTAAGTGTCCAAGAAAGCACAAAGGTCCAAGTTTCGTCCGTTTTTCGCCATCTTGGTGCAAAGTATGCATATTCATCTGGAAGTGGATAAGTAACTTCAACCAAAATTGCACGAGCTGTACCATGAAGGATACTCACTCTTGAAGAGGGACTCGAAGTTGTCGTTCGGGATGATGAAGCATTTGCGGCTCTCGCACACTTCCAGGGGGTCGACGTCCACTACGCACCTGGGCATGCCCGTGGCCTCATCGATGACCGAAGAGCTGGAGACAGAGAAAAAGGTGGGTGGTGATTCATACAGAGAATATCTCCAGAAAGATTAAATCAACATAAGAGCATTAAAGAATTAGATAATATTAATTAGGTGCCTAATTGTATCGTTGGCTATCGGCACTAAAGGCCTTATTGACTGCCACTTAATCAGTTGTTAACCAGCAGCTAAAGAGAGAAATTGAGCTTTCCGCCGAGTCTGAATGGTGAATTCCTTCTTTGAACTATGGTTAACCGCTGAATAAGGACATAAGTCACTCTTAGGTTTACAACTCCGTGCGAGGTTGCGCCAAGTTTGGCAATATCCGATCGCTCTTTCTTTGCGCCAAGCAATTTCCCTAACACAATGACCGTCTTTCAACTTAGAGAGATTTGGGAACCTGCTTGGCATCGTTCTACCGTTCTCAAATGATTGTCCAAAATTGACTTATTGTCTTTCTCCTGCAAGCCGACATTATAATTGAGAGTTTATACCATTCTGATTCTGGTATAGTAAATCGCATCCAGGGGATAGAACGGGTTCTCGTACCCGTCAGAAAGTTAAACATTTTGATAATGTGCATTAGGGTGGGTCAAAAATATTTTTTTCACGTTTTCCCAGGGGCACAGCGACAAAAGGGTGCCAAATGGTCTCAAACTAACATGTGTAAAATATTATTCGATTACAATAACTCTTTTTGCCTCCGGATTGGCCTCAAAGTTTCAATTAATATAGTAATTTCATGTAAAAATGGACGAACGAAAATCAAGCTTTTCCCTCGATTGCACAAACCCGTCATGAATATAAATGTGCACAATGGTATAAAAATCATCATTGAAGACTATAAAATTATTATAAATGAAACCAGAGTTGAAATACTTGAGTTGTAATAACACATATTTTGAAATATCTCAATTGTTAGAACTGGAAATCAAAAATTTCTAGCTGGAATAATTAAAATGTGCGAAACCTTTATTGTCGGTTGAGTAGAATGGTAAAAACATTAAATTTTTAATGAAAATAGATATGTCAGAAGGTGGGTACCTTTTTTGGGTTATAGGTTTCAACCCCAAGGAAAGCATTTGGATAATAGTTTAAAAGTTGGAATTTCCTTGAAATTTCTTGGCATATTAGGAAAAGTCCACCCCAAGTGTCCCCATATGATTCCCTAATGTCCAAAAATAAATTAAAACCACATTTTAAGAGTCAAATTTTGAAATATTTTCTTAAGAAGAGCGGTAGATCCCTGTTTTCAGCTTAAAGCTCAGTATTATCCCCTAAGTTTTTAAATAAGTTACAATACTTTACAAAACTTACTTGTAATTATCCTTAACAGTTAAATTTGCGATATTTTAACTTTTATGAACGCATAAGGGAATGCTAAGAAGCTATTTTGAGTCAATCCTCAAAGAGGTATAATTTCATGGGCCTGGGTTTCAGTCTATTGCTATAGCAAAAAATTAGGTTTATCATGACTGAGCGAATCTTAACTGATATTGCCTATGGACGAACTATCCATTCGACAATTGTTTTAACATATTTTTGCGATCATATTTGGATCCCAAGACCAGCCAGTGAAATAACTGTCCGCTGAATTTCGAAAGCGCGCATATTTATGAAAAATACAACTGTTTCTATTTTGAAAAATTAAAAATACCGTTTTATTCTGACCAAACTTGAGGGAGAATGTATATGAACTACCAATATTTAAAATTTGTACCACTGACAATCCACTGTTTGTTGGCAAAAAAGAGATTCAAATTCTACGGCTCTTGTTAATATGATAGCATATTATAATGCCACTTTGGCAGTTGTTTTTGTATTAATAATGTATGAAAGTGACTAATGTGATTAAAATTGCTTTTAAATACCCTTATTTGTGAACTTTAAAGAGTTATCGACAAAAAAATTTAATTTATAAAATTTTTTAAAAATATGAAAAATTACATATTTTTGTTCTATTTGAGGCCAATCCGGAGGCAAAAAGAGTTGTTATAATGGAATAATATTTTACACATGTTAGTTTGAGACCATTTGGCACCCTTTTCTTGCTGTGCCCGATAGAATTTGTAAAAAAAATTTTTCGCCATAGGAAAATGACCCACCCTAATGTGCATGGGTGGTTTAAATCATGAGGGGGGAATGTCCCCCCAACTTTTTGAGAAAATTCAATTTATATAGGAGAAAATCATGTTTCTAAAGCCATCAGGGACAGCTTCCCCCCTAAGTTTTCCAGCGTGCCTCCCCAGGGTTCCCCACCTAAATCCGCCCATGATAATGTGACTTACGTGTTCAGAGCTATGGTGACGATGGAATCTTCGGCATTCCCGCAAGAACAGTCCACGAACGTTGGAGGGCAGAAGTGGGTGGACCGCGCCATTAGCACGGGCAGAAGGCTTAGCAACACGAGGACGATCTCCATCTGAAGAGAACGGGAGGATGTAACAGGAAAAAGTGGCTGAGTCATCCCTACGTAAATTTTTAGTACATCTACTAACTTAAGGATTAATACTTTAGTAAAAGTGTCTGTGTTCTGGGGTTTAGTCAAGGAGGGTATTTCAGGCTATCTTCCCTCGAAAGTCAAAACAATTTTTTTTGACACTATAAAATAACTGAATAAAAATATTTCATATACTTCTATACTTGATAGCTATTAATATACTATATTGCTCTTACTATCAATTTATTCTACTGCTGACAGGGAATCGTACTAATTTTTTTTAGAAGGATTTAAAAAGTCTATATATATCTGGCACAACTTCAAATTGAAATTTTTCCAACTCAAGTCACTTTCACCGTTAAACGTTGGTCGTGCTCCAAAAGGTACACCCAATTACAATTAAATTAGTAGGTAATTAAAACTTAAAATAAACTCTGTTTCATATCCATAAAACTTTGTTTCACCTACCATTTAAGAATTCTAATTATGTTTCCGCAAATGTAAGTCATGTCTTTTGGACACACTGTATAAGAAATTAATAAAAATATTCTTTTTACGAAAAATTGAAATATTACTTTGTGTCTTATATCTGAAACTTAAATAAACGTTACTTACCTTAAATTGGAACATGGCTCTTCAGATCTACACGAATTGCCAAGAGTCCTCTGGTACCCTTCTCCGCCAGTCCCTTTATAAAGAAAGTCTCGCCTAATTTTCACTGGAATCTGGAAATACATCCATTCCGGATACTACCTTGCTTTGCTCGAACTTCGTTCGTGGAAAAAATAACTGTTCCCAATCTCAACTAAGGTAATGCTCGATGTTTTCACATTTTTACCGAATCGAAACGAGTAATTTTCCTTAATGATGCACGTTCAAACGCGGAGTTCAGAAAAGAATAGTTGTTGAATCTTTGAAAATTGTATCTTTAGTAAAATTATAACGCATCTTAGTTAATGCATAACATCTTTACTTATTTATGAACACTTATAGATATAGGTATTTATGATGTTTTCTCATCCTAGCTAAAGCAGTGGGGATAGGGTATAAATCAGTGTTTCCCAACCTTTTTTGGTCCATGCCCCACCAAAGGCTTTCAAAATTTTCCATGCCCCCGTCTTTTTTTTCTCAAAAATCCTTCTTGGAAAGTCAATAGAAACTGGTTATCCATGCTCCATTAGGGGGGCAATTTGGTTGAGAATTTTCAAATTGCCCCCCTAGAAAATCTTATTGCCCCCCGGTGGGGCGTGCGCCCCACCACGTTGGGAAACACTGGTATAAACTATAAATGAGCCTATACTGCTTTTAGATATTTTTAATAACAATTTTTTAATGAATAATTTGAGTTAATAATATTTTCTTTATGACAATAATTTGCTATTTCAATACGAGTGACATTTGAAGTTTGAAGTTCCCAATGGAACAAAACAATATGCACCTAAATTATTAATAAAATATCAAATAAAGGAAAGAAATGCTTTCAAAGCAGAAAATTATATCAAAAGATCCTCTCAATAAATAGCACCTCGTTACTTTTAAGTAATAAAATGCAAATAATATAAATAAATAAGTTCAACAACTAAATAAAGATAAAAACATGAATGAAAAGATAAAAAAGCTGTTTAAATTTTAATTTTTCCCTTTCTTTTATATGAGTGAATAGGTCTTGTCTGACAACTTTTAAAGTAAGTGTTCTCAATTATGGTGGCATGTCCGTCAAGACCTTTACAAAATGCCCCTCTTCCTTTTATTTGTAAAATATAGGCAATTTTTAATTTATTGACAATTTTTTATATCGAAGGAACTCGAGGTTATACAGAGATTTTCGTAAAATCCTACTGTGAACAACACAGTCAGGTAATTTTCAAAGCAAATAAAGGGAACCAAAATAAAAGTAAAGATTACTCAAAGGGAAAAAGCTGTGTAAGCTCTTTTCCAGAAACTTTCTTCGAATATTTATTCAATGATGTCATAAAACTATAGACTAGATCAGCGGTTCTTAAACTGTGGTCCGCGGACCCCCGGGGGTCCGTAGCGGGTGTTCGCGACCGCGAGTAACCTTGGGGAACACTCAAGTTAGCTTTGAGTGTTTCCCAAAGTATTTCAATTTCAAAATGAGATCCCTTTTCCAATGTGCGCTCCACTTTGGGAAAAACTGTCGCAGTCACATATAAAATCTAACTGTTTTGTTTTTGGTTTTATTTGTTCGAAATCCCGACAATCAGTTGCCCGACAGTACGTTTGCCCGACATCATCATCATCATATTCAATGCGATACAACGAAGGAAGAAGGGAGATTTTTATTATTTTTTATTTCAAGTCTACCACATATTTAAAAATATAATTAAGAATTAAATTCAAATTCATATTGTAAAAACGATTATACTAGTTGCTGTTTCAGTTTCTTTCACAACTGCTACTTGCGTTAAAAATAACATTTTATAAAAAAACTCCATATATACTGATTGGGTCAGAAAAATGAGTGTAACTACTATATATGTTGTATATTATACTAAAAAACTTAGAAAATTATGAAGATAGATTTGTAATCACAATCAGTATCTTATATCTATCTGGCAGTTCTCTTTTACCTGCTATTATAGCTGTTATTTTTCAAGGTTATTTTTAAACAGTTGTAAGATAATAGAGCTAATTGAGGAAATTTTAAAATAAGATATTTAAATTGTGCATTTAAATGATTTTTTCTGTTTTAGTTTGATTGGAATGTTTTTAATTTTTCTCAATGTGTTTCAAAGTTTTGAAGTTCATAACTGCTCTTTTTAAAGTAACGGCTTCTTGGAGAAAAAGTGGTAGAAACATAGAGTAGGGTAGAAAGCATAAATACTCGTAATTACTCTTAAAAAAGAAAATAATAACCTGAGTTTATAATCAAATATAGTTTTTTTAAGACGCTTGAATGATTTTTTCAAATAAATACAAATTTCTTCTGTTATTTAAAACTGTTACTTATGTTACTTTTCTATTTTGCTACTTGGAATGTGGATAGGAAAACATATTAATATTGACATTGCGATAAATATTGCAACAACATAAACAAAAATGAATCAATTTAGGGAAAGCAAATGCGAAGGCGGCTTTAGACCACGCGGTTCGCGACAAAAATTGACCCTCTTCCCTTAATTGAATAGCGCCATCTTTCGAGAGGTCGCTGAGTTACTGCGGTGTTCGAAATTCCCGAAAACCGCGGAATCGCTGTGCAAAATTTTTGCACTATTATTTATAACTAACTGTATGGCAACTCTTAAAATTTCGTATTTGTATACAAACATTTTGGATATATCGTAAATGTTGAAATTCCATGTGTTCTTTTCTAGTTTTGTCACCCGATACAATTACCCTTTAGCAAATCATGGAAAGTGTTCATTTACCTCAAAAAAGATATTTCCGGCAAAGAGCACATTCAAATCCCATAGCTGATCATAATATGGAGTAGTAAGTCCATAATTTCATGTCATAATTGCTTCTCATATTTTTTCCCAAGATCATTTATTCTTCTTATCCCCAATACTTTATTACAAAATTAAGTACCTTTCATGTCCCATTAAAAATTTCAAAAATATTCTAAATACCTAATAAATTTTGATAACTAAACCTAAGTACAGAACATTTAATTAAAGAAAAGTGTAGGGTATAAAATATAAATAAGTGCCTTAAAAAGTGGGCGTTTAAAAATTAGGTCCTTGTATAAGGAAGGTCGCTCAGTAGGTTTTACAAGCCTTTTTTCTGCAAGGATGAAACTGAAAATTAAGCTTTTTAGAGTAATAAATATTTTGGAAGTAATCAAATTCATAATTTTGCAGTCCATTGACACCTGCTGACATGGATTGGTCTCCCTTCTACCCTAAGCTTCTTGATGAAAATGCACCAAAGCCAAAGCCCAAGGTGGAGTTTGCTGATGTTGGCTGTGGATATGGCGGATTGCTTGGTAAATGTTCTACTTTAGTTAGGTAGAAATCCTGTTACAATTGTTCTCTACTGTATTAGTATCTTGATGTGATTGATGAGCCTTAGCAAGTATGGGGCATGCCCCTAGTTTATATAAATATATATTAATGTATTTTGCAATTTTTATTAAATTTGAACATTAATTTCTTCTTCTTTGGTCGCCCTACAGCCCTTGATGGGCCTTGGCCTGCTGTACTACTTTATTCCAGGCAACTCTATTGCACGCCTTTTTTTTCCAGTTAGTTTCCGTGTGGGTTCCGGGGAAGAATAGTCCCACTGTATCCCATGCATGTCGTAAGAGGCGTACTAAAATGGGAACCCAGTGTCCGGGGGTATAGCTGGGCACCCCTGTCTCCAGGGGGTTTACAAATATGGAGGCCTGGTCCTCCAGGTTGGGGGTTGGGCTTGAGGCCAACTACCTCACCCCGGAAAAAACCTTGGTTTCGAAAGCTATTAATTATCATAGATTTTCATTAATACTATATTATCTACATAGCTGTACAAAATTTGTAGTTACAATTTTAATAAGACCTCGCCCCTTTTAATGCAACTAGAGTACTTGATTCCTTTTTAAATATCTATGATTATTTTAAAACTTATTCTAGAATCTTTGTGGAAATTTTATTTTTCTCTATTTCACTCCCAAGTGCCACTTTTCCTTACTTTGTGGAGCCTTTGGGTGGCAAATAAACACATCTCAAATCTAGATTAGTTCAAAGCATTATCATTATTCATCATCATCACATCCCCATTGACAAATGGCAAAAATCTGGGGATTCGTGTTCTTCTATACAAAGATTTGGTAGAGCTTTAGAATGAGTCCTCCAGCCGCCATGTTTAACCACAGCTCAAATAATGACTGACAACCATAGATATATTATTATTATTATTAGATCTTAAAATAATATCAATAATTAGTAGACTATTGTTAGAGTTCTAATTTACTACAGTAACGGACCCTTTATCCGGGAACCTGAAATCCGGAAGGACCCGAAATCCGGCTCGCGTTTAGAATTCGTTTTTTTATATATTTAAGAATTTTTAGTGAGTAAATGCTGTTACGACGCGCAATGGTTGCGCCGCCCCTTTAGTGACATCGTCTCGGTGCAGAATGGGACGATTTGGCACTGGCCGACGCGGCCGAATCGTATCGTCTCCGCGCTGAAACGGCTGTTCCAAAATCGGCTGCTGCCTTGCTATCGGTTCTTGCCACGACGACCCACATGCTTTGCCGGAAGTTTTTTGCTGGATCCGTTACGATTGGATGCGCCGCGCCACGCCTTTTGTGACATCGTCTCGGTGCGGAATGGAAAGATTCAACGCGGCCGAATCGTATCGTCCCTGGGCTTAAACGGCCGTTCCAAAATCGGCTGCTGCCTCGCTATCGGTTCTTACCGCGACGATCCACGTGTTTTGCCGGAAGTTTTTTTTGCTGGATCCGTTACGATTGGAAGGGACTATGTCGTTTCAGCGGGTAATTTGGTTTTACAAAAGCAGCTGCGTCTTATATGGCGTTTTTTCCGGAACGGACCCAAAATCCGGAAAATTCCGAAGTCCGGGATGATGTCGGCCCCGAGCTTGCCGGATAGAGGGTCCATTACTGTACTATCAATAATGACAACACTTTATCAGGTTGCTGTGGTTAAACATGGCGGCAGGAGGACTTTTTCTAAAGCTGTTTCAAAGATTTTCTTTACCTATATTAAAAACAACATAATTTAATCACCTGTTTTATTTTAGGAAATGCATCCTCCTGTGGAATCAATGCCTGTGATATACATATGTGAATAACTGTTTTTTGTGCTTATTTATTAAAACAATGTCTTTTATTTTAGTGGAGCTTTCTCCATTATTTCCCGAGTCTTTGATGCTGGGTTTGGAAATCCGAGTGAAGGTTTCAGAATATGTCCAGGAACGCATTAAAGCCCTCAGGATACAGAACCCAGGGCAGTATGAAAACATTGCCTGCATTCGCTCAAATGCTATGAAATTCCTTCCAAATTTTTTTGAAAAAGGACAAGTAAGAGATTGATGTTTTTCCTGCTTAATATTTATAAAAAGTAAACTCCTTCAATCTCCAATTTCAAAAGTCTGCCTTGTAACAAGGGATTGTTAAAAAAACTTTCTCCTATTCTCCAATTTGGTGTCTTATGAAATAATCATACATGTGATTCTTCCGCCAATTGGCGGATATCCGCCAATTAGCTTAGCAAAATTAAAATCTGACAATTTGATTTGCAAAGCTGAAATTCCACTTTCTTATTTTCCAATAGTTTTGTACTGAAAACTCTGACCGTCTGACCGCTAGTGTGGCCTAGTACTAAATTTTAAGAAAAATCGAAAATTTTTTAAAAATATCGTATTAATATGAAAATTAGTTAATATTTAAGCTAAAAAATATGAATCTAGCATATCGAATCCTAGATCTCGGGCTACCCTGTCTTGGGTCATGCGCCATAAAAACCCAACCAACCTTGGTCTCGGGAAGTAGAAGCCGATAGACCCCTCTACTTAAAATTAAGAAAAAATTAGGTGACATCGAATTGTTTTAAAAATAATTTCCGTCAATTTTATGTCTGTGTAATCACATGTATGAATAATCTATACTGTCTGGATGTGGGAGCCTAAAAAATAATTATCTAATTTAAAGATGAAGGATAATTTATTGATATCTTTCAGTTTCTTAACATCCTATGACCCAAAATTCGATCCATTTAGTACCTTTGAATTACCCAAATTGCTCTATAAAATAAAGTTATTTGGTATTCTTTTGAGTGGTTTGAACAAAAAAGTTATAAACCTGTATTTGAATAGTTTGCATGGGTTTCCTAATTTTTCTTTAGGTTTATAACCTGGGCATTAAATATTCCTTTGTATTTTCTTCTAGCTTAGCAAGATGTTTTTCCTGTTTCCAGATCCCCATTTCAAAGCTAAGAAGCATAAGTGGAGGATCATTAGTAGCCAACTATTATCAGAATATGCTTATGTTCTTCGAGTTGGAGTGAGTTTTTTAATTTTCATCTCATTTAATATTCAAGCAAATTTTTTACTTATTTACTTAACCCTTACAATCTTAACTGCCCCAAATTTTCTCTAGTGGTTAATGGGAATCTTGGGTGACTAGGACTGAAATGGTTTATACTTGTGTCAGTATAAATAGCATAATATAGTAACTTAATTGTACTTGTACAAAACTTAACTTGTTTGTTTCTTGATGCAAGTCCATCTTGTTTCATTCACCAATGTTAAGGTTATACCAATTCATCCCCAAAGGATCTCAAAAGTCATCTACTTTTTTTGCTTATAGCTTGCATGATTTTCTTTAACACTCACTACAATTCTGATGGATATTTTCAATCTAGTGAATGTAATTATTGTACATGTAATTCAACTCGGTTGCACGTTAAGTATATCTTATATCATGTTTTTAAATTAACAGTATGATCACAGTAAGATGATTTATAGCTTTGATTTTCAACCGATTATGTAATTACAATTTTTTATCATTTATATTAATTAAAATAATTGTTTTATAACCACGGCTCAAAATGATTTTTGACTAATTATTACAACAAAGTGGTAGCAGAGCGTGGTTAGTGGAAATTAATAATTTGGTCTAGTTGGTAGCAATCAGCAATAATGATGGATCAATCATCGTCAAACATTGAAATGCTAAACGGAAAAAATTATCTTATATGGTCCATGAAGATGGAAGCCTTACTGGATGCAAAAGATTTGTTTGAAGACGTGATTGTGAATGATGAACCAAAGAAAAAAGAGGACCAAGTAATCTGGCAGAGAAAAAAAATAAGATGGTCTTCGGCATCATCGTTCTTAGCTTAACGGCGGAACAAGCCATAGTCTGGAGAGGATACAGAAAAGCAAGAGATATTTGGTATGGATTAAAATCCGATACGAAGAAATGCTTGAGGACAAGAGGACCGACCTGATTTTGGAATTGACGAGACTTAAAAAGAATCCGGAAGAGAGCATAGATATTTACCTAACCAGAGCTCAAGGATTATCTCAACAAGTTTCTCTGCTGGGCAAGGAAGTCACCAAAAGAGAGCTTGTTAGATACATCGTAGAAGGGCTGCCAGTGGAGTACGAACCAATTGTTCTGGCGCTGTCAGCAAATAGAGGGATTGGATTCATTAATTTAAGGGAAACACTCTTAAATTTTGAAAAACGAGAAGCAGAAAGAAGTGATAAATTCAAAGCATTCAGGACTCTTGATAAGACCAGAGAAAAGCTTTGCTTCACTTGTGGAAAGCCTGGACATTTTCAAAGAGATTGCTGGTACAGAAAGAACAAGAAGAATTACAAGCCTGAAAGGGAAAACAAATTTGATAATCACAGAAAAGATCACTTTAAAGGTGCGAAATAATCAAGTTTTTCTGTACGGGAAATCGCTTTAAAGACTGACCATGACCACAAAGACAGAATCGTAGTTGAGAACAAATGGAACCAGGATTCTGCCTGCACTTCTTACATGAGACCCAATAAGTTCTTTATGGAGGAAGATGATGAGGAAGAACACAAGGTGGTATGCGTGGACGAAGATGACCGGGATATTGATGAATCGACCAGTCGTGGAAAAATTCAGGCGTCTACCACCGGATATACCGATAAAAAGGGTACTCAAGAGAAAGAAAAGCTTACAAAAATATTTGATTTAAAAGAGAAGAGAATTTATGAAACTTCCGATGTTGTGTTTGATGAATGGAACAATGGGTATACTAACGACGAAGAGCTAAAGAAAGAAGTCGACTATATGGAAGTAGACTACATAGATCAAAATAACAGCATGGAAATCCCTCCGATAGACAAACCCCCAAATACTGTTGAAAGTTCTTCTATGAATTCCGAAGATAACACTGTTAATGATACAACATCCGATGGTGAAAATAGTAATGAAAAGTTAAAGTCTCCAATACCGATCAGGAATAAAAGAAGACCTGCTAAATTCGATGATTATATAGTCTATTCAGCAATAGATTTCATACCAGATTCATATCAACAGGCAATGAACGAAGAAATGAATTCCTTGGAAGTAAACGAAGTTTTGGAACTTGAAGAAAGATCAAAGGATAAAAGAATTGTTAAAAGCCGTCGGATTTACAGAATTAAAGAATCTCAAATCGAAAAGAAGTACAAATCCAGATTGGTAGCGAAAGGCTATGGACAGAAACAAGGAGTAGATTTTTCAGAAAGTTTTTGTCCAGTATTAAAATGGGATTCATTCAGAACTCTTTTAACAATAGCAGCATCAAGAAACTTAATTTTAAAATTTTATGATGCTAAAACTGCTTATTTAAATGGAGAATTGAAGGAAGAAGTTTACATGGAAGCGCCAAGTGGATACGAATTACCCAATGATCAAGTATACCTCCCGAAGCGAAGCATTTATGGATTACCACAGTCTGGAAGATGTTGGTACAACAAGTTTAGTGAAATTTCGATGGAAGCCGGACTAAAGAGAGTTAAAGTGGATCCATCCGTGTATTCGAAGAAAGAAGGAGATGAATACATACATATTGGAATATACGTAGATGACTTCCTGATGATAGCAAGGTCAGAGATAATCATTACAGATGTAATTAATATATCAGGAAATATTATTTTGTAAAAGCCACCTAACTGGGACATTTGCCTAGCACCCCAGGCCCCACGGTCACGAAAACGAAGATGGGCATTGTAGGCCTTGGCCCACTTGGGCTGTTGCGCCGATGGTTTAGTTTAGTTTTTTTTATTTTGTAAAAGAAGATTCTGAATTTGGTAATATGAATTTTAGGCATAAGAACAAAAAAGAGCTGCATGCTGACGCCATGACAAAACACATACCGGCAGAGGTGTTTGAAAAATTTATGAAGGAACTTAGAATTTCTTAATGTTTTGAATTTGGACTGTTTTCAATATTTTGAATTTTTCAGGAGATAGAAAATATGGGGGGGATTTGATGGATATTTTCAATCTAGTAAATGTAATTATTGTACGTGTAATTCAACTTGGTTACACGTTAAGTATATCTTATATCATGTTTTTAAATTAACAGTACAATCGCAGTAAGATGATTTATAGCTTTGATTTTCAACCGATTATGTAATTACAATTTTTTATCATTTATATTAATTAAAATAATTGTTTTATAACCACGGCTCAAAATGATTTTTGACTAACTATTACAACAAATTCTCTTATTTAATGACCAAACATTTCTATTACCTGGCAGATTGATGTTGTGTGTATACAAAACTACTTTGCGAAATCATGGAAAAAACCCAATCATAATAGACATGAAAGTGTTTATTTAGGAAATTTCCGCATATTATTTTTATTTTGTAACTATCACACTTTACGAATCCAGTTGTTGCAGTTGTTATAATGCATCACATGAAATTGTGTTTTACAGAAGTCTGTTGCAATTTAAATTTGGCTAGTTGATGTGGTTCTGAATAATTTTCAAAGTTACTAACTGCTGTTTAACTTTCAGGGCATAGTGTACACCATAACTGATGTTAAAGATTTACATGATTGGATGGTGAAGCATTTAGATGAACATCCTCTTTTCCGTAGGATACCACAGGAGGAATTGGTATGTAACTGTTTGTTTCCTTTTAGCTGTTTAGAGATCATATCGCTGACATCATCCGATAACCTGGTATCTTGGATTATGGAGAATCTATAGTAGTATGAGATATTCGGTTGAGTTCACACCAACGAATGGCGCCAATGACCATTTCGAACCCCTACGTTAGTGAGATGTAGTAAAACCCAACCCATTGATGCCGAAAAAGAGGATTGTTGCGGTTACTCTGGGAGCATTATGTAAAGGAGTTAGCCTTTTAGTTTTTGTTTCACTTTTCCATTTTACTTTCAATTCATTGGAAATAAATTTATTTCATAACTAAGGAAAATATCTTGACAACACCTGCTAATTGACTGTGAGTAGAGCCAGTTCTCAAATTTATCTCATTAGCATAAGAGTAAAATAATAAAAAAATAAAAATAGAACTTCTTGTGATTCTTTGGAACTTCTGCTGTTTTCTCTAACTGCTTATTTAAATACAATTCTATTGGTCGTTCATGAAAATCTGTTTGGCGAGGAAACGAATCCTGCAGACTTTTACTGTATATTCACCATGATAAAAATTATGAGTTAATCCGATGATGCCAGCGATATGTAGTTCACGGGCGGCGTTTCCGGGGGGGACGCGTCCCCCCCAATATTTCTGACTCTTAAAATTTTTTAAAACTGAAAACGCTTTACACAGTGATGTTCACTTTCAAAACCAAACCAGTAATGCCCTCCCAAATGTATGCCCTCCCCCAACTTGACCTTGGACGGGTCTGGTCTGCACGTATCCGGATCAGTTCAACGACTTCCGGTCCAATGAAAAACAATAGATACCGCCTGGAATACCGCCAACAGATACACGTGTCTGGAATCAGCGACAGGCAAGGTTAATTAATAAATTACGAAATTAAAATAAATTACGAATCATTAAAAGTCGAATTACAACTCTTTCATCTTCGCCACAAGACAAACTCCCTAAGTGATGTTAAGGAAGTTGTAACATCTTTGACAAAGGAGGTGAGGGATATGTTCCCCAACATAAGCTCTAACAAAACTTATGCTGATATGTCCTGCGTCAAGTTGCGAAGCTGAAAGAAGCTTCAGTGCTTTGAGGAAATTAAAAACTTATCTCCGCTCAACAATGTCACAAAAACGACTAAACCATATAGCAATCTGCTATGTGCATAAAAAAATATTGGAAAAAGTAGATATTAGAGATGTAGCCGAAATCTTTATCTCTCGGTCCAAAAGCAGAAGGAATGTATTTGGATCCGCAAAATAAAGTTTTCTTTTTTTTCCAAGTATATTTATTTTAAATATCAATCAGTTATTCGAGTCATTTTTTTAATTATTTTTGAATTATCTTTATTTTTAAGATTCTTTTGGACGTTTAAAAACTATGTTCTTTTTTATTTTGTTTTTTGTCAATGAATTTGAATTTGAAAAACGTTGTGTTTTCTTTTATGTCTTTAAGTAATGGAAGTAGTGAACTACAATGTTGATTTTCGAAAGGTATGTTCTAAAATACAGTTTGGCACGTGTAAAAAAAATTTTTTTTAATAATGCTGCCAAGGATCCAAAATCTGGTAATCCGTCCCCCCAATATTCGGTGGCCGCCGTCGCCAATGTGTAGTTCACAACACACACACTTTGAGGAGGTCCAACTTTTATATAATTAGATTTTAAAGCCATTAGTTCATCAGCCTTGACAAAATGTTAAGAATTCAACCAGGGATAAGTTCTTTTTATGATAAAATTTCAGTTATATCTGTTTGTAGGGACATAATGTTAATATTTAGTTTTGCCAATTGTGTGACTTAGCTTTTTATCTCAATCTTGCATTGTGTTTATTTTGTCCATAGGAAAAAGATCCAGTCATTGAAAAAATTTATGAGAGTTCTGAAGAAGCAAAAAAAGTTACAAGAAACAAAGGTGACAAATTTTTAGCGGTTTTTTCAAGGATAGAAGATCCTTTTTATGACACATCAGAGTCTATCAGTTGAATAAGTCTTGGTAAATAAATTTGTAAATATTTTATAAGTTTTCTTTTTTTGTGTCCATGAAAAATTTTAGTTTTAAATGAGTCAGTTAGAAGGGAAGGGGCACAAGTGACTTTGTTTTTAAATAAAGTGTTTTCTGAGTGTGGTGGGTATGTCGGCAAATCTATGGTGTTGGAGGGGAGCAATTTTATATCAATCTATTTCTCTTAGTCTAATCAGCCAGAATCATTCAAAGCTCAGAATTAGTAATTTAAATTTATTTACTTTTTTTTCAAAATTGTTTTACTTGCAGTATTTATATAATGTGTAACAATTCAAATATCACAAGGCTTTCAAATCAACTTTAAAGATTCCATCTATTTTGTAACCTATTGTAGCCCAACAATCCACTGTTGTAGTTGATTGGAGAAGCTACCACAAGTTCTCAGTCCATGACGCAACCCAACGCCATGTTACTGGTTTAAGATGTTTTTTTTGTTGAGATTCTTTTAATCTCTCCTCTCATTTGCCTCTCAATGTTTTATTTTCAAATGTTTGGCCTGCAGTGTATTTTATACCTGTATACTAAGTTCTGTAAAAAAATTGTTGTGCTATTTAATTTATTCTCCTTATTAATCAATCAAAATATGGTTTCTAAGTGAAAGAGAGCTCTCATTAAAAACACATGACAAGAAAAGTACTTGCCAACTCTAATCCTATACAAAAGTTAAAATCAAAATGTCACTTGTGCCCCTTGGCTTCTATCACAGTCAATTATTTTATAATAATGTGATCAATAACTTCTCAATACCTCCTAAATCAAAACCAGAGTTAATATTAGTGGGATTTTTTATGTATGCAATTGTACAGTTTAATAATTTTTTTTGAAAAGTACTTCTAATGTCTCAGACCCTTGTTTTACTCTAATATCCTTTTTAAAATGAATTGCTTTTTGGGTTCATTTCCATTTACGGTCCCCCTGAATACCGCCATGCTCTTTTAAACACTTAAAAGTAGAGATATTGCTGAATAATTTCAAACTCATAGATTAAAATGTTCAGTTAGATCAATAACTGTTCAGTTTATCAATAAAAATCACTAAAATTTTTCGATATTTCTACTTTTTGGTGTCTAATAGAGCACAGCGTTATTAAGCAGGACTGAAATTGAACCGGACTTGAAGGAACTGGTTTCAAAAGACAAAATCGTTCAAAAGACATCTTCAAAGTTCTCGTTCCAAAGACATCTTCAGAAGTATGTAACAGGAGAGTGTGGGTCTTCACAATTTTATAATTGAGATGCTAACAGGTTAACTACAATCAGTAACTGTTGGTTATAGCTTGTTGATGCAACATCTTAATTTTTTGTGCGTTTTACTCTTGATTGATATCCTTAATTTTTTTATTCTTCATATCGCCTTTGAAATACTTATTATTTCTTACTAAAAGATTCAATTAAATAAGATTGAAAAATTAATATTGATAACACTATTAGAATGCAGGAATTCTATTAAAAACACAGACATTATGTTAAAAATTTAATTTTAAATTTGTATATGATTGAAACTTTTCATTTGTACTTTTTTTAAATATGTATGTAAACTTCTTTAGACTCCTTTGGTTAAAAAAATTTTTAACCTTATTAAATTCATTACAAAAATTAAAGCTGTAAATGTTTTATTCCTATTTCTTTGTTTTAACAGATTTTTTTATCTTATGTTATAACTGTCTTGTCAAAGAAAGCTAAGTTATTATACAAATGTTTTCCACCTTTATTTATCAAAATACTGTACACATACACCATACAAAAATACTTTTGTTAATTCCTATATTAGATAATTTATATAACAATAAATCCTAAGCAATGTTTGTGAACATGAAGAGGCTTTTCTTGTGGTCTTGCTCTTTGTCATGCACTATATTTTAAGCTCTTTAAGATTAAACTGAAAATATAATGCAAGACCCCAATGAGTAGGAACACTTGAAAATGAAATATCGATGATTATAAATAAAAATGAATGATTTTATATGAGTTTGTTCCCACTTTCATTAACACAAAGGAAACAGTTCAAATATAAATAAATTGCTACTTATAAATTATCCCTGGAAAAGGTTTTGTATGAACAGTATATAAATAAAAGCATCAAGTATATTTATAATTGCGAGTGATGAAACATAAAAGGGCGTATACAGACAATCACATTACAAAGATTTATGTTTTTCTCAATTTGAAATATGCTTAAAGATAAAAAGAGGAATTCTTAAATAGATTGAAATTAGAATAAGCACTGATGTGTTCAGTCATTCTATAGACTAGTAACACTAGGGCAGTATCTAGAAAATTCCTGGAAAAACATCCTTTTCCTGGAAATGCAGACCTGCCAGCTCTCAGGTTTTTGGCCGGAGTCTCCGGTTTTTTCGCTAAAACTCCGGCCTCCGGCTTTTCTTGTGTTTCCTCCGTTTTTTTCCCCTTTTGAACCAAGTTGATCTTGACAGAAACATTTTTTCCGTTCTATGTTAAGTAATGTTAATTTCAATCAGATCTTCTGTAGATTAACTCAATTCAGTTCTTCTGTAAGCAGACAAAACCTAGAAAGTTTGGTAACACTGAGAACAAACCAAAAAGAGCCTTGTTTCCAAAAAGTATTTAGTGAAAAATTCTTAAGAAATGCCAAGTCTGCAACCTCTGCATCTTTTAAATAATCTTATTTAATTTGATTTCATTAAATACATTTTTTTGCTAAACGTGTCTGTATTAAATGTATTTTTAAGATGCTTTTTTTGTATATTGATATTTGTATGTTTTTCATGTATCAAAATATAATCCCTAAAGTGCAATTTTCTATGTCGATAAAAATATCTCAGGTTTTTTGAAGTTAACAAGTTGGCAGGTCTGGAAATGCAACCTTAGGAAAGCTTGCATTTTTGTGCTATTCTATCTATAGTCTATCTTATTGAAATAGTAAGTAGTTTTGAAACTAAAGGAAAACAATAACAATAGCTGCCATTGATGAAATCTCATACTGACCAAGAGAAATCATTGAGATCTTGGACATAGTTACCAAAAGTCAAAAGGTGATTGGAAGTGGAAATATGCGAAATAATATTTGTTCTGGGTGCAAATCTTTGGCAAAGACAGATTGGTAGAAGTGAGATACATGGACACTATAAAATACAAATATCACACATATTTCAAAATAAATAAAGGACAAAGAAGGAACACTCTACAAAAGATTCTACTCTACAGTGATTTCATAAGCATGTAACTCTCAAATGTGTGGCATAGATTTGCTTCAGAGTGTGAAAGAACTCTTCTTTTGTGTTGTCCATATTTCAATTCATTCATATTATTCAATTCATTATTAGTATCAATTCATTAACCAGGTTATTAAATACAAATAAAAGTAAAGACCAACAGGCTTGAAGCCTGATAAGTTGGTAGTCTAATACATGGTCCCTGCATATTAAAGGAAAAGCTGGTTTTGTTCAAATGACTGTTGATTTGTGACTGGTTGTTTTAAAAACATATATTATTGAGGAACAGTGGATGTTTAATTTTTAATTAATTAAATATTTTAAAAAATTCCATCTGTCTAAAAAGTTATTTTGCAACACTCTGAAGTATTTTTTTACTACTATCCTGATTTGATCACAGTGAGAATCCATGCAAACAAGCACTAACATAAGTTGATTGCTGTTCTGAGCATTTTTCCTGTCAAACTTATTTGACACAGCAAAACGGAAGAGTAACCAGACAGAAAGAATAGAATCATGCCTGTAAAGTTAATATTGTGGCTTGACTGACATTAACATTGCACAATGAATTAAAAGCTGTAATGGGAAGGCTCCTTAAAAGAGCTGTCCTGCTAACTAGTCTGTTGTTGAAATCTTGGTTGCAAAAAAATTCATTGCTAAGTTGAGAGGGTTTTTTACAAAATGACATGGTTGAAAAATATGTATCTTTAACCTCCTTAGATAATGGGGAATATTTTAAATTAGTTTTTTTAATAAGGGTCTTTCTTTGAAAAATAAAAGTAATTTTTTACAGAACACCACTAAAATATAGAGTTTTTAAGTTGATAAAAGTTAGCCTCAGTGGATGTTTTCCTTTCCAAGACTGTAAAGTCACTGAAGTCTTTCCTTCCTAAGATATTATATTACTGTCCCAGTTAGCCTATGTGTACCTTAAAGAAACTTTTCGACATTGACTCAATTCTTTCTGTGGATCTCTTATTAACCTAGACAGCATTTTTTATCGTTTTAGCCAGAGCAGTCAATTCAATATTGCAATTGACGCAAGCTTAGTTCAAGAATTCTTCTTTGCTAATGTTCCAATTTTAAGATTAAGTGAAGAAAAAGTGAACTAAGTTTGGCATTCTAGTAGGCTTGAGCTGTCATATTAAGTCTCAGTGAAAAATGAACTTGCTGCAAAAGCTTGCTCTATCCTGCTTAGGACAAGCTGGACTTTGCTGTCTGGTCAAAGGGATGTTCAACGTCCGTTATAAAAGTCTGTTGATTAATCGTCCAGAAGTGATGACGTCAGTGCCTACGTCCACCCATGAAGTAGTGTGAGGCCAGGGAGCGTGTACTGCTGGAGGCGGAGTCTTCGTCCATCTTTGCCCGCCTCCTTCGCTGCCATAGGATGGCCCAGGCGAGGATCAGCAGCAGCTGAGCCACTAGGAAGAGGGAAGCGGCCACTACCAGGCCAACAAGGTTCACACAGCCACCATCTTTCTTCAGCTCCTCTGCAGAAGATAAAAAACTATGAATATGTAATCCAAAAACATCGTAGCTATTGAGATGATTGAAAAATTTTAGTTTTAGCACGACTACAATGGCCAGATTACTAATGTTACTGAACTAATAAATGCTTCTGGAGTCCTGTGCTACTGCGAGTCTTAATCCAGTTAAAAGGTTTCATTGGCCAAAGGCCAGGGAACCCTGAAATTGTGACACATGATAGACGTCATAACGTCTCGATTGATAACTCTTTCCCCTACCACTCAACTTAGCAATGAAATCTTCCTTGTTCCACTTGTACAGTTCCCACTCGATCTCAAAATGTGCTCGAATATGGAAGATTTCAATGTGAAGTTGAGTTGCTAAAATAGCTATCAATCGAAGCTTCACAACGTTTATCAAGTCCCAATTTCGAGCTTCCTTAGACTTATTCGTTTATTAGCAATTATATAGGCGACCTCATATTGCAATTTGGCCTTCAAACGTCATCATTGTTTCAATACTCATGCCATATTATGGAGGCACGGGTGGATTTAGGAGTAGCACCGGTAAGACCTGAACTGCACTCCCCTTGGTTAAAAAAATCTTATATTTTTTATACAGCTTAAATCTTAGCCATTCTTGGAAGTTAGAAAATAACGATAAGTGGAGTTCAGGCACTTTGGCAGGACCTCTTGGATTGGAGAATATATAGTAGGGCACTTCTCAGTCCTGATTGTATTGAAAACATTATTTACCATTAAAAAAGGGAATACCCTGAAAATTTTGTGTAAGGGCATTGCCACTTGTAAACCTACCCATGCACGTAGATTACGATACGCGCATAACTAATGTTTGCCATTTTTTAGAGCTATTTCTTTTCTTTGGTGTTAAAAACTGCTCAGTGATGTTCACCGAGATGGAAATATAATGAAGGACTCACCCATGATGTCATCGTTGGGCCTTCGCGAGTATTTGTCTTGCTTCTCGAAGCCGAACTTGTCGGTGATGTGGATGGTCTGCACCACCACCATGTCGTCCTTGTCGTCTGTCACAGCACGACCTCCGATGCCATAGTGCGACGCCCCGCGCCTCTTCCTCCGACCCATGGACATGAAGTCGCGGCTCTGACCCTGCGCCTTGGCACTGCACTCCACCTGAAAAGACAAGTGTTTCAATTAGTAGGAAGAAACACAATGTACCAGAACAGCGAGTCCATGGCCATGGAAATCTAAAAAGCATGGGGTAAGTCTTGTGACAGGTGCCTTATTGGGCACTGGGATCACTATCCCAGTGCTAAAAGTCAAACTAGCACTATCCTTGTTACGTCACGAGAGGCGGGGAAATAGAATTCCAATCGTCGAATCCTCCAATACCCTTGCGAGAGTGACAGATTGAATGACCACGTCACAGCCAATCACAGCTATGATCTCCAAATTGTACTGCCTACGCTTCTCTGCCAATCATAAACATTTCAGTGCTGCCTTCTATCATGTGATGCCATTTGAAAATAGCGTTTTGGAACCTCTGTTAGGATTTTTCTTAGTGAAAGAAACCATTTTGAAAAGAGGTCTGATAGTGTTTTTTTTTCAGGCGTTTGGGCAAGGCAAAAATGAGCAAAAGCTGTTGGAGTTAGCTCGTTGTTGCGGCAAGACAGTTGCTGTTGCATTCGCTAGATAGGAGGATGTGGTCTCCAAAGATTTTGCCCCAGTTATTGTTCCATCAAGTCAGGGATCATTAGAGTAATTTTTAAAGATCCATGGGACACAAGATAAAGCATTCTCTAGCATTTCTTGATGAACATGGTATACGAATTAATGGACCTTTTCCACTTAACTGTGTTGCTGCATTTCTATGAGGCCATTGGACGAATCATGGAGAGACGAAAGTGATGCCATGAGCTGTGATTCGTCCGATCGGTCTCAACAAATGGGATAAGTAGTAAAGATTCCTAAATATTTTTGCCTCTTTTGTGTAGAGATGGAATTTTACCGGTCAAAGAAGCAAAATGTTGTGCTTTGGTTATGCGGATATTCTATAGTCAAGCTATCTCATTTGTAGTCACGAATAGGCGGGTATTTCAAGTTTCCAAACTAAGATAAGGGGCCATCCATAAATTACGTGAGGTCAAAAAGGGAGGGGAAGGGTTTGGAAAAATCTCACCAAGGGGGGAGGGGGGGTCGATTAAAATCTCACGTCAACTTTTTTTAACTTAATTAGGTTCTATGAAGCACAAAATGCAAATAATTTTAGTTGTAGGTAAATCTCACGTGGGGGGGGAGGGGGGTCAAGAAAAATCTCACTAAATCTCACCAAGGGGGGAGGGGGGTCCAGATTTTGGAAAAAACACCTCACGTAATTTATGGATGTCCCCTAACTTATTATTTTTAAATAAATCCTTTAATTACAAGTTATAACAATACATAAAGAAAATTCCCTCCAAATCTTTAACTGGATTCATATATATTAATACTCTTCAACTAATCTGACGGTGTAATCAAATGAAAAAAATGTTTGTTGGACAGAGATGTTGGGATGGGAGCCAAGTACAAAGTTGTTGAAAGTTGAATCACTCGACACCTAAAAATATCGATTTTAAAAATTCAACAGTTCCGACTCACCGGTTCGCAGTTGGGCAGACATGGGGTGACGAGGGCCTTGAACTGGACGATGTCCGAAGTGGGGAACTTGAAAGCTTCGAAAGGGGCCAGGAGCGTCTTTCCGTCGTTCATGGTCTTTCCCAGACTTCCCATGATGGTGATGTCGGTGGGACACCTGCGAATTTGTTCTTTTTTTAGAAATTGGTCATCGAATCGTGGTATAGTTTTTTTGAATCTTCGTTTCTTAGGCCTAATTAACACGATGCCAGTCATCCTTTCAGTCGCTGCTTACCAAGGAATCGAATCATGCAAAAGGACCACAAAAACTGCATTTTACTCTTTAAAAGGGTTATTATTCATTCGAATTTGTGAATTTACGTTTCTTTTACAGTTCTGTAAACCCTTTCAGTCTTTTAGCCTCTCCAAAATTTCCATATGATTCAATGGTAATCTCGGGTGGCTTACGATTGAAAGGGTTAAAGGACGACAGTTCAAAATTTTGACACTAAATTCAAAGAATTAAAATGAACTATTTTCGGATAGGTAAATATTGATACGCAATTGTTGAGAAATTCCCGTTGGATTTTCAGTTATTACTGGATTTTTCGCAACTGATATAGTGTAAATTGGGCGTTACCAAATTTCTCGTATGTTTACGAACAAAATTTCAAACATTATAATTTCTTACCCTAGACTGTCTATGAGTAGGATCTCGCTGTTGTCTATTCCGTCCATGGCTACGAGCTCTCGAACGAAAATCTCATAAGGACCTGTATTTGAAATAATGTAGTTAGGAGAAATATGCTAAGAATAAGGAAAGAATGTGCTATTCCTTCAATGATTACTTTCATTCGTGGCTAAAGCAATATAAAGTTTCATTCTTTGCTTAAACTAAACTTTCAAATTATCCACATTAAATCGTGAATTTCTGAGAAAATAGAACGAATTAAGAACATTTACAATCCAATGTAAAGTTAACTGTTTAAAATGTTTACTGTTATTTCTTATTTTACATACTTGTTTTTTATTAGATAATAGTAGTATCTCTACCACCAAATTTCAAGTTCTTGAAAATATCAGTAACTAACACACATATAGTAAGTTCATGAAGGTTAACAGGTGCGGATCCAAAGGGGGCACTCTGGACAGTGTCCTTCCACCGTGGGCCCAAAAAGGTTCTCAAAAGGATTTTAAACCTTTTTACAATTAAAATTAAAATTTTTTTTGGGGGGAGGACCCTCAAATCCCCCAGCTGTACCACAAGGGGATCTTGCGGGATACTTTTTAGAAAATCCCCAACATTTGACACTTAGTGTCAAAAGGTAAAGGCGGTGGTCTGGAAAAGTGCCCCCCCCCCTGAAGACGGGCTGGATCCGCGCTTGACTCTAACGGGGTTTAATTTTATAATGGGAAAAAATTTATCAAATAAAATGCAGTACCGTACATATTAATTGGGGGCAAGAAATAAAAACTTTCAAAATTTATTAAAAGTTCTCATACGACAGATAGCCCTTAAAATGGAATATTTTGACCGTAAAATACTGTTTTGGAAAAGGGACATAGTTCCCAATATTTAAGTTCTTAAATGTTAAAATAAGTCTTGAAGAAACAACATGAGAGAAAGGAAGCGGCTACTCACTGTTGGGGTCGATGATTTCGAATCGTAGGGCCAGGGCATCTCCAACTTGGGCAGCGCTGATGTCGTGTCCGGAGCGGTCAGTGATCATCATGGTGACGTTGGGGGAGCTGACGGTCGCCGACTGGGTGCCCGCGGGGTCCACCTCACTGCGAAGAAGGAGACACTTGTTTCAATCAAAGGATACGTAAAGTGGTTATGGTTTTTTATTATTGATTTTCGACTTTAGGAGCTCGGCTTACTACTAGATACTATACTGGCTAGAGCCGAGTTTTGAATTATGAAAACATTTGACAGTTTTTCCCGCTAGGATCGATACATACAGGGGTCTATAACGTCCTATTCAATAGGATAACACATTGACAAATAAGGAAAAATAAAGGAGTTTTTTCATCATGTTACTTTGCTGACTTGTTGGCGATTATGAGCCTATCTTTGCCAAACTTTGTTCCCATGACAACCCAATTAATCTAGGTAACAGTAAATGCTTTTTTTAGTAGATCTCCTGTTCCAATTTTCTCTCCAAAGACTTTTTCAAAATCATAAAGCCCCGTCTTCCCGTCTTTCCGTGGGTCTATATTTTTAAATGATTTCCGTATTTAGGCTGGCCTGCATGCTGCATAATATCCAGTGAGCCGTGTTAGAAGTAAAAGCTTGCATGAATATCTAGTTCAGTAAATGTGCATCTAGGTTTTATGACTAGTATTTAATGTTTGGTTGATTGAAAGAAATAATGAGAAGAGAGAGGAAATGGAAACTGGACATGGGGAGAACGAGAAGGATGATAAAAGAACGAGAAACGGAAATGAAAAGGACGCGGGGATGTAAAAGAAGAAAAAAATGGAGGGAGGAGAAGAGAATAACGGCCATATTCACCACTAACTTAACCTAAGGTTAACCTGGAATCAAGCTCTTTTGACAACTTCGATTGGCTTAAAACTTGTTTCCCTTTTTCAACAACCAATTAAAAGCTTATTTCCAGGTTAACCTTAGGTTAGGTTAGTGGTGAATACAGCCGTAAATGTGTAAGAGGGGGAGGTTGAAATGGGATTTGAAATAACTGAAAAAGTGAAGAAAAAATCGAAGATCCGAACAGCGTTATGCTCCTATTCCTACCCTACCATACACTAAACTTTTACGTTGATCAAAGAAGACACCAAACCAGGGTTTTGAAGGCATCCCCCAAAAGTGTGAAAGTTAAATTGAAACATAGATTAGTGTTAAAGAAAAAGCATTCTGATAAAATTATGCTAGCTTTAGAACCATTATCCTGCTCGCTCTCCTATACTCGGTTCGGCGGTGCCTTTTTTTGTTGTGGTGCTGCTATCTAGTGGATATTTGAGGAAGCTTAAGTTAATGCAGTCTTCGTTAGGGGATCCCATTTTGTGCCTCGATATAACTCTCCTTTTAATATCTCTACAATAAAAGTTTCTAACGTTATGGTAATATTTTTTTGAAAACAATAGAATGGAAGTAAAAAAAAATGTCCACGTGACTTAGGAAAACCAAATTTAGTGCCCTATCTGGGCGGGTCTTATGACAAAGCGTTTGAAAATTTTACGAACGGAATTAAGTTTCGCGGATTTAAAATTTTGCGTAAATTTTTCAAATAAAAAGCGCACTCTCGGCTAATACGCGGTAATATACGGTAAGTTAAATACGAGCTAAGAGTCCTGGCAAACACTTCAACTTCATTGATGCAACCAGTTGGGAATAATGATAGACAGTTTCGTCCCACACCCAATGCAGTATAAACTAGACTAGAATACTAGATAGAGGCTAAATCAATCTCTTAGGGTTCTAAATATTTTTGAAGCAATCGATTCTGGAATCGAATGCCTTGGAATCGATTTCAGCAGGAATCGAATCTTAGGAATCGTACTTAATTTTCTAATTGATACTGATAATTAACAATTTTGTTTACTTACTAATTAATATTTTGCTGGTTATTAATTAAATTAAGAATAATTACTAAATATCCTTGATTTGTGATTGAAATAATAGATAAATTCGATTCTTCTTTCTGGCTACTGGCCCTAAAGAATCGATTCCAAGTTTGAATCTAACCTCAGGAATCGATTCCGGAAACGAATCGAACGATTTTTTTGATCCCTTAGTCAATGTAAGGGAGTCTCACCCGTTGATCTCTAGCTGGACGCCGTGCGAGACGCTTCTGTTGGAGAGGTCGTAGTGGCAGTGGACGGCCAACCCCAGGTCCTGGTTGGTGACGATCATGTCGTGGTGCTGGATCACGATGTCGTTCGAGAACTCGCCGAAGCTCTGGAGAAGAAAAGTAAAACACCCGGATCAGTCAGACAGCAATACGACAGGAGAAGAACTTTCATTCGCGTCAAATATAGAGGGCCAGTCAAGTCCGAGATTCCTTGCATGAATGCATAAAAACATGCACTCCATACAAGGAATCTCGGGTTTCTCAAAAGGTTGGTGCCAAACTTAACATGCGGGTCTGTCCAAGACCTTCTATATAAAGGCCTCCCAACTCGGCCGTGCAACGTCATAACTTTCACTCATCTTTGACGTCACTCCATAGACTTAAAATGGCAATTTTCACCCACGTCTGACGTCATCACCCGGAGTTGGATGGCCATGTATATAGAGGGTCTTGGTCTGTCACATGCCAGACAAACAAGATTTTCAAAGGAACTCATGTCCGCAAATGTAAACTGTATCCATTAGAGGACAATATTCACCGGGGCAACGTATAACTCTTTTATTCTACAGAAAACTTTTATTAATATATATTTGGAGAGAGCACCCCCGAAAACCCCTGTTAACAAAATTTCCTTATACATTCTGCCGGTAATTAGCTGAGAAAATCACCCCCTTTTTTCACTTTCAAAACTGGCAACAACAATTGAACAAACCATAGTGCATTGCCATAGTGAGACAGACAGCTCAGCGTGATGGCCACTCTGTTTTTCAAGATTCGTCCATTGATCTCGATGGATTGGCGTATACCGCAATAGATTCGGACAAGTGAAAATGCTCCCTTAAGTAGCGTTAATATACTGCTTAACCAACGATAGTAAAAGGGTCACGTGATTTTTTCCTTCAGTATTTTTTATTTTAATTAAAATATACTGATTTTTTTATGTATACAGAGGGTCTAACTAAGGTTAGAGGGAGTAAATGTATCTTCCTCTTTCGATCAACTGCCCCTCAGTTTCTTCCTTTCTCCCCTCCGAGCTTGTCAAAATCACGTGACCCTTTTACTATCGTTGGTCCAAGCAGTACAAAAGTAGCGTCTTGTAAAGTTATCTTCTTGAGCTGTTTCGTGTGAATTTCCCAATTGGATTACAGCACCACTACACATAGTGTAAATGCTCCCTAATACAGCCCGGAGTAATTGCACTTGATTTCATGTTAGGTTCATGGTCAACAAAAGAGTGTATCTAAAACGAAAGCGTTTTTGTATGCACGTATAACTGGAATTCAACAACAGGGCGTGTTTCCCGTTGCACAAGAGAGATGCTTTTGTCTGAGAGGCGAGAGAAAGTGTAAACTGCGGAAAGCGAAGCGTGAAGCGATTTCATGCTCAAATCCTCCCGTTCGAATTTGTCGAAAAGGGCAACTGCCTCCCGCTGAAAAAATTAGCATGCGGGGTTTCACGATCCACTAGACGCGTATGGATATTGTCGACATTTTTCGAAGCTGTCAACCGCAGAATCTAATTGCGATTTCTAAGCGTACTTTATGATTGTAAAACCATTACTTTTCTTTCGGTCTTCCCATTTAATCTTTCAATAGAAAGTTTTAGTCCTAAGGAGTGTTAGGTATTCAAGTTGGAAACTATTTCAATCAAGCTTGGTTGTACCAGTGCGGTCAGACTTACCGACACTGTTTTATAAAAAGACCTTACGGTCGAATGATGTATTTATTTACCCACACATGAGGATCTTCAGAATAAGTGGTTGCAATTCATATTTATATTTACCAGAGTACTGGGCAAGTTGGTAGAGTGCATATACGAAATAACTTTATACGGGTAACTTTACGTCCATGGCATTCGTGACACATTTGCTTGATGGCATATTAACAGATTCTACTCCGTAAGATGTTGGCAAGAGCTCTAATTGGTTTGTCGGAGGGATGTCATTCCCAATAGGAGATTGTTACCCGCTGTAATTGGTCCTTACAAATCTTAGAGATTACAATTAACATGTGATGTTCACCGTGTAACGTTTAAGGACTATTTTTACTTATACGGGTATGTTGCGTTACTGCAATCCAGCTCGACCATTTGAACAAATCATGGCGAGACAGCTCAAATGCTCGTCACTTCTGTTTCTGTGATACGTCTATTGGTCTTTTTAGATTGCCATATACCGCAACAGATTCAGTTTAGTGGAAAAGAGCCCAAGTACTATTCTCGGATATTTCAAAGGGGTCGACATCTAAGTACTGTCCTTAAGAAAAGTCGGGGTACATACGTATATATATTACCTTGTCCACCGTTCAGAGGCCGTCTAATTCAGCGGCACAGCTATAAAACTGTCAATTGGGTTTGATAACGTTTTCTAATTCAGTGGCACGGTCTACGGGATGATACGTAAGAACCAAAGTCGGCACTTATTAAGTATTATCCCGTCGGTCATACCGCTCAATGCGAAGAATATTACTAAATCTCAATAGACTGGGCCGCTGAATCTGACGGTTGCTGAACGGGGTCGACGGGATAACATACGAAAGAACCGAAAAGTGTAGTACAGTATTCGTCTATTTGTCTATTATGTGCGAGTGGTGAATGTACTCACGTCCTGCTTGACGTCGCAGTTGAGGTCGTGGTAGGCCATCTTGATCTCAAAGTCGACGCTGTTGGCGACGTCGGCGACGCAGGAGTTGGGGCGGCTCTTGGCGTAGATGCGGCCGTTGAAGACGCGCGACGTCTTCACCTTGGCGATCATCTCGCGCGCACGGCACTCGATGCTCACTGAAACACACCGTATATTATAGGAAACACAATGCTACATATTAATATGGTGTATTCACGGTATTACTCACAGGTATCGTCTAAATATTTTGGACGACAAAGATACAAGTGTTGCGATATAAGTTTTGTTGCTATTTAGATGCTTACCATTAAACCTGTGTTATGTATGATGATAAACATGTCAATAACGATATTTTCAATGGTCTCAGCACATTCAGTAATCACTAATATAATATTTTCCTACGTCCCTAACAGGATCGTTATAGACAGATTTCATTGTAATGGGATATTTATACCGGTTTGTTTGCTATTTTTTACGATATTTCTAATATAATCTATGGTAGTGAATATTAGAGAGCCTGTATATGAGAGAGGCGACAACCCGGTATAGCACGCTGATTGGTCAACAGCGTTTTCTGTTCACCGCAGGTTTCCCTTCATAGGATTAGCATGGGAGCGAGAGAAGCGGCATGATACAGTTTGGACAGAATTGGAGATTTGGACAGTTTTAACTGCGCGCAAGGATGCGCAGAGACGCTTTTAAGCGAGTTGTCGTCTCTCTCTCGTATACAGGCTCTCTAGTAAATATTAGTTTGGTGAATGTTTTCAGTTGGGATGACAGTAAAATAATGTTTTTATTTGTATATATATATGTTTTCGCGACAAACATTTGCCCATAAGTAGTACTTTTCTTTACTTCACATAATAAATAAAAACATCATTCTGTTGTTACCTACCTAGTCAGTCTCACCTATAATAGTGAAACACTTGGTCTTACATTGAATGATTCAATAGCGTATAAAAATTTCCAAGGACACTTATTCAATTTAGATGTTTGTGAAAAGGATTCCAGCAGTCCCCATTATGTAAAGGGATCTCTCTTTCAACAGTAATGATCTATCACATAGGAAATAAGCTACTTGTGATTTTTAGAATGATATTCATATCAACTTTTCTGTTGTTCATGTGGAACGAAATATAATTCAGCCTCCCTCCTTCCCCCTCGCAATATATCGCAAAGGCTTTATTTTCACTCATAAACGTTCACACTCTTCTCACAAAAAAGGTCAAACGCCACTTATCTAAACAATAACCAATACTAAGCACTGACACTGACACAACAATCTGTTTTCCATCGAAACAGTTTCACCACTGCTGTCATACATCAAAAGCTCGTTTCATTCCCAAACAACAGTCAGACAATGTAAACTAACGGAAGCTCACACCATCAATGAATGGAGACCTGTCCGTGCAAGCGGTCCGAAACCGAAGGGACCCCATCAGCAATTACAGGTCTCTTGACTGGTTAACCGTCCTTCTGTCACATCGATGCTCATGGGCCCATGATTCTGTATTGTCGTCGATGGAGCGTTGCAGGCGAAGAGAAAGAATGAAATAGACTGACCATCAATCCTATTCTGTAGTAGATAATCTAGTTGTACCAGTCCCGTAGCTAGACTATCTTTTTTTCTTGAAGAGGGTTAACTCGCAAAATTATTTCTATGCCTCAAGCTTACATTAAAATACAGCCTTTTAGAAGACTTACAGAAATGCAGTAGCGAAAAAGAGTAATATAAGAGATGAAAGAACAAACAACAGTGTGGAGGTCCACTCCCCGGAAAATATTTGGAAATTCACCCTTTAAAATAGTCCACTGGATACACCCCTGTAGGAATGTTTTAAATCTTAGTGCACTGAATGTAAAGGGCCCTCCCCTTTGAATTTGCTTCTTGAGAATAATGTTTTAACTCATTTTGGACCAAATATCTATGGATTTTGTGTTTGTGATACCCCACAACGTACGTTTAGTGTCTCCCTGATACTACAAATGTTGGTTTGGTGACTACGCAGGGTGTAGAATCGATGCTCTGTCTTTTTCCTTCTGACTCTGCGCTTTTGGGCCGTGGAGATTTCCTTCGCTGGCATTGTGTCGCGTTTTTCCAATCAGCGCGCCCGGGATGCGTGTGAAGGATGATGTGTGATGTCGCGTCGAAGGTGAATTAATTCAGTGAGCCGAGGTGAGCACGAATCGCATCATTCAGTTCTGGGGGCCTTCCAACCATAGGATGTTAGGTGACCAGATTTTTTCAAATTAAAAATCGGGACATGCTATCACTGAAAATTTGAGCCATGAACTTTACTTAAAAACACACCAGGCCCTAAACTGATAGACACTAGATTTAGAGGGATTGTCCAAATTATTTTTACACTATTTCTATCCATACGTAATAATTATAGTTAAATACTAGTGGTAATAAAAATTAGGGGTAAAATTTCTAAGAACATCTTTGGTGTGGAGGATCAGACTCCATTTTAGTACTTGGAATTCTATATTAACTCAAAATTTCTTACATTAAGCTAATCAAAAAACAAATTGTAGCAAAGATTTTTCAATAAACGACATTTTTAAACCTAATAATAAAAGATGGAAGGGCTTGAAGGGACTATTAGGTTGTCCTAGCCATCTCTTCAGGAGTGACAATCTAGTTGTGGGCCTGACGATGGGGGAGGGATATTTAGGGCCCACCCCCTATTATACTTTCAACTTCTCTAAAGACTACTTCACATTACTGGACGGCACATTTTCTAAATATTTCTAAACGGGGCACCCCTAGGAGTCCCCTAGGTGTAACAGAGTCCCTAGGAGTAACAGAGTAACTAGGTGTAAAAAGTCCTCAGGTGTAACAGATGTTCTTCTGTTTATTTGTAAGAATTATTGTGGTTAATAAATATAATTATTATTATAAATTAATAGCAGACACTGCACCTTCTTGACCCTCCATACATTAATGGCATAAATTTAAGAACGAGGAAATGTTTTTCTCTTGATATTTCGGTAATTCCTACAAACCGCAATCTAACGGAACCAGAGAATAGAAAAAAAATTTGCAGACGATTTTCGCTCCGTTATGACGCGAAGTGAAGAGGGCAAGCGGACCGTGTCGATCAGCGGCGCAACTGGCTGTGAAGGAATCTGCATTTCCTCATACAATCAAGATCCCCGAGTTTCTTCTTTTTGCAGCTGCTTCGTTTTGAACTCTCCAGCTGAAAAAAAATCACCAAAATGGAATGAATTCAGGGTGGGAAGCTATCTTCCGGTTGTCAGTCGTTTTTTCCTCCATCTTCTTGATGTACATAATTACCAGATGGAAATAAATAAATTTCGTAGGAATAATAATGCTGAGCATGGTGGTTCTGTTGTTTTTGAATTACCCGGTTCGGTTGACATGGAGATGGGAAATATTGTCTCCGAACCTGTTCGAAGCAGTTTTTTAGGTTAACTGTATCATTGTGATGAAGTCAATCATCTTTAATTGAAAACCAACCAAATTAAATTTAATAACCGCATCACAAATTTTAAATGATAGGGGAGAGTGTTGTACCTTTGGAGAAAAATCACGTTTGGATTTTTCTAAGACAGGTAAAATCACATTTTTACCATTTAAAGTGCCCAACCTATAGTCCTAACCTTAGCAAAGAGGGTAATATTTTTTTTCAGCTAAAATCTTCAAAGTTGGATTTTTAATTAATTTTAATAACTTGACGAAATTTGTGTCCATAGGTACAACAACGTGCTCTCCCTATGAACAGACCCAGTTGTACCTGTGGACACCCTTAAAAAAGAAAGTTTTAATTGGAAAAAGCTTAAAATGAACATTTTTATTGGTGTATTACCTTTTTATAAACTACTTCAAATATTTTTAAAATTTGAAATAGATTTTTTAAAGTAATGTAGTTTTAGATCGTAAATGATCATTAAAATGAAGTTGATTGATAAAAGTCTGGATTTTTTACCAAAAATACATAAATCACATGAAATATTCAGATCGAAATTTGAGGTAATAGTTTCATCAATCATGCTGATTGATCTGATCACTTCACAGATAAAAAAACAATTCGATCGACACTTAGTTGTGCCAGGATTTGGAAGCAATAACTTTCGCAAATCTTCTTCGGTGGAAATTTTAAGTTTTTTTGTAATCATCTTACTTAAATGCGATAGTGTGCTTAAGATTTTATACCATATTTTACATTAAATGCAAAGTAAAATCAAAAATTTAAAAACTAGTTTAGATCACAAAATATTTGATTTTTCATCTAAAATCACTTGAAAATAATCGCCGACAAATAGATAACCATTTAGAATTAATTTAATATGCATTAAAATCTATTTAAAAGTTAAAATCTCGGGGATTCTCCCCTTATATCCCATTTTATCACGTTATAATTAAAGGGGAAGAAAAATATTAATGTAGTGATGCACTAAAAAAACTTAGAGCACCTAAAACAGTAAATTTATTATATTAAACTTAAATATTATTTTAAAGAGCTGATTTCACGTTAGCAACGTTCGAAATGATGAAAATGAAAATCGTTTCACGTTCGAAATCGACCACAAATTCAAATTTACATTTTTTCCCGAATTTTAAAATGCGGTGGCTGAAGGTACACCGTCCTTAGGTACAGCACTCTCACCTATTTTAATACTGTTAAAAATTTGAGAGCAGTGAAAAAAAAATCCTGTTAAAAGAACAAACCGCAAGTGAATTAACTTCTTACTTCACATATGCCTATTATGATCAACTTCTATTGCAGTTAAAATGTCCCAAGTTTCATTTTTTAACTACCCCTAATTTAGGGTTAGTAAATTTTAACTCTAAGAAAAATTGTTTTTCCTGGCTTTAAGTAACTATAAAACATAAAAACTAACATTAAGCTCGTTTGGTTCGTAATTTTACTCTCGTTAAATTGGTAGGCAACACTAATTAAAATATTTTTTCTTTTGAAAAGGAAATTTTATTGCTTTTTACCTTTTAAAATAAACATTTCTATGAAATTTCAAGTTGTTAGAAATGTTCGAATTTAATCATACACACAAATTAAATTTTTCGAAATTTTAGGTTGGTAACGGTACGGTAGGTCCCTTAACGTACATCAAAAGCTTTGTTAAAAAAACCCGTATTAAACATAATTATCGCTTCTTCTTCTTCAAATTTCCTCCTCCCTGCATAACTTCGAGGGGGGTTGAGCCTCCATCCTATCCTTGATACGTCCCTGGTTGACACGCTTTCTTGAGAAGCTTCACCTGAACTTTATATTGAAAAGTATTAATTCGGCCCCTCACTGCAGTAATTCCTAGGAGATATCTTCAGTGGGCCTTTCTGCAGCAGTCACTCAAACGAAACGATATTCGGACCATGTCCATCAACACAAACGCCGGACATTGTGACCTCCTTCACAATGCTCGGCCACCGGTCATCCAGACACTTAATCAATTACTTCTCAGACGTTGGTTCAAAGCCCTCTCGATTGACAATGGGACGGAACGTTTAATCCGCAAGCTCTCTCCTATTGGTTAGTAATCCCGTTAGGGAACTGTTCGCAAACCACGTCTTGTGAAGGTTGTTCATGTCATTATCTGATGATCATAATGTTTTCGCTTTCCACACCCCTGTTCTTCTTTCTATTGCGAGGATCATCGAATTTGGATGTAGATAGAACTTCTACGGAAGGGGTCTACGGAAACTAATATTGCACATGTACCAATGGAGAATTGCAGCATCTCTTAAAATTCTAAATATTCAATTTTATTTTATTAAAAATTATCTCCTGATTCCAAAAATACGCTTGTCTTTTCCCACAAACTTTTTATAAGGTAATTATGACATATTTTAATACAGAAAGTTCCTAACAATGTGACGTCACATGCGTCTCTTGGAAATGTGTGAAACACAGTTTTCATCGAAACACTAGGCTGTAAAAAAACTAGAGCTCAGTCTTTCCAGTCTTTCAAAGCGGGATGACAACAATAAGCGGGAGCATGGCACAATTAACGTCACAAGCTGTTTCAGCTCAGACAGAAAATAAGCTATTTTTAATCGAAAATAACTTAATATTTAGGGCTTTGAAAGGTAAATTAAAATGTTTTTTGGAGGTTTTAAGCCATTCTGAGCATATTTAGATTTAAAAATTTTTTTGATTGCAATTGGAAAGGGTTGCGATATCTCAGCTGTATCGATTTGTGCAACTCAGGGATCCATATTATGTTTAAAATGAAAACACACATGAGAGAGAGAGTTACCCTTGCTAGTTATGGTATACTGATAAACAAGTAAAAACCCTGGCCTGTCTTAGTATCAGAGTAGAAGAATTAGTGATTTGTGAAAACGACTTTTCCTTCTTCCACGGCCAATCAGAAGCTTGACTGTCGTTTAACCGCCGGTCAAGTTACCGGTGAATACGGCCGGTTTTTGAGGGGGTGAAGACGTTTTCTCTCTTTGTTCCTCCTTACTTCCTCCTTCTTGAATGTATATCGTCTCTATCTCTTCTGAGAAAAATGATACCAATAACTCTATTTTGCACCATGATATCTCGCCATGTTCTCCCCAGGGGTATTAGTGACAACAAAACTTCTAAAGAAATGAGACCCAGGATATCTCAGGTGACCGAAAAGGAGTTAATATTACCAAAACCTTTTCAACACGGAACTACAATTTACTCAGAAAATACATAAGTAGTTATTAACTTCCTTCGACTCTAAAAATAGAGAACCTTCTCTTGATATTCATTTCCAAATTACGCCGTTTTTGGTCGGAAATAGTATACGCCAATTTTCCAGTCGACATTTATTATACAATGCCAGAAGAGAGTTGGCGACCTTTGTAATTACCCTAAGCCAAGACCGAGTGCACATTCTAATGAGGAAAAGAAAGAAGAGAAGGGGAAGAGAGCCGAACGCAGTGGGCCGAAAGAGGTGAATTCGCATCGTTTGGGCCGAATTCCAGACGATAATGACGAGAGGGATGTCACCGCGTCATGCGAAAATGGTTCTTCTGGAGTAGATTTCGGCAAGAAAGCCCCCCGCTTCAGCGTACCTATAAGATTTTTGAACGGGTGGGGCTGAGAGCCCAACAGTTTTATATTGGTTTTGAGTTTTATAAGGGTTGTTGAAGTTGTTTCCTTCGATTATCATCTAAAATTAATTTCCTTACTATTTTGAACCAATGAGTTCAAATTGAACTGGTACTGAGTGTAGAACTCTCTAATCGGACTTTTTTTAGACCACTTGCCAGTAGACCGGTTTTAGTAGATGAATGGTTGTGCCATCGAATTAAGTCTCTGAATACAAATTCTACCAATTCAAATTCATCTAACGATTTACGTGATGAGCAAGATTTCTCGTTAAAAATGGATTTTTCTTAAAAAGAAAAAAAACTAAAAGTATTCAGTCTCCAAGTACATGTACGAGTAAGTACCTAAATTTTAATGGTTTTGGGATGCAGATGGATAAATTTTGTTTGTGACCGATATCAACTGGAGAGTAATTTATTACAATAATTGGCGCATTCGTCTATGAAAATTTTTTTGAGAGTTTACAGGCCCACTCTGAATTCGTCTCTGGCCCCGCATTGTTATTTTTAGGGTATGGATGCGTTAACTCAGTGGAATGACTAACGGCCGTATTCACCACTAACCTAACCTAGGGTTAACATGGATTCAAGCTTTTCCGACAACTTTAATTGGCTTAAAACTAGTTTCCATTTTCAAAAACCAATTAGAAGCTTCGATTCCAGGTTAACCTTGGTTAGATTAGTGGTGAATACGGCCGTAAGTGGGGGGCCGAGGTTACTCAGGGAGCACAAAAACACTGTCCAATATTGTACTGACAATACTGGCTTCAGTCAAAACGACTAAAACGACCACCTCTGTAAAAATCCACACTGTGACATTATCCAGATTGACTTTTGCTGGTAATATTGTTTCTCGAACATTGAAAATAAAAAAAAGTAAAAATATAAATTTAATTCTTTAAGAGATTTACTTCATTCAAATTCTGTTAGCATTTGGAATTATTTTCAAACTTAAAAAAAATTAAATTCCTCTTAATCACCGACCTTTTTCGATATTAGCGTTTCTGACCAATTTGGTGACCACTGGTTCGATGTTTTTCTTCGACTTGTGCAGTGTCTTCTCATTAAATATATGTTCATGTTTGGCATTTATACCATTTTTGTATTTTTCAATTTTGTGAACTACTTAAGTTATATTCCCTACGTCTACGAGTTCGTAAAAATGGGAGTCCATCATTGTACTTTCCGGACAACGCCGAGTCTGGCACGTAGCGCTAGACATAAATGGTATATTAAAACATTGGAAGTGTGGTACTCACCATTGTAGCATGCGGCCACCTCGTAAGTGGTGACCCCGGGGATGTCGAGATAAGGGTCCTGGATGTGGGTGAGCGTGCTGGCGGCGTGGTGGGAGAGTCGGCACACGTGCTGGCTGGGGTCGCCGTAGTCGAACGACTGGCAGCGGTAGTCGACGCTCAGGCACTTCTGTCGGCACTCGTCCAGCGACCCAACGTCCTGGTACACAGCGTCCACTGTCTTCAACAGCTTGCCGTTAAGCTTGCGGAATTCACACAGTCGCACAGGCTCTGCAATGGAGCAGAAAAGGGTTCAAGTTACCACTTTAAATATTAGTAATTTTATTTACTTCTGGGAATTTTTTACAGGGCTGGTTTAGTTAGGCTTTATTAATTCAAGTTTTAACTTGGATAGCTTTCATAATAAATGCATTTTGTATACCAATATATCAAATACATGCTTATGTATCATATTTAATTACTTTGGACTAACTCCAGTGTAATTCTAAATTGAGATTAAGATGAACAATTTTATAAGGATTTAATTAAGATTGAACATTATTGTGGTTTTTCGTCCCTCCTCTATGAACTTTTAAAAAGTTCTAGTATATTTTTATTTAGTCGTTTGATTTTTACAATATAATCACATTGTGTGGGGTTATGATTTCATCTACCTTTTACTGTTTTTACAAAACTCACATTTATAAACTTTCTTGACTCAAATTGCGAATAAATACTATAGAAATTTACTAATTTAACTGAAATGTTACTTTTCGAAGATTGCAGTTTTTCAATTTCAAAGGAATATGTTTTATCTTTTTTGCATTAAGCTTATTATTGTAGATATTCAAAGAATATATTTAGGAAAGCTGTGTTGTAACCCTTTTTTCATGAAGAACCCCTTAATTATTTAATTGAATAACCTTAAATATAAGTTTTGTAACTCGTAGTCATAGTGAATGATATACATTTTCTCAGACTTCCAAGAACTCAGTGTTAAACACCAAACTTGCCTATGAGTTAAAGTCCCCTGTCAGTTCCTCTCAAGTAATTTCCATTAATTAGTTTCTTGGTAATTTATTTATTTTATCTACATTAATAAAAATATCTTCCAGATTCAGATGGGGTTACTAATTTTAAGTCACCATCTCATCTCATTCCAATGCTGTGACTTACCGATTCCGTTACGTCACACACACGGAAATACCACTGCCACGAGCATCAACTTAAACTTTCGCCCGCTTCGTCAGCAAAAACCTCCATGCCCGGGAGCTACCGCTTGGCCTCACTAGGTTAAAGAATGTCGCAACACAAAAGCCGTTCGAATCGACAATATTCGATTGTCGGCACCTTTGCGAGAGAAACTCACGTCCGTGTTACTAGGTTTCTGAGTTTGCTCGAGTTCCTTACATGGCTTTTGAATACAAAGCGATTCATTTTACGCAGATTGAACTTTTTATGGCCCATAAAAAGAGGTAATTTCAGATGGAGATGCTTTGGCATTTTGTTTGTCTTATAAGGAAGAAGAGTGTATTTAATGAGGAATAATAAAATACCTGGGTGATCATAAATTGTTTGAAGAGGCAAAGTTTAATTTGATTGTAAAATTTTATTTATTGCTACTTTCTATGCATGGATTATCTTGTTTTAGGTTAGTTAATATTACGTGGATAAATAAGAAAAAGTCTACGTTAATTATAAACGTAGGGTTTTGTGGAAATTTTTATGTCAATGCTTAAAGATGCATTTTTCACTGTTAATGTAAACAAGTTCCTTTAAAAATATATAGTAACTGATAAAAGAAACAGTTTTTGTGTATTACCCTTTAAGTCAACTATAAGCCCCCAAACTAAAAGTCATAGGCACGAATTCGAGAGGTAAAATTTACTCCTGAACATCAAATCTGCACGAAATCATAGGATATTTTTAAAATGTCCCACAAACTTTATCAAAAAGTGGCCAGAGAGATAATTATTTAATTATTAAAAATTATAACCTTGTTTTTAATAAGAAAATAATTTTCATGGTAATATTTAATGATTTCTCTCAAGTTTGAAAATTCTAGAGTAGGATTCTTTGGGAGTTAAGAAAAATATATAATTCTTTCTTTGCCTGTATATTTTGTTTTGATCATTACTGAGACTCATGAAGAAATAAGCCTTCTTAACAGATTTCGTGGAAGTAAAAGTCTGGAAGTACAAACTAAAGGGTTCTGCCATGTTACGTCCCACGTTACATAATTTTCAGGGTCTTTCGTATCGCTTCCTCCCTCAGGTGAAAAGCTAACCCATTTCAAGTTGTCACCATCCCCTATTATGTCACACTTTTTGCAAGACACAAATTTAACAAAATTTCAAATCTAACAAACGTTTTCGTTTATCTATTTTCTTTTACTGTATAATATCCAATCCAGCCATGGAATTAATGATTCTTTTGCCACTGAAACAGCTGTGAAATAAGTTTTCTCAGCGTGATGTAACGTATATTTTTTCTTTTTCCTCTTCGTCACATTCTATCACACCTTTCTAGACCCCTCTTGTCCGTAAACGTGTGACGTAATTTGTAAATGTTGTTACCATAAGCACAAAACTATCATAGAAAATCGTTAATTATAAGGTAGTTACGACGAATGCCTTTGGATATAGATATTCTCAATGCCATGAGCATGTTTAATTAACTCCAACAGGGTGAGAGGTGGCCTCTTCCCACCTTGGCAAGTTGTGGGAAGAAAGTCTCACCTCTTGACTCGAGGTCAAGTTGAGTTGTGGGTTTGCTTGCTCACTGGGTGAGTGACACCATGCTCTGGGAAACGAGTGTCGAACTATCTTTTGCACTCGTAAACAACACTCTCTGAGGCACACGAATGGTACAAACATTGAAAAAATTGTATTGCCATCTTTAATTAAAGTGACGAGGTAATGTGATTAATTTTCTGACGGTTAATTTCATGCTTCACTGGGTAATAATATCAGCTTTAATAGAACCTTAACATTTAATGAAATTGTAGTATTAAAGCAGCGACTAATTAAAAGCTGTTTACCTTTTCAGCCCAAATGGGATCTAGGATAAGGCAGTTAAGCGGAATTTTGTTGTAAGAGGAGAGTAATAAGAAAATCAAAAGATATAAGTAAGGATCTCGTATAATTTCTTGTGTAAGATGAAAGAAATTTCCCATGAAAGAAATTTCGGCTCCTTTAAGAAATTGCAAGCAATTTCTATTATTTTCTTTACCTTTTGTTCCGTTGTAGGATACTTACTGTTTTTGTGTATTTTTGCATTTGATTTTTTGTTTATGAATTTGAATTTGATAATAGGTAGTACGTTCTTTTCATGTATCCGACTGACTGATCTGCACTATATTTATAGGATAGTGGAAACAGAGATACCCTCTTCCCAGATTTAATTGAGAAAAACATTAGTTAAGAACCTGCGTACACGCACACACCTAATTTCAAAGTGACGGAGGATATTTTAAGATTACATTACGTTAAGTATATTTTGTGGATTTTGTTTTTAAGAAAAGAAAGTACAGGGGTAAAATAACTGCGTTTTCTCCCTTTCAACAGGGGACTGTGAAAACATTTTACTAATCTGCAATAATTAACATTCATTACTTTAAAAGGGAAAATTCATCAACTTCTCTAGTAGAGCTTCATAGATGATCTCCCTTAGAATGACCCCGAATTCTTCAAAGCAAACACAACTAAATAATTTTCAGAATAAAAACCTCACCTCAGTTGCGTGCTTCTGTGATCGAGTTGAGACCGCAATTCAACGGGTAATTGCGACTCGACAATATTCCTTTGGATGGAGTGTTCTGGAACAGGACAGGGGGAAATCACGCTTTCCGAAACGCTAGATTAGACACTGCCTCGATATATCCGATAATTCCCGTTATTTTCGATGGCAATGGTCTTTTTGACGATGGCCCATCATCGGTTCGCTGCAATTTTCCAAAATTTCGATTTGACGATCGTTTTTTTTCCTGTTGGTCGATAAACAATGCTTTTAGGGTACTGATAAGTGTTTCGTGATTGTAACTTATATCCGTGTATCTCGTGATACAAACATTTTAAAGGGGAATAATGTAATATAGTAGATGATAGAAATGTAATGGTATCTGCAGTTGACGTCTTTATAATTATCATACGTTATACCGAGTCTCCGGTTCGACCAAAGTCCATTGAAGAAGGCCAAAGGGGAATTTCGGTATGCATTCTCCCGAAAATTATAAATTTTCCTTTTCGTATTATAGAAAATGACTTAAGGCCAAATATAGCTTGACGAAAGCTTAAAAAATGATATAAGACTGTGCTCCAGAGCTGACAATTTTTGTACACACAGGGGCGTCAACCTCGGGGGTAAGTGTGAATTTTATTCACACTATTAGTTTTTGTAGAGAAAAAAAATAATGCAATACTTACAAAAGATAACTCAGGTTTAATAAGGTTTTTGTGTCTTGAGATAAGAGGGCAAATATCAGTAGCCAAAAGATGCGTATGAAACTAGTTATCATTAAGCGAATTTTTGGCAATTTGACACGAATTAAAATAGTCGAAGTTGACGAGGATGCTCTATTTCCTATGAAACAGTTTTTTTCCCAATTTTTCAAAACGTTGCCTGTGGCTCTTAAAGTGTAATAGTCACGAGAAAAACTTTGACATAAAAAAACTTTGAAAAGAAGGTAAAATCTAAATCACACCGATTTGGCACAAAATGTTTTCTCAACTTTTTATGAATTACTATCACCCCAAAACTTGAGTGGAATGACCCGTTTCCATAACAACCCCCACAAAATTGTACGACACCAAAAGTTTTCTCGTGGTGGTGGAACCAAATGCCCCTCAAAATTCCAACATTCCTTCTTCGAAATGTTTTCTTGAAATGTCCTCGTAATGTCCCTGACTACAAGACCCGTATAGACACCCGAGAACTACCTCCGTAGATGCCTTCCCTCAATTAACCCTTTCCCAAAGCTTCCAATTCCCAAAACTGACCCACAGAGGACCCTTACTGGTGGCGGAAAGCACGAACTTAACCTCTCGGACAATGGATCAAGAGGTCAATATGCTGGATTATTATGGATTAGCCTCAGAAAGCCGTTATTCCTTTTGACCGATATTCCCGTCAGAGCCATCAATCCTCACCAGAGTGGAATCATTAGGTGGATATAACGATTCTTTTCTTTTCCCAGAGGGGGATTGATTCCTTCCCTTCGTTAGCACAGAGTGATTGACCTTTGTTTCTTTCTGGATGGTCTTGGACCATGGAAGAAAAGTCAAGAGAGGGAATGGTGTTATGGCAGTTGAGGGATTAGTGGTTCTCTACTTATTTGTTCATCTGATGAGGTTTTTGTTCTTTTTTTTGGAGAGCAATCATGGAGGCTGGGGAGGCTCTATTGTTTTTGGAAGTGGGGAACCGTGTGAAGACCGTGATCGTATCTTCTGACGTCCGTTATTGTGATGGATAGGTTTCGGTATTTTCAGGGTATGTGTCATGTGTTGCTTAGAAATGACCGCACATGTGAATGACCGCTATTGCCGGGTGTCCGCAGCATTCAGAGAGCGCCTCGCGAAGCTACCGAAAGTGCTCCCGACGAGCAAATTAAAAGCGGACCTTTTAAAATCTCGTTACGGACCACGTTCTCTCGTGGAGGTGAAGATTCCTCCCTTGACCCGCGTGACTGACTGACCTGCAGGTCCACTCAGGGCCGGACTGGCAGGTAGAAGGCCCCGGTGGCTGAAAATTAGTAGGGCCACATTACTAGGAGAACATTATCTGTTTCTCCTTCATTCCAATATCACATGGATTTTAATTATTATTTTTAGACACTTACTTAAAAGAGTTTTTATCAATGTATTTAGGTTTATTAACAGGGCTTTGTTAAGTCGAAGGAAATTTAGTACCCCTACCTGAAAATTTATTACTTTCATCTTAAAAATATCTTTAAATCATTTATATCTCCATCCATTGATAAAAGGGGGGTCCGGGGGTCCTTCCCCGAGAAATTTTTTGAGTTTTAGCAAGTTGTAAAACGATTTTTATCAAAAAGATTTCTAGATTTTCTATCAAATCATCATCGCCGCCTAGAACTCTTCAACACTGTCTGAGGGAAGGTACTCCCCCACTTTGGGAACCACTGCTGTGAAGATAATGCTATGCTGTAACATGATATAAGCTAGTAAAAAAGTATTTCATTTTCTTTCCTCACTCTTTCTTCCAGTCTTAATTTTTTGACTGCCAAAAAATTAACAACGAATGTTGACGTCATCATACGATAAACATTGTTGGAAAGCAATAGTTGAGTGGAGTTGATGGTATGATTGTTGAAATCTTTAAACAATAAGCGTTTTCAGTCACGTGTTTTTTTCTCGACTTTTAAATTAAAATATTTAATTACCTGTACATTTTTTTGAAAAATTGACTAGATATTTCATTTTACCATACAAAAAACCATATGGAACGCTTGTTTGTATTTGAAAATCTGACACATGCAACTTCCTTATCATCTTATTAATCGATTTAAAATTTTTGGACTTAGTTTCTGACCACATAATGGCAACTTTTCCGAGCTATAGCATTTTATTATTCAAATTTCGTTTTTTTGCACTCCACTTAACACTTTTTAGTATTTTAAATTTAATTGTAAAACCTTCATTAAGTGTTTTAAATTAAATATGAGAATTTAAAATTAAAACACGGAAAAACCTTCGACAAAGAAAGAGGAATCTTAGACTGTCTGGGACGGCAGTTGATTAACTTCTTTCTCAATATATTCTTTTTTAAAATTCTTTAAAAAATTAGCAATCTGAGTTAGAAAAATCCTTCCCCCTACAAAACAGTTTAACTTAATTTAATATTTTTGAGAAATTCTCCTTGTTAAACAACAGCAAAAATATTTAAATTGATCCCTTAATATTATGAAATTATTACCAATTGACTATTTCTCATAAGCAACCTTGGTTATTAAGAGAAGTGGCTACATTTTGATATTCTAGAGTTTTAAACTCAGTTTAAATTTGAAATTTACCAAATCTAGCAACTTACAAATTTGAATGTTTTAAAAAATGTTTTCTCTGGTAACTGGTATTCATTTGTTAATTTCTCAATACTTATTTTGAACTTTTGACGCTAAATAGTGTTAAGAAACTGCTTTCTAATTAGCCATTTACCTTTACTAGTCCAAAGTTATTAAATAAGAGAATAAATAAAATTTCACATATTTTGACTAAAACAATTTTTGATTTTTAATTAAATGCCTTTTTTATACTTTGAACATTACATAGTGCCCATTGAAAGAACACAAAAAGTTATCAATGCAACCATGGGCGAATCTAAGAGGGGTTATGGGGGACAATTCCTCAACTTTTTGAGAAAATTTCTTTTTTATAAGGGAAAATCATGTTTTCAAAGCCATCAGGGACAGCTTACGCTCTCAAGGTTTCCAGAATGACCCCTGAGTTCAACACCTAAATCTGCCCACAAACGCATCACTTACTAAAGTGAAAATATCGCAACACTCACCTTCAAAAATCCTGAATGGAGAAGAAAATCATATTAGAGAACGCTAATCTCAGGGAGGAAATTGCAACCACACCACCCACTGACCTTCCTTCCATCCTCTCTGCAAGATTACACTACGTTCATTCTCCCAAAAAAATCCCCGGATGTCCACTTGGGTCATGCCAGTCCAGTTGTCCTTTAACTAAACAAAAAATAGTATTGCAGAAGACCCTTTCCTCGACCTGAAAACACATGCATCGTTGATAGAAGCCCCCCCGCGCACATTCCTCTCCCAGCAGGAACTGGGGGCAGAAAGGATTGGCCCCCACCCCAGTAGCGTGACCTCGGTTTCGTTTGGAGAGCTTTTTAATACTTGCTGCTCGCTCATTACTATTAACGTAGTTAGAGTCGTCACGTAGGATATCAGAAATTTACCTACACTTCGAGGGCAAGCTTTCATCACTACGGGGGGAGTTAAAAAAAGGTTTAATTTTAAGACTAAATAAAATTGAAAAAATTAAATATTTTTACTTGTCCGATTTTTACCAATTTTAGTGTGTCATTATTTAGGTTATTTCTAAGGGAAAAACATGTGAATAACTTCTTTTGCTGTTATTTTGTGGTTTTGAGCTATGTTTTAATTTCTTCGATTATCAAATTTTTGAGATTAATTTTTAAATTCATATTTTACCTTTTTTCAATTTAAATGAAATATTCGTATTTAGCAGAAAAGTTTTCCGTTCATTTTTATAAAAATTATAAAAGTTAAATTTAAGTCTGTAGCTCTTCTATTACTTTTAGTTTTTCTTCAAGAAAGTGAGGGAGAAAGAATGTTATAATAAACTTTCAATGAATTTTTTTCACAGAATCTACGAGAGTAGAAAGTTTTTAAAAAACGGCTTTAAACCCTTTTGAACAAAAATGGGAGGATTTTTAAGTTACATGTCCTACAAATATCAAATCATAAAATCCAATTGTAATTATGTAGATAAAAATATAAACGCCGATCAGGGCCCCGACTTACAAGTTTGGGGGCCCGGGGCAAAAGACTCGCTTGGGGCCCTCGACATGTCTTAAAGTAAAATTTAAATTTACTTGACTTAAAATAGCAAAATCAATCATCTTTAATCCTTGTGTTAGCTTTTCGTAAAAATTCTTTATTTGAAAAGTTCATAATTAAATTTATAAGTTAATAAATTTATTTACATTATCTCATTTTCTTAGCTTTTAAACATTTTTGGGGGCCCCTTTGAAATGAGGGCCCTGGGCAAGTCCAATCCCTGAAGATAACAGGTGGTTTCTCCCCCCAGGCGGGTATACTGTTTGTTTAAGCTAAGGCAGCGAAATCAAAGGGAATTGACCGAAGCATGAAAATGTGAAAAGAAATTCTACATTTCTCTGTCTCTCGGGGCCCCCTTGGACCACCGGGACCCATTGCTTCTGTCACCATTTCGGCGGCCCTCTCACCTTTTGAACTTATTTTTTGAAAAATCTTAATTTTGATTAGGGCCCCCTTTTTCATAAGGCCCCCGTCAGGGTGGCGATCGCCACCCGGCCACCTGGGCCAGTCCGGCCCTGGGTCCACTGATCAAGATTCGCGCGGTGCCCCCACGAGTTCGCAATAAAAAAAACCTTTTGAGGCGGTGGGTCCCTCTTTATGGGGCATGATGGCTATCACGCTAGATTCTTTTTGGATAGATGATGGAGAAGATTTTTTTCTCTCTTCATAGATTCAGGTGAGGTTTTTCGCTTTGTTATTTCTGTGTTGAAGTTGAAGGGGCCTTGGTAGCAGTTTGGGTTAGTATCCGGATTGTGACCAGGCCCGTGCTGGCCAGGGGGGACAGGGGGACGTGTCCCCCTGCGCCCTTTGCTCAGGCGCCTTTTAAAGAGACACTTTTCTACTGTAATTTATTCGTGAACTTCTCAATGTTTTTATGGGCTCCTTTTTCAGCAAACTTAACCAATAGTGGTTTTACAATTCATTCTTGGTTCATCAAGTCTGAAACGCGAAGGCATCTTAAAGTTTTTTTAAGCCTCTCCGTACCTTACCATCAAATTTCGTTATGAATTTTTATTTTTATAGCGCCTTTATTTAAAGATTAACAATGAAATAAAAAGGTAAGGTGGTTTATATTCAAGGCGCTGAATCCCTTAGTTAAACACGTTGAAATTGCTAGGGTGCTTTCATTTAAACTGTCAAATGGAGACCCTCTTACGTCAAAAAGAATTTAGTTAAAATTAGGGGAAGACAGGGGGTGTTTGCAAGGCGCCCCCTTTTTTATGCAAGCAAGCTATTTTAAAAGCGTCTCCCAAATTTTAATGACTGGCCACACACACCAAGGGCTTCTTAACTAAGGCCTGCCCTTAGTCAAAATAATAATTACCTTTGAAAATGTAAATTCAGGGAGATTTTTTTAGCAATCCCGGACATTCTGACATATTTTTAAGCTGTATTTTCTTTCCTTTTTTTCCCTCCGGGTGTAACTCAAAGGGTCTCAAAATGAGTCTGAACACTACTTTTAAAAATTCTAAAATTTTTCTGGGGGAGGACCCCCAGACCCCCCTTTTAAATTTCTTAATTATTTATGTACTGTTTCTCTTCAATATTTAAACTTACAAGGAGTGGTACAAGAGTTTTTGGTGTAATCATCCGCACAGGAGGGGAATCAGCTAAATATTTTTTAAACAAAAATCAAATGTTGAAATAACAACAATAAAAAAACACAAGTAGCATTATTGCTTTGTAATTTTTAAAATGCCACCAATCTTTAAAAAAAACTTTTTAGGTTTAATAATCATTTATGTAGTTGCGCCCTTACACCCTTTGTCCACCGCCGTCTGAAGGTACCCAGCACGGGCCTGATTGTGACAGGTTTGTTCTGAGGTGAATCGGTGAGGTTGAGAGGCCTGTGGTAGGAACCCATTTGCACACACGTGCTTAAAAATAATATGATAAAAAACTTTAAAAATTAACTATAAAAAACTGAACACAAAAGAACAGGTGGGAGACTTTTTAACTTACTTTTATCTTGTGTATTGAAAACTACTCCCATCCCAAAATCCTTCTAATGAAAAATAACTACCGTTCCACCCTTAGTTTTAAAGGTGTACTTATTAAATAATTACTTTCGTATTCCAAACAACATTTACATTGATTAAAATATGTCATATAGATTAATGAATCTTATGTAATAGATTAAATCGAAATCTTAGGAAGTCATTGTATGACCTCTTGTTACTGCAAATATTTACCAAAATTTTGTTGAATATTTAAAGAAAAAGGTGGTTGTCTATACAATAAATATTTATAATGAGCAGAATGAATTTGTTTGTTGGTTTAATTCTTCAAGTTCGAAAGCTTCGAAATCAGAAAATATTCAGTTAAATAAACATTACTCTAATTATGGGAACGGGTTAAGTAAGCCTATTACTCAGGTATTTGTTGTATTATTTCATGTTTATCCAATTTAAATCAAACAATTTAACTGCTATTTATCATCTGCAAAATAGCCAGCCTAAGAAGCAGGGGGTGGACACTCAGATCCATTCAAATGGATCATTTATCTTCAAATATAAACATAGTTATCCAAATAGGAAAGTTCATGTCTTCCGATGCTTCGATATCCTTAAGGATCAAGATCCCTTTCTATTAATCGAAATCATTCCATCGGGGTTCCGCATGGGTGACAACGATCCATTCTCTTCCTATTTTTCGAAGAGCTATATCTTTACAATCGAAGAGATAGTAGTTACATGACAGATCAATAGATTGATAAATGTCTTAGACCAAAACAAGCCGTTATTGAAAACTTTTTCCATTTCAACAGTCTCTTATACAGGGTGTATCTGAAATGGTGCAACAAACTTTCAGTGATGATAGTACTCATCAAGACGAACAAGAATCGGTATAGAAAGGGGGGTCCCAGACCAAATCCCAGGGAGTTAAAAATGGAGCGACACTCCAAAAAAATCATTGAAAAATTCAATTTGTAGAAGAACTACTATTGGTAAAAACTTAATTATGGTCTCAAAAATTGTGGTTTAATATGATCTTTAAAATTACTTCAAAAGTCTTCACTTTAAAATTTGTTTTATTATGAAAAAAGTTAAAAAACACAAAAAAATGTGAAAAATCTGCCAAAACCTTATTTTGTATTTCGAAATCCTTTCTTTTGATTTGATAATCTGAAAGATCATAGTTAAAAACCTTTAAGTCTAAAGTTTCACGTCAATACAATCAAAATTAAACGCTTGAGATCCAGCTAAAGTTTGTTTTTTTGCGTGCGGAAACAGTTTTCTAGAGCCGTTTCCAGAACGGCTGTTAGCGCACGCAAAAAACAAACTTTAACAGGATCTCAAGTGTTTAATATTGATTGTATTTACGTGAAACTTTGGACGTAAAGGTTTTCAACTATGATCTTTCAGATTATCAAATCAAAAGAAATGATTTCGAAATACAAAATAAGGTTTTGGCAGAGTTTTCACATTTTTCAGGTTTTTTACTTTTTTTCATAATAAAACAAATTTTAAAGTGAATACTTTTGAGGTAATTTTAAAGATCATATTAATCCACAATTTTTGAGACCATAATTAAGTTTTTACCAATAGTAGTTCTTCTACCAATTGAATTTTTCAATGATTTTTTTGGAGTGTCGCTCCATTTTTAACTCCCTGGGATTTGGTCTGGGACCCCCCTTTCTATACCGATTCTTGTTCGTCTTGATGAGTACTATCATCCCTGAAAGTTTGTTGCACCATTTCAGATACACCCTGTATAGTTTGATTAAAATATTATGAACTATACAACCTATGCGTAGCTGGTCTTTTAGTGCTATGTAGGGTGTTGGCCTAATTTTGCAAAATAACCTTCTTTACTCAGGGCTAAAAATTTCGTATCGGTTTAAAAATTCTTTATTGCCGTAGGTATGAAGTGCTGGCCTTATTAAGGGAAGAAGTATTTTTAGAAGGTTTTACCGCTTTATCTATTTTGCAAATAGGTTATTACTGAATTAATACTAATTATAACTAACTTATTTTCTTCAATTACTATAATATCTCATAGGTATAGCCCTTATGGGTTTTTGACTCCCGGGCAACTCATATGTTTTAAATGTGCATATGCATGTAAAACAATAATAGTTTTTCTTTGATTACTTTCGTACGGAGATCTTAAATACGTAGGGGGATTCAAAAGACTGATATTTGATACTGTTTTTTAATGTTTTCTATTGAGAGATGAATGAAATACTAGAGTATTTATAGTGAAGCGAATGTTGGTATTATCTTTATGAAATTGATCTTTATTTAGTACTTATATTTAATTTCCTTCGAAACTGGAAAATAATTTAATTTCCAAAATAAAAATTCACTTACATCACAATTTTCCCCTTATGGGTCAACAATAGATAAACTTATGAGTCTATTGTCTATTAGGGATTTGTATATGACAGTTCACTTTCTTTTTGTATTTGGTGTCTTATTTGGACTTTAGTTTGTAATTTTTCTTGTATTGTTATTTTGATTATTTCTGTGTTTTGTTGGATGGCCTTGGGGTTCAGCTGTCGCTTTGCGACAGTTTCAGAAAGGCCGTCCGGGTGTGGGGCGTTGGATGGACCCCCTGATGAGAGTCCAACGCCTCAGACCTTTATCATATTATTTTTCTGTAAATTTTGGCTTGTTTATATTAGGCTATCTTCTGTCCAAGCTGCTTGAGCGCTGGATTGGGATTAACCTCCTCAATTTTAAATTTTCAATATTGTAGAAGAATTTTATCTAAATTGTCAATTTCATTTAGGGTTTTGCATGTTGATTAGCTGCATAGGCGCTATCTTCTGATAAGATCATATTGTTATTTAATAAGATGGGCTCTTGTTTTGGGGTTGTTTAATTTCCTCACATTCGTGATGGTTAATCCTGAGGTCAATTTGCTTTTTGTATTTGGTGTCTTATTTGGACTTTAGTTTGTAATTTTTCTTTTATTGTTATTTTGATTATTTCTGTGTTTTGTTGGATGGCCTTGGGGTTCAGCTGTCGCTTTGCGACAGTTTCAGAAAGGCCGTCCGGTTGTGGGGCGTTGGATGGACCCCCTGATGAGAGTCCAACGCCTCAGACCTTTATCATATTATTTTTCTGTAAATTTTGGCTTGTTCACTATATACATGGTTCTACTAGGGATTTGTATATGACAGTTCACTATATACATGGTTCTACTGCGGGGGCTCAACTGTTATCTATTTAAAAAGTTATGGACTTTAATCTATTGAGTTTGAAATGGTACTTATTAGAAACATTTACCAGCGTAACTTCGCCAGCCTGGATCAGGTTATCATAAGCTAAACGTCTTTTTTTTCTCGACCAAAGCAAAATATATACCTCCTCGAACAGTTGCTTGAATTTTAATGACACTTAAGTCCATATGATACCGCGCATTCTTCTCGAATAAAGTTCAAGAGCAAGGAAATGCGTCAACACCGCAGCCACAGTCTGAACATCCGTGATATGAATATATTAGCAGAGTTTGTATAATAAAAAGACCCCAGAGAGTGAGAGAACCATTTCAATGTTCTGCGGTCTCAGATTTGATAAACGTGACCATAGTAAAACCATTGTGCGAAAGAGCACTATTAACCTTCATTTCATTTATATTTCTCCGCGGTTCCCCTTTTTTTACTCGTACTGATGTAGAATAGATCCCGTTTTTATGATGGTCTTGGCGGAAGAAGACCGAATCGCGCTTTGAGGATAGGTGAACATGGGTGACCGGATCCTATCCATATTCTCTTGATGGGTGAAGATTTAAAGGTATAAAAGCGTGCAAAAGGCGTTTTGATTGAAGAGGACAAGTTTTTATGACCGTTACAGGCATTTTATGTCTTACATCTTCTTTAAGAAAAAAAATCTTCTATAGGTTCTAAACGCTATTTTCTCAAATGACATTCATCTCTTAAGAAGTCAAAAGGCACACCTTTCATTCCAATTGTGTTGAAAAGTTGAACTATTGAAGTACTACCAACTATTTCTTTCCTAACTGTTTCAAAGTTCCTAGTCTACCTAGAGTCTAAGTTTATAAGAGTCTATTAAAAGCTATGACCAATGACCATTTTAAAGTAGTTTTGTTGTCGCTTCATAAAACACAATTGTAAGGGTTCGCGGTCTCCATGAAAGATGACATACTTTTACAATCAATATATTTATTCGGTTACACTTTAAAAAATTTAAATCAGTATAATTCTTGCTAAATAAACAAGGGAAGCCTCGATGAGATAACGCAGCCGCTACATTTATAGTATCCAAAATATCATACATTTTGCATCTTTATTAGTTTTCTTTGAAATGATGAGTCCTGCCGATAGCTCCAATTCCTACTCTCCCGTTTCATACCTTCTCTTACCTGACAACAATCTCGAAAGGAAATCATGGTAGTCTTTTTTTTATAAAAGTATTCTATTCCCTGTTGTTTTAAGTAGAATAACGTATAGCATATTTGATATGTTATGAAGATAGAAGCATCTACTACATGCCCGATTGGAAAATCGTCTTTAGTTCACATCCTCGGTTCAGTGATGAGCTAAGAGCAACCTCTTAGTAAATCAGATAGTTGACATCTTCTGACTTCATAAAAGCTCTAGATAATTCATTTGGAAAAACTGATACGTTATATACCAGACAAATCAAATAGTTTCTATTTTATCAAAGACACAATGGAACATGAAGTTCGCCAGGAAGGTCTCACTGATAGAAAAAAAAACAATCTAGTATTTATAAATAGAAAAAATCGATACAGATAAACTCTTTAGTACATTTGCAAAATCCGATTGTATCAACTCGATCCTATCTCGCTACGGAAGTCCTATAAATATATATTTCAAAGCAACAAATGCCCAAGGCAAGGTACTACAACATGCACAAACAATACCTCCTGCGAACATGAGCCGTTGGACCATAGACATTCGATATCCCCAGGCACGCTAGATCATTGTTGTTCCATTGCACGGATCGTCTTCCGTATTGTCCACCTTTTGATCGCCCCAACCTGTTAATCAAGAGCGGGGGACGAACAGGTTCTCGGTGGGTGCCGAGATTAGTTGTTTTTTTCTGTGGTGGGCAGACCATGCGCGTGAACCCGAGGGTTTTCTTTTTGCTTCGGTGTGACGATGCCCTGGTGAACTTTTGATGGGGGATTCTTTCTTTTTTTATTGCTCTGGCCCGTTATGTTTCTTCTGGACGATTATTTTACAGATGTTTACGATCTATTGAGGATTATGGAGAGATGCGAGGGGATTACTATGGAGCATTTGAGTCGATTTTGGGAGATAGTGATGGTTATTAACCTTTTTCGGGATCACGGAGCATTTGCCGGTTTACGAGATTTTCATTGAAAGCCGACGTAGAATAGGTCTTCCTTCCTGAGCAGGATGGTAACAATAAGAATGAAAAAAATTATTGTGAATGAAGATGGATAAAGATCCTAAATATCGCTTTGAAGACTAAAAGAGAAATTAATTTGAGTTGAAATTAACGAGTTTAAAAATATTTTTTAACTTTTGATTCCTTCGATACCTTATTAACTTTAATATGAAAATGAAAATATCTTTCAAAGCACACGTACAAACTGAATTTGGTGGATACTCTGAATCTTGAGTTCTCTGTTTTGTTTATGTTATTTGCATGTGAGAAAACCATAGAGATAGATGAAACTATTTGGGCTCTCTTTTTCACGACTTGTCGACCTAAAAGCTGGCACATCATCACATTAACTCTTATGAGATTAGCGAATGACAAGCATGCCAAGTATGATGTAGCAGGTTTAAAAATTTACTACGTTGATACTTCTTTGTGCTAGTGGAGAACTGGATCGTACCCAAACTAATAAAAAATAGTAAGTTAATTGTGTGAAACATAGGAATTTTAAACCAAGAAACTATTGTGGAAATTTTTACATTTCTTTAAAGCTAAAAGAAAACGTACTTGCTCTACTACCTATAAGGGATAAAACTTAATTTAAAGCGGTCGTTAAAAAACCAAATCCAAGGTTTTCCTATTAGTTTTAAAGACAAACGGTTTTAAAAATGTGAGAAATAACTGACGGAAACAAAGAACGAAAAGGTTTTTAAGCATAAGAAAAGGTATTTTTGAACGATAATCACAAAATATAACAGGAAAATAAATTTGAGAACAACTTTATGGCCGATTGAGAATCTTTGGGGTCCCCAATTTGAGGGTGCTTAAAGGGGAGTTAAAACTGAGTCAAGTTCAAGGTCTTAAGATAAATTGAATCCCATAAATGGGTCCATTCCTACGCCCTAATTCACTTTTCCCACACGCAAAATAAACGAAACCCCCAAGTTCAAATCCACAACAATAATAACAATAAATCGTTTGCCTGGAGGAGAAAATGGAACAAGCTGTCCTTTTCTGGATGGCTTCTTCCGATCCCTCCGCTTGTCACGCCGGTTTTTGCTCCGGTGATGTACCTGCTATATAGCGTCGGCAGTTATTTCTGCAGCCGACCGCGAACTTTTATGGAAATGTCCTTGAAGACTTAAGTGGTCGATTTGTTCTTTGTGGAAACTCTTGTGTCTTTGAGAAGATTATTTCTTAGGCTAGAAGACGGAATAAATTTTTTCCCGCGACTGAGCTTGCCCAGTTACCCATTTCGGAAGAAAATTTGCATGGGAATTTACTTGTCTCTCAGTATGTCAGTAGATCGATGGGAAGGTAGTTGAAAAGTTTATATTGTTGGGCAGTGGCTTAGCTTCTAACCTGGAGGGGTCACACACACCACCATTTAGTTTCTTAACACATTTACAGAAATCTTTGTCTCTTGAGTTGCCATCCTCCCTATCTAGCAAACAAAAATCTAAATCGGGCTTTCAAATTTTCTACTCCTATTTGACGAAAGATTATTCTATCAGATGCAATAGGTCTAACAAATGTGGTTTAGGATCTGAGCATTGAAAGCTTCGCGGCTATGATAAGAGCATCTTTTTGAAATTTGTCCAGTATTTGCAGAAATGTGTAGCTTTATGTTGAAAAAGAGTCCAAGAAAAATTCTGGAAATTTTACCTTTGAATTACAATTTTGGTCATGAAAGACACCAGAGGCGTAGCCAGAGAGGGGATTTGGGGATTAATCTTCCCAAAAGTCAGAAATTAAATTTACCTTTTTTTGAGCATAGAAGAGAAGAGGTATAAATTTATCCCATTTCCCTTCCTAAAATTCCAGTATCCCCCTCCAAAATTTATTTCTTGCTATGCCACTAAAGGACACCTACATGTCTCCCCTCTAGAAGGTCAAACGGTTGAAAACTGTGGCAAACCACACCTATGCTACTGTTGCTGGGGATTATTAAACTATATTTAAGGGGAGGTTTTGGGAAAATACTATCGATCACTGTAACTAATTTTGCTATCTATCAAGCTTCAAATAAAAGACGGATTGTGAAATATTTTCTCTCATGAACCATATCATGAATACACGAATCTTTATATCGTCGGCTTACAGGAAGAAGGCACTAAGTCATTCCTGAGTTACGCCATACTTGGCGATATCCAATTGTTTTCCATTGCCGTGCTCCATGTAATATCCCCATTACGTTGGTCGGTTTTCAACTTGGCGAGGTTTCGGGAATTCGTTCGTTCGTTGGCATGATTCTACCACTTTCAAAAGATTATCTGAAAGTGAATTCGGGTCTTTTTTTCGTAAGCTGACGATATTACAAAAGAAAGAAACTAAGGAATGTATACAAGAACTTGCCCTTAATGTATTAACAGATCATTTAACTTTACATAATCCAATCCGAAAAAAGTTCAGTCTTAAACTGTTAAATTACCGTCTTTGATAGATTCGTATGTAGTGCCGATACTTTACAGAACTGACTGTTGCCACTGACGAACTCCAAAAAATGGGTTACTTAATCTCCATTGCCCGAAGCAGAAAGAAATCTCTCACCCGACTAATGCCCTCCTCAACCCCCCACCGAGCTCTCGACCTCACCATCATCCCCTCTAAACAACGTCTTCTCCATCATCCTTCATCTTCATCTCTTTTGTGGCGAGGGGTCTAATGAATGAATGAATGAATGAATGGATAGATCGCTCGGCTTAATGGAGCGTGCTGGAGCGTGAATGCGCGACCCGGCCCCTCTTTTGTTCGCAAGGAATAGAGGGTGTTCGTTCGAAAGCGCACGCGAGTAGTATGGAAGGGTGCGAGGAAATAGTTGTTGAAATTTGACAAATTTAAAGGGGTTAGTAGATGGCATAAAAAACTTATTGTGAAAAATTAGCTGTGGAATTACAGTAGAAAAGCTGTAAAAAATTCCTTTAAATCATTATTTTTAACGCCAAGTTAGCGAAACCTTACTACCATTCACCCTCACTACCAACCGCACCTACTCAGTTGCAACTTAACTTGAGCCTGTAGAAATAGGCTGAGAGCAACCAAAGAAAGTAGTTCCCCGCGAGGTGTCTGAATTTTGAGTGAAATTTAGAGCTTCAATTTTGAATAATGATTATTTTTTTCGTATATGAAGCATCTTTTCATCCCGATATGCATAAAATGTTCAGAATTATTATTTTTTAAAGTGGCGTAACGCGTAGTAGTACATCTCGCTCTCAAACTCGCCAGCCAATAAGAGCTTCTAGCAACCCAGCAGGCTTTCTGTTTACTCAGATTTCCTTACGCTTGGCCATGACGTCAGGCTCAACTTAAGTTGCATTCGAGTATAGGCGAAAAATGCGATGAATGCCCAAAATGGCATAAATAAACTAGCCGCGTTTTCTCTGCACCAGTCAATCGACCCATCAAAAAAGGTTCATCAAATGCACAGCATGACTAAAAGTTTTAATTTTTAGTCATGCAATTTTTAGTCATCTATATATAATTAAAATTATATATAGATAAAAAAGCACCGAAGTGACCGAAGCTGTCAATCGAGGTGGAATAGAGTAGGGGAGAGTGGTCAACAATGAGACGGTGTACATCCTTAAATAGTATAATAACGTGTTCATCTAAAAATATTTTTAGAAAAATTTTAGCTATTATAGTGTCTAAGCTAGAAAATAAAATAAAATTTTTGTCTCATTGTTGACCACTCTCCCCTATACATTATTTTAAATTACAATAGAGTAAATTGATATTAGGAAATAGTAGGTAGCGACTGGGAGTTTAAAACAGCTGGGGCTGTTTACAGTAGGGGAACATAAAACAGTAGGGGAACATAAAACAGTAGGGGCTGCTTTATAAAACTATTGGCATTTATTTAAAGATTCTAATTAAAAAACAAATAATTATAAAATTAAAAATTGACTCAAATTTTTAAAAAAATATCAGCAAAAGTTGAACCTAATTTAAATAGAATACCCGGGGTTAAAATATTTTCATTAAATTTGTCCGGTGTGCAACTTAAAAAGGTTTGATAAAATTTCTTTTCCCCTTAAAAAACATAAAAAATTGATAAGTAAAGGAAAATTATTGAATATTTATGAAATGAGAAGATATTTTTTAAATTTAAGACACATGCATTTTCTGTCTAAATTACAAACAATTCAAAACAAAACTAACAAACATTTAAGAATTTGTAGAAATAACATGGATATTTTTAAAAATTTTATATCTCCTGTTCTGTCAATAGTCGAAACTTTCCCCGTCAAGTTGCTAATATATAGGCGCCGACTCCATAGGTTTTGAGGGGGCTTGAGTCCCCCTCAATGTTAGAATCCAACCCCTTCCTCCTAATCTCCCTTCTTCCAACAAAATAACACAATTAATTATGTTTCCAAAAAAATTTTATGCGGGAGGACCCTCCAAATATCGCTTGGAATTCACAACGTGTTTATTAAATTTTGAAATTAATTTCACCAAAATTACTATAAAACAAGTCATCTAACACTTGTAATAAGAAAGTACTCGTAAGTAGGTACCTCAGAAACATTTTAGGTCATTAACAATACCTCTCCCGAAACACAAGTCTAGTTACGGCTCTGTGTTAATTTAGAAAGCGGTAATAAATATACTTCCTCATTCTTCGAGATAAATAATTACTATTTTGCGTTCGATTAAATTAAAAAAATATTGCGCTACTTTTTATTCAAATGTTTTAAGGCAGCGGTTCTTAAACTGTTGTCTGCGGACTTCCGGTGGTCCGCAGCATCTTCCTAGAGCAGTGGTTCCCAACAGGTGGTCCGCGGACCACTGGTGGTCCGTGAGGCCATCGGAGGTGGTCCGCGAGAGGATTTTTAAACATATCAAAAAATGTGTTGAAATTTAAAAAAAAATAGTTTTTCTTATCACATATCCCATGAAGTAGTAAAAAACCATAAATGAAAACCCAAGAATCAATCGTCTCATAAATAAAAATTGTTAGGTTCTCTTTCTCTCCTATGATTCTTTTGTTAATTTAACTCAAGTTATTCAACTGATGTTTATTTAGAAACAAAATGTGATTATGTTGCGAATAAAATTAATTGAAACTCAGATGGGGAAAATAATGGTCAGGGTAGGGCAAATAAAGAATCGAGTGTTCGGACTTTTACATGGTTTGATACGAAGCGAAGTTTGTAAGTGTTGAAAGATACTACAAATTTCATGGTAATAGGACGAGGAAATTTCTGATACAAGCGAAATAGGTTTGTTCGAAGATCTAAGAAAAATTTACTGTAAAAATGCGAGTCTTTGAAAGGATAAATCATTTTCCTTTTAAATTGCTCCTTTGAAATATTTATTTATTGACTTTCGATCTTTTGACGTGGTCTCTTTTGGAAGAACATCAGTTAGCCTCGCCTATATAATTTCTGCAGCTACAACTCTCAGTCAGTGCATGTGCATTGTGCAGTTTACTGTTTTGTGATAAAGAATTCCTAGTCATCTCATTTGTCCTATAGTTTAAATTCCGAGATAAGTACTTTGTTTCAAATTTAAATTGACTAATAAATTTAACTATATTGTTGTTGGGTATGAAAAAAGTGACTCTTTAATACTGATGTTATTTAAACCTGGGGTAACTTGGGTGTAGGTATGATCAGGAACATTTCTAGGGCTAATAGATCAACGAACGGACCTGAACAATTGAGGAGCAAACAATCAAACCATGATTTCTCCTTCAAATACAAATTTTCAGGAAACACAAAAAACTAATAACTTAAAAAATAACTAATTTATTTAAAAATCTAATTATCGTTTATATATTTCTATAACGAGTAAATGAGAAGATTTGTAGTCATAATTTACCTAAAAACTTAAAATTAATTATTAAAAAATGAATTTGAAATTTGGAGAAATCACGTTTTGATCGAACACATAAGGAGGAAACATGGTTTGAATGTTTCCAATATGGACAAAACACTTTTTTAATTAAAAAAAATTAATCCTACTCTTCTCAAACACTATTCTTTTTATTTCTGATATACAATGTAAATTTTAAAATAAACATTAGGTGATTTCGTATCAAAAAGTCCCCACCAATATTTTTACATCACCAACTTTACGCTAACAAATGAGTGGGTCACGTGAAGAGTAAGAACAGCTATTATTGGCTGTGACTGGAGGAATAACTGTTTGATTGAAAACAGGCTCTGGAGGAAACAATTTTTGATTGAAACATCAATTTTCTAAGTAGTTTTAGAATAGGTTAAAACTTGTTTTAGTTGAAGATAATAGCATTATTTTGTGCAGTTTAATGTGGAGATCATGAAAATAGCAGTAACTCATTTTTTATTTTTTTTTGAGAAAACACGTTTGAATGTTTGCTCCTCAATTATTGTCATTTGTAAAGTATCCTCGTCTTTAATATCTTTCATAAAAGATTTATCTTTAATAATCGGATTTAAAATAATGTCATGATAATTTTTCTTTTAAGTTTAATAGATTTTATTTGATTTACAGTTCCATTAAGATGCGTATTAATACTATGTTTTCCTATAATATTAAGAAAAAAATCAAACTTTTTAGCCTCTGTAAGGAATGAGTGCATTGAAAAAGAGTTAAATTTTTTAAGATAAAGTTGGGAATAGGGATGGTCCGCCAAGGTTCAAATTTAAGTGAAGTGGTCCGCGGACATATTTGAGTTGGGAACCGCTGTCCTAGAGGGAGTCCGAGTTACCTAAGAGTGTTCTCCAACTTTACAGACTTGGTTCTTGAACTGCGCGACAGATGGCGCTAATTTGTTAAGTCTCTTGCGTTAGCATTGAAGAGACTGGTGATTGAGAAAGTTCGATGATGGTAAATTTATAATCGCATCATGTATTTGTAAAATTTAGGTATTTAGGTACTCTTTGTAGGTACTGAAACTTCTTAATATTGCAATCTTCTTAAAATTTGAGATTTTTTATAGTCACCACTTTTTAAGGAACTACTTTCGGAAATCTCTTTTAATTCTGACTTCCAGCAGAATTTTCGTTCTGATATTTCACTGTAGGAATAAAATGAGAGTGTTCGAGAGTAGGGATGGGCGTTACTGTTATTTTTCAATAACGTTATCGAATGTTAATTATTTTCAAATAACAGTTATTAATAACAGTTACAAATAACGGTTTCATCGCTAAAATTTGCTGTGCATGAGGGAAGGAGGACGGCGACGGACTGAAGGTTTGGATTCTCCTACCTACCCCAAAGAAATTCGGAACTGATTTTTCCGTTTGTCAATCTTAATTAATCGTCAAATTTTATTACGAAAATCTTAATATTTTTAGCCATAATTATAAGTGAGGTACTTAAGAACATAAATACGTTAAAATTTTTCAAGTACGAAATAAATTTTCCATAGTCCATCTATAATAAATAAATAAGCGAACACACAGCAATAGTGTCACAAAAAGGAGACGCTCGCGTGCCGATTCCTTATAAAAATTAGACATTTTAAATCCAAATGAATCGGCTCATTCATTAATTAGTGTGCAATTTAATAGTTAAAATTTGAATCTTTATTGCATACATTTTAAACAACATCAAGTATTTTTTCAATATATACCTAAACTATTTCAAAAATTAAGTCATTTTAGAATAACCTCTGTGTTTGTAGACCAGGTAGTACGTTTGACGAAATTGCCGAGCAATCCGTATCAATCGTCCAGATTTCGGGTGAAATTTTGAAATACTTTAGCTTTACTTGAAGATAAATATTGAAAGAAAATAAACTCATTAACATTTTTCAACTGCCAATTGCATAAGTAGATCCACTTCCATCTAAAACCACATCGCTATCCTTACCCCCTTTCGCAATAGAAACGCAGTGAGTGGGCCAAGCATTGCCCCCCCTCCTCTCTCACACCTTATACCCATCGACCACAACAGAAATAACAATCAACAAAAATACCCTCATATCCCCCATCCCATCCGAAAACACAAGCCACCCAGTTTTTTCTCCTCGAAATAACGAAAAAATAACGGATAACGCTTCGTTTTTACTAATACCAGTTAAATAACGACCTTGAATAACGGCTTGAAGGTCGTTTTTTAACAAATAATGTAAGAATAGCGGATAACGTTTCGTTCGTACTAATACCAGTGTTAAAATAACGACCGTGAATAACTGCTTAGAGGTCGTTTTTTCAACAGCGTTACCAATAACGCCAATAACGAATAACTGTATCAGTCGAAAGGCAATAACAGTTATTTCGTTTTTTCCCTGATAACAGTTATTTGTAACTGTTATCCGTTATTCTACCCATCCCTATTCGAGAGTAAAATTATTAAATATTACAATTGAAGAATGATTGAGTTTGATAGTAAAACTTTTCAAAAATTGCAATACCTTAAATATTTATCATTTCGATAGTCACCACTTTTTTAGAAAAAAATTTATTAACCCGTTCTAATTTTAGTTTATATAGTTAACCGTCTTTGTCATTGGAAGTATCTGTTCGAGGATCGTCAAGTGAGAGCAGTGTGCTGACAACCATATGACATTCTGAACCGCATCGCTCATTTTATGGGTGGGTGCAATTTTTGGAACCCCTTGAGGGTTGTGAATAAATAATACAGGTCTGCAAAAAAGGACTTCTTTCGAGCTGGTTGGTTATTTCACCTGAACTTTATGATTTTTGGTGCGCTGAATCCATAAACAACCTCCATTTTCTCCTGGGACGTCACGTTTTTTTGACAATTCAGGTTTAATTGGGAAATGCCAAATTTTGAAAAATTGACTCTTTATACTAATTTTTTTGGTTCAAACTTTTCCATAAAATTTTTTATTAAGTTTTTTGATGTGCTGAGTATTTATTTAAACAAATTATTTTTCAACTCAAACTTTATCTGAAAATCATTTTTCATGTGTTTTGGTGTACTGAACCCAAAAATGACCTCTTGATTTTTAAGACATCGCATTTTGTAACGAATTGAGCAAATGTAGCAACATTTCACAGAAAATGTGAGTACACTTAAGAAGTAGATTTCTTAATCCTAATTTACTATAAAGGTCATAAGTTTATATGTTATTTGGTGCCCTGAGTTCAAAAATGGTCTCTGCTTTGCCCTAGAGTGTCATGTGTCCTGAAAATTTAGGTAAAATTGTAAAATAAGTCATTATTTCAATTTTAATGAAAATAGGTTCATAAAATTAATTTTTTATTACATATTCTTCCTGAAAATCATTATATAACTAAAATAAACTCATTTACACTTTCTATAGACAACTTTTTCTCCTTATGAAGCTCCTCTTGGTACATTTACCCTTGTGAGTAGCAACAAGAACGTTTCTTTGAACTATATACAACAAAAATTCTTCATTATTGCACGATTAAAGCTTCCCTAATAATTTCTTTCCATCTCTATAATGTACTGATGATATAGTTTACTATGAGCATCATTCATAGCTCCTAATTTTAAGAAATACAGGAGCTAGAAATGTACAAAAACTACGAAAAATGGGCAATTTCTAATATAATTTTGCAATTTGTGAAAAATCCTGACGTATAGGATTTTTTCAATATTTTTTTCGTTATCAGCACCCCAAAATACATAGGAAATGGCTAAATATATTCAAACAGCTTTTTCATTCCAGACCTGTGTAATCTAATAAAGTTAGAACTAGAACCTAAAAGGAATCTTCAAATTTATACTGGGGTCATTCCATGCCAAATCATCCAGCGAAAACCCAATTTGATACCCTAGGTTCTCAGACTTCCATGAAATTTTGTATGCTTAATGTATCAATAAAGATTAGAAAAAATATCAATTTTTATCCAATTCTGTCAAGTAGCTTCGGAGTTATGGCTCCTTCCATCTTGATTTTGTGCGGGCGATTCGGGCTCGTGTTATTTTGCGTTTAACGCTACCAAATTTTTATTTATGTAGGTAAAAGCTTAAAATTTCATTTATTTACAGCCAATAATCTACAAAATAAAATGGAGGAGTAAAATTTAAAATTGAAACACTTTATCGTGGTTAAAAACTCGTCTAAACACGAAAAAAGTGTTTTTCATAGTGTTTTTCATACAAAAACGAATGAAGCACAAATCTCTATGAATATTTTCTTATAAGCTACGCATTAATAGAAAGAAGAGGAAATTTGCTTTCAAACAGTGCAAAAAAATCCGTGGGGTTTGGGTTTTAAAGGGTATTTTTGGATCTTTTAAAATTAGAAAGTGGTTCTGATTAAAAACCACCTTAACTTAAGTGCCAATAAAGAAAAAACTACTGGATATCAACCTTCTATTTTATCGGAATAACAAAAGTATCTTATCAAAACTTCTTCTATCAAGTTTGATAATATTTGGTCGAGTAGTTTTTGTTTTATGGTCATTTCTGTAGAAGTCAATCTAATTTGTTAATCTAAAAAGATCCGGCACGCGTAAGTCAGAAATTTGATTTCACATCGTGGTGCCATCTATTGGGGAAGAAGAAAAGCTCGCGGAAAGTATGCTTATCTGTAACAGATTTACGCATGACTAAGTCCCTTTACCTCTTAGTTGTGTGTTTTCAAACTAATTTTTTTTGTAAAAACGGAAAATACCAATCCTTCTTTAAACTATTATCAAGTTTAGTGGTATTTGGACCAGTAGTTTTTTCTTTATTGGCACTTAAGTTAATGTGGTTTTTAATCAGAACCACTTTCTAATTTTAAACGATCCAAAAAGACCCTTTAAAACCCAAACCCCACGGATTTTTTTGCACTGTTTAAAAGCAAATTTCCTCTTCTTTCTATTAATGCATAGCTTATAAGAAAATATTCATAGAGATTTGTGCTTCATGCGTTTTTGTAAGACACTATGAAAAACACTTTTTTCGTGTTTAGATGAGTTTTTAACCATGATAAAGTGTTTCAATTTTAAATTTGACTGCGCCATTTTATTTTTTAGACTGTTGGCTGTAAATAAATAAAAGTTTAAGCTTTTACCTACATAAATAAAAATTTGGTAGCGTTAAACGCAAAATAACACGAGCCAGAATCGCCCGCTCAAAATCAAGATGGGTAAAACTTTAAGGAGCCATAACTCCGAAAGTATAATTGATAGAATTAGATAAAATTTCGTATTTTTTCTTATCTTTATGCATACATTGAACATACAAAATTTCATAAAAATCTGCGGTAGGTGGGTATACCACCCTGGATGATTTGGCGTGGAATGACCCACTGCTTTTAAATTAAGGTCTTTTTGACAGCAATTCACACCAAGTAAATAACTAAGTCCAGTTCCATCTCATGTAAAGAAATGTGCGGTATTAATATTAAACTCGCCCTTACTTTCATATTTATTAATTTCAGACAGGATTACATTTTTACAGTAAGAGTGAAAAATTGTATTATACTACACAGCAACGTTAGTTGAGCCTACTACATCACTAACAAACAAAGTAGTTCCCGTCACGGTGTCTGAATTTCGAGTGAAACGAAGAACGTCAATTTTAAAATACGATTATTTCGTTAAACTCATGAATATATAGGTTTTTTATCACGATTTGCGTACCGAATCTCCTCCTAGCAACCCAACAAGCATTGTGTTTACCCACTTTCTCCTTCCGTATTTTTTCTCCCTCATTTTCTTAACTTTTTCAGGGTGCAAGGAGGTTAGAAAGAGAGCAAAGAAGGCATCCCTTAAAATACTAATTTATTACACGGAGGGTTAAAAGAAAACTAAATAGCAGAAGCGCGTTTCAAACACTGATTTTTTTTAAATAACTCCGATTGACTATTTCAAATAGTTTTCATTCAATTCAGGGTGTCCACTTAATTCTAAGCTAAGAATTCCCTGAGTTTTCCAGGTTTTCCAGGACAATTTTTTTTTATTTTCCAGGTTTGGTCAAACTAAAGCTTTAAGGCGTTTTTTTATTTTTGGTGATAAGATGGAACTTTCATTTTCCTTCTATTCATACCATATATTAAATAAACTTGATAAAAAATAACTGAAAAAATATCATCTATAGATTAGTATTAATTGGTTAAATGATACATAAATTTTAAAATTAGACATTTAATTTAGAGATGTTTTACACATTGAGAAAAATAAACAGTTTTCTTTTTCTCTAGAAAAGCTTCGACCAATTCTGACTGAGCAAGAGCTCAAAAGGTAAAAGGAATACAAGATTTGAGAAATGGTTACAATACACTGGCTAGAATGGGTGTTGATCCAGGTTTAATTTTTGGGGGTGTATTTTTGCGAAATGAAATTATTTTAATGAAAACTGAAGTAAGATTATATTTGATCTTCAAATTATTTTAAAAAACCAAAATTGAGAAATGTTTAATTGATAATCAAGAGCCTTCAGTAAAAATTAACTTTAAAAGGCTAATGCTTAAAAAGTATCAAATTATTCAGAAATTTAACTGAGAAAAATTAAAACTTCAATTTTAAGTAAAAGATCCTATTTGTGTATAAAGACTACCTTGTAAAGAAATGTCATTATATATTTTCATAAATAAGCTGAAAATCTTATCAGGTTATATTTTTTGGAGGAAAAAAACTACCTATCACACTCACAACCATACTATAACTATAAAATTATTAAATTTAAATTAAGACTTAAGCAGAGTAATTCAAGTTTTCAATAAAGTTTCTTTCAATTTTTCTACTTAAAATCATTTTAATTTGAGCACCAATAAAATAAGACTTCATAAGCAAGTCTTTGACTTAAGAATATCTCTCCATGAAAAAGCTCAAGTCCGTTTTCCACAATACACCAACTGCGAGAAGCCGACTTTACCTACGATTACGCACCGTAAAATAGGCTTCTCCTCATCTTTAGGCTACATGTGTGTGTGGTAAGAACAGCATGAACACGGCTTTCTTCCAATAAAAGTCGTTTTTCCGTAATACAGTAAACGAACGAGGAGAAGGCGCCTTTACAGGCCGCGCGAACGTATCACCGTGCCGTGCCGATGCGCGTGCGAGCTAGGATGCCGTTGATTTTAATAAATACCGGAGATGGTAACTCCACAATGTAAAAAAACGCTGGAAAACGCTACGCATCGTACAAAATTTCATTTTTCCAGAATATTTTTGGAATTCCCTGAGTATTCCAGGTTTTCCAGGGCATTTTCGAATTCCCTGAGTATTCCAGGTTTTCCCGGTTTCCAGGGTTAGCAGGGTTAATTCAATTCATTTAATTCAAAGTAATACATCTGCCTCTAAAACGAGGATTGCTTTTCCCTTACTAGAAAGTAGAACGATACTTGGAGAAGTCTCAAGAGAGCTGCGATTCCTTACTTTTTTCTCCTTACAAACTATTTATAAAATTCAAAGAATTTAACAAACGTATTGTGTTAATAATAGGTTAATTTTCTATTTTCAAATCATTAACGATGCAGCAAATTTATTTATTTAAATTAATTATTTTGTTATTTTTCAACATAAATATTTTATAAATTTATCATTGCTACACCTTTTATGTACCTTACAAACCTTCGTGGGGAGGCTTATCACCAACACTGATTTCACAAATTTTAGATAATCATTATCTTCCTAAACTGTCCAATCAACAATCCTCGACGGTGCTACTGAGCGTTTAATTCAGGTTGCTTCAATGAAACATTTTTAACCTTCTATTGCCCAAGGTAGAAATATGCAACCATAAGTTAAATCTGTCCTAGGAATGCCATTGTCATTCCAGCAGATGAGTGGACGACTAATCAATGGTCACCACTTTTTCAGTTATAGTCGGCTAGACCAGTACTTGCCCTCCGCTCTCGTGCGTTACCTTCCTATACCGTGCTGACGAGTCCGAAGAAGGACGAAACCGATCCACGGTTGGAGGTGACCCTTGAGAGTTATGAGTTTTCACTCATAAGTTTAGCTTTAACCCTTTATTTACTGCATTATGATTCGCTACAATTTTTTTTTGTGCAAATACTTTTTTTGAGTCACTTAATTGAAAATTGAGGGATATACATAAAAAATAATCATCTTTGGAAAATTCAATCCGCTAGAGCCAATTACTTAAATTGATACTTTTGGGTTTAACACGGAGTGCTAAAATATTCTCACAATACAAGAAAAACATAGCTTTTTTTATCGCAGTAATAAGTCTTAAAAAATATTACATTTAACTTTTGACTTTAACTACTTTTTTGCGGGAACAAAAATGACAATCATGTGAATCCGATCGAAATGGCAGCTAAACTTACAACTTCAGTTAAAACTATTAGCATTTCCCGCTAAAATACTCATCATAGAACCTTCGCTGCTTTTTATCCTGGAAGAGGATAACTGAAAGAGTGTTCCTGCAAATTATCGTCAATATATTCGCAAGGATGGTTATTCTATGTAACTTTAAAGTTGGCGGTACTTGTAATTACCGTCGGGCTAAATTTCTCATTTCTGCATTAGGCAGCAATTTTCAACATGTTTTAAAGTTATTGCAGCACCTTTAAAGGGAATTGCACCTTCAATAATATTTGTAAAATTTAGGTTCAGCCTCCAACTTCAAAATGTTAATTTTTTTAAATAAAAAATATCTTCTTTCTCTTTTTGTGTTCTTTGGCCCCAAACTACATAAATAAGCCAACATTTTTCCCCCATTGTTATTTCTGGTAGTGGACACCAGAATTTTCTTCATTGAGTAATCCCCATTCACAAACATCCTCAGCGATGATACAGCACAATATATCCTCGAATACTCTCACAGTGTAACTTCCGATTACTTTTTCAATCGAAATAGGACGTGACTCCCCCTTTCTTTATAAAAAACCTCAACAAGCTATTTCCGATCACCCAGTCAAAATGAAAACGTTCCAATCCAAAAAATTTCCTCAGAAACAACAACAAGGTGGGAATCAGAACGTGGGTCAAAAACCGTGTTCCTCGCGCACTCTCCGATTCGAATTCTTCCTGATTCGGTGCTCACGCGATGTCCAGCAGCAGCACCCCAAGGGTCACCGCGACACGCCCGCTGGCCAAGGGGGACACCCTCCGAACAATGTCAGTGGGAGAAAATTTTGGCTTTCTTTTGTTCATTCCTTCTCACGGGATGTCGTAAATGTGTTGGTCCAGTCACCCAGTTTCGTCTTCGGAAGCACCTTTTGTCGTCAGGTGTGTCGTCTTCACACTGGCTGGATTGGTCACTCGTTTGATTGGGATTGTGTGGGAGGTTTTTGAGTGTGGAATTGTGTGTTTGTTCTATTATTATTATTATTATTATTATTATAGTGATTCTTTTTTTTGTGAGGTTGGGAGAAATGGGTTCAGGAAGTGAGGTGGAACTTGTAGTAATTTTGAGTCAGTTGTGATGTCTGTGAGATTCGGTTTGAATGATGCACAAAAAAAGAATGTTTTTGAAAGGAAGTTTTTTCATCGATTTTTGTACTTTGATTTGGATTGCTATTATATGAAGTGGGATGACTTTTTTCAACAACAATGGAAAGTTTCCACCAAATTTTCTAAATTCGGCATCATAAACGAAATATTAATGGAGTGGATAAAATTTGAAAACAGTTAAATTGTTTTATTTCGGAATTTCCACTTTCCCCATCGGAAACCCTTAATCAATTCAAAAGTATGTGAAATCTTAATTTCAAGAAACCATGAAAAAGAAGATCCAATTGGGATCCTATTTTGACTTTTTGGGAAGGCACCAGGATTTTTAAAACATCTTCAGCAGCAGAAACTGCGTTGATAGAAACTATTGAAGGATAATATACTTTTTTGGCCATAAAGCTACACATTAAACCATTTAAAAGCTTCAAATTACCATTTAAAAATTATTTCCAGAAATGTAATTTTATCCAATAAACTTTTACCCTTCAGGCCTCCCCGTGCCACCCCCTGGATCCGCTACAACTGTAAGTAATACGTCACTTTACACCAGAAGTGGTGGATATAAATTGCCTCCATACATGAAAAGATGTTACACCGATTCGGAGGGACCTCCTATTTCGACACGAGGGAGATCCCTCCGTAGTGGGATCTCCCTCAGTGACTAGGTGGGAGGTCCCTCTGTTTCACGGTGTAGCATCACTTCTGGTGTAAATCCATTCTGGTATATCCACCACTTCTGGTGTAAAGTGACGTATTCCTTTCCTTACAGTGTGGAGATAGTGCATCACTCATTGCCACCCCACAAGCCCGAGTTCTGTTCCCGGGTTAGGCAAGGTAGATTCATAGCCTTCATCCCTCCAGGGTTGATAAAATGAGGACCAAGTTAACCTGGGGAAACAATGGACTTTTCCTCAGCTGACTGCTCATGGCCTCACCCAGCGAGGAGAGGCCATACTGGAGTTTGCAGGTCTAACCGCCCTAGGTACTCCTTCAAGTATGCCCCCTTATTATTAAATATATCTAGAGACTGTAGATTATGACTCACCGTCGACGCAGTTGCTCTCTAGGTAGTCGACGCTTTCTGAAGCTTGGCTGAAGTACCTGGAGTGCGGAGGGAGGGAGGTGCGGTCCTTGTCGGAGAGGAAGCACTGACCCGTCAGCCGGTGGTAGTTGGCGGAGCGGCATCGGAACTGCTCCTCGTTCAGACAGAGCTCCATGCAGGCCTCGCGCGACATCACGATGGCGCTGCTCCGAGCCACCTCGCGCAGCTCGTAGCCGCTCACGCGCTCGAACATCCAGTCGCGCTGGCAGCGCTGACGGCCTAAGGAAGGAACGCGTTCATAAATTATGGCTCATACCTTTGGCATGTATTATTACCACTCATTATACAGGGTGTTTCGAATAAATGTGTAAGAATTTCTGGGGGGAGTAGAGCACAAAAAGAGGGACCCAGAACCACATGGGAAAACGGGGTCGGAAATGTACCCTTAACGCCCTAAGGTTTTTTTTAAAAGAGAGTATGGTATATTTGGTATAACCACCAGTGGAAATTGAAACGTGATCTTTGAAGATTGGAATAAAACCAGCAAAATAGTTCTATTAAGACATTTGTTACATTCATTAAATCTTTTTTTAGAACTTAAGAACTTTATTACACATAGAGAACAAACACAGAAAAGTCAGATATAATGTGATACGCCAAGGGGAAGAAACTTCCCGTACAGGCGAAAAAGAAATTACATAGACAAATGACATATTAAAAATTACAACAACACAAACATAAAACTGTATAAAACAATAGCTAAATAATTAAATAATGATGGCAGCAAGCTGGTAAACCATTAACTAAATATGCTTCATTGAAGTGAAAAATATAAATATGAATTAATAACTCAAATAAATTTCTTTTGAACTCTGAGTATTTATTAATGGATGTTAGATTTAAAGGTAAACTATTGTATAATTTTTCGAGAAGTCTGGGATCAATCGAGAAGTCTGGGTTTAGTTTGGTAATTGTTTTATGGTGCAACAATCAGAAATAATCTTATTGCGTCAAGAAAGGATATCTGGATAAGCACGAACTGAAATTCCATCTCTTAAGTTGGTTTTTATGCAATAAAAGCCGGAAGTTGTTAGGAGTGCATTTCCAACCCCCTGGTGATTCCAAGTCGTCTAGGTGTGCCCCGCCAAAAGGTTCTGAAACATTTATATGAAACACTCTGTATAGTAGTAGTTTCACATTGTGGTAGAATATACTCACCGAGGAGGCAGATCTTGTGCGCGTAGATTGTGAAGACGGGGAACTGGGAGGGCGCAAGGGCGGCGGGGCGCAGGGCAGCGGAGGAGGCGAAGAGCACGCATAGCCCTGTCTCGAAGTTGACGGCCTGGCAGGAGGCGTTGGCCGCGCACAGTCGCACGCACTCGCCCAGCTGCAGAGTCCCAGGCACCAGCGACAGCGTGTCCCCGGGAGAGGTGAACACGAACCCCGTGATCAGCTCAAAGGTGATGAAGCCGCTGCTGCAACCTGCAACAACACACCGAGATTATGGTTAATTTATGTTGTAAAATTAGAAGAGTCGTCATTAATTTCTAGTAATACTATATTCATTTAGAATTGGCGCTTGAGAAATAGTGCTTTCCCCCACGCTAGAAGCGTAACCATAGTTACGAGTTACTTCGAGCAGCCTTAGTTAGCTTAGTTAACCTTATAGTTACTTCGAGCAGCCAATAGTAAGCCTTCTTCGTCACTTTGACGAGGATAGTTGCTATGGTTACCGATCATTGGTGGGGGAAGGAAATATTTTCAAGCGCCATTCAAAATGAACAGAGTATAGATGCGTACGAGGGGTAACTTTTTTTTTAATGAGGTGGGTATAGGCAAGCTTGCTGAGGTTTTTAGCAGAGAAAAAAGTACCGTTTGCTTTTTAAATGAACCCGTTGAGTTAAAATGCTTCATTTCAGAAAGAGGATAGAGAAAGGGAACCGAGTATATGCGGAGTAAGTGCTCGTTAAATCTGTGGGTCCGAAAGTCCTATGGTCGGCCATGGCGCAATTACCATGGGTCCAGGGCTCTGGACACAATTTCCCTCCCCTTCAGAGACATGTCAAAATTGTGGAGGTGGCGATAGATGGTGGCAGAATCTATCATCCAAGGATTAAGTCGTCTTCTGCCATTCATTGGGCCTCACTTTCTCAGGAGCCGCACCCCCTTTGCCTTAAATCCTGCACGCTTTGCGGATGGAGCTTGGATATTCCAAGTGGCATAAGAAACAACAACAACAGAAAGGGAGAGTAGAAGGAGAGAATGGCAAAAAAACCCAATTAGAACTAGAATGAGAGAGAAGGTATTTTCCACTTATATATATGAACTTATATTTGCACCAAGTGTTTGATCATATCTTGTTTTATCTAGCATATTTCATAATGTTATTTGTGTTACCTAACTTTCATGAAAAAGAAATTTTAAGTTTTGTTTAAAGAGAAAATTTCAAAACACATGTTTTCCCTACAGTTTCACACTAAAAAATCTCCTTTAAACTCAAGTTAGGAGTGAAATTACATTTTTAAGATTCATTTGAAAAGAGTCCTTTATTCTTTATTTGCTTAAAAACTGCCTAAGCATGCCTCTGGTATAAACATCACACTAACTAAGTGCAGCATTTCACTCAACAGGTGCATTGAAACCGAAACCGACCTTGGGCTCACTCACTGGGCGTCACTCGAGCGCGAAGCGACCTCTGTGAGGGGGTGGTCCACTTCCGACAAGGGTCGTCGCACCTCGTCCCACTCCTCTGCCCAAACATTTCCTTATTTATCCGACAGAACTATAGACAGAACGTCAGACCCTCAGGAGATAAAAAGACGGGGAGAAATTGATTTGGAGGAGTAGCATTGACAATTTTATAAGGAAGTGAAGGGGAAAAAGGTGGTTTATAAAACATGTTAGTGACGTATTCACAGTGAGCACTGCAATAAGTGAGGTTAAGTATCCAGTATAAACTATATCTTCCCTGTTTAAAATATAGTCTTTTCAGGACCATTCATGTAAAAAGTAAAAATAATAGATTTTTTATGTGAATCACATATAATTAAGTTTAGGAAAGTACACAATACCTACTGGCGTGTTGTTACTTGGGCCGTAACTAGGCCAAATTGTTTGGAAAATTTTAATGAAATAAATTGGTTATAACTTTTAATAAATCAATACAAAAGAATCTAGAAGAATTTCAAGTTAAGCGAAACAAAGATATCTCAAGAAAGGGGGCAAAAAGTAAGCATCCTATTAGAAAAAGAGTGTTAGAAAAATAACCAACCAACCTATATAAACTAAAAACTTAATCAATACTTTCTACTAAACTTTTGCTACCAGTATTTTACGGCTTATAATTATTTTTTGAAAAAATATTCAAATACCTAGATTTTCTGAACTGGAACTTTTGGCATTTCTAATTTCTAAGATATTGGGAAATTGCTTTTCCATGGCCCTCCCCCTTAAAACCTCCCATGGGTTTACTGTATTATTTTTCGTGATCCAATCAAAGCTAAGGTCAGTAACTTTTGGTTCATTAATTTTAACGAGTCTGCACATTTATAGTACTCCAATTAAAATGGCATATGAAAAGTATATAAAAAAGGTATCAAGAAGTTCCTTTTTGATCAAGAAATAAATTTGAATAACAGAGATTCATCAGGAAAATAAAATCCTTTTGTCCTCTAAACAACAAAGAGCGACTTGAGACGAGACGTCAGCAACAAAGAGGAGGCGACAGACTGGAAAAGGACCGTCTTTGTCCACCATGACAAATGAGCCTGTCGCTTTCTTCGGAGAAATGCAAATCTCATTAGAGAAAATGATTAAACGCTTTTCATGTAAAGTCCGCTGAAAGGCTACATCGGTTATTAAATAACCTGTGGACAATGAAGAATCTAAAAGCTATGGTAAAGACGGGATGGTAAATGGTGACTCCTAGAACTGAAGATCCTAAGAAGGAAGATCATAGTTAAAATGAGTAAAAAGGCAACGTTTATAATATGCACATATTTATTAGAGTTTAAAAAACGATTCATACGATCGTTTCGGGGATACATGGATCCCCCTCGTCAGTGAAAGATGACAAATGCAAAAATCACCACGACATATAAAGATTTTAAAACACAGGAAAAAGGGTGATGCCAAAGCAAAAAGCACAAGTTTAAAACATAGTAAGAACAAAATTGATTCAAAAAATTTTTAAGACTTCCAAATCAAAGAAAGAAAAGGCGTGCTAGATAGATCGTTCACAAGAAAAGGCCCAAATTTGTTGATAAAGTAACTTTCATAAAAATCAAGGTCAAGTGTTGAAGTGCAACTTTTTATCTTTTATAAAAACTTTTTTAAAAAAACAAAAAAAGATAAAAAACTTTTTTTTATCTTTTATTAAACTTTTTTAAACTTTTTATAAAAAGTTGCACTTCAACACTTGACCTTGATTTTTATGAAAGTTACTTTATCAACAAATTTGGGCCTTTTCTTGTGAACGATCTATCTAGCACGCCTTTTCTTTCTTTGATTTGGAAGTCTTAAAAATTTTTTGAATCAATTTTGTTCTTACTATGTTTTAAACTTGTGCTTTTTGCTTTGGCATCACCCTTTTTCCTGTGTTTTAAAATCTTTATATGTCGTGGTGATTTTTGCATTTGTCATCTTTCACTGACGAGGGGGATCCATGTATCCCCGAAACGATCGTATGAATCGTTTTTTAAACTCTAATAAATATGTGCATATTATAAACGTTGCCTTTTTACTCATTTTAACCTTTTTTGCACAGTAAATTTTTATCAAGATCATAGTTGTTGGTTTCTATGGATTTATTCAAATTCAAAGAAAGATTTCCTCAAGAGTTTGTCAAAATCTTTGATCCAAACGATTAAACCAGGTATGGGCAACCTTTTTGAATCCGCGGGCCGGATTCAATGATTATAATGACGTGGAGGGCCATAGAGTAGATAATAGGTAATATTTTAAAGTAAAAATGAGTAGTTTTATTATATATATATTTACGAAGTTAGTTAAAATTTAATCTGGACTTAAACAATATATTGATTACATACAATAATTATAATGAAGTTACATTAATCTGGACTAGAATAATATTATTTTCAATAATTATAAAGTTAGTTACATTAATCTGGACTAAAATAATATCTTGATTACATACAATTATCATAATGTTTAAGTTACATTAATATGAACTAAAATAATAATCAGAGCTCATAGTAATGAAAAAATATTTCAGGACAGACTTTTAACAATTGTCATTACATGATACAGGAGAATTAATGGAGGAGGAATTAATTTTCAGGTGGACAAATTAACTTTAGCAGCATTGGGAAAGGCAGAGAATGAATATAGTCCGTTGGTAGAGGCGGCAACAGCCGGATTTTGAAGACAACGGCTGGGATTTTACGTTTAGCTGTTTTGCGTTTTAGTTTTTACGTTAAAACCATACGTTTTAGCTTCTAAAATTAAGTTATTTTCGGGGGAAAGTTCTGTATCTCCTCTTTCCCTCTTGTTGACGAAAACCAGAGTGATTTTTTGGTACAATTTTTAAAATGTTCTGCGGGCCGGACCAAATGACGAGGCGGGCCGGAGGTTGCCCATCGTTGGATTAAACTAACGGATTGCTTAGTTTTCCTTAAATCAATTGACCCTGGGCCTGGGCTCTTTTTGTCCGTTAATGAACTAAGCGTCATTAATCCCAAATCAACCAACCAACCAACCTTAGTCAATTGAGCATTATGATTTTCGTCTATGGTATGTGGCACTGGCGAATCTAGAAAAAATTTCTTTTACTTTTTTTAAACTTTACTTTTTACTTTTAAACTTTAAAAGGATTGAGGAAAAATTTTTCTAAAATTAAAGCCCTAATTATTCCCATTTTTGTCTTTTCCCAAGAAAATTAGAAAAATATATATAAAGGGATTTTTATAAAAGAAAATCGGGAGAATATTTTAATTTTTGGGAGGGGGGTTGAAACCCTATAGCCCCTCCACATGGATTTGCCCTTGGTAGGTGGTTTTCAGCATCTTTCAATGACTCTAAAGAAGAAGTTGAAGAGCCAAGAGGAGAGGTTCTGGTATCTGGTAGCATTTCTTTTGTGACTGTAGAAAATTAATAAAGGTAACCATGAAGGTGGGTCTGGCAAAACTCAACATCTCCACCCCCGACCAAAATAAGTTTTATTTATTATAGGTTCCAGGTTTACACAAGAGATAAAAATATCTTCTTCCAAAAGTAGTATTTCCCCTCAAAAAATCGGGGGGGGGGAATGATTGATTTCATTGAAGCCAATGGGCTATGTATCACATTTTTGGGCTCTCCTGAAAAATTTCTGAAAGTGGAGATGTTGAGTTTGCCAGACCCACCTTCCCATATCACCCAGAAACTCTATAGACCCATCAATTTTTTCAAGCGAGACTCGTAAAAAAGGAATTATCTGGTGGAAAAGATACCATGAAGGAGAAGAAATTCTCTAAAACAGTTTTTCTTCCTGTAAAAATGGTTTAAAGTGAAGTGAAATTCTAAAACCCCGCATTTCGTTTCAGCCTCGATTGCATGTATATTCTTAACCTATACGGAAAGTGATTTCGCAATTTTTTTTTCACACTACAGAATAGTGTGTATGTGGGCAACTTGTAAGGGTAAAAGTAGTTTATCGAGTATGGAAATCACTGTTGTCATTGAAGGTGACGAAGTAAACCCGGGGTTTTGCGGAGGCATCAGAATGAATGTTCGCTGGAATTCGGTGAACCGTGAGTCATTTGGAGGGTAAGGAGTAGCCTCGAGATCGTTTGGAACGACTCGCTTGGTGTAGAAATGAGAGCCACTAAAAAATATTGGACGAAAGAGGAAGATAATGTGTCGAAGGGTTGATAGAATTCAGCAGTTTTTTCCCTAAGAAGTTTTGTACTAGTTACCGATTGAATAAAGGCGAGTTTAGTTCGTATATAACAAGGGAATTTTAATCAATAGTTAACTTTAAATGGCTAGGTCTACCTAAAATGTTTTTGACTTCCCAGTTGAAATGAGGCAAATGAAGTTGTTAAAGAGTGGACAGTTTTGTCGGGGCTTGTCAATTCCTTAAATTTATTCACCAGTGAAACATTATCATACACTTAAGAAAAAACTTGGATATTGATTTTTTTTGAGTTTAAAAGTTTAGATTTATACTTTTGTGGAAAATTAATTAGAATGTATCTGGCTAAACGTTCAAATTAATATTAAAATATCATAAACAAGTAAAAAAATTTAAATTATTTCAAACAAATATATATTTTTTGAAAAAGAAAATTATTAATATATGAATAAAAATATTGTAAGTATTTTTCCATTTTAAACATTATAGTTTCAATACTTAGATCAACAATTAGAACAAATTCTTTTTTTCTGACAGTTGCTTTTTTCCGGAAGATAAATAAGTGACTCAAAAAACATGCTCTTAACAATAAAATAAAATTAATATAAGCTTTCAATGCTAGGTATCAACCCAAAAAAGAAAAAAAACTTACAAACAAAATTTTAAAATTCTTAACGGAAACTTTTTTACTTTTTAACGTTTTAATCAAGAGAAACTTATAAGTTCCGCCGCCGGTACATAAAAAGTTAAATAAAAATATTAAGGCTCTCCGTTTGGAATTGTCTCTATTCGAACAGTGGTATTGATACCAGAATCGTTATCGGCTTGTGTTCTGAACCGTTCTCTTTCTCTACGCTCTCTCTAATTGAGAGGAAGTGCGATATAGCTCTACAACGCTTCTTGTGATGCATAACGAATTAAATAGAGAAGAGGAAAATCGCCGACATTGTAGCTGTGCAGCTAAACTCGGGCTACTATTAGAGTTAAATTTTAAATTCATTGTTTGATTGGCTGGAATTCCATTCATACTTCCTGCAATGGCTGCTATCCCGTTATGACTTTGTTCGTTGTAAGGTCTGTTGCTGGTTATGAAAAACACGGCGGGGTGTCAACATCGCTTCGAAGGAATAATTGTTTTTGATCGACCCACAACTCAGGAAAGGGGAAAAATAAACGGGATTTAAACGGGGTGAGGTCTGAAAGTTTTTTGTGTGCGTTTTCTACCGAAACATTTTGCATTGATATTGCATTTACCGGTGAACTTTTTCTAATGTCATGGATTTAATTCAGTCTTTCGGTGATACATTAAATCAGGTATGGGCAACCTTTTCGAATCCGCGGGCCGGATTCAATGATTATAATGACGTGGAGGGCCATATAGCAGATAATAGGTAATATTTTTTAAGAAAAAATTAGTAGTTCTATTATATAAATTTACGAAGTTTAATACTTAAGTTAAAATTTTATCTGGACTTATACAATATATTGATTACATACAATAATTATGATGAAGTTACATTAATCTGGACTAGAATAATATTATATACAATAATTATAAAGTTAGTTACATTAATCTGGACTAAAATAATATCTTGATTACATACAATAATTATAATATGAGCTAAAATAATATTTAGAGCTCATAGTAATGAAAAAATATTTCAGGACATACTTTTAACAATTGTCATTATACATGATATTGGAGAATTAATGAAGGAGGAATTAATGTTCAGGAGGACAAATTAAGTTTAGCAGCATTGGGAAAGGCAGAGAATAAATATAGTCCGTATGGTAGAACGAAATATAGTTGTACAGCACGTTTTAACTGCTAAAATTAAGTTATTTTCGGGGAAAAGTTCTGTATCCCCTCTTTCGCTCTTGTTGACGAAAACCAGAGTGAATTTTCTGGTACAATTTTTAAAATGTTCCGCGGGCCGGACCAAATGACGATGCGGGCCGCAGGTTGCCCATCGTTGCATTAAATCAAAGACAAAAAATTTTCAAAATGGGAGTAATTTCAGGTTTTTAAGTTGTAGTTCAAGAGTTATTAGCCGTTTAAAAATGCAGGAACAACAACAACAACTTTACAAAAAGTTCTTTGGACATTAGAAAATTACTACAACCAAAATAAAGGTGATAAAAAAAACAAAACTTGGAGCATTATATCTATAACGTTAGTAATTTCTTATAAAAAAATCATGAACAAAATGAGATGGTTTGATCTTTGGTTTTTTAGTTGATTTGTATAAAAATCTTCGAATTTGGACCTTTTCACTCCTCTTGGTCATCGCTTTCTAATTAAGGTACATAGCCCAAACTTTGCCTGAATAGTTTTATCTGTAGTTCTAAATAATTGAGGGGGTGCCGTGGCAATTTCATAACAATTTATTTTTACCATAGAAAATTGGGCCTCCCAATGTGGAGGGAGAAAGCTGATTACAACAGACTTTATCTACTTTTCACAAAAACAACAAAGAAAAGTTTTAGTGGGGATCACAGGACGAAAAGGGGGGGGGGCAATAAGAGTTTCACCACAATTAGTGATGCCACATAGTGTCTTAACGATTTTCAAAAATCAATAGAGGAGGTATAAAAAATGGAGGTATAAAAAATCCAACAGCAAAGTTGTCGCAGAACTGAAAAGCGACAAAACAAACAAAAACGAAGACCTCATTGTTTCTCGACGAAGGATCGGTCGTGAAAGGATCACGAAGTTTCGTGTGAAAATCTGGCAACAATCCCATCGTCAACTATCAATTAATGCTGTGGAAGGTGCGGGCACGCGCGCTCGCGGAACAACGACCTTCCCGCGCGTCTGCGAATTTCAGACGATATTTTAACAGAACGAGATAAAAAGTAATTATTTCGTGGAACAAACGTCCGTTGGCAATGGTTTTGTGAGATCGCAATGGAGCTAGATGAAAATTAAACGAGGTTGCCAAATGGTGAAATATTTCCAATGGAAACATAAAACGCGTTGTTGGTCGTTAATTATTATGGATATTTTTGGGACTATCAATTGGTGAATGACCCTTATTCTTTTCCTGAAGTGATTGAAATCCTAGGGATCGAGGAAAAGTTTTCTTCAACAAGGTATTTGTTCTGTAAGGCTTCTGTACTTCACAGCAACGTTCCGTGAACCCAGTACGTCACTACGCGGAAGGAGAAAGTGAGTAAACACAAAGACTTTTGGGTTGACAGGAGGAATTTCGATACGCGAATTGTGATAAAAAGACACTATTTATACATGGGTTTAACGAAACAATCATATTTTAAAATTGAAGTTCTTTCAATTGACGTGTTTCACTCGAAATTCAGACACCGCGATAGGAACTACTTTGTTTGTTTGTGACGTAGTAGGCTCAACTTAAGTTGCTGTCTAGTATAGTCGCTAATTTGATGCATTAGAAAAGAATTATCTATAAATACATTCTTCATAATACGGTAACCAACATGGACCAATCGATCCCTGGTCACCAGGAGTGCATGTTTTGCCTTCTAGTGTTGTTATGAGTGAAATAAATAAATAAAAATAAAAGAAATAATTATTTTAATGCAACCACCGGTGTAAAAAAATTTTGTACGATTTTTATACGGTGCTACACTCGTTATTAACATAAGTTAATTTTTATATCAAATAACTTTTTTAATAACTTAGTATTTATTGTTTTAAAGGGTACATGTGTTATGAGTAAGCAAAATATAGGTGATAAATTTTCAATAGAAAAGAAATATCTTGCGATGAGCAAACATTGATAAAAAAAATCGTGATCGAAATCGAATAGGTAAGTTAGTAATTTTATATAATATTTGTGTTATTATTAGCTATTTCAAGGATCTTTTTGAGGGAATTGTGTACAGTAAATTAAGTATAAATATGAATCTTGTCTGCATTTTCATTCGGCAACTTAAAAAACAGGAAAACGTAATGAAACAAGCACTCAAGTAGCAAAAAAAATTTTTGAATTCCAACATCAGAAAAACTGTAATAAGTTTAAGGTGGTTAGCTTTATATTCTGTCCAAAATGAAAAATTGGGCCACTTAATTACTCGCATTTCGAATTTTCCTCAAGTATTAGCTTCTGTTCTATAAGTTGTTATATAAAGAGTAAAACATTTTTTAAATGTTAAATATATTTTCTTCTTCAAATGACAGTAGAATCTATAGATGCTTTGAAATATTAGGGGACTGAGGTTGTGCGGATAACTAATCATTTGTGAAAATGTAGTAATATTGTCATAGAACAGATATAAAGCAAAGAAACGGTAATCTTAAACAGACATGATCGTCAATTTTGTTTGAATCGTTTTATACAGAGTGTTTCAAGACTAATGGGCAAAAATGATAGGTTGTCTATCCTTTTAGACCTTTCTGAGAAAATAGAGCGCGGAAAAAACCTACTGCACAGGAAAAGAAGTTTATGAAATTTTAATCGTTAAAAATTTCTTCGACAAAATTTAATTTTCTTTAGTTGCTGACCTAGAGAGGACTTCTCCGTTCTAAAAAAAGGAAACTAACTTAAAACAAAGCATAGAGATGAATTAAAAACCTTAGTGAAACAGATTCATACACCCTTGTAGTCGAAACTAACATATCCTCGAGCATTTTGCTCTCTGAAATAAGAGAGATGTGAACTCCTGGATTAAGTAGTGTTCATCAGGGATGAGTCGGCGGGAAAAAAAGCAGGCTTGGGTGATTCCCTCGGGTCAATAGGCCACAATGTTAAGCTCAGATTTCTGATGCATACTGACGAAGCAAATTAATCAGTCAGTCTTATAGGGCAGGGGACTCTCTAATTGAAGAGTTATTAGCTCAAGAGCTACAGTTCCCCATTTAAGTAGGAGTGGATCGCACTTTGAAACTCGAGAGCTAAGATAAACAGCTTAGAGGAGTGTAGCGTATGAGTTAATTTTAGTTTTAAATTTTTGTGCCCCATGCTTAAAAATAATCTCAATTTCAAATTAATTGATATTCAATCAATATCCAACTCTTGAACCTCCATTAAAATGAGCATTCCAAAAACATTAAATTTTATAAATATAAACTAAAACTGTTAATATGCCTATATCTATTTTACCCCGCTATAACCATTTTACCATTTCATACAGTAAAACAATTTGTGATATTGAAATTTCCTTAAAATAACAGGTATTATTCTTTCTTCAGTGCGCAGATTCTTCGATTTTGGGAAATGGGGTGTGTTCGGACAACTGATCATCTACAAAAATATTGCATTAGTGTCATAGAGAAGGTATGAAACAAATGAGAAAAATTATATCACCCACAAAAGTGTTTGCCTGTATTACACGTGTTTTTTATACATAGGATAAGCCTATACTGCAATAGAGAAATTAAAAATTTTTAATTTTTCTGGCGCTAGAAAGCTTTTGATGAACCCAGAGGTCTCGTGGGCTTATGAGCCATAAATTGAACTTTGACCCCTTGAGCTTGGCCCTTTTCTCAAGATTTTGAAAAGGCAACCAAAAAGGAGTTAAAAACGACTTTCCAGGGAGGGCCAAATTTTACAAAAATTTTTTGATGGAGGACCCTCAGGATCTACCTCTTTGCTTGGAACCTTGACAATGGCGATTTTGAAGGTCAATCGCTAGATTTAAGCTACAGAGATTAGTGGAGTTCAAAGTTTGAATGTGTTTTTTTCTGATTTAAAATAATTAAAAGAAAGAAATGCCATCTTCGTTCTTTCATTAATGAAAATAATCAAATTTCCTTAATAAAAATATAATTATAAGACGGTCTTTTACACAACACATCTAGTTTGAATGAGTAAAAAAATATTTATCAATCTGCTTTAGGTACACAATATTTTGGCTTTTTACAGATATAAATGCTTGTAATGGTATTAGGATCTCTTTTGACAAATGAGATTGCCGACCACAGCGTTACGTATAACCGATGTTTTCATTTATCGGTATAACATACAGTCTATTCTCTAGAGTACAATGACCACATTAAAGTTATAAAGAAAAAAAGGATGTTCGGAAATTAAACTTTTAAAATGTTCCATTCTCTAAATCGGTGTATTCTAGTGATTTCCCATCACCAGGCGCCAGGAAACCACCCAGGGGTCAAGCACCCCTCCACTTCTTCGAAGCCCGCAACATGCAAATATGGGAGAGAGTAAGTATCAAACAACTCGTCTCCATGGAAACGCCGGCATCTCTCTTCCGGGGCATCCCGGAAACAACGTTGTGTGCGTTTGGTTTCGCTTTCGCTTTCAATGGAGTTCGAATGGTGATATGAAAGCGATAGGAAACTATGTGGTGTGGTCATGTTGTGAGAGTATTATTTAAAGGGAGAGGAAGTTGTAGTTCGAATGAATGTGTAGTATAAGTTTTGATATCGGAGAGAATTTTATGTCTCCGGTTTGGGCGTAATTGGCGGATGGGGAGAAAGTTCCGGATCATGAGAGGGTCCAAAACGGGGCAACACATGATTATTTGTAAGGGTGATGGTTTTAATTGAAAGAGTACAGATGCGGTGCTCATCAAATATAGACGGCACAACTGACAGTATACGGCCAAGAGTGCTTCGATCAATTTAAATGATTATCTCAAATAAAAAAAATATCTTTAGCCGACAGAACATCAAGTGCACTTCCCTACTAAAAATATAAGTCTAAGAAAGAAGTTATATATGTCCCATAGGGACACTTGCTAGTTTCCTGGACTATTGCTGTGGACTTACTGACTTGCCTAAAATAGTGCTGGATTCCCGAAAAAGGGCCGTTCAAATATTACGTAAGCACTTTTTTGTTCATTTTTAACCCCCCCTCCCCCCTTGTCAGCAAAGATAAGCAAACCTCAAACCCGCCCAACATAATTACGTAAGAAATTGCCGGACCCCCCCGTTTGTGTTCTTAACCGGAGTTTGGTCTCTCACCATTCTGGATGGAAAAGATTTCCTTCTTCTCTTCGAAAAAGATCATGCATCTCTTTTCCATCCAGAAAGAGATGGATGATCTTTTTCGAAGAGAAGAAAGAGATAAAGGAGAATCTTTTCCATCCAGAAGAAGAAAATCGAGAAAAACCATCTCGCTTTTCGGGAATCCAGCACTATTTTAGGCAAGTCAGTAAGTCCACAGCAATAGTCCAGGAAACTAGCAAGTGTCCCTATGAGACAATATATTTTTAATTACTTAAACTTTCGCATTTTTTCCCACGAACAAGTGGAATTATGAGGAGGATGCAGTTCAGAGGTATATAACTGCTAAACAAATATAAAAGGTCTTATATATTTTTGTCTTTTTTATGATAAAAAACTAAATTTTTTAGGGGGAAGTATTTTTATATGGTCCTTGCTCTATCCGTAAAGTTAAAGCACCTTAAATTTCAGCATTAAATACCTTAAAATTATGATTTATCTTTTGAAATTAATTTGAAAGAAATTTTATGCATTTTATTTGGAAGACTCTTTACTCAACTACTATATTACTTTTTTAGATAATCTAAGTAAACGAAATTTCAAAATTTTGAAATTCAAGATTTTATGGGATATGCCAAAATGGACTTATATTTTTATAGGTATAGAATATAGATGTTAAATAAAAGAATTAGGGTAGTGGTACAGTAACTGACACTTGCAGATTCAATTCATAATAATAATGTTAATATTGGTCTCTCTTAAAATTTAAGAATTTATCTTTAACTTTTTGCAATATTTATTTTCTACCAAAGGGTTCTAAGTTTATTAAATTGAGAATTCCCATTTAGTGTAAAAAAACTTCTGTTTTTCCGAGGTCGACTTAATGCTGAAATTAAGGAAATACATTTTTGTTCTGTGTTTAATTTAAGCAAATTTTCCTTTTGAAACTTATTTAAACACTAACATGAAATTAATAACAGTACATAAAATCATGCTGAATAGTTATTTTTGAAAAATAATTTTTTTAATTAGTTTAAAATGGGGTGTCAGTTACTGGATCCAAAAAATTCGATTTAATCAGTAACTGACATGGGTGTTCGTATTAATATAGTCACCCACTTTTAAATAAAAATACAAATAAAACTATAAAAAAGATAATTAATTAAATGACAGATGATTTTAAGAAAACTATTTCTGAATCTTAAACAAAAAAACCGAACTGGACTATAGTTGGATAACATCCACTATCATTTGAAGGTAAATATAAACAAAAAAACTTTTGAATAAACTCATTATTAAACTAAATTAATCAGTTCTTAGTTTTTAGTACATTTTTTTCCATATTTTTATGTATACCTATGTTTTTCAACTAAACCTTATCTAAGTAAATCTTATCTGAAATGTTTCGATACAAAGGATATTAAAGTTTGACATAGCAGAACAGCGAAATAAATTTTAAAAGTTGGATTTTTAAGTTTAACATTTTCTTTTCTTTGTATGCGCAACAGTTTTTCATTACATTTATACTAATTAGTAATTATAAGCTTATTTATTAAAGGTATTTCAAAGTGCCAGTTTACTGGTGCAGGACATGCCAGTTATATTGGTGCTCAAAAATTTTTTTTTCAGTTACTGGTGCTGCTACTACCATGACTTAACTTAAAAAATATTTTTGAAAATAGAAATTGCTTACTTAATCAAACAAATTGTACTCTAAATAACTATTGAAACTTCATTTAATTTTAAAACACAATTTTTCCTGGATAGTTTTATTAAGAAGCAATAGCTAATTAATTAATTTCATTGCTCTTAAAGTATCGTTTACTGGTACCACTACCCTAAGCTTATAGAGCTAAGCTAAAAAAAGTTACACATTTTTGTCAATTCTGTATTTAATCGAAGGAAAATTTGATAAAAAAAAACAAAGCAAAAAACTAAATATAGTTATTAAAGCATAACATGCATACATGAATTAAACTACTGTAAGTTGTAAAACATTTTACCAAGCATAAAAAGAAGTCATTGAAAGACGGATTTAATGTGGCATTTTTTGATAAATGCAATAAAATTTAAGGAGCTAATCAAGGCCAAGCAACGTAAAAGGGAACGTAAAAGCAATGTAAAAAATTCTGAGAACAAAATTCTTGAAATTGCATAGTGAATATTTGAAAAATGAAGGTAAAATTTAGTGTGTTACACAAAATGGTCAGTTTAACGCAAACATTTTAAAATACACATTTAGTAAAGTAACTCTTATTTTTTTACACGAATGGAAAAAACACTTTAAACTTAAAAAATGTGTTCATATCTACTGTTTTAAGTTATAGAATTTCATTCACATAAATTTAGCTTAGTCATTGAAAAAATGTTTATGTTTTCAGTGATTTATAACATTTTTTGGGGTGAAGGGGAAAATTCCATTAGTACACTTAACCTGAAACTTACTGAAAATGCCATTAAAGCAACTTGAATTCTTAAAATAGTTAGAAATTTTGCGAAACATGAAAAAAAAAACTAGAAAAATCCATAGCTACTTACCATTTGCAGCGACAGCATGCATACAAGCCACCAAAATCACAAGTCCAGCGCATATCCCAACGCTCTTCTTCTTCGACATCTCAACCATTTTTATTCAAATATAAAGCAAAATCCAACTTTCGAAAAATAATCAGATAACAACAACAATAAATCACTGAGCCGGCGCACACCGAAGAAAAACCGCACTGTTCCACTTCTCTAACCGATGGGAGGATGCGGAGAGAGGAAGGAGAGAAGAGGATGATGCTTCCGATCTCTTCCGCGGTCTCGTGCTGTCTACCTGTTGCATCCCGCGCGACCATGAACTTGAATCCGCGAGTCACGTGACCACGGCCGCCATCTTGGGGTCAACAGCCCGCCCATAACGGGGCAGGTGGCGCTGCGGCGGTGTTGTTTCGCTCTTGTGCTTTTTTCCGGGGGTTCCCTTCTCCCATGTCACCGTTTCGAATCCTCTTGTGGTGTTAGCGAGTTAGTGTAAGTGGTATTTAGGGAAGATTTCGGGTGGAATTAGCTCTGTCGATACTTAGGAATTAGATGGTTTTTGTTTTTTGACCCTCGTTTGTGTCTTTTTCTTATTCCTTTGGGAGTTGAGAGGGATGCCGACGTTTAATAGGGAATTAAACCCGCGGAATATGATGACAGTTGGTTATGTTTAAACCGTCGTTAAAAGTTTCTTTGTTTGGAAATGCGTATTAACGATGTTTGGGAGCAATCGCTTGTTGCTAATCATTTTTGAAATCTGTGATCCTTAAATTGTGTGCCAAGGTATACAGGAAAGCCGTAGAGCTTAAAAAAGCTTTTTGTTGAAAAAGTTTACATTCATTTAAACAAAGTATAATTAATATGAGAATATAACCCAAGCCACAAACGTTCAAGATTCTTCCAATTTCCGTTATGTATGGCGAAATTTCATTTATTTCTAGATGCAGTTTAGTAAACTTGACACATATGGTATGATTTGTGTTACTTTACTCGACAGCAACGTTTCCTGAACCCAGTACGTGGAAGGTCGATAACCACATAGCCTGTTAGGTTGCTAGGAGGAGTTTCGGTACGCAAATGGTGATAAAAGGCACTATACATATAGGGGAGAGTGTTGTACCTGTGGACAAAAATCACGTTTGGATTTTTCTAAGACAGGTAAAATCACATTTTGACCATTTAAAGTGCCCAACCTATAGTCCTAACCTTTGTGAGTAGAGATATATTTTTTATTAGTCAAAATCTTGAAAATTAGATTTTTAATAATTTATAATGACTTTGAAAAATTTGTGTCCAAAGGTACAACAACCTGTTGTACCTATGGACAGACCCAGTTGTACCTGTGGACACCCTTAAAAAGGGAAGTTTTAGTTGATAAAAGCTAAGAATGAACATTTTTATTGATGAATTACCTTTTAATAACCTATTTCAAGCCTTTTTAAAATTGAAAATAAGATTTTTTAAAGTAATGTAGTTTTAGATCGTAAATGATCATTAAAACGAAGTTGAATGATAAAAGTCTTGATTTTTTACCAAAAACACAAAAATCACATGGTATTTTCAGATCAGAATTTAAGGTAATAGTTTCATCAATCATGCTGATTGATCCGACAACTTCACTGATCCAAAAAAACCAATTAGATCGACACTTAGTTATGCAACCATTTGGTGGTAATAACAATAATAATTTGGTGGTAAATCTTCTTCAGTGGAAATTTTAAGTTTTTTTAATCATCATACTTAAATGCGATAGGGTGCTTAGGGTTTTACACCATATTTTACATTAAATTCCAAGTAGAATCATAAATTTAAAAAAGTAGTTTATATCAAAATATTTGATTTTTCATCTAAAATTCACTTGAAAATAATCGCTGACAAATAGATTACCATTTAGAATTAATTTAACATTTATTAAAATGTATTCAGTTAAATGAAACCTGATTCTAAAACGCCGATTAGCTACAGACAGACACCCACAAGAACGTGTCCGTAGGTACAACACTTATGGTGTCCGAAGGTACAGCATCAGGTGCTTTTGCATTCAAAGTTCTATAAAAGATAAAATAATTGAGATCTGACGATTTCTAATATCAAAACTAAAAAGTCAAAATCTCGGGGATTCCCCCCATATATCCCATTTTATCATATCATAATCATAGAGGAAGAAAATAATTAATGTAGTGATGCACTAAAAAAAACTTTGAGCACCTAAAAACAGTATTTTTATTATAGAAAATTTAAATAATATTTTAAACAGCTGATTTCACGTTAGCAACTAGATAGCATCTGTTTACACTCAAAATCAACCACAAATTCAAATTTACATCTTTTCCCGAATTTTAAAACGAGGTGGCTGAAGGTACAACCGTCCGTAGGTACAACACTCTCCCCTATACATGGGTTTAACGAAATAATCGTATTTTTAAATTGACTTTCTTTGTTTCACTCGAAATTCAGACACCGCGATGGGAAATACTTTGTTAGTGACGTCGTAGGGTCCACTAATGTTGTTGTCTAGTTGTCTAGTTAGGGTCATTTTCACCACATACACTTACACTTTTTTAACAACAAATTAACAAATTTATTGAACTACAAATAAAATAAGAAAATTTACAAGTTCACATAGTCACCTGGGATCTCATGGTCCATGTAGGTGACCGTAATTATGCATAACAAAAATTTAAAGTAAAAACTAGGAGAAGAAAAAACACAGGAAAACATACATGAGATGGATATAGTGGCAAACAGGGCGCCAATAAATTATATTTTTGCCATAATGATGAGTTAAAGTGCTTAAAATAATTTTAAATCATACATTAAACAGAACAAAAGAAATCATCAATATCCTCAATAGTAAACAAATATTCCTTTAATTTCTTTTTGAATAAATGTTTTGAAGGGTTATTTTGAATATGTATTGTATAGGTAACTTATTAAAACACTTAGGGGCTATGTAATAAAAGTTTTTACAGAATGTGGACTTTTTAGGTTTAGGAACAAAGTATAATATGTTAAGTCTTCGTAGGTTTGCGAACTTGCGTTTTTGACAAATGTTGGGGTTTAGATAGAGATGGAGGAAATTTTAAAATAAAAAAGATGGCGTATTGGAAGTATATTTAAGGAATTGAAGTAGTTTATATTATTTGAGTGTAAGTGCGCTTCATTATTTAAAAACCTCAGGAATCTTTTTTGCAGCCTCTCAATTATTTTTAAGTTGATCATGTAATCCCCACCCCACACTACTAAACCGTTATTAAGTTGTGAATGAACCCAAGAATAATATAAATTGATTAGTAATTTATTATTTAACTTTTAGGTAATAAAAGTTACACAGTACATACCTTAGCTTGTCTGATATATATATTTTGTATGGGATTTCGATTTCAAATTTGAGTCTTTGTGAAGTCCGAGGTATTTTATTGAGGATACGTTATATAAGGGTTTACAGGCGCAATTGTTATGAGTACTGCAGTATTTTTCATGGTATTTTACAGAGAGATTATGTGCTTGGTTTTGCGTAAGGGAAAATACCATATTTTTAGTTTTATCAACATTTAAATTTAAATCATTATTAAAAAACCAGTCGCGAATTTTTTAAGGTCATCATTTTTCACAAAATAAGGTCTTCCATTGAATTTTCCGAGTGAAGTAAAACTGTGTCGTCGGAGAAACTTATCAATTAACCATATAGTTTAAGGTTGCACACGTCGTTAATGAAGATTAAAAACAAAAGGGGACCTAAAGTAGATCCCTGGAAGACACCACATCAGTCTATTGGGAGACATCCGCTAAGGGTATTATGTACAACACTTATGTATTATGTACAACACTTATGTATTATGTACAACACTTTTATCTTACACTTCAAAATGAAACTAATAGTTTATTTAACCTGTGTTCAATCAATGAGGGAAAAGTAATTAATTTGTTAAAAACTAATTTGTTTAACTCTTTTATCTTACATCTCTAAGTATAAAATGCTACCCCATAAACTCCCTGTACTCTGCAAAATTAAAATATTTAAATTAAAATGATGCTATGAATTTTTAAGGAAAACGAATTCACTTCTTCCAAAAATAAACTTTTTTTTATTAATTTTAAATGTAAGCAAATTATAATAATAAAAGTTTAAATTATTTATAAATTTAATCAATGTAATGGAACGAGCAACAGTTAATTTTGACTGATATTTTGGCTTTCAAAATCGACATGTATTGCATGACTAATTTGGTCCACATTTCGTCAAAGTTGGGAAGGCTTGGTATAGAACTGTTGATTTTGAACTATCATTTTATAAGTAAGGCTATTTTGATTAATGTTTGGATAGGTAGATCTGAACCGTTTTTGTAAAGAAAAGTAACATTCACATCCATCAAAAATTTTAAAACTTTATTAGATTTAAAATCAATGAGACTAAAACAAAAATTGTTTCGCAAAACAGTTTATTCATAATCTTTGTAACACGTCTCTTTGAGTTGTAATATATCATCGGATCTTATTTTTGAGATAATATATTCAATCAATATATTTTTTACGAAATCATTACAAACTAAATGGTATTTAATTTGCTCTTTGTTCATGATAATGAAGAAATTCGTATGGATGCCTGAACTACACGTAACTAGCAATTACCAGTAGATCTGATCTTGAAAGAGTTGTAAATCTCTGTGCCGCATTGTTTTAAAGGTCATCTCAAATGTCTCCACCTAAATGGTCGGGACAAATTTCTTCCTTCGTCCACAACTAGCGGAAATAACCGTGAAACGAATTTCGTCAATTTAATAAAATGTTGACAACGCATGCTGACTTAACTATAGGAATGTTGACCTTTATCATAAGATATATTGCGTTCTACTTTACATCATTATTACATTTTCCATTCCGAATGTTTCGAGAGTTATTGTTTGATATTTAATTGAGCAACTGTTTAATATACCTGTGTCTCAATCATCTTTCCAAGACATTAATATTAGCCTCCCAAGGCTCTTCATAAGGAGAGCAAAAACTAAGAATTTAAGGGGTTAAAATTTTTCCTAATAATTTTTTGTGACTAAATTGATATAATACCTCAATTTGAAAAAAAAATTAAATTAAATAACAGCAACGCTCAAAATAATTTTGAGAAAAACCTAGATCTAAAAAGATAGTTTTACCTGTTTTTTTTCTCAAAATTTTTTTTGTGGTCTCTCGAGTCCACACAGTTTTTTATTTTAGGAATGTTATAGCTCTAGAAACAAGTGCTTTTAAGAATTTTACATTCTAAAAAACAAATTTTAATAGGAATCCATTGTTCTCAAAAATGTTTTGAGATTTGAATTTCCATAGATACACCGAAACCCACAAAAATATTAACATTTGATTGTCCAAAGTAAAATAAATTCAAACTACCCTTTAGTGATTGTTAAACAAATTCTATTATAAATAAGGGTATTACAATGAATTAGCCTCTGAAATACTAACAAAAGTATATATGAATAACGGAGAAAGGTTGGAAGATTTTTTCTTCCAACTAGACAAGCCGTTTTCGTTACAAAACGACACTTTTTGTTACTAAACTGAAAAAAAAATCAAGTAATGAATTACACAATTTTTCAAAATTCAACTTGCTGTAGTAAAAACTTTTAACTAAAAAATAAAGTTAAAATTACAATAACTAAACCACAAGTTCACACAAAGGTTTAAGAGAAATTTTCGAATTATCTCCTATTTTGAACTGAAGACTTTTTCTTGTTTAACCAACCCCTGAGGCTTTAAAACTGCCCTACGTTTTTAGGAAATTTCTTTTCTATAAAAAATCACGGAATTCCCGTAGCCTAGACGAAACGTCTGCCTATTCATTGCGGTTTTTCTAACACCGATCGTTCATTGAAAGCCAGACTGAGAAATTTCATTAGGCATTCTTCATCTGCTCGCCGTTGCGTGCCGAGTTCACACTTAGGAAGGATTCCAGGGAAAGCCCAGTTTTGTGTGTGGGATATCTTTCTGGAAACATCTCAGACGAGTAGTGCGGTTATCGAGAGAAGCCATCTGAACCTGAAAAACATGACTAAATTTTGGAAGGTTAATTAAGCACGTTCTAGTACGTTCCAAACCGCAGCGATATTCTTTCGCCTAATAAATATATGCTGAATTGAATGAGAATTAAGATTATTTTAATTACTTGCAGAGTTTCTAGTTCAAATATCATCTCATCACTCTAACATCACATCATTTATATCGATTTCATTGATTTACTTTTTGTGTTTCTTTGTAATATTGTTACAAATAGTATATTTGTATAGTTATATTTCCGTTATAAATATTTTTATCATTATTTTTCATCATAATTTCTCTCCGTTACTATAATTGTCCCAAAAAGCATAGCCTAGTAAGAATGAGCTTCTTAAAATTTAAAGTCTGAGGATGCCCTCCGAAGAAGAGGGCGAAACGTTAGGAGATATATTCCAATAGACGCGACCATCTATCCCGGAAATTGAAATAGATAGTCACACTTCAGATCGTGGAAGTTTTCATCACTTTATAACTTAACGTGTATAAACTTAAAAATATATACCTATAAATTGAATAGCTAAACTTTTTATGATTTTTACACTGTGCACAATCAAAAACTTAATTTTCTAAATTGTTCCAAATAATTATAACCAACCCAAGTATGTTTAAAGAATGAAAATGGTGCCTTTCCTCTGAAACAAATTCTTGCTTTGTCCGACATAGCCATTAAAGTTTTTAGCTTCCGAATTATAATGGTTTTGTGAAAGATCCTTTGCCCTAAAAAACTCTTTTGGACAATTCTTATAATCTGGTACTGTAATTGTCCAGTTCCTCAATCATTTAATTATAAGAAAGGCAAAGAAAAAAGGAATATTAAATAAACCAACCAAAAGTATCTAAAAATCTAAATGACTAAAGCAGGGGTTCCCAAACTTTTTTGGCCCGTGGACCCCCTGACGACATTATTCGTACCCCGTGGACCCCCTGTCTAAGGGACCGTTCAAAAAGTAGCTAAAAATATTTTGTTTTTCATATAAATTTCTAAACCACACATAAATTTTGTAATTTTTTTCAAGTGTTTTTTCGTGCATTGATAAGCATTTGATTTCACTATTTTCCTATTTAAAAAAACCCATTTTTTGAATTTTTGTATTCACACGATATTTTTAAGGAAATTATAACAATCAAGCATTTAAAACGTTTGAAATATAAAAACAAATCTAAACTATTAACATCACTACATTTCAAGACACAAAAACTTTTAATCTTAACAATAAGTTTTGGTCGCAAGATTGTCAAAGTTAATGGCTTATGAGTGAGTTATTCATTTGCCAAATCATAAAAGTTCAGAAATAACTACAATTTATATATGGCATGTTAACAAATAATATTTAATTGAGTTCAACTATTAAAACAAATCAAATTGCCATTGATATGGTTACACAACATTTTTAATGAAATTTTAAAAATCAAACACTTAAAAAGTTTGAAACTAAAAACAAATCTAAACTTTTAATACATTACATTTCAAGGCACGAAAACTTTTAACATGAACAATAAAAATTTTGGGCGCAAATTTGTCACAGTTAATGGTTTCTGAGTGACTTATTCATTCACCCAATCATAAAATTTCAGAAATAATCACAATTAATGTATGGCATGTTAACAAACAATATTTAATTAGGTTCAACTATGAAAAGAAGTCAAATTATGTATTACGGAAATTGAGTTTTAATTTATGAAAGTGAATTATGCGCAGCTGGTCGAGGGCTCTTCACCACGATAAGAGAGAAATGATTCCATCGCCCCTGCTAGCGTTGCGAGGACTCGGTGATAAAACCAACTTTTCATATTATAGTACAATTTGATTATAAAAGGACAACATTTTTGAAACTTATCAAAGTTTTCCATTTGAATGAAAATTTTCCCGTGGACCTCTGAAAGTCGCTGTGGACCCCCTAGAAGTTTCTGTGGACCCCCAATTTTCATTATCATGCCCGTGGACCCCCTGGAAGTCGCTGTGGACCACTGGGGGTCCATATGGACCACTTTGGGAACCGCTGGACTAAAGGATTAAGCCACAATACCAACGATAAAACCAAGAAATTATCATGTTTTACATAATACTTTTTTAAGTTGTTTCGTTTGAGGCATAGCTTTACAGAAAGGATGAACTCATCTACTTTAAAATTAATAATACTTTATTAATTATAAAACAACTTTAAACTTTACTTACATCAAATTTTAAGGACAACAGATTATACTCTTTGCATAATCAAAATTTAAATAAAATGTCAACTCTTCGGGAGAATTCCTATCCCCTGGTACTATATATACTATAGTTTCTCAATGCATTCTAGGAAATGCAACAAGGAAAACGAACATTAAACAAAACAACCACAACAATTTTCAAAAAATCTCTCCAAAGGGTCAACCCACAAAAAAAATCTCTACGGAAAAAAACCTCAACAATCCAACCCACAAATTCTGAGGAAGCTCCCCCCTGCACTTCCTGGCCTCGCGACCCAGGCGGAGAAAGCTAAGGTGCGCCGGCCGCCTCAAAGAGAGAGATAGACGGCCCAAAAAACTGCGATGCCCGGGGGGCAGCAACCTCCACCACAGTGCCACACTGAACCGACCTGTCGGGAAGAATGGATCAGTGTGGCGAGCTTCCTCCTCTAACGGGCTTCTTTCGATTTACGAGGGAATTAAAGGGGTGGCCGCCATTGATAGGCCGTGCTGGGTTTATTGCCTTTTCATTATTAGGCTGCGTTTTTTATCGGTCGATGTTATTGTGGTTCTGGAGGAAGCTGTTGGCGTTTTTAATGCGTGGCATTCCTTGGGATACTTAAGTTTTGCTGATGCTAATTAATTACTTAGAGTGCTAGTCGAGAGGTGACCAACTGAACTGTCCTTTTGGAAGGACAGTGGTATGGTAAGCAGTTATTTTCGGGTACGGAAAGTACTAAAAGAGCGATTGGTATAATATTTCAATATGTCTTCTTTTTTATCATTTGCTTCACTCTCTCAATATCTTTCCTTAGAAGTCACCAATTCTTAATATTTTTCTTCTTATTCTCTTTCCTCTCCTCTTATCATTATCTGTTTGTCTCTCTCCAACTTTCCCTCTTATTAACTTTTCTTCCTACCTATTCTTTCTTATAATTTCTTTCTCATTTTATTATGTTTCTCACACACATTCGGCCTTTTTCTCTTTTTAAACCAAGTAAAACATAATGGAATGATGTGGGTTTAGATATTAGAGTAATAAACTTTTTTTCTGTTATTAAGGATTATAAAACGAAGTTAATCAAATTTTTGAATAATAAAATATTATTTGAACTTTTTTTGGTGTGTGGAGGCTAACTTATGATTCAACGGTTTTAGACCATGTTCATTTCACTTACTTGCTTTCTTTTACGCTATTATTGAATTACAAAATAACAAAAGAAATTGAGAAAAATATAAAAAAATAGAAAATATTCAAAAGATTTGAAGGACATTATTTCCATCCAACACTTCACAATGGGTTCGCTTACTTCCGTAGAAGATGCACAACATTCCATATTATAGAGTCTATAAGAGTTAATAGTCTGTTCTACAAAAGAAAGCACTCGAAGAAATATTTAATAGGATTAAAACACCTTGTTTTCACGATACAATATGCCAATTCTATGTTATTTTCATGGTTTTACTACTCCAATCGTAATGACAGCCTGGACCCGTCGCTTTTCAGCGTATTGTGAAGCGGTGGGAAATCTGAGGTAGTAGTGTCCTTCTTCTCGAGAGTCCCAGAAACACAATGTCCTTCACACCCGCTGACCCTCGTGGGCGTCCCTGAGAATGGACAGCTGACCCCTGTCCATCCATCTGGCCGCGACAGTCCCTTTGCTGGGGAAACGGAAACGATTCTATCTTTGGATTCCGAATCATCCAAGTTATTCCTTTTCAAAGAATGGAGTGCCTTTCTTGCGGTTATGGGTTAAAAAATTGCGAGGTTTAGAACAATGGGATTAGGTTAGGTTATTCGATATAATGGATTCGTTTCTTGGGCTTCCTGTTTAATGAAGTGTTTCTACTATTTTGCATTCGAGTTTCTTTTCATCAGACTGTCTGTAGTATGATGGTAACAGACTAGTTTCAATCCGACTTGGTTGAAAATTGGATCTTGCCTCTCTTCATTGTTGAGGGTTTAGAAGAAGAGTGTACAGAGAAAATGACTTTTGTTTTTTGTATTATAAATTATGTTCAATTCTTAATTAAGTGCAGCAAAAAAGAAAAAAGTATTTATTAGTTTTTAATACTTACTTTAAGGATAGGCCAGATCATTTGATTATTCCATCAAAAGATTCATTGTTGATCAATGAATCTTATCAATGAATTTTTCTGTGTCAAGAATGCTTTTTTATAAAGGGTCTGATGACTTTTAGAATCCTCTCTATTTTAGTAATGAAAGATGTTTTATGATATATCCATATCTGGAATTAGTTGGTTCATAATCTTCAACAAAAATTCTTTTATATTCGCTACTATTTGCTAAGTATGCTTATACCACTTCTGATGCACAAACTTTAGATGCTATTTATAATCTTATATTTTTAAGTATATATTTAAGCACTGCAAAAAGCTACAAATGATTAAAACATCTCTAATATCTAAGTAACAGGGTTTAGAACTTTGTTAAGGTTATTTGATTAATTATGAAATGATAAACCTTACACTTAGTCAGCACTTTGAGCAAATTATGTTCCCATTTATTTAGTATTTACAGACACAAACAGATCTTTTCACTTCATCTGTTATCGCTACATCCGTTTATTACGTTCCGACATAATTAATTATTTCCCCAGTTTTAATACACCGTATCATGGGCGGATTTAGATGGGGGACCCTGGGGGCACATTGAAAATCTTAGGTTAGCTGTCCCTAATGGCTATAGAAACATGATTTTACCTCATAAAGATGGAAATTTCTCAAAAGGTTGTAGGAGCATTGCCTCTCTATGACCCACCATATGATAAACCATAATTAATCATTTTAATAACATTAATGTAAGATATGTTACATAAGCCTTTATTTTAGGATTTTAATCCATATTGAATTAAATATTAACGTGATAGACATTTCACAAACAGACAGTTCGGGACTTGTATGGTGTCTAAATGCAATTACTATGAGAGAGTTATAAAAGTTAAGTTATAGTTAAACAGTTTTCAGTTTTAAATTAAAAAAAAACCCTTGCAAATTAGTGAACTTTTTCTTTTTTGAAGTCTGAAAAAAATGTCAATTTCACATGCTAATATCCTCCACGAATATTCACGGTATTTTGATGAATTTTTTTTCAGTGAGTGTCTCATTACATTGGCAACAATACTCTCATTGAAGTTTTTGCTATATCTCTTTCAGTTTTTCAATTAATTTTTTAACTCTTTATTTCACCGCTAGGGGTACTGTAAGTCACTCCAATGAATTGTTCAAGGTCACACCTAGGAGTAGACCTTACTTCCATCACCCTGGGACTGGGAGACGTTGGTTCCAAATAAAAGAAGTGAAATGGACTTTTGAAACACCCTGTAGGGTAGGTGGGGGTAAAAACCCGCACGGGGCTAAACCACGCACCGCGATTTTTAATTGTTAATGATCGATTCAAAAGTTGAAAACTCGACTTTTTTTCTACTAAATTGTAAATTTTTCCAAAAATACCATCAACAAGAGTTTAAACTTGGATTGGTTTTATAGGTAGGATCTTAATCTAACACCTCCAATTGAAATTTCGGGATTATCTACCCCCTTTTGACGACAATGTTAAAAATACTCAAAATTGCGTGGCTTTGCCCCCACCTACCCTATGTCTTATGTATAGTTAGTGTGGTTATAGGAATTAGTGTGGTTATAGGAAGAAAACGAGGGGGAACTCTATGATTATGGGTTAGTGATAAAAAAATCGATTGACATAAACCACATAAACCTCCCCGTCATCCTTCAAATCCGCAGGTGACGCAGGACATGTTGCGACCTTGGCAAACGATACAGTTTGCCGTGGAACTGAAGCGAATAGAAGTTCCCAGATTTGTCAACGTTGAAAAAAATCCCTTGTTCTACCCACGCCTGTCTCCCTGTGTAATCGTGTAATCCGCCGGCAAATGCGCTCTTGCTCGCTTTTCTTCGATGTTTTCCACTCGAATTTATTTCTCTCACCTTGACCTACGGAGGAAAAAATGTTCCGATCCGAAAGTTCAAGCGCGCTCTCGGGCCCTACGGCGAATTTTTTTTCATCGCTTGATTCGCCGAAAAAAATAAAATAAAATTCCCTTAGATAAAGTTTAGTTTTATACCTTGTCTCTTGTTTAATGGATTTTTAAGAATTAGTTCAGTTGAACTTGTAGTTCGCCTATAAAATTGATCTTAATATGTTTTGTTTTTTATGGTAGTCTCTTATTGATGTTTCTGGAAAGTTTGTTTGAGTTTAAAATCGTGTCAAAGGAATTGGGTCTAGCTAGGTGACCGAAAGATCGAAGATATCCCTAAGAAGGGGACTTTCCTCCATGGGCGGTTCTAAATAGAGGATCCTGGTTGCCACGCTGAAACCCTTGGGTTGGAGGGGGGTGCAAGTTGTCCCAGAAGACCCAGGAAACATGATTTACCATTATATAGGAAAATGGAAGTTCCTCTAAAGGGGGCTTTGTCCCCTATGACCCCCATAAATGCGGTCATGTTTACCTCCCAAAGGGATTAATATAACTCTAGCCACATAACATCACATTAAGCAACATTAATATAGTTATTTTTTTAACCTCTAGTTACTTTTAAAAGTTTACAAAAAATGGTGGTATATGTTAGAACAGTTTCTTAAGTAACTGTAAAAGGGTTGGGGGATAACGATTTGTTTATTTTTGCTGAAAGGGAGAGGGGTCAAAAATTACCCAAAACATGCTTGCTTAAGTACTTAATGTTTGAATGCTCCTTTAACATACAAAAAAATTAACTAAAACGATAATATCAAACTTTGCAGGAGGGTGACCGTAAATATCGTTGTGATGGAGACTCTGAATCGACTAAAAAATATTTTAATTAACAAACGTAATTAGTTTTGCCACTTAACAAACGGATAATTACGAAGGCCAAAGAGTCAAAAAATAATAAACTGATCGACTTGCGTAATCATTCTCCCGTCTAACCAAATTTCGTTAAGAACTCCTTCATCGAATCCATCATTCCTCATGCTTGGTAAGGTTCTCGAATGACATTTCAATATTCGATTAATGTTTCGAATGACGAGCCCATCCCCGTCACCTCGCTCCACCGACGCAGGTGTCAATGACTCGGTGACGTGCGGTTAGGTTAGGTTGAGTGGTCACTCCATCCCCGGGTATAGCAATGAAAACATGAGCGAGAGACAGAGAAAGAAATGATCCTTGGAAGAAAAAAGGACAGAAATCAACAAGGATTAAGTGAAATCAAAATATTTGTTGACGGAATGCGTGGATATAACTGTAGAATACTAACTGTGCTATTCGTCAATAGAAGAGGTTGTCAACCCCATTAGCTGATTGTTTATTTTTAGCAAAAAACACGAAAGTCTCAATTGCAATGGGGATTTGGTGGGAAAATAAAACACATATGAATCCAATCCCGTTATATGAGACCAAATAAATAGTTAACGATTGCTGGAGGTTCCAAATAACCCGATGCTATCATTATTAAGCATATTTGGAACTGGTGAAAATATTTATTAGGGAACTACTGGATAGTTAGTTCCCTATGATGGTGATGGAACTGGTGAAAATATTTATTAGTTACTACTGGGTAGTTAGTTCACTATGGTGGTGATGGAACTGGTGAAAATATTTATTAGTTACTACTGGGTAGTTAGTTCACTATGGTGGTGATGGAACTGGTGAAAATATTCATTAGTTACTACTGGGTAGTTAGTTCACTATGGTGGTGATGGAACTGGCGAAAATATTCATTAGTTATTACTGGGGATAGTTAGTTCCCTATGGTGGTGATGGAATTAGTATTTTGTAAAAAGCGATAATTTGACTGTCCTTATTGTGTTGAACTATAGTTATTTTATTATAGTTTAGTGATGAAAGAAGATTTGGGAAATTAAAGAAGGGAGATGAAATGTGACACACCCGATAGTGTTGATCGAGATTGGTCAAATATTGAAGGAGAGAAAATAAGAGAGTGAAGGAGAACAAGATAGGACAAGAGAGGGAATAGTAAGAAATTTCAATATAATAAGAGAGAACAAGAGAGTAATCCCGAAAAAACCTGATGGGCTAGAAAAAGTAGATATAAGTGAATGCAATTTTTATAAAATGTAATAGAAAGCGAATAAGAAATATGCAGATAAATTGCAGAATATTGTTAGGGGATCCTAAAGTTCAGTTTTACTCTGATTGGGATATCTGTGATCATTTAAATTCACACAATCATTTCAAACTATTTGACTTCACTCTGAACAAAAATAAATAAAATCCGGAAAAACATTTCATGTTTTAATTCTTCCTCGGTATTCTCATCACCCAATATTTGAAGATTACACTCCTGACCTTGACATTCGTTTAAGGAATGACAATGTTTCTGTCGGCTTCGAACGAGACAAACGGCACCCACTTCTTAATCGGATTTAGGCATGCATCAGAATGAGGTGTCGTCTTAGCCTAACAAGTCGGAACAAACAAGTGAACTACGTATTTGGTGAAACATATTGTAAACTTCGGTTGTGGTTAGCTGCTTGTTATTAGTGAATTAGTGTAAAGAATGATAAGTGCCTGACTGCGTATGAGTCCATAACTATTATCTTATTCAAAAGTAAGCAGAAGAATAGTTTTATGAAAATTCTTTTAAGGAGTAAGGGAGTGATTCCATCTTAAGAAAATGAATGGAAAGAAAAATAATTTTTTTGGAGGATAATTATGAAAGTAGCTAGCACTATTAAGAAAGATAAAAATAATATTAATTCTTGTTTTACGGACTAATGTGAATAGCTTGCTATTGTAATGTGGTTATTGTAATTTTAAAACAACAAAACATTTTTCTCTTATTATCGTTCTTCAGAAACTTCATTGAAAACAGTATTCATCCATTTCAGCCCCTGTAAGAGTCTAAAAGTTTAAATAAATGAACTACTACATCAAATAAAAGTTTTACTGAAAATAATCTTTACCAGGGATTGATTTAAATTACTTTTATTACTTGCCATAGTGCTTCTGTATTTTTAATCATTACTTTGGTGTCACATTTAACCCTTTTTGAATTAACTAGGGAGCTACCGCCCCCTGCTCGCTATTTCTTACCAACCTCCATAAACTGCTTAAGCAGGAACTTTTGGATTGCTTCGCAATACTCACAAAATCCAGCTCACTGAACTTTACTCACTTTAAAAATCATTATAAACATTTTTATACAATTAGCAGAAGAAACGTCAACTAACTTTCCAAAAATACGTCACAGGTCATCTCCATGAAGAAATCTTAAAAGTTTGAATATTTATTAACTCAAACTTATCAACAATGTAATCAAAATGTTTTCCTTAAAAAATATCCAGCACATCTATTACTAACTATTGTTATACTCCGTGTAAGCAGAATAAGCGGCTCACCACCATGGTGACGCAATAGAAATGCAACGGGAAATGACTAGTAGTGAGCCACCGATTCAAATTTAACATACAAAACAACATTCAAGATATAACGTACACCAATAAATATTTTAAATTCAATAGTGTAACACCTAGTAACTAGTAAGTATACCTACCTAGTGTTTTATCATTCATATTTTTGTTTCAACCAGAGATCTACTATTAAATCTATAGGGGAGAGTGTTGTACCTCTGGACAAAAATCACGTTTGGATTTTTCTAAGACAGGTAAAATCACATTTTGACCATTTAAAGTGCCCAACCTATAGTCCTAACCTTTGTGAGTACAGAGATATTTTTTACTAGCCAAAATCTTGAAAATTGGATTTTTAATCATTTATAATAACATGGAAAAATTTGTGTCCAAAGGTACAACAACCTGTTGTACCTATGAACAGACCCAGTTGTACCTGTGGACACCCTTAAAAAGGGAAGTTTTAGTTGAAAAAAGCTAAGAACTAATATTTTTATTGATGCATTACCTTTTAATAACCTATTTCAAGCCTTTTTAAAATTGAAAATAGATTTTTTAAAGTAATGTAGTTTTAGATCGTAAATGATCATTAAAACGAAGTTGAATGATAAAAGTCTTGATTTTTTACCAAAAACACAAAAATCACATGGTATTTTCAGATCAGAATTTAAGATAATAGTTTCATCAATCATGCTGATTGATCTGACAACTTCACTGATCCCCCCCAAAAAAAACAATTCGATCAACACTTAGTTGTGCAAGCATTTGGTGGTAATAACAATAATAATTTGGTGGTAAATCTTCTTCAGTGGAAATTTCAAGTTTTTTTTAATCATCATTCTTAAATGCGATAGGGTTCTTAGGATTTTACACCATATTTTACATTAAATTCCAAGTAGAATCAAAAATTTTAAAAAGTAGTTAAGATCACAAAATATTTGATTTTTCATCTAAAATTCACTTGAAAATAATCGCTGACAAATAGATTACCATTTAGAATTAATTGAACATTTATTAAAATGTATTTAGTTAAATGAAACCTGATTCTAAAACGCCGATAAGCTACAGACACCCACAAGAACGTGTCCGTAGGTACAACATTTATGGTGTCCGAAGGTACAACATGAGGTGTTTTTGCATTCAAAGTTCTATAAAAGATAAAAGAATTGAGATCTGACGATTTCCAATGTCAAAAATAAAAGTTAAAATCTTGGGGATTCCCCCCATGTATCCCATTTTATCATGTCATAATTAAAGGGGAAGAAAAGAGTTAATTTAGTGATGCACTAAAAAAAACTTTGAGCACCTAAAAACAGTAAATTTATTATATAAAATTTAAATAATATTTTAAAGAGCTGATTTCACGTTAGCAACTAGATAGCATCTGTTTACATTCAAAATCGACCACAAATTCAAATTTACATTTTTTCCCGAATTTTAAAATGAGGTGGCTGAAGGTACAACCGTCCGTAGGTACAACACTCTCCCCTACGATTTAAACCCAGACTTCTTAAACTAAAGAAGTAACTAAGAAACTAAGAACTAATTTCTTTAAGCCATTAGAAATAATAAATAACAAAACCTACAGGACACTCAATGTTTACAATTAATTTCAATTAAAAGACTAAAAATTTTAAATTTTAGAATGAAATAGCATATGTTTAAGGTTTTAGAACACTTTAATCACTCTTTGAATGATAATATATTTGGAAAGTACTCAAAAGTACATTTTTTAATCGTGTAAAAATTTGTTTCATCTGAAAATATGGCGTCAATTGGTCTTTGGGATTGGATGGACAAGTTGTTTGGCAGTTTTTGCTTTGTAACTGCGACCTTATCCGTATTATATAAAAATGGAAATATTTTAACAGTTTGATACCAAAAATGTGTCATACGGATCTGTAATTAAAAAGTTTTTCTATGAAAACCGTTCACCAAAACCTTTTTTTTTTAATAGAGAGATTCTTTGCATCTTTTCAAATATTTCATTCCTTGTAAATCCAAAGATATTATTAGTGAATAGAAAACCAACAAATTTAAATGTAGGGGAGAGTGTTGTACCTCTGGACAAAAATCACGTTTGGATTTTTCTAAGACAGGTAAAATCACATTTTGACCATTTAAAGTGCCCAACCTATAGTCCTAACCTTTGTGAGTTCAGATATATTTTTTACTAGCCAAAATCTATTGAAAATTGGATTTTTAATCATTTATAATACCATGGAAAAATTTGTGTCCAGAGGTACAACAACCTGTTGTACCTATGGACAGACCCAGTTGTACCTGTGGACACCCTTAAAAAGGGAAGTTTTAGTTGAAAAAAGCTAAGAACTAATATTTTTATTGATGCATTACCTTTTAATAACCTATTTCAAGCCTTTTTAAAATTGAAAATAGATTTTTTAAAGTAATGTAGTTTTAGATCGTAAATGATCATTAAAACGAAGTTGAATGATAAAAGTCTTGATTTTTTACCAAAAACACAAAAATCACATGGTATTTTCAGATCAGAATTTAAGATAATAGTTTCATCAATCATGCTGATTGATCTGACAACTTCACTGATCCGAAAAAAAAACCAATTCGATCAACACTTAGTTGTGCAAGCATTTGGTGGTAATAACAATAATAATTTGGTGGTAAATCTTCTTCAGTGGAAATTTCAAGTTTTTTTAATCATCATACTTAAATGCAATAGGGTGCTTAGGATTTTACACCATAATTTACATTAAATTCCAAGTAGAATCATAAATTTAAAAAAAGTAGTTTAGATCACAAAATATTTGATTTTTCATCTAAAATTCACTTGAAAATAATCGCTGACAAATAGATTACCATTTAGAATTAATTGAACATTTATTAAAATGTATTCAGTTGAATGAAACCTGATTCTAAAACGCCGATTAGCTACAGACATCCACAAGAACGTGTCCGTAGGTACAGCACTTATGGTGTCCGAAGGTACAACATGAGGTGGTTTTGTATTCAAAGTTCTATAAAAGATAAAAGAATTGAGATCTGACGATTTTTAATATCAAAACTAAAAAGTCAAAATCTTGGGGATTCCCCCCATGTATCCCATTTTATCATATCATAATCATAGGGGAAGAAAAGAGTTAATGTAGTGATGCACTAAAAAAACTTTGAGCACATAAAAACAGTATTTTTGTTATATAAAATTTAATTAATATTTTAAAGCACTGATTTCACGTTAGCAACTAGATAGCATCTGTTTACATTCAAAATCGACCACAAATTCAAATTTACATTTTTTCCCGAATTTTAAAATGAGGTGGCTGAAGGTACAACCGTCCGTAGGTACAACACTCTCCCCTATAGTTCTTAAATGCGAGATTGTGGCAGGTCTCACACATGAATATGTTAACTAGTCTCGCAACCCACGAGGCAGAAACATCAATTTAACTTATTTTGTTGATGGAACTTGAAAACTCAATTCGAGTGTCCTAAAGATTGTAATTAGTTTTTCATTCCATTTCACACAGTGCGTGAGAAAAGGGACACTACTCATCTCATAATAATAGAATAAATAATTGAGAACTATATTTAGCTCTGAAGGAATAATAAAGATAAAAAAACAATTAAACTTGGACAGTTGGAAAGAACTTGAGAGAACTTGATTGTAGTTATTTTCACTCCTGGGCGTTGTTTAACTCGAGAGTTTACCCACGGTTTACATTTTTGCTCCATTAAACGCTTTGCATCTGGAGCGCTGAATATATTGAGGTTTATTGCTGATTTATTCGAGATGTGTCTGCTCTGCACTAACTATTCGTTTTTTATTGAAATAATGCAGCATTGAGTGGTTTCCGTGGCTTAGCGCAGTAAAACGTCTGGCTGAGTACTGTTCGATTGTTTTTATTCACTTTTGAGAACCTTTTCGTGAGAAATGGGTTTATAGATGTATAAAGATGGAAGTTACTAACCCGTGTGTTGCATTTGAATATATTTATTCATCTTCTTTGGCACAAATTGTGGGATTGTTTAAATTTTTAAAAATATAGTTTACCTATTATCTTTTGGTTACTTTTGTATAAAAGGTAGTTCTTTACTTAAATGAAAACTGACTGAAAAGCCCAGGACCAAGCTTGGCATTTGCGGGGATAAATTTGGAAGTAATTTTACTTGCAAGTAATATTTCTTTCAGCAAGGGAAGGCGAGAAAGGATTTGCTTACAAAAATGCCTTAACATGACTAATTTTTTTTGCACTAGGTAAAAAGTTTATAGATTATTTCAAAACTCTATCAAAAAGGGGGTCCTAGGTGGTGATCTCTAAAAATTTAAAAGTTATACTCTTTGATATATGCTTCTTACATTTAGAACATTGTTATATGGAAACTAAAAACGTCAACAACACCAGTAAAAATGTCTAAAATTCAATAAATTAAAAAAAATTAAGAATTTCTAGCAGTATTAATGGGTTGGCCACCGTTTAATCCACTTAAATTTTCACAAGAAGATTTGGATCACTATTTAAGGTAAGAGAAAAATAATTAAACATATTGCAAAAAAGTTTCAGCTGTGTGCGGGGCTCAGTTTAGTGCTATTGGTGGAATCGCCAAATGCTAACCTTGTTAAATCATCATGGGTTACTGGTTTGTGCAATTTTACCAACTTAAGTTAAATTTTCTCAGTTTTCTTATCTTATGAAGCTTTTATTAGTGGATATGGAGGCTGCTGAATAACGGTTTAGGTAGTAAAATATGTTTTTTTTGTAGAATAATATTGTAGAAAATTATTCATAATTTTTCTTAATTAAGTACTCTAACTTATTTTTAAACTGATTATTTCATTCGTTTTTGATGCGAGTTGATATTTAATGCCACAAACTATTCTTGACTTTGTGACCACATCCTTTATTCTTTGACAATATTTTCTATGATGAAGTTGTAAATAAATTAACTTTATATGAGAAGGCTCATTTAACTTTAGGCATACAGCGGCACAACTTTCATGTGTTTCCCTATTAAACGACTCGGTCACACGAAGATTAAACATAAATTTCTGATCTCGCAATTATCCGACAACATAAAACTCAACAACGCGGTCTTTCAAACACGCCGTCTCGAAAGTTTACTCGTATCCCATCAGTGATGCTTTCCACCCAAATTACTACCTGCCTCGACTGTGAGAGTGAGTGTTCGGGTTAAATGCTCCCGCGGTCGCGATATTGACACTGAAGACGCGGGGTGTCGCAAGTTACACGCCCGAGTTGAGAAGTCGGAGAGATCCCTTTTCGGTAATTGAATTCCTTCGATAAGCTCGGTCGGTGTCATGGAAAACGTAGTATGATGGTTTTTTGAGAGAGGGCAAATTGAATTGGGAGAGGGTGATCAGTCAGCAGTGTTTGTTCGAGAACGGTTTGGGTTGCACTTCACCTTTCTGATTTCGCTGGAAGTGGGAATTAGCTGTGGTGGATTTTTTTTCGCGAAATGCGGAAGAAAACACTTAAGAAGAACCCCTGAAGTATTTAGATTATTTGAAAAAAAAATACGAATGAAAGATCTGGAAGTTGTGAATTCTTGAAGAATATAAATTTACTACTATTTTTGGTTTTTAAATTATGTTAGTATTAAATGTCTGCTACTTTCCTAAAATTATAAATAATAACAGAGTATAGAGCTTACAGAGATTCCAAACGGCAGTTTTCCTCTTTAGGTACTTAATTTAATTCCTGCTCCCTGATTACAATTCATTTCCCTAGCAGCCAATCAGAGGAGAAAGTGATCCCTGATTGGATATGGAACTTCTATCACGCAAATCGAGATTTAATTTCATTTTAATTTCATCGGTGCTGTTTTTTTCCCTCCACTTCCGATTTGGATTTGAGTGACAGCTTCAGTGGGCGAATGACAGAGAATTAGCAGGAATGACGTGGTATTAAAGGAGGCGGTCCGATGTGCATGAAGTTTGTATGGGTGGGAAAACCCCTGTTAAAAAAGCTGCCATAGAGATGAATCTTCTGTTAAGCTCTATATACTCTGTGATAATAATTTACCATGAGTAAATTTTATTAAATAACTTACCATGAGTGAAGAGTGTGAGAAGTATTTTTCTAGCTATCTGAGAATGAGAATTGGGAAAACTTTTGTCCCATCTTTGTTAGCTAAAATTTAATAATTGGTTAAGGTAATCAGCATATTCAAGTTGAGCTTAATGAGGAAAAGGGAAGTTTTTAATTCGGATTTGTGTGGGTTAATATTAATCATAAAACACCGTAAAAAACGTGGGACTGTACTGAAAAAATTTAGAAGAGAAAGTAAAATTGTTTTACGATGCATAAACAAAGCACTTTTACCACAAAATTAAGTGTTTTTTAAGTGTTTATCATTAAGCTTCTTGTTTTCATTTCCGTTCAATAAACGTGAGGCTTGAAAGCATTTGATCTTTTCTTGGATCTGTAACAACATCTGTTAATGCTACCTCTTGCTAAATATACATATACAATAAATAAAATTCAAACGTAGAATTTAAGTCGGGCATGTCTTCTCATTTCAACTACAAGTCACAATGCAATTGTTGATCTTTCAAATTTTCTTAAAATTTATTTTAAAGTTATCAAAACACATATTATAGTTATAAAGAATTTTTGTTTACTATAAAATATATTGCCTGGTATATAGTAGCGTTAGTTACACAAGTTTCATAGTACATTTCTTTATTTAAATAATAGTTGTATCTACCATAATAACATGATTACTAACAGTATAGATTTTATATTTTTAGTATATACTCTGTAAGTTTTTTTAGATAATATCGTTTTGGTACTTTATCCAACATTTGGTATGGGTATACTGATGAGACATTTTTTTATAAAAATAAATTCTATTTTTTACAAGTACGATATCAAAAAGAAAACAACATTCTAAGGAACATTCTACGTCAGTCCTATTATTTACAAGTTCAAGGAATAAGAGACGTCATTTAGTAATATATAATATTATAAGACATGTTGTGAACAGATATATACTGAGTCCCCTTAAGTCAACACACACACTGGGTACCTTACCCCATTAATTTAAACAAAACATTAATTTTTCCTGCTCTTATATAAGTAAATCTGAAATAGTTTATTCTAAATCTCAAAATGAGCATTTTAATCGAAAATAATTTTCTATTAAAATGAAAATTAAATTCTAAAATTTTTTTTGAACTCTTGAAATCAGAAATGGACCAATGTAATGTTTTAAAATGAATCGTGATTGTGGGGAGAACAAGTTTAAGTAAGGAACGGTAATCCTTATGTAATATACCATTTTATCCAATAAAAATATTGAAGAATTTCAAGGAAGTTCAAAGGCCACCCTTAGCACTGCTGGGAAAAGAGACTTCGTATTTTGAGGTCAACTTGTTCTTCCGAAGGTTAAAGTGCCATAGAGTGTCAGGTATCCGACCCTGTGACCCAATCCATATATCTTTGAAAATTATCACGGATGGGAAAATTGCTGAGTGTTACTTTCAAAACAGTAATATCCACCTTGGTCATCCAAATCTTAGCTTTAACATGTTGCAAGGATTTTAATAGATTGAATTCATTTTTGATCTTCAACCTCTTTTTCTTGGATTTTTTTACTAGGAAGTACTCTTGTATGATTTATTATATCCTTTCGACCATATTTTGTGTTTGTCTCTTTTGAATCAAAATGCTTTGTAGAATATTTTTAGTTTACATATAGTTATTATAAATTATGCTCTTAAATGAGAACTTTTGATGCGGTGTTAAAAATACATTTAAAAAATTATCTTTAAAAATAAAGATAAATATAGAGATACACATTTAATTACCAGTTGATTATAGCTCCTCGTATAACCTAAGTTTGTTAATTTATAGTTTTTAGTTCATTTGAACTTTCGGAATATATTTTTTACTTTATGAAAATCGTGAAAGTTTAATAAAGTAGCTTTTAAAAATACAACTGTATATTTGAATACGTTCTAATAACCAACCTATAAGGCAAATTATGACACATTTCTGGAAAAATCGACTGAGTACCATTGTGCATTTTGTTTGTGTGTATATTTTTCATTCAATAGTAGTTGTAGCACTTCGATATAAAATTAGGATTTTCTCTCCGTCAAAGTCGCTTATTTTTCCTTTTGCTTTGATTATCCCTTGCTGATTGTATAACATTAATTTATCACTTATCACAAAGAAAATTTATCTGTCCCGTTAAAAAAAAATCCAGTTAAATTTCAGACATCAAGCATTCGAATATTCCCACATTTTGGTTATCGTTATTAATGTATTACATTTCTGTGTATTTTAAGCAGTTAGCAGTTTTTGGCAATTTTTCGAAATTTTGGGTTTTTAAGCAGCTCAACGAGACTCATAACGGAATTGAACGAATCAAAAAAGGTTCCCACCTAAGATTCCGTTTTGGTAATTACCCTTGCCATTATTTTTACAATCCAAGCATTCAAGGCTATACCACCGTTTCGATTCAAATACATCACCTCTTCTTCTCTCTTTTTTTTATAAAAAGGGCTTTGGATCAGTTATTCTGTTGAACAAACATCGAGAAGTGACACACGACTCTCTCCCGTCCTATCGACAATTAGAACGAACGAGACACCGAAGAAGAGAACCGTGAACCGAGACTACTTTCTCATATATTTCACCCCTAGACAGCGTTGAGGATGTGATGACAATAGTGATAGTTTAAATGATATTAACTACAGTCTAACTCAATTCTATCGTGCCCAGATATAACGAGAACCTGATGTTAGAGAGTTGATAAGAATCTGAATATCAAATGGTGGTATCACTTCCTCTTTTAACGAGAAGTTTTAAGATTTGTAGGAAAACCGTTTACACACACTGTGCTAACTTTTATACAATTTAAAAAATCACTGAGATTATAAAGTTTTTGCCTTTAGGGGCCGTCCATAAATGACGTCATGCTTGGAGGGGGGTTAATTTGTGACAGTTTGTGACAAGGGGGAGGTAGGGTGTTTAAAAGTTGTGGCATCACATCCTGCAGCTGAAAATCAACGGAAAAACCTTAAATTATTAAAAGGACCGTATACTATTATTTTTCTCTCAAAAGACATCCTAAAGGTTCATAGAAATGAAACTATCAGGAGGGGTAAAATTAAGCTCAAATAAAAAAAGTTGGTTCCGGGCACTTTCAAATTCGTGTACAAGACATATTGTTAGTTTAAGAGCGTGACATGTGACAAAGGGGGGGGGAGGGGGTATGGGAAAGTGTGACAGTTTGTGACAAGGGGGGAGGGGGTATGGGAAGATGTTACAGTTTGGGACAAAGGAAGGGAAGGGGTCAAAAATGTGCAAAAAAGCGCCTTATCTAACTACTAGGCCCCTTATCTAACTACTTCCTTGAATTAACTTCCTTAGAGACCATTCCATTATTTTTTCAGTAAAGCTTGACTAAAACTGCATAGCTGCATTTAAATCAATGCAAATGCTCTAGTACCTCAAGCAGGAGTCTATTACCTAAAAGAAATCTAATGCTTTATCAATGTAAATAATGCTTTTAAATTTTAAGTTCTTACAAAATAATACTAAATGGGGTACTCTGTGTTTGATATAATATTTGTGCATAACATTGTTGACTTATAAAGTACAGAAAGATACACCTTATATTTTCAATTTAGAAAAGAAAAATATAGGAGGTATCTTCCATGATTTGTTTTCCTTTAAGGTATCCGCCTACCCCTAAAAAGACGAGTTTCGACTTTTTCGTCGAAAATTTGGTTCTTACATTTTCAAGTAGTTTAGACTTTTATCTTTCCAAAACTGTTTTTATTTTACTTGTAGGTGAATTAGAAAAGAAATTCCAGCATTATTTAAAACAGATAGTCGTGTGCGATCGTATACAAATATAAACTTTAAAGCTGATTTTCTCAGAACTAAGTTTTGCATAAAAACCCTCCACTATTTACATGATTACTCAAAAACTATCTAAGATATTCACTCCAAATTTTAGCAGTATATTAATCATACTGTTATGAACCAGATGGACCACAGATTTTTATGTAAGTTTATTATTTTTGTTTTTATTGATGTTTTTTTGTTAAAGGGTTGTAGAAATTTTGAAATTTTTCACTTACCTTTACATTTTATACTGTAAAACAATTACTTTTCAAAATATGTCTTAGAAAATGGTCCAATCTGAAGATAAGTGTTATACGATACTTGTGTCCAAAGGAAATTTATATAGGGGTAATAGTTTTTACACAAGAGTGAGAGGGGTTTTATAAAAATTCACTTAAATTTTACACTAATTACCCCATATTTTAGAAAATAATATAATTAATTTTTTTAGAATTGATCAATGTTTTGATGTACATTTAAACTAAAAATTAAAAAATAATTTTTGTAAATCAAGTATTTCAAAAAAATGGTCTCAAAGGTACGCGGATACCTTAAAAATTCCTTGTTTAAAATAAAGTTGAAATGTTTTCATTAGAGCAATTTAAAAATTAAATTGATACGTCAGTACATTCAGTGTGTTGGTTTTGGGTATCAAATTCTATAACAAACAAAAACTTAGACCATGTTAAAAATTTGCTCTTACAAAATTTAGGTTTATTTTTTCTCAAAAGTAACTCACATATTTTATTTGGTGGGTTAAATTGTTAAAGGTTATTTTTAAAGGGTTACAGTTGGTAGAGTTAAAAAATGACACCTTCCCGGAAACTCAACTCTGGAAACAACTTATCTGGATGTTTTAAAACGTTACGTATAAAATTTATTAAAAGCGACCGCTTTGTACACACTATCTCCACTACACTTCTAAAAGATATATTAATTCAGTTCCATATGGGTGATCTTCAACTCCCGAACCACCTTGATCTCCGAAAGTAATGCACCGTGAAACGAGACCCTTGTAAAAGTCACCTCTTCAAAAAACAAAAGCCCGACGGGAAAAAGTCGCTCGAACCGTTTAATCCTAAAAACCCTTCTTCAGACCCATCCAAAGTGCACGTTCTTGCCTCGTCCACCCCCGGGACATGGAAGCGAACGATTAGAAGGGATCGATTTACATTGCAGAGTATCCGAGAATTGTGTTACCAAGACCACTTCTTCGGGATTAGAGATGCTGGAGCAAGGGTTTCCCACTGACACACAGAAGATTAAGTGACGCAAATTTTCTGAAAAAAGAGAGTTCGAGATGGAGTGAAAAAGAAGAGAGGGTTGAGAAATTGAATCAATCTCTGTTATCTCTGTTTTGTACCGTTCCTGAAATACACTATGGGAATTTTGACATTATTTTGTGTTATTACTGTCATTTTTTGTCCCTTTGCTGTATTACTCTGGGTAGTAAAAGGGGACATCCATAAATTACGTGAGATCAAAAAGGGGGGGAGGGGTTTGGAGAAATCTCACCATATCTCACCAAGGGGGGAGGGGGTCGATTAAAATCTTACGTCAACTTTTTAAGTTAGAAGTTATACGATTTTCTTAAGTATGAAAAAGGAATAATACCCACAGATAAGATACTGTGGTGATTTTAAGGCAGAATAATGTCCTTTTTCCCAACATAATTAACAATGGAAAAGTTTTAGGTGCTGTGAAGCACAAAATGCAAACGAATAGGATAGAAAATTATTTTAAAAGGTAATCTCACGGGGGGGAGGGGGGTCCAGCAAAATCTCACTAAATCTCATCTAGGGGGGAGGGGGTCCAGATTTTGGATAAAAACACCTCACGTAATTTATGGATGTCCCCTAAGTAATACATTACCAAACGTTTGCTTTGGGGGGATTGTTGACTCAAGATTATTTCAGAGGTACCTCCTTAGGAGCCCTTTATTAATTACGTAAGGGTCCGGAGGGGGAGGGGGGATGGAAAGATATCTACAGATCCTTACTTGGGGGGTGGGGGGGTCAAACCCATTCTTACGTAAGATTTTCCAAGTTAATGTGAACAAATTCCAATTATTCTTATCAAATTACTATTGAATAACCCCAGAACTTAATATCAGATGTATCTTTCTTATTGGAGTAGCATTAAGTTTAGATAAAAAATAAAACTGTTGCAAGAATATTACTTATCTGTTGAAAAATAAAAATCTTTGATTTACGTTAAACTGAGAGTTTTAGTAACATTTTATTATTTTGCAAAACGAAATTGAATCTTACATAAGAATAGGGGAGGGGTTTGAAAAATCTTACTTACCCTTACATAGAGGTAGTGGGTGGTCAAAAATTTACAAAATCATCCTCACGTAATTAATGAATGGCCCCTTACAAGTATTGAAATGGGTAGACCATTATCTCATGGTATTTTAAAAATATTGGTGCATTTTAAATTTGTGTAGTGAATGTGAATCACAAGTAAAATTGGAAGTCTGGGGGTCATTCCCCATAAAAATTTGTTAAACTTGCCTCTCAAAAAAGTGTTTTAACGCATTTTAAGAGATCCTTTGGGTAATACCCACATTATTTTCAAGAAAACGCAGAAAAAATTTAATGTTTAAAGGGTTGCTTGGGGTACTCCCCTAAAAAGTTCTGGAATGTTTACCCTCAAAAGTTGCGTTTAGACTCATTTTAAGTCTCTTTGGGTAACACTCGAAGAAGATCGATCCTTGTAAGTCATGTAGTTTTCAAAGAAAAAAATGGTATTAAATTGATGTCAAAATTTCAACCTATAACACCTATAACCACCCTAGAATAGAGTCCTCTATATGTCTTAATCTTTTTTGGGGCAAAGGACGTGCAATAACTATGGGAGTTTTTTTTCATTTGAACCCTTTCCTCCACAAGTGAAAATCACTCAGAAATTTTTTGGTTGTTTAATTCTTTAGTCAATATTCACGTGTTGCTTCATGACACCTAATTACAAAGTGTTAATACTGATGTCATCTAGAAAGTAATACATATTATTAAAGTATTTATTATTCTATTAATTACTTTCAGTACTTTTAAAGCAAGTAAGTAATTTTTTCAAATTATAACGAGATATTTTTCTATTCCTTTCTTTTATTTAAAAAATTATTAAAATAAAAAAAAAAATATATAGTCTATGAATTAAGAGTTGACGTGAGGTTTTTTGTTGACCTCCCTCCGAATAGTTAAATTTGGTGAGATTTCTCCGGACCCTTTATTTTGGGCTTGAATAATTAATAGGCAGCATGTTTTTGGACAGCTAGATATTACTGGGGCATATATTAGCAGTGACTCAAATGATCAAGTTGAAGAATAATTAAGCTTAAGAAAATCTTTTCTTTCCCTCCCCCAGAAAAATGCTTTTCCTATAGGATTTTTCACTTATTTTCGTCTATGGTGCACATTTTTACGGTCACAATGCTTACTCGTAGTCATTACCTTATTTGATTCTATTTCATTTTTTTCTTGTGGAGGAAAATAGAAGGCAGTAAAAATAAGTAACACAAGTAGTTTGACCTATTCTTTCACACACACATATTTCTTTCGTCAATTATATTGCGTCTCGCAGCCCCTTTAAATGAAGTCTGCATTATGCCATTTATGTAAGAGCCTTCAGCATAAATGCAGGTTTTGGGACGGATTTTGACGCGTTAAGTTGATAAGGTTGATTTTTCGGAGCGTTCAAAACAGAAGGAAGTGCCAATGGGTATCAGTAAATTAGTTTTGAGAGTGTTTAAATGGAAGGAACTAGTTCCGGAAATCAGAAATCGGAGCTGTTTTCGTGAACTTAAAATTAAACTATCTAATTGTATTTGAAAATAAGCTATAACTACTGAGTGATTTTTTTTAAATTTCAGAAATCAGTCAAGTTTGCTGACATCCGGAATAAATGTCACCGAACTTACTTATTGAATTTTAACTTTCATTTGGGAAACATTTATCCTTTATATTTTACTTAAAACCTCAAAAGTAGTAAATTTAAAGAAATGGTATAGATAGGTAATAGTTTAGGTAATTAGTTAGAAATCCCGGAATTTCGGTGTCAAGTGGATGATTAATTTTTTATAATCTTTCTTTTCCAATAACTAAATGCTTTTAATCCTGCATATGATGACGCATTTTTCATTTAATATGAATTATAATTAAACACTTAAACTTAGGAATAACCTATCGCCTCCTCAAATTTTTCTCTTTATTCGCTTGTGACTTAGATGCTTGTGCATATAGATGACTAATTTATGAATAAATGCTTGAAAATTTCTTTCAGTTATAATAATATGAATCCTTTTTCATGGATTTTCAACTGACTATGTAGAAGAGAAGTCGTTGTCGTAAATAATTAAAAATGAATTTGTAATTAAATGTTAATGATTTGTACCTAATAAATTCTTCAAAATAGTAACATTTTGCCTCCTTAAAACTAATTTCTCTCTTTGTCTGCTACTGATTCTACAGCTTCCAACAACCTAAAAATGTTTGTGATAGTGCCACCGAAAGGAATACAAATTACCTAAACTATTTGAAAAAAAATATTAAAAATATTTTATCAGAATGATTCAATTTTACCATTATTTCAGCTGGAATATTAAGGAATGAAGCATCCTAAAAACTATGCATTAAAAACCCTATAAACAACTGGATTAGTAATAAAAAACTATAAAAACGTTATTTGAAAAGCAATATCCTTTTCCTAAAAACTTTACATTGTTAACATAAATTCAAAAATAACCATCGTCTTGTTTCCGTCCACGTAAAAGGTCACGCAACAGTATTCCAGCCACAACAGACTAATAACACAAGGTAATCCCTTCTACATCACATAAATTTCTACCAACAAAGCAAAGAATTTCTAATTCGGCTCACACAGGACTACAAAAAACAAAGCCAAATGCGACTTAGTATTCGCAAGTGGAAGTCCCCAACCAGAGTGCCAGAACCGTTTAATCCGTTGACCTGAAGAGGGCATCACGAATCTCCTGCTTCCATGGGACTCCAATTAACACAATGAACTCGAAGAAAAGACACTAGTGACAGGGATATTTCGAAAATGAAGCGCCTTTGTTTGAGGATCACAGAAATTTATGTGTGTGTCTGTCGGATGACAGCTGAGGTCGCTGCACTCAGGAGGCAATGGCGTAACGTTAATTTCAGGAAAGGCCTCTAAAATATCATCTAAAAATTTTTAATTATTATTAAGCCCAAAGCACATTTTTGCTCCAGTAGATAGGACCCTAAGTGGTTCTTAAGCACCTCGCCCCTTCATATTTAATTGGCTTAATGTATATTTTCCCTACATTTGTTGGTAGAATATTAGCATGTTGGTAGATCTATCATTATGTCTTCGTTGTATCAAAAACCTCAATTATTCAAAAAAAAGTACTTTCCCCTATTGGTCTAAGAGCTGGATGCAAATTTTGGGAATGATAAGGTGCACGAGATATTTCACCTGGAACAGATTCGATTGATGATGGGAAAACTTATGTCACCAACGCCAGAAGGCGGAGTGGAAGCTTTTAGTGTGAAAGGGGGGGGTCGAACATGCAAACAGCGCGCGGTCCCTTGCGACAGAGATTTTTAGGAAATCGGTTGAAATTTTGCACAGTTTAAGGAGAGTGTAAATAAAAGATAATGTAGCATTCTCAAAAGTATAAGTTGTGTTTTAAGGGTTGTAGAAAACTAAACGAATTTTCGAATGTTTATATGAATGTTCTGTATGGCCGACGAGGTGCAAGGCTGGACATAGGCTTAATGTATTGAAGAATGTGAGTAAAAGTTAGGGTAACACTCCCAGAAGACTAAGTGGAAGACAAAGGGTGGCCAGAAGTCACCAAAGGTGCAGAAAAATCTTAAAACCCGAATCATTCGGAAACTTCTGGCTGTTTGCATATGTATAGCTGACATATAGAACAAACTATATGCAAACAGCCAAAAGTCTAAGTGGAAGCGTTCGGGAGATATTCAGGCGCGAAGTACAAAACCGAATAAAAGCACGCGGTCCCTTGCGACAGAAATTTTGAGGAAATCGGTTGAAAATTTGCACAGTTTAAGGAGAATGTGAATAAAAGATAATGTAGCATTCTCAACAGTATAAGTTGTGTTTTAAGGGTTGTAGGAAACTAAACGAATTTTCGAATGTTTATATGAAAGTTATGTATTTTTTAAATTTCTAAAAATTTAAATTTTATCTTTTACGCATAGAAGTGACCAAGTAAAAATTTTACGGTGCTGATTGAAAGTGATCGTGGGAAATTCAGTTGTAAAGTGGTAGAGCACCATGTCGTTTGACAGCTTTTCTCTTGCAACAATGACTAATAATACGCTAATAAATATAAAGTCATTGTTAGCGTTGTTTTTAGCGTATTATTAGTCATTGTTGAAAGAGAAAAGTTATGTGTTATAAGTCATATGTTACATATAAACATTGGAAAATTCGTTAGTTTCCTACAACCCTTAAAACACAACTTATACTGTTGAGAATGCTACATTATCTTTAATTCACACTCTCCTTAAACTGTGCAAAATTTCAACCGATTTCCTCAAAATTTCTGTCGCAAGGGACCACGCGCTGTTATTCGGTTTTGTACTTCGCGCCTGAATATCTCCTGAACGCTTCCACTTAGACTTCTGGCTGTTTGCATATAGTGTGTTCTATATGTCAGCTATACATATGCAAACAGCCAGAAGTTTCCGAATGATTCGGGTTTTAAGATTTTTCTGCACCTTTGGTGACTTCTGGCCACCCTTTGTCTTCCACTTAGTCTTCTGGGAGTGTTACCCTAACCTTTACTCGTATACTTCAATACATTAAGCCTACGTCTAGCCTTGCACCTCGTCGGCCGTACAGAACATTCATATAAACATTCGAAAATTCGTTTAGTTTTCTACAACCCTTAAAACACAACTTATACTTTTGAGAATGCTACATTATCTTTTATTTAAACTCTCCTTATACTGTGCAAATTTTCAACCGATTTCCTCAAAATCTCTGTCGCAAGGGACCGCGCGCTGTTTGCATGTTCGACCCCCCTTTCACACTAAAAGCTTCCACTCCGCCTTCTGGCGTTGGTGACATAAGTTTTCCCATCATCAATCGAATCTGTTCCAGGTGAAATATCTCGTGCACCTTATCATTCCCAAAATTTGCATCCAGCTCTCAGTCTGTTAGTTATATTCCTTCAGTTGAACTTGCAAGGTTTTTTTCTCAATACAAAGAAAATCTAATCTCTCTATTCTAAAAAAAAGTTTTTAGTGAACGGTTTCCAGAGAAAGGCTTTTTAATTACTGAACCGAATGACACATATATGGTATCAAAATGTCCGGATTCTTTCCGGATTTCCGAGTAAGCCCTTCGATTTTTCAAAAAAATTCTCAATTTTAAAATATTTCCATTTTTTTAGATAACGGATAAGGTCGCAGTTATAAAGCAAGTACTGTCAATCAAATTATTATGCATCCAATCACAACGTCCGATTGACGCTATATTTTAAGATGAAACATGTTTTTTCATCTTTTAAAAAAAGTACTTTCTTGATGAAATATCACTCAAAGACTGATAAAAACATATTCTAAAAACTTACATGAACGCCATTTTATACTAAAATTTCACACTTTTTGTCCAATATTTATAATTTTTATTCTGATTTTATCGAAATTAATTGTAAACATAGTGATGTTTTGTCTCTTATTGTTTTCAATTGCTTAAACGGTATTGTTTAACAAGTCTGGGTTTAAAAAAATATGAATCATAAACACTAGGCATATTATACTAACGAGTTGCTTTAAAATAATATTTTTTGTTTGGTCCGAATATTGATAAACAATTAGAATTAGTTATTTTTATAATCATAGATTAAAAATAATTAAGATGAATATTTTTAAAAACATTTCGTTTAAATTTTTGATAAGTTCGAGTTACTATATACTCAAACTTTTAAGGGAGATTTATTCATGGAGGGGATTTGAAGTATTTTTAATAAGTTGGTTGACGTTTTTTTGTAAATTGTTTAATTGTTTTATAAAGCGTGTTAAGTTCAACGAGTTGGAATTTGTGGGAATTGCGAAGCAATTCCAAAAGGTCCTGCGTCAGCAGTTTGCGGGGGTTGGCGAGCGATAGCGAGCAGGGGGCGGTAGCTCCCTAGTATAATAAAATTGAATGTGTATATATATATGTATATATGTTTGTCTTTTATACAAATCCACAGTTTACTTCCGATCTGCACCAAACTTGGTATACCTACGTAAAAAAACTCAGAAAAAACATAGGCTATGTTTCGAAAACTTTTAATGACCCCTTGACCCTCTTTTGACCCTTTTTATGGTCATTTTGCTGAAATAGCTTTATTTCTATTCAAAAAGAGATCTGCTTACTCCATTGTTACAAAGATAATTTAATGCTAAACAACAAGTTTTTAATAGAAACACTAGGTACAAGTCTATTTAAAAATTATATTACTAATTTAAAAATATATTTCCATGAAATTTAAAAGTTTAAGTATAGTCTACCATATTTTTATTTGAGAGTTTATCTAATTTTTATATTTTAAAAGCTTTATGGAATACCATTGTTGTTAAAATAGTCTCCATGGAAACGAGGATGTAAAATCAAAAGGTGATAATATTTTAGCTTTTAAGAAAGTTGGTTAACAAACAAAAAACTATTAAAACTCCCTTTCAACTAGAAAAGATTGATTTTTTTCTTAAATTTCAAAATGGAATAAGCTTTAATTATTGAATAATTTCACCTAAATTTAATTCCTGAAGATATGATTAATCAAGGGATCTAAGCAATTTTAATGTTACTTTTTCCATACTTTTTCCATGTGGAAATCATTCAAAAATTATATTGCTTGAGAACTGAAGGAATTTTAATCAACCTGGGAACACCGGGATAAGAAAAATTACTAAGACCACCGGGATTGGAAAAGTTACCGGGAACACCGGAATATGAAAAAGACGCCTGGGATACCGGGATGATTGGTAAATGCTGATAATATAAAATTAGAAATGTATTCGGGAAAACTTAAAAATGAGGCGTTTGCTATCAAAATCAGCTTATTCCATTTTTGGAAATTTTACAGAAGAGACAAAAAACTTCTCACTTTCAGTTTTAAAGCTCAATTTGTGTTTTAAATGTTTAATTGTAGGTACAACCGCCTAGAATTTGATTACTTTTTCATTTTCATTCCAGTTTCATTACCTTGGGTGTAATTACACTAATTAGGTTGGAATGAGCTGATTTTGATGCAAAAACACGATTTTTCATGCTTTTTTTTCAGTTTTTTTGTTCAATTAAGTTGTGTGAAATTGTTTTTTTTCAGTTTACCAGTTAATATTTGTGTCTTTACGAGTTTAAATAAATGACATTCACTTAACTTTTTCAAATGATCTGAAATTTCACAGTTGAGATGATCATAGTTTTCACCCTTTAATCTAATTTTGGGTGAAATGAGCTGGATTTGAGCTATATCCCTTCGCCAGGTTATGAAGGACCCTCTAAACTTTCAAAATATGCAAAAAAGTGGATTTCAGAAAAATATGGAATGAGCTGGTTTTGATAGCACAAACGCCTCAAATAATAAATTTATACTCTTCACCCGTGCAAGGCCGGGCATATCAGCTAGTAACACCATAAAATTAACAAATGGGCAAAAGTTCATCGAATGCAACATCAGGCTTTTGAATATTTGAGAAAAAGTATCTGAATCGTAACCCTGGTCATTTGCTTAGACTTATATTATATGGAGCTTGAACGTCGATGGAATGTTCGTTAACTTCACAAATTCATATAGTGATGTTGGGATAACCACTGCGTGGGATTCCAGAGAAACAAGTTGTTTAATCCCTCGCTAGGAGAGCCACAAGCGTTTTTCACTACAATAATTCAATTCAATTCACCGAATGGCCAACCGAGGTATTTCACCGGCAACCCTTCCACCTTCTTATCGAAGCATCTGACGATTTCGAACCTCCGTGACTCTGGTTCGGACCCCGGGGGTGGGCCCCAGGGGCGGATGGAAGAATCCTGATGGAACAAAAGCGTCGGTCTTTCCTTCAAATTGATTTGTTTTCGTGGGTCAGAGATTCCTTGAAAAGAAGGAATTGGCGTTCTTTTCGTGAGATTTGAGAATGGGTCACCACCAGGTGTTCTTTATGGTGGAAAATCGTTGATTGACAGTTCAATTCGATTTGTTTTGATCGCTTTGAAACGTTTGTGGTCGTTTAGAACAAATTGAGTTTTTTCCCATTTCAGATTTGAAAATTACTTTTTACACGACGGTGAACAGGTTCTTCGATTATATGCCTCGATTTTTGAACTGTGTAATGAAATAATTCTTTAGTTAAAACTGAAACTAGACGGATTCTTCTGGTTATCTGTTGAGTCTGATTCGGAGATAATGGAAACTTTACAAATTTTGAGTTTATGAATAACTTATTAATTAATAATTTATTATTTGGTCAAAATATTTATTTAAATATCTAAATAATTTCACTATTCCAAGGAAATATTCTATTTATAAACATATTCACATACTACTTTTAAGAGCCAAACCTGAATTTCACAGCCCTATTAAAAAGAAGACGAGTGGAGAAGTTTTATCTTTTTATATAAATAAAATATTTTTCCCTTATTCTTTCCTTAAACTTTTTTCTTGAAAAGAAGAAAATAAGAAGAGAAAAAAATGAGAAAGAGGAGTGCAGTTCGGAAACTGCACTTTTAAGTATGTACGTAAGTATAGATTCGGTTTTTCTAAGAATTAGTTTTAGAATAATGAAATATTTAAGACATATTGTAGAAATTTGAAAAATAAATAAACTATAAGATAATATTTCACACACAATATATTTTCAAATGTTTCAAATTGTGCATTTAGATGGTGGGTTAGAATTGTGGGTTAATTTAAAATGTTTAATCCGTTATTCATTTGGTTACCAGAAAATTTCACCAAAATATGAAATAATTTTGATTTATAATAAGGGACCATAAACAAATCTTACATATTTAAGGAGAGGGAAGGAACCTTAAAGATGTAAAACAATGAGCCTGGAGGAGGGGCTTTGAGTATTTTTAAACGCGGAAAGAGAGAAGTCTTTCTTCAACTGTTCGATTTGATTTAGTATTAAAAGAACATATAATTATTAAGATTTTAAATTAAAATAGGATTTAGAACAGGGGTGGCAAACCCAAATGATATTCAGGGCCACTTTGGAAAACCACAATACTCTCGTGGGCCGCATAAAAAATTTTAGGATATTACGTCGCCTTAGAATCAAAAACTACTATCTCTGAAAATTCACGCAGCTTAGTCGTTCATTCTGCTCGTTTTGTTGGCGGTTTTGGGGATGTTAAAGGGTTGCTTTCTATCCATTGTTAAACTTAATAAATAATGAAAAAACCTTCATAAAGAACAACGTTTTTAAAATGCACTAAAAAGTATAAAATAATTTTTTGTAACTACTTGTAAAACGAAAAACGTGGGGATCATGCATTAGGTATTTAATCCAACTTAATTTCATCATTCATTTAAATAGGTAATTTTTAACTGTGGATATAATGGTAAATAGAGTGACAAGAGTAGTAGCTGTAAATATCATTGTATGAATCATGCTGATTGATCTGATCACTTCACTGATCCAAAAAAAACAATTCCATCGACAGTTAGTTGTGTAAACATTTATAGGTAATAAATAACTTTCGCAAATCTTCTTCGGTGGAAGTTTTAAGTTTTTTGTAATCATCATACTTTTGAAGGGCGCGGGGTCAAAAATCGTCCTAGATACCTGAAAATTTGCAGGTAATAATGTTTTAGTATTTGTAACCACTTGAGAGGGGGGCATCTGGGAAATTCGAAGAAAAAAATTTTCCCATAGACTTTTGCAACACCCTAGTCTGGGGGTCCTCCCAGAAAATTCTTTGGAAATTCGACTCTAATTAACAGGTTTTAACGGATTTTAGTACACTTTTACGAATTTCGGGGGCCTCAACTTACCCTAAAACTTTAACTTTTGACAAAAAAAATTCTCGTTGGCCGCAAAATTATTTCAAACGGGCCGCATGCGCCCCGCAGGCCGGCCATGCCTAATTTAGAACATGGAGAAAAATTAAAATTAATTTTAAAGTTTCAAAAGTGTGACATCGTAATGGGGGAGGATGTATGGCCATGGAGGATGTTTCTGAAGGATAAAATGGTTTCATGAAGCATTTTAAATGATTTTTAAAAGTTAAATAAAGATATCAATTTTTATTACAGATGGCACCACTGTAGGGAACGATTTTCTGAGCCGGAGAAGTTTGGCGAGTCCAGTCCATTCAAACCGTCCCCTCTATTGGTCTCCTCGTTACAAATTTGGTGCTGCTATCTATATGTAGATACCATAACTACATTAAATAATTTTTTTGAGAGGAATAAGAATATTTTCAGTTTTAAGCCCTAAATCCACGTTTATAAGCCCTATAAATTTTGTGGCCGTACTCGAATGCACATTTTAAAATCCTAATACCTAGACAGCTCATTGACATCATCATACGATCTATTTAGTCAATTACAGGAAATATGAATTTCAGTTTTAAATTTGTGATGATCTCTAAATATTTTAATTTTTTAAAAACGTGTAGTAATATGGCTTAGAGTAAGAAATATATTTCAAATTGAAAGAAAACCAACCTTTTTTGAATTGGTTGTACTCATATATGTGCAGATATTTAATTACTAAGAAGATTTTTGGTGTTCAAAAACTACTTCTTTTGATAGTGCTTCTACCTTTAGGTACTTTATGGAACTATATGGACTAGATGATGGTTATATCTACTTGTCTAGCTTTTCTATAATTGAATAACTTCAGAAACAAGTCAAACGCCACTTTTCTTGTTTGGAGATAATCGAGAAAAACTCTATATTCTTTGCATAAAAAATTATTGGAATTCTTTTATTTGACAGGTTTCTGCAATAAACAGAGTATTCAGGCCTATTTTGTCTTACCAAACTCTAGTTTTTTAAGGATTTGGTAATAAAAGTGGGAATATTAGTTGAAAATAACATTTCCTTATTAAATACTAACCATAAAATTACAGAGTTCTTATTTTTTTCTCTTTTGGTTAGTAGATGTATAAATACTTATTTTTATAAATGATTTCAACTCTAGACTCAAAAATATTGGTCATCCAATTCAAAATGTTAATATCGAAATCTTCGAGGTCAATTAGATAGTTTTATTTAAATGTTTTGTTGACAATAAACGAGTTTGCTTTAAAAGCCTACAAAATTAGTTAATTAGTTCAATATTATGATCTGGGGTATAGATTTGATGTCCCTTTTAATAAAGTGATTCATAGATAAAAATTCTCAATCACATGGATGTTTTAAGTGGCTACAAGCATGATAATTTTAAATATATAGCTACCAAAAAGTCTTTAGTCTTGAGGTTCGTACAAAAACTTTAAAAATATGGTTTTATACTATGGCGTAATGGATCTATAACCTCTAAACCAGTGGTTCCCAACTCAAATATGTCTGCGGACCACTTCACTTAAATTTGAACCTCTGCGGACCATCTCTATCCCTAACTGTAGTTTTAAAATTTTAACTTTTTTTCAGTGGATTCATTTCTCATAGAGGGTCACTTTTTTCTGAAGTAAGGGAAACCGTCTTACAATGTTTCCAAATGGAACTTAGGAAACCAAATAATCTATTAAACTTAAAAGATAAATTATCATTACATTAATTTTATATCTAATAATTTAAAAATATACCTTTTATAAGAGACATTTAACCATTTTTATCAAGCTCTCACAAAATTCAACAAATTCGTGTAAAACAACAAATTCAAATAAAATCGAGAATCTATTAATAATTACGATTGTTTATTTAATTCCGTAAAACTAAATTAAGAAATTTAATAAGAAAAATTCTTTTTTCAGCAATATACCTTACAAATACAAAATTCAATTTATCTCATAGGAGAGGCTTATAACCACGTAATTTTCTTCATCTTTTTTATGTACCGTAAAACGGGGTGAATCGGATCACTTTTGAACTTTGAACTGATGCCAAAAGTTTAATAATAAAGATTTTGGAATGCTTTGAAAAGAATATTTCGAGTCCTAATTAATACTTTAAGAACCCGTTTAAAAATTCATCTATCTTGCTTGAACGGTTTATTTTATACAAATTTTTAAGAGCCGTGATCCGATTCGACCTCAATTTATGGGGTGAATCGGATCACTGCCAGTTTTTGTGGAAAAAACGCAATTTTTACGTCTTAATGTGATACAGGACGCTGAAATTAGCCTTCAAATAGTATAATAAGGTAAAATGAATGCATTTTACTAAAATAATGAACATTTTTAAAAATAAAATATAAGTTTCAGAAAAGTTATGATACTTTTTACCAAAGTTTCATGTTTTAAATTTTTTTTTGAAAAACTGGTAATAGGTGGAGATTTTAAACGAAGGTTATTTTGGTTTATGTATATTTAAAAATATGATGTAGGGTTTTGGAAGTTCTGGTGGTATTATTTCTTTTCAAAATGGCGGTTAGAAAAGAAGACCGCAAACGACGATTTTGGTTAATTTTTTTTCGGACGCTTTAAAAGCTGTGAAGAATGCATTATTCATGGCTAATAAAAGTTTTGCTGTATATTTGCAATGTTTAATTTAAGATGTCAAAGATTTGAGATGATTTGATAAGTTTAAGATAGCAATTTTTGGCTTTAAAACTGCATGTAACTGGTAATTTTCCATAGTTCTTTAGCACTTCACTCGCTCCGTTGAGCAGCTAGTGTCTCAAGACAGATGTCTTGTCTCAGGACAGAATCTCAAGACAGATGTTTTGCAGATGTTTTTCTGAAATAAATTGATTATTAAAGCAATGAAAGTCTTTCCATAACATTATTGTTTTATCTGTTTCCAGTTTCGATTAAAGCCCTGGATGAAGTTACGTTACTACGCTTTGCTATCCAGGGCTTTAGTTTCGATAAGTGTTGCTTTTTATAGTGTTTTCATATGAAGAAAAGAATCGCTTCGTTCGCTTTACCGTAAGTTTAGCGAGTGCAATTCTCAGAAGCTAAAAATAATGTGCTCTTAAATATCGAACTGATTTCTGCACCCATAATCAAAGATAATTTAATATACGGCATATTACTAAACAGATGGGTCTACATGTAAGTTTTCTTGTTGATTTTGTTGTCGTTTTAGGGAAAATTTCTTTCGAATGACCATTAAATACTGAGAGAGGTTTTTCGCAATAGATTTTTTGTTTGAGATCAAATTTCCCATCTAAAACTTATCGGTTAATCTTAATACTTTGACACATTAATATAAACATACAGCAAAACTTTTATTAGCCATGAATCATGCATTCTTTCCAGTTTTTGAAGCGGCCAAAAAAATTTAACTAAAATTGTCATTTGTGGTATGCTTTTCCAACCGCCATTTTGAAAAGAAATAATACCAACAGAACTACCAAAACTATGCATTATGTTTTTAAATATACATAAACCAAAATCCCCTTTGTTTGAAATATCCACCTATTACAAGTTATTCAAAAAAAAATATCAAACACGCATTTTTATGACTGATCCGATTCACCCCACATCAGTAGTCGGAATAGACTTGTTTTACTAAAAAATTCAGTAAAAATCGGAATTACAATTTATTTAAAATTTGACTGCAAAAAAATCTTAGTAAGAATCGGGACCACATGGGGGATACCGAAAATTGAGAAAAGAAATTTATTTTTCTGGTTCTATAAGCAAAGTTTTGACAGCCACGTTTTTGAGACCTTTTTTGTATTCAACTTCAAAGCCGTGGTAGACCTAAGATATTATCGCAAAATAATTTTTGATGGATGAAACAACTTCTGAACAATGCGTAGAATAAGTCAGAATTCATCCTGATTTTATACTTCTAACACAACCGGAGCTATGATGGTTTAAAAAACTTTTTTCAAAAGTGATCCGATTCACCCCGTTTTACTGTATGTATAGAAGAGGATAATACTTTACAAATGCCAAAACTGTTCTGATGAGAGGAAATGGTGTTGGTTTTAATCAATTCCAGTGTCCTCTCATGGATCTATTAACCCTAGAAGGGTTCACACCTACACACAAGTTACAGGTTTAAAGAATAATAGTACAAAATAGTTATTGGTTACTTTTTCATAACCAACAAAAACGGTAATATATGTAAATTTGAAAGAAAGTACTTAGAGCTTGAAATTAAGCTGCAGAAAATAATTGATGTGTTCAAACACTTTTCCATTTTCAGCAATTAATTTTTCTCTTATCTTCGAACAAATATACAGGGTGTATCTGAAATGGTGCAACAAACTTTCAGGGATGATAGTACTCATCAAGACGAACAAGAATCGGTATAGAAAGGGGGGGTCCCAAACCGAATCCCAGGGAGTTAAAAATGGAGCGACACCCCAAAAAAATCATTGAAAAATTCAATTTGTAGAAGAACTACTATTGGTAAAACCTTAATTATGGTCTCAAAAATTGTGGTTTAATATGATTTTTAAAATTATCTCAAAAGTCTTCACTTTAAAATTTGTTTTATTATGAAAAAAGTTAAAAAACCACAAAAAAATGTGAAAACTCTGCCAAAACTTTATTTTGTATTTCGAAATCCTTTCTTTTGATTTAATAATCTGAAAGATCATAGACGAAAACCTTAAGTCCAAAGTGTCACGTAAAACCAATCAATATTAAATGCTTGAGAACCTGTTAAAGCATGGTTTAAGTCCGTTTTTTGCGTCCGCTAACTGCCGTTTTGAAAACGGCTATAGGAAACACGTTTGCGCACACAAAAAACGAACTTTAACAGGATCTCAAGCGTTTAAGATTGATTGTTTATACCTAAAACTTTGGACTTAAGGGTTTACAACTATGATCTTTCAGATTATAAAATCAAAAGAATGGATTTTGAAATACAAAATGAGGTTTTGGTAGAATTTTCGCATTTTTTTGTGGTTTTTAAAATTTTTTCATAATAAAACAAATTTTAAAGTGAAGACGTTTGAGATAATTTTAAAGATCATATTAACTCACAATTTTTGAGACCATGATTGAGTTTTTACCAATAGTAGTTCTTCTACAAATTGAATTTTTCAATGATTTTTTTGGGGTGTCGCTCCATTTTAACTCCCTGGGATTTGGTCTGGGACCCCCTTTCTATACCGATTCTTGTTCTTCTTGATGAGTACTATCATCCCTGAAAGTTTGTTGCACCATTTCAGATACACCCTGTATTTCTTTTGTGTCTCAGAAATTTCCTCTTTTCATACCACGATTTCTTGGAGACCCTCTGTTTGACCATAGCATCCCAATTTGAACTATATCTTTCAGCATTTCCAGGCTTCCCTTCGTATTATATTAGGTCATCCCGAAAGTCTTGTCGCTCTTGGGAGCATCTGTATATTAGATATTTTTGACACTTTTCCGTTATGTGATACCAATATAAACTGTAACTTTATCTACCGTCAACTTGGCATCTTGGCTTGATTTTGGGGACTGATCGACTATTGGGTTTTCTTTAATCTATGATAAAATGTTACTTCCTTTCTTTTCTGCTCAAAATTTTGCCTTTTTCCTAAAGTTAAGATTTTTAAATTAAAATTAACAGGCTATTTCCCTTAAACAATTAAAGTGTTAAGTATTTTTAACAAGTGTGGAAAATTTAAATTTTTTCTGGGGCATCCGGAGAGTTTGATCACAATCATCCATATTAAATTAGGAAAGATCCGGATGATCATTTGCAGTAATCTTGATCGCTGGAAATTCTACCGCCGCTCTACAAAATTGGTATAAAATGAGTTACAATTGATGAAATAAATAAGATCTTCCGTGCAATCTTAATATGACTTAAAATTAAAGTTAAATTTCTTTGATTTTTAATTTTGAAATTTTCAATTAATGGCAACTTGAAGTAAACAAAATCTTATTAATCGTAGAAACTAGGAAAGCTGGAAAAGTGAGCCAACAAAAAAAAGAGCCAAAATTTGACAAATTGGCTTCAGATAGAAGTAGAAGTACTTTACTGGTTTACCGTAATGGAAAAGTACCAAAAAATACATTGTATACAGATGCTCCCAAGAGCGACAAAACTTTCGGGATGACCTAATAGAGCATTCGCACATGACGTCACGACCAGTTATTTTCCTTTAACTGTTAACTGCTGGAGGTACGGTGTTAGTAAACAATAGCTATAAAATGTCATAGGGGTCACGTGATTGAAAGAGCTCTATTTCCAATTCAATCGTCCAATTCAATAATCACTCAATTAATCACCTCATTGTTTTAGTTTAAGAAAAAATATAAGAATCGTCTAAGAAATTATTCAGATCCATCGCAGTAAAAGGCTATAGAGCATTCGCACATGACGTCACGACCAGTTATTTTCCTTTAACTGTTAACTGCTGGAGGTACGGTGTTAGTAAAAAATAGCTATAAAACGTCATAGGGGTCACGTGATTGAAAGAGCTCTATACCAAGTATTAGTCCGATCATTTTATTCTTTATTTGCCCCACCCCGACGCCTCTCAGTTTTAATTAATCTGATGCATTACTTTTCCACATCATCATATTTCGTTTCTACTTTGTAATAAACTACTGTTGAATAAAGTTGTGGAAAATAAGAGAAATGAACAAATAATTCATAGGAGAGAAAGAGAACTTAACATTTTTTATTTATGAGGCGCATAATTTTTTACACATGTTTTTGCATCTGTGGTGTTTTTACTATTTCCTGGATTGTGTGATTAGGAAAGCTATTTTTTTATAATTTCCACACATTTTTTGGGTAAGCTTAAAAATCTTCTCACGGACCACCTCTGAAGGCCTCACGGACCACCAGTGGTCCGCGGACCACCTGTTGGGAACCGCTGCTCTAAACAATGACTTTTCGTGCGATTGGATTCAATCGCATTGCAGAAACCAGTGAAGAGACTGTACTAAAGCTGGAATTTGACATGCTGGAAAACTATTGTGAAATCACGTTATTTTTGTTATTCTTAAGCTAAAATGTGCGTTTACCCCTACAGAATCCCATGACAACAATGGTCAATTCCACGCGAAAGTGGACATGAGAAAATTTTAAAAATTTCATTTATTTGTTTGGTTCTAACCGATAGACACTGACCAAATTTAAAAAAAATAACAAAATAAATTCAATATTTTGAGTTCATATAGTTTTTATAGTTAATTACTTTGACTAAAATTGAAAATGAAATATCGATACACAGGGTGTTTCAAAATTGCGTTGCACGGCTTTTATTCGGAACCAACGCGTCTACCCCTAGGTAAGTGAGCCTGGAGAATGCACTGAAATGACTTACAGCGACCCTAGCGGCGAAATTAAAAAGTTAAAAAAATTAATTTAGAAACTAAAAGAGATAGAGCAAAAACCTCAGTGAAAGTATTGACGCCAACGTCATGAAGAACTCATGGAAAAAAAGTCATGAAAATGTCTTGAATATTCGCCGAGATATTAACATGTGAAAATATAACTTTTTCAGGGGTCGAAAAAGAAAAAGTTCGCATATTTGCAAATTTTTTTATTTTTTGATTAAAATTTGTCTTAAACCAAAAAAACACAAAACTACAAAATAACATTGAAAAGTTTGCAAATATGCGAACTTTTTCTTTTTTGACCCCTGAAAAAGTACTATTTTCACATGCCGCGAATATTCATCTCCGTGAATATTCAAGATATTTTGATCAAATTTTTTCCAGTCAGTTCTTCATGACGTTGGCAACAATATCCTCACTGAGGTTTTTGCTCTACCTCTTTTAGTTTTTTAATTAATTCTTTTAACTTTTTAATTTCGCCGCAAAGAGCGCTGAAAGTCCTCTCAATGGATTCTCCAGGCTCACTTACCTAGGGGTAGATTTTACTTCCGTGACCCTAGGAGGCGTAGGTTCCAAATAAAAGCCGTGCAACGCAATTTTGAAACACCCTGTAAATGTCACTTTGTCATGTCAGTCACAATTTAAAAAATTATTAAAGCAAAATCTTCCATAAAATTTGGAAATTTCAGTGTTTTTTTACTGAACTTCACTTTTATATAAAGTTGTAAAACATTCTTTGTACATGAAATACATGCCAAATCAGAGCAATTGAGAAATAACTAAGGGTCTCAAACTCGTGTCCTTTTCGTGTCATGTCTGTCACGGCGTATTTTTCTCTCATAAACTAAAAGTGTTTTCATTCAGAATAATTATTTTTTGCCATTTAGGAACCTTTCATGTATATTCACCAGCACATCAAAAAAATTAAGATAAGTTAATATTAAGTACTTATTTGAAGCCGAAATGTCCGATGTCATGTCTGTCACAAAATGGAATTGACCCAATGCCAATAACTCATTTTTGAAAAAGTGGCTTCTTACATGTTTCAGAAATAAGTGATTCAATTAGTAAAGAAAAATTAAGAAACTCGCAATTCAAATATAGTTGGCAAACTGTGCAAAATAGGATAAAATTAGAAAAACGACGTTTCATTTGCACATTGTTTATTTAAAGATGTTAAAATCAGACATGTTTCGAGGGTGTATTGAACCCTATTCGTCAGTGAAATGACGATGTAAGAAAAAATTTACCCATGGCATCAGGCATATTCACAGATCCCGCAAGGTTTTTATACTTTGATAACAATGCGCATGCTTATGGACTTAATTTTTGATTTTTTGGAAATTTGAATAAAATATTATCTGGGGATAGAACCTACGAACCGCCGCATGCTACGCTGGCATCCTACCACTGCTCCAGCGGGATTCAATAACTTTAAAACTTATTAGCTATTAGGATGTTATTTCTTTGTGACGCATGCGCATTATATCAAAGCATAAAAACCTTGCGGGATTTGTGAATAAGCTGGCATCAGTAATATATATAGGCAACAAGAAACACAGTTACAGTTAATACAGAAACATATTTAAATTGAAAAGAAAACTATGAAAATACAGATACAGAAAAATTTTATGGTGATTCACGACATCCAAATTTCAGAGAAAAAAGGTGCACTTGACAGGTCATTTACAAGATCATTAGAGAACTGATTAATGTAGAAACTTTCAAAAAAAATCAAGGTCAAGTGTTGAATTACAGTTTTTAATAAGGGTAGCGGAAGAAAAGTTAAACGTATGGTTATTTTCCCAAACATGCCGGGCAATGGATGACTTGTCAAATTCTTGTTTTTTAACATAATTGATGTGTTCTTTAATTCTAAATTTTAGGGCGCGTCTAGTCTGACCAACATAGGATAACCCACATTCACAAAATATTCTGTAAATACCCCAATTATTGAGCGTAGGAATCGGATCCTTCAAGTTAGAAAATTTAATTTTATTTGTAGGGGAAAAAACAGTCGAAAAGCCAAATTTTATAAGGATATTAGATAGTTTGAAATTAATTTTAGAAAAATATGGAAGAACAATTAATTTGTTTGGGATTTCTTTAGTACATTCAACAGGGTTCTTTTTTAAAATTCTACCAAGTATCCGGTCTATCATGGTATGGCAAAAGCCACGATCAACAGCAACAGCCTTTAAGTAATTTATCTCAATTTTAAGTAAATCATTATTGGAGCATGTGTTGACAGCTCGGAAAACAAAAGAATTAAAAGCAGCCTCTTTCTGATTCAAGGGATGATTAGATTTATTATGAGGGGGCAATGAAACAGCAAATGATTTGCGATAAACCGTGGTCAAGAAAACATTATCATTACGCATGATCAAAACGTCTAAAAATGCCAATCGGCGATTATCCTCGATTTCACAAGTAAATTGTATACACGGGTCAATTGAATTAACAATAGAAAGAACCTCGTCTATATTCAGGTCAGGATTTAATAGAACAAAACAATCATCAACATATCGAACATAAAAAGGGAATTGAATTAATTTAAACATCTTAATCTCAAAAAAATTCATATAAATATCGCTCAAAATAGGGCTTAAGGGGTTTCCCATAGCCAAACCGTTGTTCATACAGTAAAATTTATCATCAAACACAAAAGTACTTTGTTCAAGACATAAACTAGTGAGCCGCAACAAGTTCTCGATCTTGTTGTGCAAGACTTTACGCCCTACCGAAGGTCCACAAGCCCGACATTCCGTTCAGACCAATTGTCTCTAATATTGGCACGGCATCGTATAAATTGGCTAAACATTTGGTTATCATATTTTCTCCCCTAATGGATGATAACCCTTTTACAGTTAAAAACTCTCTCCAGTTTATATCGAAAATTCGCGAAATCCAGCTTAACGATCACATTATGGTTTCTTTTGATGTGAAATCCCTGTTTACTAATGTCCCTGTGGACGGAGCCTTGGTATGTTTGTCAACCAGGTTACACGAGTTCCATTTTTCTCAATTTGAGATCGAGAACTTGTTGCGGCTCACTAGTTTATGTCTTGAACAAAGTACTTTTGTGTTTGATGATAAATTTTACTGTATGAACAACGGTTTGGCTATGGGAAACCCCTTAAGCCCTATTTTGAGCGATATTTATATGAATTTTTTTGAGATTAAGATGTTTAAATTAATTCAATTCCCTTTTTATGTTCGATATGTTGATGATTGTTTTGTTCTATTAAATCCTGACCTGAATATAGACGAGGTTCTTTCTATTGTTAATTCAATTGACCCGTGTATACAATTTACTTGTGAAATCGAGGATAATCGCCGATTGGCATTTTTAGACGTTTTGATCATGCGTAATGATAATGTTTTCTTGACCACGGTTTATCGCAAATCATTTGCTGTTTCATTGCCCCCTCATAATAAATCTAATCATCCCTTGAATCAGAAAGAGGCTGCTTTTAATTCTTTTGTTTTCCGAGCTGTCAACACATGCTCCAATAATGATTTACTTAAAATTGAGATAAATTACTTAAAGGCTGTTGCTGTTGATCGTGGCTTTTGCCATACCATGATAGACCGGATACTTGGTAGAATTTTAAAAAAGAACCCTGTTGAATGTACTAAAGAAATCCCAAACAAATTAATTGTTCTTCCATATTTTTCTAAAATTAATTTCAAACTATCTAATATCCTTATAAAATTTGGCTTTTCGACTGTTTTTTCCCCTAGAAATAAAATTAAATTTTCTAACTTGAAGGATCCGATTCCTACGCTCAATAATTGGGGTATTTACAGAATATTTTGTGAATGTGGGTTATCCTATGTTGGTCAGACTAGACGCGCCCTAAAATTTAGAATTAAAGAACACATCAATTATGTTAAAAAACAAGAATTTGACAAGTCATCCATTGCCCGGCATGTTTGGGAAAATAACCATACGTTTAACTTTTCTTCCGCTACCCTTATTAAAAACTGTAATTCAACACTTGACCTTGATTTTTTTGAAAGTTTCTACATTAATCAGTTCTCTAATGATCTTGTAAATGACCTGTCAAGTGCACCTTTTTTCTCTGAAATTTGGATGTCTTGAATCACCATAAAATTTTTCTGTATCTGTATTTTCATAGTTTTCTTTTCAATTTAAATATGTTTCTGTATTAACTGTAACTGTGTTTCTTGTTGCCTATATATATTACTGATGCCATGGGTAAATTTTTTCTTACATCGTCATTTCACTGACGAAGAGGGTTCAATACACCCTCGAAACATGTCTGATTTTAACATCTTTAAATAAACAATGTGCAAATGAAACGTCGTTTTTCTAATTTTAAACTCGCAATTGTTTATGTAAAAATAATAAAATAAATATATTTGGAAAGCTCATGGAAGGATTTAGGAGAGATAACTGGAGGCATGACGAAGAATCCTTAGAATACTATATAGAATGGCCTTAAAAGTATCTTTACCATATAGGAAAATAAAAAATCAGAACTGTGTGAAGATAGAAATATGGAGCAAAGTAGAATACTTTTGATCTAAGGACGTGTTTGAATGCAAAGCTGTTAAGTTTACTTTGAAGCTCTTCATCATTGTCAATTCAGCAAAAAGGCATAATTTTTGTTTGTTTTGTGTTTATAAATTATCATCAACTATTCCTACTTAGGAATAATTTTTTCAGGAATTTTGCTAGAAATTTACAGTGCCAGGGCGGGGGATGGCATGGGGGCACGCGCCACCTCAGAAGGGTAAATGTCTACCAATACAGGGTGTATCTGAAATGGTGCAACAAACTTTCAGGGACGATAGTACTCATCAAGACGAACAAGAATCGGTATAGAAAGGGGGTCCCAGACCAAATCCCAGGGAGTTAAAAATGGAGCGACACCCCAAAAAATCATTGAAAAATTCAATTTGTAGAAGAACTACTATTGGTAAAAACTTAATTATGGTCTCAAAAATTGTAGTTTAATATGATTTTTAAAATTACCTCAAAATTCTTCACTTTAAAATTTGTTTTATTATGAAAAAAGTTAAAAAACACAAAAAATGTGAAAACTCTGCCAAAACCTTATTTTGTATTTCGAAATCCTTTCTTTTGATTTGATAATCTGAAAGATCATAGTTGAAAACCCTTATGTCCAAAGTTTCACGTGAATACAATCAATATTAAACGCTTGAGATTCTGTTAAAGTTTGTTTTTTGGGTGCGCAAGCTGTTTTCTAGAGCTGTTTCCAAAACAGCTGTTAGCGCACGCAAAAAACAAACTTTAACAGGATTTCAAGCGTTTAATATTGATTGTATTTACGTGAAACTTTGGACTTAAGGGTTTTCAACTATGATCTTTCAGATTATCAAATCAAAAGAAAGGATTTCGAAGTATAAAATAAGGTTTTGGCAGATTTTTCACATGGTTTTGTGTTTTTTAACTTTTTTCATAATAAAACAAATTTTTAAGCGAAGACTTTTGAGGTAATTTTAAAGATCATATTAAACCACAATTTTTGAGACCATAACTAAGTTTTTACCAATAGTATTTATTCTACAAATTGAATTTTTCAATGATTTTTTTGGAGTGTCGCTCCATTTTTAACTCCCTGGGATTTGGTCTGGGACCCCCCTTTCTATACCGATTCTTGTTCGTCTTGATGAGTACTTTCATCCCTGAAAGTTTGTTGCACCATTTCAGATACACCCTGTATATAAAATGACAGACAATGGAAGAAAATGTATGAAAAAAATGAACAAAAAAGTATTAATTCGCATTAAGTTTGGGCAATAAAAATATTCTTGTTGGTTCACTAGAGACATTTGCTAAATCTGATAAACAAATACTTTTATGAAATAACTTAATTTTAATCAGGTTGGACGTCACATTTTTCAAAAAAAAATATCATAGAGGTTTAGTTCTGTGGGCATTTTTTATGTACTTGACGCAAGATATCTTTCTGTGCATAGTTTAGGTGGAAAGACTCATTGAACAACGCTTTAATAATTTATGTTCAGAAATAATTTTTAGATTTATGATGATAATTTATTATTTGAGTATATTTGATTGAGAAATTGTATATTTAAGAGATTAAATTACATCAGAACTTAAAATAAAAAACGCTGCTTTAAATGGTTCAAAATTTACTTATGTAATAAGGTAAATGTGGGTATAGTGGACACTTTAAGGAAAATATTTGCTTAAATTCTCAATAAATACCAACCTATTTGCTTGGAAACGGTTATCATCCTATTTTTAGGTTAATTGGATCTTCTTTCGATTTTACCATTAAAAATTTTAATTAGATTGGGTAAAGTATTCTTAATTAATTTTTAAAAAGTACTCTAAATTGCATCTATAGGTGTCACTTTGATGTAGCTGTTATTTATATGGTGGACACCCCTTGCATCTAAAGTGGACACCTCTTTTTTTGCTTTTATGAGAGGGTTTTACGCTGTTTGACACCTCTAACTCGTTTTATTTAAAAATATACCCACATTTACCAAAAAACTTTAAACACTATACCCACATTTACCTTAGGGTTTAGGTTAATTTCGAAAGAAACTTCAGGTGACTTTTACGCCTCAGATAACGGAATAGCACCCATTTTTCTCTTTCTGTGTTCTGATTAAATCCTCTTTGCACTCATAATTCCATTCAAAAAGCACCCTTATTACTGTATATTTGATTTCACCACCTTGGAAACGTTCCTCGAATTTTTAAGCAGGAAATTAATTGCGCACGTTCCACTTCTGGTCGCCCATTGTGGTGTCACAGTGGCACCGTGACTTATTCTGCCCCTCCGACAGGTCGTTAAGGCATTCTAGCTTGTCAAACAATGCGCTCGAAGATAATTTACGTGAGTCTGAGGTTTATCTGTTCCATCTGGTTTTCACACGTCCATTAATGATAGGGCGACAGAGAATTGCTTTTTTCTGACGTAACAATGAAGGGTTTTGTTGTGGTAGGTTAATTTAAGTTTTGAGAATCGAAGTAGATGGCCGTGAGGTAGGTAGGTTTGTTGGCTATGGGAGAGAGGCAATAACAGTTATAATTCTTTCAGGAATGTGATGTATGATCTTGATGGCAGTACATCATTGTGATAGTAGTAGGCTATCTAATAATTTTTGTGGTTTTAGCATGATATGGTCTGCTATTTACTACTATGTCCTACATATTTAGTATGAGATTCATAGAACTTTAGGGTTTCATACTACAAGCGGGTGCCACTTGTTTTTTTTTGTTTCGCCAACTAGGGCGATAATTAATTTTCTAGCAACCCAGCTAGTCCACTGAAAATAGAGTTGAACCTCGGACAAATTGCAATAAAAGGTTTCTCAACGGTTTTCACTTAGGAATGACCTCAATAATAACATACTAAAAATCGGCCAAAATCGGCCGGGGGGAAGTTTAATTTTTTTTAAATTTAAAAAATGGCCGAAAAAAAATTTAAAAAAAACCCAAAACAATAATATAGACATGTGATACATGTTTATAGGTTATTTTTGAGTTTTAAAACCGAATATTGCCTTTAGTTTTGAAAAAAATTGAAATTTCAATTTTTAAAATTAATTTGAAAAATGAACTATATGAAAAAATTAAACCCCCCCCTAAAAACCTAACCAAATTATCAAAAGAGATAAATCAAACGGTTTTCATTTAGAAATGACCTAAATATTAACATACTAAGATTTAAAAATTTTACGAGTTAAAGAAGTTAAATTTTGTTTCAAATTTCCATTTTTTTTGTTGCGAAAAATGGTTTTTTTTTTCAAATTCGTGCCAAAAACTTTAGATGCTTTTGAAAAGGTCATTTTTCGGTATATATTGTCCACAGATAGTTATATAATGAAAAACCTGTGGAATTGACCCTCAATGAATTAGTTAATTATTTTAAATTCTGATGTAAATATGCCAAAGTATTACCTTTTCTCACTTTTTACTACATTTTACCAATTTCAAAATTTTAAATAAAATAATTAACTAATTCATTGAGGGTCAATTCCACCGTTTTTACATTATATAACTATCTGTGGACAATATCCACCGAAAAATGACCTTTTCAAAAGCCGCAAAAGTTTGGGGCACGAATTCGAAAAAAAAATGCATTTTTCGCAAAAAAAGTTGAAATTTAAAAAAAATTGAACTTCTTTAACTCGTAAATTTTTTTACTTTTAGTATCTTAATATTTAGGTCATTTCTAAATGAAAACCGTTTGATTTATCTTTTTTGATGATTTGGTTAGGTTTTTAGGGGGGTTTTAATTTTTTCATATAGTTCATTTTTCAAATTAATTTTAAAAATTGAAATTTCAATTTTTTTTCAAAACTAAAGGCAATATTCGGTTTTAAAACTCAAAAATAACCTATAAATATGTATCACATGTCTATATTATTGTTTTGGGTTATTTTTTAAATTTTTTTCGGCCATTTTTTAAAAATTTAAAAAAAATTAAACTTCCCCCGGCCGATTTTGGCCGATTTTTAGTATGTTATTATTGAGGTCATTCCTAAGTGAAAACCGTTGAGAAAATTTTTATTGCAATTCGTCCGAGGTTCGGCCCCTTTTTTTCGCTATTTTCAGTGGACTAAGCGGATATACCATGTATTGAATTATGACGCCAAAAGTGGTGCCAAAAACGTCGCCAAGAAGAGTGGCACCCTGTTGTATAATAGCACCATCTTTAGTAGAGAAGAACTACAACAAGAATAATATAATTAAGGAATAATATAATCTTTTCTCAATTACTTATGAAAACACATTTTTATAGGTATTATTTTTGAATACTTTTCCATAATCTATCCCGCAAAACATCGACTTGAAGTTTTGCTTGCCAAGATAAGAAATATACGGCCAAAAATTGCAAAACACGCTTTTAAAATGTATGAATAAAATGTTGACAACAACATAAATTTTGACAATGATATATCGTAATTATAAATACAGTTTTTTTAGAAAATGGCTACAGAATAGTATATGAAAGAAAATTCGGCGCAAGTTCAGACGTGCGGATGCTTGGCGAATTTTGGCTGTTTAGCGGCACATTTAGAAGCCAAATCATTCACTTAACATTTGTTAGGGTTACCATATTAGTCATCTTTAACGCTAAAAACTTGGCGCATCCGCACCTCTGAACTTGCGCCGAAAATTCTCCCTAATGTTAATAGCTATTTTGTATTGCTAAATTGTAGGTATTAAAATAATATGTTTGGAACGGAATAGGACTGGCTGGAACGAAAGGACAGTGGAATATTGAAAATTAATTTAATTCCTGCAACCTAACCAGAGTTTTTCCAATGGTTGATCAAATTATCAAAAGAAATTTAACATTGACGAAATATTATGATTTTCTTCTCATTAGACAGTTGTACCTGTCAATAATTACAAATACCTGTGCCCAATTCGTGTAAAAAATAATTCGTTGAAAAAAAACTATATTTTACATTACTAGGGAGCTACCACCCCCTGCTCGCTATCGCTCGCCAACCCCCGTTAACTGCTGACGCAGAACCTTTTGGAATTGCTTCGCAATTCCTACAAATTCCAACTCACTGAACTTAATACACTTCATAAAACAGTTAAAAAATTTACAGAAAAAACGTCAACCAACTTTCCAAAAATATTTCACCAAATCTCCTCCATAAATAAATCTCCCTTAAAAGTTTCAATATATATTAACTCGAACTTATCAAAAATATAAACGAAATGTTTTTAAAAATATTCATCTTAATTATTTTTAATCTATGATTATAAAATTAACTAATTCTAATTGTTTATCAATATTCGGACCAAACAAAAACCATTATTTTAATGTAACTCGTTAGTATAATATGCCTAGTGTTTATCATTCATATTTTTGTTTAAACCCAGACTTGTTTAAACAATACCGTTTTTGCAATTGAAAATAAAAAGAGACAAAATATCACTCTATGTTTACAATTAATTTCGATAAAATCAGACTAAAAATTTTAAATATTGGACAAAAAGTGTGAAATGTTAGTATAAAAAGGCATACATGTAAATTTTTAGAATATGTTTTTATCAGTCTTTGAGTGATATTTCATCAAAAAAGTACTTTTTTAAAAGGTGAAAAAACATGTTTCATCTTAAAATATAGTGTCAATCGGTCGTTGTGATTGGATGCATAATAATTTGATGGACAGTACTTGCTTTGTAACTGCGACCTTATCCGTCATCTAAAAAAATGGAAATAATTTAAAATTGAGAATTGTTTTGAAAAATCGAAGGGCCTACTCGGAAATCCGGAAAGAATCCGGACATTTTGATATCATATAAGTGTCATTCGGTTCAGTAATTAAAAAGCCTTTCTCTGGAAACCGTTCACCAAAAACTTTTTTTAGAATAGAGAGACTATATTTAAACATTGTAAACATCAATATTTTTTATGAAATAAAAAGCCCTGCTATGTACAAAAAATCTAACCTTTGCCTGGAGAAAGCCCAAAGAATATACTGAGCAGTCAATCACGTTAGAGAATTACAACAACGTATATAACTTATTGTTTTTAAGGAAATAGTCCAATGAAAAAAATTTTTATTCACTTTTTATCAAACAAATAGTTAATTTTATCGACTGCAAGGAACGTACTTTCTATTTTACTTTTCTTTCGAAGATTATAAAACTGATTCATGATGAAGTAAAAAACATCTAAAGAAAGTTCCATATCCTTTGCTTAAAAATACACAAAGAACCCATCCAGATAAGTCTATCACATAAGAATGGAGCACCATTTAATTCATTATAAACATAGACAACTGTATCAAATTCAAACCCTTTTTGAAAAGATTCAGGCTAAGTCTAGCTGTAGTAGCAGACCTATCCGTGACACTCCCTGGCAAAAGATCCCCAAGAATCGAACAGATAATAACAAATAAAGCTCCACCGATCGTCAAGGGATTAGGCCTGGTGCGGAAATGGAACAATAGAACTTGCTTCCGCAGTGTCCCCTAATTGGTTCCGATTCTGGACTTCATTAAGCTTTGTTGCTGGCGTTCCTCACAAAATGGCGCCCGTTTGTTCTTTTGTGGTTCGAACGGGATGTGTTTGCGGCGGTGTATGCTGATATCGTTTGCTTTGTGTGGGGGAGTGGAGAGCTGCTTGCTTGTTTGATTATTCACGATTTCACTTTTTATTGATTCCGTGAAGTTTTTGTTCGATGTGAGTTGGGATTATTCTTTGAAAACAAAGCGTCTCGTGTGTTATTTTCTGTAGCAGACTTCTTTGATTCGATCTTACGATGAAGTGTGTGGAAAGTTGTAGAAACACATGATGCTAAGGTTGGTGGGAAACCTGACAGCAGCCTTTGAAGTTCCATGATTAGGAGTTGAAGTAAATTAAGAATTAATGAACAATATAGTTACACTATACCCACAAAAGTCATAAATGCATGACCAACTCTAATGTCACATGCGCAAAAAATATACCTACTATTATTTTTGAAACTTTGTTATAACTTAATTCCCACTTTTAAACGACCATAAAAAGGAAATTTCTAGAGCTGCGTTTCAAATGTTCTCAACCGTATCTTAAACGTATGAGTGTCTTGATAGAAATCAATAAAAAAGCGAGTTCAGGAATGCGTCAGATGATTTTGACTTCAAATTACTGCTAATTTGTTGTTTCCTCTTTAAAAGCACTGCTTATTTCGTTTAACTGTGTGCTATACAACACCATTCATTCTTGGGAAGAACCTATTGAACTAACACATTTCTTGACAGAAAGAAATCGGTGATTGCTCTCCTCAAACTAGTATTATAAAGTTTGATAAGATTTGTTCTGGTAGTAGTTTTCCCTTCAATGTGTGGGTGTGGGTCCACTCTGTATTATCAATGTTCTCTGTATTATCTATAATAATTGAATGATTTGATAATTATTAATTTGGTAATATTCAGCATTTATTTCTTCAGAAAAAGATATCCGAAAATGGTCACATTTTCAACTGATCTCTGCGTTTAATTGTAACTCTCCCCTATTTACTGTGCCTTATTTATAAATTAATTTCATTAAGACGGATAAACCTTTAAAGAAAAATATTAAGAAAATTTTCAAGTCAAGTACGCAAGTTTTCAAAAAATAAGGTTAAAATATTTACAAAATATATCGACTCTACTTGTTGTTTAATCCCACCATACATTTAAAAATATCCTTAAAAGAGTTTACAGCTATATTCACAGCCACGCGGTTAAAACCAGAAGTTAAAGAAAGCTAAATTAGCTTTTCGCTGATTCTAATTGGCGGAATCATTCTTTGATCTAGGATTAAAAACTGACGCTGATGGCTGTAATGCTGTGAATATGGCTGTTAATGTCTCACGTCTTCAAATAATTAATCTCAAAGGTTTTGAGCCAGATTTTCATGTAACTCTGTTCTATAAAGACAAACACAGAAGAAATTGCATTTCACAACATCGTATAAAATCGCAAATATAACAATGTCTCCACAACAAGTGGCCGTTTCTTCATCCGATTCAAACCGACTCAACAATACTCTCAATTTTACGTCTCTCCATTAATTGAAATGAAAATAACGTTATTTCTGAGATATAAGTTTTTAAAATTTCGTTTTTTGTTTGGGCGCGAAAACACTTTCGAATCACAAATCATGCGCTGTGACGTCACATCCAATAGAAGTCCGTTTTCTGATAACGTGACTTTTCTGACGTTTTGGCAAAAATAAAATTGAATTTTAAATTATTTAAAACACATTTTTGAACTTAAAAATCAGAAATTCGGGAGTTTCAAACCAAAATGTATCAAAAAAGTGTAAAATCAAGCAAATCCCTCACTCATGCAAATACCTCATTATGAGCAAACTTTCATTTCCCGCTATCATTGTCTACAATTGTGTAACCAGCTCTAATACGCTTTTGAAATTTACGTTATATAAACCAAAACTATTTCATTTATAAAGGATATGATCTTTTTTTTAAAGAAATTGGTTAAGCAAATTTTTTTTCTTTCAGTTTGTTTTACGATATGTTCCCTGATTTGTTTGTGTGTGGATTCAGTTGGTTGTAAATTTAAACTAATAACAAACATATTATACCTTTAATATTTCTAAGAATAAAATAAAAAGTTATTGTGAACAAGCACTGAAATAGAATTTTCAACTCGACAGGAAAATAATTTGTTTGCTCTTGAAAGGAAAAATTATTTGTTATTCATAACAGAAGAGAAAAATATAAAGTTTAAGGTTTTTACTGTTTTCTACCTAAAATTAAACTAGCTAATAAAACCAATAAAATTAGTATTTACCTTTGTATAAATTGCTTAAATGTTGGAACTACTTATGGAGTAATTTTCTTGTAAGCTTTTATTTACATTTAAGCCATTCATATAAAATAATTTGATGATTTAAATAATAAAATTCAAGATGACCTTAATAAAATAAGAACATGGTTTTATGCAAATGATTTAAGAATTAATGTTGAACAAACAAAGTATATTTATTTCAGTCTAACAGCAAAAGAAAATCCTTTTTATCTAAAATATCATGACGTAGACTGTTCCAATTTATTTTTATGCAACTGTGTACAATTGGAATGTGTTAAAACGATAAAGTACTTAGGCCTTCAAATAGACTCTAACCTCAAATGGAAATCACACGTAAGTTTATTGTCTAATACGTTGAGATATTTGTTATATAAATTTTATCATCTTAAAGATTACGTTGATTCGAAATTTCTAAAAAAACTTTATTATGCTTGGGTTCATCCCAGGATATATTATGGTTTATCAATTTGGAGGGGGTGATTATATAACTACTATACAAATAATTGAAAACCTTCAGAAAAAATTTGTTAAAATAATTTTACATTCCACTAATCATAGCATCACATTTTTTTCCTATAAAAATCTAGATATTCTTCCCCTTAAACATTTAACCTTTTACAAAAATTGTTACAATTTGTTTCAAAATCCGACTTTATGCTAAATGAAAACTTTTGTTAATCCCAGACGACCTTGTATTATTTATAATATTCCCAAATCCAATGAACAAATTTTTCATAAATGTTTTTTTTTACCTAGAACCTAAATATTTTAATAGTTTACCCTCAGATATTCAAACAGCACCCAGGGTTACTATTTTTAAAAAAATGTTAAAGCAATTTTTATTTACTTCTGAAAATGTACCTGATTTTTAATATTTCCTTGAGCTGTCTTGTACAAATATTCTTTTTTTTTATATTGTAGATGTTCTTATGACTTTCCAGGTATTTCTTTTTAGTTATTTTGGGTGTTTAATTATGTACAACTGACACCTTTGCCAATCTATAATTCTTATTTTATTTCTTGTATTATCCTAAATTTTGTTTTTCCTTTCCATATGTATATACAAATATTTTTTTTCACTTTAATGGGATTTTTAAATCCCCTAAGTGTAAATAGCTTCATTTGTAAATAGTGTATGTGATCAAATAAAATTGAATTGAATTGAATTGAATTAAAATTTCTTCTGTTTCAATTAAGTTCAACCTTATTTCCAGTAGATGAAAGAACCTTTCCAGAACCTTATTTCCAGTAGAGGACGAAATTTGTCTTTAAAACAATTCTTTACAAAGTACATATTTAACACATGAATATTTTTCTGGCGGTATTTCGTTAATTTTGGTTTTCCAAAACCTTTTAAAACTGTGATTCTGGATAAAAAAAAATCTGGCAACCCTGAGTGGAAGGTGCGATTCACGTTTTCTTGGAAAATCTCCCTCAAAACAAAGAGAAAGTGATCTTGTGTAACAATCGTGGCTTTTGTTATGCAATGGTCTTTGTCATCTGATAGAACTGAGGCTGAATAGATGGATCGGTTTCAGTTGCGTCAGATACTTTTTCTTGATTTTCATGGAGAAGTCTAAAATTAATAGATGTTTTGAAGTAGGGTAATCGGGAATAAATCCTGGCTACTTATTTTGTCTAAAGCTATAATTGTCTTTAGTGGGTTTAAATTTGCAAGTCCACTTGGATGGCGATTGAAACACGCAAAGTATACATGATCATACTCAAGGCATGATTTTTTTACCATGAAATTTTTGTAAGTAGAAAAAGATGGTAATAATTTACATGAAATGTGCTATGAAAACTACTTTTTAACTTAACCATAAATCTTATTGCTAACTTGGCTATTTAGATGGTTTAATTCTTTATGTCACAAAACTAAAAAGTATCCTACAAACAAGTCCTTTTAAATATCCTTGGTCAAGTATTAAAATGGAGGTATTCATTTAACAAGAATATGGAAAAATCTTGCGATTTTTGCTTAGAAAAATATTGTGGTGGACAGTAAAACAGTCATTAGGTTACTTGGTTGATTGTAAAGTTCCGAATATAGCTCGAAGGTTCTAGTCCACCACAATATTATTGAGTAGGTATTAAAATTGAGTATCAAATACAATTTAGTCAGTATGAAAAAATTAAATATGTAACAACTTGGAAGCATTGATTATTTATTATTTACGAACTAATTGTATACGTGAGTCCAAAAATAACTCGATATCATCTACTTAAAGTTTTGTAATTTTGTAACATGCATTTTTCATTACTTTTAAAAATTTAAAAATGTTAGATATAAACAGATGGGGAAGCATTTCGGAAGACTAACAAAAAGAACTTCCTCATACAACTTCAACAGCCCATACAACCCTATAAAGAAGCGTTAAACGCATTTAACACACGTCGTTTCAGAACCCTAATCCAGACTGAATGGAAACGTAAACAAACGATTCCGATTGACCCTTTGACACCTGCGACAGGTCGGAAGCAGAGTCCTTCCTCCCCATAAAAAAGAGAATACTTCTTCCTCTCTCCAAGAAAGGTTTTATTAATAATAATATTCTCCCGGTCTTTTACGAAAGAAGGCAAGCAGGAATAAACCGTCCGATGATTGTTGCGGTTATCTAATCTATCCGAGTGTCCAGTTGTCCTCAGGGGGTGCTGAGGACGAGGCGTGGGTGGGACGGAAGAGAGCCGTTTGTTTTTGACGCTCGTTGGCTGATTAGAACAATGAAGCAGCGTGACTGGTAGCTGAGTAGGTAGCAAGTGGTTTTGTGGAAGTGTTTAGTGATAGTCACGATTAACGTCTGGAGCTGCTGATAGCAGAGATAAGGGAGAAATTAACTTGTTGGGTCTATGGGAACACGGGATGGTCTTTTAAATATTGGTATTTAATTTTAATTCGATTAAAGATTCCTTTTCCCCCAGTTTAATCCACGTTTTCTAATAACTTATGTAAATAAAAATTCCAAGCTTTATTGTTATTTACTATTTTATATAAAATACCTTTAACCTTATGTAAGTTACACCTTGGCTTTAAACTCACTTATAGTCCGAGTATTGAAACAATCCCAGCAGTGGGGGAGTCTAAAGCGGTTATTGCTCTCGGTCTCTCTAAAACAGTGGTTCCCAACGGGTGGTCCGCGGACCACTGGTGGTCCGTGAGGCCATCTGAGGTGGTCCACGAGTAGATTTTTAAACTTATCCAAAAAGTAAGTGTGAATTAATAAAAAAATAGTTATCCTTATCACGTATTCCAAGAAGTTACAAAAAACCATATATGCAAAAATCATAAGCAACAAAAATCATGTCTCAAAAATAAAATAAAAAAAGTTATTAAAAATTATCTTTCTCCTGTAATTCATTTGCTCATTTCATTCACTTCATTTAACTGTTGTTTATAACAAAGTAGAAACGAAATGTGATGTGGCAATGTATTGCATCAGATTAATTAAAGCTGATGAGTTACTCTAAGTTGGGTAAAATAAAAAATCAAAGATCGGACTTTTGATTCAAATTACTGACTAGTTTGATTCAAATTTAGCTTTTTACTGAATTAAATAAGCAATCGTAATTAATAGTGGATTCTATTTTGTTTATTGAATTTAGTGAGAGCTTTATGAGAATGGTTAAATGTCTTTTATAAAAGAGTATATATATTTTTAACAATTGGATATAAAATATAAGTAATATTTATTGTTCTTATAAGTTTAATAGATATTTGATTTTAAGTTTCATTAAAAAACCTATATTAAAAACTATGTTTCATATACTTTAGAAAAAAATCAAACTTCAGACCCTACGTGAGGAAAAATGCTTTGAAAAAAGCATCTTATCTTAAAATTTTAAAGATAAAGTTGGGAGGATAGGGATGGTCCGCACGAGGTTCAAATTTAAGTGAAGTGGTCCGCGGACAAATTTGAGTTGGGAACCACTGCTCTAAAATCTCCATCTGAAAATAAAATTTATGAATTTAAAATTTGAAAAATTAAATGAGTTAAAAGTTATAAGTTAATAAAAGATAAATTAAAATAGAATATTATTTAAAAGTTTCAATTCTTTTTTTGTAGTAAATTATCTTGCAATCTGTATTATATATTAAAAAACAACTATAAAATGTACAGACTTTAACACGGGATAGTTTGGCTGGTCCGTCGATATAAAAAGTTTACAAATAATGAAGAATTTTCATTATTTTGAAACGAATCCAATAAAATTAATTCTGTAAGATATAATTTATTGTTAATATATTTTATTAATAATAATAAATTTTGATTATTATATTAACAATAAAGCCTGAAGAGCTTTTTTACAATTGGAAAAATTCATATCCAATCAAAATTCAACAAACTAATTTTCTACTGATACTACCATGACCACATACTCCATAAAGTTTAAAGTATATTCAAATTTATGGAAATTCTCCACCTTTAGGTGACATAACAGTCTGAATAAAGTTATAGTAGGAGAAAGAAAAGAAAAAAACAATGATATTCTATCAATCAAATGTTATTCTTTTCTTTTATTGCTTTCCATCTCGATCACCCCTTACTTCAAGGATGTCTCCGAAAAAGGAAAATAGCGATCTCATCATGTTTTTCATCTCTTCACTTCATTTTGCAGGCATGGGCATATTATCTGGACTCGTCTGCTTCCTCTCTACCATCAGTCGGAAATGTTCTGAACCGTCCCTCTCGTGTGTTCCATTGTTCTTTTTCGAATAATGATGTGCACGCGCGGGCCAACTATCGTGTTCGACAATTTTGTTTTATCGATGGTGGAAGATTCGAAATATTGGAGCTTTTAGAAAAAGAATTTGTCATTTTAATTTTACTTTTCATAGAATGGCATAATATGACACTTATTCCATAAAACCCAACCAATTAACAGTCCGGGATACTCTAAACTTGTTGGATCAGATTTTTACAGAAGACATCATTGCCCTTTTTAGACATGTACTCACCACAACCTACTTTCAGTGGAACAATAGATTTTACGAACAAACAGATGGAGTAGCTATGGGCAGCCCTCTCAGTCCTGTAATAGCTAATTTTTATATGGAGCATTTTGAGAAAACGGTCTTAGATTCTGCTTCCCTCAAACCTACAGGATGGTACCGCTATGTCGATGATACCTTTGTAATTTGGAGCCATGGGGCTGATACTATACCTGAGTTTTTAAATCACCTGAACAGTTATCATCCAAGCATACAATTCACTCATGAAATAGAAAATCAAGGCCGGTTGCCCTTTCTGGATGTTCTGGTTAACAGAAAAGAAAATGGATCTCTCGGTCATTCGGTATATAGAAAACCCACTCATACAGATCGCTACCTAAACAAAATGTCCAACCATCATCCTAGCCAGAAGAGTGGTTTAGTAAAGACCCTTATAAATCGAGCCAAACTTATTTGTGAACCTGAGTTGCTGCAAGGAGAGCTAGATCATCTAAATACTGCACTTCAATCAAACGGATATTCAAGTCAAGAAATTCGCAGATCCTTTAAACCCCGAAATCATAGCAAGTCCACTACGGAAATTCAAAACCATGGAGTTGTTTTTCTTCCTTTTATTAAGTCTGTGACAGACCGCATCGGGAAAATATTATCACGCCATAATATCAAGCCAATATTTCAACCAACTAATCAGATTTTTTCCCTTCTCAGACCTGTTAAGGATCGTCGTGACCCTTTATCTGCTACGGGGGTATACAGAATTCCTTGTTCATGTGGAGCAGTCTACATCGGCACCACCCGACGTTCTATAAAAACCAGAATTGCAGAGCATAAGAGGCATTGTCGCCTATATCATCCAGAGAAGTCGGCCGTGGCTGAGCATGCTTTAACAAATGGGGACCATAGAGTACTGTTTAATAGCACCGAAATCCTGGCAACCACCAACCATCATTCCACCCGATTAATAAGAGAAGCCATAGAAATTTTCAAACACAAGAATAATTTCAATAGAAAAGAGGAGGGTGTTTCCATTCCGAGCGTCTGGCACCCGGCACTCAAGAAATGCAGGATAAAGCCAGCACAACAGTAGTATTAGTATCTCATCTCATTTTCATTCCACGTTAGCATTCACGCTGTAATTGTTTGGTATTTGTTTTTTCATTTTCAATTTTTATCAGTTGATTTTTTGCCACTGAGGATGCTCTCCGAAGCTGAGAGCGAAACGTTTGGAGATTCCATTCAAACACGGCCATCTATCCCGGAAAATCAAATAAATTGCTCTTTAGGCCGTAGAAGTTTTCATCAATTTAAATTAACAGTCTGTTTAAATGTGTGAAACTTCAGCACTGACGTAAAGAATATTCACCTTTTCACTTCCAATAGTTTCTACGAAAAATATTTCATAATCAATGAATTAATGAAAATACTACATAATTACATTAAATGCAAATGGTAGGTTTATGGGGCTTAACCCAACCTATCTCTCCCAAACTACTTAAAAACATTCAGCACAGTTATTTTGATGACGAAAGTAAAAATTTGACGTTGGTTGTTGGTTGTTAAAAGAGATTAAAAAAAGAGATAATGGAATTTGATTAATATAATTAAGAGAAAGATGAAGTTAATGAACCTCTTGCGGTAAGGATAATTAGGAATATATAATTTTATTAAAGAGGAAACATATATTTATAATACGCATATAACACAAAAACAGTGCAAGTCTTATCCAATTTCCCCGGCTTACCTATAAATTGTATTAAAATAATGTGTTTATTAAGAAAATCACAAGAAAAAAAAGAGTTCTAAATTCGGTAGTTTAGGATTAGCCAGGTGCAAATCAACAAATAGTTTTATGATAAATCTTCAAAATTAATCAAATGTTATGTTATTAAACCATTAAAATATCACAATTTGCAGTTTAACTTTTTATTTAAGCTCTTTTTGGTAAGATTTACGCCCGGCTAATCCTTAAGTACCAAAAAATCTAATTTTTACGGTTTCTATTTAAATATTGATATAGTAAAGAATACAGATTGAAATAAACAGTTACTGACTGTATCTTGACTTAAGAGTTTTGGATTTACAGGTTTATATAAGGTTTCCAACTAAGTAAAATGATTATTAATCTTATCGTGTTTAAACATTTAAGTCACCAATTTTCCTTTCATATGGAGATTTTCTTCGAAATCGTCTTTGTAATATTTCAAAGAAAAATAAGTTCAACCCCCATAAAAATAAATTTTTGCAATTGAATTTTTATCCCTTTTAATTTACTACTGTGCACATCTAACACATTTTTGTTTGCTGGTTGAAGGTGACTGTGGCAACTTCCCCATTTTCTCCAGTGAAACTTATTTTTCTAAATTTATACAGAGACCATTTTTTAAGAAAAATCACCATTCATACGTATTTTAGAGAACAGATAACATACATTTGTGTCATAAGATTAGGAGCTGGAGAGTTCAATACAGTAAGACTATCCTTTTCAGAACGTTGATAGTAGTTTTAATTGTTCTAAAATCGATCTTTTTCAATTTTGCCATTTAGAAATAGTTTTTCAACTCCTTTGTGGAATACAAATAGATATTTAAGGGGGTAGGTATTATTTATTGGTAAGTTAAGCCTGTGTGTGTTGTGTATGTATAACGATACTGTCTGTGCCTACAACAGTGTTTCTCAATATGGGTAGCACGTTTCACTAGGGACAATTATATAATTTATGTATTTTCTAAAAAAATTTTATGCCAGCCAATTTCCCCAGATTAAAGACAAATTTTAAATCCGTTTTTTAGACAAAAACTTCATGGGGGTACCATCTACAGATCTCGCTTCTCGTTGAGTGTTACCCACAAAATTTAAAATTGGATGCGCAAAGATTCAATTCCTAACCAATTATTTTTTTAAAAATTACATTTTACTGTTGATGTGTGCACGGAATTAATGTTGAATAAATTGTAAGGGGTCGAAATCCTACCCCCCTTAATGAAGCTTAAGTCTACTCATTCGTGGAGGGGCAAAAAATTTTATGAAAGGACTTGCATATTAGAAATTTCACTGAAATTAGCAAAATTTCTCAGGGGCCAGGAGAGATAACCAGCAATAAAACAAATTGACTATAACGATTTAACCTGCCTAGGCGAGAATTGGCAATTCTACTATTTTTTTAATTTTTTTATTCGCTAGAGCTATTCAAGACTCTTGCCATTTATGGGCCTCACTTTTTATGGGCCTCATTCATGAGGCCCATAAAATTTCCCATTTATGGGCCTCACTCATGAGGGGCCAACCCGAACCCATTTCTAGGATTTTATCTAATTACGAATGCAGATTCGTGTTTTTGGCTTGGTAGTAACGATATATTCGTTTTTTTAATTTTAAAATATTGAATAGGTCAACTAATTTTTTTTGAAACTTTCCATGGCAATTTTTGAATTCAGAAATATTTCCTTAGCAGGAAAAATGCATTTTTTCTGTTAAAAAAATGCGGGCATTGCTCATTCGTTACAGCCATCTTTCACTTAAGATCTATTTTTTTTCTCTGTAAGGGATTCGAGCATAGACATTTCAAAGAACTTGTATGTTTTTCTAATAATAATTAATAACTAAAGTCATCTTGTGTGTTCGAACACCTTCATTCATGCAATCAAAAAACAAAACCTTCCAAACTCACAATGACCACCACAAAAACCTCTATAATCAGATTAAACGGGTAACGGGGACAGACGGCACCTAATACACTCGCCGCGACAATACCACAATACGCGGGCGTTGTCCAGCCCATTGTCCACTCCGCAACCCCTTGATTAATTCCGAATTAAATTCCCCCTGTCCGTTTTGTCCGCAGATGACCCTTCCAGAGGGGAGCACTCGACACCTTGTGGGGTGTGAAGGGCACTGAGAATGATGTATGCTAGGACAACAATGAAGGGTGCATGCTCTGTTAGATAGCCTTTTCAAAGATTATTGACTTAACATTATCTTGGAGCATCATCGAGTTATAGCTATTGAGTGATGGTAGCTTTGGGGTTCTTGTGTTTATCAATGTTGTGAATGCATAATGCGATTAAGTTCTTCTCTAAGAAAGGGGTGTTCTGTTTGACATCATTCTGATTAACGGTTGAATAATATTGGATGATGAGCATTCTTTATCATCGACCTCTATCTTGTGGGATAGTATTTGATATTCATTTGGGTTAACAGAGTTTACTCTTTGAAATTTTACATTTAATAAGAGAAAATTTGATTTAAATGCTTTAAGTCTTGTAATAATGTTCTGGAAGAAATTGGTTTTAAAAGAACTTTCATGTAAATGACAGGGATATATTTCAACGGTTGTCAATAAAAATAACTGGGTTTTAATCAATACTTTAAGAAAATGTTTATTTTTAAACACTTAAAATGTATTAATATGTTTGGATGTTTTAGAGTATTTAAATATTATTTAGAAAATACGGTTAGATAATAGATATACTATATTCGATACTTAACAGAATTGATTATTGATTATTCTCCTCACAAGATAAAACCAAATCGATCAAAATTTTCTAAATTAAAAACTTGGAATTACGTATAAGTAGATAGTTATGATCATCATTTTTCTGAAATTATAATAGTTTTTCTTAACAAATGATTAGCTTTTAAATGTTTTCTAAAAAAACTTGTTGACAGGTAGAACCAGGCATACAACGAAAAATGTGGCTTCAGTTCGCATCACATTTTATCCTAGGGAGTTAAAAGAAGAGTTAACTTTTCATTGTAAGTCCTAATACTAATTACACCTGTAACGGCGTAAAAATTTAAGTAGAATAGATTTTACCCTGAATCTCTGTGAAGACCCACATTTTAATAAGGTAAAGTATTAAGATAGAGTAATTGCTGAAATTTCTTTGTTCTCATAGCCTACCAAAATCTACTAAATCGTAATTGAGCATTTTTGTTTGTTCTACAACAACAAGGATAAATTGATATCGAAAAAATGTTAAAAAGCACTATGGTGCATGGAATCAAAAGTTTTAAACATAGAAGTGAAAAATGCGAATAAAATTATGTTTAAAAAACCTTGAATCATTCATATTAGTTAGTGTTCCGTTACAGTGTTAAAAAAACAGAAACGCGTTTTATGCTAACTATCTTAATAAACTAATTACATAATATACATAATTACATTATAATTACTTAAGTAAGTCATGATACGTAAATTTCAAAAGTAGTCAATTGTTTTAAAGATAGTTTTTGATTGAAATATAGTTCATTCAAACAATATTTTATAATTCACGATCCAAAACAATACTTTAATTAAAAGTGTTTAACAATTACCTATGCATCATTACAAGTAATATCATCCATTTTTTTGCAGACTGAATCGAAGCCAAGGTTAAGCCGTACGGCGGGTGTCTATGACGAAGGTTGCAGCCTTTGGAGTTCAGAGAATTTGGAAGCGGATATTACATGCGTAAAACACAGCATTGGCATTGTACTATAATTCATTGCGATAACCTTGCATAGTTTATATTAAATCCATAAAGGTGTGGAGTTTATATGTGTAAACATTCATAAAGGAAAGGCATTTGTCGAAAGAATTGTATTAAACGAAAGAAGATTTTTTTTGTCATGGTTCGTCCTCGAGTATATTATTTATCTCCATCGGACTTACGCCCACTTCCTCTATTGTGTACATGATGTTTGTCGTTAATAAATCAATCGAGTAGTATGCAATCGAGTTTTTGTTCTAAAAATAGTATAGTATGACGTTGAATCACATCTCAGCTTCTCTACTACTAAATTGTAGTTTGAAAGTGTGAAGCAATGTCTTATAGCGTTAATAAAAAAAGAACATATTAATAAATAGTTCATCTGTGACTTACTTTAAAGATAGAAGAACTTTGAGATACCCGACTATTTAAATAAGCTAAATCATTTATTCATTCATTAAGCATGTAAAAAATTATAAAGTACAGTAACATCGGAAAAATAAAACTCAATTGCAAAAAAAATCTATCAGAACTCTTTAAAATTAGTTATTCTTTAAAATTTCCCAATTGAAAGAGTTTAATTTAAACTTAAGTGGATTCTTTTACTCAGTGTTTGAAGGAACTTTGAGTTTTGTCTAAGAGCAGTTTTAAAAACTTCGTTACAAGATAGAGTAGAATAACTTAAAAACTTCTTAATTAATATCAAAAGGTTGACTATGATCTTAGGTTAGTGTAATTGTTAATGTTAATTTTTCGCGCATTTAAAATTTGCAGTCTCGTGTAACAGGAATCGGGAATAATGAATGAGAGACCGAATAAGAGATATGAAAGAGAGAATGAAAATAATTATAGTATATGAAATGTTTCCTAAGCTATAATATAAGTTAAATGCCTTATTATAATATAAGATAAGATTATAAGGGAGAAGAGACAGAGGATAAGAGATAGAGTAGACGATAGAGCAAAGGTATCCAAAAGTGTAAATGAGAGGAGATAGAGGGAATAATGGATTGAGGAACAGAAAAAGATATTATAAAAAAAGCAATAAAAGGGAATAAATGAAAAGAAAAGGGAAGAGAAAAGGAACGAAAATGAATGGGAATAAAAAAATATTACGCACGAGAGGAGAACCTTGAAATCTAATAAATTAAGGCTGTTCCTAAACATTTTGATATAACTCAATCATAAAAAATACTTTACCATGCCTTTTAATCAAACCTAGAAATTAAAATTCTTGGATTGTCTAGAGCAGGGTTCGCCACCACCAACCGGTGGATCACAACCCCCTGGGGAGTCCCTGGACAAATTTAAAAAAGTTAAGAGGTATGGGGAAAACAATCAAAATTATTGATTTAGTTTGTCAATTAATGTGTGACTTGGGTATGGGCATGTTATGGAATCAACTAATTCTTTATTTATACACCTAGATTTATACAGGGTGGTCCTAAATTTGTAGTACAAACTGGGTAAGGTAGGTAGAGGAGACCTATACAAGCATATTTCGAATAGGAAGAGGGGGCGGAGATACACACCGTTAAAGTGCTAGGGACCAAATGTAGTGCGAGAGCGTTACAAAAGGACGTTTTGCCAAGGCCCGTTTAACGAAAAAAACATAATGAAATGAAAAAATTTATTGCATGAGGTACAGCAGTATCCGTACTAGTATATGTACACCATAAATTTGATAGAAATTGGACCACTTGCTAAACCGTGGGGTGAGTTTTAAAACGAGCAGTATTAATCTTTTAGCCAGTATTTAGAAAAATGATGATCGGGGAAGGAATTTTCAATGATAATACATTGATCATTGAAACTGTATGATCATTGAAAATTCCTTCCCCGATCATCATTTTTCTAAATACCATGACACTAATTTAAAGGAATTCCATTCTTTGGCTAAAAGATTAATATTGCATGTTTTAAAACTCACCCGACGGTTTAGCAAGTGGTCCAATTTCTTTCAAATTTATGGTGTACTTATAGTACGGATACTGCTGTACCCAGCTTTAGAAATTGGGAAAAAAAAATCCACTGGTCCTGCGGACCAGTGTTTTACCAATCTTACTGGTTCGCAGCAAAAATTACTGGTCCGACAGATCAAAAAGGACAAGTTTAAATATTATTATAAAGTAACTATTGCACTGAATGTGAGTACCAAATAGTAATGTTAAAAATTAATACACATGCATGCAATAATAAGTTACAAGCTGTAAAAATAAAATTTATATAAAATAATTTATAAAATGAAATTATGAGAAATAAGCAATAGCTCTAAATAATCAAATAATTTTGAAAATATTTTGTTTATTAAATACTTTTCTTGATTAAATAATATTTCACTGACTGACAAAATCCATTCAAAGTCAACTGACAAATTCAAAAAATAAGAACTTTTCTTGAATTAATGATATTGCTCACAAATTAATACATAACTGGAGGGAGGGATATTTTTTCACTACTGGTCCGGCGGACCAGTAAATTTCTGATTCCACTGGTCCGAGCCGTTTTTTAGTTGTCCCGGACCAGCAATCCAGTACAATTTCGAACGCTGGCTGTACCTCATGCAATAATTTTTTTCATTTCATTATGTTTTTTTCGTTAAACGGGCCTTGGCAAAACGTCCTTTTGTAACGCTCTCGCACTACATTAGGTCCTAGCACTTTAACGGTGCATCTCTGCCCCCTCTTCCTATTCGAAATATGCTTGTCTAGGTCTCCTCTACCTACCCTACCCAGTTTGTACCACGAATTTAGGACCACCCTGTATACAGGGTGTTTTAAAAGTCCAAATCACGGCTTTTATTTGGGACCAACGTGTCCTAGGGTCACGGAAGTAAGGTCTACCCCTAGGTAAGTGACCTTGGCAAATTCATTGAAAGGACTTACAGCGCCTCTAGCGGCGAAATATAAAAGTTAAAAAAATTAATTTAAAAACTAAAGGAGATAGAGCAAAACTTTCAGTGAAAGTATTGTTCCCAACGTTATGAAGAGCTCACTGAAAAAAGTTTCATGAAAATATCGTGAATATTCACGGAGATATTAGCATGTGAAAATGGCACTTTTGAAGACCTCAAAAATGAAAAAGTTCGTAAATTTGCAAATTTTTCAATGTTATTGTGTAGTTTTGTGGTTTTTTTAGTTGAATGAAGGCAAATTCTAATCAAAAATTAAAAAAAGAACTTGCAAATTTGCGAACTTTTTATTTTTTGAGGATTTTCTTTGTGAAAAAAGGGCTTTTTCACATGCTAATATCTCCGCAAATATTCACGATATTTTCATGAAATTTTTTCAATAAGTTCTTTATAACGTTGGCAACAATACTTTCACTGAGGTTTTGCTCTTTATTTATAAAAATTAAATTTTTTAAACTTTTTTATTTCGCCGCTAAGGGCGCTGTAAGTCATTTCAATATATTCTCCCGAGTCACTTACCTAGGGATAGACCTTATTTCCGTGACCCTAGGACACTTTGGTTCCAAATAAAATCGCGAAACGAACTTTTGAAACACCCTGTATATTAACTTATTAAACCATATAATTTTCTATTGCTTCCAATGTTGAAAATTCTTGCTCATATTTTAACTGTGGCAAATGGTATCAAAATATCTAACGCTGCTCTTAACCGTTCTGAGAGTATTCCTTTTATTCCTCCCATCTAAAAGATTTTTTAATAAAAGTAATAGTTACAAGCTAATATCATTGACTGATCACTTGATTATTTTATCAGTTAATCCATGATGAACACTGAACACAATAAGTTAAACGTGATTGTTACGAGTAAAAAATTTACAACTATAATCAAATATCTGAAAAATATTTTCAAAATTATAATTCAGAGGGGGTGAGCAAAATACTAAACAACCCAAGAGGTATCAGAGTCTAAAAGGTTGAGAACCTCTGCTCTCTAGAGGACACGAGTTAGTCTAAGATCCATAGTTCATGGACTTCTGCCCCAAAAAAATTATCACCGCACCTATTGAACCAACCATCCAGACAAGAAAGAGTCACCAAACTAGTAATAATAAAGAGACCCTCCGCGTCTCTGTTGAAGGAACAATATCTGCCGATCGTTGGCATCCGCTATCTGAGAGTCATCAAGTGCCGCACACGACCCACTTTCCAACGGACGATAATCCGGCTCTACATAAAGAGTGACCAGCCGCCCACGTGGCCGCAGAACGCTCGCTGACCACTCGGGAGAAAGTGGACGCTTGTGGTGCATGTGCCCTTCCTTCGCATTGGATTATTATACTAAGTGACAGTGAGTACCCGTTTCTTCAAAGTGTGTGGTTTGAAGTGTGTGGATCTTCAGCTGCTTCTCTGATTTAGTTTGGGATATTGACTCCTCTTAAATTTATTAATCGATATCCTTTAGAGGGTTTGTATTTGTTGAAGATGGAACTTTTAATGTTCTGGTTCCTTCTAGTTTTATAGTTTAGGGAATTTAAACTGCTATTTATGTATAGTTAGTACAACGTTTCATCAGTGAGTTATGTCTTGAAGTCTGATTCAAATCTTCAATTACTTCTATATTGTATGAGAATTTAATATAGACACTTTTATAACTTCTAACTAATATGGGACATTACTTATATCCCATAAAATTCAAAATTTATCTTCAATAGAGAATTTGATTTGTTGAAGATGGAATTTGGTTATCTTCCGAATTCTCCAACTGTTGTTCTCATGGAGGATTTGCTCTGTTTCCCTTTCGCTGTTCATTCTGAGTTATTCGTTATTCACTCTTGTGAATAGCTAGTTTCCATAGAAAAGGGAAGGGTGAAACGTTAATTCACACTCTTCACTTTGGATGATTCCTCTAAAACGAGCATAAAGAGTGATAAGTCCGAATAAGCTTTAAAATGCAGTTTAGCTAGTACCGTTTCATCAAAGCGTGTTGTTGGAAGTCTTGAAGTGAATCTTGAATCTTCAATTGCTTCTTGGAAAAACTTTTGATCTATAAAGGGCTTGGTTTGCATCCGTTGCAACTTTCTGAGGCATTTTTTTGTTCTGTTTGTTAGTTCTAGTGTTGTAGTCTATATAAGTTATAAGAGTACCTACATCAAAGTGAACTGGTGAGTTCTCAAAATGTAGTTGAAAACTTGAATTGGTTTCGATCCTGCTTGAAGTATTAATTGCTTGAACCTTTATAGTTTAAAAGCAACATCCTACTTCTTTATTCACTTCAACGTGCGCCCCTATAAGAGCCGGGTAGTTACAGTATTTAGTGGCGAGTTTAAATTAGGATGTTCATAGGTTTTTTCACCAATAGCAATATCTGGGGAATTTCAATTAATCTGAAATTAGATTGTACAGTAAAGAGCGTTGTGCGATGCAATGAAGGTATAACCAGAATGAAAGCTTGGGATCTCTTCGTAGGGGGGGAGGATTCCTGAATCCGCATGTTTTGAAGTCGCCCAAAGAATGCGGGGGAACTATTGTATGTTTTTATTTGAATCGTCAGTTGGAAGAAGGGAATAAGTCCAAAAACCAAGTTTTGAGGAAATCGAAAAAAACTGTATAAGTAATGGAATATTCATAGTATAAGCACCAAATTTTTACTGGAAGTTCAGAACCCTATTTACAAAACAAAGCAACAATCAAAACAAATATAAGTAAATTCAAAAATATTTTACAGTCAAAATAAGTTGATGGACTTATTCCCTTCTTCCACCTTATGAAATTTTCCTGTTGAAAAAATCTTGAAAATTCCTTAAATTCACATTTAAATTATATTTCTCCTTAGTTTACACCACAAAAGGATAAAATAAAAAGAATAAGACAAATAAAATTCAAAATTATAGTGAAACTCAGTTATTAAAGCAGTATCAATTGAGTGAGTGTATATGAATGGAGTCAAACATTCCCTGCATAAAAAAGTTTGAAAAAAAAATATAAATTAAGAGAAAATTTTATTTTAACTTAGTTTACAGCACAAAGAATATGAAAAGAAAGAAAAATTAACTTTAATTCCGAATTAACTTAAAAATAGAATGAATGGGCATCGATTTCACAACTTCAAGGGGCGATATCTCCCTATAGGGGTTAGTTATTTTCCCCCTCTTTTCACCCATGTGTAGAGCAAAGCTTAGAGATTGTTTTGAGCACAAAAAGTCAGTTTGTCATTTTTTGGACTTATTCCCTTCTTTAAACTGACGATTCAAATAGAAACATACCTCTTTGACAACTTTTTTTTTTCGAAAAGTGCTACGTCAAATACTAATTGCAAACGATGAATGCATAAATGTGAAATGGATATTTTCAATATAGTGTGTGCAAAAATATCCAAATAACTATGTTCACAAGTTTCCATAAACCTTTTTTTAACGCAAAACGGCCAATGACTTCATACCTTTTTCTGTCATGATTTTCTCAAAAACTGTGCTCATAGAAGTAGTGAACTCTCATAGAGGTATAGTTCTTGGTGAATTTTTATGAACTTCATGCAAAGGATCTTTGCAGAGTTTAGACGGTCTTGTTGAAACACTGTAATAAAAAGGATATTATAATGATAATAAGGATAAAAGGGCAAACGGGAGAATGAGAGTGAGAAAGTGAGAAAAAGACGGACGAAAAATAATGAAAGAGAAAGGGATAAAAGAAATTAATATTTTCAAATGCAAGGGTGAAAGTCAAAGGACAGAAGTGTGTTATGCTTGGTTGGAACACTAGTAGCAGCGTGGAATAATTGTTCTGTAATTGCGATCTAAATACATAAGGAGGGAGAAAGGCTATTAGGTGCATTGTACTGCACAAACTACAATTAATGTTGAAATTAAACAACTGTGGAGTGTTTGTGTTCTTTTTTAGATGTTCTAGGAGATGAAAACTCAAATGGAATTGTTTTTATCATTTCGAAACACACCCATTGTTTCATTGGGCACTCTAATTAGTTAACTTTTGTTTGTGAAACGCAACTGCGTTATTGTATTCTTAATAATAGTTGTACTAATTTGGATTTGATGTCGTGTTTGCTTTTAAAATAATTAGCAGTTTTACGCGTTCAAACCAACAACCCTTTTGAGTGTTGCAATCAAAATAACGTAAAAAATTTCAAAAGTGACTGTCTAGAATAAAGTTAATATTATAGAGCCTTAAAATCATAGTCAATCTTATTTTAATCCTGTGGTTGATTCCAAATCTTTGCTATTTAAATATAGCCCATTGGTTTATGCATCCTAGCAAGATGAATTTTTATTCTTCAATTTGATTGTATGAATTTTATTCGAATCTTTAAAGAATAAATTATATAAATTTAAAGTATCTATATAGTAAATTAAATTTAAAATTTTTAAAGAATAAATTATATTTAAAATTTTCATAGAATAAATTAAATAAATTAAAAATATTTATAGAATAAATTAAATTTAAAATCTTTTGGAATGAATTCAACTTTCAAGCCAAAAAATCGATTTTTAAAAGGTTATTTATAATACCAACCTTCGTTTTACAAGGCCATATTCTAAGTGTTGATATTTATAAAATTAATGAAAATAAACATAATTTTATAGATAAAATTCGAGTTCGTTTTATTTACTGATAACTATCATCTGTTAGATTAAGTGGATAATGTTATGAAAATTTAGCAGGAAAAATATAAAAGTGGTTATATTTTATTTATACTATTAGGTATGCTTGAATTTAAATAAAAACTTCCTTGGCTCATTAACTGCAAATTTTCAGTATTTCTCCATTTTTTGTTTTAATCCAATACTTAAATTTCTAATCACGGTGAATTTTTATTTATAATTTAGGCTTCCATACTACTATTATAAATAATAATTTTTTTCAGAAAAATTAAACCTTTGAAGCCAAATTAAAAAATTGGTGCTCAAATAATCATTACCTAATCTTTTTTTTGTATCTATTTAAGTTAAATGGCACTTCGGTTTGACTTGTTTATTTCATTATTAAAAATCCATCATTTTTTAAAATTTTTATATATATTTTTTAAATTAAAAGGCACTTCCTTCCATACTCTTAAAATTTCTAAACTATTCTGTATTGTTGATATTATGTTTCCGGGCTTATAGGACTAATCTGAAGTTTTATTGGATAAGTTAAGAAGTATTTTTGAATTGATATTTTTAAGGTTGTGTTTTGGACAGCGTGTAGACACTGAAGTTTAAGCTAGTGTTAGTTAGCTAAGTTAGTGTTGGTTAATTAAGTTAGTGTTTGAAGATATGTTACGGGAAAAGTAATAAACCGGGCATTAATTATAATGCCCAAAGTGAGGTGGGCAAGTGATAAATTTAATCCTATTTATCAATGAATATTTATCCCTTTGCCCGATATACGCGAGTGCATTATAAATAATGCAAAAAGTTGAGATTAAGATTCAATGAATACGAATTATAGTAGTATCCTTAAAAATCTTTTCTTTATGTGTTCCAATAAGTATATTTTTTATGACCTTATTAATGGTAGTTAATAATGGAGTTAAAAAATTTTTACATTTAAAATCCGTTAAAAGATATTTCAACACTGTTTTTTAAATTTCTCCTTTTTCAGTAAAATATCTATACTTCTATTACTTAATGTTTGTAGCTAAGTTGAATTGTGCGTATGATTTTTATTTTAACTACGTAGGTAGTGCTCCCCCTTCCAAGTAAAGATCTTAAGTTCATCCTCTTTAATTATAGTTTTACAAAGGTTTCTTCAAAAAAAATGTCCATAATAAATTATCTAAGATTTAGACTGTTGAAATAAAAAAAATCAACTTAATAACTGGAAAATGCTAAAAACCTACAGGGTGTTTCACAAAGAGCCCCCGATTTTAAAAATTAATAACAAAAAAGCGAAAAGAGATAAAAATACTCCGTCTGCGGCATCCTACTTAAAAGATCAAAGAATTTTCGTACACAAATTTTTGAAAATTCGTAGTTCTCCAGTCAATTTATAGATGGAAGCACTGCTTCATTTGATGTTTAGGGAAAGCTTTCCTCAAATTCCTTATTTTCGTTTGTCATAGGGAAATCAAATTTTGGGAAAGAATCGATTCATGAATCGAGTTAGAATCAAATAACTTGAAATCGAACCCTCGTTTTCCAGTCCGCAGCTCTAGTAGCACAGCTCATTCCAAATAGGTGATGTTTTTATATAACTGATGCAACTAGAAGTAAACGAAATTTGGCCATACATGACAAAAATTGGACGCATCTTGAACGTTTTTGCTGCTTGGGAGAAACGGCTCTCCAGCCTATTTTAAAGATTAGATCACACTAATTTAGGAACATCAATTAATTAAGTTATAATCTAGGTTAAATTTTGTAGTACTATTTCGTTATCTATCCCATAAAAAGTTACATTTTTAAAAGATAATCAGTGGATAGAGTGCAAATTTATTAACCTCTGAGATACAGAAATTTTGACATTTTAACTTCTAACAAAATCTTTGTAAAATGTAGGTTTTAAAAATCTGTTGGCATTAAAAACTACGGATTGCTTCGAAGAGCTCCGAACGATTATGTTTATCTATTATCGCGAATGAATATTATTATACCATTGATCCATCTAATAGTTATAAGCTTCAGCTATAATGTATTCTTTAGAGGAGAGGATATTCATCGTATTGGAGTATCACAGATTAAACCATAGCCCTATTGCCACAAAGCGGAGTTTCCAAGACCGATTCGGAGTTAAAAAAGGACCAGCGGAGAAGACAATTCGTGAACTATTTCAGAAATTTCAACAGACGGGCAGCGTGACTGATGTCTTAGTGGGAAATGTGGGTCCCAAACACTCTGTTGTAACATCCAATAATGCAACGACACTTGCTGCAGCTATCGAGAAGAACCCAAAGAAATCTGTACGCAAACTTTCAGCTGAGTCCGGCATCAGCCCATCTAGCACATATAGAATCCTTAGGAAAAAATTAAAGATGTTTCCATACAAAATTCAATGCAGGCATGCTATACCTCTTCAAGCTGAACAACAACGAGAGGTATTTGCTAAAAAAATGCTCGAAATGATTGAGGGCGCAAGTTTTGATGTAGGGCAAATATGGTTCTCGGATGAAGCCCATTTTTATCTTGACGGGATGGTCAACCGACAAAATTGGCGTTTTTGGGGAACTGAAAACCCTCATTTGTCTCAAGCGCAACCACTCCACTCTCCAAAACTAACTGTTTGGGCTGCTATCTCGAGAAAAGGAATTATCGGGCCCTTTTTCTTGCGAGATACCGTTACTGCAGGTCGTTATATTGCAGTCTTGAACCAATTTGTCGAGTACCAACAAGGGTTGGACGATCATCCTGACACGGCATGGTTCATGCAAGATGGCGCTCGCCCACACCGAACCCAAGAAGTGTTTGACGTTTTGGACGAATATTTTAATGAAAAAGTAATTGCATTGGATTACTTTAAATTCAAAGGAAAAGGTTTTGACTGGCCCCCGTATTCTCCCGACCTTACCCCGTGCGACTACTTTCTATGGGGCACACTTAAGGACAAAGTTTACGGCACTAACCCTTCAACCATCGAAGAACTGGAAAATGCAATTCAACAAGCTTGTGTGTCGATTTCCAGTGACACATTGCACAAAGTCACCGAAAACTTCGTTCTTCGTTTGAGACATGTCTGTGCAGTAAAAGGGGCTCATTTTGAGTCAATTTTAATGTGAATGTTTTTTAAATAAATGTGTTACTTGTTTTAAATGCTTTTATCATCTTTTTGAAGTTATTAATTAATGTTTGGAGTTCTTTCGTGAACCCTAGAACATGATCAACATGGAATCTATGTTCTATTTCCTTAATTAGTAGATTTAAGTTTTTGATGCTTCCTAGAATACAGTTTTTTAACTTGTTAATATTAATTAAAGGTAGTTTAAAATTTTATAAAGCCCATTTTCTTAGGAGTTTAAATCGGGTTTTTAATAAACTCCTCCAGTGCTAAAAAGTTTTAGACAAATAAATTCAGTAAAATAAATTTGAGGAAATATTCTGAACTACTCGTAAGAAATTTCTGCAAGGATAAGTTGATTATTGTATTTAAAACAACAAATATATAAAAGATTTGCCTTACAAACTCTATTAGATCTTTTAAATTAATCTCAACATGCATTTTCTTTGATTATTTAGTTAGAAGCTTAATCGATCAGATTAACCCGTTTCTGCTGACTGCGAACAAAGGTTTGATTCCAAATTATTTTATTCTAACTCGATTCATGAATCGATTCTTTCCCAAAACTCGATTTCCCTATGACAAACGAAAATAGGGACTTTGAGGAAAGCTTTCCCTAAATATCAAATGAAGCAGTGCTTCCATCTATAAATTGACCTGAGAACTACGAATTTTCAAAAATTTGTGTACGAAAATTCTTTGATCTTTTAAGTAGGATGCCGCAGACGGCGTATTTTTATTTCTTTTCGCTTTTTTGTTATTAATTTTTAAAATCGGGGGCTCTTTGTGAAACACCCTGTAATTTACAATCATAATGTTGAAGACATTTTCTGTTTACATTAAACTTGCTTGTGAATGAATAAAAATGCTTCTATTAAGAGGATTACTTTATCAAATTTCACTGGTACTTAAAAATAATGTAATTATCCCTTTCTTTTGCAGACAGAAATGAGATTATATCCCATTTTACTCTTACTTCTTAGTCTGCTGGGTGAGTATTGAACAAAATTAGATTTCTTAACTTCTCATAAAAGAAAAATGTTAAAATTCCAAGTTTTTAAATTAGTTTTAGGAAACCAAATTATTTTTGTAACTTATTTCTCTTTCACAATAAAAAATTTAGACAGTCTAACTAGTTTTTGTCATATTGTGACGTGTTTAATAATGAATGGCAAAGATATTTTTGATCCCCTATTTTTGTTATGGTAGTTTTAAGGGTAAATTTAGGGAATTTGATGTAAACAGAAATTTGAGGTTTTTAAGATACTTTTTAAGAAAATAGTACCTACAGATATCATATTAATGTCAAAATTCATTTTTTTTCTAATTGTGGGCTTTGGACTGATTACAAAAAAATAAACAAAGTAAGACAAACGAGATAACATGATAAAACAAGATTAAATATTATTCTTCTATTTAACTTATAATATTATCTTCTATTAAATAGAAATACATTTGCATATTGCAGCTGCTTGCAGAATTTGAGTATATTTTTGTAACGAGAAAAACATTGAGTAATCAAAATATAAAGTCAATCAGATATATAGCTTAAGAGTAAGTGTTTCCCAAACTTTTAAAAACCTCGACCATTAAAAAATCAAATGTATAACTATTAACGATCCTGTTTGTTTAAAAAAACAACAAACTATTAACTTTCTAAAAAAACTAAATTTTCAAGAGACCACAGCAGATTTAGAGATGGTTTAGGGGCCAAAACAAATTTTTAGGATAAGAAAACATTTTAAAAAGATGAAAGAATAATTTTCTCTATAAAATATTTTTAAACTGAGAAAACGGCACCCTTTTTTTCGATTGGTGTTTGATCGGTTTCAATTCTCAGTTGAATTTTAATTATGATCTAAAAACTTTAAGAGGATGTTTGAAACTATAAAAAAGGGCAAATACCTTCTAAAAACTTTTACCTGTTATTTAGTAAATGGCGGAATGAATGAAGTTCTTGTTACAAGATACCAAAAATTATACCACCACATCTCACAGTTTTTAAACTACAGTAAACTCCCGTTAGTACGCCGTTCAAGGGGATTTGTGAAAACGTCGTAAGCGGTACGACGCTATAAGCGGAATTCACTATAAAACCGTTTCGGCGATATACCTAAAACCCGTAATACCTAATCTTACCTAGACACCTTTTTAAGCGGGATTTTATCACTAAAATATAAGAGACAAGCAACCCCTGTTCATTTGCAAATTGCTGTTTATTCATAACACTTTTCTTCTCGTCATAACTCTTAATTATCTTCAATTTATCATCGAAACTCAAAGCTTTCCTTTTACTTCCAGAAGAACTTGTCATTTTAAACTTGCCTAGAAAGAATGGATACTGAATACGGTATCTGAACTCACAACAGTGGACGGAACACTGAGCTATGGAATGTGGAAGTCGAATTGGAGGAGAGGGGGAGAATTTCCAAGAAATTTAGGGAGTGTTCTGATTTGTGACAGGAAAACCCACGTGCCCTGCAAGGCACTGGTCATCCTTGAGGGCGCAACGGGGGGCCATTCTGGGAAAAAGGGGAGCGGTTGGGAAAACCCAGTTCTACCATATTGTTCTACTCGCGTTTTCAACGATTCTGTAGCTCATACATTATTTGAAAGGAACTCGACGACGCAATAACCGGGATTTTTCTTCGGGGGACTGGAGAAAAGCGTCAAAATATGCGGGAAGTCGTAATAAGTGGGGGTGCTATAAGCGGATAGTTTTTAATGATAAAAGGTCTATCGGTACCAGGGACCGAAGAAAAAGGTCGTAATATGCGGGACGTTGCACTAAGCGGGGGCGTACTAACTAGAGTTTACTGTATTTGTTTTGTTCAAACAGTTGATTTTCAATTAAAGGAGATGATCAGGAAATTCCACATCCAGAATGAGCAAATATCTCAGATGATTGAATTTAATATACTTTTGTTGAGAGATATTTAGGGGAAAATGGAAATGGTTAAAGTCTTGTACCTGAAGAGTAGACAATACAACTAATAAATTTAAAACTCTCAAAAGAAGACAAAACACCACATGAATATTAATTTTATGTAGATTTACAATTATTATAAGTAAAACAATAAAATATCCAATAGGAAGGTGTCAAAAATGGGGACTAGTGTATAGAGACTAGTGAACTGGCTTGTTTATATTTAATTTGTTTTAATATATTTGGCAACTTGTTAGACATGATATGTTTTTTAAAATGATTGGAATTTAGTAATTGTTTTTCGATCTTTCAGACAATAGTGGTTTAGAATTGGTAGTTTATTAGTGATGTGCGAGAGTATTATATTGATATGTTAACTTTTATCTAAATTAATTAAAACAATAGTATTTTTCTAAAGCCTGATCTTCTTTTACACCTCAAAGAGTTTCCACCCGGATTTAACGAAAGAAAAATAATTTGTCGCTAAGAATCAGCTACAGGGAAAGCGTCATGGCATCCCTTGCCCGGATGGGAAACTCTAAGCAAGTAAGATTTTCATTGGATGATATAAATAGTTGAAAATATCAAGAATTGAAATTCGTACTAAGAATTCAACTATCGATACTGTCATTAATTGCAAATATGGAGCTAAAGAAAAGATTGCAAATAATAAGGACAGTCTCACGAAATGGAGTCAATAAGCTTATTAGAAAAATAGAAAATGAGTTATTAAAAGAAGAAATCGACTTAGATAATTTTGAATTAGAATTAGATGAACTCTCGTACAGACAGGATGGGTTAATATCTCAAAACAAGAAGATCGAAGCAGAGATATCAGATGTGGAAGAGTTATTGGAAGAACTAGAAACAGCTGGGGAATTAGATGATAGGATTTTTCGCGTTAAGTATAAGGCCAAGAAACGCATTAATTCTATAAAGACCAGATCCTCTGCTGTTAAAGATGAAACTTTTCCACTTAACAACTCTGCTAAAGTGGAAACTACCATTACAGAAAAGAAACAGCACGATGCTGTTATGATTAAGACAACAGGAAAAGAAGAGATTGAAGAAGCTACAAAGATTTATGCCTCCTCTTCACCTGTTGAAACAAAGATCCCCAAAACGATATACCAGTTTGAAAAGAATGAATGTCGAGAAGACGGTGGCAACACTGTTTTGAAGAAACCTGTAGTCGACAATATGGAAGAGAAGCAGCAAGATGCTAAGTTGAAGAAAACAGGAGAGAAAGAAGTTGAAGAAGGTTTGCAGATTTATGTCTCCTCTTCACCTATTAAGACGACATTACCGACGAGATGTCGAAAAGACGACGACTTGATTGCACCGAAGCAACTGGCCACCAATAGATGTGGAGAGAATCCTCCGGAGTTGTGGCTGGATGAAAAGAAGAAAATCCAAGAATGGATTGATGAAAAAGAAGAAGATATCAAGACTGAAGAGATCTTTAAAAGAGGGATAAGAGAAGATGGTGAAAGACTATCACCAAGGGATAAAAAGAAGAAATCAGTTCAGAAAGAAAAAGAAGGGAATTGTGTTACAGAGAAGTTAGTGAATAGTTTAGAAACCGATTCCACAACTAAACGTAGGGAAGAGGTGATTGGAAATAAAGAAGATGAAGAGAACCAAGAGGGTAAAAAGGATCTGGAGAAATGTAAGGATAGAGAAAGAGATGAAATACCGAAAAAGATGAAGAGAAGGAAGAAACGGAAAAAGGTGATAAAATCTGAAGATAAAGAAGAGGACGAAGAACATCCATCGAAGAAACAAGAAAATGGAATAAAGAAAAGAATATCAGAGGATATGGAGTTTGATGATGGGAAACAAAGAGAAGACGGAAGATACTTGTCTGAAGGCAAGTTCATGAGACTGACGAAGATTAAATATGAGAAGAGAAGATCCTGCAAAGTTTCTCCAAATAAGAAAATGTACAAGAACTTAAAGCTCCCTAAAGTAGAAAAACAAGAATTTAAGATAAAAAGACCTGGCAAATTTAAAATCGAGAGAAAATATATTAAATGGAAAGAAGAGATTGACCACTAGATGATTTGGAGCTTCCCCCCACCTAAAGAATTTCTTTAATGAAGATCATAGAGTTTTGAGTTTGAATTGGCATTTCCAAACTCAAGGTGGGGAGTGTCAAAAATGGGGACTAGTGTATAGAGACTAGTGAACTGGCTTGTTTATATTTAATTTGTTTTAATATATTTGGCAACTTGTTAGACATGATATGTTTTTTAAAATGATTGGAATTTAGTAATTGTTTTTGGATCTTTCAGACAATAGTGGTTTAGAATTGGTAGTTTATTAGTGATGTGCGAGAGTATTATATTGATATGTTAACTTTTATCTAAATTAATTAAAACAATAGTATTTTTCTAAAGCCTGATCTTCTTTTACACCTCAAAGAGTTTCCACCCGGATTTAACGAAAGAAAAATAATTTGTCGCTAAGAATCAGCTACAGGGAAAGCGACAGAAGGGTTGATAAGAATTCGCATTATGAAAATCACACCTTCTTTTCCTTCATTTCTTTCGATCACGATTTATCGGTAGTATTTGATTGTTTAACTTGTCAATAAGATAAACTCCATAAAACGAAAAGAAAAGTGATTACATTTTAACATTAGAATAATTAACTTCATATTCAACGAGAAAAAAATTTATAGTAATTTTATTTATTCTTACTTATATTCAAACAAGAGTTTACAAAAGGAAAAAGTCTGCATATGTTTCGTCAAGACGAAAAATTAGAACACCCCGTTAGATGAAAAAAGAAAGTTTACTAAATAATTATGTTAACTATAATTGGTAAATGGGTATTGAAGATCAAATAAAAAATTAAAAAATAAGGTTGTTTTTAATAGACGTATTTAATTTATTCATCATATTTCCCTCAAAAGCACAAGAGCAAATAAAAGGTCTAAAAAATTATTCACTTACCAAAAAGAACAGTACTAAAACGGAGCCATTTTACCCTTCAGGAAATTACAAAGCGTACAAACCCTCTATTTTTTTTCTATTTTTGGGGAAAAAAAACGTACCAGTTAAAATTTTTTTTCACACTGCATTTTCTGACACCATGTGTTTCAGTTGTTAGCTCTGCCACAGAGAGCAAGCTCCAGCGCAAGACTCTTCGGAAAGTGAAAGCTCTTAAAAAGTCTTCAACGAAGAGCAGTAATGCGACACAAGAGCAAGCGAAATCAGTAAGTCCTTTTACTCTTTTCTTAACATCCCCATTCTTTATTTATCCTCCCATTTTTAACTTATAAATGTTCTTTTTTAAATTAGTGCCCAGATAATTCCGATCTATTATCCATACCTATAAGCAGCGTTTGAAATTCCACTGGTCCGAGACCACTGAAATACGGCTCGGACCACTAAGGTCAGAAAATCACTGGTCCGCCGGACCAGTGTCAAAAAAATATCCCACTCTCTAGTTTTAGCCCCATTGTTTGTTATACACCTGGTTAAATATCTGCATTAAAATATCACCCTTGAATTTCAAACTTCGTTTGCTGTTGACCTTATCATACAGATGTGGATCCAGAACATCTCTCAACAAAATTTCAACGAACAGCTAGGAGGGGTTGTTAAATTTCACCCACAGGAGGGAAGAAACAGGTGTGAAAACCTTCAATGGAAACTCCGTGACAATTTAATAACTTACAATTCTCCAGACTAGTTTTTCCTGCTCTTTACATTCTTTGATTTTGATATGGAATGGGAAATGAGCTGAGAAAATGTACCGAGGAAACTATAGCAATGAAATAACTCATAGAAACTCTAGAGTAGCAAACTTTTAGCCCGTCGCATGGCATGGGGTTCAAATATTACAAAATGGGACCACTTTGCTTTGGACGTATGCTATGCAACTGTAACAGCAACCCCGAGCAATAGAAACTTGTCTTTTTTAATTTGGCTGCGGACCAGTCATTTCGTTTGAGGACCAGTAAGATCGGCAAAGCACTGGTCCGCAGGACCAGTAGAATTTTTTAAAATTTAAACCATTTTTTCTCAACCAGTTATTTGTGGTTAACGACATGGGCGTAGCCAGGGTTCAACTTAGGGGGGGCAAGCAGGCTCGACTTTTTTATGTTTGAAGAGATCAATTTTAAAGCCCCGTGAGAGAGACCCGTCAATTTTCAACAGGGGGTGTCCTCCCCAGAAAATTTTTGGAAATATGGCCTAAGAAAATGGTTTTAAATTGTTTTTTGGTACACGTAAACCCAAATTTTGAAACACATTTTAGGTAGAATTTTGATTTTAATGAACTTATTACAAAAAATTTAAAAAATAAAGGTTTAAATACTAAAGAGGGGCCTATGGGGGCCCTCCCCAAGAAAAATTTTGAAACTTTGACCCTAAAATATTGGTTTTTAACTTAACTAACAGTAAAGTAAGGACTTAGGGGGGGGCAACTGCCCCTCCCTGCCCCCCCTTGGCTACGCCCATGGTTAACGAGGTGTGTAAAAAAAGGTTCTCGAAAATACAATACTTTGATGAATGAATTTTTAAAAAAGCCTTAGTTTTAATAATGAAACTATACAGGGTGTTTCAAAATTGCGTTGCACGGCTTTTATTCAGAACCAGCGCCTCCTAGGGTCACGGAAGTAAGGTCTACCCCTAGGTAAGTGACCCTGGAGAATCCATTGAGAGGACTTACAGCGCCCCTAGCGGATAAATTAAAAAGTTAAAAAAATTAATTTAAAAACTTAAAGAGATAGAGCAAAAACCTCAATAAGAGTATTGTTGCCAACGTCAAGAAGAACTCATTGAAAAAAATTTGACCAAAATATCTTGAATATTCGCGGAGATATTAGCATGTGAAAATAGCACTTTTTCAGGGGTCAAAAAGTAAAAAGTTCGCATATTTGCAAATTTTTCAGTGAAATTGTGTAGTTTTGTGTTTGTTTAGCTGAAAGAACACAAAATTTAATCAAAAAATCAAAAAAATTTGCAAATATGCGAACTTTTTACTTTTTGACCCCTGAAAAAGTGCCATTTTCACATGCTAATATCTCCGCGAATATTCAAGATATTTTGATGAAATTTTTTTCAATGAGTTTTTCTTGACGTTGGCAACAATACTCTTATTGAGGTTTTTGCTCTATCTCCTTTAGTTTTTAAATTAATTTTTTAAACTTTTTAATTTCGCCGCTAGGGGCGCTGTAAGTCCTCTCAATGGATTCTCCAAGGTCACTTACCTAGGGGTAGACCTTACTTTCATGACCCTAAGAGGAGCTGGTTCCGAATAAAAGCCGTGCAACGCAATTTTGAAACACCCTGTATATACTTCCTTGTTAATAATTCGAAAGTATAAATAAATAACTCTTTAATTAACGTCTACCAGTTCTCTTAAGACACACTGATTGGTCACTTTCTCCAAAACACACAAAAAGTTAATAAATCACGATTCCCTACCAGAGGAATTTACAGATAATTTTTTTAAAGAAAAAAACCATTTTTTAAATTTTTTCATCGTGTTTTTTGTATAATGGAAAAACCAGCATTTTTTGAAAAGAGTAAAAAATAATTTTTTCCAGGAAAAGAAATACTAGATCTAAATTTAAAAATCAACATGAAAAGTTTAAAAAAAATTGTTAATTCAATATTTTAAAATAAAAATCGACAATCCCTTAGCCTTTGTTTAGGATTGAATGACGTGAGATCTGTTTTGGCCCTACTTTAAAGTGACAAACCATTTAAAACCAATGTTTCGGATTAAATAAGGTCACATGCTGGGTTTTCGTACCTTTTTTAAAAAACAAACTTTGAAATTAAACTAAAAAATCATCTTAATTTAAAAATGTTTGCACGTATAGTATATTCCTCTCTTAGTTACCTCTATCAAATAAAAATGCATAATACTGGAAATTGCCCATCTTCAGTTAATCAAGATGCCACCATTGTAAGGAATTATTATCACTAACTTTTCTATAGTACGGCAGAAAATGCTTTGACTCGGGAAACTGTGTATTAGAAGATATATAATGAATTCCAAGCCCATAACTCCCACAGCCAATACTTTCACGACAAAAGTGGACTCTGTCAACTCTCCCCTTTTGGACTGGTCATCCGTGACTCAGTCGCGTGTCGTCCGAGCATTGTTTCAAGAGAGTCGCGTGGGCACGTGGAAGAGAAGGGATTACGGGGGCCATTCCAGGGTATTAAGAACTGCCCCACTTTCCCCAACGCTTCCGCTCGGGGAATTAAAGCAGGAGTACACCCGTAGGAACTATTAAACTTCCCGTGAGGGTAGTTCTTTATAAGTGGACTCATATTCGATTTTGTAGACTTGAGACCCAGACATACCAAAATACTTGTATACATAGTTTTGATCAGAGTTTCTTCTTTATTTTTTCTTTCTACGATTTCATAATACTGATACTGAATTAGCTATTTCCCCCTTAAGATTCAAGCAAATGTTTGGTTAAGTTATTTTGTAACATTGTTCAACTTTGTATTCGTAATTTTTCAGTTGATATATTTTGTTAAAATCGATTTTTATCTCTCTATTCCTATTTAAATTTATAAGAAATGATTTTTAATAGTTTATCGTAATGCTGTCCAATTTCCACCTTGTATGTGTTAGGAAGTTAAGATTAAAACAACATAAATTTGAATCATAAGTTTAAGAAAAATTGAACAATTGATAGTCATATATATCATGATAAAAACTTCACTCATTTAGAGTAAATCTTTCCACCGAATAAAACAAATATTTCTTTGAATAGGTGTACTAAAAATCCACACTCCCTTTTCGATCCTTAATATAACTCTTATAATTTCCTGTTGTAAGTTCCAAATTAATAACTATTAAGTTCTTCATAGCCTCTCCTGTAAAATGTTGCCTGCTATCATTTTACGTAATTGCGCAAAACTGAAACGAAACCCTCGGCAAGGTTTTCTTATTGGTGTAGACTGTAGAGGATGTTTATACAACTCCTCATTTATCTAATTTGTTGGTTTGAAAACAAAAGAAAGGGGAATGGGAGCACTGAAGAAAGGGACGGGATATGACTGTCGTTCAGCTTCTTCTTTTACATTCAACAATTAGTTAATTCCCTCATTCAATTATTTTTCATCAAAATTAGATAAATAAGAGGTCCCCTGTGAACCCGTAAATGTCCTAGCTACACTGGTCGCTGACTCTATTGAAACCTGAACAATGCGATCACAGATCACAGTGACCTTTATTGAAGTGGCACAACTTCATAACACACAACAACACCTAATGACTCCTTGAGCTGTCAAAAGCTACCTCTAACGCTGATAGATCGTCACTAGATCCCTCAACAAGCATAAAAAGTAGGCACTTTACATGGCCATTACCTTTACAAATATGCTTCCTATGACCATGTGTGCACGATACAACATCCATCCTCTTTTATCTACGGTTCTATTTCGAATAATTGTTCCAGAACAATGGGGAAAAGAGTCGGAAGGTCCGACGAGTGGCCTTTCGGAAGTCCCCGGATGTGTTGGTGATCTCTTGAGCACGCGCAGCCTTTTGTAAAGGAAGTTGCAGTTTTGTGTTTACATTCTTAATGATGGGCGATTCTTCGGATATTTACATTTTGGAGAGAAGTAGAGTTAACTAACATGTGGTCGCTGTGGAGAATACTGGGTGCTTTATTGGGTATTATGCTGGCAGAACCCACTCACATGTCTTTCAATCCTTATTAGAAGATATCATGATAACTATAAGAAAAAGTCAATATTTTTATCAAATATGCGTATAATAAATATTATGGTTCAGAGTGAGATTTAATTGAGAGAATTTATCAGAAATGGTTAAAATAAAAAAATATCTTTTAAAAATGTAGGATTTATAGGTCCATATAGAAAATGTGATATGTAGCATTCCTTATTTTGGTGGTTCTGAAAGAAAAAGTTATAAAATTTCTCAGAATTTGTATCAGTTTGTTGACTCTAAACAATTTTGTGTTACTCCTTATAAAAGAATTAATGTCAGAATGTAGTTATTTTAGATAAAAAAATATAAAAATAACTCTTTCTATGATTGACCATTAGATGACTATTTTTTATATTCTATTTTACCTTCTATATTTGATACGTTTCTTGGGTGCATGACCGCTTAACAGAATTATGTTACAAATCATTTAAAACCATGCAACATAGAGCTGTAGATAAATATTCAGGGAATACAACATCTTTAGAAATGCAAATCGTAGTAATCTGATTAAAGGATTATGGTACTAAGTTTGTGACTACCGCTTTTGTTGACAAGATTTTGAAGACAAAGATTTATCGTTTTGCTAGCACTTCTTGAGTTACATCAATAACTGAATAACAAATTTCTGGTGAACATAATTTTTAATTGGCATGCTTTAAGAGCGCAGGGAAAATAGTTTATAAAAAATTCGGTCCTTGAAATCATTCTTTGGATAGAAATGGTTGAGTCTTTCCAATGTTATTAGAGCTGAGTCAGATCCTCATTCAATCCGTATACAGTCGAGTCCGCTTAATGTGATCGCAAGTGTTAGAGATTAAACTGATAACATTATCCGATCGATAACAATAAGCGATCTCCTAACAAAAAGCAGCAAACAGTGTTACTATATTGTTTGCTATTGAAAATCATGTAATCGTGATAAATGTATTCTAAACACTATTTTTACTCTAAGTGAAATTTAAAGGGGAAACTATAAGAGTAGTTCAATTAAAATATAAAATAGTAGCTTACTTTGTATTTTTATTTGTATAGAAAGGGATCTCTTTTTTCCACTTCAATAAACCCCTTATTTATTACATTATCTGAATTCCAGTCATTCCAGTGAACAAGGGAAAATCAAAATATCTTATCAGAAACTTCTGCAAAGCGTCAATCTTGGTGATTTCTATAAACAATCATAAGCATGGTTTCGGATTCCCCCTGTAACCGTTTTCCTTCAATATATGCGGAATGTTTTATTTTTCTTACTCATACGGAGCGCCAGATGCTCTCAAGCATAGCTCCTAAGGGGCTGAAGTTTACTTGTAAAAATTGGCATTCATAATGAAACTCAAACTCAAAAGCGGTTGTTTTAAAGGGGATATGGACAAATTTTGATAACATTAAGCGGCGTGTTGATCCATAGTTGATCACATTAAACCAGTGGTTCCCAACTCAAATGTGTCTGCGGACCACTTCACTTAAATTTGAACCTCTGCGGACCATCTCCATCCCTAACTGTATCTTCAAAATTTTAACTTTTTTCAGTGCATTCATTCCTCATGGAGGGTCTAAAATTTTGACTTTTTTTTCTAAAGTAAGGGAAACAGAGTCTTACAATGTTTCAAAATAGAACTTAGAAAATCATATAATCTATTAAACTTAAAAGAAAAATTAACATTACATTAATTTTATATCCAATTATTTAAAAATATAACTTGTATAAAAGATATTTAACCATTTTATCAAGCATTTTTATCTATTAACCCTGGAAGGGTTCACACCTATACAAAAGTTACATGTATAAAAAAACAACAGTATAAAATAGTTATTTTTCTTCTTTTTCATAACCAACAAATAAGGTAATATTATATTATTAGATTTAAGTTTGAAAGAAAGTACTTAGCTTGAAATTAAATTGCAGGACAAATGAGATAATCAGGAATTATGTTGATTACAAAAAAAGCAAACTGGACATGCACTTACTGCGAGCTGTGGCAGAGGAAATTTTATAGGCGAGGCTGATGTTCTCCCGAAAGAAACCGCGTCAAAAAATAATTATTTAAAAAGAGCGATTAAAATATAAAATAATTTATGCATTTTCGGCAATAAATTTTCTCACATCTTCGAACAATTCTATTTCACTTGTATCTCAGGGAATTTCCATTTTTCACACCACGATTTCTCGAAGACCCTCTGTCTGACCATAACATCCCAGTTTGTTTAAAGTATCTTTCAACACCTCCACGCTTCGCTTCGTATCAAACCAAGTATAACTCCGATCATTCGATTCTTTATTTTTGCCCCACCCCGACGCCTCTCAGTTTTAATTAATCTGGTGCAATACTTTTCCACATCATCACATTTCGTTTCAACTATGTATTAAACTACTGCTGAATAAAACTGTACAAAATAATTGAAATGAACAAATGATTCACAGGTGAGAAAGAGAACATAAAATTTTTTATTTATGAGACGTTTGATTTTTTTACTTATGTTTTTGTATCTGTAGTGTTTTTACTATTTCATGGAATGTGTGAGTAGGAAAACTATTTTTTTTAATTTACACACATTTTTTGGTAAGCTAAAAATCTTCTCACGGACCACCTCCGAAGGCCTCACGGACCACCAGTGGTCCGCGGACCACCTGTTGGGAACCACTGCATTAAACGATGTATTTACATTAAATTAAATAGGAATGATCGGGACCTCTTGATTTCGATAACATTATCCGATTGATAACATTAACCGTGATCACATTAAGCGGATTCGACTGTATTTAGAAAATAACCAATCAAGAAGGGAGTTGTACAGGACATGCATGTAAACATATTTTTAGTCAACCTCAAATTTTTATGCAATTACCACAAATCCATACAAATATTATGATTATTAAACTAATTTAGAATGTTTTTAAAACAATGTAATAAATAATTGTGAATATTTATTTCACCGTTTATGAATTACCATCCCTCCATAAATTGAAGGCAAAAACCGGTTTCCGCCACAATTGTCACAATATTGTTCGACGTTCTCGAGGCGGTCGGACTACAACCTTTTCACCAATTTATAAGAATTTATTCAATGAACGTTAGTATACCCCTTTTGTCTTGCTATCATTCATCGGTGATCATTTATATTCGAGCGAGAGATGAAATATATGTTTTCAAAGCGTTTTAACATCCAAAATTGAGATTCAAAGAAATTTTAAAATGAGTTTTTATCTGGATTTTAAAATTCTTTACTATTTATTTACTTTAATAAGGCAGTTTAAAATTAACTCAACAAAATCCTATTGTGCGGTGTATAGGGGAAGACTTACAATGACAAAATATGAATAACGCAAACTAATCGGAGAATTGATGAACGGATGATTATTGAGGAAACAGAAAATGATGACTTATTCGAATCAGGGTATGGTGAACCAGGAACAACAGTCTACTTCCAATTCTAGGACAATAATGGAACAACTCCTCTCCCAGTTGACAGTCGTGCCTTTAATTCCATTCATTCGCCCATCGCCATTTCCCTTTCTTCTATAAAAGGCATCCGAATTGCAACTTTCATTCTCTGCTGGAGACTTCCCTCTGCTTGGCTTTGAATTCATCTCTTACAATGAGAGTCTCTGGAGATAACGAAAGGTGATGCAAGCAGTAATTGGGTCGTTGTGAATCAAGACTTTCAATTTTTATGGGAAGCTTGATTGTATGGAAATCAATTGTTTGTTATTGTTCTTTTTTTTGGAGGATTGATGACTCGTTCGTTTATTTTAGATTTAATACGTGGATCCCATAAAAATGATCTTCTTTGCTGTTTATTCTTGTCTGGGAAATTGTTTTTTGTTGAAAAGCGTTTGACAAATAATGGAGGGTCTATAAACTTTATGAATGGACATAAACTGAAAAGATCCAATAGTTTTTTAAATTTTATGTGCCTTCAGATCTTTATTCTTAGTTATCTTGTGTATTCAGGAAAAAATTCACCACAAATACCCTTGGCTGGGAGCCCTTTTGTATTTAACCCCTTTTATTATATCATAGTGTCAATTAATTTTAATCGAATTCTAAACAAAATTGGAATTTTTTAAGCCAAATTTTTCTGAAGACTGTTAATTAAACTATTTAATATGGAATAGTCAACATACCAAAGCAGTAGCACAAAACTGTTACATTCCTCTCACTAAGTTTTAATTTAAAAAAAAGTTTAAAAGAAAAGTTTAACTTAATTAATCGGCTTTAAATTTTAAAATCTTCGTACAGTATAATTTTGAACTTTATTTGAATCAAGTTTTAATTATGTACCTCTGAGCCAGAAGGTACCATATCAGAAACTAGAGATACTGGGGAAATAAAGCTAGGTATCCCTGTTTCCCTAGTTTTTCAAGAGAGAAGATAAACTATATGTTTAGATTTTAATTGAAATTTCAAGTAATTATTTAATTTTATTCATAAAAAACCTTTCTAGGAAAGATGGACTTAAAATACGGTCACTCTTTTCTTAGTTTATTGTGAGCAACATTCTGTACTGACTTAAAGCCGCAAAACTGACTCGGTGTGTGTTTTACACTTATCTTATTTCTTATGGCGGGTGCAAAAGACAAGAAAGTTAGAAACAAAACAACATACAAGAAAAAACACAAAATACAACAAAACATATCTACGTCCATTCAGTTCAGGTACAGGGTGTCCCAAAAAGACGGACACATTTTAAAAATCAATAACCAATAACTCAAAAACTTAAAAAGATAAAAAATACGTGGCTTGTTGGATCCTACTCCTGACTCCCAGGAGTAGGGTGCAATAAACCAGGTATTTTTATCTTTTTTTGGTTTTTGAGTTATTAATTATTGATTTTTAATATGTGTCAGTCTTTTTTGGGACACCCACGAAGCTGTCTTGGTGAGCAAAGGGCAGCACTGATGACCTTATTCACTGTCATTTAACCAGCGGTTAACGAGCAGCTAAAGAGAGAAAAGTTGCTTTTCGGGAGCTGTGATTGGTGGAATCCTTATTTAACCAATGGTTAACCGCTGGTGAGGTAGCAGTGAATAATGCCATGAAAGTAAGTACGGTCCTTAAGTTCTGATGGTTGCAGAGCTTGCGGTATGAATCATCTAAATCTTAAGACTTAGTACTACTACATCAATGCATGACTCCCAGCCAAAAAAAGTTTGCAAAACTACTTCAAAAAGTGAGAGAATCTCAACACTTTGTCAGGTTTCAAAGGAAAATCTGCAGTTTTCTATAAAAAATCTGCAGTTATTTTAAGAGAGCTGAAATATCTAGAATGTGGGTTTCAAATTTGCTTTAGAAAAACTTCAGACTTTACATGCTGATGCTGAAAAGATTCCAAGTCCTATTGCTACCAAATAACTGTAGATTTCTTTGAAAACTGCATTTTAGACGCATTTTTGAAGCAATTGTGCAGATTTTTTTTGCTGGGCGTCTAATAAGCTTAGACTACTTGATGTTCTCTTTCAGGCGTCCTACCACGTGCCCATCCTGGTGTCTGCCCCCTCCCCCCATGACATCCCCCCTGTGAGCGTGGAGGTGAGGGACGAGGCTCACTCCCCCTCTGACTACCACCCCATCCAGCCCATTCACCTGGTTGCTCGACCATCTCACCACCACCAGAGGGAGTACGTGTACCAGGGGCCGGTGGCTGTTCCCTTGGACTACCCCTATGGAAGAGAACAGGTAGGCTAGGGTGAACTCATAATGTTTTTTCTTCTCTGATGTCAAGGATATAACCCTTAACTGATGATTACATAATGAGAGCTAAGTTGTGGAGAGAAGAACAATAATAAAAAAACCCTCTGGAATTTAAGTTATTGATATGTGGATAAGGTATACAAGGTGTTTCTCAACAAGTCCGCTTAAACTCTGCACAGTCAGATACCTTGCGGAGAGTACATAAAAATGCTCAGAGAACATAACTATACAAATCTTCGACACTTAGTTAACGCTAAAAAAGGTTTATGGTAAATTGTATATGTGAACATAGTTATTTGGATATGTGAACATGGTTATTTGAATATGTTCCAGGGTTGTGACTGGATTCGACCCAATGGGTTTTTCAAAAAAAAACCATGTGATAAAACCAACATTTTGGACCCATTTTTGGGTTTTTTCAAGAAAAATCAAAATTATGGCAGTTTTAATATTGAAGAAAAACATTTAACGAAATAGTATACCAAGAACTGCAATGAGGGAGTTGCATGATTTTTAATATTTTTTTAATCGATTCTTCATGCAAAAATAAGCAACTACCCAAAATTTGAGGCCGATCGAGAAATTTTTTGATTGACAAAAAATTAACAAAAATCCCCTTTTTAAAAGCGCGCGAAAACGCTAAGAGTTTGGGAGGGATGCGACGTCATCATTACTTTTTAAACAATAACGTTTTCAGTCACGTGTTTTTTTCTCGAATTTTAAATTAAAATATTTCATTACCTGTATATATTTTTTTGAAAAATTGACCAGATATTTCATTTTACCATACAAAAAGCTATTTGCAGCACTTGTTTGTTTTTGAAAATTTGACACACATGAAACTTCCTTATTGAGTGAGTTTTTTAAAAATTTTAACTAGGTTTCGATTAAGTATTTTTTCCTTATTGAATGGTTTTTTTTCAAAATTTAGGGCGCTTTAAGTTCACACTAAATATAAAAATTAAGGAGTATTTTTAAAATTTCAGTGGGTTTTTTCAAAGTTAAATATATTTCTTTTAATATTGAATAGGTTTTTCAAAGTTTAGGATGTCTTTTTAAATTTTAGTGGGTTTTTTCAAAGTATAAAAAGTTTCAACTTTAAAAAAACCCAACTTAACTATGAAAAAACTGACATTATTTTGACAGAACACATTTAACATAGAAAGAACTCACTGACATTTGAAAAAAAATCACGTACTTTATAGGAGAAAACCACTTAATTTTGAAAAAACCCAGTATTATATGGGTTTTTCATGGTTTTATTGAAAAACCCGAAAAAACCCAACCCACTTGGCTTTAAAAAAACCCCGGGTTTTTGACAATCTTGATAGCAATAATTAAGTTTTTTATCGGATATGACGTCATATTTGTTGAAAATAAAAGTAGTCAAAGAGGTATAGTTCTCTTGGCTTTTTTATGTATTCCTTGCAAGGAATCTGACAGGGCAGAGTTTAAGAGGACTTTTTGAAACATCTACTGGGCCTTTCTGTTGGGATGCAGATAACTATGATACATTGATACACCCTTGATTGATTTGACCCTTCAGCAAGCCTCCAACGACTACGAGATCCACAACCGTGTGTCTCCAGGAGAGTACTACTCTGAGAGTTACCATGGCGACCTGTCGGCGATCCCTGGCATCCCAGGGCAGGACTACCCCACCTACGTGGACCTTCCCCACACCGGCTTCAAGTGCATGCAACACACTTCCACCCCTGGCTTTTACGCAGACGTCGAAACCAGATGCCAGGTCAGTTGGATCGATTTTCAGAGTATATTCGAATGCTGTTATTCTGTATTTTTTTATTGAAAAAAAACCATGACGATGCCACATAATAGGTGTATATGTTACGAGCAAAGTGATTACTTGGGCATTATTAATAATGCCCAGAGTGGAGGCGGGCAAAGTGATAAATTTCATTGATAAATACCATTTAATATATCACATTGCCCTCCTTCCCTTCCTGCATTATTAATAATGCCCGATTTGTCACATTGCCAGGAACATATAATATATACTACTGTTAAGCTGCTTCATCATAAATCTTAGGTGGGTTCAAGAAGGACTCTAGCGCTTTAGAAAGACCTAGGCACCTCTCCCTAATATGCATTCGTGGTAGATTCTGTTGAGCACACATGTATGGAACGGTATGCATGATCTTAAGACATGGGTTTCCTAATTCGTAATTTCACCGCATGCTTAAAATCGGAAGTGTAGATTTTTTGTTGTTCTCTCTAAAAATAAAATTGAAGTCAAATCTTGATAGAGATTCATTTAGAATGAAAGTAGCGACTTATACAGGTAGGAAGAAAATTTTCACTTGAAAAATCCTGGAGATGGAAGAGGAAGGGTAAAAAAGGAAATGTTTTGGTACTTTCAAAGAAATTGTCATTTTCATTTGTTAAAATGATAAAAATTTTTAATGTTAATTGATTGTGTTAAAGTACTATAATTGTTATCTACAGATGTGGCACTACTGCCAACCTGACGGTCGCCACGACAAGTTCCTCTGTCCAAACGGCACCATCTTCGACCAGATGACCCGGGTATGCAACTGGTGGTTCAACGTACACTGCGACTCCTCTCTTTCCCACTACGACATCAACTTCGACCTCTATCGAGAACCCCTGCGACTCTCCGCCGCCTCCGTCCACAAGGCGGTCGAAAACTCCATCGCTCCGCCTCCAAACAGCTTCCTCAGCCACTTGGAGAACTTTGAGGCGCGGTCTGAATACGCCCCGCCCATCCAGTCCGCGGCCGCCAGCCAACCGGTGCACCGCTACCCGGCCAAGATGGCGCCCGCACCTCAAGTCAGGCACGATCCCGACACCTACGTAGACTCCAGTAACGCCCACACGCTGGCCACGCCCGTCGTGAGCCACTCCCACTCCAAAACCACGCCTCTTTTCGCGGAAACTGGCCACGCCTTCGTCAAGGCGGCCGATGATGATTCGCCGTTTGGAGTGTACAGAGCGCGGTCCGTGGCCAAGTCCAGCGACTTGAAGTTGCAAGATGTCGATAAACAGAGACTGAAGAAGAGGAAGAGGATCTCGAGAAGGAAGCTGAGGAAGCTGAAGGGGAAGAATGACAAGGAAGATGATGACATCCCCACCTACCGCGAGCCCAAGGCCACCCCTGCTGCAAGGCGGTACCGAGTTGTGAGAAGGCGGAAGGTTAACAAGCAATACCAGTGAGCCCTGCTTTGCTTATGCTTCGAGGACTCGGTTGACTTAGAGATCTCATTTATACAGATGTTTTTTTCTACAGTAGATTTCATAAAGCATTAGGAGCTAAGGCTTAACTCGATGGAGATAACGGTTGGAGCACTCAAATGTCAGTAATGCCGTCAAGAGGCCAAATTACTATTTGAGAATATCTAAATCCATTGGAATAAGTTTCTGAGCACGCTCAAACATAAATTGAAACTCTTTCATAGGATTTAAGTTATCTGTGTTAAAGATTGTGTAAAGTGCCTAAGTTGAAAGAATGCTCACCATACTTCCAAAAATTAAAATTCGCCCTTCTTTAACATTTTTTTTGAAACATATTGCTTTCAGTTAGAAGCAAATATTCTAACTTAAATTGCCAAATTTGATTTACTACACTGATTATGGATATATCTGCTATCGAACGCTTCATAATGGGTCTTAAAAAAATTTATATTGATGTTTTACTTTTGGTTGAATTGGAAATAGAATTTAACTACTTTATTTTTCTCTCATTTTTCTACATTCTACAGGGTGTCCTATAAATAATGGGTCACACTTCTAGGGGGGATAGTAGACACCTAGACGAGTCAGAATCACATAGGATTCGGGGGTCCCAGACCAAACCCCAGGGAGTTAAAAATGGAGCGACACCCCAAAAAAATTATTGAAAAATTCAATTTGTAGAAGAACTGCTATTGGTGAAATTTAATTATGGTCTCAAAAATTGTGGTTTAATATGATCTTTAAAATTATCTCAAAAATCTTCACCTTAAATTTTTTTATTATGAAAAAATTAAAAAAAAACAAAAAAATGTGAAAATTCTGCCCAAACCTCATTTTGTATTTCGAAATAATCTCTTTTGATTTTATAATCTGAAAGATCATAATTGTAAACCCTTAAGTCCAAAGTTTCACGTAAATACCATCAATATTAAACGCTTGAGATCCTGTTAAGGTTCGTTTTTTTACGTGCGCAAACTGGTTTCCTATAGCCGTTTCCAAAACGGCAGTTTGCGGACCCAAAAAAGGGGCTTAAACCATGCTTTAACAGGATCTCCAGCATTGAATATTGATGGTTTTTACGTGACACTTTGGACTTAAGGGTTTACAACTATGATCTTTCAGATTACAAAACCAAAAGAAAGGATTTCGAAATACAAAATGAGGTTTGGGCAGAATTTTCACATTTTTTGTGGTTTTTAACTTTTTTCATAATAAAAAAATTTTAAGGTGAAGACTTTTCAGATAAATTTAAAGATTATATTGAATCACAATTTTTGAGACCATAATTAAATTTTTACCAATAGCAGTTCTTCTACAAATTGAATTTTTCAATAATTTTTTTATGGTGTCGCTCCATTTTTAACTACCTGGGATTTGGTCTGGGACCCCCGAATCCTATGTGATTCTGACTCGTCTAGGTGTCTACTATCCCCCCTAGAAGTGTGACCCACTATTTATGGGACACCCTGTATAAAGTCGTACCCATGGGTACGACTTAATCTATAGATCTATAATCTTCAATGTAGCTTAAATCGTCATTGGTGACAATTCCTGCTGACTTAGTACAGTTGTGCATTTCTTTCTGCATGGATATAAATTTCTTTTTTTTCTGGTTTAGCAGCTCTTAAAATTCAATTTTCTCCACATAATTTCATTTTTTCTTTAATTTATTTCCATTTTCATCAAGCTTTTAGTAGGTTAAAATATATCTTAAGGTATCTATACTTGTAATTAAAAAACTAATTAAACATATACCTCAGTATTAATTAGATACTGAATTTTTATGCATCCCAATTTTATGTACTCATTATTTTTTGTTGATGTCTATAATTTCAATGATATTTGACACTTTAAAAGTTACCATACTTTAATAATACTCTGTATTAGGGTTTATTGCATTTATATTATAACCTCCTTCCATCATTACTTGAATACCTGATGTTTAATTAAGATGAAATTATTTTTTATGGAAAGAAGACACTCACTGTGTTATATTTTCAATCAGGCATCTGTATAAATGGGATCTCTTCTAAGAATACGGATTTCGACTGTCAGGGGTTATGATAAGGGAAAATTCAACCAAATATTTCGGGGAGCTTGAGAAAATCCTTTGTATACATTTTTGTAAATATTTCAGTGTGAATGCGTTTTGTTTGTATGATTTTTTGCTACTATTTGCTATAAAATAATTTAAAGAACTTAGTCTGTCTTATTTCAATGTTTTCATAAAAGCTTCGTGAACAAGTCTTAACATCCTTCGTATGATGGGGTGGGGTTGCTTTTTTAGAATTAATTTATGCTTTAGATGGATTTTTAATTATGTTTAACCTTAAACAGGATTAATAAGAACTTATGCTCAAAAATTAAACGAGCTCAGATTACCCTAAGACGGGGGCATTTTGAGTCGCTAGAATGTGGACAAAAGTTGCCAGAAGCTATGAAAGACGGGTTCTTGTGGGGTCCAGGATAGAATTAGAACTCGGGGTACCAACAATTATCATGCTATACTCTTAAACATTGGAAAAAGCTTCTGTTTTTAAAATGTCGTCTGCCTTAAAAATACAATACTTGCTATACTATCGTCTTTTAGTTTGAAGAATATGAAGATGAACCCTTAAGGGCATTACCAGTAGCTGAGTTGCCCATTTTATAAGTAATGTTCCTGGAAAATACTAGGAACGTTACTGTAAAATACTGAAACGTTCCGCAGAAAATGAAATTCCCCATTAAATAAAATAATCACGACCGGGATTCAATCCGAAAAACTATTGCATGAGAAGCAAACGCTTTACCACTGAGCAAGCCGTGACTCAATGATATGAATTCCACATAAAATATTACTTAAAATTAAGATCCAAGTCTGAAATTTCGATCGGTTGATTCTTTGGGAACATTTTGAAAATTAGATACAAAAAGACGTTTTTGGCCCAATTAAGGCAGCAAAAAATTTGTGTAAAAATATTTGGATGTAGGCATGAGAGGTGTACAACACTAACTAGGAACGTTTCTGGAGTTTATGCGGAACGTTTCTAATATTTTTTACAGTGCATGGGGTACTAAGAAACATCCGAAATTCCACTGGATTTTCCTTTAAGTTTATGAAGTTCACTTTTTTACAGGATGATAATGCACCAGCTAAATAAAAGCGCAAATGAATTATTTACTTATATTATATCTTATTACCACAAACGACTGTATCTTGTTTCCCCACGAGGGGTATAAGAATGATTTAGCTGGCGGCACCAATTTCAAACGGGAATTTTTTTTACTGAAATAATTATTTTAGAATAAAATTTTTTTTAATGGGATATAAAGTAGTATAATCAGGATGGTCTCGGGAACACCCTTTTATACTAGCAAAACATATATGAATATTTAAATTCAAAAGAGTGTTATTCAAACAGTTGAAAAAAGTACTTCTAAAAATGTAATATGTTGTGTGGGTGAGAAATCAGTAAAGGATTAAGATTTTTGCATAAAATTAACATTTAAACGAGGAATTACTTAAACTGGAAAAGAAAAGCCAAAAATGTATCGAGCTTTTTCCCTTCTCGATTCCGTTATTGCATTTATAACCAATTTTGATCTATAATAGTAAAGTTATTGTACTTAATCAATTTTAAAAATTGAAATTTTATCCTTGTGATTAGCTGCTTAAATATTACGAAAGAACCTTAAGGCTAAGCGCGCACAAGAGACTTCTGTCGCGGCGACTATAAACACTAGGTCACTCGATAACAATGCATTTCTATGATAGATTTTTGACAATCGGCCAAAAGTCTCGTCGCCTGTGCACTCGCTCTAGCTTCTTGCAATAGCCAGGGTGATAATTTAGGCTAAGCGCGCACTAGAGACTTTTGTCTCGGCGACAAAGACAAAATTGCTTCCCTGGCTATTGCAAGAAGCTAGAGTGCGCGCACATGGCGACGAGACCAAGATCACTAGGCCAAGAATTTCCTCATAGAAATGCATTGCTCTCGAGTGACTAGTGTTTTAAGTCGCCGAGACAAAAGTCTCTAGTGCGCGCTTAGCCTTAGTCTCTGTCGCCGTGACAAAAGTATCTAGTGCGCGCTTAGCATAAGAAGGAAATAGGATTTTTATTATTTGCTTAGAGTTTACTTTTGGTTGACAGCAGGGAAAGTTATATGAATAATGGTTGAATAAATCTTTTTAAAAACACTATTTTGAAAATATTTTAAAATTTTCACAAATTATTTAACTTAAAAATTAACTAAATTATTTTTAGTAAAGAAGTATGCTTTTTTAAATTTAAGCTTATATAGTTCTTTATTAAAATTAACTTGTAAACTTTTAACGACAGTATCATTAATGACAATTTTGTCTATTAAATTTTATATATTATTATAAAAAATTTTGGTTGCAATGCTCAAGACATAAAAAATTAAGCAGGATTTTTTAAAATTTCAATGGGTTTTTTCAAAGTTAAATAGATTTCTTTCAATATTGAATTGTTTTTTTTTTCAAAGTTTAGGATATTTTTTAAATTTTAGTCGGTTTTTTTCAAAATTAAAACTAGGTTTCAATAAATAAGAGGTGTCTTTACAATTTCAGTGAGTTTTTTTAAAGTACAAAAAGTAGTTTCAACCTTAAAAAAACCCACTTAACTATGGAAAAACTGCTATTATTTTGATAGAACACATTTAACATAGAAAGAACTCAGTAAAATTTGAAAAAAAAACCCCACTTACTTTAAAAGAGAAAACCACTTAATTCTGAAAAACTCACACTTTTTCCGAAAAGACCGAGTTTTATGTTTTTTTCTTTTCAGGGTTTTATTGAAAAACCTGATAAAACCAAACCCACTTGGGGTTTTGCCAACCCTGGCCAGGGCCCCAAATGCTTTTCATGGCGCCATCTACTTAAAGACGTTAAAACTACGCTGATGCATGACATGTTCAAGAGTAAAAGAACTAAGTTGGGGCTGGACTCGGGTGTTCTGTACTAATCGGATCCATAAGTACTGTATTGGTTTGAGTTAAGATTATCTTTAAAATTTATGTTTCTAGTGGTTAATAAAAAAATTTAAATTTTAAAGTTTTATCCTTTCTCTAAATCAGGGTTCGCGAGTAAGGATTTTTTTCGAAAAGAAAAGAAAACGTGTTGAGTTTTATTCCAGATTTCAATAAATTTCCGGGAATTCCATGTAAAAACTGATGAATAAAAACATACGGGAAAATATCATGTGTTTTTGGATAAAATTTAATGTGTTTTTTGGAAGAAAAGAAATATCTGTCACTGAAAAAAAATTAAATTTTAGTGGAAATCGTAATTTAAAAGGGAATTAAACTACCATTAAGAAGCTACTGTTTGTTTCCTTTTTCATTCATTTTTTTTATTTGCAAATAATTGGTTAAACAAAATATTGTTATTTTATTACGATGTGTTTGAAAGTATTTATTCCGTACTAAACTTTCTTATCCGATAAAGTTACTTACTTAGGATGCATATTCCCGGTGTTCTTTTATAAATTCAACCAATAATTTTCAGGGGCTTAGCCAGAGTGGGGGATTAGGGGATATATCCCTCCCGAAAGTTCTAAATTTTCCTGTTTTTGACCATAGAAAAGGACTAAATTAACCCCATATCCCACTTTGAATTTTTTTCTGGCTACGCCACTGATGATTGTTACCATAACGCCTTAAGGTTTAAGAAATTTAATGTTTGTATGTAGAAAAAAATAGCACAAAAACATTCATAAAACAGTAAAATATTTTATTTCCTCCCATAGAACATATATAAAGTTTCTTTTATTCAACTATAATATAAAGAGCAATGTAAAAAAGGCTCTAACAGTCTCTCACAAATATCCGCGGTCGCTTAAACAGTAGCAGTTTTGTCAACAACTTTCACTCATCTATAAAAACTTTATAAATCTAGGGTACAAAATTTTTTTGTGAGTTGTCAATTATAGATGTTTTTCTTCACTGCAATGTATTAATAGTTTATAAAAAAAGAAGTTAACTGCTCAATTATGTGCATTAACTTGTAAAAGAAGAGAGTACAGTGAAATAAATATTAGAAAGCATACACATGATAAAGTGATCAAAATCTTCAAACAGATAAAGGGATATATGAGAGGTTTTAGACTATAGGGCCTTTCAAATATTACGTAAGCACCTAGGGAGGGGGTTTGCTCTTCGCTTATTTTTCCTGACAAGGGGGAGGGGGGATATGAGTGATGCTTACGTAAGATACTGGATTTTTGAAAATAACTTGCTTCTTGCATACATAATTTTAAAACTCAACCAAAAATAAATTTAACAAAAAATTGAATTAGGAAATCTGACGTAAGCACTTTTTTCTGGGGATGGACCCGCCAAACATTTTGAAATTTGAACCCCAAAAAGTAGTGTTTCGACTCATTTTTGAACCCTTAGGGTTACACCCAAAAAGGACAGCTCCTTGTATAAGTCACCTAATTTTCAAGGAGAAAAAAACAGTACTTACTAAAAAGGGATGTCAAAATTTCGGGAGGGGGGTCTGGCAGTTTCTCACATAATTATGGTGGGGGGTTTGAGATTTGCTTATCTTTGCTGACAAGGGGGGTTAAAATGACCAAAAAAGTGCTTACGTAATATTTTAACGACCCCTATTTAATAAAAACAGGATATCAGGGGTACTTAAAAGAAAAGTTAAAACATTTCTTGTGAATTTACCTATTATATTTTAAATACAGGAAGAACACATCATGAATCAATGGATTTTTATCAATGTGTGCAACTTATGTATCAACAATGTGCGCAGACGTTTCAACGGTACTCCAGTTTTCTCTAAGTGTTTTGTGCACTATATCAGGAGTTATTTAAAGAAATTTTTAATCATATAAAAATGAAACACATTTCTTAGTTTTGTTTGCAATTTTACTTATTCCGTATGCACGGCTGAAAAGTCCGGACAGAAAAAATATTTGGAGGAATTACCAATCCATGAAAAACTATATAATTTTTATAGATTGTTTCTCAAAATAAGTACTATAATTTTTTTATACTTTTAGCTTTGAAACCCTGAGTAGATAGTTCTCTACATAAAGTACTTAAATGTAATGCACAATGGAGTAATACACCTCTTTAAGCAGTCATTTACATACAAAACGTCTTCAAATGGAATTATTCATACAACTGTGAAACGTAGTTTAATGGATAAGAAACATGTTCTAAGTGCTGACATTAATGTAATTGAAAGAGTTTTTTAGCTTTCTTAAAAATACGAATTGATTTTGAAATGTATTTGTTTTACACAGTAATAGGTTTCTGGATATTTACAGTGTTGAGTTCTTTCAATGGCTGGTGTTTAATCTTTTCTGAAAGAAGACTCTTTAATTTTTTAAAACCTCGTTGGCGATTAAGATCTTCCTTTTCCATCTAAAACGAAATTCAATTTTCTTCCACGAACGATCATATTTTGTTCATTGGCAATTTACATATGGGTTTTCCAACGATCTAATCTTAAAACACCCGAATGGTTCTTAGGAAATAAGAAAAAGTAGAAGGGATGCAAGATTATCTTGTTTCAATTTTTAAATTTCCTTCTCATTGTCCAGCAAATACCATTGTTTATCATGTTCTGAAAGAGTTTTGATATTTTCTAAATACACTAGCGGAAATAAAAATCCCAACACCAAGAAGGAAAGGAGATATCAAATTCAAATTTATTTCTATGATTGCACATAGTGTCAATGTGAATTGATTTAAAAATCAGCCTTCCTGGATGTTAGGGGACCGAGAAAACCAGGAAGGAGTGTTGTCTCCATAGGTGTCCATTACCGCCGTCACACGTCATGGTATTGAGTGAAAGGGGCTCTAAATGACTTTCGAGGGATTGGAGGACCATGTTGCCTCCTCAGGTAGTCCAAATTCATATGGTGCACCAGCGAATGTGGCATACCGGGCTAGGTGATTTCTCCTCTTTCTCCGGACATGTTTTGTGGGTGTTGGTTCTAGAGAACGGGAAAGACGGGGTAAAAATGCAACCTAGGGGGTTAAGAAGAAAGCTTGGACATTGAATACAACATGTGGTTATGCATATTTCTCTTTAAATTTGTCCCCAGGACAAGTCTGAAGGTAAGGACGGTCTACCGGCTGAAAAACCTCAATGACGCAGTTCTGGTTGGAAAAAGTACTGGTGAATCATACTCAAGAGTTGCAGAAATGGAATCCAATGCATCCCCACTCCGTTACCCTGCTTCACCACTCCGTGGAACGATTAGGAAATCATCAACTGAGTGCGCTCTCTCCATTGTGTCTTCAAACTCATACCCAACCGTCGTGGAAATCCAAACCGAAGCAGGATTCTCTCCTAAACACAATTTCATAAAATTGGGATTTTCATTTCCTTATTTCGTGCACTATTGGAAACAGAAAGGCCTATTTTCAGCCCCTTGTTTATAGACAAAGATGTAAGAAGCTATGCGGACTAAACGGACAATCCGCAGTACTGCAAACGACATCCATCCCACTGCCGCTTGTCCTCAGTATGATCTACCGGTACTTTGGCCAACCCGAGCTGCTTCATTGAGGTTTTTTTAGACGGTTGTCCGTCCTTACCTTCAGATCTATCCTGGGGACAAATTTCAAGAGAAAAATTTACAAACACATGTTTTATGCAATGTCAAAGCTTTCTTCTTAACCCCCTATGTTGCATTTTTACCCTGGCATATCCGTTCGTAAGAACCGAAGCTCACAAAACATGTCCGGAGAAAGAGGAGAAATCACCTAGCCCGGTATGCAACGTCCGCTGGTGCACCATATGAATTTGGACTACCTAAGGAGGCAACATGGTCATCCAATCCCTCAAAAGTCATTTAGATCCCCTGTCACTCAATACCATGACGTGTGACGGCGGTAATGGACACCTATGGAGACAACACTCCTCCCTGTTTTTCTCGGCCCCCTAATATCCAGGAAAGCTGATTTTTTAAGCAATTCACATTGATATACTATGTGCAATCATAGAAATAAATTTGACTTTGATATCTCCTTTCCTTCTTGGTGTTGGGATTTTTATTTCCGCTAGTGTAATTTCTTTTGAACAAATTGCCATCCTGTTATTTCGGAAATTTTTATTTGCATCAGGAAATAGAAAATTGGTTTTAAGCTGCTCAAGGGCGATTCCACGAAAAGTGGTCCTGGCAAACCGAAAATTTTTTTCCACATAACATGAAAAAAAATCTTATTTTTTGAATGAAAAATGTTCATTTCTTTCTATTTCAGCAAAAAAATTTTTTGAATCAGATTTTGGCTATTTTTGACAGCACTTAAATGGGATGCAAAAATGCATTGAGGGGATACAATTTCAAAAGTATTTTTCCTTATTTACTTTTAATTTTTTTTTGGAAAAACTGACAAATATCATTAATACTAATATCCCACTATAATTATATACCATGTATTTTCAATAAAATTTTTATTTAGGTTTTAAAACCCCAAAATATAAACGCCTTTTTTTGGTCACACACGTAACGCAAAAAGTAGTTAAGTTTTTCTCCAAGGTCAAATAATTGGAATAAAATAAAAATATCTCGTATTATAAATTAACTTGATATATGGATCATATACCTTGACTTTCATCTTTATTCATAAAATAGAAAAAAAATAACAGGGCTTTCAAAAATCGGTCACACACGTAACGTTTTTGAAAAATTTTCTATACATATTGGATTGTTGCATTTAACGTGTCACTATGAAGGATTTAGAATAATAATAAAAAAACACTTGTTCTGGTACTTAACTGTTTATCCTTGAGTATAAAAGAAGTAAAAATAATCTAATTTAAGAATTATTTACTTCCATACCAAAACGAAAAAATACCGAATTCTTGCCTACATAATTACTGATCTATAATGTAATTTTGTTTTAATTAATTCTATTTTTTATTTAGAATTGATTGTTATTGTATCTGAGAAGAAGAAATTGTAATATACTGGATCAAAATATTACGTATATGGTTTATAACTACATGGTTCAGGGTTAAGAGGGAGCAGGTGATATATATTCCCTTTTCAAGCTGGATTTTATCTCACAAAAACATAATTGGATATAAATTTAGTTACTTGTGGAATGTTACATACTCTTGTGAGACAGAAAAACAAGTCTAAATTTGGAAAAACTTATGTTCAGTCATCATTTGATTTTTTCAATTTAATAAAAGAACTTATTCATTCGACGAAAATATGTTTAATAAATAAGGATGGAATTGAAGCAAGGATAAACAAGGATAGTCCCTGGGAAGATGTAAAAACATTCCCAGTCTTCACAAAAGATGCACGTAAACGGGTAAAATTGAACAATGGCACACAGATGCTGATGTTAAATGTATACTCCGAATTTTTGTCAGTAACTTACAATGATAAATGGGGTAAATAATCTACAAGTAGGTGAGTAGTTGTTAAGTTGTGATGAAGAACAATATGTAGGAGAAGTCATATCAATACATCTATGTGGATAGTTTCTATTATGGACCCTTCAGTATAATATTAGAAATGGTCAGAACATCCAGAAATTTGGTTTTACTCAAAAGCTATAAATTAAAAAAAAACCTCCAACCATGGTAAATCACGAAAGACCCTTAAGTTCATATTATTGTAAAATTGAGTGCAATTAATGTTTTTGTTTACATTTTGAATGACTTTGACAGACGAATTTCGCACGGTCACACACGTAACGCTCTTTGGCCACACACGTAACAAAAATATTTTAATTTATTACAGGCAGTGTAAAATTTTTTAAAAAATAATATTGCGTAGGATAATTACCTTACACATCTAGGTACACACAAAAAAATTGAGGCATTAATTGCTTTTCAAACTTCACACGAAATTGGAAAATAATATGAGGTGTAGCATATTAATAGGTTTTCCGAGTCACACACGTAACGCTACTTTTGAAAATTTATTTAAAATTATAGAATTCTCTGATCATAAAACTTTCACCACTAAAATTTTTCTACATGATCTCTAATATCATGGTAAAATACACAGATAATTATTTTTATAACTTCATATTAATATTCAGTGTTATTTGCCAAGAAACAGCGTGCAAATGTCACACACGTAACGGTGGAATCGCCCTCAATTCGTTTTACGTGGCCTTAGATTATAAACCAAGAATAAATCCAATTAAGATAACTTAAATTAAATCATAATATAATGCTAATAAGGAAAATGAACATAGAATTTACTTCAGTTTTGTAAGTTGAGTGAACCATATTAAGAATAAATCTATAATGTCTATGCTAAAAGAGTCTACTAAAAAACCTGTTCTTTGAATAGGATGTAAAATAGTTTCACACAGATCCTGATGATAAAGAATGCATGGGAAATAAAGTTAATCATCAATTTAAATTTTTCACTAATGCCAAATATTTCATCGAAAGAATCTGGAAGTTAAATTATTTACTTATAAGATTTACAAAATATACAAAAACTCACAAATTTCATTCAATGTAACACGGAACTGTAGAGAGTGTCCATATCTAAAAACTTTTTGATACAAAGAAACCAGATCGGATTCTTTGTTTTTGTTTTGTGACCCAAGAGAGGAATATGTTACACGTGACAAAACAATGAAGCTCCGAAGATATTTTCGACGCCAAGTTCTTGCTTCTATTCTGGGGAAAAATTACAATGAGTTAATTTACTATGATCTTATTTAAATAAACTTAAATAACATTATTTAATCTTAACAAGAATAAATTTCTTGTAAGATAAATCAATGAAAGGTTTGACCCTAGTCGAAAGAAAGTTCTGAGAAATTGGGAAATTTGTGCTATCTAGAAAATTAATGTTAAACGTACTAAAAACAAAAGGAATAAACGCTTAACCATCCCTATCCAACATAACTGCAAAGTACTTTTTTTGTTTCTAAACTTCTTTAAGTATTCTGCTTCTGACTATTAAACAGACCTTAAAAGATTTTAAAGCTTGATCTGAGAAAAAGTGGCCTACGTCACCACTTATACAAATTGAATTCGGTAATTTTCTAAGACTAAGCAAATGTAAATTCCAAACCAAGTGAGTGTTCTAGGCAGGAGAAAAAAATATTTTCCCGTTTTAATAAAGTAACCCCTCCCCCGTTTGCAATTTATTACTTAAGGGAGTAAAGTGTGAAATAGTAAAACTGTTGGATCCTGTTTGAAGATTTAATCTGGATATTAAATTTTGCGTGCTGTGCTTCTGATAATTCAAGGTAAGATTTGAGATGATATTTATGAGATAAATAGTTTTTTTAGATCCTACTACTATATTATAATTGTGAAAGTTTGTGAGTATGTGCAAGACCATCTATATAACATACAGGGTGTCCCACGAGAAGTAGCCCAACCCCTTTAACTTTTGAACCCCTACAGATGTAGTCATGAAAGTGGGGTTTAGGTATAGTAAAATGACCATGCTCTCGATGAGATAACTTTCAACGCCCTCTAGCGGAAACTTTAGGAGTTATAATTTTTTTTTACCATGAGATTCTTTTTTTTTAAGAATTATTTATTGAACTAGAAATAAAAAAAAAAGAAGAAAATTTACAAGTTCACATAGTCACCTGGGATCTCATGGTCCATGTAGGGGGCCTTAATTATGTATAACAAAAATTTAAAATACAAACTAGGAGAAAAAAACACAGGAAATACATACATGAGATGGATATGGTGGCAAACAGGGCGCCAATAAATTATATTTTTGCCATAATGATGCATAAAGTGCTTAAAATAATTATAAATCATACATTAAACAGAGCAAAAGAAATCATCAATATCCTCAATAGTAAACAGATATTCCTTTAATTGCTTTTTGAATAAATGTTTTGAAGGGCTATTTTGAATATGTATAGGTAACTTATTAAAACACTTAGGGGCTATGTAACAAAAATTTTTAGAGAATATGGATTTATTAGGTTTAGGAATAAAGTATAATATGTTAGGTCTTCGTAGGTTTACGACATTGCGTTTTCGACAAATGTTGGGGTTTAGATAGAGATGGAGGCAAATTTTAAAATAAAAAAGATGGTGAATTGGAAGTATATTTAAGGAATTGAAGTAGTTTATATTATTTGTGTGTAAGTGCGCTTCATTATTTAAAAACCTCAGGAATCTTTTTTGCAGCCTCTCAATTCTTTTTAAGTTGATCATGTAATCTCCTCCCCACACAACTAAACCGTAATTAAGTTGTGAATGAACCCAAGAATAATATAAATTGATTAGTAATTTATTATTTAACTTTTGTTTTAGGTAATAAAAGTTACACAGTACATACCTTAGTTTGTCTGATATATATTTTGTATGGGATTTCCATTTCAAATTTGAGTCTATGTGCAGTCCGAGGTATTTTATTGAGGACACGTTATCTAAGGGTTTACAGGCGCAATTGCTATGAGTATTGCAGTATTTTTCATGATATTTTATAGAGAGATAATTTGCTTGGTTTTGCGTAAGGGAAAATATCATATATTTAGTTTTATCAACATTTAAATTTAAATCATTATGAAAAAACCAGTCGCGAATTTTTATAAGGTCATCATTTATCACAAAATTAAGGTCTTCCATTGAATTTTCTGAGTAAAGTAAAACTGTGTCGTCGGCGAAACTTATCAATTTACCATATAGTTTAAGGTTGCACAGATCGTTAATGAAGATTAAAAACAAAAGGGGACCTATTTTAAAAACTATTTGAGGTATGTGAAAAAAGTCAATGACTAAGTTGTAGAGCAGCATCGATTCAGTAGGAAAAGACACCTTAAGCAGAAAAATATCTTGAATAAAACCCCTAAAACGCACGCTCAATTAGGTTGAATTTACGTAGTTTTTACGTCTGAAGACGCTCCTCACGAGGTGAAAATGAGAAATTTTTATTTTTATGATTTATAAGTAAATGACTAAAAGTCTTCTTAGTTCATTAAATTGAAAATTTCTCATTTTAACGATTTAAGACGTAAAATCTACGTAAACTCAACCAATTTGAGCGTGCGTTTTAGGGATTTTATTCAAGATATTTTTCTGCTTAAGGTGTCTTTTCCTACTAAATCGATGATGCTCTACAACTTAGTTATTGCTTAGTCATTGAAATCATTCTTAAATTTCATGATTTTATTCAATACACTATTTTATTAGCTAAAAACTATTTCGTTGTTAAATTAGAAGGAAAAAAGAAATACTCATAATTTAATTTGATATAAAACTTGTGTTAGTTTTCACCAAGAATAAGTTTAAACTTAATTATCCCATGGAGATCGCAAGCGTTGATTTAAATTTGACTGAACTGCGTTATTTGTGGGGTACGCAGCTTTAAATTTATGATTTGTTGCCTTAAGTGCCTGCTCTACAGATCTATATTTCCCCGCATATTATTTTAATCCCTTTCTACTCAAGAAGAAGCTACGCGATTTCCCTAAGTAACCCTGATTGGTCAGTCCGCTTAGTTAAGGGGTCATCCATAAATTACGTGAGGTGTTTTTTCCAAAATCTGGACCCCCCCTCCCCCCTTGGTGAGATTTAGTGAGATTTTGCTGGACCCCCCCCTCCCCCCAAGTGAGATTTACCTACAACCTTTAAAAATAATTTTCTATCCAATTCGTTTGCATTTTGGGGAAAAGGACATTATTCCGCCTAAAAATCACCACAGTATCTTATCTGTGGGTATTATTTCTTTCTCAAACTAAAAAAAAATCGTTTGATTTCGAACTTAAAAAGTTGACGTGAGATTTTCATCGACCCCCCCTCCCCCTTGGTGAGATTTTGTGAGATTTTTCCAAACCCCTCCCCCCCTTTTTGACCTCACGTAATTTATGGATGGCCCCTAACACGTCAAAGCGTCAACGCCTACCATCCAATTACGTCATCTTGGATGGTAACAATTCTGATAGCCTGATGGGCCCTCCCTGAGTAAGCCCATTTCAGCTTGTTATAATTTTATGCTTGGCCCTTTTTGGGATACGAGAGTTATGTAACTGTATGAAAATCAAAGTTTTTAAAGATTGTTTGTGTTTTTGATGCAGTATGTTTGTAGGGTATGACGCAGGGTCTTGTACCATTTAACTCTTACCAAACCAGGATGTTAATAAAACTCCCTAAGCCAGACTAAAATATTTTAATATCCAATTAGCGAGCGCAGCGAGCCTGGATCGCGAAGCTATCCATGAATTGCGGATTAGTTAAAGAGCGAAGCAAGGGAGGCAGCCCCTTAGTCACTTTACAATTAAGGATAAATTTATATTTAGGTTACAGTTTAGAAATCTTTCAAGTTGAGCTAGCTCTGTATATGTGGATGTGTGATATTCAATACACAAAACTTCCTTTTCCATTATTTTTCTATGATAATGTTTGTTGATGAAAGTAGAATTTTACTGAGCTACTGCTATAAATGTTGAAACGGTATTGATGTTACCGTTAAAGTATAGAATGCAGTTATTTCATAGAAAACCTAGTTATTCTATGAAATAACTGATCGTGTCCGCGTTAAAGTGTGTAATATGTTATTAATTTCACACTTTAACTAGTTATTCTATGAAATAACTAGGTATTCTATAAAATAACACTAATGATAGACAGTTAAAGTGTAAAATAAACAATTTATCTAAAATGAAATTAAACTAATGGACAATTAAAATGAAAAAGAAGGAATTTATCTAATTTATGCAGCGCATAAATGGTATTCATAGAAACGTACCATAAAATCATTTTTTACTACAAGGATTAATAAAATGACACTTGGAATTACAATTAATTAATTCCCTGTGGCCTGGAATAGGAATAGGTGGAAGGTAAATGTATTAGTCATGTGAGATATATGATATAGATTATTTTGCTTCTTCCCCTAAATCCCGACACCCCAAAATCCTTACGGGGTCAAAATCCCGACACCCCAAAATACCGACAGGGTCGAAATCCTCACAATCAATTGCCCGGCATGTAAGTTGCGAGATAATTGATCTCTAATTTTAAATAAGGGCATTCTATTTAAGTTTCATGTTGCTTGACCACAGGTCAAGGTTGCTCTTTTTGGCTAAAAATCAGTGTAAAATAATGTTGAAGTTACTAATTGATATTTTGTATTTCCTACATTTATAGCATGTATTTTTGGTTCGGGCTGACCATTGGTCAATCCAGTTAGCTTTTTGGTACTGCTATTCTTTGGTAGTGAAGTAGGTCATGTGGGGGCTCAAACCAAATGCCTTGAGACGAGTAACATTTTGCTATTGACCACTGGTCAATATATCTTGACCAGTGGTCAATCCAGTTTTTATCGCTGTTTTCAGCTTTTCTTACCTTCTCTTTCTGTCTCGCTGTTTTTTACGGGGGGGGGGGTCCATGATCTTGTGTTATTCCCATTGGACCGTTGGTAACTGTTGAATTTTTTGACTTTATATTTTAACAAAAACTGACAATATAATAGCACACCAAATTTTTAATTTGTGTTTAAGCGAAAAATGTTTAGCTGTTATTTTTTGGGGGGTCCCTGTCCTTGTGTTACTTCCATTTAACCATTGGTAACTTCTGAATTTTTCGACTTAATAACTTTTATTTATCTGGGAGCCTTGGTCAATAGTCATAAGAACATTTTTCGCTTAAACACAAATTAAAAATTTGGTGTGCTATTATATTGTCAGTTTTGGTTAAAATATAAAGTCAAAAAATTCAACAGTTACCAACGGTCCAATGGGAATAACACAAGATCAGGGACCCCCCCCTCCCTAAAAAACAGCGAGACAGAAAGAGAAGGTAAGAAAAGCTGATAACAGCGAGAAAAACTGGATTGACCACTGGTCAAGATATATTGAACAGTGGTCAAGACCAAAATTTTACTCGTCTCAAGGCATTTGGTTTGAGCCCCTATATGACCTACTTCACTGCCAAAGCATAGCAGTACCAAAAAGATAACTGGATTGACCAATGGTCAGCCCGAACCAAAAAGACACGCTATATAAATATAGGAAATACAAAATATCAATTAGCAACTTCATCATTATTTTACACTGATTTTTAGCCAAAAAGAGCAATCTTGACCTGTGGTCAAGCAACATAAAACTTAAATACACTAGCGGAAATAAAAATCCCAACACCAAGAAGGAAAGGAGATATCAAAGTCAAATTTATTTCTATAATTGCACATAGTATCAATATGAATCGCTTAAAAAATCAGCCTTCCTGGATATTAGGGGGCCGAGAAAAACAGGGAGGAGTGTTGTCTCCATAGGTGTCCATTACCGCCGTCACACGCCATGGTATTGAGTGACAGGGGCTCTAAATGACTTTTGAGGGATTGGAGGACCATGTTGCCTCCTCGGGTAGTCCAAATTCATATGGTGCACCAGCGGACGTTGCATACCGGGCTAGGTGATTTCTCCTCTTTCTCCGGACATGTTTTGTGAGCGTTGGTTCTTACGGACGGATAGGCCAGGGTAAAAATGCAACATAGGGGGTTAAGAAGAAAGCTTGGACATTGCATAAAACATGTGTTCGTGCATTTTTCTCTTGAAATTTGTCCCCAGGACAGGTCTGAAGGTAAGGACGGACAACCGGCTAAAAAACCTCAATGAAGCAGCTCTGGTTGGCCAAAGTACCGGTAGATCATACTGAGGACAAGCGGCAGTGGGATGGATGTCGTTTGCAGTACTGCGGATTGTCCGTTTGGTCTGCATAGCTTCTTACATCTTTGTCTACAAACAAGGAACTGAAAATGGGCCTTTCTGTTTCCAATAGTGCACGAAGTAAGGAAATGAAAATCCCAATTTCATGATATTGTGTTTATGAGAGAATCCTGTTTCGGTTTAAAGCACCACGACGGTTGGGTATGAGTTTGAAGACCCAATGGAGAGAGCGCACTCAGCTGATGATTTTCTAATCGTTCCACGGAGTGGTGATGCAGGGTAAAGGAGTGGGGATGCATTGGATTCCCTTTCTGCAACTCCCTGAGTATGATTCTATAGCACTTTTTCCAACCAGAGCTGCGTCATTGAGGTTTTTTAGCCGGTTGTCCGCCCTTACCTTCAGACCTGTCCTGGGGCCAAATTTCAAGATAAACATGCACAACCACATGTTGTATGCAATGTCCAAGCTTTCTTCTTAACCCCCTAGGTTGCATTTTTACCCAGTCTTTCCCGTTCTATAGAACCAGCACCCACAAAACAAGTCCGGTTAATGAGGAGAAATCACCTTGCCCGGTATGCAACGTCCGCTGGTGCACCATATGAATTTGGACTACCTGAGGAGGCAACATGGTCCTCCAATCCCTCAAAAGTCATTTAGATCCCCTGTCACTCCATACCATCACGTGTGACAGCGGTAATGGACACCTATGGAGACAGCCACATCCCTGGTTTTCTCGGCCCCCTAACATCCAGGAAGGCTGATTTTTTAATCAATTACCATTGATACTATGTGCAATCATAGAAATAAATTTGACTTTGATATCTCCTTTCCTCCTTGGTGTTGGGATTTTTATTTCCGCTAGTGTAGAATGCCCTTATTTAAAATTAGAGACCAATATGAGTTATCTGGCAACTTACATGCCGGGCAATTGATTGTCAGGATTTTGACCTGTCGGGCAAGAGGCTTGTCGGGATTTCGACCTGTCGGGCAATTGGTTTGTCGGGATTTCGACCTGTCGGGATTTCCACATGTCGGGAAAGTGGCTTGACGGGATTTCGATCCTGTCGGGATTTTGGGGTGTTGGGATGCCGACCCTGTCGGGATTTTGGGTTGTCGGGATTTCGACCTGTCGGGAAAGTGGCTTGACGGGATTTCGATCCTGTCGGGATTATGGGGTGTTGGGATTTCGACCCTGTCGGGATTTTGGGTTGTCGGGATTTCGGGGTGTCGGGATTTCGTCCTGTCGGGAAAGTGGCTTGATGGGATTTCGACCCTTTCGGGATTTTGAGGTGTTGGGATTTCGACCCTGTCGGGATTTTGGGTTGTCGGGATTTCGACCTTGTCGGGATTTCGACCTGTCGGGAAAGTGGCTTGACGGGATTTCGATCCTGTCGGGATTTTGGGGTGTTGGGATTTCGACCCTGTCGGGATTTCGCGGTGTCGGGATTTCGACCTGTCGGGAAAGTGGCTTGATGGGATTTCGACCCTTTCGGGATTTTGAGGTGTTGGGATTTCGACCCTGTCGGGATTTTGGGTTGTCGGGATTTCGGGGTGTCGGGATTTCGGGGTGTCGGGATTTCGGCTCTGTCGGGATCACGGCTGTCGGGCAAGTGGCTTGTCGGGATTCTGACCGGATACCGATTATTTTACACTTTAACGGGCTGCAGATCGTTATTCTATGAAATAACTAGTTAAATCATGAAATACAAGAGAGTTTTGCACTTTAACGGACACGATCAGTTATTCTATGGAATAACTAGGTATTCTATGAAATAACGGATTTCAAACTTTAACGGTAACATTGATACAAAAATGTTTTATTATTCAAAAAAATCAACAAAAATTATTTTTTCTATTAATGTGTGTTAGATTTTATTATGTTGATTTTTCATACCAGTTTGCTGATTTTTTTTGCTGGATGTAGTTTAACCGTATCCAACATTAAAAATTGGAAAAAATCCTTTTAAAAAACTTGCAGGTTTTTAGCATGAAATTCGGACAAATTAACTGCAGGAAACCTGCCGTCAAAGAAATCAGCATGAAACCTTTAAAAAAATCAGCATGAAACCTTCAAAAAAACCTGCAGGTTTTCTGCATGAAATTCGGACAAATTAACTGCAGGAAACCTGCAGTCAAAAAATTCAGCATGAAACCTTTAAAAAAGTCAGCATGAAACCTTCAAAAAACCTGCAGGTTTTCTGCATGAAATTCGGACAACCTAGCTGCAGGTAACCTGCAGTCAAAATCTTCAGGTTTATTGCAGGTTTATTTGTCCGAATTCCCTGCAGAAAACCTGCAGGTTTTTTTTGAAGGTTTCATGCTGATTTTTTTTGCTGGGATTGGCTGCTAGTGAACTGAATTATAATCTGCGAGCTGAATTAAATTAATTACCTAAGGAGGAAAACGGTCGTTTGGCATCTCTGTTAAGCTCTATAATCTGTGGTTTTTATGATTTAACTGTGCTGTTAATACTTATTGATAAGACTACAAGGTTTAGCGAGGTATACAAAAAAATTTTAACCATCCCCCGCAATATGTAGCTTTCTCTTAAAATTCATCCGATCACATAAGTAAGCTAACATTGGTAAACAGAGTTAACAGTTCAAATTTTGAAAGTTTGGAATTCTAGCTCTTAAAATAAACGACAAAGATATTTAAAAATTACAAGTACTTGGGGTTCAAAAATAATTCTTAAAAATTCGTGCTGAATATGCATATTTTAACAATTTCAACTTACGTTCAAAATATTTAAAAATAATATTGGTAAAACTTACTTATAAAGACCTCAGAATGATAAGCAACGTGCATAGGTGTAGTTCATATTTTTTGAAAAAGTCGGAATTGAAAGTAAAGAACTTCATATCATCCCATTTCAATGAAAGAAAATGACTAATTAAAGGGCAATTTTTCTCTAAAGGATCAATACTTATACTTGATGATGTTAAAAGTATGGTCATAATCTTAAGCTAAATCTAAAAATCCAAGTTAGTTTTTTTTAATAGAAAAAGTAAATACTTACAGTGTGAATCATACTTCAGGAGCTTCTCAGGGGGTAAGGAGATGAAAAACTCTAGGGACGGCAAAAAGGGTCCCGATGAGAGATGTATCCTTCAAAAGGTCTCTACATACCTACGCATCAAAAGAAACACTCGTGAGTTACATTCAAGGACATATATGGATAATGCAATGGCTCCTAAAAGTTACTGTGCACCGTAATTTTTTGCCTTTTACAAGAGCCGATGATAAGTTTTTGTAAAGAATAACTTGGAGTAACACTTTACTTTGCCCTGTCTTTTACTGTGGCTCGTCGTATAGCAAGTTTGTGCGCTTTGCGTGGATATTTTTAAGCCCTTCTTCTTAAAAGGTTTAAATTTAAATTTTTCATGTGGAAAAATATTAGGCGCGTGCTGATTTTTCACTCTGAAAAATTTACCATGATTATTTTTCTTCTAAAGAATGTTTCAAGTTTAAAAAGATTGAGATCCAGTATCGGGTTCCAACATGTTCTTCATGTAATCTAAGTTGCTTTCTAAGGTATTTGATTTTCTAAACTTCTCTTTTCAAAAAGTATGTCACATGTTAAATTTTATGCATAAGAATTATCTCCTGAACTTATAAATTATTCATTACCTCTCAATTTCATCTCTGATATTATTTTCCCAAGAACGCATTGTCCTCTTTAAAAAGTGTCCGATGATAGAGGAAACAGTCCCCGATGATAGAGGAAATTTTTCAGTGGCGGCTCGTCCATAGGGGCTGCGGGGCTGCAGCACCCCCAACCAAAATTTCCCGAAATTCCAATTTTTATTTGCTTTACAATATTTAAAAAATTATCTATTTACCCCTTTAATCTTTGTCTTTTATAATCCTTTTTCAATTTATAATTCTCTGCTATACCGTCTCACCAACAGATTTCTTTCCGGGTCGATCAGCCCCCGCAAGTATACCTATCTTGGTATAAAACACTATCTCTTTCATATCAAATCAAAAAATCAAGAATTTAGCATGCGAATCTGTTATAAGAAAAGGGGCTGCTTTTCAGCAGCCCCGACCAAAAGAATGATAGCATTCTCTCTTGAGAGAGCAGTGGAAAAAAAACTGAGGGAAGAAGAAAAATAACTCACTCCAACACTGTTTTAATTTTTATTTATAGCTTCTTTTTTTCTTTTCAACAGAGAGAAAAAAAATTTCTGATGTTTCGGCAATTCAATAAAGATTTATGTTTACTTTTTTGTAGCCAGGTTTTTATTTCTTTTTACAATGAACAAATTTAATTCGAAATGTAGATTTTAGTTCATAATCTCTTCGTAACCTTCATCTTCGTAATAATTAGCTATATGTAGGAATAAAGGTTAAGTGACAGTTTTTGAATACTTAATTATTAAGTGGGAAATCGAAATTTTATATTGTTCCCATATTTTCTATTTGATTTTTTCCACGTTTTTGTTATAAAGATATATATTGGGTTGTCCCATAAGTTCTGTTACTTTTTACAAAGTTTCGTGTTTGAAAATTTTTTATGAAAAACTGGTAATAGGTTGAGATTTCAAACAAAAGGGATTTTGATATATGTATATTTATGAACATAATGTGGGATTTTGCTAGTTCTCGTGATATTATTTCTTTTCAAAATGGTGGTTTGAAAAAAAGACCACAAACGACGATTTTCGCGTAATTTTTTTCTTTTGTTTAAAAAACTAGGAAGAACGCATAATTCAGGGCTAAAAAAAGTTTCACTGTATACTTGAAATGTTTAGTTTAAGATGTCATAGTTTCAAGATAATTCGATAAGTTTAACTTAGGAAATTTTGGTCCCAAACATAACATCTATTGCAAAAACTTACCTCAATAATGTTAGTCATTTCAAAGAAATTTTTACGAAAAAAAGCATCAAAATCAATAAAAAAGCTTAGGAAAGACCCAAGTATTCAAAATATGCAGTATATTAAATTATATCTGAACTTAAGCTCAGAAAATAGTGCGCACAATGCAAGCGCGCTACGTTTTAGTTTATCGCAATGACACTCGCTGAACTTACGCTCAGCGAACAAAGCAATTTTCTTCGCTTCATACGAAAACATTACAATAAAAACAACTCCTTGGCAATTAGAAATAAATCAATTGAATGGTATTATGAAAAGGTACTTTCAATGCATTAATGGCATCAATTCAATTCATTAACAAGCATTATGGTCCAAAAAACACCTGCCTTTAATTAATTCATACCAGCTGCTTAGAAAAACAATAGACGTGCTTTAAAAAACACGTGAAATTGCCAATATATGAAGTTTTAAAGCCAAAATTTCCAACCTTAAACTTATCGAATCATCTTGAAACTATGACATCGTAATCTAAACATTTCAAATATACAGTAAAACTTTTTTTAGCCATGAATTATGCGTTCTTCCTAGTTTTTTAAACAAAAGAAAAAAATTACGCGAAAATCGTCGTTTTTGGTCTTTTTTTCAAACCGCCATTTTGAAAAGAAATAATATCCCGAGAACTACCAAAATCACACATTATGTTCATAAATATACATATATCAAAATCCCTTTTATTTGAAATCTCCACCTAATACCAGTTTTTCATAAAAAATTTTCAAAGACAAAACTTCGTAAAAAGTAACAGAACTTATGGGACAACCCAATATTTTGGCATTATATCGCTTAAAATACGTTGCCAACTTGGTACCGCCGGAGCAGCACCCCTTATAATTTTACCTTCGAGCCGCCACTGAAATTTTTCATAGAACCGATTGTTTAGTATTGAAAAAAAAATCTTTTTATATCTGAAATATCTATCAAGATGTCTTAAAGTTTTTTCTAGAAAATTGTCGAGAGAAAAAAAAGAAGAAAATCGCATGTAATCATAGCAACATTCAAAGCACATACCCACGAAGATAAAGAACTCCAAGAGCATAACTGAGAAAGGTAATGGAGATCTAATAAAATCATTAGTTTTTCGGTCACGCTGTTACCCGTGGGAAATTTCGATAACAAAAGCTTAGTTTTGGAGGAATAACAATAAAAAAAGACCGTGCATCGATTATAGTCTGTGCAATTAGAATAGGCGGTTGAAAAGTCATGTGATTTCCCCTGTCTTCACACCTTTCCCCTGTGTGTTGCCATAGTTTCTACCAGTCTAATTTTATCCCCACTTCACGCCAAGCCCACAACCGCCCGAAATTGTCATTGAATCTAACTCGTGTCGCAGCAGCCAATGAAATAATCGGAACACTTTTTTCGTCATAAAAGAAAAACTAATCATGTTAGAAGTACAAATTTTTAAACAAACATACAATTATTTTTTTCAAAAAGATTGTCGTTTCGTTTTTAAAATAATTCGAATTAGTTTAATAATTATTAAGATTCAAAGTTTCAATTTAATTTCTCGCACTGCCCTAAATGATGTGCAAAAATAAGGCTGAACCCCTTACGTTTTCTCCTTCGTTACCTAGGCAACGAACTTCAACTGATGACCTCCAACTGCCTATTTTAATTACACAGACTATAGTCACACATCTCAAATTATACGTTGTTGGTGGAAAAAATGGTATAAAGCATTCCTTTTAGATTGATATTAAATGACTATATTTATCAGTTGACGAGATATTAAATTATTTTCAAATAATAATAATAATAATAATAATAATAATAATAATAATAATAATAATAATAATAATAATAATAATAATAATAATAATAATAATAATAATAATAATAATAATAATAATAATAATAATAATAATAATAATAATAATAATAATAATAATAATAATAATAATAATAATAATAATAATAATAATAATAATAATAATAATAATAATAATAATAATAATAATAATAATAATAATAATAATAATAATAATAATAATAATAATAATAATAATAATAATAATAATAATAATAATAATAATAATAATAATAATAATAATAATAATAATAATAATAATAATAATAATAATAATAATAATAATAATAATAATAATAATAATAATAATAATAATAATAATAATAATAATAATAATAATAATAATAATAATAATAATAATAATAATAATAATAATAATAATAATAATAATAATAATAATAATAATAATAATAACTTATCATCCCAATTCTAAAGTTAAACCGCCCCAAAAACCTCACTACGTCTTATAGACCGATCGCACTCACGTCGGTAATCTGCAAAATATTCGAAAGAATTCTAAATCAGAGAATCATAAATACTCTACTAGAATTCCCCCTTCTAGATAACAACCACATGGGGTTCCTTCCGTTCAAGGACTGCCAGTCCTGTCAAGCCAAAATATATAACGAAATAAAATTAGCACATAGAGAAAAGCAACATATCATATGCATATCACTCGATATAAAGTCTGCGTACGACTCTATTTGGCAGGAAGGTCTAGTCCATAAACTAGCTAGTCTGGGATTTGGCGGCCGTTTCCTAAACTGGATACTCGGGTTCTTAAGTGACCGAACCATTAGAGTCAGATGGAGAGGAACACTCTCCCGCCAATTCAATAACAACAGGGGAATCCCACAAGGCAGCGTTCTATCACCTATACTGTTCACCCTTTTTATGAAGGACATATATGAGGCCATTCACCCGCTGACAGATTGTTTCATCTATGCTGACGATATTTTTCTCGTAGCGAGAAACACCTCTTTCCAAATGTTGAGGAACAGTCTTCAATTCTCCCTGACACAGATCGCAAAGTGGTGCGAATACTGGAAATTATCGATAAGCCCCGGTAAATGCCAGGCCATCAATCTCTCTAAAAAGAGACAGGTTCCTAACACGACGTTCTCGTTAAACAATAAAAGCATAGAATGGACGAATGACATGAAAATACTTGGGGTAACCTTCTCCTCCAATTGCAACTTTAGCCACCACGCAGACTATCTGAAGAAAAAATGCATGCGGAGAATGAACGCATTGAAAGTAATCTCTGGGAAAACTTGGGGCGTCAAATCCTATCATATGATACAAATTATCAACTCTACGATAAGGAGCCTCCTTGATTTTGGGTTCCCTGCTACTTCGGGCGCTCCAGACTACACCCGAAAGAAACTGGAAATAATCTATAATGCTGCTTTGAGAGTGGCTACTGGTCTCCCTAAATTCACACCTCTCCCAGTCTTAAGAAAAGAAGCCGGCACCATGCCATTAAGAACAAGACATGACATGCTAAAAAAGAAATTTATTCTTCGACAACTCTCCCTAGATAAACATTCCCCTTTCTACTCCCTGGACGAATCTAGAGTGGATAATACCCTTTTCAGAGACGAGCTGGAATCTTTGGAAATAAAATACAGAGTGACTCCCGACAACATTATAAAGTATTCCTACCCAGTCATCCCTTGGAAGGACCCGAAGATTTCTATCCTCATTAACGTCCTCCCTTTCCAAGATAAATCCTTGCCAGAAGGTATGATTGTTCAACTTTACAAGGACTTTAGAGCCAACTTTCATAGCAGCATCATCCTGGCTACAGATGGTTCGAAAACGGCCAATTTTACATCTTTCGCGGCTTGGAATGAAGCCTCCGAACAGGGGTTGGTAATGAGAATCCCCCAGCTAAATTCCGTCTTCACTGCCGAAGCCCTAGGAATCAAGTGCTGTATCCAGAAATTTATAACATCGCACTCCCATTATATCATAATCACAGACAGCAAGAGCGTCCTGCAATCAATGCTCGCTATCAGCCCTAAGAGCCACTCCGTGATTCTTGACCTCCAGCGCTCCCTATCCCAAGCCTCAAAAATCGCTCAAAAAATAGACTTAATATGGGTACCAAGTCATAAAGGAATTGCCCCAAATGAAAAGGCGGACAGACTAGCGGCAATGACGGACACTAACACCGAAAACATGAACATCCTGTCCTTTGAAGACATTTACCGGGAAATAAAAAAAGACATGTTAGTGGAAGAAATGATGGAGTGGAATTCTACTAAATATTCCCGAAACTTCAGTCACCTGAACCACCTATCCCCGAAAATACGCAAGATCCCTTCTAACAGACGCGGGGACGTTTTACTGGCTCGGTTCAGAACTGACACCCTAATAACAAAAAGTCTCTTGTTTCGAAATAACATAATTTCATCCCCCAACTGTATTTGCGGAGAAGTGGAGGACAGGAAACATGTCCTATGCCTCTGCCCAATCTACTACGTAGCTAGACTGGACTTGATAAAGTCAATTTTCCCAACGCCACTTTCCGAAAACATCTTTTTAGAACTCCATCCACCAAACATCAAGGCAATGAAGGCATTAGAAAAATTCCTTCTGCTGGCGGACTATATCAACCAATAAAAGACTAGAATCAGATCTCTAGGAAACTCTGTTAGCACTCTGGAAAAAGAAGGCATAAGCGGCTCTTAAGGAGCAAGCAGAAGCCTCTAAACACCCAACCAACCAACCAACCAATAATAATAATAATAATAATAATAATAATAATAATAATAATAATAATAATAATAATAATAATAATAATAATAATAATAATAATAATAATAATAATAATAATAATAATAATAATAATAATAATAATAATAATAATAATAATAATAATAATAATAATAATAATAATAATAATAATAATAATAATAATAATAATAATAATAATAATAATAATAATAATAATAATAATAATAATAATAATAATAATAATAATAATAATAATAATAATAATAATAATAATAATAATAATAATAATAATAATAATAATAATAATAATAATAATAATAATAATAATAATAATAATAATAATAATAATAATAATAATAATAATAATAATAATAATAATAATAATAATAATAATAATAATAATAATAATAATAATAATAATAATAATAATAATAATAATAATAATAATAATAATAATAATAATAATAATAATAATAATATAATAATAATAATAATAACTTATCATCCCAATTCTAAAGTTAAACCGCCCCAAAAACCTCACTACGTCTTATAGACCGATCGCACTCACGTCGGTAATCTGCAAAATATTCGAAAGAATTCTAAATCAGAGAATCATAAATACTCTACTAGAATTCCCCCTTCTAGATAACAACCACATGGGGTTCCTTCCGTTCAAGGACTGCCAGTCCTGTCAAGCCAAAATATATAACGAAATAAAATTAGCACATAGAGAAAAGCAACATATCATATGCATATCACTCGATATAAAGTCTGCGTACGACTCTATTTGGCAGGAAGGTCTAGTCCATAAACTAGCTAGTCTGGGATTTGGCGGCCGTTTCCTAAACTGGATACTCGGGTTCTTAAGTGACCGAACCATTAGAGTCAGATGGAGAGGAACACTCTCCCGCCAATTCAATAACAACAGGGGAATCCCACAAGGCAGCGTTCTATCACCTATACTGTTCACCCTTTTTATGAAGGACATATATGAGGCCATTCACCCGCTGACAGATTGTTTCATCTATGCTGACGATATTTTTCTCGTAGCGAGAAACACCTCTTTCCAAATGTTGAGGAACAGTCTTCAATTCTCCCTGACACAGATCGCAAAGTGGTGCGAATACTGGAAATTATCGATAAGCCCCGGTAAATGCCAGGCCATCAATCTCTCTAAAAAGAGACAGGTTCCTAACACGACGTTCTCGTTAAACAATAAAAGCATAGAATGGACGAATGACATGAAAATACTTGGGGTAACCTTCTCCTCCAATTGCAACTTTAGCCACCACGCAGACTATCTGAAGAAAAAATGCATGCGGAGAATGAACGCATTGAAAGTAATCTCTGGGAAAACTTGGGGCGTCAAATCCTATCATATGATACAAATTATCAACTCTACGATAAGGAGCCTCCTTGATTTTGGGTTCCCTGCTACTTCGGGCGCTCCAGACTACACCCGAAAGAAACTGGAAATAATCTATAATGCTGCTTTGAGAGTGGCTACTGGTCTCCCTAAATTCACACCTCTCCCAGTCTTAAGAAAAGAAGCCGGCACCATGCCATTAAGAACAAGACATGACATGCTAAAAAAGAAATTTATTCTTCGACAACTCTCCCTAGATAAACATTCCCCTTTCTACTCCCTGGACGAATCTAGAGTGGATAATACCCTTTTCAGAGACGAGCTGGAATCTTTGGAAATAAAATACAGAGTGACTCCCGACAACATTATAAAGTATTCCTACCCAGTCATCCCTTGGAAGGACCCGAAGATTTCTATCCTCATTAACGTCCTCCCTTTCCAAGATAAATCCTTGCCAGAAGGTATGATTGTTCAACTTTACAAGGACTTTAGAGCCAACTTTCATAGCAGCATCATCCTGGCTACAGATGGTTCGAAAACGGCCAATTTTACATCTTTCGCGGCTTGGAATGAAGCCTCCGAACAGGGGTTGGTAATGAGAATCCCCCAGCTAAATTCCGTCTTCACTGCCGAAGCCCTAGGAATCAAGTGCTGTATCCAGAAATTTATAACATCGCACTCCCATTATATCATAATCACAGACAGCAAGAGCGTCCTGCAATCAATGCTCGCTATCAGCCCTAAGAGCCACTCGTGATTCTTGACCTCCAGCGCTCCCTATCCCAAGCCTCAAAAATCGCTCAAAAAATAGACTTAATATGGGTACCAAGTCATAAAGGAATTGCCCCAAATGAAAAGGCGGACAGACTAGCGGCAATGACGGACACTAACACCGAAAACATGAACATCCTGTCCTTTGAAGACATTTACCGGGAAATAAAAAAAGACATGTTAGTGGAAGAAATGATGGAGTGGAATTCTACTAAATATTCCCGAAACTTCAGTCACCTGAACCACCTATCCCCGAAAATACGCAAGATCCCTTCTAACAGACGCGGGGACGTTTTACTGGCTCGGTTCAGAACTGACACCCTAATAACAAAAAGTCTCTTGTTTCGAAATAACATAATTTCATCCCCCAACTGTATTTGCGGAGAAGTGGAGGACAGGAAACATGTCCTATGCCTCTGCCCAATCTACTACGTAGCTAGACTGGACTTGATAAAGTCAATTTTCCCAACGCCACTTTCCGAAAACATCTTTTTAGAACTCCATCCACCAAACATCAAGGCAATGAAGGCATTAGAAAAATTCCTTCTGCTGGCGGACTATATCAACCAATAAAAGACTAGAATCAGATCTCTAGGAAACTCTGTTAGCACTCTGGAAAAAGAAGGCATAAGCGGCTCTTAAGGAGCAAGCAGAAGCCTCTAAACACCCAACCAACCAACCAATAATAATAATAATAATAATAATAATAATAATAATAATAATAATAATAATAATAATAATAATAATAATAATAATAATAATAATAATAATAATAATAATAATAATAATAATAATAATAATAATAATAATAATAATAATAATAATAATAATAATAATAATAATAATAATAATAATAATAATAATAATAATAATAATAATAATAATAATAATAATAATAATAATAATAATAATAATAATAATAATAATAATAATAATAATAATAATAATAATAATAATAATAATAATAATAATAATAATAATAATAATAATAATAATAATAATAATAATAATAATAATAATAATAATAATAATAATAATAATAATAATAATAATAATAATAATAATAATAATAATAATAATAATAATAATAATAATAATAATAATAATAATAATAATAATAATAATAATAATAATAATAATAATAATAATAATAATAATAACTTATCATCCCAATTCTAAAGTTAAACCGCCCCAAAAACCTCACTACGTCTTATAGACCGATCGCACTCACGTCGGTAATCTGCAAAATATTCGAAAGAATTCTAAATCAGAGAATCATAAATACTCTACTAGAATTCCCCCTTCTAGATAACAACCACATGGGGTTCCTTCCGTTCAAGGACTGCCAGTCCTGTCAAGCCAAAATATATAACGAAATAAAATTAGCACATAGAGAAAAGCAACATATCATATGCATATCACTCGATATAAAGTCTGCGTACGACTCTATTTGGCAGGAAGGTCTAGTCCATAAACTAGCTAGTCTGGGATTTGGCGGCCGTTTCCTAAACTGGATACTCGGGTTCTTAAGTGACCGAACCATTAGAGTCAGATGGAGAGGAACACTCTCCCGCCAATTCAATAACAACAGGGGAATCCCACAAGGCAGCGTTCTATCACCTATACTGTTCACCCTTTTTATGAAGGACATATATGAGGCCATTCACCCGCTGACAGATTGTTTCATCTATGCTGACGATATTTTTCTCGTAGCGAGAAACACCTCTTTCCAAATGTTGAGGAACAGTCTTCAATTCTCCCTGACACAGATCGCAAAGTGGTGCGAATACTGGAAATTATCGATAAGCCCCGGTAAATGCCAGGCCATCAATCTCTCTAAAAAGAGACAGGTTCCTAACACGACGTTCTCGTTAAACAATAAAAGCATAGAATGGACGAATGACATGAAAATACTTGGGGTAACCTTCTCCTCCAATTGCAACTTTAGCCACCACGCAGACTATCTGAAGAAAAAATGCATGCGGAGAATGAACGCATTGAAAGTAATCTCTGGAAAACTTGGGGCGTCAAATCCTATCATATGATACAAATTATCAACTCTACGATAAGGAGCCTCCTTGATTTTGGGTTCCCTGCTACTTCGGGCGCTCCAGACTACACCCGAAAGAAACTGGAAATAATCTATAATGCTGCTTTGAGAGTGGCTACTGGTCTCCCTAAATTCACACCTCTCCCAGTCTTAAGAAAAGAAGCCGGCACCATGCCATTAAGAACAAGACATGACATGCTAAAAAAGAAATTTATTCTTCGACAACTCTCCCTAGATAAACATTCCCCTTTCTACTCCCTGGACGAATCTAGAGTGGATAATACCCTTTTCAGAGACGAGCTGGAATCTTTGGAAATAAAATACAGAGTGACTCCCGACAACATTATAAAGTATTCCTACCCAGTCATCCCTTGGAAGGACCCGAAGATTTCTATCCTCATTAACGTCCTCCCTTTCCAAGATAAATCCTTGCCAGAAGGTATGATTGTTCAACTTTACAAGGACTTTAGAGCCAACTTTCATAGCAGCATCATCCTGGCTACAGATGGTTCGAAAACGGCCAATTTACATCTTTCGCGGCTTGGAATGAAGCCTCCGAACAGGGGTTGGTAATGAGAATCCCCCAGCTAAATTCCGTCTTCACTGCCGAAGCCCTAGGAATCAAGTGCTGTATCCAGAAATTTATAACATCGCACTCCCATTATATCATAATCACAGACAGCAAGAGCGTCCTGCAATCAATGCTCGCTATCAGCCCTAAGAGCCACTCCGTGATTCTTGACCTCCAGCGCTCCCTATCCAAGCCTCAAAAATCGCTCAAAAATAGACTTAATATGGGTACCAAGTCATAAAGGAATTGCCCCAAATGAAAAGGCGGACAGACTAGCGGCAATGACGGACACTAACACCGAAAACATGAACATCCTGTCCTTTGAAGACATTTACCGGGAAATAAAAAAAGACATGTTAGTGGAAGAAATGATGGAGTGGAATTCTACTAAATATTCCCGAAACTTCAGTCACCTGAACCACCTATCCCCGAAAATACGCAAGATCCCTTCTAACAGACGCGGGGACGTTTTACTGGCTCGGTTCAGAACTGACACCCTAATAACAAAAAGTCTCTTGTTTCGAAATAACATAATTTCATCCCCCAACTGTATTTGCGGAGAAGTGGAGGACAGGAAACATGTCCTATGCCTCTGCCCAATCTACTACGTAGCTAGACTGGACTTGATAAAGTCAATTTTCCCAACGCCACTTTCCGAAAACATCTTTTTAGAACTCCATCCACCAAACATCAAGGCAATGAAGGCATTAGAAAAATTCCTTCTGCTGGCGGACTATATCAACCAATAAAAGACTAGAATCAGATCTCTAGGAAACTCTGTTAGCACTCTGGAAAAAGAAGGCATAAGCGGCTCTTAAGGAGCAAGCAGAAGCCTCTAAACACCCAACCAACCAACCAATAATAATAATAATAATAATAATAATAATAATAATAATAATAATAATAATAATAATAATAATAATATAATAATAATAATAATAATAATAATAATAATAATAATAATAATAATAATAATAATAATAATAATAATAATAATAATAATAATAATAATAATAATAATAATAATAATAATAATAATAATAATAATAATAATAATAATAATAATAATAATAATAATAATAATAATAATAATAATAATAATAATAATAATAATAATAATAATAATAATAATAATAATAATAATAATAATAATAATAATAATAATAATAATAATAATAATAATAATAATAATAATAATAATAATAATAATAATAATAATAATAATAATAATAATAATAATAATAATAATAATAATAATAATAATAATAATAACTTATCATCCCAATTCTAAAGTTAAACCGCCCCAAAAACCTCACTACGTCTTATAGACCGATCGCACTCACGTCGGTAATCTGCAAAATATTCGAAAGAATTCTAAATCAGAGAATCATAAATACTCTACTAGAATTCCCCCTTCTAGATAACAACCACATGGGGTTCCTTCCGTTCAAGGACTGCCAGTCCTGTCAAGCCAAAATATATAACGAAATAAAATTAGCACATAGAGAAAAGCAACATATCATATGCATATCACTCGATATAAAGTCTGCGTACGACTCTATTTGGCAGGAAGGTCTAGTCCATAAACTAGCTAGTCTGGGATTTGGCGGCCGTTTCCTAAACTGGATACTCGGGTTCTTAAGTGACCGAACCATTAGAGTCAGATGGAGAGGAACACTCTCCGCCAATTCAATAACAACAGGGGAATCCCACAAGGCAGCGTTCTATCACCTATACTGTTCACCCTTTTTATGAAGGACATATATGAGGCCATTCACCCGCTGACAGATTGTTTCATCTATGCTGACGATATTTTTCTCGTAGCGAGAAACACCTCTTTCCAAATGTTGAGGAACAGTCTTCAATTCTCCCTGACACAGATCGCAAAGTGGTGCGAATACTGGAAATTATCGATAAGCCCCGGTAAATGCCAGGCCATCAATCTCTCTAAAAAGAGACAGGTTCCTAACACGACGTTCTCGTTAAACAATAAAAGCATAGAATGGACGAATGACATGAAAATACTTGGGGTAACCTTCTCCTCCAATTGCAACTTTAGCCACCACGCAGACTATCTGAAGAAAAAATGCATGCGGAGAATGAACGCATTGAAAGTAATCTCTGGGAAAACTTGGGGCGTCAAATCCTATCATATGATACAAATTATCAACTCTACGATAAGGAGCCTCCTTGATTTTGGGTTCCCTGCTACTTCGGGCGCTCCAGACTACACCCGAAAGAAACTGGAAATAATCTATAATGCTGCTTTGAGAGTGGCTACTGGTCTCCCTAAATTCACACCTCTCCCAGTCTTAAGAAAAGAAGCCGGCACCATGCCATTAAGAACAAGACATGACATGCTAAAAAAGAAATTTATTCTTCGACAACTCTCCCTAGATAAACATTCCCCTTTCTACTCCCTGGACGAATCTAGAGTGGATAATACCCTTTTCAGAGACGAGCTGGAATCTTTGGAAATAAAATACAGAGTGACTCCCGACAACATTATAAAGTATTCCTACCCAGTCATCCCTTGGAAGGACCCGAAGATTTCTATCCTCATTAACGTCCTCCCTTTCCAAGATAAATCCTTGCCAGAAGGTATGATTGTTCAACTTTACAAGGACTTTAGAGCCAACTTTCATAGCAGCATCATCCTGGCTACAGATGGTTCGAAAACGGCCAATTTTACATCTTTCGCGGCTTGGAATGAAGCCTCCGAACAGGGGTTGGTAATGAGAATCCCCCAGCTAAATTCCGTCTTCACTGCCGAAGCCCTAGGAATCAAGTGCTGTATCCAGAAATTTATAACATCGCACTCCCATTATATCATAATCACAGACAGCAAGAGCGTCCTGCAATCAATGCTCGCTATCAGCCCTAAGAGCCACTCCGTGATTCTTGACCTCCAGCGCTCCCTATCCCAAGCCTCAAAAATCGCTCAAAAAATAGACTTAATATGGGTACCAAGTCATAAAGGAATTGCCCCAAATGAAAAGGCGGACAGACTAGCGGCAATGACGGACACTAACACCGAAAACATGAACATCCTGTCCTTTGAAGACATTTACCGGGAAATAAAAAAAGACATGTTAGTGGAAGAAATGATGGAGTGGAATTCTACTAAATATTCCCGAAACTTCAGTCACCTGAACCACCTATCCCCGAAAATACGCAAGATCCCTTCTAACAGACGCGGGGACGTTTTACTGGCTCGGTTCAGAACTGACACCCTAATAACAAAAAGTCTCTTGTTTCGAAATAACATAATTTCATCCCCCAACTGTATTTGCGGAGAAGTGGAGGACAGGAAACATGTCCTATGCCTCTGCCCAATCTACTACGTAGCTAGACTGGACTTGATAAAGTCAATTTTCCCAACGCCACTTTCCGAAAACATCTTTTTAGAACTCCATCCACCAAACATCAAGGCAATGAAGGCATTAGAAAAATTCCTTCTGCTGGCGGACTATATCAACCAATAAAAGACTAGAATCAGATCTCTAGGAAACTCTGTTAGCACTCTGGAAAAAGAAGGCATAAGCGGCTCTTAAGGAGCAAGCAGAAGCCTCTAAACACCCAACCAACCAACCAATAATAATAATAATAATAATAATAATAATAATAATAATAATAATAATAATA